>CAVMJV010000063.1:0-1460843 GCA_963681835.1 Meloidogyne enterolobii | reverse complement strand
CAAATTCGTGTCCCCAAATTCCGAGTCCCCAAATTCCGTGTCCCCAAATTCCGTGTCCCCAAATTCCGTGTCCCCAAATTCCGAGTCCCCAAATTCCGTGTCCCCAAATTCCGTGTCCCCAAATTCCGTGTCCCCAAATTCCGTGTCCCCAAATTCCGAGTCCCCAAATTCCGTGTCCCCAAATTCCGTGTCCCCAAATTCCGTGTCCCCAAATTCCGAGTCCCCAAATTCCGTGTCCCCAAATTCCGAGTCCCCAAATTCCGTGTCCCCAAATTCCGAGTCCCCAAATTCCGTGTCCCCAAATTCGTGTCCCCAAATTCCGTGTCCCCAAATTCCGAGTCCCCAAATTCCGTGTCCCCAAATTCGTGTCCCCAAATTCCGTGTCCCCAAATTCGTGTCCCCAAATTCCGAGTCCCCAAATTCCGTGTCCCCAAATTCCGAGTCCCCAAATTCCGAGTCCCCAAATTCCGAGTCCCCAAATTCCGTGTCCCCAAATTCTGTGTCCCCAAATCCGTGTCCCCAAATTCCGTGTCCCCAAATTCCGTGTCCCCAAATTCCGAGTCCCCAAATTCCGTGTCCCCAAATTCCGTGTCCCCAAATTCCGTGTCCCCAAATTCCGAGTCCCCATATTCCGTGTCCCCAAATTCCGTGTCCCCAAATTCCGTGTCCCCAAATTCCGTGTCCCCAAATTCCGAGTCCCCAAATTCCGTGTCCCCAAATTCCGTGTCCCCAAATTCCGTGTCCCCAAATTCCGAGTCCCCAAATTCCGTGTCCCCAAATTCCGTGTCCCCAAATTCCGTGTCCCCAAATTCCGTGTCCCCAAATTCCGAGTCCCCAAATTCCGTGTCCCCAAATTCCCGTGTCCCCAAATTCCGTGTCCCCAAATTCGTGTCCCCAAATTCCGAGTCCCCAAATTCCGTGTCCCCAAATTCCGAGTCCCCAAATTCCGAGTCCCCAAATTCCGAGTCCCCAAATTCCGTGTCCCCAAATTCTGTGTCCCCAAATCCGTGTCCCCAAATTCCGTGTCCCCAAATTCCGTGTCCCCAAATTCCGTGTCCCCAAATCCGTGTCCCCAAATTCCGTGTCCCCAAATTCCGTGTCCCCAAATTCCGTGTCCCCAAATTCCGAGTCCCCAAATTCCGTGTCCCCAAATTCCGAGTCCCCAAATTCCGTGTCCCCAAATTCCGAGTCCCCAAATTCCGTGTCCCCAAATTCGTGTCCCCAAATTCCGTGTCCCCAAATTCCGAGTCCCCAAATTCCGTGTCCCCAAATTCCGTGTCCCCAAATTCCGTGTCCCCAAATTCCGTGTCCCCAAATTCCGAGTCCCCAAATTCCGTGTCCCCAAATTCCGTGTCCCCAAATTCCGTGTCCCCAAATTCCGAGTCCCCAAATTCCGTGTCCCCAAATTCCGAGTCCCCAAATTCCGTGTCCCCAAATTCCGAGTCCCAAATTCCGTGTCCCCAAATTCGTGTCCCCAAATTCCGTGTCCCCAAATTCCGTGTCCCCAAATTCCGTGTCCCCAAATTCCGTGTCCCCAAATTCCGTGTCCCCAAATTCCGAGTCCCCAAATTCCGTGTCCCCAAATTCCGAGTCCCCAAATTCCGTGTCCCCAAATTCCGAGTCCCCAAATTCCGTGTCCCCAAATTCGTGTCCCCAAATTCCGAGTCCCCAAATTCCGTGTCCCCAAATTCCGTGTCCCCAAATTCCGTGTCCCCAAATTCCGAGTCCCCAAATTCCGTGTCCCCAAATTCCGTGTCCCCAAATTCCGTGTCCCCAAATTCCGTGTCCCCAAATTCCGAGTCCCCAAATTCCGTGTCCCCAAATTCCGTGTCCCCAAATTCCGTGTCCCCAAATTCCGAGTCCCCAAATTCCGTGTCCCCAAATTCCGAGTCCCCAAATTCCGTGTCCCCAAATTCCGAGTCCCCAAATTCCGTGTCCCCAAATTCGTGTCCCCAAATTCCGTGTCCCCAAATTCCGAGTCCCCAAATTCCGTGTCCCCAAATTCGTGTCCCCAAATTCCGTGTCCCCAAATTCGTGTCCCCAAATTCCGAGTCCCCAAATTCCGTGTCCCCAAATTCCGAGTCCCCAAATTCCGAGTCCCCAAATTCCGAGTCCCCAAATTCCGTGTCCCCAAATTCTGTGTCCCCAAATCCGTGTCCCCAAATTCCGTGTCCCCAAATTCCGTGTCCCCAAATTCCGAGTCCCCAAATTCCGTGTCCCCAAATTCCGTGTCCCCAAATTCCGTGTCCCCAAATTCCGAGTCCCCATATTCCGTGTCCCCAAATTCCGTGTCCCCAAATTCCGTGTCCCCAAATTCCGTGTCCCCAAATTCCGAGTCCCCAAATTCCGTGTCCCCAAATTCCGTGTCCCCAAATTCCGTGTCCCCAAATTCCGAGTCCCCAAATTCCGTGTCCCCAAATTCGTGTCCCCAAATTCCGTGTCCCCAAATTCCGAGTCCCCAAATTCCGTGTCCCCAAATTCGTGTCCCCAAATTCCGTGTCCCCAAATTCGTGTCCCCAAATTCCGAGTCCCCAAATTCCGTGTCCCCAAATTCCGAGTCCCCAAATTCCGAGTCCCCAAATTCCGAGTCCCCAAATTCCGTGTCCCCAAATTCTGTGTCCCCAAATCCGTGTCCCCAAATTCCGTGTCCCCAAATTCCGTGTCCCCAAATTCCGAGTCCCCAAATTCCGTGTCCCCAAATTCCGTGTCCCCAAATTCCGTGTCCCCAAATTCCGAGTCCCCATATTCCGTGTCCCCAAATTCCGTGTCCCCAAATTCCGTGTCCCCAAATTCCGTGTCCCCAAATTCCGAGTCCCCAAATTCCGTGTCCCCAAATTCCGTGTCCCCAAATTCCGTGTCCCCAAATTCCGAGTCCCCAAATTCCGTGTCCCCAAATTCCGTGTCCCCAAATTCCGTGTCCCCAAATTCCGTGTCCCCAAATTCCGAGTCCCCAAATTCCGTGTCCCCAAATTACGTGTCCCCAAATTCCGTGTCCCCAAATTCCGAGTCCCCAAATTCCGTGTCCCCAAATTCCGAGTCCCCAAATTCCGTGTCCCCAAATTCCGAGTCCCCAAATTCCGTGTCCCCAAATTCGTGTCCCCAAATTCCGTGTCCCCAAATTCCGTGTCCCCAAATTCCGTGTCCCCAAATTCCGTGTCCCCAAATTCCGAGTCCCCAAATTCCGTGTCCCCAAATTCCGAGTCCCCAAATTCCGTGTCCCCAAATTCCGAGTCCCCAAATTCCGTGTCCCCAAATTCCGAGTCCCCAAATTCCGTGTCCCCAAATTCCGTGTCCCCAAATTCCGTGTCCCCAAATTCCGTGTCCCCAAATTCCGAGTCCCCATATTCCGTGTCCCCAAATTCCGTGTCCCCAAATTCCGTGTCCCCAAATTCCGTGTCCCCAAATTCCGAGTCCCCAAATTCCGTGTCCCCAAATTCCGTGTCCCCAAATTCCGTGTCCCCAAATTCCGAGTCCCCAAATTCCGTGTCCCCAAATTCCGTGTCCCCAAATTCCGTGTCCCCAAATTCCGTGTCCCCAAATTCCGAGTCCCCAAATTCCGTGTCCCCAAATTACGTGTCCCCAAATTCCGTGTCCCCAAATTCCGAGTCCCCAAATTCCGTGTCCCCAAATTCCGAGTCCCCAAATTCCGTGTCCCCAAATTCCGAGTCCCCAAATTCCGTGTCCCCAAATTCGTGTCCCCAAATTCCGTGTCCCCAAATTCCGTGTCCCCAAATTCCGTGTCCCCAAATTCCGTGTCCCCAAATTCCGAGTCCCCAAATTCCGTGTCCCCAAATTCCGAGTCCCCAAATTCCGTGTCCCCAAATTCCGAGTCCCCAAATTCCGTGTCCCCAAATTCGTGTCCCCAAATTCCGTGTCCCCAAATTCCGTGTCCCCAAATTCCGTGTCCCCAAATCCGTGTCCCCAAATTCCGTGTCCCCAAATTCCGTGTCCCCAAATTCCGTGTCCCCAAATCCGTGTCCCCAAATTCCGTGTCCCCAAATTCCGTGTCCCCAAATTCCGAGTCCCCAAATTCCGTGTCCCCAAATTCCGTGTCCCCAAATTCCGTGTCCCCAAATTCCGAGTCCCCAAATTCCGTGTCCCCAAATTCCGTGTCCCCAAATTCCGAGTCCCCAAATTCCGTGTCCCCAAATCCGTGTCCAAAAATTCCGTGTCCCCAAATTCCGTGTCCCCAAAATCCGTGTCCCCAAATCCGTGTCCCCAAATTCAGTGTCCCCAAATTCCGTGTCCCCAAATTCCGGTCCCCAAATTCCGTGTCCCCAAATTCCGTGTCCCCAAATCCGTGTCCCCAAATTCCGAGTCCCCAAATTCCGAGTCCCCAAATTCCGTGTCCCCAAATTCCGAGTCCCCAAATTCCGAGTCCCCAAATTCCGTGTCCCCAAATCCCGTGTCCCCAAATTCCGTGTCCCCAAATTCCGAGTCCCCAAATTCCGGTTCCCCAAATTCCGAGTCCCCAAATTCCGTGTCCCCAAATTCCGTGTCCCCAAATTCCGTGTCCCCAAATTCCGAGTCCCCAAATTCCGAGTCCCCAAATTCCGTGTCCCCAAATTCCGTGTCCCCAAATCCGTGTCCCCAAATTCCGAGTCCCCAAATTCCGAGTCCCCAAATTCCGTGTCCCCAAATTCCGAGTCCCCAAATTCCGTGTCCCCAAATTCCGTGTCCCCAAATCCCGTGTCCCCAAATTCCGTGTCCCCAAATTCCGAGTCCCCAAATTCCGGTTCCCCAAATTCCGAGTCCCCAAATTCCGTGTCCCCAAATTCCGAGTCCCCAAATTCCGTGTCCCCAAATTCCGTGTCCCCAAATTCCGAGTCCCCAAATTCCGGTTCCCCAAATTCCGAGTCCCCAAATTCCGTGTCCCCAAATTCCGTGTCCCCAAATTCCGTGTCCCCAAATTCCGAGTCCCCAAATTCCGTGTCCCCAAATTCCGTGTCCCCAAATTCCGTGTCCCCAAATTCCGTGTCCCCAAATTCCGTGTCCCCAAATTCCGTGTTCCCAAATTCCGTGTCCCCAAATCCCGTGTCCCCAAATTCCGTGTCCCCAAATTCCGAGTCCCCAAATTCCGTGTCCCCAAATTCCGTGTCCCCAAATTCCGTGTCCCCAAATTCCGTGTCCCCAAATTCCGAGTCCCCAAATACCGTGTCCCCAAATTCCGTGTCCCCAAATCCGTGTCCCCAAATTCCGTGTCCCCAAATTCCGTGTCCCCAAATTCCGTGTCCCCAAATTCCGAGTCCCCAAATTCCGTGTCCCCAAATTCCGAGTCCCCAAATTCCGTGTCCCCAAATTCCGAGTCCCCAAATTCCGTGTCCCCAAATTCGTGTCCCCAAATTCCGTGTCCCCAAATTCCGTGTCCCCAAATTCCGTGTCCCCAAATCCGTGTCCCCAAATTCCGTGTCCCCAAATTCCGTGTCCCCAAATTCCGTGTCCCCAAATCCGTGTCCCCAAATTCCGTGTCCCCAAATTCCGTGTCCCCAAATTCCGAGTCCCCAAATTCCGTGTCCCCAAATTCCGTGTCCCCAAATTCCGTGTCCCCAAATTCCGTGTCCCCAAATTCCGTGTCCCCAAATTCCGTGTCCCCAAATTCCGAGTCCCCAAATTCCGTGGTCCCAAATCCGTGTCCAAAAATTCCGTGTCCCCAAATTCCGTGTCCCCAAAATCCGTGTCCCCAAATCCGTGTCCCCAAATTCCGTGTCCCCAAATTCCGTGTCCCCAAATTCCGTGTCCCCAAATTCCGTGTCCCCAAATCCGTGTCCCCAAATTCCGTGTCCCCAAATTCCGTGTCCCCAAATTCCGAGTCCCCAAATTCCGTGTCCCCAAATTCCGTGTCCCCAAATTAGTGTCCCCAAATTCCGTGTCCCCAAATTCCGTGTCCCCAAATTCCGAGTCCCCAAATTCCGTGTCCCCAAATTCCGTGTCCCCAAATTCCGTGTCCCCAAATTCCGTTTCCCCAAATTCCGTGTCCCCAAATTCCGTGTCCCCAAATTCCGTGTCCCCAAATCCGTGTCCCCAAATTCCGTGTCCCCAAATTCCGTGTCCCCAAATTCCGAGTCCCCAAATTCCGTGTCCCCAAATTCCGTGTCCCCAAATTCCGTGTCCCCAAATTCCGTGTCCCCAAATTCCGTGTCCCCAAATTCCGTGTCCCCAAATTCCGTGTCCCCAAATCCGTGTCCCCAAATCCGTGTCCCCAAATTCCGTGTCCCCAAATCCGTGTCCAAAAATTCCGTGTCCCCAAATTCCGTGTCCCCAAAATCCGTGTCCCCAAATCCGTGTCCCCAAATTCCGTGTCCCCAAATTCCGTGTCCCCAAATTCCGAGTCCCCAAATTCCGTGTCCCCAAATTCCGAGTCCCCAAATTCCGTGTCCCCAAATTCCGTGTCCCCAAATTCCGTGTCCCCAAATTCCGTGTCCCCAAATTCCGAGTCCCCAAATTCCGTGGTCCCAAATCCGTGTCCAAAAATTCCGTGTCCCCAAATTCCGTGTCCCCAAAATCCGTGTCCCCAAATCCGTGTCCCCAAATTCCGTGTCCCCAAATTCCGTGTCCCCAAATTCCGTGTCCCCAAATTCCGTGTCCCCAAATCCGTGTCCCCAAATTCCGTGTCCCCAAATTCCGTGTCCCCAAATTCCGAGTCCCCAAATTCCGTGTCCCCAAATTCCGTGTCCCCAAATTAGTGTCCCCAAATTCCGTGTCCCCAAATTCCGTGTCCCCAAATTCCGAGTCCCCAAATTCCGTGTCCCCAAATTCCGTGTCCCCAAATTCCGTGTCCCCAAATTCCGTTTCCCCAAATTCCGTGTCCCCAAATTCCGTGTCCCCAAATTCCGTGTCCCCAAATCCGTGTCCCCAAATTCCGTGTCCCCAAATTCCGTGTCCCCAAATTCCGAGTCCCCAAATTCCGTGTCCCCAAATTCCGTGTCCCCAAATTCCGTGTCCCCAAATTCCGTGTCCCCAAATTCCGTGTCCCCAAATTCCGTGTCCCCAAATTCCGTGTCCCCAAATCCGTGTCCCCAAATCCGTGTCCCCAAATTCCGTGTCCCCAAATCCGTGTCCAAAAATTCCGTGTCCCCAAATTCCGTGTCCCCAAAATCCGTGTCCCCAAATCCGTGTCCCCAAATTCCGTGTCCCCAAATTCCGTGTCCCCAAATTCCGAGTCCCCAAATTCCGTGTCCCCAAATTCCGAGTCCCCAAATTCCGTGTCCCCAAATTCCGTGTCCCCAAATTCCGTGTCCCAAATTCCGAGTCCCCAAATTCCGAGTCCCCAAATTCCGTGTCCCCAAATTCCGTGTCCCCAAATTCCGTGTCCCCAAATTCCGTGTCCCCAAATTCCGAGTCCCCAAATTCCGAGTCCCCAAATTCCGTGTCCCCAAATTCCGTGTCCCAAATTCCGAGTCCCCAAATTCCGAGTCCCCAAATTCCGTGTCCCCAAATTCCGTGTCCCCAAATCCGTGTCCCCAAATTCCGTGTCCCAAAATTCCGTGTCCCCAAATTCCGCGTCCCCAAATCCGTGTCCCCAAATTCCGTTCCTTCCCCATCTCCAAAACATTTAATAACTCCAGGTGTGACACAAATGTGGCCACCTTGCGATATCACAACTCAAAAATAGAAATTCCAATCCATAAGAAAGCATCCCCACAATCCAAATTTGGTCGCAGGGACGCGACCAGGTCGGCAAGGGAGGTGTAACCCCTGATCCCGGAACCCAAACCAGTTCAGTCCTAGACTCAATCCCAGACTCTAATTCCCATTCCTATCTTCCCATTTATAAATTAATAACTTTCTCTTCTTTGGACTTCGCCTCCGCACTTCCGCCTAATTCCGCTATATTATTGTTGTTTATTACAACTATCCATTCCCAGCCTTTCCATTATTCGTTCACGTGAATTACTATTATTTTCCACTTATTCCCAACACTTCCCATTATCCATTAATACAAATTCCTATTATTTTCCACTTACTCCCGATCACTTTCCCAACTTATCAAACTTACAATCTCCACTAATTCCATTCGTTGACTATTGCCTATCCCACTTCCCTTTTCCCAACTTATAAGGTTTTCATTCCCTCCAATAATCAGCTTATCCTCAGTCCAGCTTATTCTCAGTCCAATCCAATCGCAGTTTTACCTCAGTCCAGTCTGACTTCAGTCCTGTCCAATCCTTACTTCAATCCATATCCTATTCTTCCTTTCAAATCCTATTTCAAGTGTCAGTTCCATTCCAGTATTATCAATTACATTAAATCATATAAATCTATCTTATACTTAGTCCATTGTATTCCACTGTCAATATTCATTCTATTAACTAATTATCAACAGAATATATAAACAGTATTAAGTGAATTGGGTTAGAACCGGGTAGGACCTCTGGAAGCCCACACTCGCATATCCACTAATTAATATCCACACACACACATCCACTCGAATCCCGAATCCATATCCACACGTACAACACCCCAAACAACTAACATACTAACTTTAATAAACTTTTTTGCAAATAATATTTTCTTCCAAATTTTTCAAATTAAAATTTCAAATTTCCTTTTCTCTTAATCCCCAAATCCCGTGTCCCCAAATTCCGTGTCCCCAAATTCCGTGTCCCCAAATTCCGTGTCCCCAAATTCCGAGTCCCCAAATTCCGTGTCCCCAAATTCCGTGTCCCCAAATTCCGTGTCCCCAAATACGTGTCCCCAAATTCCGTGTCCCAAAATTCCGTGTCCCCAAATTCCGCGTCCCCAAATCCGTGTCCCCAAATTCCGTGTCCCCAAATTCCGTGTCCCCAGAATCCGTGTCCCCAAATCCGTGTCCCCAAATTCCGTATTCCCCAAATCCGTGTCCCCAAATTCCGTGTCCCCAAATCCCGTGTCCCCAAATTCCGTGTCCCCAAATTCCGTGTCCCCAAATCCGTGTCCCCAAATTCCGTGTCCCCAAATTCCGTGTCCCCAAATTCCGTGTCCCCAAATTCCGTGTCCCCAAATCCGTGTCCCCAAATTCCGTGTCCCCAAATTCCGTGTCCCCAAATTCCGAGTCCCCAAATTCCGTGTCCCCAAATTCCGTGTCCCCAAATTAGTGTCCCCAAATTCCGTGTCCCCAAATTCCGTGTCCCCAAATTCCGAGTCCCCAAATTCCGTGTCCCCAAATTCCGTGTCCCCAAATTCCGTGTCCCCAAATTCCGTTTCCCCAAATTCCGTGTCCCCAAATTCCGTGTCCCCAAATTCCGTGTCCCCAAATCCGTGTCCCCAAATTCCGTGTCCCCAAATTCCGTGTCCCCAAATTCCGAGTCCCCAAATTCCGTGTCCCAAATTCCGTGTCCCCAAATTCCGTGTCCCCAAATTCCGTGTCCCCAAATTCCGTGTCCCCAAATTCCGTGTCCCCAAATTCCGTGTCCCCAAATTCCGTGTCCCCAAATCCGTGTCCCCAAATCCGTGTCCCCAAATTCCGTGTCCCCAAATCCGTGTCCAAAAATTCCGTGTCCCCAAATTCCGTGTCCCCAAAATCCGTGTCCCCAAATCCGTGTCCCCAAATTCCGTGTCCCCAAATTCCGAGTCCCCAAATTCCGTGTCCCCAAATTCCGAGTCCCCAAATTCCGTGTCCCCAAATTCCGTGTCCCCAAATTCCGTGTCCCAAATTCCGAGTCCCCAAATTCCGAGTCCCCAAATTCCGTGTCCCCAAATTCCGTGTCCCCAAATTCCGTGTCCCCAAATTCCGTGTCCCCAAATTCCGTGTCCCCAAATTCCGAGTCCCCAAATTCCGTGTCCCCAAATTCCGTGTCCCCAAATTCCGTGTCCCAAATTCCGAGTCCCCAAATTCCGAGTCACCAAATTCCGTGTCCCCAAATTCCGTGTCCCCAAATTTTGTGTCCCCAAATTCCGTGTCCCCAAATTCCGTGTCCCCAAATTCCGTGTCCCCAAATTCCGTGTCCCCAAATTCCGTGTCCCCAAATTCCGTGTCCCCAAATTCCGTGTCCCCAAATTCCGTGTCCCCAAATTCCGTTTCCCCAAATTCCGTGTCCCCAAATTCCGTGTCCCCAAATTCCGTGTCCCCAAATTCCGAGTCCCCAAATTCCGTGTCCCCAAATTCCGTGTCCCCAAATTCCGTGTCCCCAAATCCGTGTCCCCAAATTCCGTGTCCCAAAATTCCGTGTCCCCAAATTCCGCGTCCCCAAATCCGTGTCCCCAAATTCCGTTCCTTCCCCATCTCCAAAACATTTAATAACTCCAGGTGTGACACAAATGTGGCCACCTTGCGATATCACAACTCAAAAATAGAAATTCCAATCCATAAGAAAGCATCCCCACAATCCAAATTTGGTCGCAGGGACGCGACCAGGTCGGCAAGGGAGGTGTAACCCCTGATCCCGGAACCCAAACCAGTTCAGTCCTAGACTCAATCCCAGACTCTAATTCCCATTCCTATCTTCCCATTTATAAATTAATAACTTTCTCTTCTTTGGACTTCGCCTCCGCACTTCCGCCTAATTCCGCTATATTATTGTTGTTTATTACAACTATCCATTCCCAGCCTTTCCATTATTCGTTCACGTGAATTACTATTATTTTCCACTTATTCCCAACACTTCCCATTATCCATTAATACAAATTCCTATTATTTTCCACTTACTCCCGATCACTTTCCCAACTTATCAAACTTACAATCTCCACTAATTCCATTCGTTGACTATTGCCTATCCCACTTCCCTTTTCCCAACTTATAAGGTTTTCATTCCCTCCAATAATCAGCTTATCCTCAGTCCAGCTTATTCTCAGTCCAATCCAATCGCAGTTTTACCTCAGTCCAGTCTGACTTCAGTCCTGTCCAATCCTTACTTCAATCCATATCCTATTCTTCCTTTCAAATCCTATTTCAAGTGTCAGTTCCATTCCAGTATTATCAATTACATTAAATCATATAAATCTATCTTATACTTAGTCCATTGTATTCCACTGTCAATATTCATTCTATTAACTAATTATCAACAGAATATATAAACAGTATTAAGTGAATTGGGTTAGAACCGGGTAGGACCTCTGGAAGCCCACACTCGCATATCCACTAATTAATATCCACACACACACATCCACTCGAATCCCGAATCCATATCCACACGTACAACACCCCAAACAACTAACATACTAACTTTAATAAACTTTTTTGCAAATAATATTTTCTTCCAAATTTTTCAAATTAAAATTTCAAATTTCCTTTTCTCTTAATAAATTTGAATTTTTTAATATAATTTATTATTAATAAATAAAAAAATAATTTCCATCAAAAATAATATCATAACATTATTTTATAAGAGAAATACAATGTATTTACCTAATAGACGATAAAAACCTTTACACCCCTTCTATAATAATTTCTTCGTGTTTGTTGGAGGAAGAAATATTTCTACTATTTTCGTCCTGTAATAATAATTTGTTTATAAATATTTAATAATTTATTTATTTTAATATTTATTTTAATATTTAGTTTAATAAGATATATTAAAACATTACATAAATTAATTATAACAAACAATAAATTGTTTTAACAAACAATCTGTACAACATTTAAATTATAATTTATATTACATTATCTATGAAGGAAAAATGATAATAATTTTTAGAAAAATATGAATATACTTTTATGATTCTTCGGACAGTTTGAATGATATTTATTATGGCCTATTCATTCTTATGGCCCATTCTTATCTTATTTTTGTATGATGAAAGTGAAATGTTAATCAGAATAATAAATATTATAAATGATAAGATGGGAAATTTGCTGAGGGAAAAAGCACAATTTGAAAAAATGGAAGATATATTTAAAAACAAATTTTAAATAAATTTTCTAAAATCATGGACTCAACAATTATAGTAAATTTAAAAATATAAAATTATTATTGTTACATCATACTCAGTTTTTAAAAAATTCAAATTATATACAACTTAATAGAAAAAAACCACTATTGAGAACCACATTAATTTTCTTTCTGAAAAATATGTTTATTTAGTTATATTGAAACAGGATATAGTGACAAAAACACAAGATCAGATTAAACATAGATGTAGTGAGTATTAACCGGTCAGACTAAACCCCCTATTGATAACATTCGTTTTATTCTTTCATCTGATCATTACAACCAACTCTTCTCACTTTTTTGGCCTACCAACAAGTCCAAATATTTGTCAGTTATTTAAAATGTTAAATGTTTCGTTGCTAGTATGCATTCGTGCTCTGCTTTTAAGTTACTATTCTATTTATCTTCTAACCCATTGATGCGAGATGGGTTAGAACAGTTATAAATTCAGTATTTATTCTTGCCTATTTTCTTCAATTTTATATCAAAAATACTAGATTTTCGTCTATATATTATTAGTTTTCTTCTTTCGAGACTAGACTTTTGTGAAGAAAAATTTTTTCGTTCAATTTAGAATGTCTTATTGTTGGCGTTAAATTTTGTCTAAATCTATTGGTGTTTTTTGACTATGTTTTTTGTATTTGTGACTCATATGTTTTGTATTGGTTATATGTTAGATTTGTATTAAGTTGTATGTGTTTTCTTGGCAGATGTGATGTTTGTTTCCTGTCGAGGTGTTCATTTTTACCAGAATTACAAAACAAAATATCTGACCGAAAAAAATATTTGCGGGTTTGAGCTAACAACAACATAGTATTTTTCCTTTAAATATCCGAAATTATTTGTTTGTTGATTTCTATTTCCAATTTCATGTAAGAGTTTATATTATCAATATGTATAAAACATTTATATTATATGTTCCGTAAATATTTACATTGTTTATGTCTTCAGAATTATTGTTTTTTTCTAATTATAACAATAAAAAATATTTATCATTATTGAATTAATCACAGCCGAAGATACTTTTAAAAAATAACCTTAAAACGTTTTTTTATTGTTATTTGAAACATTTCTGGGTTTTTCCTAGAATTTATTTATTTTTGATATACTTTTGATGTACTGTGCATGCTTTCTAATTCTAATTAATTTATTTAAGTTCTACAGTTTGAAGCCCATCACGTAAGCTTTAGAGACTTTGACGAAATTAAATAGTAAATAGGAAAGGAAATGTCGTTTCATGAATGACTCAATTATTTGGAATTTTAAAATAACTTATTTTCTAGTAAAAAAAATTTTTTATGCCTACCCCTGCATTCATTTATCTAAGATATAATCATTATATTGCATTCTTATTCAAATTACAATATTGATAAAAGGATTGTCTAAATCTGAAATTTATTATGTAATTATCGTAAATTTATATGTATACCTGTAACTCAATATTTAAAAGTGGAAATAAAATTATTTAATTTTATGTCAATTAATAGACAATATAAAATCGTCAGTGATGATATGTAATGACATTAATCGTACGAACTACCAGCATTATCTCTATCAACATTTGAGATTAGTTAAGATGTGATGGAGTCAGAATTTGTAATGATTTCATTAATTTCTAAATTATAATAAAATTAATAGTAATTAATTTATTATTTTAAAAATATAATAGTACATATTTGCTTTAAATAAATTTTGTTTATTAAAAATTGTTTAAAATTTTATTAATTTTCAGCATCTTTGATCTTTTTTTATTCCTCCGCGATTATTTCCACTTTATTCTTTAATACTTTTCAAAAAATACATATTGTATAGTTTTTATCTTTATTATTTTTATTTTATTGTAATATAAAATATACTCTTATTTTTGTTATTATCTTATTTATATCATTCTTGTTTCTTAGGTAATTCTTGAAATAGTGAATTTAAAAATAAGAATTTATACGGCTATTTTAAATTGTAACTTTATTTTATATGTTAACATATTTTCCTTTATGAAAAATATAAGTTTATAAAATGCAATTTATTTTTATAAATAATTTTTGTTGTTCAAGAATCTATTTTTATAAAATATAGTAGAAAAGCATATATATTTCTGAAAAAGGCATTTTTCTGCATTCTACTCCTTTGCCTCTCTTGATTGGTGACAGGTTGGATGATTGGTGACGGTTTGGCGCAAATTCTGTTTATTATGAAAAATAAATTATAGAAAAATCTATGTGTCCTGAATTTTGGGATAAAACGACCAAATTAGGAATATTAAAGGATTTATAGAAATTAATTGGAATATCAAAGGAAATAACAAGACACAATCTTGAAAATCTATCACAATTCTTTTAAAATTTTGGGACTTTTGGCATTTTAAAATTAAATAAATTTAAATTTTAAAAATTTTTTACTTTTAAAATTTTTAATTTTAAATTTTTAACTTTACAATTTCAACTTTTGAAATTTTCCTGTCTATAATAAATTGAAAAATTGATTTCGTAATTTGAAATAAACCTATAACTTATTTTTCTTTCTAAATTTATTTTCCATAATAAACAGAATTTGCGCCAAACTGTCACCCATCATCCAACCTGACACTAATCAAGAGAGGCAAAGGAGTAGAATGCAGAAAAATGCCTTTTTCAGAAATGCCTTTTGCGGACATGTGGACAGGGAGCTGGACATTTACCTGAGAATAGGAAGAATTAGATTTTTTAATATTATTTATAAATGTTTTATACTTAATTACAAGACAGGCAAGCCTTTTGAATATATCATAATATTTGATTCGTTCAGCAAATATAAGTAATTTAAAAATTAATTTTCAGTCAAAAGATATTTTTTAACAAATATTTACGTTTTTTATTAATAGTATTTTTTTTCTAAAAAGTGTATCTAGTATGTATTTTTTGTTTTTTTGTGAATGATGGATGTATTTATTTAAAAAAATTTTGTATTCTTTTTAAAAAGTCAAAAACAATGTTTTTTGAGACAGTGGAAAAGCAATTTTTTAAGTATTTTTTATAATTGTAATTTTATTTTAAATATAAATGCCTTCCCAAATCATCCTTCCCAAATCATCAAGCTGCCCTATTCCCATTTTCTGCTGTCAAAGCTTCACAATAACTGTTGTCGGCACTTTATTAAACGATTAAATTTTATATGGATAACATTCAAAAAAATAATTCGCTATCGCTATTAAAAAAAGTATAATAATTTTTCTCTATAATTTCAATGAATATTTTTTATAATTTAATTTAAATATTTAAATAATCATTTTTTATTAAAAATGTAATAGTTTAAAAATCTATTGCAATGTACTATTACAGTACGAAGCCGTGATCGATATTGAGTAATCTTATGCTAAAAAATAAACATCTCAATAAATAAGGAAATCAATTTTATCATTGTTAAACATTTTGCTATTTCTTAAGTCATTCTTTTACAAGGTTTATTATAATACTATTAAAATTTTCAGAATTGATTAGTTTAAATAAAATTGCTTTTTCTGATGATAATTTTTAATTAATAAACTTATTTCCTTTACGTTTCCTGATGCTGCTAAAAATTGTTATTTCAATTGTAAAAACTATGATTATAAATTGTTGTAACGAATGGAATAATTGAAGCACAAATGAATTTACAAAACTTTTCATTTTCATATTAAAAAATACTTTTCTTTTCTAATGATTCATAATAAAAGTCTGGTCAAGATTGCGAGAAAATAATAGTGAAGAATTTGAGAATATATATGGAAATGTTTTAAGACAGAACCAGGTGGCCAGAGATGAAAAGATCTAATGAATAATTTAATCACATTTTTGGTGTATTCAAAAATTTATAAAAAACCTATCTTCCATATTATTTATTACGGAAATTTTTGTCTGAAAACTTAAAATAAATTCCCTTTTTTTTGTAAAGTTATAAAGGCCATTTCTTTTTTTGCGCCAGATTGCCGCTAATATCAAAACACAAATTCTTCATTATTAGTAATGTTTTATAAAAAGACTGATTTTTTCTATAAAAATTATTGGAAAAAATGGGCATAGTATAAAAATTAAAGTATACATTTTTATGGATTTTAACAAAACACGAAAAAATTTGTTTAAAATTTAGAAACTGTTCTTTTCAGATTATTTATTAGAAATATAATTATTAGCATAAAATACTTTTATTCTTTTGCTTGGAATAGAACAATTTCTCAGAAATATATTTAACAAATTTTATATAATTAACTCTTACTTATCTTAACCAGTGTGTTAGGGATCAACCAGATCTCTTATTTTCTAATAACATTTTCTTTATAGATATTTTTCAGTTAAAATCTTTTAATTGTAACAATTTTCCTATAACATGGGAACAACTAACAAAGTGTACTATAAAGTGTAAATATTATTTAAAAAATGTAATAATAATTAATATGTGTAATAGTAATTAATATTTAAAACTAACAAAGTGTAAATATTTTATTAAATATAAAATAGACTTGAACTAGATTCAATGAAGTTTTGTTAATTGTCTAATTTTAATTTACATTTAACTCAAAAATTATTTTAATTTATCTGTGATATTTTTTGATTTTTAATAAAAATTTATTAATTTATTTATATAATTATATTATTGAAAATATTATAATAAATGATACTCGATCTGTATCACTTCATTAACAAACTACCTAATGAATTCATTAAATAATGCAAATAAAGATTATTGTATTGTTGTTTTGAGGCTATATTTCATAGAAAGTTTACAAGAATTTAACCATTAGCAACTTTTTTACATCCGTCATTTTCTAAAGCAATAAAAAAGCCTTCTGTAACATTTATAAAGAACAATAAATATTTTAATAAAGATCAATATTAATTTTTAATTGATAAGAAAATCATTTATTAAAAAATATATTGATTAATAAAATTTTATTTTGTTAGATTCACTCAATAATAAAAAAGAATTGAAGTAAGCTTACAGCCATCTTTAGCAAAAGTAACGTATCTAATTATAACATAAGTATATAATTTTAATATAAAATTGTTAACAATTTTTAAATTGCTTTCTATGTAATTTTTAAATTATTTTAATAGATTTAATAATTAAAAAGTGTGGGAGAATCGGAGTCTTGAACAACAATAACAAAACAACATAGAACCTTTTAACAAAGATTAAAAATATATGATAATTCTAACTTGCTTTAGGAAATCGATCGGATGTATATCACAACTTATCAGAACAAAACCGTGTCGTACTATCTAAGAGATGAAAACATAACTCATAAAATTATTTTTAAATTAAATTAATTGAAACATTTAAAATCTTTCTTTTATTCAAAACAAAGGTTGTGATACCAAATATCTTCTCAAATTTGTTATTTCTGAATTAATTAATTATTACAATTTAGTAAATTTATTTTATTATGTACATATTCTTAGTATTCTTAAAATATTTTAGCTTTTGTTTTTTATTTATTCTTTATTTATTCATTTCAATGTTCTTAACTAAACTATAGAAACGCCAAAATCTTCGAAATCTGATTTGGTTTGACCGAGATACAGGTCCCTAAAAATTGAAGATCCACACAATTTCTTGTATCGTAACTCGGTCCGAACTGGTTCGACCACGTTGATTTTGGTGTCATTCGACTCAGCTCCTATCGACTCTGCTCGATGAGCTCTTTTGAATCAGCTTTTATTTGCATATTCGAATTTTTTACCACAAAATTACCCTATGGTTTTTGTCCATTTCGATCCCTCATCTCAATCCACAAACATCTCCGTGGAAAAAGAGTGGTACCTTTCGACTCAGCACCTTTTATTACCCCATATATGACATTTTGAGCATTAATTTAGGGGGAGGTGGCATAACGGAAAAGTACCAATATCGGTATCTATATCGAACAATATCGAATACATCGATATTTTTTATCGTTATATCGTATCGATCCGGTCTCTAGTCTTTACTAAGTTCCTTCAAGTTTTTATTGAAAAATTGAGTAAAACTCCGAAATTAATCAGGTTCAAAAACCAATACAAAATGAATTTTTCCTTTTCTAAAAAAAGCTTTAACGTCAAAGCTATATCTCTCAAAACTCCTGTAGACTAGCGATAAAAAAATTAATTTTCGTCTAATTTGGGTATTTTTGTGTTTAATTAGCTGGTTTAAATAAATTTTAGCTAAAATTCAATTTCGGCCACAACTCCCTTTCTTCAAAATGCTTAAACACTCTTCCTCAACTAAACACTATTTCCTCATGATACACAAGCAGTCAATAAAATAATTTAATTTTTACTCAGAACGATCACAAGGCAATTCCTTCCAAAAATTCAGATGGAAAATTAAGAAGTAGCTCACGCGCTATAAGGGGGACTGTATTGGCGTAAGCTTCTGATTTTGTTCTGTTTTTGGAATTGACAGAATTCTATGATAAAATTCAACTTCTAAAATTTTTGATTATTTCTTTACCATTAAAGTTTTATTTGATCTCATTATCTTTAATTCGAATAAAGTTATGGCATAAATAAGGTGTCCAATTAATTTCTGGTCACCTTTTCTAAAAGAGGCAAGAAGTTATTGACAAATTGGTAAAAATTTAAATGTTAATATTAAAAGGGAGCTAATTGTGGATATAAAATTAGATAATGATTGAAAAAGCTCAATTAACGTATATGCTCAAATAATTTCTTTCTCTCTCTCGTTCTCTCTCAGATAATTACCCCCTTGCAATTCTCCCTCAACTAACGCCTGTATATCCCTCATAATATCCCTTTAAATTTTTGTTTAAATATTTGTTTATTCAGCTGGTAATTTTTTTGAAATTAAAATTTGATAACTTCGAATAAGCCAAAATCATTCAAATAATTTTTAAAATTTTAGTATACTACTAATTTTGCCAAATGGATATAAAATTATATCTAATGTGATAAAAAAATTAATAATATTTAATATTAATTATTTTAAAAGATAATAAGCCGAATTTCTTTTTTAATTAAAATAAAATTTCTTTATGCCTGAAAAAATTTCTGTAAACGATATTTTTTAATTAAACTATTTATTTAAATTTTTATAAAATATGTATCCTTAAAACTGGGTTTCGATATGTGCTGATTTTTCCTCATTTTGTGGTTTTTTGATATGTCAACGAGGATTATTTTTAAAAATGCGGATTTTTGTGGTCTTCCGGAAATTATGAGGATTTTTTATATTTTCTTATTGGTTTTAGCATAAATGCCATTATTTACTCTCACGACCTTCCAAAAGTCTCAAAAAAATGGAAGATTTTCGGCTTAAGGATATCCAGAATTAAATTAATTTTCGCCTACGGTGCTGAAAGAGAAGAAATAAAAATTTTTGGCGTCTTGATGACAAAAATTTAAGTGTAATTTTTAGATAATATACCGGATATTCATAAGATTATAATCGGTAATAAAAAAATTGCTCAATTCTAATGTTTAATAAAAAATATTGCGGATTTTTATAAATTCGAGATCGAAAACTTGCCTTAAAAACCTGATAATAAGCATTTATCAACTTTATTTTAATTAGAAAAAATACCAATTTATTTTAAAAATGCAACGAAATTTTATTAAAAAATGCAAAGTTTGTGGGGCAACAGAACATGTTTATTTTCATTATGGAGTTTGTACATGTAGGGCTTGTGGGGCTTTTTTCACGTATTTTTTATTTTGTTTAATTTTAAAAATTTCTTTTCAAAAGGCGTTATCTTGCAAACGAAAATGAATAGAAATATAATGAATGTAAATGTTCAGAAAAGAATAAAGACGAAAAATTCACACCAGATTTGGCAAAATGTAAAAAATGTAGACTTGAAAAATGTTTTTCTGTTGGAATGAAGAGATTGGGTTTGTCAAAATAAGTGTAATACCATCCCTCGAAACTCCAACTGATCGGTTTATTGAGTTCTGTTAACCAGTTTGCTTATATCCGCCGATATCCCTCCAAATTACTGATAAATTAATCGACCTAATCACTGTTTATCCCAAAAATCCCCCGATATTTCTGCAAATCTCCAATACTCTCTTAATCACTCAAATCCTTTTATACCTCTTCATGGGGAAGAGCTGAGGTATATAATTTTAGGAATTTATTAAGGAATTTAGAATAACACTATGAACGTCTACATTTTTATCTCTGTATCCGGTGTCAAATTATATGTACATATATCCCTGTTTATATGTCTGTATAAAATAAAATATATAGAGGTCAAAATAGTAATTCACCTCCTCAAATAATTACCCCATCTCTTTTAATTCTACCTGAGGACTCCGCAATAATCAGCAAGGGTAGTTATTACCGGAAATACGGTATCTTATATTTAAAATAATTTTTAACGAAAAAAATTTTTATATATTGGATATATACGTCGAGATATACGCCATGAAATGATGGAAGAACAAAAAAATGAAATTAACGTAAATTTATTTATTTTATACAGAAATTGGTAACACTCTATTACTACTGACTAGGGGTGTCTTGAAAAAAATCGAATATTGAAAAAGTCCAAATCATCGAAATCGATGAAAAACGTCCAATTATCTTTAGCAAAATAAATCTATGGAGATTTATAGAATTAATTAAATATTTCCATATATCTTGAAATATGTTGAATGCCCAGAGGAACAAAGACTCGGGCATTTTACTACTTGCAAAACAAGTATTAAAATTCTCTCTATTTTTAAGATATTGAATCCTCCAATTGTCCACGAAACAAACAAAGATCAGAACATTATAAGCTCAATTTTACCAATTATTGAAGCCCAAAAACGTATTATGCATGCATTTAATGATTTGGATGATATATTCCTTCATGGCCCGATTTTGTTTGAAGAAATAATTTTATCGAATTTTAATATTTTTCGTTTGACTGAGAATTTCTCGGTAAATTTTAATTTTGATAAAATTCAACCTATTTAAAGCCAAATCCAAGTACAATATTTTTTGATAAATTAAATACTTGGGAAACTTCAGTGGAATCTGAGGGAATAATGAATAGTAGAGTTCAAAAATGCATTTTAGTTGACAGACTTTTGTGTGTTGGTTTAGCTAAATCTATGCCTGTTTTTGAGAAATTGACTTTATCTGATCAGGTGTTTTATGTTCATCTATTTTTGATTATATTTAGTGTTGAACCGGAATTTTATTGTAATTATTGTTTTATTGTAACCTCGATTGCTGTCAAGTTTTAAAGATTAATATTAATAGATTGCACATCTAAGGCAGATATGTCATTTGTTTTCTATATTTACAAACACCTACCTAGCTTGGGAATTAGGCTCTGAAACATGGAAACGTAAAGATAATTTTATGCCTGCTCTTGGCGTTAAAAAGAATCCTGTATTCTTAAATGATGATAAGTAAATATTTTTCTAATAATTTTACTAAAAATTTCAGAAAAAAAATATTTTTTTACTTTCAATTTTTAGAGTAAGTAAATGGACAGACCTTTTATTTACAAAATCTGTTTCCCATTTTAAACGTGCTTCATTAACAAACGTTGAATTTGCTTTGTTAATAGCTATTATCCTTTCGAAATCAGGTGAACATTTTAATTTAAATTATTGTGTTGCGGCTTTTTAATGAGCACTGATTGGTTCATTAAAAATAGGGTTGCCAAAATGGACCGAATCGGAGCGAAAGATCGAGTCAGCCTATGATAAATGGCCAGAAAAGAGCTCTTACGGTCTGACCTCTCCTTCCTCTATTTGCCCTGTTGCATATTAAAAAAGGGACATTGATAAAGAGAAGACCTGTCGGATTCGACTGTCGGCCCGACTCGAAAACGGCAACCCTAATTAAAAAATAACAACAGCATCCTATCATCCTGTATTTTTATATTTCAAATTAAATAAACTATAATTTTTTAAGATGCTAAAGATCTGTCTCCCGAGGGAAAGGAATTACTTTATAACGAATCTATTAAATATACAAATATTTTACTTCAATATAATCAACGAAGATTAGGTTTAATTGAAGGGGCTCAGAGATTGGATGAATGTTTTCGTTTAATTAATCAAAGTATTGAAAATGAATATACTTATCGTTTAATGAGCTCTCACCAACTTAAATATTATTCAATGATTACAACTTTCTATAAATGCCCAAAATTTATAACAAAATTTTTAGAAAGAAGTGATTAAAAATGAATAATTTTTAAAAACAAAATACTGTATAACCTCTATCAATTTCCCTTCCTCGATTAATTTTTCCTTTATCGAGAGGTTACCCAATTCAATAAAATACATTCACCTATTTTTCTCATGTAATTTGAAAATATTTTTCCTATTTTTAAATTTCTAAAATTTTAAATCTTTTAAATCTTTTAATAAAATACTTTCATAAAACCTTAAAAAACATAAACGGATAATTACTATTTAGATCAATAAATTTGTTAACTAAAATATTTGGCAATTAAATTAACTAACAATTAACTAAATTTGACAATTAAATAAAATATTTATAAATTTAAATTAAACTAAAAATTTAATTTTTAAATTAAATTTCAATTTAAAATTAATAAATTATGCACAAATATATATACTATTTTAATTAAAACAATTTTCTCATGAAAATTTACTTTTATTGAGTAACAAAAATACAAATACAAGTTCTTTTGTCAAACTTTTTGTCATTTTGTCATCACGCCTTAGACAAGTTCTCCCCCATTATTTCCTCTCTCTTCATTTCTTCATTCTTCATACCCACACTACAATCTCATATTGCATTTCTTCGTCCGATAAAGCTTTGTGAGTCTACCTTGGTAAATCTCGGAAGTAACACGTAAAACAACTTTAAATTGTTATTGATATTTGTTGGTATCGGCATTTTACGAAAAGTTACGAAATTTCTATCAACTATAGTTTTAAGTACCATTTTAAATAACATTTGAAAAGCCTAAATTAAAATATAAAAACACAATTTTGTGCCATAATTCGACATTGTGTTCTCGTTTTTTAAAAAAATAATCTGAATATTATTCAAAGGAAACCAATTAATATAAGATCAAAATAATCATATTTGTTCACTAAAGCTTTTAATATCATTTTAATATCACTAAAGCTAACATTTTTTACTTTTCTATAAATTAAAAAAATTTATTTTCAACAAAATAAGATATGTATGTAGTAAAATTAATTTAAATATTTTTATGGCAAATGTGTCACGCTATTAGTTTTTAGTACAAAAAATACCGTAAGATTTTATTCCTAGCTCAATTTTGTGAGAAAATTATCGAGATTTTTAAAAAATAAATTAAGCCAGACATGTTTTCTCATATTTATTAAAACAAATTTAGTAGAATGTATAAACAATAAGAAAATTTACTTTCGGTGCAATTATAATAATTTTCCCATTTGATAACAGTACTTATACAATTTTAATAATTCTCTCATGATCTCAGTACATATTAGTGATGCCAGAGAGAAGAAAACACCCGAGAATCGGGAAGCGGGAGTCGGGTCGAAATAAACTTGAGAGCCGGAATCGCGAGTCGGGAATTTTCAAAAAATCGCCAAAAATCTCATTATCTTGGCGACGCTAGAATTTTGAGAATTTTGGAGGTCAACAACCCATAATGTTGTTGTTCTGTTAAACTAAGAATCTGAGTTTTGTTATTGGGTTTATTATTGGGTTTTTCTCCATTCACCTTGTATTTTTCCGCATCTTTCTCCACAATCATAATATTTCTTAAGTTTAGCTGTACGTTCTTACATTTTAGCCAACCATAAAATTCTCACGCTTAATAATTAAAAATTTTTTTATTTAAAAAATTTTTAAATAAAAGTGAACCAAAAATGATATTTTTCTTTCAATGTTTATATGTATGATATTTTAGCTCAAATTTTATTTCATAAAATCGAAAAAAATTTTTTAACTTAATTCTTACATTACGATTTAAATTCATAGGCATAACTATAATAATTTTTATAGTAAGAATTTAAATTGTCGCCCAAAGTTGTGTATCTGATACTGCATATATATATCTGATACATATCTGATACATACACTTTATCGTTCTATTAATAAATTTTCATGGTTGGAATAGAGTACGGTAAAGCACTCCTTTCATATAGAGTCAAAATTTTGATTGGACTCGTAAAATTTCAATGGACTCATAAACTTTTGATCGAACTTATAAATGTCATGGGACCCACAAACTATCATGGACTCACAAACTTTTATGGGACTCATAAAACTTCATTAACTCATAAACATTCATTGGACTCATAAACTAAACCAGAGCCCTTTCCTTTCAAGTTTACTATAATATTTTACCTTAAATTTTTTTTCATAAAATAAAAAAAATTTTATCTTAAAGTTCTTACTTTAGGATTTAAATTAATAGGCATAACTAAATTTGTATATTAAAAATTTTAAATGTTAGGCAAGGTTGTGTGTCATGTTTGCAATAATGTACAGTAAAATCGCTAACTTGAGTTTCCACAATAAAAAGATTTTTAATACTACTAGTGCAAAAAAGCAAAAAAAAAAAGTTATCAGATAGACGACATCTGAACTTCGTTGATAAATCAGTTTTTTTTATTTTCTAAATCAAAAAATTTTTCTTTTAAAAAGAATAAGAAATGTCAATAGGAGAAATATATTCAACAATAATTTATTGTTTTGCTACATTTGGATTGTTTTCTAATTTCTTTTTAATCTGGCTAATTTTACGTTATACAATGAAAGAAATGCAAGTTTATAGCAAAATCCTTTTACAAACTTGTTTTGTTGATATTTTTGGAATTTGTTTGTTTGTTGTTTCTCAACCGGTAAATAAATAAATATTTGAGCGCGGGAAAATGTAAGCGAGATAGTACCATTAAAACGCCAAAATTGTAAAGGAAGTAAAGTACTTAAAAATATCTCTGAATATATCTGGACCAACAACTTGATAATAAATTTTATAAGAAAGAAGCCAGAATTAATCCTTTATAAGCTTAAAACTCAAATTTTTGAAACTTTCTAAAATCTAAGAATTAACAAAAGTCGTAATCGTATCTTCTGAAAAACTCGGAAATTTAAGTGTTCCTTTTAAATCAAGTTTCGATCAAGTTTTCGTTTCAATTAAGCTTTTAAATCATGTTTTTTTTATTAAAAATAGGTTTATATTTCGGATAATGGTGTTGGCACGACTTGGAATTTCGGACCTATACATTTCTTACCAAATCCGTGGCAATTTATAATTCTCCTTATTAATAATTTTATGATGAGAGTTACTTTAATGAATGTCTCTACATTATTCATTTATCGTTATTTTGCTGTTGTACGGTAAAATTTAGGAAGTTTTTGAAATAATTTATCCACTTTATGTAATATGTAATTTTCTCATCCACTTTATGTAATCGAAATTTTTCGAAATTTTAGAATGAATTTTTATTAAATTTCTGATGCCATGCGATAAAAAAAGCGTGTAAAGGACAAAATAATAAAATATCATGAGATCTGAATGTCAAATAGGTTAATTCGTTTAATTTATTTGACAATTCCGATCTATTTGTTAAACTCATATTGTCTCTTTGGCCGCATAAAGAATGATGGGAGATACATCAGATTGAAACTGGACTGGTTGAGATCTTGGATAAAGTCTCGGTTATCGTGATCGAGCTTTAACGAGAAATTTGAACATTCTCCCACATTCTCTTGGACACATTCTCTCTCTGAACATTCTCTTAAACATTCTCCCAGTCTGGTCTAAAATAAAATACCAACCCATTTTTTGCAGCGAAGCTGATATTAAATTTAAACACCAATTATTATTAATTGTTGGCATGATAATTCCAATATTTATATTATATATTTGTTCTTATTTATCAAACCAACCAACACCCGAGAATGAACATTTAACGAATTTTGAGGTGGCAAAAATATTAGAATTGGATAATTATACTATTGAAAATAATGTTGTTGGACTTAGAGCAAGGGTAGATTGTTTTTACAATTACAAAAATTTTAAATATATTTTAGACCAACGACCTATCAATTTTTACTGCAAATTATGCTTCAGCATTAACTATACTTAATTATATTATAATTATTTTTTGTGGTATAAGTATTCAAATACGTGTTTATCGTCATTGTAAGGGTGTAGAAATGACTCAATTACGTAATATGAACAAGCAATTAAGCATTGTTTTGGGGACACAGGTATCGAATAGAGTTGTCGGTCTTATTGCAGTTCCAAATAGACTGAACAGGAACTTAAATTTTTCTAAATTATGTATTCAAAAATTCGGTGACAGAAAAGGCTTGACAATACATTTCTCGTATGCCACTATAGTTGAGACCAAAAATAGATGTACGAGTACACGCAAATTTTTAAATTTCTACAGCCGATCCCACAGAAATCGATAAATATAGGGATCATTCCAGTCTATTTTTTTGAATATTTCAACGAACCTATACTAATTTATAGGCTATTCTACCTTTATTACCTTATCTAAGCAATTTATTTGCCAATCTAAATTTTTTATTCAATTTGCCTGGTTTATATTCATCATCTACAGTCATGTTAATTAGTTGTAGTTTAGCATCTTTGGTTGCTGTATTAAATCCGATTGTAAGACTATTTATTTTATATAATTGAATTTGACAATTTTTTTTAAAGGTAACAATTTTGAGTGTAAGAAATTACAGAAAAATAATTTTTCGATGCAAAAATAATTCAAATATTCATCCAGTTGCTCCGATGCCTGAAGCTACAATACCGGATATACCTATACAAATTATTAAATGACAAACTTTTCATATAAAAAGAAAACATTGGTGTAGTAAAATACGATACTTTGTATATCTTGTCCATCAAATGATATTATTTACTCTATCTTTTAATTTAAAATAGCGTATTTTATCGTTATACATTTCAAAATTTTGATATATTCCAAGTAACTCGGCTGAATCCCCTTTAGAAATTTTACATTTTACTAAACCAAAACTCGATTATCTAATTGTTAACTAACAACAAATTTGAAAGAAACAAAAAAACCATTTATAAATAAATCTAAAGATATAGCAAAATTATATCTATGTGTGCTTGGCATGTTACAATCCTTTGACAATTAGAAAGTTTCGAGTTCACCTTCATCCTTAGACGATTTGTTTGCGTCTATCTATAATTATTACTTTATTAATTTTGAAACAATTAAATAATTACCTCATAATTATTAAACTGAATTAATTCTCGAATAATTAAAACAAGCTCGTCGCGGCTGTATGAACTTTTATCTATTAAAGCATTAATTAACATGTCATCATAATTTTCTATATTAGTACTATTCTCTATTATTTTAAGTCGAAGATCTTCTGAAAAATCACTCGATAATTCATTTTGTTAGGCATATTCATTAAAACTTATGGCTAAATCATTCGATTCCTGTTCAGATTGAACATGTCCGCTAGTTTCCCAACATGTCTTGTTTTGTTCTTTTTTCCTTGTTTCTTTTTTCCAACACAGACAATTGAATTTAATAAAACACAAATTGCCAAAAAATATAAAACAAAAGTACAAAATCTCATTTCTTTAGTAATCTAAAATTATAGAAAGATGATCTAAAACAGATTGAAGTAAAAGGTTTAGTTTTTGTTCCGGGTGGTTTCATATTGAGTGATAAAAAGCTGCTCAGCGTCTGGTTTTCATTTTCGAAATTTTATAGGAATTATTTGTTTGAGCTAAAATAATTATTCTGACTTGTTAGCCTTACAAAGTTTTCTTTGTTAAAAATTTATTTTAGAATTTTTTCTATTTTGCGTATTAGTTACTGCATTTAATTCTCTGTTTAATGAGTATAAACAATAAAACACTTGGGCGAGAGTTAAACAATTTTTACTTCTACAAAAAATAAATTTTCGCTCCGTTGGAACAGTTGGTTGAGCAACTGCTAATCCTAATACATAAGCTTGGCCTGTTTTTATTAGTGTACATTTGTAAAAAATTTTGAAAGCTTTGCCAAGTTAATATAAATTTAATAAATTACAAGTTTTTATATTTGAATTAAAATTTAAAAAAATATAGCCGTTTATTAAATAATTCCCTAGCCATTATAATGAATGTCAATAAATGCCAGACTTTTCTCCTTATCTTTTCTAATTTTTATTTCTCTAACTGTGTAGAGAAATTTTTAAAACGTGGCGAAGTTATATGTGAATTGAAAATTGATTATTGAATTTTTTTATTTTATAAAGGGGATATAGAATATAAACTTTTAAATAAAATTTTAAAAGTTATTTCTAAAATGTAACAATATTTTGTCATCACAAACATCTATGAGTACATAACAATAATTACCATTTATCGCTATAAAAAAAGTCATTAAATGCCGGATATGATCAGATTTGAAGACGGACTTTGAAAACCGATATTTGAGGAATTTGGACCGACATTTGAGGCCCGATGTTTAAAAATATTAATATTATTAATAAAAAAATTTTTAATCAATACAATTTTATTTTGATAATATTCAATATAACTTGAGACTAGTTAAGTTTATTCTTACTCTAATTCATTTTAGTTATTAAGTAAATATGAAAAATTTGCTTCTCTGTGTACTCTTGAATATTTCATTACACCAAAACAAATTATAATTATTAATATTTTTAATTAAATTAGATTTTTTATTTAATAATTTAATCTTTTTGTTAATTTTAATAATACAAATAAAAAGATACAGAAAATGTGTTAAATTGAATAATAGATGTTATTAAATTCCGAGCTTACCATGGCTTAAGGGAACGAAATGAATAACTAAATCTTAAGATTTGATGAGATTAAGCAAAAAATAATTGTATAAATTCGGTATAATTCGGTATAATGTATGCACATAAGTTGTGTATCTGTTGATAATATGTAGTCCACATGAGAAAGCTATACAGTATTGTCGGAACTAATAATATTTGGTATCTTTTGTGTATCAAAATCAAAAATATTTTCTAGTAGTTTACATCTGAGAGTTTACATGGTTGTCAAAATTAATTTATCTCAAAGTAAATGGAAAAGATGGTTAAAATCTGCTGAAAAGAGAGAGAATTAGACTTCATAAAATCTATTTTTAAACAAAAAACAAACAATCAATTGGCTAAACTTTTTAAATATTATCGTACCGTATAGTAAATTTTTCGTTAAAGAAGTCTAATAATGTGATTAAATAATAATAAAAATTAAATGTCGATAACTAAGTATTAATATTTTTCCCAGTTTATTATAAAATTAAGTTTTTAAAATTTGCCTCGTAGAAAATATATACATGAATTTAAAAATTAAATAATTAATAATACTTGTTTATTTTTCATTTTCATTTTTATATATCATTCCCTTAAAAGAACATATTGTTAAAACAAAGTTCACTATTAGCTTAAAAACTGGAAAAAGGGAGGACAAATTCTAAGTAAATCAAAGATAGGCCAAAAAGATAATAAGAATTTTGTTGACAAGCCAAAAAAGCGCCACGAAGTAATAAAATAACAATTAAAATCTAAGCAAAGTTAGGAAAGAAGTTATAAGTACATTACCGTCAGTTAGTTTATTTTTCAGCTATAATAGTAATTAAGATTTTAATTAATTAAAAATAAAACTATAATAGTAAATTATTAAAATTAAAAATGAGTATAAACCCAAGTGCTTAATTAAATTCAGATTTTAAAAGTATTAAATTGAAATACGGAAAGATGCAGCTTCTATTAATTTATAAATGTCAAAAAATAACATTTAGTTAAAATTAAATTATTAAATATAAATACAGATAACAAAAGGAAATAAAAAAAGTATCCAAATAATAAATTACATTATAGAAAAAACGAAAAAGATTACTTCTTCCTGCTTCATAAATTGACAATATTCCTTTTCATGCATAGACCTGAAATTGTCCCATAAACCCTTCGTCGACCCCTTATTACAAGCCAAGTTTTTATCGCATATTAAACATTTTGCAGAATTTTCTGAAGTGCTTTTTTCGAAAAATTTCCATATGTCTAACGTCTTTGGCATTAGAATTTTTGTTGAAAATTTTTATTTTTAATAAATTTATCTAAATATTTGTTTTTGTATGGGCAGAACGCCAACATCGGAATATGTAAATAATTATTGTAATTTAGGTGGAAATTTATTAAATTTCTTCATATATTTTTCCCAAAAATGGCATTTTTTGGGTATATAAAATCCCGAAATTTTTCGGGTCGGGGAACGGGGTTTTCACTTTAAATCGGGGCGGGGTTCGGGTCGGGGAGAATCGTAAAAAAATCGTTCGGGAACGGGGTCGGGTCAAACTCTAGTTTAAAGCTGTAAGCTCGCAGGTTCGATTCAAAAAAATTCCTCAACAAATTGGTCAGTATGGTTGGACACCATCAATTAACCGAACGAGAAACTGAAACCATGGGATCGAAAACCGGTGTGAACGAAAACTGGAGTTCGGTTAATAACCGGTTGTGAAGGATGATAATCGGCGAACAAAGAAACCATTTATTTCAATAATATTTATTTTAGAAAACCAAATATGAAAATAATTTTTTGGTGCTGGTCTAGCTTATGCATATATTGAACTTTTATTTACTTTTTTAAAAATTATTTAAAGGCATTTTTGTAAAAATGTGATGTTGCAAAAAAATGTGATGTTGCTAAAATTCCCCAAATGATTCACTAAATTCCCGCCCTGATTTTGCCAGCATCTTTTTTGTATCTTTAATGTTTTGAAAGAAAATTTTTATAAAAATATAATAAAACAAAAATAAATTTAAAAATAAAATAAAAATTCCTTATTTTGTCCTTTGAAAGAATAAAAAAATTTTAACTTAACATTAAAGGGCATCAATATCCGGTATATATTAAAAAGATTTTTCTAATTCTGTAAGGGGTACAATATTTATTGATTTAATTTTCATAATAATTTTGTAAAAATTAATAAATAAAAATGTGATTAGCCACGCAATACCATTCATGTGAATTATTGTGAGTGATTTTTGTGAAGATTTGGAAAATTGTGAACGATTTTGCCGGCCTCTTTTTTTATATATTTTGTGAAATATAAATGTCAACAATGAGAAATTCTTTTAAATCTCCGCTATAAAGCGTATTTGTATGTAGCAAGATAAAAAGATAAATTCCGTTAATCAAAAGTTTAATTCCAAATTATTTCTAAATGCTTGATCTCCAGCAAAATATACTTATTCTTGATGCTTCAGCATCATTATTCTTGTGATAATGCACATTTGGTAGTTACTTTCCTCATTAGTTTATTCCTCGAATAAACTAAAGAAAACAATCCGTTCAGGGAAAAAATCCGGAATGGAATGATTAGAAAAATATAGCCGAACAAAATGGCTGTTACTAAACATGCCAAAGTTCTCTGTCAATCTGTTAAAATTGTTAAATGATTGCCTATTTCATTGAATAACGGGTACAATATTCATTGATTTGATTTTCTTAATATTTTTTAAAAAATAATAAAAAAATGTGATTAGCAACACAAACATCAGTTTTGTGAATTCTTGTGAAATTTTGAATGGTGTAAACGCCTTTGCCCGCCTACTTTATTTAACGTATTTAAGGTTTTCTTCTTTCTGAACATTTTATCGTTTTGTATTTTTATAGGGCAACACAAAAAATTTTTATTATTTAATGCCCTCCATTTAATTTTTTACTATTTTCAAGTTTTTATTTCCCATTTTATTTGCAGAAAAATTTTTTATTTTTATTTAATTTTATATATTTAAATTTTTCATAAAATAAAAATAGGTTTGAGAGGAGAAATTCTGTTTCTGATAGACAGAAGCCAGGCTTACATAAGAACAATTTCCAAATGAAAAATAATTTTATATTTTTTCAATTACTTTTTTTGATGCCATATATTAATTTTTACCTGTAAAAATAGAATTTTAATTTTATCTCTTCATTTAAATTTAGAAATTAAAAAGTCTTTATTTAGAGAAATGCCTTCGATTGGCAATAAAATTATTATTGCTTTCATCCTTTTGGAAATTGTTTCTGTATTCAATGTTTTGTCCAATAGGACAAGGCCTATCCCTGAGATGCAGGTTTTCTTATGAAACTTGCGGATCAAAAGTATATAACACAATAAATCTTTAGAAAACTATTATTTTAAATTTAGAAATCTATGTATTTTAGAAATCTATTTATTTAATTCCTTTAACGGACGATCCTTTAATGGGCGACCGTTTAATACTTTTTGCCCGTGACGATCCTTTAATTGTTTTTAGACGTTACGATCCTTTGAACGTTTTTAGCCGTGGCGATCCTTTTAATTACGATCCTTTGTAGGGAACCGCCCTAAAGGATACCTTTCTTTATTACATGTCTTTCATATTTTTTTGATTGTAATTTGTAACTCAAAAGTCAAAAATATCAAACTAATAACCGTTATACAACTTAAACTATGTTATGTATTTAGAAGCTCGTACGGTAATTCAACTAGTACCTTTGTTCGAAGTACGAGTAAGGCAGACCTGTGCATGTACACGGATATCACACGGACACACATGCATCTAATATCAAGGGCCTGCAGCAGATAGCTGTATATATCCGTACATATATCCGAATACGGATAACAAAATCAGTGTTCATGAAAGTCTGCCTACCAGTAAAAATATAAGGCCTGTAAGAATATAAGAGTACGAGCAATTTCAAAATTCTAAACACTTGTTATACAGAATTGTAAATTGCCTAGGCGTATGTTTTGTAATGTGTTATTTTAGTAATTCTTGCCTAAATTGACGAGCACAATAATAATGCTTACCTTAAATAGAAATACAATATATGTAGTCAAGGTTGATTGGGCTAGAATGACAAGCTCGTTCTTATTTTTATTTCATATACAGTTAAAATCTTTAAATTTTAGTCATTAAAAATGTCAAAATTATTCTTATTTTTTGCCTTTTTAATATTTATTCAACTTTTACCTTCAAGTTCAAGTGGTGGTGGACATGGCAGACGTGGTGGACATGGCAGATCAAGACGTGGTGGACATGGCAGATCTTCAATTTCAAGCGCTGCTGGATCTTCGAGTTCAGGAGGTGGTGCACTTGACATAGCTTCAAGTTCAAGCGCCGCTGGATCTTCAAATTCAGAAAATGTGAATGAACTCCAACGTATTCGTGAAGAACTGTTTCATGATTATAGCTCAACAACTTATGATGTATACGAAGAATATCTCAATTATGAACGCACTATGAAAGACTTTTCTCAACAAGACCATTTTCCTGAAAAGGTTAATTTTTTTGACGGTAGGATCCCTAATAGGTATTTGCAAAAAATTCTATAAGTGAAAGAATTTTGATTCTTGTTACAACTTTTGACATTACAAAGAACGCTTGATTAATAATTTTAAGGGCTTTATTTAATTATAGTATGTGAATCTTCTAGACGAATTCTTACAAAACGAAATAACAGTGAAAAACCAGCGAAAGTTAGCGATAGATCAAATGATTAATAATAAGACAGCAGCTGCAAGAATAATTTACTTTTGTAAAGCGTATCAACAAAGGCTTATTGATGAAATTAGAACTAATGTTATAGTAAGTTTAGTTTAGTTGAGTGGGTTAATCATTCTAAAACTCTAAGTATCGCGCTGGATTTGGTATTGGGCATTTTGTGGATACAGCTTTAATATTTTCGAACCTTAGTCACAGTTCAGATGTTTTAAATTTCGGATCTCGATGCAGTGATTTCGAAGCCGCTTTATGTTTACTCCGGCTTGGTTCTAGGAAGTAGAAATTTTTTGGAGAATAGAAAATGATATTTCCTAATATTTTTGAATTTTTAAACATTTAATCTCGTTACAGAATAAAATGCTGAAGATCGTATATAATGAAGCTATTACAAAAGGAGAAACAGAATGTCCAATATGTCAGCAAGAGTATAAAGAAGGTGAACAACTTGAAATAACGGAATGTGGACACTTTTACCATCAGGATTGTATAATGCGTTGGTTTACAATGGAGGGAGGTAGAAATCATGGCACATGTCCAACATGTCGTAGTGTACTGAAAATATCCGTGCATCCAGAGATTGCTGAGATAAATAAAAAATTAGAGAAAGTTGGACTCGGTTTTAAAACGAAAAAATTTCGCAGAAATGATTAGTTATAAATATTCAATTATTTATTTTTCATTTCAATATTTCTATCACAGATTTTCTTTACGTATAAGCCCAAAATTTCAAAAAATCCAAAAATATTAAAATTCCCCAAAAAATGAATTAAAAACTCCTAAAAATAAAAAAAATTAAAAACCAAAAAAAACAAACAAAATTTTGCCCAAAAATCATAAAAAGAAAAAATTCACAAAAAATTTTTAAAAAATCCAAAAATTTCCCAAAAACAATTTATTTAATTCTATCTATTTAAAATCTATTTTTCTTTCTTATTTTCATTCTATCGTAAATTTTAAATATTTAATCTTTTGTATAAAATATTTCGGGAATTGTTTTGTATAATATTTGAATTTTAATATTAAAAAAATTTTTTTTTGCAAATTCTTAAAAATGTGGTCAATCAATAATAGGTCAATCAATAATAGGAAGTAACATTTTATAAAACAGCCTTAACCTTGTATTATATTTTGATACATTAATGGTCCTATTTCAAATTTTAGTTTTATTAATATTAAGGAGTAACAACTTAGAAAATTTGATTAAATCATTGTTTACTTGATTATATGTAATTAGGGAGGGGATTTATATGTATTTCCTTATTTTTTTCCTGGCCTAATTTAGTCGTGAAACGCACAAAAAACATAATTGTAGAATATGTTGTTAAGGCCGATAAGTAGTTATCAATTAGAGCCCGGCTCGATACGATATTTTTTCGATATTTTTCGATATTTGGGTTCGATATTTATCGAAAAATATCGACCGAGAAAATTTTGAGTTTTTCGATATTTTTCGATATTTACCGAAAAATATCGATCGAAAGATTTTAAATATCGAGAATATCGACCGACCAAATAAAAATTATCGAAAAAATATCGAACGTCATTTTTGACTAAAATTTGAATTTTTGGCGTCAAAAAGGATGAATTTTAGCTTCCTGACCATCATAAATTCTAAAAATTTTCGCCTGCGGCGCTGAAAATGCAAGAATTTTGCAACTTGACCTTCCGAGATTCTCATAAGATTGTTAGAATATCCTTTCTTATCCCCTTAATCCATCATATTCCCTCGATATCCCTACAAAACACTGATATGAATTAAGAAAGATTTCGGTAGATAAGGGAGATTTCTGACGATTAAGAAGAATTTATTGGATATCCGAAGGTTTGTTGGGATATTTGAGATATCCAATGAGTATGACGGATATAGTGGATATCCGGGGTAATCAACTATTTGTAGAAATAATAGAGGATTAACTGGATAAATGGATCTCGAGCGATCAAGATGGATATTTGGGAGAGATGGATATCAAAACGCATATCAAATTCCAAGATTTTTTATCCCCCGATATCCCCCTTAATCCACAAATCCCTTGATATCCCTCCTGATCTCACAAATCCACAATATCCGTCTTACTACCTCTAAATCTCTTGTTACACACTCAGTCTTCCAATATCCCCCTTAATTCCTTAAAATCCATTATCCCTCGCTAGAATCCGCTTATATCTCACTTGATCCTTCAATATCAAATACAAGCCCTTGATATTCAATTTAATCCGTCCAATCCACCAATATCCCATTTAATCAATCTTAACCTCCTTAAACTACTTGGTCTATTCTGTTATTCATTGGTTACAAAAATTTTTTGAAAAATCGAAAAATATCGAGACTTTTATTTCGATATTTTTCGGTTTCGATATTTTTCGATATTTATCGAAAAATATCGACCGAGAAAATTTTGACTTTTTCGGTATTTTTCGATATTCGATATTTTTCGATATCTATCGAAAAATATCGACCGACCCCTCCAGCCGGGCTTTAGTATTATCATAATTTGGTTGTTTACTATTATTTTTTAATAAAAGATAAACAAAATCATTTTAAAAATATGAGATTTTAAAATGAGAAATTAATTATGAGGATATAAATTTAGCAAAAAAATAGTAATTTTAATTTAAAAAAAGACAACATTCTTACAAAAAAATTAAAGAAATTCAGCATACAAGAGTTTAATAAGTTATTTAGTTAAGATAAAAGCAAAATCAATATAAAGCAGGAATAAATAAAATCAAAAAGTATGAAAAAAATCTAGCATTTTAAACTTTTTTTAATTTATAAACATGTCAAAAAATTTAGTGTAAATGTACTGGAGTATGGAGGGTGTAAAATATATTTGGCCCATGCCACTTAGTAATAACCACTGGGTCATGTCTATTGCCTTTATGGGTTAAAAATTAAAGGATAAACTGCAAAATTATAAATTGATATTTAGTATGATTAATTTAAATTTAATATAAAATAAAAAAGAAGTGGAGCATGCGAATCTATCTAAAAAGAATTTATTTTAACATTCATGTTTTATTGACATTCGTCTTATTATATAGTAGAATAATGTCGTATAATGAATATGTAAAAATATTACTTTTAAACAAAAACGAAAATTTTTATAATGTAAAATATAGATATTTGCTACTTCTGTTTGGTCTCCAAGACCATCAAAAAAATCTGTCGTATCATGATGTTGATAAATATATTAGAAAAAGTAATTTTAAACATAAACGGACATAATTTTATTAATAAATTTCAACTAAATAGAAGTGTCAAAAAGAAAAATTTGAAAATGTTTAAAAAGCAAAATAATAGAAAATAGTAAATGATAGAGTCTAAAAGATAATTTATAAAGAAATTTCTCACCAGAAAAGATCGAAATTGTAAAGTTGGAATTTCTGGCCCTATCCCGAAAGAAGGGTCGAATCGTTTTTTCATTACTTTTTATTACTCTATAAAAATGGTCAATTTTCCTTAAAGTTGATGTATGTTGATGTTTGCTTTAAGGAAAAATGGTCCGTGTTCGTCCGTCTTCGTCCGTGTTCGTCCGTCTTCGTCTGCGCTCGTCCGTGTTCGGCTGTGTTCGTCCGTGCTCGTCCGTGTTCGTCCGTCTTCGTCCGTGCTCGTCCGTGTTCGGCCGTGCTCGTCCGTGTTCGGCCGTGCTCGTCCGTGTTCGGCTGTGTTCGTCCGTGCTCGTCCGTGTTCGTCCGTCTTCGTCCGTGTTCGGCCGTGCTCGTCCGTGTTCGGCTGTGTTCGTCCGTGCTCGTCCGTGTTCGTCCGTCTTCGTCCGTGCTCGTCCGTGTTCGGCCGTGCTCGTCCGTGTTCGGCTGTGTTCGTCCGTGCTCGTCCGTGTTCGTCCGTCTTCGTCCGTGTTCGGCCGTGCTCGTCCGTCTTCGGCTGTGTTCGTCCGTGCTCGTCCGTGTTCGTCCTCTTCGTCCGTGCTCGTCCGTGTTCGGCCGTGCTCGTCCGTCTTCGTCCGTGTTCGGCCGTGCTCGTCCGTGTTCGTCCGTGCTCGACCGTGTTCGTCCGTGTTCGGCCGTGCTCGTCCGTGTTCGTCCGTCTTCGTCCGTCTTCGTCCGTGCTCGTCCGTGTTCGGCCGTGTAAATGATAATACAAAAAAACAAAAAAAAGTTAATTTCTTTCACCATTTTTCCTTAAGGCAAACATCAACATACATCAACTTTAAGGAAAATTGACCATTTTTATGAAGTAATAAAAAGTAATGAAAAAAACGATTCGACCCTTCTTTGGGGATAGGGTCGAATTTCTTTATAGAAATTTTGTCTCTGGTCATCAATAACAGACTATTCTGTATTTTGCTTTTTAAACATTTTCAAATTTTTCTTTTTGACACTTATATTTAGTTGAAATTTATTAATAAAATTATGTCCGTTTATGTTTAAAATTACTTTTTTGAAATCATTAATATTGCACACAGAAAATGGACGTTTCTTGTTTTTACATTGGTCTTAGTACATTTTATTTTTTGAACTTAATTTCTTAAACAAGATAATTACTATTAATTTATGTGTATTTAAATTCAACCAGTTTTTAGAAAGGATTATAAAGAAAATTTTTCAGCCACATTCTTATCGCTATTTTCTTTAGGATCCTCTTCAAATTTAGGAAACGGAAGCTTGTCTGCCATAACAAACTCATTGTATTTTTGCAAATTTTCCTGTAAAAAATCTAAATAAACAAAAAATTTTACATTAAATTACTCTTAATGATTTTTCAAATAGTGATTGTAATATTCAATAGATCTGTTTCCCATTCTTCATCTTCATCTATATCATCACATCATCCATCACAGACTTGCCATCAGCAAAGTCCATCACCATTACATAATGATAAATTAAGAAAATAACTTGAACTTGTTGGAATTGGTGGTTGAATATATTTGAAGTCTTAAAACCTTAATAAAAATTGATTTAAAATTTATTATATGATTTCCTTAAAAATATCAACGAAAATAATTTTGCACTAGGTGTTTACATACTTTTGCTCATGAATGTATATCATGAAAACCAATTAAAAATTTACATTAAAATCTAAACTTATGACTGGTGTCGAATTTTTTAAAATATAATCGCAAAAATGGCCATAAAATGTTGAAATAATTTGGCAAAATAATGACAAAAAAGTCCGAAATTTTGTGAAATATTGAAATAAATTATGGTTTATTCACTAGCAAAAAAAATTTTTAATCAAAATTGCATATTAAGTTTATACTTCGAAAAAATGGGTATTTTTACTCTGTCGGGCATTTTTTGATAAGCCGAATTAAGACCGAACCAGTGGAACATTTTGTGGGCTGATTTTTAAGAAATAGTATAATTTTCCCCTCGAAATGGGGGAAATTGAAAAAATTTGGCAGGGAATGGTCAATAAAGTGAATTTTTTCGCATACAGTATCTAAAATTTTCAAAATTTTCTTTTGCGGCTTGTATATAGGAAAACTAAATCAATTTAAGCAAATGGAGGGAGAGATATAGAATATATTAGAGATGTCCAAGACCAAAAATTTTCCAAGACTCGAGACCAAGACTACACACCAAGACCCACGACAAAGACTTGGCCCCAAGACTCAAGACCAAAAACTAATAAGACTAGAGACAATTGTTTGGTCTCATAGGTTACTCTAAGTAATTTAGGATAGGGTCTGAATGCAATCCTCGATAAAATTAACTTTTTTAATATTTTAGTTAGAAAGTCTAATTTTTAAATTTTTTAAAATGTCAAAATTCTTCAACATTCTTCTCTTTTTAATATTTGCTCAAATTTTGCCTTCAAGTTCTGGTGGAGGTGGATCTAAAAGTTCAAGACGTGGTGGACGTGGTGAAGCTTCAAGTTCAAGGCATGGTGGAGCTCGAGGTGTTGGATCTGGTATTGTTGGAGAAGGTGGGGTTAGCTCTTCACGTCGTGGTGCGTGTAACGGGCCGACGATCGTCGGCCCGAAAATAAATAATCCAATATATAGGGAAAAAATATAAAAAATACAAAAAAACACAAAAAACACAAAAAATACAAAAAAACACAAAAAACACAAAAAATACAAAAAATATAAAGAAGAAGAGGAAAATAAAAATAATAAAAAATTGAAACAGTTGTTTCATTAAAGTGCAAAATAATAAAATTTGTAAAAATTAGGGAAAATTAGGGTAATAAATTTAAAAGAAAAGATTTTTAGTAAAATAAGGAATTTAAGTGTAAATAAAGCAATTAATTAGCCCACGCAAAACCATTTCCACCCAATTTCAGACACATTGCTCAAACAATAATGAAAAGACTTTTTCGTGTCTATTCCCATGTTTATCATCAACATTTTAATTTAATTGAACAATTGGCTGAAAATAAAGAAGGAAAAAGAAAGTTTTAATGGGAGTATAAAAATTAAAAAAGAAAAGATATAATTTTGCCTTTGTTCACTCATTTCCTCCAGAAAAATAAAAATTTTTTAAAAAAGAGAAAATATTTTTGTTTGGATAAAATTAAGGAAAAAATTTGAGATTTAAATTTTGAAAACTTCTACATAATTTGGTGCCCCCTGAGAGGAAAACCTGTAACTCCTTATATTCCAACACCTTCTACTAAATATCCACAACAATCATCAGTTAATCGACGTTTTCCTTCTGCTTCTCCAAATTTTAATTCTTCAAATAGTAGACCTACAAAGCAATTTCTTGTTCGGATTCTTGCCATGCTTCCAATTGAAAATTCCGGTAATTAAGATAAAAGGGGTTAAAAAAGGGAAAATAAATAAATAAAAATATTAAAGAAAAACTCAGTTACTGACCTTCGAGTCAGAAGTGAGTTTGATTAGGCCTCTGAGCCAAATTTAAAAAGGAAGAGTGCTCCAACCCGGCTCTATTTGGTTTACCTTTATATTGGTAAAAAATTAAATATTAAGGATCAGAAGTACCCGAGGTGAAAATACCGTTGAAGTGTGAGAGCCCAATAATCGAAGGAGGAAAACTACCATCTCGTGACCGACTTGAGGAAATCGACGCTAATATTAGTGCCCAATTGCGGGAGCTTAAAGAAATAAGAGAGGCCACTGAAAAATTGGAAGAAGAGTGGTTGAAGAAAAACGACCATTGTGATCGTATGCAGAGAGAGTGGCTCGATTGTTTTAAGAATAGATACCGATAGTTATCGTCGTGTATTTAATAGTAATTTTTCAATAAAAATAGGAATTGTTTGAGTTTGTTTTTTGTTTTTATTGTGGATAAGTAGTTATCCGACCGGATACCTTTCGAATTCAAATTTCAAAATATGTCAAACCCCATTAAGAGTAGTATTCTCACAGCCTTCAAAGGTTGGAACGCACTTCGTGCGATTGAAGAGTTTAAGGATGACACTTTAGAGGGGGACACAGCGCAAGTAAAATTAATTAAATACGAAAGTCTGAGCAGGGAGCTGGCTGCCGAAATCAGAACGCAAGAGCTCATCGTTAATGAAGTGAAGCTCGCTCTGACTTCTTGGACCGACTTGCTCAGGAAACTTCCCTCGGATGAAAGAGAGATGGGGAATCAGGATTACGCGGTCTTTAACGATAAACACCACATCGAGCATACTATTGAGCATTTTGAAGTTCAAACGAGGGAAATGCGCAAGTTAGCCCGAAAGGTCAATCTCCAACTTCAATTGGTGACGGTGGAGGCCGAGAAAGAGAGGAGAGAGGAAGAGCTCGAGCACCGTCGTGAGTTAGCTGCCGCCGGAGGCCAGGGCCCGACTGATCCGAATACAATCCCAAGGTTAGGTTCCAACCTATACCAGCTCCCCACTTTAAAAATTAAGAGGTTCTCTGGTGAGCGGAGAGAGTGGCCTGAATTTATTGAGTCCTTTAACTGTGCAGTGGAAAGAGCAGTAGGCACGAATGTAGAGAAGTTTACACTCCTCCGCTCCCTCTTGGAAGGAGAAGCGAAGGAGCTCGTGTCCGGTTTTAAATTAGACACTGCCAGTTATTTGGAGGCTCTGAGATTATTAAAGGATTATTATGGGGATAAACAAATGCGAGTGCGGGAGCTCCATATGAAATTAGCCAATTTAAAAAATTGTTCCTCTTTGAAGGAGACAAAGGTTTTTGCATTCGAATTAGAAAGGCTAATTCGAGAGTTGAGAGCAGAAGGGGAAAATACAGAAGGGCCGGTTGTATATCTTGCCTTAGAAAAAAAATTGAATAAAAATTTTTTGAGGGAAATATTGAATAAAAAATCGGAGGAAGGAGCTGCTTGGTCCACTACGAGATTTCGAGAAGTTTTGCACGAGACACTTCAGCGCGAGATGTCTATTCAAGAAGTGATAAATGAGTACGATCACGAGAGAGCTCCTAACCGGAATGTGCCTCGCCCTCCGCCTAGACGTTCTTTACCTACCCCCCGCAACCCAGATTATACATATTTAGTAGTACAAGACAAGAATTTACCAAAGTTTAATCAAAATAGGGCTTTTGTTCCCAGAAGTCCCCCCGCCTGTGTTTTTTGTAATCAATCGCATTGGAGTGACGAATGTCGAGTCGTCACGGATCCCCGCAGTCGAATAAAAATAGCAGAGGCTAAGGGTCTTTGTACTCGATGCCTTGGAAAAAATCATAGTCCCAAAAATTGTTGGAGGCCTTCCACTTGTTTTTACTGTAAACGCGCTCACCCTGGAGCATTTTGTTTTTTGAAAAATATTTCTAATCGCAATAGCCCAAGGCAAAATGTAGAGGTTTCTAGAAAATTTTTTACAGGAGGAAATGCGCAACTTTTAAGAATGCAACCCCCTCAGAGGGGTGGGAATTTCAATAATCGCCAGACCCAACCCCCACAGAGGGGTGGGAATTTTAATAATCGCCAGGCCCAATGGCCACAAACGCAAACTCAGTTTAGGGGTAATAATATATCGGCCGTGTGGCCCAATCAATCGCAGGAGGAAGCTTCAAGGCGTATGCTCTCAATAGAGGCGCCAAATCAAAGGGGACAAGTAATAAGGACCCCAGAAATAAAACATGCTCAAAATGGGCAAACAAATGTTGCGCTAGAGGGCGAGGGGAAAGCCCTACTTATGACCGTTGAAGTAATGGTCTCAAACCCCAGAAAACAAGAAAATAAAATCCCGGCTCTCGTGTTTCTCGACCCGGGTAGTCAGAGGAGCTTTGTCTCAAAAAGAATTGCCGAAAAACTTGAATTGGCCCCAATGGGAAAAGAGGATTATTATCTTTCGAGCTTCGGAAGTGAGAAGCCTAAAAAATATGAAAGTGAGTTAGTAAGAATAGATTTGCTTGGTAAAAACGAAGAAAGACTTTCCATGGTTTTAAATAAAATGGACTTCATTGTAAATCCTTTGCCATGCTATGACTTGGCTAAAATGGAACCTCAAGCATTACATGACTGGAGGCTGTGTAAGGCGGACTGGCGTCCACCAGATGTCCTTTTGGGGATGGATATCTGGCACGAACTTAACGTCCAGCCTTTGGAAAAATTACCAAGTGGGTTTACTATCAGTACCTCTAGAATTGGTAATATTTTGAGTGGAGCGGGACTCCAGGAAAATGGTTCTACTCCAAAAAAGGGGGTTTATTTTGCAAATGTGGCCCAAGTCTATACCATACTTGAGGAAGATGGAGAAGAGGATTTCAAGACAGACGTGGAGCATTCGGAGCAATTATCTCATTTTTTCGGATTACATGGCGTGGGACTGGAGGATGTTTCGGCGCCAACCACAGACGAAGAAGTTATGGAAAATTTTCGGAAAAACTTGGTTTTCGTAGATGGAAGGTATCAGGTCGCGCTCCCATTCAATAAAAATATTCAGTTTTTGCCCACTAATTATCGACACGCTAAAATGAGGCTCGCTTCCACTTTGAGGAAATTGAGGAAATTAAATCTCGTAGATGAATACGAAAAAATATTGAAGGAGCAATACGATAAGGGAATGATTGAAAAAGTAGAAAACCCCTCCGAGGCAGATGGACCAGTTCACTACCTCCCTCATAGGGCGGTAGTGAGAATGGACAAAACATTTACAAAAGTAAGAATTGTTATGGACGCGAGTGCTAGACCCCCGAGTCAACCTAACGCTCCTTCCTTGAATAATTGCCTTCACACAGGACCGCTCCTTTTGAAACAATTAGTGGGAATTCTTTTGCGATTCAGGTTCATGGATCGTGTCCTCCTCGCAGATATAGAGAAGGCATTTTTACAATTGGGTGTGCGCGAGACAGACAGAGATTGTACCAGATTTCTTTGGCTGGAGAAGCCAAAGGAGGCCAACCTGGACGAAATTCAATTCACGCATTGTATTATTTTTCGTTTCACAAGGGTGAGCTTTGGTCTTACGGTTTCACCTTTCCTCCTCAATGCAACTCTACAGGAGCACTTGGGATTGTTTGAGTCTCCTGTGGCCCGGTCAATAGAAGAAAATCTCTATGTAGATAATATTATGATCGAAATGAGGAAGGAGGACCGGGTCGAAGAGGTTTGCCGCGAGGCAACAGAAATATTGGAGGCCGCGGGAATGAGTATCAGAGAATTTTTCGGCGTATCAAAAGAAGAATTTGGAGAGGTTCCCGAAGGGAAGCTAGCTCCAGATTTAGAAAAAACGAAGATTTTGGGTTTGTATTGGTACTTAAACAAGGAAAAGTTGACAATCCCTTTTCCAAAGTTTGAAGGATCGGTGACCAAGAGACAAGTTCTTTCAACAATAGCAAAAATTTACGACCCGTTAGGCCTAATCTCACCTTGTTTAATTCCCGCTAAAAAGGTTTTACAAAAAATATTTGAAGCCAATTATAAATGGGACGTTTCAGTCTCGAGGGAGCTGGTCGAGGAATGGCAAAGAGTTTTATTGACCTGGAATAATTCTGGGACGGAATCCTTCGAGATTTCCTTTCCTCGGAGAATTCCACTAGGATCAGCCTTTGAGCGAGAACTCCATTGTTTTGTCGATGCTAGTGGTCAAGGTTTCGGCGCTGCAATTTATTTAAGAACGGAAGTCGAGGATGGGGTAAAAGCAAATTTAATTTTCGCCAAAAGTTTAATCAAGCCCTTGAATATGTCCCGGAACGAGGCGACTATCCCACGTCTTGAGCTCCAGGCTATTATGATCGGAGTTAAGTCTCTTAAATTTTTGTTGGAGGAGTTAAAATTAAATAAGGAGGTGGCGACTATTTGGACCGATAGTTTGTGTAACGTGGAGAGATTAAATAATTTTGAAAAATACGACCGGTTCATCGCCAATCGCATCGTGAAAATTCGAGGTCAATTCAAAGTCGCGCACGTTATTTCGAAGGACAACCCTGCGGATTTGTGCTCCAGAGGAGTTACCCCGGAGGTATTGATTAATAATAGGTTCTGGTGGTCGGGCCCGGAATGGTTAGAGGAGGAAAAATCCAAATGGCCACCGTCTCAAGCAGAATACTCACCGGAAAAAGAGGAATGGAGGAAAGCTGAGGAAGAGAAAATGGAAGTGATTTTAGAGGAGGTTTCAGAAGAGAAGTGTATAATAGACGTAACTCGATTTTCCAAGTATCAAAAATTGTTAGGGGCCACTGCGTATGCCTTTAGGTTTTTACAAAAGACACTCTCAAACTTTGATTTGAAAGGGCCTAAAAAATATTTTTGCGACTTTAAGAATTTTTTAATTCCGAAAGCTATTCCAGGGACGGTATTTGATAAAAACCTACCCTCATTGAAAGAGTTACAGAGCGCTGAATGGTATTTACTCCAGTGTGCGCAAGAAGAGCATCCACCTTCTGAAAATGTTAAAGTTGATTTAAATTTGTACTTAGCTAAGGGCCTTTGGAGATGTCAGGGTAGAATAGACGAGTCCGAATTGCCAGAGGAAGCTATTAAACCAATCTGGCTCCCGAATGATGCTTGGATTACCAGATTAATTGTTTTGAAATACCATATTGAAAGAAAGCATTGCGGAACCCAGACTTTGTTAGGAGAATTGAGGCAACGATTTTGGTTGACTAGAGGTCGTAAAACTGTTGAAAGAATAATTTTCTCTAGCAGAGGATGTCTCATTTGTCGAAAATTTAAGTGTCAACCTTATCGCGCGAAAATATTTGATACACTCCCGAAGGAAAGAGTAAGAGAAGCTCGACCATTCGCAAATAGTGGGATCGACTTCTTTGGGCCTCTGACAATTAAAGAGGAGGGAAAAATTGGTAAAGCTTATGGGGCCTTATTTACTTGTTTGGTTGTTCGTGCGATTCATCTCGAGTTTGTGGAGGATTTGTCAGCCGTCTCTTTCCTCCAGGCATATCGACGTTTTATTTCTCGCCGCGGAATTCCAAAAATAATTCTCTCCGATAATGCCACTAACTTTCAAATGGGTGCCAAAATAGTTAAAAAATTAAATGATAAGACATGGTTCTCCCAAGAAGTTCAAGAGTTTACGAAGTATCAAGGTACCCAATGGCGATTTAATACTCCGAGAAACCCCCAGGAGGGAGGAGCCTGGGAGCGTCTTATAGGTATCACTAAAAAGGCGCTGAAAAGATGTGTGGGTAAAAGTCTTTTGAATAGGACTGAATTGACTACTCTTTTTTGTGAATTAGAGTCAGTAGTCAATTCACGTCCTTTGACGTTTCAATCTGATCGTGAGCCAATACAGTCAATTAGGCCAATAGATTTTCTCATCCCGTACCCTCAGACCGAAGTAAATTTTCCCGACTTGGAAGAGGAATCGGATTATGAAGAGGAGGTAGTGGGTAGAACTCAAATAACTCAACAAATAAGGAAAACTAATAAGAGGTTAAATAAATTTTGGGAGGTTTGGCGCAACGATTATTTGCTCTCTTTGAGGGAAAGAACCTTAGGGGGAACAAAGGTAAAGAATCGGATGGAGCCGGTGGTTGGAGACATAGTCTTGGTCGAAGAGGCCCTTCCTAGAAGTTTATGGAAGCTTGGTAAAATAATTGAACTTCAAAAAGGAAGGGACCAATTAATAAGGACGGCTAAAATAAAAATAAATAATAAAATATTCAAAAGAGCCATTGGCCAACTTTATAATTTAGAAGTTTTAGATTCTTCGTCTGAGAATGAGGATGAAATTGTGGAAGGAGTCAATGTCATTATTGAACAAGCAGAAGCCACAGTGGAGTCTAGTCGTCCACCGCAACCATACACTCGTCTTGAAACTAGATTATTGGCGCTAAGTAACCTTATTAATGAAGCCAAGAATGCCCGAAATCCTGGAATCGCTTCGCCACAGCAGCAATTACCGAAAATTACAACTCCGAGGCTTCCTGCAAACTATCGTATTCCAAAGAAAATACCTGAAAAACCTCCCCAAAAGAAGAAGATTGTGAAAAGGAAGGGAAAGTTGAGAGAGCACCCACTCCAAAAGGTGATTAAGAAGACGACCACGATTGAAGAAAAGGAAAGAAATATAAAACGTTTTGTAAATCTTTGGAGAATTGAAGAAGAAATTGATCAACATTGGAGTATTCAGGCGCCGATAGCAATTATGGATAATAGAGAGGTGGATTATGGTCTTTTTAGCCCTTGCATTGGTGACATGCATAGTGAATGTAAGGCCCCGACAGTCTTCAACCGCAACGCCTATCGACGGGACCCGGCTTTTAGACAATATGTCCCGGATATTCTGCTCACACTCATGCACTGTTTAGCAGCAGATTGGTTTTCTCGACAACGTTTTCCGAGGCGTGAGATTAAGGAGGCTGTACAGGGACAACTCCTGCGCGAGGGAAATACGCCAATGATTACAGCATTGACCCTTTGGCAATATATCAAAGAAGCGCCGCTTCGAGCCTTCCCCAATGAAACGTTAAAAGAAGTGCTGCGTGTGCGCCAAAATACTTGCAAGGTTTTTCGCAGCCTCATCTTCCGTCAACCCTTTGGGCCTTTACGACTACAATTGCCACCTCAGACACCAGACGAGAAATTAAATAATTGGCTTAATTCGTTGAAAGGGGCTTTGGATAATATATTAACGCGTCAACGATTTAAATATGGCAAATCAGAAGTGTCAACTTATTTAATCAATGCTCCCATAATTTTGGTAGCAGACTCTTCATTACCTTCTTTAGACGCTTGGGGTACAAATTCGGATACAACGAGACTATTCGTACTAAAAGTGGAAAAGCCTATTCACCAAATGATTTTCTTTGGCCCTCTAGTGGAGCAATTAATAATTATAATTTGGCCTAATGAGGAAAAATTAAAGTCTATAGAGGATAGCCTACTCTATTGGAAAAAGAAAGAAGTCTCTATTCGAGTTACTTTGGTATTAAATGAGCCGGAATTGCCATCAGAGAGAAAAGAGGCAATACAACAGTGTATGAATCTCGTTGACTTATTTGACATTGGCTTTTATAGCTATGATGGAAAGTTAGATAAATTAAAAGAAGTTCAGGAGAGAATGGCTTTGACCGATTGTCTACCTGAAATTGAAGATAATGAAGAAGAAGTAGCGAGTGAAGAAGAAGACATGCCTTTAGTGGGGCATGTAAAGGCTAAAAAGAAGAAAGAGGAAAAATTATTGAAGGTGAAAGAATTAAAAGCTCGCCGGGAGCGACAGCAGCAGCGGGCGTCGCTCCGTGAGTTACGCCAACGACAACAGCCAAGAACTTCTCGACGACTGAGTATGAGTTCGTCAAGCAGTATTTTATTACTTTTGGTTTGTCTACTCTTTTTTGCAACAACAATTTTGGCAAGCTGGGAATGCACTGATTGCGAGCCGTTTTATCCAGCTACCGCTGAAAAGAGAGGTGCTATGGCCAGGCCTATCGGAGGTTTGCGTTTAAGTAATACTGAAGAAAGTTTTGAAAGATTGGATGATTTAATAAGGTCTGGGAATATCAATGAAGGTCGAAAGCCCGTTTTATGGTGTGGCAACAGACCCAATACTTTATGGACCTTTCCAAATAGGCAGAACTCACCTTTCTGCCAAGATTTGAGTATTAGAAAATGGAAAAATAAGTTAGTGACTTTGTTCACTCATACCACTAAACCCAAGCCCTTAGAGGCTAATCATTGCTCGGCGAAGATTACGACTGAGAGATTCTATACTAATTTATTAGGGGATAAATTTTATCGTTTGGAAAAGGAGATAATTCCTGTATCTAAAGAGGACTGTAAAAAGATGGAAGCCAATAAAATTTGCCCTTTCAATTCGAAACCTTTGGTGAAAAAGGAGGAGGGGTACACTACTGAAGAAATTTTGAAAATTGATTTTCCGGGTAGATTTGCCAGTCTTTTTTCTGGAGAGAAGGTGGAAAAAATTGTTAATTGCTACTTGCAACCAACAAACTTGTTCTATTCCGCACAGACATTGCGTTTGATATCCCCAATACATTCGGTAGAAGGATGTCATTACCTTACTGAATTTTGTCGTCTCCCGGACAACTCGAGTTTAATTTGGAATAATATTTGCCCGCAGCATAATTGCCAGACGTGCAATCATGATTATTATCAGAAAATGGAGGGGGAATTTAGTCGAACAAATGGGAAGCTTATTTGGATTTCGAAGAGCAAGGAACAGGCTTTGTCTTTTTCTGCGCAACCCCCAAAGGAAATGGCATGTAATGGACGGCCTATCAGAGTCTCTGAGCAAGGTTTCGGAGTTGATGAAAAGGAATATGCTCAGATGATTTCGATCAGGACCGCCCGAGAAGTAGATGAGGAGCAAGTTGCCGCAGGTCTCACTGCAGCTGAACTTGCCCTCAGGAAGCTACAGGATGCCGTGCTGAAGGAAAGATGCCAAGAGGAGACATTTAGGCATTTTAATCCCACCATACAGGCTAGGAAAGCCTTCAATAAATCGAATTTGGTTGCTCGATGGATTAATGAGGATACCATGGAAATCTATGCCTGTAGCGAGTTAGGAGTACAAGAAATGAGATTTCGTCCTTCAACTAAGTGTTACAAATATATCCCCGTTCAATTGGAAATCCAGAGGAAAATCTTTGAAGTGTTTCTTGATCCTGAGTTGAGAATCCTTAGTGCGACATCCCCTATCGCGGATTGCGGGAGATTTCGGAAGACGTATTTTGAACTAGAGCCTGATCGATGGATCATCATTGATACTCGAACTGGGATCACAGAGCCTGTAAAGAGAGAAAATATCCATGTGTTCAAAGACAATACTTCGATATTGGACTTGGACATGGGACCACTTATTTTCCGCGAGTGGATAGCCAAAAATGATTCTACTGAAGTACCCTTCCGTCATATAAACGAGCTCACTCAGTTTGAGCAATGGAAGGAAAATGAAAAAACAGAGGAGCACTCCAGGGCTTTGACCCTAGGAGCGATTCCTGGCGGTCTTCCGGGGTTAGCTAAGCAATGGCTTTTAGAGAGGCTAAAGATGTTACTGGACTGGTGGATTATTGCTTCATGTGCTTATGCAACTTTTCTTTTCTTGAGAGATGTAGTCCTTCCGTTAGCACTTGTACAGTTTCTTTTGCCTGTTTGGGGATCATTCAGAGCGATGATGGGAGGTGGAACCCCAAGAGCAAGAAACCCAAAGAATGAAATGGATGTTCTCTTGGAACGGATCCGAGAAATAGAGCGTCAGGCTCCGAGAGAACGAACCTCCAGTGTGGCGTCTAGAGCATCTGCGACGCCATCTCGAGCCTCAAGTGTACCACCCTCAACGAAGAGCCCTTCTACAACCCCACCGAGACGAGGACCCCAACCGGTTAATGGTGCTTTGTTCCGGAAGAAGGATCAATCGGTAAAAATTTTTATCCCCCCGAATGTAGAAGATAGGGGCAGATCTTCTTCGATTGGGACAAACCGTTCGCGCTCGGTGGGAGCGAGCCGAGCAGCGTCGGTGGAAACCGACAGATCCTTTACAGTATCCCCCGTTTTAACAAGGGCTTCGACCTCGCGGGGGGAGGCTGTAACGGGCCGACGATCGTCGGCCCGAAAATAAATAATCCAATATATAGGGAAAAAATATAAAAAATACAAAAAAACACAAAAAACACAAAAAATACAAAAAAACACAAAAAACACAAAAAATACAAAAAATATAAAGAAGAAGAGGAAAATAAAAATAATAAAAAATTGAAACAGTTGTTTCATTAAAGTGCAAAATAATAAAATTTGTAAAAATTAGGGAAAATTAGGGTAATAAATTTAAAAGAAAAGATTTTTAGTAAAATAAGGAATTTAAGTGTAAATAAAGCAATTAATTAGCCCACGCAAAACCATTTCCACCCAATTTCAGACACATTGCTCAAACAATAATGAAAAGACTTTTTCGTGTCTATTCCCATGTTTATCATCAACATTTTAATTTAATTGAACAATTGGCTGAAAATAAAGAAGGAAAAAGAAAGTTTTAATGGGAGTATAAAAATTAAAAAAGAAAAGATATAATTTTGCCTTTGTTCACTCATTTCCTCCAGAAAAATAAAAATTTTTTAAAAAAGAGAAAATATTTTTGTTTGGATAAAATTAAGGAAAAAATTTGAGATTTAAATTTTGAAAACTTCTACAGTGCGCATGGGGAAGCTTCAAGTTCAAGTATTGCTGGACCTTCATCTTTCGAAAGTGAGGTTGGAGTAATACAACGTGTTCGTGCAGAATTGATTAGAGACTATGCCAAATCGAAATCTGTAGATGATTACATTACATTTCACAATTGTTTTGTCACAATGGAAATACTTTCTCAAGGAGGACATAACAAAATTGCTGACATTCCTAATGAGGTTTATAATTAGGGAACGGATTTCTATGGATTTCCATATTTTTTTCCTGGCTTAGTTGGTCTTGAAACGTCCAAAAACATAATTTTAGCATATGTTGATAAGAGCCTATGTTGATTCCCGATTTCCCGAAGTCGGGAATTTACACGTTTTTTGGCTCGGGAATTCCCGATTTCGGGAAATTTATTTTTGTCGGGAATTACCGTTTCCCGAAATCGGGATATTTTGATTTTTTGTCGGCAGGATCCCTGGTATGTATAAAATAGTAATTTAAATAAATAATATAGTAATTTAATTAACATTTTAATTTAAATATTTTAGTATTTGGAATTTCTAGAAGAATCTTTGCTAAAACAAGGAATTTTGGGGAATGATTTAAAACAAACAAAAAATGAAATGATGAGAAATGGGTCTGCTTTTAATCAAATTAAAGAATATTGTCGTAATTATTTATTAGAAACTAGTAAAGAAATTAAAGAAAATTGCGGAGTGAGTTTATAATAAAATTAATTTTGTCAAAATTATCAAGTTTCAAATTAGGTTATTATTGGGAAAATTAATGATTGAGTAACCTTTATAAATAAATAAGACTCAGTCAACTAAGTACCCTATGTAATTATTAGGCTCCTATACAAAATACCGAATTCTTAAAATATGGAATCTCTAAAAATAGCGAATCGGTCAAACAAGCTCAAAATATGGAATCTCAAAATATCGAAATGGTAAAAAAGCTCAAAATATAGAAAAATATCGACAATGCGGCAAAGGCAAGTTGAGTCTGAACAATTTGATGAACAACTTCTTTGAAAAAAATTTCTAAAAATAAGAGAAAAGGATTTTTCTAAGGCATAAAATGTGCTGATTACGAATCTGAGCTCGGATTTTGAAAAACTCGAATCACGGACCCAAACCGAATTTCGAATTTTCGAATGATAGCTCATTTGAGAGAGCACGTCGAGATGCATCGAATGATACCAAAATCAATAAAATCCGACCTGATTGGACCGAGATACAGACCCCTGAATAATAAGAACAAACCTGCACTCAATTGGCGGCACTCAAACGGCCTTATTTGTTTTTAAAAATATCGACATTTTTAACTACTTTTTAGCCGATTCGATATTTTGAGACATTTTAGCCTATTCGCGATTTTGAGATTCGATATTTTAAGATTCAATATTTTGACTTTTTTGGCCGATTCCATATTTTGAGATATTTTTTCCGATTCGCGATTTTGAGAATTCGGTATTTTGAACGGTCACGAATTATTAAAACTAACTGGAGTTTAAGATATTTTTCTTTAATGAATGTACATACATATTACATTAAAGTATAAACGTACTAGGAAAACCAATATAACTGCTGAAATGAGATGTCTAAATATTTTTCTACTAATTTTGAGTTCATACAATCTTTTCAACTTTTTGCAATTCTAACAAATTCATCATATTTTTACCTTGAATTTGCATATATAAATAGAATTTTAATATTTTGCATCTCAATCCCGAGTTATAGGGGTTTAAGAGATGACATAATTTTAAAAGTAAATATTTGAATTCAAAGCATTTAATCTTTATTAAGAATAAAATGATGGAATTTGAATTTAACGAAGCCTTGGAAAATAATATAACTGACTGTCCAATCTGCCTTGAAGAATTTACGCAAGATAAAAGCATTATAAAGACTGAATGTAATCATTTCTTCCATTGGAAATGTGTAGAAAAATATTTTACCACAGGAGATGGAAACTATGGTTCTTGTTCGTTATGTCGCAAAAAACTTAAAATTATTCCAAATAGAGATAGTTTTGAATTAAACGAGAAACTAAAAATTATTCATCTTGGCTTTGATGATAAAATTGTTGTTAGACAAAATTAATTTTTCAAGCAATGAAATATTTTCTATTATATTTTACGTTAGTTTTGCATTGATTTGACTGAATTTTATCTAAAAGTACAGAAATAAGTTGCTTAAATTATAAAACCGGACCTAAATTTCAATAACTAGAAGATTACTAGATATTATCTTATATCGATTAAGTTAAAAAGGGTTAATTGTATATCGCTTAAGCCCCAGGGGGTTAGCTGTGTAATTTAAAAGTTAGTATTTAATTTTAAAAAATTAAATTCAGTCTATCAGGTTATATTTAAATTTAAGAAACAAACAAAATACAAAAAAAAAACAAACAAAATGTTATAAAATCAAAAAATCCTTAAAAAGAAAAGATCTACAAAGAAACAAAAAAAACAAAAAAATAAAAATCCAAAAAAACAAAAAACATATAAAACTCAAAAAAGATTCCCGAAAAAACTTTTATTTAATTCTATCTATTTAAAATCTATTTTTCTTTCCTATTTTCATTCTTTTGTAAATTTTAAATATTTAATCTTTTGTATAAATAATTTCCGGGAATGTTTTGAATTTATTTTTAAAGTTTGATTGATTATAAAGTGTCAAAATATGGAAAATATATAATTAAAAAAACCATAATTCTTTTGATATAAACTTTCCATATTTGTTTTTATATGCGCCAGATTCATTGCACAAGTAATGTTCTTTCAGGTAACTAAACCAATATATGCTTTGATTTGATTTACAGTTTAAACAAATTCGTTTATTTACTTCAATTATTCTATCTGTAATTATAATGGAAAATTTTTTAGTAAAATGAAAAGATAGAGATTAATAAAATTGATAAAGACTTGCCATGATGTTTGTCATATTAATTTTGTTTTTGAATAGCAATCCAATGGATTTGACAAAAAATTTTTGTAAGGAATTCATGAATGGCGTTTTAATTTAAAATTTTGTATAATTTATTTATCAAGCGATTTTTGAAATCGCTGTAACGATCGTGAGTCTAAATAAACAAGTTACTGGTTTTTTTTATTATTTTATCAAAGATTAAATTTTTATTAATCGTTAAATGATTTTTATAAAAATCAAATTTAATTTATGGAAAATATAGTATAAAATTCGACATTTATTTTTTATAAAATTTTTTGTATAAAATTGTAATCATACAAAAATTTCGACAACAATTATTAAAAATTATTTAAAAAACATTATATCTTTATGAAAAATTCATTAGAAACACGGTTATCCAATATTGAAAAGTGGATTATATGTATAACGATCACGCAGGTCTTCAATATACTTTAGCACACCTAACCAACTATTCATGTTGAGATGATTAAACTATTTAATGATTGCATGTATTAGTGATCTTCATAAATAAAATTTTTTCCCGATTTCGGTATCGAGAATAGCGATGGATCTCTGATACAAGTATAATTAATGAAATAATTAAAAATATGGGATATCTACATTATTCGCAAACAAATTTGATCGACTAGAACTTTTTTGAGCCTCATCCAATTCAAATGAATTTTATATTATTCAAAAACCCTCGATAAGCGATATCTTTTTCTAAAATTGGTAGATTAGTCCATTCAAACCACCTAAATCCATTCAAATCCTCCGATATACACAAAAGTCTTCTTTTTTTCGTCGCAGGCGAAGATTGTAATGATTTTGGAAAGCCAAGGAGCAAAAAAGGAGCCTGCGGCGCAAAAAATGAAGAGTTTTGGCTTAACGATTTTCCAAAATTTTAAAAATTTTCGCCTGCGGCGCTGAAGACAAAATTTTGGCACCTTCGGCGCATGAGAATTTAAAGTTATACTTTAAAAAAAATTCCTGTCTAGAGGAACAAATATTAGGGGATTTAAACTGATATCAGATGAATCGTAGGATTAAGGGATATCGGTAGATTAGGGAAGATTGGAGGATTCAGGAGAATCAAATGGCCTGATAACTCTCTATATCCTTCTTAATCACCAAATATGATGGTTAGTTGGATCAAGTTGGATTTGAAGTAGTTGTAGATCTTTAAAGGGATTAAGGTGGATATAAATTGATTTGAGGCCTTCTCTTGGTTTTTGAGATGTTCTTGTCTCGCAGTTTCAAAACGATTGTGTTAATAAAAATAATCCTGGAGTGCTTATTTATCATTTTAAATATGATTAAGCGGTTTTTTAAGATAAAAAATAAATATTTTTAAATTTTTATTTTATTTCGTTCATTTCGTTTCGTTTCGTCCGAAACAAGCTCATTTCGTTTCGTTTCGCTCCGAAACGAAATAGAAAATTATTTATTTCGTTTCGATTCGAAATAAAAAAATTATTATTTCGCCCATCCCTGATGCCCATCTCTTTGTTTGAATTTAAAAGTAGAAATAAATAAATACCTTAATATAGGTATGTATAAAGTATTTAAAAAATTTATTACATCAAAAGAGGTGATGAAGTGCAAGAAAAAATTCAGGAACTTGTGAATAAAGATGAAGAGGAGTATTAAATTTCAAAGAAAGAAAATCATTTAAGAAATTTGCTAAAAATTGTTGGAAGAGTCGAGACAGATAAAAACGAGGAAGTTGTGCGGATAAAGAAAAAGAAAAATACTTACAGTATAAAAAGAAGGAAGAAAAGTATCACAAGTCTGTAAAAGAAGATGCTATTTAGATTAAAAAAATAAAATTTCTGAATAATACCACCACACTTTTGCCAATAAATATAATTTACACAATTATAAATATATTGTCAAAAAATTAAAATAAAATACAGATTATAAAGAAATTTACAAAAAATTATGAAATATACAAAATAGAGACATCATCTCTCGTTGAGTATATGGTAAGATACTGCAAATTTTAAACATGGAAAATCTTAAAAAAATTTTAAACATGAAAAATAATTCTTTTAGAGTTAAGCAGCCTACCAGATGCTTCTTTGTTTTAGAATCTAGATTACTTTTAAGAATAAATAGCTATATATTTTTAGTATTATACTTACATCTGTGTGCATATAATAGCATGAAATTGACATCACACATTTTATTATTATTTATTTTATTAAAATTAAATTGATATAAAATTTCTTTTATTTTACTCATAAAAACAAAGAGTATTAAAAACTTTATGAGCTTTTTATGTCAAGGCAATTAATCGAATTTTATTCTGTTTTCATTAGAAATTTTTTGATTATATTTAATTATTTTTACATAACAAACCAGGGGTTAAACCTTCAAAATATTTGTTTTTATATTTTAAAACTTACCACGGAAATAGCCCTGTCGTTAGTTTTTATTTCGTTTTTTTTTGTTATTTTTTCCGAATTTTCTTTTCGGTATCAAAATTTTTAACATTTATAATGTTATTAAATGTTTCATTCTTTTATATACTATAATATAAGTTAATATTTTCAAACACTTGAAAGGCAAAAATCGCTAAGTTCAAAGCAATTGCAGTTAACCGAAATCAAGCAAAAAATAGACATATAGAAATAAAAAATAGATATAAAAAAATAGAGATATAGAAATTTTATAAACAGATTCAAAACAAAAAAAACAGAACTTTCTAATAACTTTCAAATTCGAGGGAAGCAAATTGCGGACCGTGTCACTAACCAAACATCTTGGATGACCAAACATTGAAAATATAATTTTAATTTTTCTATAATAGAACTTGAGGTTGTACTATGCATTTCAAATCAAAATGTGTAACGTGAATATGCATCAACCATTAAAAAATTCTTTGCAAAGAATTATTATTCAAAAATAGTCGAAATTCTAGAAATTTTGATAAACAGATTTTGGTTCTTATTTTATTTTTTCTTAAGCAATACTTCATATCGACAAAAACAGCATCTAAATGGCTTGACAGTTAATCAAAAAAATCAGGTCGTTATATTCATGACGAGCTAAGAAATATAAACATATTTGGAAAATAACATATTTTTCACATCAATAATAAATTAACAAAAATAAAAAATTATTTATTTCAATATTATTTACATAATTTTGTATTACAGTGTTTAAGATATTTAGAGATAAACTGCATAATGAACAACTACAAAGAATTAAACTATTTGCGGAATGGAATGTAAAGGATTTAAAATACATAATAATTATGGCTAAATATTGTTTGAAAAACACATATCAGCTGATTAATTTGAAATGATTAAATTCTAGAAAGTTGATTTTATTATGTTATAAATAAACTAAGAAATTTTATAAACATATTTAACATTATACATCTGAAATATTTATTTATTTAACTTTTTAAAAATTTATGTCATTAATATTTCTGATTTCAGAGGTTCTAAAGTTGATAACTAACATCAATTTAATGAAGATTTTCAAAAGTACATATATTTTATTAGATATAAATAATTGCACCTATAACCATCAAATCAAATATTGTTTATTTCAATTTTTAAAATAATTTGAAATATTCTATTAAAATTGTTGTATTTAAAAATTTTTAAAATGATCTCTGAGCTGATTGGCAATACCCCACACACACGTTTTTCATACTTACATACATAAATTATTTGTTCCTTTATTTGTTTTATTTTCTACCAATTATGATATTTTTAAATTTGGCTTGTTTTATGGACTTGTTTAATTTTCAGATTTTATCATTTTGGATCTTAATATCTTAAACATTTTATTCACTTTTTCATTGAGTAAATATTATCATTTCAATACAATGACAGAATTTCTAATAATTATTTGGACTGTTTGAGTATTTTGTTTATTCCAATTGTCTAAAGAAATTATTAAGATTCAAAATGATCTTTAATTTAATTTAATTTATATTAAATAATACTGAACTTATCAGATATAAAATTTACATATGTTTTATCATTTTTTCATAAAACAAATTAACTAATGCATTTGTCCTGTTAAATAATTCGTTCTGAAAGAAAACAATGAAAAATACAAAATTTTAATACTTATATTTATAGTTTATTAGTTTTAATGAAATATTTTGAAATTTATGTCGATCCTCCACAATTTCTAACAGATTTAAGTTTGTTACATTGTCTGAAATGATTGGAGATTTTCCGAACTGATTATTTGTGCAGTCATAGAAACACACCAAAAAAGAAAAACTTCCATTAAAATAAATTTAGTATTTTGAAAATTGGCATTAATTATTACCAAAAATGGCAAAAGCCTGTTCTGTTTAATCTAATTTTTGATGAGGTTTAGTTGAATTTATGTGAAATGTCAAAGAGAAATAGTTTTTAAGAGAAAATTGTATTGCTGTTTCTTGGTTTTTTTGGGAGTTTGTATATATTAATTTTTGTATGTAAACCTCATTAAGTTTTTTTTCTAGATGAGAATTTTATCCATTCGTTTTCGCTTTGAGTCATATTAGCTAATTATTTATTTTTAATTTATATACATTTATTAACATTATTCTTTTTTTACATTTTATTACCATTATTTTAGTTATAGTAGTATTTAAATTTAATTAGATGTCCCACTTTTTACATTCAAAAACTTCAAAAATTTCTGTTTCTATAGGTTTTGCATAGTACCTATAAAAAGTGCATGGAGCTGTAGCATAAAACTTCCGGTCATTCTCGATTGCTTAATGAAAATTTTTTACTTAAAAATTATTTTTTAAATTTTTTCTCTAATTCTTCTTTCCGTTTCTTTCGCTCTGAACCGCATACTCTCTAGATATATGTAAATTAAATTACAGGATAAGTGAGAAGATGAATAAAGAGAAAAGTTTTAAATTTGCGTTAAAATTTGTCTAAAAATTTATTAGAAGTAAATTTTGAAAAATTTGTATATAATTATTCTTTGATTGAATATATTTTTTGATTTTTTACCTTAAATTTCAATTAAATTCATAATTTTTATACGTACTTATTCATTAGATCTTGAAGATTATGAAGATATTTAAAATAAAAATTGAAATTATTTCTAACAGTTGCGATATTTATTATGTATAGATTTTTACAATGTTTGATACTAATTTAAGAAAAAATTTTATTGAAATTTGTTTTTTGAATTGTGATATTTTTTTAAATGAGAGAATTATTTATAATTAAAAATAAATGTTCCTACAACTGAATTTTGTTTCCCAGAAATTTTCTTTAATTCATTTAATTGAAGACATTTCTTTAAAATTTTATTTAACGATAGTATTCACTTATAAATTTGAAAAAATTTTTTAGTTTAAAATATTTACCGTTTTTGTAATCCAAATTAATTTGAAAATTCTTGTAATTTGAAAATTCCAAATTAATTTGAAAATTTGTTTCGAACCACCATATTTTAAGGTGGTTTGAAACATCAACTTAAATTAATTAAAATTCCCCGGTAAATAAATTATTTAAGCAAAAACGAATTAAATTTTTAAATTAGCGACATATATTATTATTTCATTTTACTTTTCAGTTTATTAAATTAAAAATAAAAATGATCCCTCAATAAATCTTGGCTTATACAGTTTTCCATAAATTTATTAGTTTAATAAATATCTTTAGAGAATTATTTAATTATGTAAATATGAATTTTTACTTAGTTCGAAGGTGATTCAATTATTCATTATCATTGCTTAATATGTAAAAAACCGTCAAATATTTCATACAAATATTCAAGACATATTTTGTCCACAAACAATGCACAAAGCACATAGGACACGAAGAACAAATAAGCACTGTTATAAATAATGTATTATGATGATGTGACGAATTAAATTAAACCCGAACAATTTTGAATAATTATATGTTTAATTTTTTATGTCTTTCTAAATATTTTAAAATTAATTTAATTTTTTATTATTAGTTACTATATACTAAATTTTTTATAAACGTTTAAATCTTCCTTCTTAATATAATTGAAAGAGTTTTATAAAAATTCGCGGTAATTTTTTAGGTTTATTTTTTCATCATGATTTTAATTAAACCATTAAATTAATCTATTTAGCAAATAATTTTTTATTAATTAATTACTTTCCATTCCCTCTCTATTTCTATAAATGTATCTTTCTATCTGTTTATATTCTTTTTCTATTAATATAAAAGTTTAGTCTATTTAAGATTTAGAATAAAACAAAATATATAAATAAAAATTTTTCCTTTCGAAATATTACAAGTAGAATAAATTTGTTATTTTTAACGATTAGAGCTTTTTAAATTAAAATATCAATCACACAGAAATAATAATAGAAAATAATATAAAACCAAGACACCAAAATATCCAAAATAATAAATTCAATATATCCAAAAATAATATTAGTTCTTGGCTATACAATCAAAATTCAATTTGAAATAAATTCAATAAGCCAAATTTGTTGTTGAAATAATTGAAGAATTTGAAGAAGTTTTGAATATAAAGAAGTTTTTTTATTAACGTAAATTTCTTAATATCCTTTTAAATCAAATTTAGATAAATAAATAAATATATTATATATATGTATTTTATAATACTTATATGTATTATGATTAATGCCATTTTTCAAAATACTATTTAATAATTGAAAAAGAAAATGTGTTCGTAACTATGATAATACTTAATTTAGCTAATAATTTTGTGAAATAAAATAAATAAAATACAAAATATTAATAGGTATGTCTTTTATATAGTAAATTTTGCTAGATTATCATACCAATGTTATCAGAATTCATTGGCCAAACTAAATTAGAAAGCTTTCATAGAATACGTTTTCTTTCATAATTGATAGTTAAATTTATAACAAACGATGCCTTATTATTAAATAAATATATTTCTGAATAAATACCACATACAAAGAACCCACAATTCACACCATCTATCTGTTCATTAAATCGATCACGGGTGATAGTTCTTATTGAATATCGTATTCTGTGCATTAGGTTTTAAATCGATTATAAATTTCTTAATAATATTAAGTTATACATGTTATTATTAAATTAAAAATGATGAAGGCATGAGCTTGACCAACATTGATAATGTTAGCATAAAGCATTTGTAAATTTTATTATGTTGTCATTCTTGTAAAAAATATATGTAACAATTATTAAGTCAAATTTATTAATTTACTTAATTTTATTTTAAAATATTTAAATATTTTTATAATTATTTTTATAGGATTCATAACATAGTTTTCAATTCATTCGGTGTTTGGAATTGTTTTATTTTTGTTTTCTTCTCTAGTAAGTTTATTATGACCGCGATTTAAATTACTGGATGTTTTTTATTCAAATTACCAACATATCTTCACCAAATTTTAAACTTGCAGTTTCTATTTTATATAAATTAATTTTTAATTTTAGATGATAAACATTCATGATTCTATTCACAATTAAATTTCGGTTTAGATCTTCATCTTTTTATGTTTAAGTATGTTTGAAATACAATACAAGTTATCTTCTGGCAGTAATATTATTTGATACTGCTTTGGCCAACGAGGTTAATCCGCTGTTTGAAATTCCAATAATTTATCTAATTCACTAAATTTTATTTATATTTTTAACTTTCAATTTAATCTAATTTTTATACCTTATACTTACCTTTTTCCATTAAAATCTTCAATCTATAATTTAATAATTTTTTATTTTTATTAATTTTTATCTACCATCGTCTGAATAATAATGGGCTAACTGCAGTGGGTAATTGGTTTTAGAAATCTTGGCAAATTTATTTTAATAGAATATTTTAAGAATATGCTTCACTCTCTGTCAACAAAGCAAAAGAAGTGACTGCATTATTCCTACCCTTATATGGCAGGACGATTCCATGTTTATTTAAATGAATTCTAATTATTATTACCATATATGCTTAAATAATTATCGTAGTAATTATTTCAAGAATTATCGTAATTATTTTTATACTTGTTATTATACTAATTATTTTTATACCATTTTTATACTAATTATTTTTATACCATTACTTAATAATGATTAAAAAAATATCAAACAAAACTGATTTTATTTTCCTTTTCAAAGTTTTTAATTAAACATATAATGTACATCTTTTTCATATTTCATGCTGTATTTTCTTTTAAAAATGCCATTTTGATTTCTCTCCTTCAAATCTTTATTTCTATTAGTATATACATATAATTATAATAATCAGAGCCACAAAATTATTGAATAAAATTATAATAGAATTTTTTTAAATCTTCTAATGTAAATTTATATATCTGTTGCATAAAAGAGTCCCGGCTTAACTGAGTCACTGCCCTATAACTTAGCAAGGAATGGTCATTTTTCATATCATTTGATAGAGAATCAAAAGCTCTACAACATAGCAAAAAATAAAAATTTTTGACCGATTGATAAAAAAGTTATGATATAAATACTCGATATTATACTGAAAATTTATTGAGCCACTTTAACCCTCGATATCCCTCTAAATCCATTAATATCCCATTAATCACAAAGGATCAGGGCCGGGCGCAAGAGACAATTGTTAGCGCCGTAGGCGGAAATTATGAGAATTATTGAAGACCAAGTCCCAAGAATTTTTCATTTTTAGAGCAGGAGGCGTTGGATGGCAAAGAAGCCAGATTTCTCCCTATTTTAGCGCCGGAGGCCCAGTTTTCTCCTTATTTTAGCGCCAGAGGCCCAGATTTATCCCTATTTTAGCGCCGGAGGCCCAGATTTCTCCCTTTAGCGCCGGAGGCAATTTACGGGGATAACTAAAAATCATCAAATTAATAAAGAATTCGAAAACCCACACCGTAACGGGATTTTTTTAAAAGATCGAACGGGAAAGGATAGCACTCTGATTTTATATCAAAAATTATTTTTGATATTTTTTAATGTATTATACTCGTTTATATTTACTTCGTTAGAGTATGATGGAGTAAAAAATTATTATTATTTTTATCAAAAATATTAGCATTATTTTCATCTTGAAATAAATGTATATCAATACGAATATAGACATAAAGTTCTTGACTTCGCAATGAATCTTACTTATAAAAATATTTAATTATAAATATTCTCGAAATATGATTTTAATGATTTTAATTTATGCTCTTATGATTTTAATTTATGTTGTTTTATATTATTATAATATTTTTATTTGTTTAAATGGTCATTTTTTATTAAAAATTTTATATTTCTTAGTTCATTAATTAAATTTAAAAATAATTTAATAGATATATATTAATTACGAGTCAACGTTCGATGTATTAAAACAATAATAATTTGAACAACAATCGAGGAATAACAATTTATGTTCTACAATTCAACCTCTAAAATATTGCAATCATTTAGTCTATAACTGAAACTAGGTCGAAGCCTCTTTATATGTCTACCCTTACCTGGGTTGGCAAATCGCCCTTCCAAAATAATAGTCAACAATAGTAGTTTTTAATTTACAAATTCGCTTTCAGATTATTCAATATTTTATTATCATAGTTCAAGTATCATTAATAATTTGTATTTTTTATTTTCATTAAAATAAAATGGGTCCAATAATGCGATAGTGCTTAATTAACTTACTCAATAAGTTCCAATAAACTAATTTTGTCAACAACTTCTTTTCCGGTGTTTGATGAATCCTTTATTGTTATAAATCTTAGATTTTAATTTATTCTATAGTAGTTAATTTATTCTATAGCTTTAAGCTCCTGTCATTTAAAGTTCTAATAAACTTGTGAGAATCAAATCCTTCCCATTTAATTAAAATTTCTTCGTATTTGGTAATTTTAATTTTTTCATATATACATATAATAAAAACATCTAAAACTTCCATCTGATTTCACATTATTAGTCAAATATATTCATAAAAATTTTTTAACACACTAAAAAATTTTTTTAACATACTAGAATAATTAAAGTTTTGTTTTACACAATAAAACATTCTAATTCTAAAGTTTTAAATTAATTTTCTTATTAAATATAATTAAATATTTTATTTTTTCAAAATTAAAGGGCAAGTAAAATATGTTTATGTAGTATAAAACTTTGATATAAATGTCTATAAGGGTTGAGAAATGAAATTGTTGTCCAATTTAGAGATAAATTATCAATAATTTTAAACGTTTATTTTTAAAAAAACAAGCCGGTATTATAGTGGGGTTGCGTCAGTTAAGTTTGATAACGCAAAAACGAAATTTGGTGGGTTGTCATATAGGTTGAACGACAGAGTGGCTAAATAACAGAGTGGCTTTGTTGTTCTTTAGGTTTCAGTTTACAGCATTTGTTTCTATAAATTATTGGTTTTTTTGAATTTTTGTCCTTTTGAATTATAAAGTTTATTAAATTCTTGAATTTTTATTTATAAATAAATTTATTCCTGATCAAAATTTCTCTTCATTTGTTGTATAAAGTTTCGATTAAGGCTTTTACATGACCAAATCATAAAAAACCACAAATAAAAATATATCAATTTTCAATTATAGTATAATAGCAGATTCCGGGCATTGTAGGTCCTGCAAAAAACTAATCAAATAATGGACTGCATGTTGCTCTTTAAGATAAATTTTTTAATTTAATTCAGAGTATCAGTTCTTAGAAAACTACTCATCCAACAAATCGTGTTTTGAATGAAAAAGGTTGAGAATGGTTGAATAGTTTTTTGTTATTTTTATCTTATTACAGAATATTAGGCTCTATCGCAAATGAGGTGCGTAATCATATTTTTTCTCCTTCCTTCCTCAAGTTAAAAATAAGGAACTTTTTCCTTAGTATTTTTCCTTAGTAAGGAGAAATAATGTAAGAGGTTTAATTTTTTTCATTGTCTTTTCTACCCGTGTTTTGACTAACCTGTCTCAAAACTGTCCGTGTTTGACTGTTTTTCAGTCAACGGTTTTTCAGTAAGGTTCAGTCGTGTTTTGACTGTTTTTAAGTCACAATTGTCCATGTTTTGACTGTGAAAACACGGTCAGTCAAAACATGAACAAAAAACAAAATGTACTAAGGAAAAAGTTCCACATTTTTAACTTGAGAAAGGAAGGAGAAAAAATATGATTACGCACCTCATTTGCGATAGGGCCGGATTGCTTAACTATACCAGCATTTTAAATAATGCTCATATAAGTGTAATGTGACTTTTTATTTTGCCAATTTACAAACTACAACTGATTTTTAAATAAAATAGAATTTATCATATAATTATAAATAAGTATAAAAATATGGGGGAAAGATGGGGGTAGTCATTGAACAAATAAAATTTAATATTAATGCAGTAGAAAGCTAAATTTAGAAGGGTAAAATAAAAGAATATTTTGAATAAATGGGTTCATTTTTACTTAAAATCACAAGGAAATTAAATTAAACGAGCAACAAAATATTTCTTAATTTCCTTGTGATTTTAAATAAAAATGTACCTAAATATTATTCAAAATATTCTTTTATTTTACCCTTCCTAATTTATACATATTTCCTCCGCATTACCTAATATAAACATTTATTTGTTCAATGTCTACCCCCAACTTTCCCCCAAATCTTTATACTTATTTATAATTATTTGTTAAAAATTATTTTATTTAAAAATCAGTTGTAGTTTGTAAATTGGCAAAATCAAAAGTCACATTACTCATTTATGGCTTTATGTAAAAACCTAAACCTATTGTGCGTCGGCGAAACCTAAGGGTGTTTGAGTTACGCGCCTCGCAGGGAGTTTAATTATGTAATTTAATTATGTATTTTATTCACCACAAATTATATTTATTTTTAAATATTCTGACCCAAAATAAGAAGATAAGTTTTTTTATTGATTATAGGAACAAAAAAGATAAATTCAAGGGATCCTGCCGTCCCGACTCCCGAAATTTGTGACTTATTTTTCTACCGGCAGGATCCCAAGTAAATACTCCAATAAAAATGTAAGGATGAAAACCACAAAATAGGAAAGAAAATTATTTAGTGAAAAGAAAGAAAGAAAGAAAAAGAATAGAATTATCCACAAAGATTGTTAGCATTTAGTTATTAATTTCAATTTTTTCACAAGAGCCATATTTCCCTTGCCCATAATATTTACATTCCAGACCTTCACAACATTTAAAAGTATTACTATCATTACCACAAGGATCGTATTCCTTCAAACACGTTTCACATTTTTTTGTTTTGAAAGAACAAAAAGATCCATAACAACAAGACAACCATTCTTTATTTATATCGCATTGAGCACCTTGTTTAACACAATTGTAAGGTCTACAGAATGAACCGCCAACAGCTGTAGTTTTACAATTTAAACTAAGACAACATTTATTGTTGTTATTGTTGCAATTGATTTCATTCTTTTGAAGACAACTATTAATTGGTTTAAATAATATAAATAAATTTAGGAATAAAAATAGAACAAGAATAATATTATTTAAAGAAGCCATTTAATTAATTTTTGGAGTTTGTAATATTTTTAAAATAATTATACTGATATATATTGCTAGACTTTGACGGCATTTTATACAATCCCATATAAACAGCTATTTGGCTCATGGATTAATTTGGCTTATGTTTTTTCCAATAAAGCTTAATTCGGCTAATGGTTCAGCCTATAAACTACAATTTCAATTAAAATATTTTTATAGAAATAAGAAAAATTTAAATTTGGAAATTGGATACCAGTTTACCTCAGAGGTGGAATAAACCACGAAAATTGTAAGCCATGAAAAATGAGCCAAGAAAAATGAGGCATGAAGATCTGATGAAAGGTAGAAGGTAAAAAGTTGGATTTGCGAAAAAAGGATAGGGGGGGATATCCTGAATAAATAAATTTTTAGGTAAACAGATGATATCGGGAACTAAATTAAATTTGGTAAAATAAAATTTTGAATAAACACAAATTCTAAAATAAAATTTAGTTAAGCTAAAACTTTTGCCAATAAACAAAAAAAATTTTTGGTTATGATAATTTAAAGAATTTTCCTTACACTGGTAAATCTGAATTTTATGCGCCTTCTTCACATAATTATTTATATTTTTTCCCGAATTTCCAACTTGATAATATATTTTTTAATACGCTTAGTTTTAAATTAAAACAATTTCTAATGAAATCATCTTAAACAGTTTCTAATACAAAAATCAAAATTTTATCCATATAAAGTCACAATTTCTTTATAGAATGTAGTTCCCGATTTTTTAATTAAAAAGAAAGCAAAAAGTCAAGTTAATTTTGATAAATTATTAAATAAGAAAACAAAAAAGGAAAGTATAGTTTGACAGAAATTTCTTAGAGTTATTTGATTATTTTTAAAATTAATTATAAAAGAATGGTTCAAAATTTAGAGTTTCTTTACACATTTCATATTTTGACAACGAAATCCATAACAGCATTGTTTATTCTTTGTATCATCATTATCGCAAACCCCACCTTCTTTAATACAGTTGTAAGGTCGACAAATGGAATAGTTGAGAGAATCAGTTTTACAATTTAATCCTTTACAGCATTTATTGTCTTGATTGTCACATTGATAATTATCCTTCTCTACACAGTTGTAAGGTCGACAAATTGGATAGCCAAGCCTATCAGTTTTACAATTTAATCCGGGACAGCATTTATTGTCTTTATTGTCACAATAATAATAATTCTTCTCTACACAGCTGATTTGTTTACAGGTCCCAAAACCAATATTCGCAAATCTACAAAACGAACCAGGACAGCACTGATTATTGTCGAGACAAGGATCAGTGTCTCCATTTTTAAAACATTTACAATTATTTAATTGAAATAATAAAAATAAATTTAAAACCAAGAAAGGAATAAGAAAAATATTTTTTGAAGAGGCCATTTAATTAATATTTCCAGAAAATTTTATTTAAAATTCTGAAAGATAAAAAATATTTGTGCTACTGCGAATCTGGAATTAAAAATAGGTTGGATTGGTTTTCTAATTTATTTGTAATATTTTTGACTGTATTTTTTAAATTAATAGTTTAAAAGTTGTAAAATGTCAGATCCGATTTACACATTTAAAAAATTTTTTTCATCCGGGCAGGATTTTTCTGGACAAAATCAGTATTCAGAGGGTTATTGTAATTTTAATGGATTAAGAAGGATATCGGGGGATTACGATTAATAATAAGGAATGTAGAAGGATTAAGAGAGATTACTTTTTCCCGTGATTTTATAGGTGGTGTCTTTCGAAATAACTCGGAAAACTGGACAGAACTAGGTGTAGGCAGAGTCGTGGACAATTATGGACAAGGGGCAGTATTATTTTCAATATATTGGATATTAATTAAAATGATATAGTATGTATTGCTAGACTTTACCAGCATTTTATATAAAGCCCATATAAGTCGTGTAATGTTAAGATCAATCTCAATCTACAAACTACTATTGAGTTTTAAACAAACATAATTAATTTGAGAATGGTTACCACTTAGCGAAGCCGTGAAAATTGATTAAAATTATGAGGTAAAAATTGGCTTTTTTTTTAAAAATTGGCAAACAAAAAGGATTAGAAATCCACGTTTAGAATTTTGGTAATGAATGCGTACGTTTTTGCCTTAAATCTAGAATCTACCTGTATTAAATTAAATGCCATATAATTAAGTGACTTTTGATTTTGCCAATTTACAAACTACAAAAGAGTTTTAAGTAAAATTAATTTTTATAGAGAGAAAACAAATAAAGCTAGAGAATGGTTACCATTTTCCCGTAGAAGCTGAATGGCACCATGAAAATTGGCTTAATATAAAGAGGTAAAGGTTTGATCCGCAGTAAAATGGGGGGTTATCCTGAATAAATAAATGAAATAAAAGGTAATAAAAATCTAAATTTGTAATGCTAATATTAAATGGAATTTGCTCAAATACTTTCGTTTTTACCAAAAAACACGAGGAAGTCAAAATTCAAAAATAAATTTTTTTAAATTAAATATCAGTTTCAAAAATCATCGTTTCTGAAGCGTAAAACCTCTTAATCCCTCTTAATCCTTCTTAATCCCTCTACATACCTTATTATTAATCGTAATCCCCCGATATCCTTCTTAATCCATTAAAATTTCAATATCCCTCGAATACGGATTTTGAACCGAAAAATCCGGTCCGGATGAAAAAATTTTTTTAAATGCGTAAATCGGATCCGTCATTTTACAAATTTTTGGCTCTATTAATTAAAAATAATACAGGCAATAATTTTAAGAATAAATTGGATAATCTAACCAAATTATTTTTAATTCCATAGATTCGCAGCAGCACAAATATTTTTTATTTTTCAGAAATTTAAATAAAATTTTTCAGAAAAAATTAATTAAATGGCTTCTTCAAAAAATATTTTTCTGATTCCTTTCTTGGTTTCAAATTTATTTTTATTATTTCAATTATATAATTCAATTAATCTTTTAATCTTTGTAAATTAGCTGGTCAAGAATGTAAAAGCAATGATGATTGCTGTACTAAACGTGGATTGTATTGTAGATTTCCGGATACTATTAATGGTAAATGTAAAAAAAGGAATTGTATAGAGAAGAATTATTTTATTGTGACAATAAAGATGATAAATGCTGTAAAGGATTAAATTGTAAAACTACTTCTGCTGGTTATTCCATTTGTCGACCTTACAACCCTATTAAAGAAGGTAAGGCTTGCGATGTTAATGATAGAATGTTTAAGCAATGCGGTTATGGATTGTATTGTCAAGACAATAAATGTGTAAAGTGTAAGTCTATGAATGATCAACAAATGTGCCAATTTTAAAAATAAATTTAAAAAATTCTCTTAAACTATTTCTTTCTACTCTTTATTTTTATCTTCCTACCATTTGTAGGGAAAATCTATTTTTAATCACTTTAAATTCAAACTTTAATTTCCAAATTTTATTTTAATTTATTTCCAACGATAAAGAAAGAAAAGTTTTTTTAGAAAAAGAAAAGGAAAACGAGAATGAAAATATTCTTTAAAATTCTTTATTTTTATATAACTAAATGATTCAACTTTTAAATTCATATTTCAAATTTTCTTTATTTTTTAAATATTGTTTTTCGTTATCGTCGATGACGAAAATTCTGTTCAACTTTTTTATAAATTTATGATAAATAATCTACATATGGGATTAAGTATGTTTTAGTTAAACAATAACGAATATAGAAATAGTATTAATATATAATCATCAATTTTGAATCAACTTAATTATTTTATTCAACACAAATTATATTTATTTTTAAATTGTTTACTCCCAATGTAAAAAAGAAAAGTTTTTTTGATTAAGTCTGCCATCCTATTGTCTGCCATCTTGATTCCCGAAATCGGATAATTATTTTTTGTACCGACAGGATCCCAAGTACATACTAGAATAAAGATATAAGGAAGAAAACCACAAAAATATGAAAGAAAATTATTTAATTATTAAAAATAACGACAAAGGCCATCTAAACATTGCAGACCATCACAGCATTGAAAAGTATTACCAGAATTATCACAAGGATCGTTTTCCTTCAAACACGTTTCACATTTGTTTGTATTATAAGAACAAAAAGATCCAAGACAACAATACAGCCATTCTTTTGATATATCGCAGTGCCCACCTTGTTTAACACAATTGTAAGGTCTACAAATTGAACCGCCAGTAGCTTTAGTTTGACAAGTTAAAAAGGCACAGCATTTATTGTCCTTATTATTACAATTGATTTCATTTTTTAAAAGACAGCAATTAATTGGTTCAAATAATATAAATAAATTTAAAAATAAAAATAGAACAAGAAAAATATTATTTAAAGAAGCCATTTAATTAATTATTTTTTCTGAAAATTTTTATTTTTTAGTACTCTTTTTCCCGTAATTTTATACGTTGTGTCATTCGATAGAACTTGGAGAATAGGGTCTAATTACGGATGGGCAGAGTCGATCCAACAATTATGGAACGAGTTAAGAAAACAAATATAGAAAAGAAATGAGGTAGGAAAACAATAAGTCTCGCTAGGAATGAATTTTGAATAGGGTTGTCGGTTCTTGGAAAATCTTAAACCCTAAAAATCATAAGTTCTTCGGTTCGGTCCAGAGACGACAACCCTAATTTTGAACTAAATCATTCAGAAAATACTTCTGATAATATATAAATGGAAAATTATTAGAAAAATTTTTTGAAAAATTTTTATAAAAAAATTTTTGACCAGAAATTTTTTGAAAAAATTTTTTCAAAAGATAAAAAAATTTTTTTGACCAAAAATTTCATAAATTTGAAAATTTTACCAATTTCTCGCAAGATTTTACAAAAAATGACCAAATATGGATAAAAATTGGAAAATATGGACGGAACGCCTAAATATGGAAAAATATGGAAATTATGGATTGATAACTCAAAAACGGCCTTACCACCATATGCTAAAACTATGTTCTTTCGACGTTTCAGAACCCTACGAGGCCAGTAAAAAATATGGAAATCTATATAAATCTCATCCCTAGTTATATATAGGGATTGGGGAATCAAATATTATGAATCAAAAAATAAAAAAAAAACAAAACATTAGAGAATCAAATATTTGAAGTTATGTTCAATTATTATTTGGCGTAAAAATGCTTTTAAATTTTACAGACGTTTGAAATCGATTATCATTGCAAACATTGAACCAAATTTTTAATATTTGGTATTTGCAAGTTTACTAAAGTGTTGGGAATAAAAAATCATCAATTTTCATTAATTTTGAAGAAAGGTATGACAAAAAGAAAAGGTGGGATAAATTTGCCGCACCCTGTATATATATTTTTTCCCTATTGCTTAATTTTTTGCCTTCTAAAAAATTTTTATCTTGTTTAAAAAGTATTTTCCAATTTTATTGGTAATTGACTTGTTTTTTATATATCTATCCCGATCGTAACATGTTTTAAATAAATATTGTCCAGGTTCTGAATGATGCAACTATATTTTTGCTTGATAATCCGCAATTAGAACAATGACGATCAGAGGATTTTTGCGATTTTGGGAATAAAGGATGATATCTAGAAGTTGGGGTTGATTAAAAGTGAAAACAGAGATTTTTGGCCCTCGTTTTTCATTAAATTGTAAATATTTACTATATTATGATATCAAAAGATTTCGAAAGATTTTAAATTTCATTAATTTAGCTGCAGAAACACTATAATAATAAAAATTAATTTATATATTTTAATCTAACTGTCAACTAAAGGCTTACTTTGACAAATAAATTTTTAGGGAAGCTAGGTCCCAAGAGTTATTGAATAAAGTGAATTTAAATAAAATATTTATCTTTAAAATTAAAAATACAATTAAATATTTTTGTAAAGAATTAATGGAAAATTGAAAACTGAAGATGATAGGGAAGATCTGCCTATTGTTTATATAGGGGATTTAATGGACAATAGGCAGAGATTTACACAATAATGAATAGAGAAGTGATATGAAAAATAGTATTAACGAGGGGTGAAAAGACAATAGTTTCCGGAAAAAAGAAGAGAGAATAAAGGGTCAAAGTGGCAGCTTATGGGAAAATAATTTATGACATTGTCTGTCGTGGACAGGTGGAATAAAGGGAAAATTAGAAAGAAATATTTAAATTTATTAATAATTATAATTTCGTGTTCCTTACACGACACTGGCGGCCGCGCGAAGACGTATTTCCTCGCTTCTTTCTTCTTCGTCTTTCTTCTCATCTTTAATTTTCCTCATTATTGTGTTCATGATTATTTCTTCTGTTTTTTCTGATTCGGGTGTTTTTCCTATCATTATTAATACCTGTGCCAAGAATCTTCCAATTCTAGTATTTTTTATATATTTAAGTAGAAAAGGGAGAATATTATCGAATAGCCAAATGTAAGTTATATACAGAGCTACCATTCTAATCCACATTTTTTCAAGATTAATTTCCCAAATTTTTTCAAGAATGCTTGTTAGCGGATTTTTAACTGTTTCTTCGGTGTGTACGTATTCTCCATTTTTTATTGCATTTTCTATTTTTTCCTGTTCAAATTTTTTGTCTATTCCATATGTTTGGAACATTTGGAGAATTTCAATTCTAGGGTCACTATAGTTCTTTATAATTAAATTGTGGAATGCATGTGTTTCAATTTGAGGGAGGTGTATTGGCTTTTGTAGGTCGAGTGTTAATTCATGTATTTGTTTTTCATTTATTTCTTTACTTTTTCCTGTCTTTTGATCAATCCTCAATAATTTTTTCCCAATAAATATAGTTATAAATCTCTCATATGAGCAAGGTGTTTCGCTTGCTTTCTCTACTATAGTTAATGTTTTTGGTTCAAGAAATGCTTTTATTATTTTTTCCTTTAACGTGACATTTACTGGAATCTCTTTGTAGCATTTTTCATTCGGTAGAAATGTGATGTTCTCATAAGGTATTGGAAAGCATGTTCTTGTTTCTAATATTTCATTGGATATCCATTTACCTAAGACATATGGTGTATTCATGATTAACTTAGCTACAATGTTGCTGTCGGTTCCACTTATTAATTTGTTTTGGTGTTCTCCGTTAATATCTTTGGCACAAAGGATACTAGTCAAATGGTTAAATACTTTTTTAACTTTCTCTGTAGAGAGTATTTCAGTGGCTGTTAGTTCTGCGGCTAATTGGTTACTCAAAATTAAACCGCTTCTTGTGTTTTTATTTTCTCGCTTTCTTCTTATTTTTTCTTTTAAGCTCAATATTTGGTATTGCTGCGCTGGTACTGCATAGCCTTGCTCGCTTATGATTAATTCTTTATTACAATCTATTATTTTTGTGGGGTTATTTGTAAATGAAATTCCTATCTCTTTATTATCAGCTAACCAAATTCTACCCATCCAAGTGCCTTTCCATTTCCTAACTCTTGAAAATTTACACATTTTTTCGTTTTTTTCTTTATTTTCTGCTTCCCAAATAATCAGTGAATCATCTTCTAAAAGACAAGCTGCGTTTTCATATCGGCAATGTGAAATATCAACTCCTGGGGAAAATATTGAAGATGAATCTGGTTTAGCGTAAATGCTTATTTTACTTAGGAAACAATTTGATTCGCTTGTTTCTTGATATCCGATTGACCAATAAGAGTATTCTATTTTCGCTTTATTATTTGTATGACTTGTATTTCTGTTTCCAGTTAATTCCCCTAATCTACATTTTGATTTTTTCCATATTCTGTTGCATTCTTCTATGCTTATTTCTTCTTTTCTGTTTGTCGAAAAAATGTGTGGTATGTTTAATAAATCCTTTTTGTATTTGTAATTTGTGCTTAATATGGAGCAATGTGCAGCTGGTATTGGAACAAGGTCTATATTTGGTTGATAGATGTCAAAGCTGTGTGTTGTAGGGAGAGGTGGATTTTCTGTAAAATTCACACAAGGTTGGTGATTTTTCTTTATTCTCCAATACATTTGATTTTTCTGTCCTGGGCATATCATTGGAGATTGTAGGAGACTTCCCGGTAACATAATTGCGAGGATGCAAAAAAGAAGTATATTATCCATAACTTTTCGCTTTTTATGTTTCGCTCTTAGTATGCTACTTTGTTCTTTAATCACCTCGTTTTCTTCATTTCTTGGGATCTCTAGGCTGTATAAATGGTTAGGTGGTCGAATTAATATTTTGCCATTTCCCAATTTTAATTTTATTGATCTGTTTTTGTTATTTTCTATTACTTTTCCAATTTTCCAGCAGCCTTTTGGTAACTTTTCATCATAAATTTGAACTATCTCACCTACTTGCGGGGTTCCTTTTGCCGAAAATTTGGGATTATTATGTTCATCTTTTCTTTCTCTTAACATTATTAGATAATTGATTGACCAGTATTCCCAAAATTTATTAATAATAGTATTGTGTTTTTTCCACTCAAAAACCATTTTTTCAGCCGAATCTGCGTTTGTAAGATAATCTGGGTCCTTTTCTAATAATATTGGTGGAAATCCCTGATGAGCGAACGGGTATGTGAAATCAATCGGTCGTAAAATTATAGTTTCTGGTTCATCGTCTATTTGGATTAATGGTCTACAATTTATGATGGCTTCGACTTCACAAATGAGTGTGTTAAAATCATCATTGTCTATTATTTTTCTTCCTATTGATTTCCTTATATTGGATTTTATCATTCCGTTGATCCTCTCATAGACCCCTCCCTCCCACGGTGCAAGTGGCGTTATAAATTTCCAATTAATGTTTTCTTCAGCGAAATACTTTTGTAGTCCTTCGTCGATTATCTGATCCGGTTTAATTCTTTTCAATGTTTTTTCTGCCAATCTAAAACTGGAACCATTATCCGATAATATATAGTCTGGTCTAGTTCTCCTAGCGACAAATTTTCTGAAAGCATTTAGGAATGCGTGTGTACTGATACTAGTAACTACTTCGAGATGGATGGTGCGAGTTGATAGACAAGTTAATAGCAAGATCCACCTTTTACTGCGTTCTTCGTCAATGTCTTTCACTATTATTGGTCCCATGAAATCTAACCCTGTATTCTGAAAAACTCTAGATGGCGTTATTCGTGATTCTGGTAGTGGTGGCATTTTAGCTAATTGGTATGGTTTAAGTCGCTGGCATTTTTCTAGACAACTTTTTAGAGTATTTTTTACGAGATTTCTTGCTCTAGGTATAAAATATGTCAATTTTAAATTGGCTAATGTTGATTGGAGACCCGAATGCTGTCTTGATTTATGCTCATTTAGTATTATGTGTTTTGTTAATGGATCGTTTCTGGGTAAATATATTGGATTTGCAAAATCATAGCCGTTTGGTAAGTTCTGAAGTCTAGTCTTGCACCTTAAAATGTGATTTTCGTCGTAGAATAAATTTAGCGTTTCTATTTGTTCTGTAGGGAGATTTTCTCGCGCTTGTGCTTGCTTGATTAATAATATTTTAGCAATTTTAATATCGTTCGCATCGAAGTTGCCTTTTATCTTGATTTTAGAGAGCCATGGTTGCTTTATTTTATTTAATTTCGACCAAATAGTTATATTAAGGAATCTAAGTATGAACATAGTGGTGTATATGAGTTTCCAAAAAGAGCTGTATTTCTCAACTCTTGGAATAAAGTCATTTTTCTCTCCTACGTCTACTAATTTGTAACATAACACTGGAGTTTGAGGTTCGGGTTTAATTGTGAATGATTGATTGTTAGGCCAATTCTGTTCATCTTTTCCTAACCATAAAGGTCCTTTCCACCAAAGACTATTTTTAGCTAATTCAGGGCCCGACGAACCTTTACTTCCAATATCCGCTGGATTCTCGTCCGTGGGAACATATCTATACTCGATTTCTTTATTTTGTCTTATTTCCATTACTCTATTATTTATGAAGGTTTCTTTATTTTTACTAGTTTTAATCCAAGAAGTAGCAATTAAAGAGTCGCTCCAGAGTATTGTTTTTTCTATTGGCTGTTTTATCTCATTGGTTACAAAGGAAATAGCTCTGGTTCCTATAAGAATTGCGAGAAGCTCCAATCTAGGGATGGTCAACGTTTTTTCTTTGCCTTTAGGAACAATTCTATTTTTAGCAAAAATTAGGCTTGTATTTGTTTTATGGGGACATGTAATTCTAAGGTATATATTTACAGCGTAAGCTTTCATAGAGGAATCAGCGAAACAGTGCAACTGTAGAATTTCGGTGTTATCACATCCATGGATTATTTTTCTGGGCCTGCTGAATTCCTGTTCTACCCAACCATCTATTATTTGATTTATTTCATTTAATTCGTTTTCTTCTAATTTATCATTCCAATTTATGTTACGAGCACAAATTTTTTGATAAAGAAGTTTAGCTGGAAGTAATGTTGGACCAATCAATCCCAGCGGATCGAAAATTGAGTGAATCAGTGACAGAAGTTCTCTTTTTGTCATGTTTTGATAATTACCCCCTGGTAGTTTTTGACAATACTCATCCTTTTCTATTTCCCATTTTATTCCCAGGAATTTAAGGGATTTGGATTCTATACTAGGGTGTTTGTCATCTTCTTCGAACATATTATTTCCTTCGACTGAATTGCAACAAAATTCTCTAACTCTCATTTTTGCTTGATTAAATATTTGAATTAATTCCTTATATTTTCCCTTTATCTCATCAGTATTTTTAGCCCCAAGAATTATATTGTCCATATACAGATTTGTTTTAATTTCCTCAGACAAAGGACTTTTTACTTTCTCGAGATGGTGTAATATTGTAGCAATTAGGAGAAATGGACTGGAAATGACTCCGAATAATACACGAGTAAATCTGTAACTGATTAAATTTGTGTATTCCGGTTGGTGTTTTATATCTTTCACCCAGAGGAATCTAGTAACGTCCCTATCTCCCGGTCTCAATTGGATCTGTAAAAAAGCTTTAGCAATATCAGCGATCAAAAGGTTATTGAACATAAGTGTTCTGATCAGTACGCCTGGCAATTGTGGAAGTAGGACAGCTCCTCTAAGTAATTCATTATTTAATGGTGTTTTTCCAGAACCTGCATCGAATACGACTCTTAATTTAGTGAATGATGAAGAACTTTTGAAAACAGGTTGGTGAGGGAGGTAATGGACTATGTTTGTGTTTTTTGGTGCTATTTCAATCATATTTAAATCCAACTGTTCCTTAATCGTTTTGTCAATTGCTTCCAAAACTTCGGGGTTTTCTCGGTATTTTTTCCAAAGAGATTTGAGTCGGCCTAATGAAACCCCAAAATTCGTTTGTAGTGTCCTTTTAGATTCGATTCGCCACGGCCAACCTACTTCATAGCGTCCATCAGGTAATTGGTTGATTGACTCCCTAAATTGCTTCCAAGCTATTTCATCATCTGGAATAGTCAAACCCGGATCTCTTATGCCAATAGTCTCAAGATTCCAAAAATCTTTTTCCTCTACTTTTTCAGTAATTTCTCCAACAGCAGACATTACGTATTGTGTTTCATCTTGTATTCCTGCTTCCCTTATTTTCGCTTTGCCGCAGATTATAGGTCCTACTTTTGTGCGGAGCAAAAATCTCTGCTTGGATAAATTTTCAATATTTTCTAAAAGGTTTAAGACGTCAGATAATCCAAAAAGTATGTCAGGAGTGCGTTGCTTTACTTCGATTTCTTTATCATCGTGTAACCAAAATTCCCTTGGATCACTGGGACAATAGATTTTCATTTGATCTAAGTTGGGTGTAGTATACCCTTCGGTAGAAGTAATAGTTCCATTTTTCAATTTAAACTCGATTTTGATCCTATATGATGTGAAGCGGGACTTGTTACCAGCGTATCCATCTACTTCGAGTTCAGTTTTATGTTTAATTTCCGAATCTGAAATCCCTAGTTTTTGTGCAAATCGCTCACTAATCAAAGTACAAGTGGCTCCTGGATCCATTAGTGTGAAACCTCTAATTGATTCTTTTCGACTATTTAAGTATTCAATATTTTTAGTCATGAGCAATGTTTTTATATTTTTGTCTTTCAGAGAGAGAGTGTTGATCTTTTCTAATTCCCTGTTATTTTGTGTACTATTTACTTCCATTATGTCTATCAGGCAGTTCATATCTTCTTGGGAAAATCCTGGATCTGTATTTGTATTCTCACCTGTGTTTTCTCTTATATTATGAATATTTTCTCGTTTGATTGTGTTTTTGGGACAGACAGCAAAGTAATGAGGTTGTGTGCAACTCTGGCATTTTATCTTATTATTTTTACAATATTTGGCAATATGATTCCGCTCGAAACATTTGGTACATTTTCTCAAATCTTTTAACCTTTGTATTCTAGTCTCAAAATTTATATATTTTTTACATTGGACGGAACTGTGATTATCGATCTCACAAAAGACGCATGGCCTTCTCTTTTTATTTGTTTCATTGGAATATCTATTTATTTCTGGTTTTGGTTCCCGCCAATTAGTGTTTCTATCCCTCTCTATATTATTAGTAAATACATTATGATTTTGGCGAGGAGGAGGGCGTCTATAATTCGATGAGGAACTTTGGCCATAAACCGCTTCTTTAATTTTTAGATGCTTGTCAATTGAATCTAGGAGTCGGTTAATTGTCCAGTTAGTGGGATTTTTATTTTGTTCTTCAAGTATGACACAACTAGCCCATCCCCCGAACTTGTTTTCAATTTGTTGTAGCAGGGCACCATTGTCGATTTCTTCCCCTAATGCCTTCAATTGCTGGGTGATTCGATGTACATTTATCCAATTTTGACGAACGTCTTCCGTTTTTAATGCCCGAGGACAAAGCTTATTTAATTCCCCATACAATGATCGTTTAACTGAGATCTCATCCCCAAATCGTTTCCTAAGATGGTTCACTACTAACGGATAATTTAAGGCTGTTATTGCAAATCCGCTCACTTCACTATAGGGATGAGGCCGAGCGAGGGAGGCAAGTAAATACGTTAGTTTTTCAGAATCGTCTAGACTATGATTTTTATCTATTGAAACTTCAAAAAGACTCCAGAAGCTTGGCCATTCCGAAACCTTTCCATTAAAGAGAGGAAGATTACAAACTGGCAGTCGAATAGAAGTCGAATGTGCAACCGATGTATTGGCGACAGAATTATCATTATGAGACGACGAGGAGACTTCAATCAGCTTAGCTTCGATTTCACAACTTAGATCCCTCGCTATTTCGATTAGGGCTATAAAACCATCCTCCCCCTCCGCGTGGGTGTTATAATCTTTCAACATATCCTCTTTCCTATCCTGCGCCTCGAGACCTATGAGCTTCGCCCAGTCTGTATTGATCTGTTCCAACACTTCTACAGATCTAGCTAATTTCAGTTGTTGTGCTCTCAGACTCGTTATGCTTTCGGGGTTTACTCCATTATCTGATAATTCTTTGATCGACTTTATATATCCAATGGTTCTTTTCCTGAGTGGACCTAATCTCATTTTAAGCGGTCCCGCGAAAGTGCGATTTGCCATTTATTATTTTAATTTTAAATACAATTTTTAGGTGTATATTAAATACAAAAAATTAAAAGCAATTGTGTGTATATGAATATTTAAATTAATACAATTGTAAGTTTGTTTAAATAGTATTAAATTAATTATTCTTTTATTCTTTAATTAGAGCGGCTAAACGTTCAAACAAAGCGGCACAAGCACGAGAGGTTTGTCCAATTTGCGAATACACTTCAGCAAGTTGTGCTGCTTTACGTACGGACTCCCCCTTCTTTTTTGCTTTGGCTATTTTCTCTGCTTCGCGCTTTTGTACTTCCAAGATTTGATTTTTCACTTCGGGCTTCTTTTGAGAAAAATTTAGTAATCTTCTTAGAAAGACTATATTCACCTTTGGACACGTGACAGGAGTCTTTGAATGAACACGATTGGGAATCACTGCTTCTGCTCGTGTCGTTTGATGATCCTGCTATTGGAAGGATTAGATTTGACCAGATAGCAGTAGTAAGAAGTTCAGCCCTTTTTGTTCTCCCAGCGATTACAATTCGGGAGTTTACCTTTTTGTTATTGTTGTCGTTCCGGGAAGAGTATGGCCTTTTATGAGCAGCGATCGGCGGTGAACGTCTGGCACTTCCAATTCTTGGAGTAGAGGGTGAACGAGGCCTTCGGGGAGTTTGCTGTTCAGCCAAGGCTGGTTTTGTTTTCACAGCAGTGTCCGACGGTGGGTTAAACCTAATCCAATTACAAGGTACACAAAATTTATTAATGGGGCAAAGAGTTTTCTTTACAACAACAAACTTTTTGTTAGGTGGAGGCCAATCATCATCATCATCAGAAGTATCTGTTTCAGTTGATTTGATATCTTTACTTGGAACAGCAATTGGCTTCTGGTTATTGCCACGAGTTGGATTGGAAGAGCCAGCAGTAGAAGACGAGCTTGTATTAGTAGTTGTGGCGCGACCGGAAGATGTACAATTTAGTTTATTAATTGATCCAGAATTTGTAGTAGTTGCTTCAGGGGTAGAAACAAATTTTTTCACAACACAAATTAAGCAGTTGCAGTTAGTGTTGTCGGAATGCACGCCTTGAGCCGAGGCAAGGATTTGTTGAAGCACAGCAGGTTTAATGGATTCCGCCACTGAAATTTGAGTTATTAGTAAGGTTTAGTCGAGGTGCCTCTCCCGGAGCACCACTTTGTCAACTAAAGGCTTACTTTGACAAATAAATTTTTAGGGAAGCTAGGTCCCAAGAGTTATTGAATAAAGTGAATTTAAATAAAATATTTATCTTTAAAATTAAAAATACAATTAAATATTTTTGTAAAGAATTAATGGAAAATTGAAAACTGAAGATGATAGGGAAGATCTGCCTATTGTTTATATAGGGGATTTAATGGACAATAGGCAGAGATTTACACAATAATGAATAGAGAAGTGATATGAAAAATAGTATTAACGAGGGGTGAAAAGACAATAGTTTCCGGAAAAAAGAAGAGAGAATAAAGGGTCAAAGTGGCAGCTTATGGGAAAATAATTTATGACATTGTCTGTCGTGGACAGGTGGAATAAAGGGAAAATTAGAAAGAAATATTTAAATTTATTAATAATTATAATTTCGTGTTCCTTACACGACACTAACTTAAAAACGAGTTTATCAAACTTTAGATGTTGTAAACAATGTGATATAAAGGAAATGATTGAATATAAGATATAAAAATTGAAAATTTATAAAAACTAGTTAATCTTTTGTTAAATCTTTTTGATACTTCAATTCAATTTAACTTTATCACATCTGACTTTTTACAGAATTCTAAAATATAAAAACAAAATTGTGAATAAAAATCAATCTTTTTATAATGACAAAATCTAACTATTTGATCTAACTACCAAGTTCAATAAAAATCGAAAAACATGAGCGCTGTGTATTAATTTAACTAGCCTAGTTATTTGAAAAAATTTTCCTCTTAAATTAAAATGCTATTAAAAATGCTATTTAAGTAAAACAATTTCTTTAAACTTTGTGAAAATAAGTTTCTATATAATAAGTTAATTATCAGAAAACTAAATTAATATGTTCTGAAATCGAAAATTAGTAACAAATACCCAAATTCGGAAATTAAAAGAATAGATAATATTTTGGTATAACTCTAACAATAATACCAAATTTACCTAAAACTACTATATTAAATAAATAAAATTATTTAAACCAATTTTCCAATGTTGCAAGTTCTTTTTCAAGTTGTGAAATCTATTATATGTATTTATAAATTTATTTGATTAAGAAATGATAACTTACGTCTCCATTTATTCTACCTACTAGTTTTTTGAGTTTATCCAAGTTATCAAATGCTGATAATTCCCGAGCAATTAAAGCACGCTCATCATAGTTGAATAAATCCCTGTTTTCAAACGCCTTTAGTAACTTTTTGTGAAATCCTCCTTCTATATTGTCACTATTTTCTTTGATCTTAAGCCGAAGATCTTATGGAAAATAGTCTGGTAGTTCAATAAGTCTAGTATATTCTTGAAAGTATATGGAAACATCATCCACTTCTAGTTCAGATTGACGATGCCCATTAGTTTTTTCACCATGTTTTGTTAGGGGAAAACAATCCATTGAATTTAATAGAAAATAATTCATAAAATTAAATAAAACACAAGTTGAAAATTTCATTTTCTTATGTAAATTTAGTTTTAATATGTAACAAGTTATTGGAATATATTTTACTATCAAAATTGAGCGAGAATATATATAATACTTGTGGCTCAGTTTGGTCAAATTCGTAGCTCATATGTATTTAACTAATGGATCAATGCTTGTTAAATACCGCTATTAATTTTAGAAGTGGCAAAATTATATGAGACAACCCCTTTCTAAATTTAATACTGGGATTTAAAAAACATTGATCCGTTAGATAGATATATTAAGTCATGCAAAAGTCTCGGAATCGATTTTACTATGCCCGGAGTCTAGACAAAGTTTGAAAAGGGTGACTGAGCCAAAAAATGCCCAATACCCAGCACTCTGAAATTTTTTAGCACTCCATTAATCCACCACTCATTCAGAACACGTAAGAGTTCTGAAACCCTCAAAACCCGCAACCTTTTAGCGTATTTGGCTAATTAACAGACCAAAAATTTTTAAACGAAATGTAAAACTTTTTGGGGGTTTTAAGACTAAAATACATATTGTCCCAATTAGAAAATTCTAAATAAATGTTAATGGTATAAAGGGGAGATAAAAAATGCAAGTATAAATATTATTAGCTAATTAAATATTAATTATGGCAATTGACAAAAAGTGCAAATTTTTTGTACCCTTTCTTAATTGACAAATAAAAATTTAAAAATTAAGTCTATAAATTGGGAAATTCCTTTAAAATTTTGTACCTTATATATTTTTTGAGAGTTCTCGGTAGATTTGGTTTCGAAATTTCGATTTTCAAATGATAAAATGATGGAGAAAAAATTTTTTCTAATATTTTTTTCTCGTCTCTAAATATTTTTTATATTAATTCTTTAAGCCTTTAGATTTTAAACAGATTTTTTAAAATTTAATATTCTTCTATTTATTGAAACTCTAATTGTATTTGATTCAAAAAAAATCTAAAATAATCATAAAAAATAAAAAAAACTATAACAAAAAAGCCTGAAAATCAAAAAATACAAAAAACATAAAATTAAAAAACCCAAAAATTTATTAAGCAAAAAATAAAAATAGGTATTTAAAAAATAATAAAATTTAAAAATACAGAAAAAACCCAACAAAATTTATAACAACCCAAAAAATTCCCTGAATTTTTTATTTAATTCTAACATTTTTAAATCCATTTTTTCTTTCCTATTTTCATTCTTTTTTAAATTTTAAATTCTAATCTTTTGTATAAAATATTTTTGTTATTATATTGTAACTGTAAATATTAAAAAGCGAGCAACTGTTAGCTTCAGAACGATCAAAAACATACTCTTGTTATTATTGCTTTTTTAACTCAAATACATTTTCAAGAAAAATTTAAATTATTAATAATTTTTCTCTAAGTATCTAAGATAGAGTGTTATTAGTTCAGCAAATTCTTCGAATAACCGAAACCATAAATTGGGATCCTCTCCCCTTAGACAATTAAAGCTGTCCAAGGCTCCCTCAGAGACCAAACAATGTTTAATAAACGTATCCTAGGTTTAAGTTATCTAGAGTTGGGGCATCTTATAACAGATAATTTCAGTTTTCTAGCATAAAGAATTTAATAAAATGAAAAGAGATTTGAGTGAAGTACATTTTGAGTTTATCAATCGAAGTTTCGAAACGCTGATTCCCCATAATTTTGCACTTATTAAGACATCTTCCGGCCTCTTTTTCTTATTTACTATTAAGACAGGCTTGCGATAGATTTAATAAAAGGGCAGTAAAAATAAACTTTAAATTTAAAATATAGTTTATATTCAAGGAAGATGTTGGGTTTTTCCCTTGTGTTTCATCATACTAGTCTGTGGACCGGTACAATATTAGAGTAAAATCGAAATTTCGAATCAAGATTTGAAAGCCTTGCGCAATAAAAGATGTACTCAATATTTTGGGTTGTTTATTTAAACCAATAATTTTGCCCATTTTTATTCATTTTATTTTCCTCCATACATTTTGTAAAAATTTTTTAAACAAATTAATCTAATTAAAACATCTACTTACATATATTGTATTTTTCTGTTATCCACTAACTTGAATGCATTAAGGTTTCTCCATTTTTAGGTAGTCTTTACTTGGCTGAAACATAAATAATAATAAGCCCCCATAAGTTATACAGTTTATATAATTATTAAAATTCAACAAAGTATTTGAATTGGGAATTTTTAATCTTGATGTGCGGAATATTTCATTTAACTCGATTGATTTGATCTATCATAATAAAAATTAAATCTTTGACTATTTAATTTAAAATCTTGAATTTTTCAATCATTAAGCTGTCAAAATCATTCAACATTTCCACATTAGTTCTCCGATTTAGTACTAGATAAGGAAGAATCTTGCTTATTTGACTTTTAAGAGTTCCAAAATATTCGTCTTCAGAATTTAGTTAAATCTAATGAAAAATATAGAGAATATAGAATTTTATTTTAAAATTATTATTATTAATCATAAATTTTTTACCCAAATTTTGACTGATTTCATTATTTTCTACCACTTTTAAGAGTGGACAGAAAAATAGATTCCCCATCTTTAGTTTTTTGTCCGTTTTGTAAAATTTTTTTAATAAATTTAATTTAAAGTTGTGAAAGTTTTTTTTTTAATTTTAAAATTTTTTAAACCTATGCCCACTCCCAAAAACAATTTTAAAGTTATACTCAGGGTGGTTTTTTCCAAAACTCTAAAATAAGGCGCAGCCACTCGAAAATATGGCAAAAATAGGGAAAAATAGGGCAAAAAATAGGGAATTATTCTAAAAATCTAAAAATAATTAAAATTTTAAATAAAAATCTTTATTCCGCATGTTCTCACTAGTTTTAACTTAATTGAGCAGATCAGGATCAGGGCTGGGCGAAATTTCGTTTCGTTTCGTTTCGCTCTTTCGTGCCCTTTTTTCCTTTTCGTTTCGTTTCGGAACGAAACAAAAAAAATTTATTTCGTTTCGTTTCGAAACGAAATAGCCAAAATTCTGGACGAAACGAAATAAAGATACACCCCTAATGACGGGAAATTTTGTAAAAATTTTATGCAATTTTTAGAAAATTTTGTGGGAATTTTGTTAAAATTTTAAATTTTTTCAAACATTTTGCCAAAATAAATTAATTTTCACAGAGTTCAGTTGAGTCAGCATGATTTTATCCCCGCGATTGAGCGCGGCATGATTGAGGAGTTATTCGAATCTATCTATATACCTCAATAGGCCTTCCAAAATCCTCAAAATTTTCGCCTGCGGCGCTGAAAAAAGAAAAAAATCTGGCTCTTGGCCTTCCAAAATCAACAAAATTTTCGCCTGCGGCGCTGAAAATGGGAGATTAAAAGAGATATCTAGGGATTAGTGAGATTCAGGGGGATTTAGCGAGATTAAGGGAATATCATGGGATAATATTTGGATTTGGATGTAATAAGGGGTTATTATTGGGTTCGGTGATATCGGAGCTTTGATGGATGTTGTAGAATTATGATGAATATAAGATTACTTGATGATTATGGTGGATATCGAAAATTCGAGCGGATTAAGAGGTCTATAGTGGATGTATCGGGATTTTAAAGGATATAGAATATATTTCTTTTATCTCTCTTAATATTGCTCTTAATCATACTCTAAAGTGGTATACCAAATTGAATTTGGATATATCGCGGGATTTTAATAGAATATAGAAGGATTAAGGCGGATAAACTCGGATTTAAAGGGATTAAAGTGGATTCGGAAGATTTGTAGTGTTCACTCTTGTTTCTGGTATGCTTTTGTCACGAATCTAGCTCTCGGGTTGCATATTTATTATTTAAATATCGATTAAAAGCTTCTATGAGCTGAAAAATTAATATTTTTTTAATTTTTATTTTATTTCGTTTTGTTTCGTCCGAAACAAGCTCATTTCGTTTCGCTCCGAAACGAAATAGAAATTTTTTTATTTCGTTTCGATTCGAAATAAAAAAATTTTTTATTTCGCCCATCCTGATCAGGATGAAGCTGTTTCTAAAAAAATATATTTCTAAAATTGTAAATCGATGAAATACGAATATCGAAACTGAAATTAGTTTCAAAATTTTTTAAATCGAAAGTTTACAGAGAAATAATCTCAAAAATCGGAACCGGGAGTCATACCGAAAAGTTCAGATATCCGAATTTGGAACCGATAATGGCGCAAAATATAGTCTCTCTTCTATCTCTAATAATAAGCTGTACTCTCCTTTTCAGCGCCGAAGTCGAAAATTTTTTCAAATTTTAGATTTCCAAGAGGTCAGATTTCTTTGTTTTTTCTCATTATAATTACAAAATTTCAGATAATTTGAAAAATATTATAAAATGCTAAAAATAGGGCAAAATATGCCAAATATATAAAATAGGGAAATAATAGGGCGAAAAGAGCAAAAATAGGGAAAATCCTCTATAAATAGGGTAAAAGAGCCACCCTGCATATATCGCCTTTTCATATTATTTTCAACCTACAGTTCATATGTTAAGCTTAAAGTAATTAAAATTATTTTTTTAATATTTTAGTTAAAGAGGAGAATTTTCCTAGAGACAAAATGTCAAAAACATTCAACATTCTTTACTTTTTAATATTTATTTTAATTTTGCTACCAAGATCAAATGGTGGAGGGCGTGGTAGGCGTGGAGGACGTAGACATGCTGGACGCAATGAACATGGTGAAGCTTTAAGTTCAGGACGTGGTGAATCTCGTGGCGTTGGATCTGGTATAGAAAGCGGTGGTGGATCTTCTAGTACAGTAAATGAAGCGAATATTCTAAGACAAATATTAAAAGAATTGATCAGAGAATATAGCACGGCATCTTTTGAAGAGTTCAATCTTTACAATGATTGTTATAAAATAATTGGTGATGTTATAGATCGTCTTCAGCCAAACTCTCATTTTGAAACAGTAAAATTTAAAAAAAATTATTATCATTTAATAAAAATTAGTGTTGTTTTTATTAAATACATATAAGATGATTTTCCTATCGCTAGCTGTACACTGCGTTCCAAATATACCAAGAGTATGCGGGGGCTATCAATGTTGTAAAGAGAAGCTCCTAACATGATGAATTCGTATATACAGATTTTCAAAAGTGCGGATATCTCGATAAATTATGTTCGGAAATTGGATCCTGATATCCGGAATGATCCCAGAATTCGCCAAATCTATTCACAGCTATAAGTTCCGAGAAAATAAAACATTAATCTAAATTAATTTATAGAATAGGAAATTATTAGATGAATTATTAAAGAAAAAAGGAGAGTCAAAAAATGTTCGAAAAGTGAAAATAAATAAAATGATTGGTAACGATATAACAACGATTGAGGAAGTTGACAAGTACTGCTATGATGGAAAATTTAGAATTTTGAAACACGTTCAAGAGGATTGCAAAGTATGTTTTACCATTGTTAAAATTGTATGAATATCGAATTTTAAAATGAATAGGTCTAAAAACATGAAATTGAGGTACTATGTTTACAGCAGAGTTGTTTTTAAATTTCGATTTTCGAGGGGTTTTTTTCAATTTCGAATTTTTGTAATATTTTGAAAAAAATTGAAAATGAAAAAATTCCGGCTCTTATTGCATCGTGAAATCAAAAAAAAATTTCGTCTGTGGCGCAATAATATATTAATTATTTCTTCTATTATTATAGTAGTTAGTTTTGCCAAAGTCAGATAAGGTACCGCAGCCCAAAGTACTTAACTTTTCAGAATTTTTGAAATTTTGCCTGAAGCGCTACCATTTATCGAGGCTCGGACTAAATTTGTATTCCTACTGTGTATGAAATACGAGTACGTGGACATCAAATATCTCTGTAATATCGTCCTCGTACAATATACTTGGATTGCCCAAAAAATTATTTTTGTTATTTTTGAAATCTCCACTATTCCAAATGTCCACACACCGAATCTCTGGTCACGCGTATCGTAATCTTGGTTATCGATATTTAACTTGCAATTTGCTATTTAAGTTCAATAATATTTTACTCATCAAAGTTACAAGTTAATTGAGTACAGTCAATCTCTATTAAAATTTTGAAATTTTTGTATTGTTTTTTTATCTTTTCATTAACTATATATCGATTAATTTCGTTTTAGAAAAAAATGATGGAGATTGTATTTGACGAAGCTGTAAAACGGGAGCAAACAACATGTCCAATTTGTCTTGGAGATTATGATAAAGATCAAAAAATTGATATGACTAGCTGTGGACACTTCTACCATAGGAATTGTATATTAAAATGCTTTCAAGATGCCGAAAGTAACTATGACAAATGTCCTTATTGCCGTGCTGAACTCGAAATTTTTATACATCCAGCGGTTGCTGAGTTAAATGGGAAATTAAGCAAAATTGGTCTCGGTTTTGAGATGGAAATAATTAGGCGAATGGAGTTGACAGATGCTCAGCAAGAATTTCTTCGACAATTAGGCTATATAATTGAGTAAAAAATCTAAAAATTTTAAAGAATTAAAAAAAACAAAAAAAATCAAAAAATCTACAAAAACATTATAAAACCACACAAAATCCAAAATTTTTTTAATTCTATTATTTTATTTTCTTTCCTATTTTTAGTCATTTGTAAATTTGGGGTCGCTTTATTAAAACAAATAAATCCAAAAAATTCAAAAAACATTAAAAATCAAAACAAATCAAAAAAACCGAAAACCATAAAACACAAAAATCCTAAAAACACAAAATTAAAAAAAAACCCAGAAACTAAAAAAACCAAAAAACAAACAACCTTCAAAAAACCAAAAAAAGATTCCCAAAAAACTTTTATTTAATTCTATCTATTTAAAATCTATTTTTCTTTCCTATTTTCATTCTTTTGTAAATTTTAAATATTTAATCTTTTGTATAAAACATTTCCGGGAATTGTTTGGTGTATTTATATTTTTAAAGTTTGGTGATTAGTACGTTGTTAATAGCTCCCGGATAATCCGTCAGTGAACAACTTCGTCATTTCTACTCATATCCAACCTATGTGGCCAAAAATTTTCATTTTTTCTTGTGGGGGATTATAAGAGATATTGAAGTTAAGAGATTATTAAGAAAATCAGCGGATTTGGCTGAATTAAAAAAATATAAGTGGATTTGGGAGAATAGTTAGGCAGCAATTGTGGCTAGTCATGTTTTTCAAAATATCCTGGGCAACACTCTAAAAATTTAAAATGATTTAATAAGAGATTTAATTATGCTTACATTATTTTTGAAAAGAAAATTTTTACTTAATTACCACTTTGATTCGAACCTATCACCATAAAGATATGGGAGTAAAGAAAATCGCCTAAACCACTCAACCACACAATAACAGAAGTAAAATGAGAGAAATTATAAATATTTCATTCTCTTTTCCTAAAAAATTTATTATCAGTGTACTAAAGTTTAAAACCGGAATACCAGACGGTTAGCACACCCGGATAACGATTTACCGTCTTTTTAGAAACCCGTATACAGTAAACGTTTAATTTCGCAAAAACTCCATGCTAACATAACCGTTAGCGATTAACTGGTTGAGCTAAACCGTAATAATTACGATGGTAAATCAACATTTTTTAAACTTTTTAATAATAAATACATATTTTATTACTCAACATTGGAAACGTATTACGGAAAATATTTTAACTGTGGATTAAATTCCAAATATTATAAAGGTTTTTATATGGATAAATTCGACTAAAAATATTTTTGTTTAGATAGAAATACAAAAAGTTATATAAATAAATAAAATTTTATATAGAGGGTGCGTAAAAAGATCCTTGCCCAACTCCTTTTTGCATAAAAATTTAATCGAATGGAATTTCATCAAATAAATTTACAAATACAATCAAAAGAATGTGTGTTACTAGAAAATTATAAAAGATTTTCAATGTTGTATTTAGTAGAGTTGGACAAGACGAGACCGATACCGAGACCGATAACGAGATTCTCGGCTTTTTTCCAATATCGGTCTCGGTTTTTTCATTCTCGGTCCCGAAACCGATACCGATATTCTCGGTCCATTTCTCGGCGAGAAACTTTACTGACTCAAAGAAACAAAATCCTCAATATTGTCCAAGATTTCGTCCATAATTTTTTTCGGATATGCGTCCATAACAGAAAAAGTGCTTTGTTTTTGAATAAGGTCTTATAAAATTCAAAAATTTTCGCCTGCGGCGCTGAAAATTGGAAGAAATATGTTGACTTGCATTTCTAGTGTGATTTTAACAATAAAAGAGCTATTTCTTCTGCTTTAAACACTCCATAAGCTTAATCTGAAAAGATATTTATTTATGTCGCAAAAAGCGACATGATTCACTTTTTTATTATTTTTTAAAAAATATTTTTTTGTACTTTCTCTTGACTCATTGAATATTTATTTAATTCTTTTTTTCTCCATCACGCCCACTTTAGTTAATATATAAACCATGAGCTATTTCTTAAAAATCAGATTTTTTTCAATCTCCTTTGTTATTTCTACTAGCGAAGGTGCTCGCCCTTCGGGCGAACTCCTCCGCTAGCCTAAGTCTAAATCATAACAAAACTTAAAAGTCAAATCAAATCATTTCAAGAGATTCTTTTCCGTTGCCGAAAACTAATTCGTTCAGTTTTCAAGTTAATACGATCAACTATTAACTTTTCGACCAGAAGCTTTTAATTAATAGGTGTCGAGACCTATCAATTATTATCTATCAACTTTTAACATCAATTATTAACTATTAACTAACAACTTTTAGTTGAAAGTTTTTTGAGTAACTATCAATTATTAACTATCAACTCTTAGTTGATAGATGTTCGAGTACTTATCAATCATTAACTATTAATAATTAACTATCAACTTTAAATTGATAGGTGTAGTAACAAACCCCCTATTCACATTTCCCAATGCCGGTATATTTTGAAACTTCTTACACTTGAAACATTTTACATTTACTTTTTATATAACAAAACAACAATTTACTTTAAAATTAACAACAAAAAGAAAATCACTTTCAAGAGTGCTAAAGAGATCATATCACAAAATTCAGTCATTTCTTCTGACTTTTAATGTCCACTTCAACAGTCTCAAATTCTTCACTTTTACGTTTTACTGGAGTCTTGAGTGGTTTGTCAAATGGGCACAAAACAAAGTCTGTATTAATGCAGATGTCCTGAACGGAAGCATGCAGTTCCAAACACTCATCTTAAAAAAAATATATTATTCCTTAAAACCGTTAAAAACCGTTAATATTGACAAAACACTTGCTAAGAACAACTTGGTTATATTCTTTTCCATTTCCAATTTTCTCAGCTAAAGCTTCTCCAGAAACATATAAATCACACCTATGGCCCTTTAAATCGCCAACGATGGCACAAACTTTAGTCTTGTCGTAAGGCATAAAAACAGTAGTTAAAACGCATTTGACTTCTAAAACGCATTTAATATTAATAAATAAAGATTATTAACTAACTATAAAATTCCCCTATCTTCATTTCAGTAAAACTGTCGACGCTTTTTGCAACACTTTCCACCAAATAATATTTAGAATTAGGCTGCACAATTAATTCAAAGTCGAATGGCGTAGAAAAATACGTCTTCCCATCAAACCGGCTGACATCAAAACGCTGGGCTCTTAGCATCAAAAAGGATACAACCTATAAAATAAACATAGAATATCAAATAATCTGATAACCTACAGATCCCAAAGTACAAATCTTTCCAAAACAACCATCTACTGATTTCTTAAAACCGGTTACTGCAAAAATTGCTCCATTCGAACAGGCACATAACAACGTAATTTTCTTAGCACTGTCCATGACCTTCATTATCTGTCCACAGCAATTACTAAATACATATTCATTAAAACAAGTTCAAAAATAAAAACGTACGCCATTTTCGATCCACATGGAATGGAACTCAACATTTCCTCTGAACTAAGCTCTTGTAATTTGACAGACTCGGCCATTTCACAGCAAAGTTTTCAAAAAACTAAATCATTAAACCAACTTTTACTTAATAGTTAATAGTAAAAGAACTTTTTTACTATATATTACAACTTTTAGTTGATAGTAAAAGAACTTTTTTACTACATATACTACAACTTTTACTTAATAGTTAATAGTAAAAGAACTTTTTTACTATATATATTACAACTTTTAGTTAATAGTTAACAGTAAAAGAACTTTTTTACTACATATACTACAACTTTTACTTAATAGTTAATAGTAAAGAACTTTTTTACTATATATATTACAACTTTTAGTTAATAGTTAATAGTAAAAGAACTTTTTTACTATATATACTACAACTGAGCTATTAACTATTAATATCAATTTCAACATTAGCTAAGGTTTTCAACTTTCAATATTCAACTATTATCCATGGTTTTCAACTTTCAATTTTCAACTAATAACTATGCTTTAAAATTAACTCTCAACTATCATCAACTATGATTAACTATTCTGAACAACTGTGATTAACTTTTAACTATGATTCAACTACTTAGTATCTCACTGTATCAAAGTATCTAGGACTATCAACTACTTAGTATCTCACTGTGTCAAACTATCTAGGACTATAAATATTTAGTATCGCATTGTCAAACACAAAAACCTAACAATAATTATGTTAAAAACATACCTCACAAAAATTAACCACCGGTTGGACACTCTTTGTTTAAATTAAATAGCAGCACTAACGTTGTTTGAATAAATGATCGTTTTGGTTTTGAACGTAAAAACAATTTCTAAATAAAACAAATTTAAAAAAACAATAAAAAACAAAACAAAAAACACATCTTAAATATAATTAACAAACAAAAAAATTAAAAAAAATTCCAAAAACAAATCAAATTCTAAAAAATTCACATTTTTCTTTATTTCCCTACATACACACTATTTTTCTTACTTAAAACAACTTTTAAGAAACAAAACAAAAAAACAATCAAAAAACATCTTAAATACAATTATCAAACAAAAAAAAATAAAAAAAATACAAATCTAATTCTAAAAAATTCACATTCTTTCTTTACTTCTCTAAACACATACTATTTTCAATTTTGGGATATTTTGTCATTTTTAATTAAAAAAATAAACACAACGCCAAAAGTCTCGCAAAATTCAAAGCTGCGGACAAACAAACAGACAAACAACAATTCTCAAATTTAATATAGGATTGTAAAGAAATAAAAAGTATTTGTTCTTTGTTTGTGAATTTGAAAAGTGGAAAAATTTAGTTTAAATTTTAATTTAAACTTTTTTCATTTTGTTGAGTTTCTCAACAATTTAATTCTGCATAGAATTTAAAAAAAATTGTTATTTTAAAGACTTAAATAATATTTTTTTAACTTTAAATAGAAAAATATTGTTGCAGAACTGTATATTTGAATTATATAAATCCTAATATTTGGAAATTTTTTTATATTTACATTTTATCGGAATCCTCCTAATCTATACTACACAATAATCGTCAGCAAATCGTATATTTAAAGCTGTAAGCTCGCAGGTTTGATTCAGTCTCAATTCATATTAACCCACTTTACTCTCAAGGTCAAAATAGGAAAAAAAATAAATTTACTAATTTAAAATAAAATCAAAGTTTAAAAACAATTATTTTTGAAAAGAAAATTTTTTAGTATAATTACCACTTCCTTATTCGAACCTAACACCATAAAGTTATGGAAGTGAGAAATACAAAAAGTTATATAAATAAATAAAATTTTATATAGAGGGTGCGTAAAAAGATCCTTGCCCACACCCTTTTTTGCATAAAAATTAAATCAAATCGAATTTTATCAAATAAATTTACAAATTCAATCAAAAGAATTTGTTTACTAGAAAATAATAAAAGATTTTCAATGTTGTATTTAGACACCTAAATTCCGAGTTACATGATTTTTCTAGTATATGTGTGCTTATAATATACAAAATGATTATACATAAATACAAAAATGTTAACACCAGATCTGGCATATTTTCAAGCATATTTCGGGATTTTTAGTTACGTATGCACAAAAACTTCATTCCTCAAGATTATGTTCAATCAAATTTTTAGTTGAATTCTACTCAAGTAATTTTAATTGATTGCTTTCTCTTTGTTAGCTGCCGGATTATATTTTGTTATTATTTTAAAATTTTTACGGTCATGTTTTGAAAATTTTTTTCCTTTATTATTTGGCGTGAATTGAATATTTAATTTTTTAAAAAATTCAATAATTTCTGTATAGTGTTTATATTTCTTTCGAATTTCTGGCTGTTCGCAAACTCCACGAGCTTTTAATATTGAATCAAAAGAAAGCTTTTTCAATTCAACTGTTGACAGATATAAGGGCTAAAATTTTTAGATTTTAATAATAAAATTGGAAAAATAAATGAAAATTTGGTCATATAGACGGCTAATCCCTTACGTTTCAGCTTCAATAGTACAAAGAACATCTCATAAAGATTATCTAGGAGATTGTCTAACTTGATCTAAGAGACTAGCTAGATAGATATTTAACCGCCATTATCTAATTTTAACATCGCCATTAAATTATCCTCGTGAAATTAATAGTAAACAAGAATGCGGATATGACTCATGGAATATGCAAAAGGAGATGAGTTGTTTTCCATTGAGCTCAGAGTTGAGTCCTTCGTGTCTTATAGGGAAGAACTCTCGGCATACTTCACTTATTCTGAAGCATACACAACTCTGATTTAACAATTACCTACAACGATGAAATAAGTTATGCTAACCACTTTAATTTAAATATTTAGACAAACTAACATGTAGGTTTTTAATTTCGTCAGGCACTCCTTTTGAGGAATCTTTGAAAATATTATTCTTATGATATTTATTTGTCAATTTCTTGTTCAAAAAGTCGCACATTTTGGTAAATTCCTGATAATTTACCAAATATTCCATTACTGTTGGATATAATATTTTAATTTCTTCTATTTGTTTAATCAATCCTTCCTGGTTTTCATCAGAAAAAATATTATGTTTAAATAAACTATCTAAAAATTCTTCAACGCCTGCTTGCTCTCTCAAATCATTATCCACTTCCTCTAACATTATTTCAGAGGTTGAAGTTTCTCGGGTTATTTCGGAAGTTATAGCTTTCTTGGTATGCGTAGTACATGTAAAAGGCAGTCGGGAATATAAAAACAATAGAATGATTAATTTTGCAAATAAAACCATTTTGTGCTTAAAAATTCCTATAAATTTTAGAGAGATTTAGATATGTAGATCCTCACTATAATATTCATTCAATATATCAAGTTAGGGCTCGTTTTTAATATTTAATTGACTACTCGGGGCCTCATTATAGGATAAAAGCTTTCTTTCCCCAAATGTTTATATAAATTTGAATTGGGATCTCGATAATTCGTTCGCCTCTTGACTGATAGCCGACTTAATATAGAGAGACTGTTATTTGAGGTCAAATCTCTTTAAAACAAATTACTCGGGAATGGAGACCTGGGTTATTGGTTTAGGGAAATCTTCGGATATACGGAACCGGATATGCGAATTAAAATTTTGGATACCCAGACGTTTTTTAATTTTGGATACAAGGTAATGTCAACTTTAATGCTAAAATATTAAGAAAACAGACGGTCTAAAGGTAGATATGCTATTACGATTCTTCTAGCGAGAAAATAAAAAAATTATTAAATTTTGAAAATAAAATATTTAAATAAAAGAATAAAAATTTAAAAATTTTAAATAATTTTTCTATATAATTTAATTTAAAATTTTTTTCTAAATGCCCTTAGAATATTTTAAAGCTTTTATTGACACTAAAATTTAAAGGGATTCTATAATTAAATAGCCAGACAATAAGACTGGCTAAAAGTGCAATCGCGTGTTTCGCCTCGAGGTGAAGGATGTATAGACAACAATGCAAATCACGCTTCAATTAAATAAATTCTAGACAGACAATTAATTTTAATAGACGCTTTAAATAATTTATTTCCTTGTTTAAATAAAATATTAAATATAAATTCCTCTTTTAAATTTTTACTGGAATCGCTATTTTTTAAATTGAAGGCAAAAATTATTGTTTAGTTCAAATTTTCACGAAGTTTCCCTCTTGCAAAATCAGAATTCGGAACAAAAGAGAAATGCCTACATTTTAATTGATGATCAAAATTATGGTGTAGCTAACTTATAAAAAGATTTGGAGGGAGTTCTATTAACGACAAATGTTGATGACTACTTTCCAATGAAAAAGTCCATTTTTACTTTGTAGGATTAGCATTAAAATGTCATTAAAATGATCATTTCCGAAAGAAAAGTAGCTAAGGTGCTTTACCCAGAAACAACGATATTTTTATTTTTTAGAAAATGTTTTTTTAAAAAGAAATTGTTTATAAATTTTTTCATTACAAATTCAACATTGTTTGGTCGTGCTCAATAATTTTGAAAATTTTCTCAAAAATTATCTCACATTTTGTACTATAATTAAAATTGTTTTTTGTATCTAAACGTTAATAATACTCAATGAATTTTAATAATAGCTCTCCTACAAATCCATCAATATCACTTTCAATTCTCCGATATCCATCCAAATTCACCAATCATTGCTAAATAAATCTTTTAAAAAAGACTCGAAAATTTCTCGGTTCCCAACTCGATAAAGTTAGGCCCGAAAAAGACTCGTACCGGCCCGACTTGATATAAACAACTCGAAAAAATGCCTAGACCGTCGGCCCGACTCAAAAACCGGTTTAGGCTACCCAAAACCGTAACCCAAAACAAGGGCCTGAAAACTTCTAATAACTGAAACACCAGGAGTTACGAATAATATTAATTCTAAATTAGATTAAATCATTACAGGCTACTAAATAAACAACAAAACAATTTAAATATTATTTTATATTTTAAATAATTTTAAATTAAATTAATTTTCTTTTTAAATTTTATCAATTTTTGTTATTCAATAAAGTCTAGGAGTCTGGCATTCACGCGATTCCATTCACGAGTCTTCATTCATGCGACCTCCCTCCCTCCCCCCCCTCGGAAATTTGTCAATTTCTCCACCCCATATTCTTACCTTCTCTCTCACTTACATTAAAATCCTTGTCAGACATGAATTCGCTTCTATGAATTTATAAATAAAGTCAAAGCTTCCGACCCAATTCCAGAAAATAAATAAGTTTTGGTGGGATTTTATTCTAGAGCTCAGAGATACGACCCTCCCGACCGGTAACCAATTTTTTATTTCTGTTTATCTGCTAGGCTTGTAGGAATCTTCATTGGCCATAAAATGCAGGCGAATCTCGATAAGACAAAATTGTTGAGAACGATTTAACACGACATACCTTTTTTAATCACGCACTGATATGGATAGTTAAGCATATATGGTACACCAACATAATTAAGATAGAGGGTTTAAATAATTACAAGTTAATTTAAATAATTTTTTAGTTTCAAAGATATTTAGCTTAAATGAACATTGAAAAATTACTATTATTTTTTATTTTATTGTCTGCCGCATTTGGCAGTCGAACTCAACATAAAATTAGCAAAGCTGAAAATCTTGAGAACAAGAAAGGTATCGAAAATCTTATTTTATTTTCCCTTTCCCTTTTTATTTTTATCCCTTTTAGATATAAAAATTAAAAAAGGGCTGTAAAATTCATAGGGCTGTAAAAATTTCCCGACTTAGTTGCGAATTGACATCGGGAGTCGGGTCGGGATCGGCATACCCAAACATCACTAAAATATACACATGATATTTAACAGATTTGGCTGCTCAAAAAAAGGAAAAAGATGAGGAAGGAATAACACTTCACATTTTAAAAAATAAAGGTGAAATTCTAAATAAGAATTTTGAAGAAATACAAAAGCAACTTGGAAAAGTTCAGGAAATGAACAAAGATGTATTTAATCAATTTATTAACCACATAGAATTTTCGAAATTTTTTAAATATTTGAACATCAAAAAAGAAAATAATCCGGAAAATATAAAAAAGATAAAGGTTAAATTCATATTTAAAAATTATGGGGCAATCCATCAAAACTTGCGCTCTCGTAGTCACTTTGCGTCTTGCACTGAAAATAACTTTCCAATGAGCGCGAGATAAAAATTGCCTGCAACTTTTCTTTCCCCTTCACAGTTAAATGGATATTTTGTTTTGTTTACCTATTTTTGTCGCGTTTCTAAACGCGAATTCTAATATTAATATATTAATTTTATAATTAATTTTATTTATAATTACTCATCCTTTCACATTCCACAATTTTTCCCATACAATTGTTATCTAAAACGTTTATCTTTAAAAACTTATCCTTATTTTGTTCCCTTTAAAAGACAGTCATTTTTTCCCATTAATTGTACTCTTTCCTACACTTTTTAATTCTTCCTACACATTTTTCCTAGAATTTTTCCTAATACCCTTTCCTAGTTCATTCTCACTTTTGAGGTGTTTTTCCAGTTTGTGGATTACTCACTTCACCGTTTTCTCTTTCCACTTTGAAGTGTTTTTCCAGTCCTAGGATCACTCACTTCACCCTTTTTCTCCCTTCACTTTGAAAGTGTTTTTCCAGTCTCTGGATTACTCACTTCACCTTTTAATTGTAAAGTTAATTAAAGTAAATAAATATTTTTATTTTGTGTAGACAATTCACCTAGGTCCAATTCCCCCCAGATTAGCGATCCCTGAGCCAATCGCTAAAGCTCAGCCGGTGACTTCGACACCGCTTCCTGACTCCCCCATCTGTTTGCGTCCTGCGGAATTGACACATACGGACTTCCCCCTTTTTTTAATAAATTTTAATTATTTTTCATATATTTCATCATGTCCGCACCCTGCCGTGACCTGCTCACTCTTCTCCAAGAGCAAGGTCTTGAAATTCTTGATAACCAAAAGACTTTCCCCCTTCCACCAGATAATGTAAGCTTATCCCAATTCCACTCCGACACCCGCAAATTGTTGAGCTCTTTAGAATTAGAGCTTGAAGATGTTTCCGAAGCAATTTCCGACATTTCTTACACACATGAAAATTAGATGGCGGTCAGAACAAACATGACCGGAGCGGAACGAACCGCAGATACACCAATTTATGAAAATTTTATCTCTACCGTCCCATATTTAAGTACATTATTCGACTTGAAAAAATACCTGACAAATCTCCGCTCTTCCCGGCAAATCCTACTTTCAGCTCTTCCAGACCTTAATCCACCCACCCAATATCGCTCAGAGCGATATTTAGAATTACCCCATAATAAAAAATTTAAAATTTCGTTAACAGTTAACAGGCTTCAACACTCAGCATCAACCGACACACTCATGGAATGCGACCCGACTCCCACAGTTGGAATTGCTACTACTGAATCCTCAACACCACCATAGAAACTACTCCGACTCACCCACGTGTTCAACCTCCTTCACCACCCGCTGCTGCTCCTAAAACCTGGGTGGTGACCCTGCTGCCGTCGACATCCCGCTGCCGGATGGTCCGCCTCCATTGGCCTCCCTCAAACTACCACAACGCCTCAACATTGCCTCACGAGTACGCATCCTGGAAATTGGCACAATCGAAACCCTGCCCATCCATGACCACACAAAAAAGAATATGCTCCCAAATTGGAAAAGAACAAGAAAGAAAAAAAATAAAATTCAAATTTTTGTTTTCCTAGCCCGGCAGTGTCGCGTTTCTAAACGCGAATTCTAATATTAATATATTAATTTTATAATTAATTTTATTTATAATTACTCATCCTTTCACATTCCACAATTTTTCCCATACAATTGTTATCTAAAACGTTTATCTTTAAAAACTTATCCTTATTTTGTTCCCTTTAAAAGACAGTCATTTTTTCCCATTAATTGTACTCTTTCCTACACTTTTTAATTCTTCCTACACATTTTTCCTAGAATTTTTCCTAATACCCTTTCCTAGTTCATTCTCACTTTTGAGGTGTTTTTCCAGTTTGTGGATTACTCACTTCACCGTTTTCTCTTTCCACTTTGAAGTGTTTTTCCAGTCCTAGGATCACTCACTTCACCCTTTTTCTCCCTTCACTTTGAAAGTGTTTTTCCAGTCTCTGGATTACTCACTTCACCTTTTAATTGTAAAGTTAATTAAAGTAAATAAATATTTTTATTTTGTGTAGACAATTCACCTAGGTCCAATTCCCCCCAGATTAGCGATCCCTGAGCCAATCGCTAAATTTTCTTTTTAACTTGATTTAGCAGCAATAGATTGAATCGAACTTAATCCTTAGAATTCTCCGATAAAAAGTTGCTAGGCTTGGAGAAAACTGTCAGCAAATAAAATATTTCGCAATATTATGAATACGCATTTGTCATTAAAATCATTTAAACAAAAATCTAAAATATTTTTATATGTAAAAATATTTTTAAAGGAATTAAAGACTGTCTTGAATAAGCTGAAAAAATTACAATTCGACACCCTTTTGGAATATCTAGGAATCTGTAAATCGATTCCATCAAACCATATGGCAAAAGCATATTGTATGGATTTTATATCTAAAATGGAAGGATTACACGAAATATTTAGAGCAAAACTTATAAATGTGACTATGGCTAAGGACAATACTGAGGCTGATTCAAAATTGTCAGATGTTGAAAAGGAGAATTTTGATAACATTATTGAAAATACAAAACCACCAAAACAAGAAAATGCTAACTATATTCAGTATATTTATAATGCGCTTAGAAATGCTTCGATTGATCATGTGAACACTTTTGAAAATTTCTGGCAAAAGAAACATAAGGATTGAATTTTTAATTTAACAATTTCTGTTTGCAAAATGATTTGTAAAAACATTCATTAAAGTTTTATTTGTGAAATGTGAGGACCTAAAATACTATCTAAATTCATATTTTATTTTTAAATTGATCAAAATCTGTAAATACCATTTTTAGGCAAAATCAAATTATTTACAATTTTTGTTTTGAAAATTATGTCTTTTAAATTAAAACAAAATATTCATTGAGTTTTATCAATTTATATATTTCTTTGTATAAAGTTCTTTTTATATTTCTTTGGATAATTTAAAAATAGTTCTTCAAAACACTTTCTATTGCAGTTTGGTGTGGTTTTTATATATAAGATTGAAGTAAAAAAATTTATTTAACTTTCGTGCTTAGTAGTTACTAATTAACAATTTTACTAAAAAAAATTTAAAACATAGAATGACAAATTTTCCTCAACAATCGTTTTTGTAATTGCATTCTTCAAATGGATGAAAATTGCTCATTCTTTTTATACATATTTTATTCCCAACACACTAAGCAAATTTTTGTCACCAAATATAAATTTGGTTTACTTTACCTTAACTTCGCTTAAAGTCGCCAATCTTACTAATTACTCTAAGAGTAGCATCGAGATAGTCTATAATTAGATTTTTGAAAATATCATTCAAATCAGCTTAAAGAGTTTATTCGAATGATTTCAAAAAGTCTTCTCACTATCAAACACATAGCCTTCAAATCGACGACTTTCGGTCAAAAATTTTTTTCCAAAACTTTAAGAAAAAGCAGTCAAATAAATTTCTGAAAGATAGAGAATATTTTGGCACCAAAAATTTGCTTAGAGAGTTTGGAATAAAATAAAAAAAGAATTATCAATTTTCATCGATTGAAGAAAGTTATGACAAAAAAAAGTTGCGAAAAATTTGCCGTACCCGGTATATTTTTCTATATTGCATAACTTTTTTGCTTTCTTTAAAATTTTTATCTTGTTTATAAATTTTTTCTTTTATGCGCTTCTTTTTCATATTGATTTGTATTTGACTTCTTTTTTTATATATCTTTCCCGATCGTAACATGTTTTACATAAATATTTTCCAGGTTCTGAATGTTGCAACCATATTTTTGCTTGCTTAATTCCGCAATTATAACAATGACGATCCGACTTAAATAAATTTTTTACACATTAAGAATGAATTTCCATTTTATAATTGCGGAATGGAAAGGGGATGGGCCAAAAATGGAATTAACGGAATATTTATTATAATCGAAAAAATTTTTTATGATAATCCAATTTTTGCAAACTTTTCATGATGTAAAATTTTCAAAACATTGTTTCTGCCTTTTTGAAACTTGAGTGTGGGCAGGAGTAAAATATGGTTGGGAGCGTCTTGTGAGCAAAATATAAATGGGTTTCATGTCTGGGAATGTAGTAAAAATTGATATCTCATATATCTATTACAAAAAAATCCAAGAATTCTGCTGGTTCGGCTTAAATTTGGGAATGAGTTTTTATTCGTTATGAGATTGAGGAATGTGATCTTAATGATATCTAATAATAGCAAACCGTTTTAATCTTGATAAACAAGCTTTTATGTCTATGCATTACATATTTTTGACAATAAGCAAAACAGGCATGACACAAATAGTGTTCTTTGAGATATTTATGCCACCGGGTTTTAATTTGTTTAACACCACAATTGAAGCAATCTCGCTTTTTGTTTACATTAATAACACCTATAAAATTATTGTAAAACGTTATTTACTAGAGTAGTTTTCTGCTTGATATGGCAACAAGGATATCCTTATTATGTCAAATTACATAAAATTTTTATTTACTTATTTTATTGCCAATGTAAATAATTTTGCTTTTTAATTCCTTCGGATATTCTACTTTTTGTTTTTCTAACAATTCAATTTTATATCCAATTAAATTAATTTGTTTCAAATAACTTGTTAAAAGTTTGTCTTTATAAATTTCTATACAGGGTGCGTAAAAAGTTCCCGGAATTAATCAAAATGGATTTTTTTTCTTGTATATCATAATAAAAATAAGTTTACACATACAAAACGTTTATAAGGATCATGTAAATAAATAATCATAACAAATTTTCAAAATGAGATCCGACAGCCGAGATACACGCACCCAAACACAGCCGAAAAATTCCTTCGTTGGTCGCGCACCCCTCTTCTGTTATTGATCCCCAGGAATATTTTAATGCCGTCCTAAGTGGCTCTGTTGACGTGTGTCGTGTGCAGGGGAGTCTCTGCTACAACATAGACCAGACCGAAAATCCATTGGATTGAGGACCGGTGAGTTACAGGGCCAAATATCCTTTCCCCAAAATCCATGAAACAACTTTGCATTGAGGTTAATTGTTGTTTTAGCTCCATGTGCTGGTACCAAGTCCTGTTGTAAAATAAAATCATTTTCACCAAAATGTCGATGCTTCCAGGGAAGTACAACATTCATCAAAATTTCATTTTGATAGACATAAGCATTGATTTTGACGTTTTTGGCGATAAAAAGCAACGGTGTCTTCCAATGGCACAAATTCCTCCCCGAATCATCACAGATTGCGGGAAAAGTCTTTTTTACACACCAATTAGTCTCACGGAATTATTGGTGTCAGTTTCTGATATTGTGACAGCGTTGGACGGTAAAAATTTTCATTTAAGTAAACAACACCCGTTTAGACGACCAGCTGCGACCAAGCGCTTCAAAAAACGACATTTTTGGGGGAGTTTTGAGAGGACTTTTTGACATCTATTCTCTGAAAATTTTTTATAGACTAAATGTTTTCTGAACCAAAAATAGTGCTGAATATGATTGTGAACGAATTTTGTTTTAATAATCAATGTTTAAACCCAATAGTTGAAATTTTGAAAATTCCGGGAACTTTTTACGCACCCTGTATTTTCTTTTAATAATTCTTTTTTATTTATAATTTCTAAACTTTCCTCTAATATAGAAGTTTCATAATAATTGCTCATTTCAACAAAATAATTATATCGTATTTCCTTAAATTTATTGTTAGATTAATATTATCTTCTATTTTCCTTCTTTAAATTTACCGGTCTGTAATTAACATACCGTATTTTTCCCATTAGAAGCGCAGTCTACAATAACGTTGAAAATAGAAACGCATGCGCTTCTATTAGGAAAAATACGGTAATATATCTACGAGATTAGTTTAATCAAGATTTCTGGATTAAAATATAATAATCAAAATACAAAATACCCGTTTTTCAAATTCAGGCAAAAATCGTTGAATAATTGTATTATTTGCAATTACTATCAAAATTTTTCTTTTTAATTGAACTGAAGGAATATATTCTGAGTTATCATATATTTCTACCTTAAAAATATTTCTATCATGTTTTAATTCAATTAAACGCAAAAATCCTTCAGTATCATATTTATTGCTGCAATATATATTGTTATATTTTTCAATTATTTTTAATAAAAATCGCTCCTTCTGTGCAAATTTTTTTAAATAATTAAATTCTCTTTTTTCTACCCAATCATCTTTTATTTTCACCTCAGCTATTCTTCCGTCACATTGTGTATTTAAAAGAATAATTAAATATAATGGAGTATGGAGTAATAATTAATTTAATCATCTGAAATTTTAAATTAAAAATATTATTTAATTTTTAATTTTTTTATGATCATGGGCTTTTCATGTTATTAGAGTATTTTTAATAAGCATTTTAGAAACATCAGCTAATATTATAAAATTGAGCTTAAAAATTTTAAATGTCAGCAATGCCAAACTTAAATGTCACCAATGCCAAACTTGATTTTATGTATTTTTATAAAAATGGCCTTTTAAAACGAGGCAAGAAGTTGAATACATATTTTAAGTATTTTTTTACCCAGTAAATAAATGGGGATGCATTTTGAAATATTTAATTAAATGATAAGGGCACTAGAGCTTTTCCGAAATTTCGATTTTCGAGTTGGATAAACCAAGATTTCGAGCCGAATAATTCAAAACAGCTATTAAAACAAATGAAGTACAAATTAAAACAAATAAAAAAATTTATTTTTACTATTTTAAAAGAAAGTACAAATTTTAAAAGTCCAAAAATGCAAAAAATAAATATAAAAATTCAATTTGTCTCTTGAGAAATTAAGAAATTTGCACTTTTGTCAATTGACACTGATAATAAAATTAGTCAAAAGAATTTTTTTGTTTTTAAATTTTCGAAATATTCTGCGAACTTAAGTTAAAGGTTTTTTAAAAATTATTTTAATAATTTTATTTTGGTAACTTATTCACAACTTTCTTTTTTAACGGATCATTAAATTCTGATTTATTATTATTTTCAATTGCATATTTTCAATTGCATATTTTCAATTGCATTCTAATATAGAAGTTTCATAATAATTGCTCATTTCAACAAAATAATTATATCGTATTTCCTTAAATTTATTGTTAGATTAAATTATCTTCTATTTTCCTTCTTTAAATTTACCGGTCTGTAATTAACATACCGTATTTTTCCCATTAGAAGCGCAGTCTACAATAATGTTGAAAATAGAAACGCATGCGCTTCTATTAGGAAAAATACGGTAATATATCTACGAGATTAGTTTAATCAAGATTCCTGGATTAAAATATAATAATCAAGATAAAAAATACCCGTTTTTCAAATTCAGGCAAAAATCGTTGAATAATTGTATTATTTGCAATTTCTATCAAAATTTCCTTTTTAATTGAACTGAAGGAATATATTCTGAGTTATCATATATTTCTACCTTAAAAATATTTTTATCATGTTTTAATTCAATTATCCGCAAAAATCCTGCCGTATCATATTTAATGCTGCAATATATATTGTTATATTTTTCAATTATTTTTAATACAAATCTCTCTTTCTGTGCAAATTTGTTTAAATAATTAAATTCTCTTTTTTCTACCCAATCATCTTTTATTTTCACCTCAACTATTCTTCCGTTACAGCGTGTATTTAAAAGAATAATTAAATATAATGCAGGAATAATTAATTTAATCATCTGAAATTTTAAATTAAAAATATTTTTTTAATTTCTAATTATTTTCAGGATCATGGGCTTTTCACGGCTTTAGAGTATTTTTTGATAAATATTTTCGAAACATCAGCTAATACTATAAAATGGAGCTTAAAAATTTAATTGTCAGCAATGCCAAACTGGAGCAATTGCGGTATATTTTATTTATTTTTAAAATAAATGGCCTCTTAAAATAAAGGCCAAAAGTTGAATACATATTTTAAGTATTTGTTTACCATGTAAATAAATTTACCATGTAAATAAATAGGGATGCATTTTGAAATATTAAATTAAATGCTAAAGGCACTAGAGCTTTTTCGAAATTTCGATATTTGACTTGGATAAACCAATATTTCGAATCAAATATTTCAAAACAGCTATTAAAAGCAGAGCCGAAGTACAAATTTAAATAAATAAAAAATTTTATTTTTACTAGTTTAAAAGAAAGTACAAATTTTAAAAGTCCATAAATGGCAAAAAATAAATATAGGTAATTATTTAATTTGTCTCTTGAGAAATTAAGAAATTTGCACTTTTGTCAATTTAATAAAATTAGTCAAAATAAAATTTGTTGTATGTTTTTAAATTTCATAAAATTCTGCAAACTTAAGTTAAATTTTTTAAAATTATTTTAATAATTTTATTTTAAAAATTTCAATCGCAACTTTCTTTTTTAATGGATCATTAAATTCTGATTTATTATTATTTAAATTTTAAAAATGAGTCTAAGGGATTAATTAAATAGATTAAGAATGATTCTCTATGTATTATTCATAAGTTATGTTTTTCAATTTTTTCAAAACAAAAACACTAATTGAGTTACATTTCTTAACTAAATAATCTCTCTTTTTTCTTCCCAATTATCATTTATTTTTATTTAAACATTTAATTTTTATTTTCATATTATTAAATAAATAATAATTAATATAATAATATGAAAATTATAATTATAAATATATATTGCTTAAATATTTCTCTAATTTAAATAATTTTCAATGATATAACTATGTGAATAACAAAATTTCAACAACATTAAATTTTAAAACTTTAGTCTTTAAAAAACATTAAACTTAAGTTTGCAGAATATTTCTAAAATTTAAAAACAAACAACAGTAATTCTTTTGAATAATTTTATTAACATTGTTAATTGACAAAAGTGCAAATTTCTTAATTCCTCAAGAGACGAATTAAATTTTTATATTTATTTTTTGCCATTTTTGGACTTTTAAAATTTGTACTTTCTTTTAATATAGTAAAAATAAAATTTTTTATTTATTTAACTTTGTACTTCGGCTCGGTTTTTAATAGCTGTTTTGTAATATTTGGTACGAAATCTTGATTTATCCCAGTTGAAAATCGAAATTTCGAAAAAGTCTAATTAAATATTTCAAAATGCATCCCTATTTATTAACAGGGTAAACAAATAATTAAAATATGTATTCAATTTTTTCGTCTCTATTTTAAGATGCTATTTTATTTAGGACTTTTTACACTAGATCCCCGTTATTTTTTTATTTTATTTAATAGAGGCCGGACGATATCGTTCTACGGTTATATTTTACGGTATCTATGGATATTCCGTATCGGTAGTACGACAACCCGATCGATAATATTTTGAAGCTTATCGGTAATAAAGTTTATCATACTACTATAGTTATAACAAAACATTTAATGTCAGTTATGTCAAATAGATTAAACTTTTATTTTATAAAATATTTTTAATATTAAAATTTAAGATGAAAAAATTTATTATTATTTTTTCATATTTCGTTGTTCTGTTGAATATCCAAATCAAGGGTAAAATGTTTGAGATGGGATTAAAAATAAAAGAAGATTGGGAAGAAAAAAGAGAATTTATTTATTTAAAAAGTATTCGAATAAAGGAACGTTTTGTTTTGATAATGAATGTAAAACAAGGAAATAGAATAGTTGATTATCTTTATAAGAATAATGGATCGTTTTGTAAGCTTGAAGTAAATCCTGTTAATAAAGTTTTTATTGTTAAACTAAGTGGAAAGGCTAAATTCAGCTCTCAATTAAAAATGAGAATTTTAATTGAGATGGCCAATAATGAAATTGTCAAGAAAATATTGAAAAACTTGGGAAAACAGGTATTTTATATTTGATTATTCGAAATTTAAGCCTCTAATTTTACTCAAATTTAATATTTAAGATTCGACTAAATAATAATTTTGTCATGAATAATAATTATTATGAAACTTCGATATTAGAGGAAGGTTTAGAAAATATAAATAAAAAAGAATTATTAAAAGATAATATAGAATTATTTAAAAACAAACTTTTATCAAGTTACTGGACGGAAATTAATTTAATTGGATATAAAATTGAGTTGTTAGAAAAACAAGAAGTAGAATATCCGAAAGAAAAAAGCAGAATTATTTATATTGGCAATAAAATGAGTAAATAAATTTTTTATTTTTGTTTATCAATTCATTTGCTAAAAATTTTAATTTTAAATATTAAAGTTGGAATGATTGAGGACAATAAGAGACTATGTTTAAATTGTGGAGCAATAAGCACTTCACAATGGTATATATACATAAAAGGGAATTATTTGTGCCACAAATGTGGGGATTATAATCGAAAATTTGGGAAGCTCAGACCAAAAGAATTATGGAATAAAATTAAAAAGGTTTGTATTTATCCAAGTTAGTAAGATACTTAGAAAATAATTAAAGGTATGTCTTCTATATTTTAGAAAGTACCAGAAAAATATTTTGAGAATTTTGAAAAGCCGTAGAAAAAAAATTCAAATTTTTGCGCCGCATGCGAAAATGAGCTTTTCAAGGGCATATTTATTTATTAACCAAAATTCTTCGTGCATAACCAAAAATCAATTACCAATTTTTAACTGCTTTATTTCCAGAATAATTAAGAACCCAAGCTTTGCTTAAAAATAAGTTTTTTATTTTGTTGATGATAAAAATTATATCCAGAGTTGGTCTTTAATTATTTAACTAAGCTTAATATTTAAAGATAATAGAAATTTTTCTTGAAAGTCTGTTCAAGAAAGTTCAGTTGTTACTGAGTATGTTTAAAATCATAAAACGAAAAAAATTTTAAATGAATTTATTTAGCAAGCTCGTAAATGTTTCAATTGCGGAGTAACACGATCGCCATGTTGGCGCTTTCATCCAAAACTTGGACACGATTTATGCAATGCATGTGGCTGTAAACAGCGCGGATATTCAACAAAGAAAAAACCAAATAAGAATTTAAAAGGAAAAGATTTCAATGTATAGAAATATATTATAAGTCTGAGTTATTATTTATAAAATTTAATTATATCGTTTATTATAATTAGGTTACAGATATTATTATATGTATGAACTTTTATCTTAAAATCTTTTAAAGATAAAAGTATCCCTTTATTAAATTTTTCTTAAAAATAAAATATCTCCTTTATTATCTCCATATCTCCTTTAATCACGCAAATCCTTATCCCTCAAAATTCACTGATATCCCTTTACGAATTTTAAATACCATTAAACTATATAGACTGATATACAAGGGAGACCTAACTGTGCAGACTGATGCAGTTGGCAACTAGAGCCGTATTTGATTCAAAAAACCCGGATTTGGGACCCTGGCTCCGGCATAGTCCCGTCCGGCGCCGTTCACTACTATTTAATTTAAAAAAAGAAATAAAACATTATTCCAATATATCTAAAGTTAAAAGAAATTTATACCGAAGAATATCAAAAATTTATCGTTCGATAATATCTATATCGATATCGATAATCGACATCGATATTTTTACATCGATATTTTTTATCGCTATATCGTATCGATCCGGTCTCTAGTCTCTACTAAGTTCCTTCAAGTTTTTATTAAAAAATTGTGAGTAAAACTCCGAAATTATTCAGGTTGAAAAATCAATACAAAATGAATTTTTTCCTTTTCTAAAAATCTTTAATGTCAAAGCTATAACTCTCAAAATCCTTTGGATTAGCGATTAAAAAATCAATTTCCGTCTAATTTGGTTATTCTTTATAGTATGTATGTTTAATTAGCTGGTTTAAATAAATTTTAGCTAAAATTCAATTTCTTACCACAACTCTCCTTTTTTCAAAATGCTTAAACACTCTTCCTCAACTAAACACTATTGCATCATGATACCCAAGCAGTCAATAAAATAATTAAATTTTTACTCAGAACGTTCACAAGGCAATTCCTTCCAAAAATTCAGAAGGAAAATTAAGAAGTAGTGGGAGGGGAAATGTATTGGCGTAAGCTTCTGATTTTGTTCTGTTTTTGGAATTGACAGAATTGCTATGATGAAATTCAACTTCGAAAATTTTTGATTATTTCTTTACCATTAAATCTTTATTTGATCTCATTATCTTTAATTCGAATAAAATTATGGCATAAATAAGGTGTCCAATTAATTTTTGGTTACCTTTTTCTAAAAGATGCAAGAAGTTCTTGACAAAATGATAAAAAAATTAAATATTAAAAGGGAGCTAATTGTGGATATAAAATTAGATAATGATTGAAAAAGCTCAATTAACGTATATGCTCAAATAATTTCTTTCTCTCTCTCTTGTTCTCTCAGATAATTACCCCTTGCAATTCTCCCTCAATTAACGCCAGAATATCCCTCATAATATCCCTTAAAATTTTTGTTTTAAATATTTGTTTATTCAGCTGGTAATTTTTTTGAAATTAAAATTTAATAACTTCGAATAGCCAAAATTATTCACATAATTTTTTAAATTTTAGTATACTAATAATTTTGCCAAATGAATATAAAATTATATCCAATGGGATAAAAAAATTAAAATATTTAATATTAATTATTTTATAACTAATAAGCCGTATTTCTTTTTTCAATTAAAATAAAAATTATTTTTGCCTGAAAAAATTTCTATAAACGATTTTCTTTAATTAAACTGTTTGTTTAAATTTTTATAAAATATCCTTAAAACTGGGTTGTCCTTAAAACCTCATTTTGTGGTATTTTGATATGTCAATGAGGATTATTTTAATAAATGCGGATTTTTGTGGTCTTTCGAAGATTATGAGAATTTTTTATATTTAGTTGTTGGTTTTAGCATAAAATGTTTTAGCATAAAATGCCATTTATTTCTCTTACGGCCTTCGAAAAGCGTTAAAATTTTCAATGGATATTTTCGACTTAAGGATATCCAGAATTATATTAATTTTCGCCTGCGGTGCTGAAAAAAATAAAAATTTGTGGAGTCTTCGATGACAAAAATTCAAGTGTAATTTTTAGATAATATACCGGATATTCGTAAGATTATCGTCTGTAATAAAAAATTGCTCAATTCTATTGTTGGAATAAAAAAATATTGTGGATTTTTATAAATTCAAGATCGAAACCTTGCCTTAAAAGCCTGATAATAAGCATTTATCAACTTTATTTTAATTAGAAAAAATATTGTAATTTTAAAATGCAAAGAAATTTTATTAAAAAATGCAAAGTTTGTGGGGCAAAAGAACATGTTTATTTTCATTATGGAGTTTGTACATGTAGGGCTTGTGGGGCTTTCTTCAGGTATTTTTTATTTTGTTTAATTTTAAAAATTTCTTTTCAAAAGGCGTTATCTTGCAAACGAAAATGAATGGAAATATAATAAATGTAAATGTTCATAAAAGAATACAGACGAAAAATCCCACCCAGATTTGGCAAAATGTAAAAAATGTCGACTTGAAAAATGTTTTTCTGTTGGAATGAAAAAATTGGGTATGTCAAAATAAGGGTAACACCATTTCTCGAAACTCCAACCGATCAGTTTATTGGTTTCCGTTAACTGATAAATTAATTGACCTAAACACTGTTTACCCAAAAATCCCCCGATATTCCTGCAAATCACCAATACTCTCTTAATCACTCAACTCCTTTTATACCCCTTCATGGGTAAGAGCTGAGGTATATAATTTTACGAATTTTTTAATGAATTTAGAATAACATTAAGAACCCCATCTCTATTAACATCTAACTACAGCTGGAGTTCTAAACAATAATCAGCAAGCGTAGTTATTACCGCAAATACGGCATCCTATATTTAAAATAATTTTTAATGAAAAATATTTTAGAGGTTGGATATATACGTCGAGATATACGCCATGAAATGATGGAAGAACAAAAAAATGAAATTACCGTAAATTTATTTATTTTATACACTAATTGGAAACACTATTACTGCTGACTAGGGTTGTCTCGAAAAAAATCGAATATTGAAAAAGTTCAAATCATCTAAATCGAAGAAAAACATCCAATTATCTTTGCCAAAATAAAATCTACGGAGATTTATATAATTGATTAAACATTTCCATATATATTGAAATATGCTGAATGCCCAAATGAACAAAGACTAGGGCATATTTATCTCTTTATTATTAAGATACTAAATTCCCCAACTGTCGACTTAACCACCAAAGACAAGAACCTGGTAGACTCACTTTTACCAATTATTGAAGCCAAAAAACGTATTATGCATGCATTTGATGATTTGGATGATATATTCCTTCATGGCCCGATTTTGTTTGAAGAAATAATTTTATATAATTTTAATATTTTTCGTTTAACTGGCAATTTCTCGGTAAATTATAATTTAATTTTTAATTAAAATTTTGGTTTAAAGTCAAATCCAAGTACAATATTTTTTGATGAATTAAATATTTGTGAAACTTCAGTGGAAACTGAAGGAATATTAAATAGTAGAGTTCAAAAATGCATTTTAGTTGACAGACTTTTGTGTGTTGGATTAGCTAAATCTATGCCTGTTTTTGAGAAATTGACTTTAGCTGATCAGGTGTTTTATGTTCATTTATTTTTGATTATATTTAGTGTTGAACCGGAATTTTATTGTAATTATTGTTTTATTGTAGCCTCGATTGCTGTCAAGATTTAAAGATTATTTTTAAATAATAGATTGCACATCTAAGGCAGATATGTCATTTGTTTGCTATATTTACAAACACCTACCTAGCTTGGGAATTAGGCTCAGAAACATGGAAACGTAAAGATAATTTTATGCCTGCTCTTGGTGTTAAGAAGAATCCTGTATTCTTAAATGATGATAAGTAAATATTTTTATGAAAATTTTACTAAAAATTTCAAAAAAATTGTTTTTGATATTCAATTTTTAGAGTAATTAGATGGACAGAAATTTTATTTACAAAATCTGTTTCCCATTTTAAACGTGCTTCATTAACAAACGTTGAATTTGCTTTGTTAATAGCTATTATTTATTCAAAATCAGGTAAACATTTTAATTTAATAATGGTGTTGTGGCTTTTTAATGAGCACTGATTGAGCCATAAAAATAGGGTTGCCAAAATTGACCGACTCGGACCGAAAAATCGAGTCGGTCCTAGGATATTTAGCCCGAAAAAAACTTCCAGTCTGACCTCTCCTACTCTATTTGCCCTTTGGCATATTTAAAGAAGGGACATTGATAGAGAAAAGACCTGTCGGATTCGACGGCCCGACTCGAAAACGGCAAATCTAATTTAAAAATAACAACATCCTATCACCCCTATTTTTATATTTCAAATTAAATAAACTTTAATTTTATAAGATGCTAAAGATCTGTCTCCCGAAGGAAAGGAATTACTCTATAACGAATCTGTTAAATGTACAAATATTTTACTTCGATATAATCAACGAATATTAGGTTTAATCGAAGGGGCTCAGAGATTGGACGAATGTTTTCGTTTAATTAATCAAAGTATTGAAAATGAATATACTTATCGTTTAATGAGCTCTCACCAACTTAAATATTATTCAATGATTGCAACTTACTATAAATGCCCAAACTTTATAACAAAATTTTTGGAAAGAAGTAATTAAAAATGAATATTATTAAAAAAATAATACTGTATAACCTCTATCAATTTGCCTTCCTCGATTAATTTTCCCTTTATCGAGAGGTTACCCAATTCAATAAAATACATTCACCTATTTTACTCGTGTAATTTGAAAATATTTTTCTTATTTTTAAATTTCTAAAATTTCTCTTTTCTTTTGTGTTCTTAATAGAGCCCGGCCGGAGGGGTCGGTCGATATTTTTCGATAGATATCGAAAAATATCGAATATCGAAAAATACCGAAAAAGTCAAAATTTTCTCGGTCGATATTTTTCGATAAACATCGAAACAAAATATCGAAAAATATCGAAAAAATATCGTATCGAACCGGGCTCTAGTTCTTAAATTACAAAGAAATAAAGTGATAAAAGCAGATAATAATCTAATGAATTAAATTAAAAATCCGGATCAAAAAGAATAAACAAAACATTAATAGAAAATTGATTTTGCCGTAATTTGAAACTAATATATCGGAGGATTTGCATGGACAATGTGGATTTGGAGCGATAATGGGTGATTAAAGGGAATTAGAAGAGTGAGATAGGCGGTATCGATAGGCGATATCATTCGGCATGATAGAAGAAATAATTTTATCTGATTTGACTAGCGTTTTCCCGTTGTTATTTTCCAATTTGAAGCAATTTGAGAATCCATATACATCATATTTTAGCATTTTTGACGTTTCGTGCATATTTTCCCTCTTTTTGGCCATATTTTGCCATTTCAAAATTTTTTCAAGTTTCTGAATATAATATTTGCAAAATTTTCAAAATTTCCGTCCGCCGCTCAGTAAATCAAGAGTTTTGACTTAAGAATCTCCAAAATTTTCAAAACCTAATTGAATAATTGATAAAGTAAAACAATTGGTGTTGATGCTTCGAATATATTGCTTTTGGTCATAGATATGTTGCAAAGTATATATGCTAAAATCTGCACGTGTATTAAAATTTTTTCTACCCAAATTTAATACATGTCTTCGAATGTGCCCACATACAATATTGACACGTTGTTCGTCTTGGAGATATAAGATCATTGAAGTTTGCTCAAATGACATCCTGCGATATAAGTATAACGTCCTTTTTCGCCATATAAGCAATTTTAGCTTAAAATAAGATCCTTAAACCATAGAATATTGAGTTATTCTTAATATCCAGCTAAAATGCGCAATAAATTAAACGTTTTTTAGGTTAGTGAATTCTATAACCAAATTTTGTACAATATTTTGGCTCATTATAATGTCCCCGGGCTTATATTTAATTACATTTTTAACACTCAATTTATTAAAGAACTAATTAAATCAACTAACAAATTCAACTATTTATTTATTAAACGTCCAGTTCAAAATAAGGCAAAAAATTAGAAATATAAAAAGCTATTTAGATATGTGATAAAGGGCGGGAAATAATGAAAGGTTAAGTATTTACAAGTTGAAATATATACAAATTAGGTTAAAAAAAGGTTGATAAGAAACTATAAAGAGAAATAAATTCAAATAATGTGTTGGGGAGATATTGATAAATGATAAAAAACAAAGAAACATTTAAAACATGTTTTATAAAATATGTTTCTACGAGAAAAAAATTTGTCATCGTTTGAATTCCTTTAATAGTTTCATAATTCCATTTTTTTCTTATAAATTTTTGTTTTTCCGATTTTTATAATATTGTTTATCGTGGCATGATCTACATAAATATTGATAAAGTTCTGAATGACGGTACCAATGTGGTGTTTTATTAACTTTGCAAAATGCGCAATGTCTATCTTCCTTAATTTAAATTCAACGGAAACATTATTTATTTGAATAATCTATTAAAAATTGTAAAATTAAAACCTTTTTAGTTTTAATCCAAAAAACGTTTGATCTGTTTTGTCCGTTATGTCTTCGTTTATAAGAGTAACAAGATACGCACAAATTGTATTTCTTAAGGTATATATACCATGTGTTCGTCTGTGTCGAGTTACAATTGAAACAATAACGCTTATTTTTCTTATTGTTTTGATCTATAATATTTAGAATAAATCATAAAACGTGTTCGATTATTAACGGCAGAAACAAATTTTAGGCATTTATAAAATATTGTTATGGGGAAAAATGTGAGAAGGCTAAAATAATGATTTTTATACTTATTTTATTGCCAATTCCAATAATTCTGTTTTTTAATTCTTTCGGATATTCAACTTTTTGTTTTTTTAACAATTCAATTTTATATCCAATTAAATTAATCTCTGTCCAATAACTTGATAAAAGTTTGTTTTTGTAATTTTCTATACTCTCATCAATTAAATTAAAATTATTATTCTTTTCACCATTATACAATATTGAAGTTTCATAATAATTATTATTTTCAATAAAATTATTATTTCGGAGTACCTTAAATTTAATCGAAATTAGTGTAGTTATAGCTAACGATTTCTATTGTTTATTTGCCAGTTAGTTGTGAAACTATGAAATGAAAATTTTATTAATAAAAATATACCAGCTTTTCAAACGCAGGCAAAAAATTTAGAATTATTTCATTATTAGTAATTTCAATCAAAGTTTTCTTTTCTAATTGATCAGATATAATATATTCTAATTTATCATTTATTTCAACTTCAAACATATTTTTATCTAGATTTAAGTCAATTGAACGCAAATATACTTCTATATTTTTATTAAAACTATCATGTTGATTATTATTCTTTTCAATTATTTTCAACACAAAGCGATTCTTTATTTCAACATTTTTTAAATAAATAAATTCTCTTTTTTCTTCCCAATCATCTTCGATTTTCACTTCAACATGAATGAGTTTCCCAGTGCTTTGAATTTTCAATAATATAATTAAATATATAATAATGATAAAATTAAATTTAATCATCTGAAATTTAGAAATTTTTACACGATAGCTTTTATCATGAGAACGTAGTTGCCTACTCCTCGCAACACCCAATTGATTTTCCTAATCTCCCAAATCTCCCAATCCTCCAAATCCCAGCCTATGTGGCCAAAGTCCTTTACCTAAAGATAAAGAGCTGTAAATCTTTCAGAGTAGGGGATACCCGAAGAAATAGTTTTAAGTAGCTCGATATATGTATTTTATTTAGATTAATTTATTAAAAAAATTTATTTAATGGATGAAGTAAAAAAAATAATAAAAAAGGGCAAAATTATTGGTTTATATAAACAACCCAAATTATATAGTACATCTTTTATTGCGCAAGACTTTCAAAGTTTGATTCGAAATTTCGATTTTACTTTAATATTGTACCGCTCCACAGACCAGTCTTAAATTTAGTACATCTTTATAAACTTTCTTCGAACCTCCGATTTTGCTTTAATATTATTTCGTACCGGACAGGGAAAAGACAACTCTTACTTAAATACACTGCCATTATTTAAAGCAAAAGTTTATTTGTACTCCCAGTCTTATTAAATCCGGAAAATGTCTTTATAAGGACAAAATTATGGGGAAGATCTTCGTTCGAAATTTCGATTTGATAAACTCAAAATGTACTTCACTAAAATCTTTTTTCATTTTTTAAATTCCTTATGCGAGAAAACTTAAATTATCTGTTATAAGATGCCCCAACTCTAGATAACTTAAACCTAGGATACGTTTATTAAAGATTGTTTGGTCACTGAGGGAGCCTTGGACATCTCTAATTTCTAAGGGGAGAGGATCCCAATTTATGGTTTCGGTTAGTCAATCAAGAATTTTCTGAACAAATAACACTATCTTAGATAACTAGCGAAAAATTATTAATAATTTAAAATTTTCTTGAAAATGTATTTGAATTAAAAAAGCTATAATAACAAGTGTATGTTTTTGATCGTTCTGAAGCTAACAGTTGATCGCTTTTTAATATTTAGTTACAATATAATAACAAAAATATTTTATACAAAAGATTAAATATTTAAAATTTACAAAAGAATGAAAATAAGGAAGAAAAAATGGATTTTACAATGTTAGAATTAAAAAAAATTCAGGGAATTTTTTGGGTTATTTGAATTTTGTTGGAGTTTTTCTGAATTTTTAAATTGTATGATTTTTTTAATATTTTTATTTATTAGCTTAATAAATATAGACGAGAAATAAATATTAAAAAAAAATTTTCTCCATCATTTGATCATTTGAAAATCGAAATTTCGAACCAACCCAATCGAGAACTCTTAAAATATTTTTAAGGTACATAATTTTAATAGAATTTCCCAATTTATAGACTTATTTTTTAAATTTTTATTTTGTCAATTAAGAAAGTGTACTTTAAAAAATTTGTACTTTTGTCAATTGCCATAATTAATATTTAATTAGTCAATAATATTCATACTTGTATTTGTTTATCTCCCTTTTATACCCTTAACATTTAATTAAAATTTTAAAATTAAGATCATATTCATTTATTGGGCCACAAAACCCTCAAAAAAGTTTATTTTACGCTAAATACGCTAAAAGGTTGAGGTATTTGATGGTTTTAAAACCCTTACGTGTTCTGAATATTGCTGGATTGATGGAGTTCTAAAAATTACATGTTTAAGTCAATTGTATAAGAATCAGTTGAGTCCATTGCTGGTTGTTGGGCATTTTGTAGCCCAGTCACATTTTTCAGAATTTGGCTAGACTCCTTGCATATTAAAATCTTAGCTCGTCGAGCCAGGCCTAGCATCTCCCGGAGCCAGGCCTAGCATTGGTGAGTCATAATATAGCATGATAAGTGTAAAAGGATTAAACGGGATATCGACACAAATACTTTAATATTTTACCTACTATTAAGTTGATTATCTTTAAGATTTTATAATAAACCAAAAAAAGATGAATAAATATATAATCATTATTATCTTCCATTTATTTATTTTATTGAATATTAAATGTGCAGGAAAAATAATTAAAGTAGAAGCAAAAATCAAAAATGATTGGGAAGAAAAAAGAGAATTTATTTATTTGAAAAATGTAGACCTAAAGGAGCGTTTTGTGTTGAAAACAATTGATAAGAAAAATAATAAATATGATGGATTTATTAAAAATATAGAGAAATATTTACGTTTAAATAAATTTGATTTTGTTAAAAATATTTTTAAATCTGAAATAAAATCTAGGTCGGAATATAGTCCAACTGAACAATTAAAAAATAAAATTGTGATTGAAATTGCTAATAGTCAGAAGATTCAAAATATTTTGCCTGAATTTAAAAAACGGGTATTTTATATATTTTTATTATTAGTATAAACTGATATCTAAAGTTCGAGATCAGCTGCCGCAATCCACATTTTGCGAGATTTTCAGATTATCGTGTTTTTTCTCTAACATTAATCATATATTTAAGGTACTCAGAAATAATAATTTTGTTTATAAGAATAATTATTATCAAATGTCTATATTAGATCAGAGTAATAATGGTCTGAAATCAATAAAAGAAAATATAGAAAATTGTGAAAATATACTTTTATCAGGTTATTGGACGGAAATTAATTTAATTGGGTATAAAATTGAATTGTAAGAAAAACAAAAAGTTGAATACCTCGAAGAGTTAAAAAACAGAATTATCTATATTGGCAATGAAATAAGTAAAATTTTAAACTAAATAAAAGTTAACCATTTAAATAATTAAGTTTTATTAAAAATTTAACATTATTTAAAATTAACATAGCCTTTCGTAAAATGTTTTAATTTTTAAATCGTAAAAATGTTTGGATATCCAGAACTGGACCGAAAAATCTTAGATTCTTCGATTCGTTTCAGAATCTGAGAAGCTTATTCTTAAAAATATTATAGGTAAAATTTACGAAGGAAATAAACGAAATTGCTTTAATTGTGGAGTAACAGAAACCATTCAATGGAGTATCTATTTGAAAGAAAATTTTTTGTGCTCCACATGTTTTACATATAAACGAGACACTGGAAAACTTAGAGCGAAAAAATTGTGGTTTAACTCACAAAAGGTTTAAATTATTTAACAAATAATTTTAGATAGATAATAAACTGCCGCTACATATGTTTAGATTATATTTGAGTTCGGCATAGTACTTGGGACCTGAGACTTCTGTTTTCGGAACACTTCCGAAAACTGAAGAATATTTACGCGACCTATCAGGAATACGAATTGGGAAGGAACGTCTTAGTAGAGATTAAGGGACGTCTTAGTAGAGATATTCGAGTTTTCGCCTGTATTTAATTTTAATCAAGCATGGTCGTCATTGTTATACTTGTGGCGTAGAGCAAACAAACGATTGGTATCGACATTCAGAACCAGGAAATTGGTTGTGTAAGATATGTTATCAAAGACAATATAGAATTAAGAAGAAAAATAATTCGGAATTATTGTAAAAAAGCAAAAACAACAAGATTTTTTGATATTTTTTGTAATTTTGTTTAGTTTTGTGTGGTGATTCAGTGAGTCAGTTTCCAATTGTATTCTTATATTTTTTTAAAAATGCACTTGGTGTTGCATCTGTTTTATATTGCATTTATAAGAAAAGCAATAATTTCACTTTTTCAATATTAGGAAATATTCATTATTACCAAATTTGTCTGATATTTTTTGAGAGTAAAGTTTAATTGTGTTCTTTTTGTAATACTCATTTTTCGAAGTATTAACCTATTATGCAATGAGTTTGTTATGGCAGACAAGCTTCCGTTTCCTAAATTTGAAGAGGATCCTAAAGAAAATAGCGATAAGAATGTGGCTGAAAAATTTTCTTTAGGATCCGTCCTAAAAACTGGTTGAATTTAAATACACATGAATTTATAGTCATTATTTTTTTGAAAAATTAAGTTCAAAAAATAAAATGTGCTAAGACCAATGTAAAAACAAGAAACGTCCATTTTCTGTGTGCAATATTAATGATTTCAAAAAAGTAATTTTAAAGATAAACGGACATAATTTTATCTAATAAATTTCAACTAAATAGAAATGTCAAAAAGAAAAATTTGAAAATGTTTAAAAAGGTATATACCGTATTTGCTCTAATTGAATGACAGTCATTCTATTTTTCATATACCCCAACAAAGTGTCATTCAATTAGAGATGTCATTCAAATGGAGACTGTCATTCTATTTTTCATAGGTCAGAAATACAGATAGCATGAATCGAATATCCCATCTAATATTACTGATATCGAAATTTTACCGATTTTTTGATTTTCCATAGTTTGGTTTTCGAAATTTTCGGTTTCAGGTTTTCAAAATTTTGGGAATTTGGACATGATATAAAGCTATTGAGGAATTTGGACATGATATAGAGTGATCAGCCATTTAGAGTCATTTTGAGTGATCAGCCATTTAGAGTCATATTAGGTTATATGGACATAAGGAAATTTGTTGGGATTCGGAGGGATATTGAAAGAGTTGAAGAATATCAAGTGATTAAGGAGGTATAGTATTTGTAGAGCTGTAGATATTTGTAGACTTAATGGGATATCAGTAATTTGGTGGACATCCATTTCTTTTTTTTACAAAATATTAAGATTATTCATATCTAAAATACAGAATCCAAATCCATCAATAACTCCAGATATGACCCAGTTCATATTATATCCCTGATATACTTCAAATCCTCTATATCATTCCAAATCCTTCACTTACCTCTTAATCCCTATTGATCTACGAATCACTAAAACGTCCTCTAATCATTTCAATCTCTAGATATTTTCCCCAAATCCTTTTAATCTCTTGATATATCCTTTTTTCCTCTCAAACCCTCTGATATCTCTCTTAATCCGCTTCATATCCCTCTTAATCCCTTCAAAATATCACATTTACCCATAATAAAAAGGAATATTAAACTAGTTAATAAAGGGGATAGAGATATAATATTTAGATAGTTAATATTTAAAAAATGCCATTCAATTAGAGATGTCATTCAATTAGAGACTGTCATTCTATTTTTCATATGTCCCAAAAAAGTGTCATTCAATTAGGGATGTCTGCAATAAAAGTCTAAATGATCAGAATAGATTCTGAATGTTGACAAAATAAACAATAAAATTTTTAAATAAAATAATATTGTTTTAGTCGGCATTAGGAGATCTCTTTTCTCTAAAATTAATAGAGTCGCTTTGAATAAAAAAATGTTTTTAAAAATATTAATGGCAAAATAAATAAATTATTTATAGACAGACAAGGGCAAAATTTCTTTTTGAATTTTTTTCAGTTGAAATAATACAAAATATCAAAAACTGCATTTATTCATATCAAAGGCAATAGTCAATTTGTCGACGGGACTGTTAGCAAGTATAATCTCAAAGTTATTGAATATCAATAATAAAAATAAAAGTTATATGTATGTATAGTCATCAAACTTTTCTTCCATTAAATGGCCTTGAAACATATAACTACATCTCTATCTATTATTATGAAATATAGCCGGCATTTAAAAATAAATACATATTTGCACTTTTATTGATCGGTCCAGATTATTAGTCAATACAATTATAAAATATTTCAAAATATTTAAAACTATTTATATTAAAAGAGTCATTTGAGAAAAGTGCAAATAACTTTTTTATCCTGCCGATTGACAAAATAAATAAAGTAAAGTACAATTTCAAAATAATTAATGGCATGCGGATTAATCATATGAATTTTCCATTAAATATAAAGTGCAAATATTTATTTTTAAGTGTTTTTTAATTTCAAAATAATTAAAGATAGTATTTAATTCAGACTACATATATAAAATTTGCCGCCGCGGTTAATTAATTCCATATTTGTCTTTTAAATGAAAATCCAAAACAAGTCCTTTCAAATCAGTTTTTCTGAAAGTTTTATAAATTCTATTCGAAGCTAATTATCATGATAAGCCAATATCCCGAAAACTTTAGAAATGACAATATTTTTAATTTTAAATTTCATATGATTAAAGTAATTATTCATCAATTATATTTAATTATTGAATACTCAGATTTACGGAAAATTGTTAATTGAGAATTAAAGATCTTGGGAGTTCTTCTGAATTTAATGAATTGCTTTCCTTCTCCTGTCATTCCCTTCTCTTACCGGCTTCAATATATTTTGTTAAAACACATCTTGACAACAGGGTGGCCCTTTTACCCTATTTATAGAGGATTTTCCCTATTTTTGACCTTTTCGCCCTATTTTTTCCCTATTTTCTAGTTTGCCATATTTTTGCCCTATTTTTACCATCTTGTAAAATTTCAAAAATTCTTCGGATTTTGTAAGAAAAATGTTTAAAATTAAGGATTTATGACTTCCTGGCCTTCCAAAATCCTCAAAATTTTTGCCTGCGGCGCAAAAAAATGGAAGAATTTGGCATCTTTGCCTTCTAAAATTCTCAAATTTTCGCCTGCGGCGCTAAAAATGGAAGAAATTTGACTTCCTGGCTTCCGAAATTCTCAAAATTTTCGCCTTATTTGAAATTTTAATTATGTTTAAGCTTTTAAATCTATGCCCTAATTTTTGCCCTATTTTTGGCCGATTTCACCCTAATTTTGCCCTATTTTTAGTGGTTGCGCCCTATTTTAGTGTTTTGGAAGGGGCCACCCTGCTTGACAACAATAGTTTTTTTTTCATTTTTTGCCAATAGAGGATAAATATACAAGACATCTCCATAAAAAGCTTTAGAAAACCTCTTTAAATGTACCCAAAACATTTCAACAACGTTTTTGTGAATTTATTACAAAATCAAGAGCAATTTTAAAATAAACTACTTTTAATGTAAACTCTTTATTTTTTAATGGAAGAGTTGGTATCCAGATCTCAGTTAATTTTTTTCTTTAACAAATTTTACTTATTTTGACTCACGCAATAGACAAAGCTTTATCGTATTGGCTCACAGATTAATATCTTGGTATACTCTCAGCTTACATATCATATTGGATCATTGATCTCAGCGCTATGTCAAGTGTTACCACACCTTTTACCTAGTTTATTTTTAAACATATCTTTACTAGCTCTAGCTCTACTAGCTTTTTCATTTGACACATAGGTACTTTATTAACGTTTTGTCGATTGCCTTAACTGTAAATATATTTGTCAATAAATTCATGGGTTGTTTGTCGACTTGCTCCTCTATATAATTGTACACTTAAGATTTAAATACAAATCAAAATAAAACCCTATTCGTTCATATGTAGAATCTAAGACTAATAATGAAATTAACTAAACAGTCTAACTATTAAATTTCCCTTCTGTAATTGATATCCCATTTTCATTAAAAGATCGTAAAATGAAAATTTCAGATGATTAAATTTATTATTCTTTTCTTATATTTAATTATTCTTTTCAATATTAAATCTGAAGGAAATTTAATGAATGTTGGAGTGAAAATCAAGCCTGATTGGGAAGAAAAAAGAGAATTTATTTATTTAAAAAATGTTGAGTTGAAAGAACGTTTTGTATTAAAAACAATTGAAAAGAAAAATAATAAACATGACAGTTTAAAAAATAATATAGAAGGCTATCTGCGTCTAGTTGAAATAAACCTCGAAAAAAATATTTTTAATGTGCTAATATTTGATAAATCAGTATTTATTCCTTCTGTACAATTAAAGAGAAAAGTTGTGATTGAAATTGACAATTATCAAATTATTCAAAATATTTTGCCTGGCTTAAAAAAACGGGTATTTAATATGTTAATTTTTTTGGGCATACAGGTTAAAGCTTTAAATTTCCTTTATTATCAAAGTTTCTTCTTAATTCGTAATTAAATTCATTACTACGTAATTTTAACATAAACTCATAAAACTTGTGTTTCACGCTCGAATTATTAGAATATCAATGTCACAATCTAATTGTAAATAAATTTAAGGCACTGCGTTATAATAACTTTATCGAGAAAAAAGATGATTATTATGAAACTTCTATACTAAACGAGAGTCTAGAAAATATAAAAATCGACAAAAAAGAATTATTAAAAGAAAATATAGAATCTTATAAAAACAAACTTTTATCAAATTATTGGTCGGAAATGAAGTTAATTGGATATAAAATTGAATTGTTAGAAAAACAGAAAGTGGAATTTCCAAAGGAATTAAAAAGCAAAATTATTTATTTTGGCAATAAAATAAGTAATAACAACTTTATTTAAGTTTAAACAGTCATTAATTAATTAACAAAAAAGACTCATTAAATAATTTAGATGGAAATAATGAACAAAATAAGCGACATTGTTTCAATTGTAGAAATACACAAGATAACTCCTGGCATAATTACATAAAAGAACACTATTTTTGTGATGTATGTGAATCATATAAACGATATAATAATGGAAAATTTAGACCAAAAGGAATGTGGTTTAGAACTAATCAGGTTCATCAGATCTTTTAATTTAAGAAACATTATAAAACGTTTCAAAAATTAAAATAAAATTGATTATCAAAATTTCTGAAAAATTTTCAGAAAGAGAATTCTAAAAACATTATTCTAAAAAATAATTATTTTATGCCATCAAAATCAAATAGTTTACTTATTGCTGTGTTTTAGCAATCTAGAATTAATCGACATTTAAATATTTTCACAATCTATGAGTTTTATAATTTCAAATTGGGAAAAAATTTATCGTGTAAACCTACATACACAAATAAGGTTTTATACACTTTTTGACTTTATTAGATTTTGACTAAACAAAATTTGATCTCACTTTTAAAAATAATATTTTCGTAAATCTTTATTATTAAAGCAATAAATATATCTTCTATAGATATAATAGAGAATACTTTTTTCATACTTTTTTCATAAAATATTTAGATAATCACACAAGATCGAAATTGTTCTATTTGTGATGCTACTCATACAACACATTGGTACCGTTATTCGAGGCCAGGACACTATTTATGTGCTGCTTGTTACAATAAAAAGCTAAGAATAAAGAAATCAACTAAAAATGCGAAAGCAGATGGTGATTTTGCTTTAAAATTTAGTTTAATTTGATATTATAGATCGAAGCTGAAAGCGGCTACAATTAGGGAAAGTCAAACTACACCCAACGATGAATGGATAAAAAGGAGTATAAATAATATAAAATTGCTATTAAATTTAAATTATATCTTTAACAAAAGTCCCTTATATCTTTAACAAAAGTTCCTTCTCCTTTCTGAATTATTTCATTTATTCAATTCTTTTCACTTTTATTTTCCATTTTCCTATGCCTTTCCCGATCGTAACACGCTCGACATAAATATTGTCCAGGGTTTGTGTTGGGTATCGGCTTAGTATAAAAGCCGTCCTATTATTCAATCGCGGTCTTAGTCTTATTGTCGCAGTGTTATTCTATTCTTATTCTATTCTGTCTCCACATATTCGGCGCTTAGCCATATTCCTATTGTTCACAACCTATTGTATTTAGTATTGTAGATAAAGCACAGTTTGTTAGTTACTTTCTTATCTTGTGTTTATTCTTGTTAGTACGTCGACATACAAGTCACGTACATAACAGTGGCGCGGTAGCAGTTATTTAATTCGAACCTATTCTTAAGTATTGGTCAAGGATGAAAAAATTATTCAATTATATTCGTGAATGGGGTAGCGCGACAGAAGTTCAAAAAGATTCGGAAATCAAAAATTATTCGGCAGAAATATTGTCAGTCTCTACAGAGCAAAAATTCGAATGGATTAAAAAGGAGGTTTTGTTAAATGGGCAAAAAGTTGAATTCATTCTTGATTCTGGAGCACAAATTAGTTGCATTAATGAGGAGACTTGGAAAAAAGTCGGTAGTATAAGAAAAAAGTCGGTAGTCATAAGGTAAACTTCAAGGGTAAAAGCTATACAGGTGATGAATTCAGAATTCTTGGAAGTTTCTTTTGCTCTATGGATTATCCTAAACGGACTTGAGGAAATATTATTATTATATGTAACGAAAGACTTAAAACCAGGAGCTAAACCAGTTTTCGTTAGAGCAAGACCAGTACCGCTTGGGGTTAAAGATTCGGTCGAAGAAGAAATTAATCGACTATTAAAAATGGGTGCTATTAGACCTATTGAATTCGCTAACTGGGCGGCTCCTATTCTTGCAGTAAAAAAAGCAAATGGAAAAATTCGAGTTTGTATTGATTATTCGACGGGATTAAATGAAGCCTTAGAGCTTCATAAATATTTATTGCCAACACCACAAGAAATCTGGTCTGAAATGCATGGAAATAAAATATTCTCCCAATTAGACTTGCGTGACGCATATTTACAAGTCGAATTAGATTCAGATTCAAAGAAATTAGCAAATATTAATACCCATAAAGGGTTATTCGAAATACAACGATTACCATTCGGAGTTAAGTCAGCACCAGCAATATTTCAGAAATTAATGGATGAATTAATTAGTGGATTAAAGGGAGTATTCGCGTATCTAGACGATTTGATTATTGCTTCGGAAAATGAAAACGAACATAAAAAAATTCTGATTCAGTTATTCGAAAGAATCCAGAAATATGGATTAAAAATTCAATTGGAAAAATGTAATTTCTTTAAGCCTGAATTGAGATTCTTAGGTCATATAGTCTCCGCGGAATTATTTGAATACTTAAATTTAAAAATGTAAAAAAGTTAACTACATTAATTATTCTCACAACTCAGGTAAATTGTTCAGTTGGCATTGTGAAAATCAACCATATAATGGTTGACTATCCACGAATACTTTTATATCTTGAGAATATCTATTTATATAAAAAATTTTATGCTTTTTCTATACTTTGATAATTATTCCACAAACTATATTCATTAAACATTTGAAATCATCTAGGTTTTTATATTTATTTTTATTTCCACCTGTTTTAAATGTAATAAATTAAAAAAAATGAAAAATGATATTAATCGTTTTTGCGATTGAATCAGATGTATAGTGAAGAGAGTTATCTAAGATTAAAAAGTTAATTATTGAAGAGTGTAAATGAAATTATAAACAATAAAAAATAAAAACATTTATTTTTTATAAAGATTTCATTTTTTATAATAATTTTTCCATTTTATTAATTATCAATATTTCTTTAGGATTTTATTTAGTTCCCAAATAGATTGATTCGCATTGACCAAGAATACACATGCATAAATTCGGAAATTATTAATAGAATTTCTGACCAATTCTATTTTGGACAATTATAAATTCAAAAATTTTTTATAATAAAATTAATAGATTATTTGATATACATAAATTAGAGGTTTCGCTAAAATCGGATCAAGAGCAAATAAATTCAATGGAATTAAATAATTCCGATTTTTATTTTTTTGATTATTATATTATTTTTATTAATATGTTGTATTTAATAAATAATCTATTTTTCTACAATGGGTAAAATTAATAATTGAGCGGCAACAACATCATGTTTTCTGTATAATGCCGCAGCATTACAAGGCACCGTTTGGTTGCGTAAATTCAACCGATGCCATGAATTTTACTAGGTTGTTTTAATTATACGAATTCTACGAACCACACGATATTTGAATTTAATTTATATATGATTATTTTTCTTCAGGTAGTTAATTATAATATTTATAAAATTATATCAAAATGAAATGTTAACATATAATAAATTAAAAAATTTGTAAAGTTATCAAACAGCCGCTATATACAAAATAAATCAGATAAAATAAAACTCTTATGTACATTTAGAAAACTTAAAAAATAATTAACTTATTAACTAATGATTAACTTATTATGTGATTATTGTTTAATTGAATTTCAATTAGTTATTAAATTTCAATAATATCAAGATTTCATAAAAATTATTTGTTATAGATACTTGCACGAAATGAAGCGGACCATTCGACGATTCACAATTTAATATAAAGTTTTAATTAAAGGAAAAATGAATAAAAAGAGTTGAGAAAATACTGATAAAGACAAGCTCAACCACCATCAAGATATATTTTTAACCCTTTACATTTCTACAAAAATTAAATTTATTTATAATTCAAAAAAATATTTTATTCTTTCGATATAATTTTCTTTTTATTCTCAAATATTTTTCCCCTTTCCAATTTTTAATTTTTATTTTAATTTAACTCTTATTTGAAGGAGATCAAAACACATATTTCATACCTCAAGAGAGAAAGATGATTCAATTTTTGAAATTTATAATCAATAATTATTGCAATCGATATATGATTTAATATGCGACTTGACTTGTAGGTTTAAAAAATAAATATTTCAAATAATACCTGCTAATAAAAATGATAAATTCTTTTGTTAGATGAAGGCTAAATTTCTGGTATTTTACAAAGTGGATATTGGAAAATAGATAAATATACATAGGTTAAATTACAATAAATTTTGTCGACTACTAGACCTGAAATAAACAATAATATCAAAAATATCGAAATCCAAAATTTTTACAAAATATGCAATAAATTACTTGATAGATTTATTTTTTGTCAGTAGATATTTTGAAGTTTAAGCTCATTTGACACTTTTTTGAATTTGATTTATATCTTTGGCATAACGTTGTTTATTTTGTAGATAGTTTATAGAAGAGAGAATTATAAGTTTTTATAACAAATTTGATAATAGATTTTCTAAACAATATAAAATTCAATCAAATGACACGAACGATATGTAACCATTGGATATTTTAATCTTAAGTGCATGAAAAACAAATTGAAGATTTTTTAGAAAAACTCGCAAAGGGGAATTAAAAAAATAAATTTGGTCTTAATAAATTCATTTTAAATAATAGCCGGAAATAACTTTTAGAATATAAATAAATTTATCCAAATTTTGACAACATATTTTCAAAAATAATCCACACAAATTTTACTATGAATGTGATTCTGAAACTGAAACTCAAATTAAAAGTTTATTCAATAAAAAGAAAAAAGCGATTGTCTCGTTTCAGTTATTAAATAAGGCTCTAAAAAGAAAAATAAAATGAAAAGGAAAATGAATTTATTCGAAATAGAACAAGAGAAAAGGTATATTAAGAATTTAATCTAAAAATTGTGAACACTGAAAAAACGAAAGTGAAGTTATCTAATTTTATTAAACGAACAAATATTTAAAATAACTATTAGAAACTAAGATATATCTGTATAAAATATATATTTATATCTATATATATACATATATTTAATTAAACATTTATTAATTAAATATTGAAATATAAGTATAATAAATTAAAGATTTTTAGTTAAAATGAAATACGTTTATTAAATCAAGTTCCCCAGTTTATTCAAAACTTTTAATTCTCATTAAACAATAAATATTAATTTTACTAAGTATTATTATTAAATTATGGTTTAAATATGTTTTGTATTTTTATAGTATGTAATAAAAAGATATAAATTTTAATAATTTTTATTTATTAATTGGATGGAGTGGTTTCCAGACCCAAGTGTCGCTTAAAACTTTCAAATTAATTTTTATTTTTCAAAAATTTAATTTCAAAAGATTTTTAAAAATTTTAAATAAATTTTTTAAAATTTTCTAAACATTAAAAATTTTTTTTTCGAATTAAAAATAATAATCACTCGAAGAAATGTTTGTTTCGCCAGCCAGCAAAAATAAATTTCGAACAAGTAAATAATGTTGTTGAATCATATTTGAATTAACCGTGCTGTTGGTGGTGTGGCTTCATATTTCATTTTCATTGATATTAAATAAATATATTTAATAATTTTGTCATACATTTTAATCTTAAAAACTTTTATAACAACTTCGAATTTTTTTAATATCATGATTAACAGTTCTCTTTTCTATCTCCAGAAATGTTATGAATAATAGGACCAATAAATATTTTTAAACATTCAGTACATTTCTATTTTTTACATCTATTTATTTTTGAGAAATTATTTCCCAACAATTATTTAAAAATAAAAAATTAATTTTAAAAGAATAAAAACTTTATTTAAAATTAAAATTTCAAACTTTAAATTTATAAAACAAAAGATAGAATTTAACTATACAATTGACTTTACAATTTCTTTATTTAAAGAACAATTAAATTCGAGAAAAGCTCTAAAAGTTTACAATTTTATTCAAACATAACAATTACCAAAACTTTACAAAAACTCTTAACTCTGAGAGAATCTAGAAAACTCTTGAGAGAATCTGAAAAACTCTTTAAAAATATTGAACTTTATCCATCTTTTAGGTCCCTTGTTCTGTTCTTTCAAATTCAGCATCAGACATCTTTGAGTTGAAGCATCCCATTTTGCACAACCTCCTTGTACCATAAGTAGCAAGAATTCATGAGCCAGTACACAAGTTTTGTTAAACATAAGCATGTTTCTTTTTGTTTCTCTTTGTTCTTTAAGGATATACTCTTTATCCATTTTTTAAACAATTTATCGCTTTGTTTTAATCTCTTATCTTGTATATTCTTTTCAAATGTTAAATAATCAAATCTTTTCAATTTATCTTTATATTTTATTGAATTCAAATTTAATTCAAGCATTTCTAGTCTAATTCCTTCACAATTCGGAATTATTAGAACATTACTATTATCAAATTCAAGAAATTGAAAATTTAATTCTTTTAGATCTATACAAGTTTTGGTTTCTCTTAAACATTTTAATTTATAATTTAAATCAACCAAACTGAATATTATCAACATTTTACAAAACACGACTAATATTTTAACTATATTCAAAAAATACTTAATCATATCTTTATTTCTTTACATTTATTAAATCCTTGCAATTTCTTTTGTAATCTATTTTCATTCTTTGTTTTAGCACAATGTTTGCTACTTAAAATAATTTCTTCTTTACAGAAACATTTTTCTCTGTAACTTCTATTAATTTCTTTTACTGGCGGAATTACTTTCTGAACAATTTTATCTTTTTTTCTATGGTAACATTTTGAAAATCTCGGTAGAATTTAACATCAGATTTATTCGACATCTCTTCAAAAGAGTGAAAAAAAACTTCAAAAAAACTCCAAACTATTTGAGTTTGGACTAACATTGGCTTTTTTTAATTTTATCTGATTTTCACCACAAAGAACATTACCAATAGTAGTCTTTATCAAATAACATCCTTTTGAAACCTTATTTTTTCCTGTAAAAAATTTCCAAAAATCTTTTATTCCTATCAACAAGTCTGGTTTTACGCAATTATTAGTTAAATTATTCTTTATTTCATTAATCTTTACATTAGATTTATTTCCATTTATACTAACAGATTGTAATTCATTGAAAATTTTATCAATACTCAACGTCTCAATTATTTCTCTTTTTCCATCTATTCTTTCAATTCCAATTGAGTATTTTCCAGTTCTTTGCTTCTTGGACTTATTTCCTTGAAACGTAGATACTTCTAGAAAACCTTCACCTTGTTTTGCTAAATTTAATCTTTTAACTAATTCATCAGTAATATAATTAATTTCACTTCCAGTATCCAGGAATATGGAAACACTAATTTTCTCATTTTCGTTCCTTGGTGAAAAAACTTTAGTTTTCAAAATCATTAAATTCGGCGACGAATTATTTAACAACGAAGTACATGTATTTACTGACAAATTCTGCGTTTCCAAAACTTTATTTTCAATTTTAGGTTTTTCAACCTTTTTACTTACAAATTTACAATCTGAGCTTTTCTTTTTCCAACTTTGGGATTTCCGATTTTTATAATTCATTTTAACATTATTAGGTCCATAGGTTAAGAAACACTTTGTCCTTTTATGACAAATGGCAGTATTATGAGGTCCTTTACAGAAGAAACAATATTTTTTACTAAAACACATTCTCGAGATATGACCTCTTGCACAACAACGAAAACATCTTCTCTGTTCAAATAAACGCTTCTTGCGTTCATCCAAGCCTGCAACATTTTTACAAGTGTTGGACCAATGATTTCCATTACAAAAATAACAAATAATATTTCCTTTATTAATAGTCACGGGAAAAGATCTAGTCTGATTTACTACTTTAACTTCTTCATTATCTTCATCATTATTAAATTCTTCATATTTTCGACTCTTTTCCCCTTGTAAACTTGACTGACTATCATTTTGTGAAACATTAAAATGTTTACTCGATTGGTAAACTGATTCTCTTATATTAACCATTTCGATTAGAGCTTTTCTTAATTCATTAATATTCCATTTTTTACTTGAAGCTTTTTCTTCTTTAGCAATTTCCATTAAAATACTTTTATTAAGCTTTGACTTAATTAACGAAGTCATAATCGAATTATTTGTATTTTCTCCTAAACTTTCTAATTGTCGAAATATTTTTTCAATTTTATCAACTGTATATTTCAACGAAATTGCTTTTTCTGTACAAACGGGCAATTGAAATAATTCAGACTCTAAAGCTTCAATCAGAATATTTTTATCGCCAAATCTTTCCTTTAATATTTTAACTGCAATTTCGTAATTTTCGTTCGTTAACATTAAATCTGAGATAGCATCTTTTGCTTCTCCTTTTAAACAATTAAGCAAAAATTTCATCTTATCTATTTTACTAAAATTCTGCTTATCAATTGAACATTCAAAACTTTCCCAAAATGAAATCCAATAATCTAGATCTCCATGAAATTCAGGCAATTCAAGTCTAGGCAATTGAACAGTTAATTCTTTTGGTTCAACTTGGTTTAACAGTCTTACTAAAGAATTATTTTCAGAAATATCTGAATTTCTTTGAAGACTTAGTTCGTCAATTGTATCAACAATTTCTCTTCCTTTTTCGATCCATTCATAGAAGTGTTTATTCTCAACTGTATAATTTTCGTAAGCTTGAGTTTCTTTTATTCTATCATCTGGATCTAGAACTTTTAGAAAATCTAACCAAAGTTGGTTCTTTTCATCTAAAGTTTTCAAAATTTTCTGAATACCTTTTCCGTCATTCAGAAGTGATTCTTTCTCTTCATCATCTATTTCATCTTTTACTAAAATACTTTCAGCATTTTCAATTCTAACTCGCAAACGTTGTAAAACAGTTCCGATCATTCTTTTATATGGACCGGACATTTTCAATTTTTAATTTAAACTCAGCTTTAATTTCAAATAGATTTTTAACTTTAAACTTCAAACTTTTAAATCTTTAAAACAATTTCTCTTTAACTTTTCAAGAGACAAATTAATTCTTTTCACAAACAATTTTCACTTTTAAACAGGTTCGTTCAAATGTAGCGGCACCACTTGTTGGAAAATACTATCCCAACAATTATTTAAAGATAAAAAATTAATTTTAAAAGAATAAAAACTTTTATTTAAAATTAAAAATTTAAACTTTAAATTTATAAAACAAAGGAAGAACTTTTACAATTTAACTCTTAGAAAACTCTTTACCAATAACAATTCCTTGACTTGAGAATTACAAAAAACTCTTTAAAAATATTAAACTTTATTCAAATAAATATCTTTACAATTTAAACGTTACAAACAAAAACAAATTACACAAGAACTTTTGAGAGAATCTTAGAAAACTCTTATACAATTAACATTTTCTAAACGAGAGAATTATACAAAATCTAAAAGTTAACAATTTTATTCAAACAATTACAATTACAAAGAACATTACAAAAAACTCGAGAGAATCTAAAAATAACTCTGATTAAACCCTAAAATCCTAACGCTTAAATAGAGGAAAAAATGGGAGGGTTTTAACATAAAAATAGCAAAAAATATACAAAGTGCAATGAATAATGGGAAAAATTTGAAAGAAGTAGGCGTAAATGATTACGCATGATTAAAAATAGAAATTTAAAAATAAAAATATTTTCAACAAAAGGACAAGGGACAAAAGGGTCATAAATTAAAATAAAAAAGTCGCATTTCGCGACATTTATATAAATAAAAATAAAATCGTAAGAAGAAAAATAAAATAATAACGAAGAATTAAATTTAAATGATCAATAAAACAACAACAAAATAATAATAAGGATAACTTAATAGAAATATTAACTTATCAAAGAGATATACTCATACAAATGCAACATAACAAGAATGTAGATAATAACTAAATGAAACCCAAAGGGACGTGCTGACTAAACAAATAGGATTGAATTAGCTATTAAAAATACTCCGATAATTTTGATCCAGCAAAATACAGCAGTGAAGATGGACCCAACATCCTTTCATTGACCAAGAGTTTAGAACAAGAGTAAAGAAGAATATATTAAAGCAAATTGCATTTATTGATAAATCATCAAGAAATTTTTACCTTGAAAAATTTCATGAGCAATTTATGACTTACATAATATTCCTAAATATATAGAATAGAGTTTGATATGAAGCTAAGAGAATTAAATATGCATAAAAAAGTTCAATAATATATTTTACCTTGAAAACATGATAATAATATTTTTATTATATTCACCAATTAATTTAATCACTAATCAAAAATATGTATATTAATTATGATGAAATAATAATCAGAACATAAAACTTATGCAAAATTTGAGAAGATATCAATTAGTTAATCAAAAGTTAGATCAGTTTTTCTTAAAATTGGAGAAGAGAAAATGAAGAAGTAAATAGACAAAGTAAACATGTGCAGCAACAATAAAAACAAAATTTGTCGTCCACACAATCTCTAGCATGTTCTCCACATCCTCCTCATTCCGATCAATTAGTTCAACATTAACAGGCTAGCTCGTCTTCATACCAAGTGCAGCAATATCAACAGCCAAAACGACAACATCAGCCATTGCTTTTAATTTCGCCACAGTCGTATAATGTTACTTCAGTTAAACTTTAAAATTATTGTTTTATAAAAAGTCACTTTTAGATAACGTTACAAATTAAATTTATAATGTATTTAACAATTTATAAGATATTTGACATAAAATTGATTGTGTTATTATTTCTAAAATTTATAGATAATTAAATAGTAATTTAGAAATATAAAAATTATGAAACATATTATCGATTCAGAAATGCTTACGATCGATGGATTACTAAACTAAGTTTAAATAGAAAATTTAATTAAATTTACGCTATTTTTATTATTTGTCATTTGAAAAATATTATCAAATATTAATTATATCACTGTGCTGTACATCGTTTATAACCTACTTCCAAATAAGGCCTGAAAAATATACATATTAAACCAGAATACATTTTAATGTAATAAAAAACTTTTGCAAATTTAAAAAATTTAAATGCACGGGAAAGACAATGATTTTATTTGATAAGAAGTCGATATTTTAATAATAAAAGAATGTTCGAAAATTAAACAAATTCTAAAATTGAAACAAATAAAAAATATTATTTTGGAAAATAATGATGATTAACCAATTTAATTACATTAATTTAAATTATAAAAATACCATCATTTTTTATTAATAATATGTGTATTTTATTAGAAGATATAAAAATAATTATACTTAATATTATAAATGTATGATCAAAAAAGATTTATAAAAAATAATCTATGGAAATTTTTATTAATTTTATAAATTATATTAAATAAATATATCATTATTGTGGTAATTACCAAAGTGTATTATTTAAAATACCCGATAACATAATTTAATAAAAATTTAAAAATAAAGAAAAAGAAATATTTACATAGTTTTTAATTCTTATAAATTTAAATATTTTAAATAATAAATATAGAGTGATATGTAAAGTTACATAATTTGAAATATAAATAAAAAATTATGAATTAACATATGTATATGTTAAATAATTTTTAAGATAATTTAGATAAATAATTTGTATATTCCTCACGAATTCCATTAATAATATGATACATATTACTTTATGTAAAAATTTTGTTAAAAAGGTTTTAAAATTTAAAAAATTAAAAATGTTATAAAAATAAAATTAGGGCTGTAGTTTAGTCGAGGACCTGCGCCGAAACGGTACAAATGATATGTCAATCGATTCGTCTCGACGAGCTGAGTCGAACGGTACCACTCTCCAGGTGCGGAAATGGAGCGAGATATAGGTCCCCAAAAATCGAAAAACCATAGGGGGGAGTAATCACATTTTTGGGGTGAAAAAATCGATTTTCTGAATGATAGCTCATTCGAAAGGGCTCCTCGAGCTGAGTCGAAAGACTGTGATTGAACAAGTTTGGACCAAGATATGGGCACGAAATGGTCAAAAGTTAAAGGGGGATTTTTGGGTCAAAAATTTGAAAATACAAATGATAGCTCATTCGAAAGAGCTCGACGAGCTGAGTTGAATGACACCAAAATCAGCTCGATCCGATCAATCTGAACAAAATTATGAACAACTTAATTTGAACAACTATTTACACATGAAGAGAATATTTTAAGTGTTGGCCTTATCATAAATAATTTAGCATTTATTTATCTGTCTCCAACTTAATCGTACCCTAATTGAACTTGAAAACAAATTTATTCTTATATTTATGTATTTAGTCGTACAAATTTAATAATAATTTAATATAATTATTTAATAATTTAAAATTTTCTTTACACGAAATATTAATAAAAAAATTTTTATTCCCGTTGCATTTTTCTAACATTTACACTTACTCTCTTAAACGAAAGTGATTAGTATTAAATAAACCACCCCCACAGAAAAAAGTCACACGGATTGCGATCAGGCGATAGGTTGGCCATGAAAATGGGGCTACATAATTAGCATAACTTTTTACCATTAATCTATTGATGTTTTTTCTACTTGATTATTTTTTATTGATGTATTCGTTTCATAATTATAATTTTAAAAAACTTATCCCCAACATTAACTTTGATATCCTAATTAAAATTTATTATTATTAAATAAAACAATATAACTATTATTAAATAAAGCAAGCTGAATAAAATATAATTAACCTTAACTTTTTTACCCATAAATTTTACACCAATAACGAGATTTAAAATCATTCAAATGTAAATTTTTTATTTCTTTTAATATTAACTCTAATCTTTGATCAATTACTAATTTAATTAAATAGCAATTCGTTGATTTATGTTTATTTTTTATCTTTAATTTTTTCCTTTAAAGTACTTATATGTAGTCAAATCACCAGTAAAGGAATCCAATTTCATTTTTTTATAATTTTAGAAATTTCTTTTGATGTTTCGATATGCTGAAATAAATTATTTAAGAAAATATATTAATTATGCAATGATAAAGCATGAGCTAATAATTCCTTAGTATACGATTCGCATAGTTTAAGCAATGGGGAACACTATAATTATTTCAACAGCTTAACAAGTTTTTTTAATTATGTATATCGATAATAGTATTTTTATTGTTTAAGTTTAAAAAAAATTTTAAGTTATAAATTTACATCAACTTTGTCATTACTAAATTTCATTTTTTAAATATTTTTTTTTCAATTAGAATTATTATTTAGAATTATTATTATTTTATATTATTTTTATTATATTATTTCCATTCATCCATTTATCTATCTTTGTTGTGGATTGTACCAAAAATTTAATTAAGGTTCTGCCCGTCAAGGAAATACAGGTGCCTGTCGTGGACATGGAAGAAAAGCCTGAAGAAATTGAACTTGAGAGAAGAAGCACGAGAAAGAAGAAAAGATGGTATTGAGATCTTATCGGCCAATCTTTTACATTAATAATTTTAATATATAATGCTTTATGTTATTCCCAGCTTTTGACTTTTACACTTCCATATACATATTTTTTAAATAAAATAAAAATTTTCTTCTTTTAAAATAAATAAAAATTATTTTATAATAATAATTAATAATAGAGTAAGGTAGAGGTTTAAATCGCCCAGTCCACGGCCCTTTCAAATCTTTAAATTATAAAGACTAATTTGGTGATATTTAGGCGAATTGTTCATCTTTCAATACGTGGCGAGCAACGGACCTGTAAAATTGTTCAAATCGCCTTGTTCAAATTGTGTTTTCAATTGTTCAACGAAGCTAATGAAGAAGGAGCGAAAAGGTGTTTAAATTTAAATAAAAATCTAAAAATTTTAAATTAAATTTAAAATATATAAATAAAATTAAATATGGAAAGGCCTATACTAAGTTTTGAAAGGATAATTTTAGAATTGGTAGATAGGTTAAGGGAATTAGAAAATAAAGATCTACCGAAAAAATTAGGCGATAAGGCTACGCCAAATCAGCTACGTAGGCAATACTTTTTTGTTAAAAATACTTTAGAGCAATTTGGGGATTTAATTTACGAAATAGATGATAATAAGAAAAAAGCTACTGAATATATAGGAAGATTGTCGGCGGCGAGTAAAGAAATTAAAGAGGCTTCATTTTCGTCATTTCTTGAAGAGTTAGACTTAACGAGTATTTTGAAAGAGGTGAGAAAAGTTAGAGCGAATTGGGAGACAGTAAAATATAGTATTGAGGAAAGATTAGATATAGACCCAGAAGAAGCATCAATTGGTTCCTCAAATCACGGGGGAACTTTTATTAAAGCGAAATTACCACAAATCCAAATACAGAAATTTGACGGAGAAATAGAGAGTTGGTTTTCCTTTTGGGAGAATTTTAAGGTGTTAGTACATGATGAGAGGAATTTGTCGGAAATAGATAAATTTAATTTTTTACAGGCAGGTTTAGAAGGAGCAGCTAAGGAATTAATAGAGGGCATACCAATAACAAAAGATGGATACTACGATGCGATTGATTTAATATTAGAGAAGTTTGGAGATAGTAAAAAGCTAATAAGGTCATTAAATCAGGAAATAATGAATTTGCCAATATTGGAATGTTTTGAAGAAGATGAGAGATTATATTTAAAAATAGAGAAAATATGCCGACTATTAAATTCTTTAAAACAAAATACAGATGACACCCTTATTATATGGCTTTAGAGAGTAAATTAAGTGCAGAAGTTTTAGATAAATATTTTGCAATAAAATCAATAGAGGAAGAAGAGGATTGGTCAACGGAAAAATTTAGAGCGGCGTTTAAAAAAGCACTTACACACGTCAGAACGGTTAAGGAAGTACAATATTCGGTTAGAAAACAAAAAGCAGGAGAAAAAATAATAAGTTTAACGACAACCACAAATAAAAATTCTAACAATAACTGGTATGGCAATAACCAAAATAGAAATTTTACACAATTTAGACCATCTAATAATAGAAATTTTAGTCCAAATAGAGAAAAATTCCGCGATAAAAATTATAACCAAAATAGAGAAAATTATAATAGAGATAGATCCAGATCTTTTAGTCCCTTTAGTGAAGAAGACAAGAGAAATAATCAATATAGAAAAAGAAGAGACTCTCCCTTTCCAGACCGAGGAAAGAGCAGCTCGGATAGCCGAAGCCGATCGAGAGAAAGGGAAATTATTTGCGCTCTTTGCTCTAAAAATCATACGGAAGTAGACTGCACAAAATATAAAAGTGCAGAAGAGAGGAGGAACGCTGTGACTCTTGCATAAATATGATATTTTTGTAAAAATTTTTAAAAATATTTAAAGAACTAAAAATTCACACTAAAAATTTGAAATAATAAAATAATATGTAAATAAAAAGGATGTTGTAAAAATTCTTATAATACATATTATACGATTAATTCATTTAATTGATAAGCTTAAGCTTAAGAAAAGCTTAAATAATTTAGAATTTTGGAGCATGAAAAACGATAAATTATAAATATTAAAGTTCAAATATTTTTAGTTGCGTATTTTTGCCATTTTGCTGTTATTCTAGATTGGGATCAAACGCTATAATTCCAGATTCGGATAATCTAGTACTTATTTATAAATTAATTGCGAAGGCACCAAATGAAAACGAAGTCACCAATAATTTAATTTATAATAAAAAATTAAATTATAATAAAAAGTCAATAATTAAGAAAGTTAAAGTTATTTAAAATAAAATATTTATTAAATTAACTATCAAATTTTGAAAAATAATTTTTGAAAATGTAAAACATTTTTTGCCAATCCAAAAATAACTGCAGAAACTGAAAATGCAAAGTTAGCTAAATATAGTTAGGCGAATTATGATTAAATGCGTTGAAGTACATATGTTTGAGTAATCGATTAAATCAACACAAGTGAAAATGAACCTTTAAAGTGCTGAAATCGTGAATATGGAATTTCATTATAAATTAATGAAAAAATGCTCTATTTTTCAATTAAAAAGATGTCATCCAATGTTATCTAATAATTAATTCAAAAGATTTTTTGGTGAGGTTTTTATTTTTAACTATTACATTTAAATTTAAATAAAATTATTTAATTCAAAAAGAGTTGCTCTCATTCTGTTTCTGCTTCTTATTGTAGCATCTCTGCATTTTATAGTTTTCCTTATGGCTATCATCACCCGCTAAACACTATGAAGAAGAAGAAAAATAAAGAAAAATCAAACTTTTATAAAATGAAGAGAAAAAATATTTTTGATTTTTATAAAATTTCTATAAATTACAGATCTTTTTTATCTCTTTAAAAAATTTTTTTAATTATTATTTGTTTTTAAATAAAATTTTTCTGAAAAAAACCTTTTTTGTTGTTGTATTATGTTAATTAAGCTAGAAAATGGGAAATGAAGAGAAGATAAGGGTGGGTGGTGTGTAAAAAAACTAATTATTAAATGATAAATGATTCACTTTCTTTTATAAAAAATTTTCAGTTTTGAATTAATTTAAAAATCAATTTGCTGTTTTTAATTTAAGATTTCAGAAGCAATTTAAAATTCTAATCATCGTTAAAAATCTCAAACGATTGATTAAATTGGAAGAAATATTTGATGCCTTTATATTTTTAATAAGTAGAATGAATAATATTTAGAGGAAAAGAAGCACCAAATTGTGAAGGATGTCCTCCTGAACACTAGACAAACCTTTTTGCTAGTCGAGATTGCTCTAAAATAAATTAATGGTTGAATTACTTTAATTACTTTATAGATTAATTATAGTTTATAACTTTAAATAATTTATAACTTAATATAAATTTTATTTGATATGTGAAATAATAAAATCATATTTTATTCTTATTTTATGTTTCTAAAAGTATATGTATGATTATTCATTGAATAGGAGCTTTTACAAGCTATTTTATAGCTTGTAAAAGCTATAAAATAAATATATTACTCTTTTGTTAAAAATTAACTATTAATCTTACATAAAGGTTTTACGAAGGAATTTGGGATCAATTAAAGTCTTGAATTTTATAAATTAAGGCAAATTAATTTATAAATTAACAAAACATAATAATACTAATATAAATGTAAAATAGCAAAATAATTTAATAATTTTATGTATGATTTATTAAACTAGTAAAAATAAATAATTAAAATAACTTTAACAAATTCAGATTATCGAGAGAATAATAATCTACATATAACAATTTTAAATAAAAATTGGGCACTAGTTGTGACTATAAAAATTTAATGATTATTATTTATTAATTATAAAAAGCGAATTAAACTGCGCCATCTAAACAAAAAGACTGATTAATCGACACTGATCTCGACACTGATTAATCTATTTATGGTGTTGATTTGTCTATTAAATGGCAAATTTTGAGTCAAATAATTTTTAGTATTTAATTTTTAGTATCAAATGTCAAGTTAAAACGTCTATAGCAAATATTATGCTTAAACGTTGACAATTTTAAATAAAAAACTTTAAAATAATTAGACAAAATTTATAATTTATGCATTAATATTTATTTGGATTTTTAATAAGCATAAATTATTTTTAAAAATTAGAATTGGTCTTGAAATAGAGTTCATAAGCTCATTTTTTAAAAAATGGCAACCTAATTTTTTAATTGAAATTATATTCAATTTAATTAAATAAATATTTATTATAGAAATATTATTAATTATACATCTGACTGAGCAAAGGACTGTTTTGTAGATTGGCTTAAAAATGATGTGACTGTTCAAAAATTATGTGTATGAATAGTAATTTGAAGCATATTTTCCTCGTAAATCGAAGAAATTAAATAAATTTTCCGCTTAATAAAATTGCACGTTTGTTTAATAAAAAAGATTATGAAAGTACAAGATTTAATTAAAAAAACAAAATTTTTAATAATTTTCTAAAAATAATTTAGTAAAATTATATTTAAAAAGACTTTAAATCTTTAATTTATTAAATTAATGTATAGAAAAAATTGAAATATAATACAAATCATGTTATTTCGTCGGAAGAATGTCATAAAGAACCCAGATTAAATGTTAAAGTAATCTGGTTAGATAAAATTTGAATAATATTGTTGAATAATATTTTTGGATAAAATTTGAACTATTGAAAAAATAATTTATAATTAAAGATACTTAAAAATAATTATGAATACACATCAATGTTTAATTTCATTATGCGCCATGAATAGAAAATTGATATAAAACAATTCTATAAATTAAATTTAATTTAATAAAAATGAATTTATACAACAAAACAAATTAAGTAAAATAACTACAAGTGTATTGAGTGTGATGGAAAAAATTCTCTTGATGGATGATAATGGTATAGAATATGAGGAGGTTGAAGATGGTTAAGTTTTGGAGGAAATCTATTATGGTAATGAAAAAGAAGAGTTTGAGGGTAAGGTCGTAATATTGTTGGAGATCTGGAAGATCTAAATAATGAAGAAATAGAAAATATAAATATTGGTGAAAAAATATTAAAAAATATAAAGTATAAATATAAAATATAAAAATATTAGACATTTTTCGTACTCACTTGGAACTTCCACAATTTGTAGGTAATTTTTATATAAATAAAATATTTGCACTTTAGAATTATTTTTATCAGCAGCAGCCCTTTAGTTCTGAAAATATTGGAACAAAGAAATTAAATACCTATAATAGTCCAGCAAAGCATAAAATTGATAAGAATATGCAAATGATTTTAGAAAATTCAACAAAACATCTAAAGTTCACTAATAAAAATATGATTTTGGTACGAAAAATTAATTGAATTATAAAATTATCCCAACCGTTCCTATTTTCAAATACAATGAGGATTAATTTATTAGACAAAAACTGGGAAAAATATTGAGGATTAGAAGAAAAATTTAGAATATAAGAGAAGGACTAGTTGCCGTTTGCCTCTCTCGCTCATCTATAACAATTGGGTAATTGATGCATTTGACAAAAATTATGTAAAAAATTTGCTGAATTGAAATTTTTCACATCAAATAGAAAGATATAATACAAAAAAAACACAAAATTTTGCAACTCAAAAATTTATAAAAATTAATTATTCCTGCACGACAAAACATATTTAGTGTTTAATTGCAAAATATATATCTAAGATTGATAACAATAAAGAATTCATTAAACACCGGAAAAGAAGATTATGTAAAAATTAATTTTTTGGAACTTATTGAGTAAGTTAATTAGGCATTATCGCATTATGGGACCCATTTTATTTTATGTAAAATAAAAACTACAAATAATTAATGTGCAATGTTTATCTAAAATAAAGGTGTTGACTATATTTGCATCTAAAAAAGCGATAAATTATAAATAACATAAGTAATTATTTGTATAATTATAAAAATATAATACGAATATTACAATTTATATCACTAAATTAAACAATTTTTTCAGTTTAAAGTTTTTATTAAAAAATATTTAGTGAATTAAAGAGGAATGAATTAAAGAGGAAATTAGTGAATTAAAGAGGAAAATTAAATCAATTATGATTAATATTTTTTACTAATAAGATAATTAATTCAAATAAAATCACTGAATAGTTTTACACTCTAAAAATTATTTCAGTTAAATAATTTAATAGACTAAAAACAAACAACTAATAACAAAACTAAAAAAAATAGATTTTAACAAGACTATATAATTATCACTTTATATAATTTTTATATGATAGTTTTATAAGATTATTTTAACTACCTATAATGGAAAAATTAATTAATAATTATTAAGATTCGATAACTTCCCATTGCACATTAAAAAATTAATCAAAATCCAAAAAAACTTTTGGTCTAAAAGGATTCATATAAAAAATAGACCTAGATATCTTAAAGTCACCATATATTAAACAAGGAAATTAGTAAATTTATAAAAAACAAAGTACAATTCAGTTTGATAACAAAAGAAATCTAACTATGTAGGCCCATTTATAAAAAAAATTCAAAAATAAACTCTTTAATCGATGAAAGTAATAAATTAACTTATAACAAAGGTCACCAGCCTCGACTTCTCAAGTAAGCCTTGTTGAAGAATCCCAAAATAATAATCAGTCTGTTAAGGTTCCTGGCGCGCAACATCCTCTTCTCATGCGAAAATTCCGTCGGTTACCTATTTATAATTCAATTCTAGCATTTACGAATAAAATATATAAAAAACTCGAAGTAAAATCTAAGAAATATTTAACTAAGAACAAGGAAATATCGGCCGTATAAATATATACATACCTAAATAAAGTAAAGTTATAAAATATAAAGAAAAATAATTTTATACAATCTTCTAATGTTTTTTCATGGAGAAGGAGTTTTACCCACTCCCCCCCTCAAAAAACGATCATTTTATCTAGGATTAAAAAGAAAACAACAACATATAATTATTTATTTTATTTAAAATGATTTTTTTGATAAAATTATAAATATTTATATAAAATTAATTAAATGTTTATCAACATAATATTTAAAATTTTTCGGAATGAATTTTTTAGACTTCTTTGTGTCAATGTCTCAATACTCTGAATTTGATGATATGTCTCGCTGAATATATATATTACTATTTGTTATAAAATACTATTTGTTACGAAAAATTTAGAAAATAAAATAATTCTAGAATGATAATTGACTTTGAATTTATAAAATTTTATACAAGAAAAGTCTCAATAGAAATATAGCAAATAATATTAAATAATAATAGATCTAAAATGGTTATTTAAAATGTGTTCATTTAATTTGTTTGCTATTTTGAAATATAATTAATAATTATCATTAATAAGCATCTATAAATAAATAATTAGTATATTTAAACAATACATACAAGCAACACATATCTAAAAATGGGTAAGAATGTAAAACCCCAGATGACAACGAGTGTGCCATTTGTTTAGAACAGGGAAAACTTTTATTCTACGCTATTTGTGGCCAGAAGAGTGGCTGTTTGCGATGTGTGACCAATTGGTGCATAAATTAAATAATTAAACTTTCAAATTAGTTAAGCTTAATGTGGTTCATCTATTTTTAAAGACCCTTTAAATTACTTTTTATTTCTAAAGTAAATATTATAATTGAATATATGTAGGCATAATATTGCTTTAAAATTTTTAAATTTCATAAATTCTGCTCTAACTATATCGTCGTCAGACATGTTTAATTAGATTTTAACTTTATAAAATTAAAAATAATGATGAAATCTAAGAATGATTTATTTATAAACGATTTAAATTAATTTTACTTAAATAAATTACATTAACTTATAAATCTAAAAATTATATTAATTGATATGTTTTAATGAATAAATAAGAGATTAGATGAAATAAAATAATGAAATATTCTATGAAGATTTATGACGAAATAAATTTAGGGCAAATAATATTTTCAATTCAAGTTGACAAGAAAATCTTATTTTTTAAAATTATTTAGATAATTTACATCATTATATTAAAATGTGTCTTTGCATCAAAGAAAGTCACAAATTTAAAAGCTAAATTGGAAAAAAGTAGACTTTATAGTATAAAATGGAAAATTTAAAGAGTTTAATATATAATTAATTTAGAGATACATAAAATTTATTTATAATTGATGTGAAAATAATTTTATAAGTAAATTAGACAGTTAATTATTTTTGAACAGTAATTAATATAATTATGTTTGTTAGATTGATAAACTATTAAATGTAAATTTTGGTACAATGATTTCAATGAATTTTACATTTTATCATAAAAAATAATATTTCATCATTAATTGAATAAAAAATTATTATTGAAAAAAATTTTCTTCGATAAATAATCCCAAAAATCGATTTTTAAATTGTTTTGTTATTTTAATAATTAATCCTCAAAATTTGTCTTCTTGTAAATAAAAAGTATAATAATTAATGAATAAATTTTTATCTAAAATTTAATTTTTATTTTTGTTTCCATTTGAAAAACTTGCCGAAATGGCGTCATTTTACTGCATGCAATGAACAGTCTTTTGAAAGAAAATTCAATTAACGAGTGTAACAAAAATTAATAATTTATAAATATATACAGTTTCATACTAAAAATCAATTGCTGTTATAAACAATGAAGCAAAAATTTTAATTTTAAAATTGTTAAGTTATTCATTTAATATTTTAATTACATATTCGATGAAAATTTAATTAATTAATTTTTTAAAGATGATCCTATTAGATAATTGAAAATAATTGAAAAATAAAGAATTAGAATTTTTAGTTTTTACATTCTTACCTTAGAACGTGCATCACAATTAAGAGAGGCAAAACATTTTCTGAACATGACGTTTCTTAATATATAAAATCATTCTAATAACCAGTGCTTCGAAGCTCGTACCAAAATTCGTACTCGTACCTCGTACTCGTACCTGGTACGAAGTACGAGTACAAGTACGAGCAAAAAAATAGGGCAGGTACGAGTACGAGGTACGAGTACGAGGCCAAAAAAAGTGAAAAGTACGAGGTACGAGGCCTAAGTACGAGCTCGTACTTCTCGTACTTGGTGTTAATAGGAAAATTAAAGAAATATATTTAATTCCTTTCATTCACCATTATGTGAGCGAGTGGCCGAGTGGTGAAGGTGCTTGGCTGCACCAAAGTCTTTAATGATTTAATATTGGGTTCGATTCCCATTCATTGGACAATGAATTTTAATAGTTTTCTTTTAATAAATAACCATTTTATAAGTTTAATTTTGTTTTAAAATTTATTTTAGTTTTACATGGAGTAATTATCAGATTTTGACCCTCTAAAATTCTTAAAATATTTTACTTTAAACACTATAAAGTGAATTTTTTTCGCATACGGCCTTCCGAAATTTTCAAAATTTTCGCCTGCGGCGCAGAAAAATGCAAGAAATCTGGCTTTATGGCCTTCAAAATTTTTGAAAATTTTCGCCTGCGGCGCAAAAAATGAAAGAAATCTGGGTTAAGAACATCCAAAATTCTCAAAATTTTTGCCTGCGACGCAGAAAGGGAATTAAGATTAAGAGTGATATCAGGAGATAAAACTATGAAAAAGAATGTTTAAAAATGAATAGCGTTCCATGGAAGAAAATGAAAAACGGATGAAAAAATACCCGACCCATCTTGGAAACCGACCCATCTTAAAGGAAATATACCTAATTGCACTCCAAAATGCTCAAAACCTTCGCTTGAGGCGCAGAAAATGGATGAAATCGGAGGATTTATGGCTTCAAAGCCTTCCAAGATTCAAAAACTATCGCATACAACGCTTAAAATTTAAAAATAGATGCCTGGGCTTCAAAAAATCATAAAATTTTTCGATTTTTTGCTTTTTTTCTTAAGTACGAGTAAGTACGAGGTACGAGTACGAGCAAAAAAATGGGGGTGGTACGAGGTACGAGTACGAGTACGAGCAAATTTGAAATTTCGAAGCACTGCTAATAACTACTGATGTTTTAGTCGATATATCTAAAATATTGCTTAATCATATTAATCATCTTTAATTTATGTAACAATTACAGGGTTTTTTAATTTTTCAATAATGAACATGGAATGTACAAATTAACTGTCGCATCATGAATAATTTTTTTATTTAAAATTAAATATTTACAAATTATTATTGGATGAAAAATTTCCGATACTTTAAAAAACCTTAGGTTCGATTGTTGCTTCACCATTTCTTTCGTAATAAGGTTAAATTTGCTTGTTATTTACAATCCTGCATATGATCTAATCATTTCGTATTTTTAAACGTGCTTTTTAAATTATAATAATTTTATGTTATATTTTATTTATATTATATTTTTAGTTTATTTTTAGACACGATCAGTCTTGACGAGACGAGCGATTTTCGTAATGGTTGATGGTTCTACTGAATTTTTTGTACAAAAAGGAAATTGTTAATTTCATTATTTATTCTATTCTTATAATTTTTTAATTTAACTATTATGTAAATCCTATTATGTTAATTTTTTGTTGTAATATCTTATCTTAAATTTTAAAATACTTTTTGTTTAGACATAATTTATCTCCAAGCTTTATAATTAAATAATCTTTAAGTATTTTAAGTAAATTTTAATATGATAGTAAGCTCTTGGTAAATATAATGAGTTAATTACTAGGCGAATACAAGATACTTATTTACTACTTTTTAGAAAACTTAAAATAAAATATTTCAATTAATAGTAGTGAAAAAATTAAAGAATAAAACAGCATCTTTACAAAAAACCAATTTATTTATAAATTTATTTCTCTTCAATGTTAATTATAAATTTTATAGATAACTAATTATTAATTTAAATTATTATATTAATTTAAATCAGGGCTCCGATTCATACTTTTTCAAAAGTATTCTACTTTTAAATCTACCTCCATACTTACGAAATTGAATTTATACTTTTTTGAAAGTATCTACTTTTAAATCAACATTTTGGTTGAAAATGAATTTGGGGAAGACATAGGGCAAAAAAGTGAATTTTTTGGCCTAGGGCCTATGAAATTCTCAAAATTTTCGCCTGCTGTGATGAAAAAGGAAGAAATCTAGCTTCTTGGGTCGAAATTTCAAAAAATTTTCGCCTGCGGCGCTGAAAATTGAAGAAATCTGGCTTAAGGACCTCCAAAATTCTCAAAATTTTCGCCTGCGGCGCAAAAAATAGAGGATTTTGTGTCGCCATAGGTTTTGTGTGGCCATATTTCTTACAAGATGGAAAAAGCATCCTTGGATTTGTGTTTAAAATCCTTGAATTTGTTGTCCATTAGGTAATCAGTTTGTTTATGTTAATTAGTTTATGTATTGTGTCACGTCATTAATTTCAATTAGTGTCATAATCAATTAAATTGTATAATTTTTAGAGTTTTAGAAAAAACTAATTATTTCCTAATTTATAATAAATTTTATAAAAAATCACTTTTTCAATAAGCGATCAAATTTTAATTTAAAAAGCTTTAGATCCTTCTAATTAATAAAATTTTACTTTATAAATATCTTGTGATAATTTTTCAAGGAAATCTTACTGAAATTTGTATGAATCCTCACATGTCATACCATCATAGTGTTCTTTAACTTACTTGTTTATAATATTCTAAAAATGCAATTGACCTTTATATGTTTAAAATTAAATATTTTAATTGTATTTTTAATGTTTTTATTTTGTGCAAAAATTTAAAAAATAGGCAATTATATTGCATTTTAATCAATTAAATGAAAATAATTTTTTAATTTAAATTTTTATAATTTACAATTATAGCATGTGTTATCTTATTAACAATATTTTGAATAAATATTGTTTGTAAATATATTTATTTATGTGGATTGAAGTTAATTTCGATAATGTCTTCAAAAAGGCAATTTCTTTCTCCTAATTTATTTACCGTGCAACTTTATAGAGGGCGGGCTCGATTTAAAACCCTTCTTGAGAATATAATTAAAAATTTATACAAATACATTTTTTAAATTTCATAACAGGTATTCTTTATCTTTCCGCAGTGAATAAGATGCATCAAATATTTTATATTTGAAAAGAATTCATCTATGTGCCTTAAATGATATTAAATTGGAAAATTCATATGAAATTTTAATATAAATAAACATCTATTTCACATTCAGTAAATTTACTTCTCAAAGATCTCTAAATTTCTTCTAAATTTCTTTGTTATATTTTATTTAAAATATGTATTTACTCGTTAGTAATAGAACATTGATTCGAGAATTGTTAGTACATCTTTAATCAAAAAATTTATAGCAAATTTTTTCTTTCTTGTGTAGATTATTATTCTCATACATTTTCAATTTATCATTATTTACATTTAATTTTCATTTATTTATATTTAATTTTTGGTTCCTGCAGATGTTCTGCATAAGTTTTCCATTAGTCTTGATTATTGATTTTTTGAAAATTTTAAATGTAAAAAATTCTATAAAATAAAAATAAAAAAATTTATTTATAAAATACATTATTAAGTTTTATTATCATTCCATTCATATATAGCGATTCTTTCCCCTTAATTTTCTATTCCAATTTGTTTCACCTTTACAAGCTCAGGTGAAAAAGGTGAATCAAGGAGACATAGCTCTTTAAAAAACCCGTTCTCTTGTAAAGCAAAGAATTCTATGCTCATTTATAAAATTATATTAGAATTTTCATAATATAAATTCTTGAAGGAAATATTATAAAATTAAGTCATATTCGTACATTAATTGGAAGAATTATTATTTTTATCTTTGAAGCTTATTAAATAATTTATATTTTGGTGCTATGCGTGGTTTTATTTTGTTTTTTACGTTTTTACATTATTCATCAGGAATATGTTTAATATCTTCTTCCTCTACAAACTTTTATTTGATAATTTCTTTTTCCTATTAATAAACTTAATATTAAAATAACTTTAATAATTAGATTATATTGATATTTATTTATTATATTATATATTGATATTTTATTAATTAGATTATATTGATATTTTTTATTTTTCATCCTAGATCGAAATTAGTTTTACTGTCGGTGATTTTTTCAATCTTCTTGTTCATCGTTGTTAAGATATGTAATTACCTAGCCCTAGTAATTATGTATTATTTTTTAATTCTAAAACGTTTCGGAATAGCGAAAGGATGTAACTTCGAATTAATTTCAAAAAGGCTTTGTAATTTTTATCGGAGTTGCAAAGACTTGAGAGTCTGCAAATGCCATGAGATTTCCCACGCATTGTTAACAAATAACTTCACTTTATCAAAAACGCATTGGATTACAAGCCCCATCCAATTCGTCAAAAATTCCATCTTAATTCGAGTATAGCTTGTTAATGAGCACATATGCGCGAAAAGATTGTTATTATCATTTTGTAATTATTTTCTTCATGAGTATTTGCGAAAATTTTAATTATTATCACTTAATTTTTTATATTAGATGTCGTTTTAAATTATTATTTTTAAATCCAAAGCCAGACTTTTTATTGTTTAAATAAATGTATTAAATTATAAAAGTAAAAACTAAGTAAGAGAACTTTTTAAATATCATTTTATCATGTACTTTATTGGATAGCATTTTTTATAAGTATATTATATATCGTGTAGATAAAACAAACTGATTTTTTGATATTATTTTAATTTATCAGTTTGGTTTCTATTTTTTAAATTTTCATATGTTTCTGTTTTAATATTGGCAGTAATTTTGTCGAGTTATTTATGTAAATATTCTCTTATCATTATATGTAAATATTCTCTTATATTAATTATTATCAAGGTTATATCTTTTTAAAATGCTAATTTTCGAATACAGTTATTTTTATATTGTTAAGCTATTCTCTATTGATACTTTTAAAAAGAATTAAATAATTGTTACTTATTGAATTTATGTTTTTATCGAAAAGCTAGCGGAATTTCCGCTTGGTTGGACTTCTTTCTCAGGCCAGAATATTACGCGTTTTTTATATTATTAAATATAAATAAAAATTATGTAATATTAAGTATATTTGTCGAATTTTTTTATTGTAAATAAATTTAAAAATGTGTGTGAAAGTTTGCTGTGAAAGTCGATCTGAATTTAGGGGTATTAAAAACAAGTAAATGAAATAACCAAAAACAATTGTACTTAAACTTGTGTAAATTTAATCGCTAGATTAAAATTTGTATGTTTTCATTTAAAATATGTTTTCAGCATTTCCTCTAATGCTGATTTTATTATATATCTAATGCTGATTTTATTATATAATGATTCCGATTATGGGGTATACTTTTAATTTATAATAATAAGTTTAAAATAAATATTTTCAGAGTCAAAAGATTAAAAATTAAACTAAAAGTAAAAAATGCAGTAATATTTAATGATATTACTTTACTTCAAATCTGATAATACTAAAAAATATTATTTTAAAATGAATTTTTAACAATTTATTAAATCCATATTAAAATAATTTAATATATTTTATTATGTTTTTTATATAACTTATATTTTATTATATAACTTTTAAAATTATTTATTATTTGTTAATAAATAATTTGGATTCATAATTTAGTCATGATAAAAAACAAATGCTAATTTTTTATACAATAATTCCGTTTACGCTGTTTACTTTTCATTTATAATAATAAGATGTTTAAAATTGGAAATTATTTGTTATTCGTTAAATAAATAATTTTCAAATATAATTATATTTAAATGTTTTAGAGTTATGTACTTACTCTTTCTTTCTAGTGGCATTGTAGATTTTTTCTCACAAAATTAAAGATTTTATTTTTAAAACAAATACTCACACAAAATTTTATTTAAAATAAATTACAATAATCATTCTTCTATTTCGAATATTTTCAAATTGATAATAAAATTCTAATTAATTTTTCGGAAAGTTAATGCAGAGACAAAATTATTATTATATCTAAAATAAACATATTTCCACAAAAATATAATATTTTTTTTATTTTATTGAAAATTATTTATGTTATTTTTCTTATTTATGTTATTTAAAAATTAAAAAAAAATATATTTACATATGTATTTGGAAAAAGTCAATTAGTTTAAAATTATTATTCATTATATATTACAAATTTTATGGTGTTAAAATTGGCTCCCGGACAATCCGTCAGTGGACAATCCGTCAGTGGAAAATCCGTCAGTGGACAAACCGTCAGTGGACAATCCGTCAGTGGTCAGACAATCCGTCAGCGGTTAATCCGTCAGTGAACAAATTAGTAATTCCTACCCATACCCAAAATATCACGGCCGAAACTTTTCATTTTAAAAGATTTAGAGATTGATAAAGAAATCGGCAGATTTGGCTGGATTAAAATGATATCAGTAAATTTGAAAGATATTGGACAATTCGGTTTAATTAAGCGAATGTCGATGGATTTAGAAGTATATAGGGGATTAGGATGGATTAAACATACATGATTAACGTGTGGGATTATATTGGATTTGGATGAATATCGTGGGATTATGAGAACTATATGAATAAAAGAGATAGTTTTAGATGGTTATTATGAAACAAACTCCAAATCCTCTTAATCCGCCTATATCCCTTGATATCCCAATTAATCACCGATACCATCTAAATGATAACCCTGTGAATCGTGCTCATCAAACTTAATTAACAAATTGTAAAACTAATAAAAACATAAACATTTAAATTTGATGGTGAAATTTATCTTATTCCCCGATGCTCAAATTTAGTTTTATGATTTATTAGATAATAGATTCAAATTAAATGATATAACAATTTTGTTTATTGAAAATTATTAATGATCATCAAATTATTAAAGGTTCATTAAATTGATAAAGATTTATTAACAAAAATTATTATTACAAAATTTACAATTGAAATATTTGTTAAATGATAACAATTTTGAATTAATTGGATCTCTTTATATAAATGAAATTGAAGATAAATTAAGTGATTGTACAAGAAATGATTTTAGTTCAGACATTTTACTTTAGACATTTGTCAGATTCCACAAATTAATTTGTGTTTTTAATTCTAGTTAAATATGTGTTTTTAATTGTTAAAGCACAACAAATTGTATTTGATAATAACATTTACATTAAATTCTATTAGAAAAGTTGTATGTAGTTAATTAAAATTAGGTAATTTTGGTTATTAAGTAATTTAGGTAATTACTAAAGTAATCTAAAACAAAGGATATTTAGAAAATTGTATTTTCGTATTGACATTTTTCATAGAACTAATGATTACATCAAAACTCTAACTATCTCAGCCAAATTACTTGATTCTTTCCCATTAAGTTTTGTCCAACGTGTAAGCAAGACGATCCAACAAAACAAAACCATATTGCTGCTGGCCAACAAAACAAAACCAAAACAAAACCACACGCAATCTAAATTTTAGTATGCTTACCAAAGAATTTGGGTGGATATTGGTAAATGAGGGAAATGCTTAAATAAATTGTTTAAAAATATTTAATTTTACTTATTATATCTAATTTAAATTAATTTCATTTATCAATCTTTAATAATGCAATTTGATTTCTATAGTGAACTTTTATCAGAAAAATCAAATGATTTTTTAAATATTAAGAAATTTAAATATATTTAAAAATTTTCAATTAATTATCTATCCATTTTAAATATTCAAAATAAAATTTTTTTAGTAAAACAAGTCAATGAAAATAATTGAGTCAACTATAAAAAACTCCAGAACCGACTTATTATAGTATAATTTAACTGAATAATATAATCAAATACATATATAGTAAAGTACATTAGTTTATTAAAATTTATTTATTAAATACTAGTTTATTAAAATTATTTTGTAAAATTTATTAAAATATGATATTTTATCGACTACGCCCAGAGAAGAACGAAAACAACAAAATAATAATTATATTTATATAATTTAAATGAGAATGATGAGTATGGTTTAAATTTTATAAAATAATTGAATTATTAAAGAATTAACCATAATTTTAGTGTTTGCCTTTAGTTAAATTTTTACGAAAGTTCAATTTCGGTCTTATATCGGACAGGTCAAAGAGCGATTCTATGTGAGTTGGGCCGGTGGAGAAATTTCAATTGTGAACATTATTATTAAATTCTAATTATGCACATCTGTTAATTAAACTACAGCTCACAATCAACATGTGAAAATTTATTATTATAGCAAAATTTCTTTTCATAGATAAATGAAAATTTTTAACAAATAAATGGCAATTAACAATTTATATTATATTATGAATGATGATTAAAATTATTAATAGAATAAGTAATATAGTATATTATGAATTATTTCACTTGATATTAGAAAGGGAGTTGATAAACATAAATGTTCTCGAAAAAATTCAGTAAATTATGATTGATATAATAATTTATAAAAATTTTGAATCTAAAATTAAGAAGAATTAATCGAATCTAAAACAAAAAATTGTGACAATTAAAATAATGCAATTTAAATTAAAATAATGAATTTATATCAAATGAGCTAAATAGAAATATAAAAATAAATTGATTTAGAAATTTTTTATCTTCAAAAGACTCTGTAACAAATCGTAGTATTTATATGGACAATAAGCAAAAAATAAAATTCTATTGAATAATCCACAACATTATGATTACATTCAATAATATTCTATTAATATAAACAACTCTATAGAAGCATGGCACAATATATAATGCCTGTTTAGTTAACTAAAGATTAATTTAATAGAAAAATAAATAATAAATCATGAATAAAAAATATATAAATTAAATTTTAAATTTTATCTAGTATAAATTGTAAAATATGCAAAAATTTTATAATCTTTTAAAGAATAATTATCAAATAAACTAAATTTTTAAACAAATTAAAATGCAAAATTATAAAAAATAAAATTATTACAAATTATAATTCCAATAAAGATTTTATATTAATTTTAAAAATGTACGAAAATACATTATATTAATAGAATCTATTCATTTACCAGTGTTAATTTAGAAAACATTAAAACTTCAAATTGTAATATAAATAAAAATTTTATCATGAAAAAAGTAAATATGATCTTCCTAAAGATTCTACTTAAAATAATAATTTTATAATATAATCTTTTATGAGGAACGACGAGTCTCTGGAAAAATACAGTGAATGGTTAACTTCACACAGTATATTTAAAAAAAAACTTGAAATTTGAAATTCTTATTGATATTTATTTTAAAATGATTTTTAATGATTTTTATGATTTAAATGATTTTTATATTAATTCGAATTACAATTATTTTTAACTTCACACAGGATATTTAAAAAACTTAAAATTTGAAATTCTTATTAATATTTATTTTAAAATGATTATAATTGTTTATAAATTGTTAAATCCACAGTTTTAGAGGATAAAGAGTTATTGTATTGAAATTTAGTTAAAATTCTCATATAACGAGTTTCTAGCTTCCATTGAATTCTGGCAATACATTCAAACAACATTTTTATAAAACAATGTCATTATTAAAATGTAATAAAAAACTGAAATTGTTAATCATTTACATTAGGGTTTCGCCGGAAGTTCCGGTTCCGTGTTCCGGAAATTCAGGTGTTTTTATGTTCAGGTTCCGGGAACCGGAACTCAAATTGGTTCCGGTTCCGGTTCCGGCTCCGATTTACAAATTGGTTCCGGGCAAACCGGAACTTTTTTACACCCCTAAGGATTAGTTTTTTTATAAAAATATGGGTTGTCCTTGCAATATTCTCCCCGGTTGGACTTGCAATATTCTCAAAATTTTCGCCTGCGGCGCCAGAAAAGGGTCAAATCTGCCTTATAGATCTCACAAATTCTCAAAATTTTCGCCTGCGGCGCTGAAAGATGAAACAAAATTGTCACATGGTACACCTAAAATTCCAAAATTTTCGCATGGGACTGGTATATCGAAGGAGTTGAATGCTATATCGGAGGACTTGTATGTATTAAGGGGGATCTTGAGTCAAAGGGTGTCATAGGTTATATAGTGGGATTGTGTCTTAAAATTTCTCGTTTAAAAAATGAAAGTTTCGAAATCGGCTTGGGTTTGGTTAACCGAAGAATTTCTAAACCGTCAACCCTATAAGGCTTTGAATTTAAAGCTAGACGGACTTCAAAAATAATAAGAATCTAAGATTTTTTATGTAGATATTAGGGATTTAATATCTTCGGTATATCAGGGATTTGATATCGATGGATCCCTATATCCTTCTATCCTTCCTTATTTCCACATAACTTTTTATCGCCCGATATCATACACTTACATATATCAAAAAATCCGTTATACTCCACTCCCTAATCTACATATATCACTTAATCGCTGACAAATTGTCGGCTCGGGTTTGGTTAAACAAGAATTCGGCTAAACCGTCAACCCTATTTAAAATACAAATTTTTTAAAATTTGAAAGCAAAATTTTTTTTAAAGTTCCGGTTCCGGTATAAGAGATTTGTATTATTATGGTTTTATCGAGGAATTTTGGAGATTTAGATGGTATCGGTGATTAATTGGGATATCAAGGGATATAGGCGGATTAAGAGGATTTGGAGTTTGTTTCATAATAACCATCTAAAACTATCTCTTTTATTCATATAGTTCTCATAATCCCACGATATTCATCCAAATCCAATATAATCCCACACGTTAATCATGTATGTTTAATCCATCCTAATCCCCTATATACTTCTAAATCCATCGACATTCGCTTAATTAAACCGAATTGTCCAATATCTTTCAAATTTACTGATATCATTTTAATCCAGCCAAATCTGCCGATTTCTTTATCAATCTCTAAATCTTTTAAAATGAAAAGTTTCGGCCGTGATATTTTGGGTATGGGTAGGAATTACTAATTTGTTCACTGACGGATTAACCGCTGACGGATTGTCTGACCACTGACGGATTGTCCACTGACGGTTTGTCCACTGACGGATTTTCCACTGACGGATTGTCCACTGACGGATTGTCCGGGAGCCAATTTTAACACCATAAAATTTGTAATATATAATGAATAATAATTTTAAACTAATTGACTTTTTCCAAATACATATGTAAATATATTTTTTTTTAATTTTTAAATAACATAAATAAGAAAAATAACATAAATAATTTTCAATAAAATAAAAAAAATATTATATTTTTGTGGAAATATGTTTATTTTAGATATAATAATAATTTTGTCTCTGCATTAACTTTCCGAAAAATTAATTAGAATTTTATTATCAATTTGAAAATATTCGAAATAGAAGAATGATTATTGTAATTTATTTTAAATAAAATTTTGTGTGAGTATTTGTTTTAAAAATAAAATCTTTAATTTTGTGAGAAAAAATCTACAATGCCACTAGAAAGAAAGAGTAAGTACATAACTCTAAAACATTTAAATATAATTATATTTGAAAATTATTTATTTAACGAATAACAAATAATTTCCAATTTTAAACATCTTATTATTATAAATGAAAAGTAAACAGCGTAAACGGAATTATTGTATAAAAAATTAGCATTTGTTTTTTATCATGACTAAATTATGAATCCAAATTATTTATTAACAAATAATAAATAATTTTAAAAGTTATATAATAAAATATAAGTTATATAAAAAACATAATAAAATATATTAAATTATTTTAATATGGATTTAATAAATTGTTAAAAATTCATTTTAAAATAATATTTTTTAGTATTATCAGATTTGAAGTAAAGTAATATCATTAAATATTACTGCATTTTTTACTTTTAGTTTAATTTTTAATCTTTTGACTCTGAAAATATTTATTTTAAACTTATTATTATAAATTAAAAGTATACCCCATAATCGGAATCATTATATAATAAAATCAGCATTAGATATATAATAAAATCAGCATTAGAGGAAATGCTGAAAACATATTTTAAATGAAAACATACAAATTTTAATCTAGCGATTAAATTTACACAAGTTTAAGTACAATTGTTTTTGGTTATTTCATTTACTTGTTTTTAATACCCCTAAATTCAGATCGACTTTCACAGCAAACTTTCACACACATTTTTAAATTTATTTACAATAAAAAAATTCGACAAATATACTTAATATTACATAATTTTTATTTATATTTAATAATATAAAAAACGCGTAATATTCTGGCCTGAGAAAGAAGTCCAACCAAGCGGAAATTCCGCTAGCTTTTCGATAAAAACATAAATTCAATAAGTAACAATTATTTAATTCTTTTTAAAAGTATCAATAGAGAATAGCTTAACAATATAAAAATAACTGTATTCGAAAATTAGCATTTTAAAAAGATATAACCTTGATAATAATTAATATAAAAGAATATTTACATATAATGATAAGAGAATATTTACATAAATAACTCGACAAAATTACTGCCAATATTAAAACAGAAACATATGAAAATTTAAAAAATAGAAACCAAACTGATAAATTAAAATAATATCAAAAAATCAGTTTGTTTTATCTACACGATATATAATATACTTATAAAAAATGCTATCCAATAAAGTACATGATAAAATGATATTTAAAAAGTTCTCTTACTTAGTTTTTACTTTTATAATTTAATACATTTATTTAAACAATAAAAAGTCTGGCTTTGGATTTAAAAATAATAATTTAAAACGACATCTAATATAAAAAATTAAGTGATAATAATTAAAATTTTCGCAAATACTCATGAAGAAAATAATTACAAAATGATAATAACAATCTTTTCGCGCATATGTGCTCATTAACAAGCTATACTCGAATTAAGATGGAATTTTTGACGAATTGGATGGGGCTTGTAATCCAATGCGTTTTTGATAAAGTGAAGTTATTTGTTAACAATGCGTGGGAAATCTCATGGCATTTGCAGACTCTCAAGTCTTTGCAACTCCGATAAAAATTACAAAGCCTTTTTGAAATTAATTCGAAGTTACATCCTTTCGCTATTCCGAAACGTTTTAGAATTAAAAAATAATACATAATTACTAGGGCTAGGTAATTACATATCTTAACAACGATGAACAAGAAGATTGAAAAAATCACCGACAGTAAAACTAATTTCGATCTAGGATGAAAAATAAAAAATATCAATATAATCTAATTAATAAAATATCAATATATAATATAATAAATAAATATCAATATAATCTAATTATTAAAGTTATTTTAATATTAAGTTTATTAATAGGAAAAAGAAATTATCAAATAAAAGTTTGTAGAGGAAGAAGATATTAAACATATTCCTGATGAATAATGTAAAAACGTAAAAAACAAAATAAAACCACGCATAGCACCAAAATATAAATTATTTAATAAGCTTCAAAGATAAAAATAATAATTCTTCCAATTAATGTACGAATATGACTTAATTTTATAATATTTCCTTCAAGAATTTATATTATGAAAATTCTAATATAATTTTATAAATGAGCATAGAATTCTTTGCTTTACAAGAGAACGGGTTTTTTAAAGAGCTATGTCTCCTTGATTCACCTTTTTCACCTGAGCTTGTAAAGGTGAAACAAATTGGAATAGAAAATTAAGGGGAAAGAATCGCTATATATGAATGGAATGATAATAAAACTTAATAATGTATTTTATAAATAAATTTTTTTATTTTTATTTTATAGAATTTTTTACATTTAAAATTTTCAAAAAATCAATAATCAAGACTAATGGAAAACTTATGCAGAACATCTGCAGGAACCAAAAATTAAATATAAATAAATGAAAATTAAATGTAAATAATGATAAATTGAAAATGTATGAGAATAATAATCTACACAAGAAAGAAAAAATTTGCTATAAATTTTTTGATTAAAGATGTACTAACAATTCTCGAATCAATGTTCTATTACTAACGAGTAAATACATATTTTAAATAAAATATAACAAAGAAATTTAGAAGAAATTTAGAGATCTTTGAGAAGTAAATTTACTGAATGTGAAATAGATGTTTATTTATATTAAAATTTCATATGAATTTTCCAATTTAATATCATTTAAGGCACATAGATGAATTCTTTTCAAATATAAAATATTTGATGCATCTTATTCACTGCGGAAAGATAAAGAATACCTGTTATGAAATTTAAAAAATGTATTTGTATAAATTTTTAATTATATTCTCAAGAAGGGTTTTAAATCGAGCCCGCCCTCTATAAAGTTGCACGGTAAATAAATTAGGAGAAAGAAATTGCCTTTTTGAAGACATTATCGAAATTAACTTCAATCCACATAAATAAATATATTTACAAACAATATTTATTCAAAATATTGTTAATAAGATAACACATGCTATAATTGTAAATTATAAAAATTTAAATTAAAAAATTATTTTCATTTAATTGATTAAAATGCAATATAATTGCCTATTTTTTAAATTTTTGCACAAAATAAAAACATTAAAAATACAATTAAAATATTTAATTTTAAACATATAAAGGTCAATTGCATTTTTAGAATATTATAAACAAGTAAGTTAAAGAACACTATGATGGTATGACATGTGAGGATTCATACAAATTTCAGTAAGATTTCCTTGAAAAATTATCACAAGATATTTATAAAGTAAAATTTTATTAATTAGAAGGATCTAAAGCTTTTTAAATTAAAATTTGATCGCTTATTGAAAAAGTGATTTTTTATAAAATTTATTATAAATTAGGAAATAATTAGTTTTTTCTAAAACTCTAAAAATTATACAATTTAATTGATTATGACACTAATTGAAATTAATGACGTGACACAATACATAAACTAATTAACATAAACAAACTGATTACCTAATGGACAACAAATTCAAGGATTTTAAACACAAATCCAAGGATGCTTTTTCCATCTTGTAAGAAATATGGCCACACAAAACCTATGGCGACACAAAATCCTCTATTTTTTGCGCCGCAGGCGAAAATTTTGAGAATTTTGGAGGTCCTTAAGCCAGATTTCTTCAATTTTCAGCGCCGCAGGCGAAAATTTTTTGAAATTTCGACCCAAGAAGCTAGATTTCTTCCTTTTTCATCACAGCAGGCGAAAATTTTGAGAATTTCATAGGCCCTAGGCCAAAAAATTCACTTTTTTGCCCTATGTCTTCCCCAAATTCATTTTCAACCAAAATGTTGATTTAAAAGTAGATACTTTCAAAAAAGTATAAATTCAATTTCGTAAGTATGGAGGTAGATTTAAAAGTAGAATACTTTTGAAAAAGTATGAATCGGAGCCCTGATTTAAATTAATATAATAATTTAAATTAATAATTAGTTATCTATAAAATTTATAATTAACATTGAAGAGAAATAAATTTATAAATAAATTGGTTTTTTGTAAAGATGCTGTTTTATTCTTTAATTTTTTCACTACTATTAATTGAAATATTTTATTTTAAGTTTTCTAAAAAGTAGTAAATAAGTATCTTGTATTCGCCTAGTAATTAACTCATTATATTTACCAAGAGCTTACTATCATATTAAAATTTACTTAAAATACTTAAAGATTATTTAATTATAAAGCTTGGAGATAAATTATGTCTAAACAAAAAGTATTTTAAAATTTAAGATAAGATATTACAACAAAAAATTAACATAATAGGATTTACATAATAGTTAAATTAAAAAATTATAAGAATAGAATAAATAATGAAATTAACAATTTCCTTTTTGTACAAAAAATTCAGTAGAACCATCAACCATTACGAAAATCGCTCGTCTCGTCAAGACTGATCGTGTCTAAAAATAAACTAAAAATATAATATAAATAAAATATAACATAAAATTATTATAATTTAAAAAGCACGTTTAAAAATACGAAATGATTAGATCATATGCAGGATTGTAAATAACAAGCAAATTTAACCTTATTACGAAAGAAATGGTGAAGCAACAATCGAACCTAAGGTTTTTTAAAGTATCGGAAATTTTTCATCCAATAATAATTTGTAAATATTTAATTTTAAATAAAAAAATTATTCATGATGCGACAGTTAATTTGTACATTCCATGTTCATTATTGAAAAATTAAAAAACCCTGTAATTGTTACATAAATTAAAGATGATTAATATGATTAAGCAATATTTTAGATATATCGACTAAAACATCAGTAGTTATTAGCAGTGCTTCGAAATTTCAAATTTGCTCGTACTCGTACTCGTACCTCGTACCACCCCCATTTTTTTGCTCGTACTCGTACCTCGTACTTACTCGTACTTAAGAAAAAAAGCAAAAAATCGAAAAATTTTATGATTTTTTGAAGCCCAGGCATCTATTTTTAAATTTTAAGCGTTGTATGCGATAGTTTTTGAATCTTGGAAGGCTTTGAAGCCATAAATCCTCCGATTTCATCCATTTTCTGCGCCTCAAGCGAAGGTTTTGAGCATTTTGGAGTGCAATTAGGTATATTTCCTTTAAGATGGGTCGGTTTCCAAGATGGGTCGGGTATTTTTTCATCCGTTTTTCATTTTCTTCCATGGAACGCTATTCATTTTTAAACATTCTTTTTCATAGTTTTATCTCCTGATATCACTCTTAATCTTAATTCCCTTTCTGCGTCGCAGGCAAAAATTTTGAGAATTTTGGATGTTCTTAAACCAGATTTCTTTCATTTTTTGCGCCGCAGGCGAAAATTTTCAAAAATTTTGAAGGCCATAAAGCCAGATTTCTTGCATTTTTCTGCGCCGCAGGCGAAAATTTTGAAAATTTCGGAAGGCCGTATGCGAAAAAAATTCACTTTATAGTGTTTAAAGTAAAATATTTTAAGAATTTTAGAGGGTCAAAATCTGATAATTACTCCATGTAAAACTAAAATAAATTTTAAAACAAAATTAAACTTATAAAATGGTTATTTATTAAAAGAAAACTATTAAAATTCATTGTCCAATGAATGGGAATCGAACCCAATATTAAATCATTAAAGACTTTGGTGCAGCCAAGCACCTTCACCACTCGGCCACTCGCTCACATAATGGTGAATGAAAGGAATTAAATATATTTCTTTAATTTTCCTATTAACACCAAGTACGAGAAGTACGAGCTCGTACTTAGGCCTCGTACCTCGTACTTTTCACTTTTTTTGGCCTCGTACTCGTACCTCGTACTCGTACCTGCCCTATTTTTTTGCTCGTACTTGTACTCGTACTTCGTACCAGGTACGAGTACGAGGTACGAGTACGAATTTTGGTACGAGCTTCGAAGCACTGGTTATTAGAATGATTTTATATATTAAGAAACGTCATGTTCAGAAAATGTTTTGCCTCTCTTAATTGTGATGCACGTTCTAAGGTAAGAATGTAAAAACTAAAAATTCTAATTCTTTATTTTTCAATTATTTTCAATTATCTAATAGGATCATCTTTAAAAAATTAATTAATTAAATTTTCATCGAATATGTAATTAAAATATTAAATGAATAACTTAACAATTTTAAAATTAAAATTTTTGCTTCATTGTTTATAACAGCAATTGATTTTTAGTATGAAACTGTATATATTTATAAATTATTAATTTTTGTTACACTCGTTAATTGAATTTTCTTTCAAAAGACTGTTCATTGCATGCAGTAAAATGACGCCATTTCGGCAAGTTTTTCAAATGGAAACAAAAATAAAAATTAAATTTTAGATAAAAATTTATTCATTAATTATTATACTTTTTATTTACAAGAAGACAAATTTTGAGGATTAATTATTAAAATAACAAAACAATTTAAAAATCAATTTTTGGGATTATTTATCGAAGAAAATTTTTTTCAATAATAATTTTTTATTCAATTAATGATGAAATATTATTTTTTATGATAAAATGTAAAATTCATTGAAATCATTGTACCAAAATTTACATTTAATAGTTTATCAATCTAACAAACATAATTATATTAATTACTGTTCAAAAATAATTAACTGTCTAATTTACTTATAAAATTATTTTCACATCAATTATAAATAAATTTTATGTATCTCTAAATTAATTATATATTAAACTCTTTAAATTTTCCATTTTATACTATAAAGTCTACTTTTTTCCAATTTAGCTTTTAAATTTGTGACTTTCTTTGATGCAAAGACACATTTTAATATAATGATGTAAATTATCTAAATAATTTTTAAAAATAAGATTTTCTTGTCAACTTGAAATGAAAATATTATTTGCCCTAAATTTATTTCGTCATAAATCTTCATAGAATATTTCATTATTTTATTTCATCTAATCTCTTATTTATTCATTAAAACATATCAATTAATATAATTTTTAGATTTATAAGTTAATGTAATTTATTTAAGTAAAATTAATTTAAATCGTTTATAAATAAATCATTCTTAGATTTCATCATTATTTTTAATTTTATAAAGTTAAAATCTAATTAAACATGTCTGACGACGATATAGTTAGAGCAGAATTTATGAAATTTAAAAATTTTAAAGCAATATTATGCCTACATATATTCAATTATAATATTTACTTTAGAAATAAAAAGTAATTTAAAGGGTCTTTAAAAATAGATGAACCACATTAAGCTTAACTAATTTGAAAGTTTAATTATTTAATTTATGCACCAATTGGTCACACATCGCAAACAGCCACTCTTCTGGCCACAAATAGCGTAGAATAAAAGTTTTCCCTGTTCTAAACAAATGGCACACTCGTTGTCATCTGGGGTTTTACATTCTTACCCATTTTTAGATATGTGTTGCTTGTATGTATTGTTTAAATATACTAATTATTTATTTATAGATGCTTATTAATGATAATTATTAATTATATTTCAAAATAGCAAACAAATTAAATGAACACATTTTAAATAACCATTTTAGATCTATTATTATTTAATATTATTTGCTATATTTCTATTGAGACTTTTCTTGTATAAAATTTTATAAATTCAAAGTCAATTATCATTCTAGAATTATTTTATTTTCTAAATTTTTCGTAACAAATAGTATTTTATAACAAATAGTAATATATATATTCAGCGAGACATATCATCAAATTCAGAGTATTGAGACATTGACACAAAGAAGTCTAAAAAATTCATTCCGAAAAATTTTAAATATTATGTTGATAAACATTTAATTAATTTTATATAAATATTTATAATTTTATCAAAAAAATCATTTTAAATAAAATAAATAATTATATGTTGTTGTTTTCTTTTTAATCCTAGATAAAATGATCGTTTTTTGAGGGGGGGAGTGGGTAAAACTCCTTCTCCATGAAAAAACATTAGAAGATTGTATAAAATTATTTTTCTTTATATTTTATAACTTTACTTTATTTAGGTATGTATATATTTATACGGCCTGATATTTCCTTGTTCTTAGTTAAATATTTCTTAGATTTTACTTCGAGTTTTTTATATATTTTATTCGTAAATGCTAGAATTGAATTATAAATAGGTAACCGACGGAATTTTCGCATGAGAAGAGGATGTTGCGCGCCAGGAACCTTAACAGACTGATTATTATTTTGGGATTCTTCAACAAGGCTTACTTGAGAAGTCGAGGCTGGTGACCTTTGTTATAAGTTAATTTATTACTTTCATCGATTAAAGAGTTTATTTTTGAATTTTTTTTATAAATGGGCCTACATAGTTAGATTTCTTTTGTTATCAAACTGAATTGTACTTTGTTTTTTATAAATTTACTAATTTCCTTGTTTAATATATGGTGACTTTAAGATATCTAGGTCTATTTTTTATATGAATCCTTTTAGACCAAAAGTTTTTTTGGATTTTGATTAATTTTTTAATGTGCAATGGGAAGTTATCGAATCTTAATAATTATTAATTAATTTTTCCATTATAGGTAGTTAAAATAATCTTATAAAACTATCATATAAAAATTATATAAAGTGATAATTATATAGTCTTGTTAAAATCTATTTTTTTTAGTTTTGTTATTAGTTGTTTGTTTTTAGTCTATTAAATTATTTAACTGAAATAATTTTTAGAGTGTAAAACTACTCAGTGATTTTATTTGAATTAATTATCTTATTAGTAAAAAATATTAATCATAATTGATTTAATTTTCCTCTTTAATTCACTAATTTCCTCTTTAATTCATTCCTCTTTAATTCACTAAATATTTTTTAATAAAAACTTTAAACTGAAAAAATTGTTTAATTTAGTGATATAAATTGTAATATTCGTATTATATTTTTATAATTATACAAATAATTACTTATGTTATTTATAATTTATCGCTTTTTTAGATGCAAATATAGTCAACACCTTTATTTTAGATAAACATTGCACATTAATTATTTGTAGTTTTTATTTTACATAAAATAAAATGGGTCCCATAATGCGATAATGCCTAATTAACTTACTCAATAAGTTCCAAAAAATTAATTTTTACATAATCTTCTTTTCCGGTGTTTAATGAATTCTTTATTGTTATCAATCTTAGATATATATTTTGCAATTAAACACTAAATATGTTTTGTCGTGCAGGAATAATTAATTTTTATAAATTTTTGAGTTGCAAAATTTTGTGTTTTTTTTGTATTATATCTTTCTATTTGATGTGAAAAATTTCAATTCAGCAAATTTTTTACATAATTTTTGTCAAATGCATCAATTACCCAATTGTTATAGATGAGCGAGAGAGGCAAACGGCAACTAGTCCTTCTCTTATATTCTAAATTTTTCTTCTAATCCTCAATATTTTTCCCAGTTTTTGTCTAATAAATTAATCCTCATTGTATTTGAAAATAGGAACGGTTGGGATAATTTTATAATTCAATTAATTTTTCGTACCAAAATCATATTTTTATTAGTGAACTTTAGATGTTTTGTTGAATTTTCTAAAATCATTTGCATATTCTTATCAATTTTATGCTTTGCTGGACTATTATAGGTATTTAATTTCTTTGTTCCAATATTTTCAGAACTAAAGGGCTGCTGCTGATAAAAATAATTCTAAAGTGCAAATATTTTATTTATATAAAAATTACCTACAAATTGTGGAAGTTCCAAGTGAGTACGAAAAATGTCTAATATTTTTATATTTTATATTTATACTTTATATTTTTTAATATTTTTTCACCAATATTTATATTTTCTATTTCTTCATTATTTAGATCTTCCAGATCTCCAACAATATTACGACCTTACCCTCAAACTCTTCTTTTTCATTACCATAATAGATTTCCTCCAAAACTTAACCATCTTCAACCTCCTCATATTCTATACCATTATCATCCATCAAGAGAATTTTTTCCATCACACTCAATACACTTGTAGTTATTTTACTTAATTTGTTTTGTTGTATAAATTCATTTTTATTAAATTAAATTTAATTTATAGAATTGTTTTATATCAATTTTCTATTCATGGCGCATAATGAAATTAAACATTGATGTGTATTCATAATTATTTTTAAGTATCTTTAATTATAAATTATTTTTTCAATAGTTCAAATTTTATCCAAAAATATTATTCAACAATATTATTCAAATTTTATCTAACCAGATTACTTTAACATTTAATCTGGGTTCTTTATGACATTCTTCCGACGAAATAACATGATTTGTATTATATTTCAATTTTTTCTATACATTAATTTAATAAATTAAAGATTTAAAGTCTTTTTAAATATAATTTTACTAAATTATTTTTAGAAAATTATTAAAAATTTTGTTTTTTTAATTAAATCTTGTACTTTCATAATCTTTTTTATTAAACAAACGTGCAATTTTATTAAGCGGAAAATTTATTTAATTTCTTCGATTTACGAGGAAAATATGCTTCAAATTACTATTCATACACATAATTTTTGAACAGTCACATCATTTTTAAGCCAATCTACAAAACAGTCCTTTGCTCAGTCAGATGTATAATTAATAATATTTCTATAATAAATATTTATTTAATTAAATTGAATATAATTTCAATTAAAAAATTAGGTTGCCATTTTTTAAAAAATGAGCTTATGAACTCTATTTCAAGACCAATTCTAATTTTTAAAAATAATTTATGCTTATTAAAAATCCAAATAAATATTAATGCATAAATTATAAATTTTGTCTAATTATTTTAAAGTTTTTTATTTAAAATTGTCAACGTTTAAGCATAATATTTGCTATAGACGTTTTAACTTGACATTTGATACTAAAAATTAAATACTAAAAATTATTTGACTCAAAATTTGCCATTTAATAGACAAATCAACACCATAAATAGATTAATCAGTGTCGAGATCAGTGTCGATTAATCAGTCTTTTTGTTTAGATGGCGCAGTTTAATTCGCTTTTTATAATTAATAAATAATAATCATTAAATTTTTATAGTCACAACTAGTGCCCAATTTTTATTTAAAATTGTTATATGTAGATTATTATTCTCTCGATAATCTGAATTTGTTAAAGTTATTTTAATTATTTATTTTTACTAGTTTAATAAATCATACATAAAATTATTAAATTATTTTGCTATTTTACATTTATATTAGTATTATTATGTTTTGTTAATTTATAAATTAATTTGCCTTAATTTATAAAATTCAAGACTTTAATTGATCCCAAATTCCTTCGTAAAACCTTTATGTAAGATTAATAGTTAATTTTTAACAAAAGAGTAATATATTTATTTTATAGCTTTTACAAGCTATAAAATAGCTTGTAAAAGCTCCTATTCAATGAATAATCATACATATACTTTTAGAAACATAAAATAAGAATAAAATATGATTTTATTATTTCACATATCAAATAAAATTTATATTAAGTTATAAATTATTTAAAGTTATAAACTATAATTAATCTATAAAGTAATTAAAGTAATTCAACCATTAATTTATTTTAGAGCAATCTCGACTAGCAAAAAGGTTTGTCTAGTGTTCAGGAGGACATCCTTCACAATTTGGTGCTTCTTTTCCTCTAAATATTATTCATTCTACTTATTAAAAATATAAAGGCATCAAATATTTCTTCCAATTTAATCAATCGTTTGAGATTTTTAACGATGATTAGAATTTTAAATTGCTTCTGAAATCTTAAATTAAAAACAGCAAATTGATTTTTAAATTAATTCAAAACTGAAAATTTTTTATAAAAGAAAGTGAATCATTTATCATTTAATAATTAGTTTTTTTACACACCACCCACCCTTATCTTCTCTTCATTTCCCATTTTCTAGCTTAATTAACATAATACAACAACAAAAAAGGTTTTTTTCAGAAAAATTTTATTTAAAAACAAATAATAATTAAAAAAATTTTTTAAAGAGATAAAAAAGATCTGTAATTTATAGAAATTTTATAAAAATCAAAAATATTTTTTCTCTTCATTTTATAAAAGTTTGATTTTTCTTTATTTTTCTTCTTCTTCATAGTGTTTAGCGGGTGATGATAGCCATAAGGAAAACTATAAAATGCAGAGATGCTACAATAAGAAGCAGAAACAGAATGAGAGCAACTCTTTTTGAATTAAATAATTTTATTTAAATTTAAATGTAATAGTTAAAAATAAAAACCTCACCAAAAAATCTTTTGAATTAATTATTAGATAACATTGGATGACATCTTTTTAATTGAAAAAAAGAGCATTTTTTCATTAATTTATAATGAAATTCCATATTCACGATTTCAGCACTTTAAAGGTTCATTTTCACTTGTGTTGATTTAATCGATTACTCAAACATATGTACTTCAACGCATTTAATCATAATTCGCCTAACTATATTTAGCTAACTTTGCATTTTCAGTTTCTGCAGTTATTTTTGGATTGGCAAAAAATGTTTTACATTTTCAAAAATTATTTTTCAAAATTTGATAGTTAATTTAATAAATATTTTATTTTAAATAACTTTAACTTTCTTAATTATTGACTTTTTATTATAATTTAATTTTTTATTATAAATTAAATTATTGGTGACTTCGTTTTCATTTGGTGCCTTCGCAATTAATTTATAAATAAGTACTAGATTATCCGAATCTGGAATTATAGCGTTTGATCCCAATCTAGAATAACAGCAAAATGGCAAAAATACGCAACTAAAAATATTTGAACTTTAATATTTATAATTTATCGTTTTTCATGCTCCAAAATTCTAAATTATTTAAGCTTTTCTTAAGCTTAAGCTTATCAATTAAATGAATTAATCGTATAATATGTATTATAAGAATTTTTACAACATCCTTTTTATTTACATATTATTTTATTATTTCAAATTTTTAGTGTGAATTTTTAGTTCTTTAAATATTTTTAAAAATTTTTACAAAAATATCATATTTATGCAAGAGTCACAGCGTTCCTCCTCTCTTCTGCACTTTTATATTTTGTGCAGTCTACTTCCGTATGATTTTTAGAGCAAAGAGCGCAAATAATTTCCCTTTCTCTCGATCGGCTTCGGCTATCCGAGCTGCTCTTTCCTCGGTCTGGAAAGGGAGAGTCTCTTCTTTTTCTATATTGATTATTTCTCTTGTCTTCTTCACTAAAGGGACTAAAAGATCTGGATCTATCTCTATTATAATTTTCTCTATTTTGGTTATAATTTTTATCGCGGAATTTTTCTCTATTTGGACTAAAATTTCTATTATTAGATGGTCTAAATTGTGTAAAATTTCTATTTTGGTTATTGCCATACCAGTTATTGTTAGAATTTTTATTTGTGGTTGTCGTTAAACTTATTATTTTTTCTCCTGCTTTTTGTTTTCTAACCGAATATTGTACTTCCTTAACCGTTCTGACGTGTGTAAGTGCTTTTTTAAACGCCGCTCTAAATTTTTCCGTTGACCAATCCTCTTCTTCCTCTATTGATTTTATTGCAAAATATTTATCTAAAACTTCTGCACTTAATTTACTCTCTAAAGCCATATAATAAGGGTGTCATCTGTATTTTGTTTTAAAGAATTTAATAGTCGGCATATTTTCTCTATTTTTAAATATAATCTCTCATCTTCTTCAAAACATTCCAATATTGGCAAATTCATTATTTCCTGATTTAATGACCTTATTAGCTTTTTACTATCTCCAAACTTCTCTAATATTAAATCAATCGCATCGTAGTATCCATCTTTTGTTATTGGTATGCCCTCTATTAATTCCTTAGCTGCTCCTTCTAAACCTGCCTGTAAAAAATTAAATTTCTCTATTTCCGACAAATTCCTCTCATCATGTACTAACACCTTAAAATTCTCCCAAAAGGAAAACCAACTCTCTATTTCTCCGTCAAATTTCTGTATTTGGATTTGTGGTAATTTCGCTTTAATAAAAGTTCCCCCGTGATTTGAGGAACCAATTGATGCTTCTTCTGGGTCTATATCTAATCTTTCCTCAATACTATATTTTACTGTCTCCCAATTCGCTCTAACTTTTCTCACCTCTTTCAAAATACTCGTTAAGTCTAACTCTTCAAGAAATGTCGAAAATGAAGCCTCTTTAATTTCTTTACTCGCCGCCGACAATCTTCCTATATATTCAGTAGCTTTTTTCTTATTATCATCTATTTCGTAAATTAAATCCCCAAATTGCTCTAAAGTATTTTTAACAAAAAAGTATTGCCTACGTAGCTGATTTGGCGTAGCCTTATCGCCTAATTTTTTCGGTAGATCTTTATTTTCTAATTCCCTTAACCTATCTACCAATTCTAAAATTATCCTTTCAAAACTTAGTATAGGCCTTTCCATATTTAATTTTATTTATATATTTTAAATTTAATTTAAAATTTTTAGATTTTTATTTAAATTTAAACACCTTTTCGCTCCTTCTTCATTAGCTTCGTTGAACAATTGAAAACACAATTTGAACAAGGCGATTTGAACAATTTTACAGGTCCGTTGCTCGCCACGTATTGAAAGATGAACAATTCGCCTAAATATCACCAAATTAGTCTTTATAATTTAAAGATTTGAAAGGGCCGTGGACTGGGCGATTTAAACCTCTACCTTACTCTATTATTAATTATTATTATAAAATAATTTTTATTTATTTTAAAAGAAGAAAATTTTTATTTTATTTAAAAAATATGTATATGGAAGTGTAAAAGTCAAAAGCTGGGAATAACATAAAGCATTATATATTAAAATTATTAATGTAAAAGATTGGCCGATAAGATCTCAATACCATCTTTTCTTCTTTCTCGTGCTTCTTCTCTCAAGTTCAATTTCTTCAGGCTTTTCTTCCATGTCCACGACAGGCACCTGTATTTCCTTGACGGGCAGAACCTTAATTAAATTTTTGGTACAATCCACAACAAAGATAGATAAATGGATGAATGGAAATAATATAATAAAAATAATATAAAATAATAATAATTCTAAATAATAATTCTAATTGAAAAAAAAATATTTAAAAAATGAAATTTAGTAATGACAAAGTTGATGTAAATTTATAACTTAAAATTTTTTTTAAACTTAAACAATAAAAATACTATTATCGATATACATAATTAAAAAAACTTGTTAAGCTGTTGAAATAATTATAGTGTTCCCCATTGCTTAAACTATGCGAATCGTATACTAAGGAATTATTAGCTCATGCTTTATCATTGCATAATTAATATATTTTCTTAAATAATTTATTTCAGCATATCGAAACATCAAAAGAAATTTCTAAAATTATAAAAAAATGAAATTGGATTCCTTTACTGGTGATTTGACTACATATAAGTACTTTAAAGGAAAAAATTAAAGATAAAAAATAAACATAAATCAACGAATTGCTATTTAATTAAATTAGTAATTGATCAAAGATTAGAGTTAATATTAAAAGAAATAAAAAATTTACATTTGAATGATTTTAAATCTCGTTATTGGTGTAAAATTTATGGGTAAAAAAGTTAAGGTTAATTATATTTTATTCAGCTTGCTTTATTTAATAATAGTTATATTGTTTTATTTAATAATAATAAATTTTAATTAGGATATCAAAGTTAATGTTGGGGATAAGTTTTTTAAAATTATAATTATGAAACGAATACATCAATAAAAAATAATCAAGTAGAAAAAACATCAATAGATTAATGGTAAAAAGTTATGCTAATTATGTAGCCCCATTTTCATGGCCAACCTATCGCCTGATCGCAATCCGTGTGACTTTTTTCTGTGGGGGTGGTTTATTTAATACTAATCACTTTCGTTTAAGAGAGTAAGTGTAAATGTTAGAAAAATGCAACGGGAATAAAAATTTTTTTATTAATATTTCGTGTAAAGAAAATTTTAAATTATTAAATAATTATATTAAATTATTATTAAATTTGTACGACTAAATACATAAATATAAGAATAAATTTGTTTTCAAGTTCAATTAGGGTACGATTAAGTTGGAGACAGATAAATAAATGCTAAATTATTTATGATAAGGCCAACACTTAAAATATTCTCTTCATGTGTAAATAGTTGTTCAAATTAAGTTGTTCATAATTTTGTTCAGATTGATCGGATCGAGCTGATTTTGGTGTCATTCAACTCAGCTCGTCGAGCTCTTTCGAATGAGCTATCATTTGTATTTTCAAATTTTTGACCCAAAAATCCCCCTTTAACTTTTGACCATTTCGTGCCCATATCTTGGTCCAAACTTGTTCAATCACAGTCTTTCGACTCAGCTCGAGGAGCCCTTTCGAATGAGCTATCATTCAGAAAATCGATTTTTTCACCCCAAAAATGTGATTACTCCCCCCTATGGTTTTTCGATTTTTGGGGACCTATATCTCGCTCCATTTCCGCACCTGGAGAGTGGTACCGTTCGACTCAGCTCGTCGAGACGAATCGATTGACATATCATTTGTACCGTTTCGGCGCAGGTCCTCGACTAAACTACAGCCCTAATTTTATTTTTATAACATTTTTAATTTTTTAAATTTTAAAACCTTTTTAACAAAATTTTTACATAAAGTAATATGTATCATATTATTAATGGAATTCGTGAGGAATATACAAATTATTTATCTAAATTATCTTAAAAATTATTTAACATATACATATGTTAATTCATAATTTTTTTCTCTGTTACTTTTATTTATTTAAACAAACATTTATATAAATATAAAATTTTATTATTGCATTTATATAACTTAGAAATATTTTAATAATAAACAAAATTATTTTATTTTTTAAACTTTTTTAGACTTTTTCCCATAAGTTTCAATAAATGATACCGTAGAAATAAAAGATAGTTGCTAAACTAATTAATTTTAAATAAATAGATAAATGTATGAAAATATATAAGAAACTTAGCATAAATTATTTTACTAATATTATTTGATAAAATTATTTTGGACAAAAACGTTGCTGAAATAAATCGAGAAATATTGTAATTGTTAAAGATGCTTCCAGACTGAAACAAGAAAACAAGCTAAAATTAAAAAAAATATTTAAAAATTAAAATTTTCCAGAAGTTTTTTATAAACGCAAAAAATAAAGAATAAAACTTAAGCAAAAAATTATTAGTTAAAAAAATCATTAAATCCCAGAAAAATTCTAGTATTCAAGAATCAGTGATGAAATTGAACAGCATTTAAGTCGTTAGATTCTTTTTTCAGACGAGAAAATTTTTACAATTGGAGCTTTTTGTTTATATATTATTATTTTTGCATAAAACTAGCTTTGTGCTTTAATATGTTAAAAAATACTTGATGAGTCGACAATATTTCCAAAAAAATACTAAAGTACAGCAAAAATTTTTATTAAAAATAAAAAAATTCTTTGCTATAATACAAACATCTATAATTTAAATAAAATTTTAAATTTATTATTTTAACTCAAAAGTTTCTAATATGTTGAAATGCAAATTAATAAAAATATGCTATTAAATTGAAAAGCAAGATTAAAAAAGTTTTAATGCAAACTCAAAATAACTTCCTTTTTGAAGCAATGTTAAAATATTTACATACAATGATTTCTTTACACATAAATTCAACAAATGCTTACGATTTTTGAATATTGCGCGCTTAAATTTATCTATTATTTATTTTAAATATGATAATTAGTGCCAAATTCATCAAAAATTTACAAAAATTATTCACGTTAAAAGTTAAAAAATATTCAATTAAATTCATATTAATGAACATTAAAAATACTTATGTATTTAATTACTTTTAAGTACAAAGTAACACTTGATCCAACAAGTATTAACTTATATCACAGGCGAGATATAAAAATAAAACGTTTTTGCGTAGAACGACCTCGCGTCAATGGTTTGAGTCGCACAATATACCAACATTGCTGTGGCCCGCAAAATCCCCGGATCTCCTATAGAAAATGTATGGTCAATGCTTGTTAGTGATGTATATCGTAATTAAAGTCAATTTGAGAACGTTTATGATCATAAAAAGGCCATATCGAAGGAATGCTAACTATTAAAATTAATTTATAAAATTGTAATTAATAAATTTACATTTGGATCATACAATAGTAATAATTATAAATATGCGGGTAATATTATATTTTTTTATAAGAAATTATTTAATTAATGAAATCAACTAAAAAACGATTTGCATTGCTTTTAATATTACGTCAAATATGTATTTAAATTTATTTTATTTATTTAAATTGTTGCAGTTTAAATAACCACAAAATGATTTTTAGTAAAGAGCTCAGAAATTATTAGCGCATCGACTATATTATTTAAATATTTTTTTGATTTTTATTATATCTTAAAATATCTTTAACAACTTTTCACTAAGTTATATTTAAACTCATTAAGTGCGCAAATTTGATAATACAAGAGCATCAAAAAATATTAATAAACTTTATATGATAATATTAACGATAATTATATAGGAAAAGGACTACATCAACTACATATATAGTATTCTAGAAATTTTTGGAGTTCATAAATGTTAAATCCTCAACTTGTTTGTATTAATAACTATTCAAATAATTTTTATACAACAAAAGATTTTTTTGTCCATTTTATTAAAATTTTGATTTCTTAATTGTAACTAAATTGTAATTGAATTTAAATATCTTCTATTAATCCAAATTAGTCTTATTTACCTTCCTTATAATCTAATAAATAAAAAATAAAAATATGTGAACGATTTGAAGTTGTTTCGAATTCATTTAGAATTTTTCTGTTCTCAATTTAGTTTATAGAAGCTAAAGAACTAAATGAATTTTAATTTGATTCAAACCTTCAACTGTTGCGTTCCTTTGAGTAGCAGTCTTTACGATTGATTCATTTTCTGGAAATAAATTTTATATAATTAAAAACTTTTAAATAATAAAATTGTTGCTTTGTCCTTCAGCATAAGGATCAGGATAAATGATTTAAATAAAACTTTAAATTATTTTAAAATTTTAAATTTCGATAATATAATTGTTAGAAAGTATCTCGGGCATGAAAAAAGTAACTATTGATTTCTGCTCTGTAAATTTGAAATATATTTACTAAATATATAATTAAAGTTTTCAAATAAAAAAGTATATAATTTTAGATAAAAAATCAATTTCAAAAATCAATTTTTATTTTAATCTAAGAAGTTAATTTTGTTTAGCAGATTCTGCAGTTTCAAACTGCGTAGGAACTACTGGAATATGAATTCAATATCATAATATAAATTTGTTTCATTCAAATTGTTAAAACAAATTATATTTAATTTTTTTAAGGTTACCTGTATTTTTTAAGTTTTTAGTTAATATTTTATATAAAGTAATAATGGAAAATATTACTATTTTGAGCTACATATATACTAATATACATATACTCTTTTGATTCTTAAGTTAATTCTCCCAATTAATTGATTATTATTTTGTTGTTGCTTCAACCCCACATATTACACATTTTAACTGTAATTAACTGTTTATGAGTCCATTTTAACTGTTTATGAGTTCAATGAAAAATACAAATTTTTTCAATATCTATTTTTATTAGTGTTTCAATGAAACCTAAATTTCGACGGAAACGGATCCGATTTGAGATTCGGATCCCGAATCGGAACTTTTTCTTTCGGTTAACCGAACCGAACTATCCAAATCCCCTGACATGCCCGATACCTCATCATTTACACGATATCACATTTTATCACCGAATTTCTTCGAATAACCTCAATCCCATCAGATCCCTAGATCGTGGTATTTGTGTGTATTTTAGCAAAATCTGGGTAATTCGCTATTGTATAAAAAATTATTGTATAGCAAATCTGGGTAGCAAATATATAGCAAATCTGGGTAGCAAAATCTGGGTAATTCGCTATTGTATAAAAAATTATTGTATAAAAAAAAAAAAAAAAATTACTATTGTATAAAAAATTATTTTTATAAATTTTTATAGTCTATTGATTAAAAAATATAAGAAATATATTATAATATGTACAGGTATTTCAATATACCTAACGGTGCAGGATCTAGTTTGACTTGGCAAAAGCAGCACGAATTTTTTAGAAATTGCAAAAATCTAGTTTTGTTAATTTTTTTAAATTATATAATTTATTACATGATTTTAATACAAATATAATAAGCATTACTTTTTAAATCTTTCAATTTATATGATATTGGCAAGCATCAAATACAGTAAAATCAAATAGTTAAAAATAATAAATAATAGTATAAAAAATGTAATATTTTGGGCAAAGAATTTCAAAAAAACTTCCAAAATAAAAATATTAACATATCAAATTGTAACAGAAATATAAGTCCAAAAACAAAATTTTCAGACATAGAGTTAAATACTAACATTGTGTGGGACGTCCTTAGATCACTTCCTGGCCGCAATTCAACTTCTCCGGATAATATTCCCTATATACTACTAAAATATTGCGCCGACCCACTTGCAAAATTAGTCACAGATATCTTTAGATGTATTATTGATAATGCACAAATTCCATCAATTTGGAAATCCTCGCTTATTATACCATTATATAAAAAGGGAGAAAAATCAGATCCAAAAAATTATCGTCCAATATCGCTAACATGCACATTATGTAGAATTTTTGAAAGAATTATTGCACAACAATTAACAAAATTCTTAGAAGATAATAAGTTCTTTAATAAAAATCAATTTGGATTTCTTAAATCAAGATCCACAACCACACAGTTGTTATCTACCATGGATGATTTTTATAACGCAATACAAGATGGATATAACATAGATATTATTTATATCGACTTTGCTAAGGCTTTTGACACTGTACCAATAAATATTCTTTTAGATAAATTAGAAAAGGCAGGCATAACCGGAAAAGTTTATGCATTTCTTAAAAACTTCATATCAGATAGGACTTTTAAGATTAAGATTGGTAACCAACTATCTCACAATTATGAAACATTTTCGGGCGTACCTCAAGGAAGTGTCTTAGGACCACTTTTATTCCTTATTTTTATAAATGATCTTCCTAATGAAATCCCTGAAGATGTTGGAGTAAAACTATACGCAGACGATGTAAAACTATATATAGCTCATAAAAACGGCATAGAAAGAGAACAACTCAATAATGTTTTAAGAATACTTGAAAAATGGACAGAATTAAATGGTTTAGAAATATCCCCTAGCAAATGCTTTGATTTATATCTAGGTAAAAATAACATGAAAAGAGAATATACCATACATGGATTAAAAGTACAAGAAACAGAATGTATTCGTGATCTTGGAATATTAATTGATTCAAAAATATCATTTAACAATCATATAAATATGATCATAAAAAACGCATATTTAAAAAGCTCCCAAATAATAAGAATAATTAAATCTAGAAATTTAAATCTCCTCGTAAATATATATAAGACATATATAAGACCCCAACTAGAATACGCAACTGAAGTATGGAATCCACAGATGAAATATCAAATAGAGAAAATTGAAAAAATCCAAAAACTATTCACTAAAAATATTTACAAAAAATGTGGTTTAATCAAGGTCCCATATGAAGAAAGATTAAATACTTGTAAACTCGAAAAGTTATTAGATAGAAGAAAGGTCGCCGATCTGTCCACCGCCTTTAAAATTATAAAAGGTTTTACATCCCTTAATTCACAAAAATATTTTAATTTATCAAATAGATCCCTTCGCAGGCCTCTACTTCTTAGACAAAAAAATATACAAATAAAACAAAAAATAATTTCTTTCACAGAGTGGTAAATAACTGGAATAAACTTCCAACAGAGCCATTTAAAATAAATGATCCGAAAAAATTTAGAAGTCTCATTAAACAGTATTCTATAAAATACTAAGGACATTAAACCCTAGCGTGCGTGGTTTTCGAGTGTTTGTTTACTATTTATATATATTTTTTTCATGTTTTTTTGTTGTTGCTTTACATGTTGCTTCACATATTTTTTTGCTTTGTATATATTTTTTTACGCACCACTTTAATGTATTTTAAAATATCTGTGGTTTGCTGATAAATAAATAAATAAATAAATAAATAAATAAATAAATAAATAAATAAATAAATAAATAAATAAATAAATAAATAAATAAATAAATAAATAAATAAATAAATAAATAAATAAATAAATAAACGATAATTTATTTCAATATCTCACTAATTTTTGGCATTTTTTGTCAATATTTTGCCCACATGTTTCAATATTTTATGGCCATATTTTGCGATTTTATTTCAATATAAATCCGAGCCCTAGTTATAACATTGAAAAGATAAATTTTAAGTTGATATTTAAAATAAAATTTTGTTTTAATATAACTAACGCAACGTCCCATTTTTCAAATAAAAGTATTTAAAAGAATTCAGTTACCAATGGTTAGCGAGATATCAACTAAAGGCCTATTCTTGCCTATTCTTATATTTATTATGAATATGCGTTTAATTTATGTTGTATTTAACTTAACAATGTATGTAATTATGTATTATAAATACAATTCAAAATATATGTATTTAACAATGACTTATTTTGAAATTATTTTATTAATATTTAATAATTTTTTGCTACCTGCATAACGATATTGAAATTAATTTATAAAAGTATATAATTTTTAAAATATTGGTATATGTATACAGGGTGGGGCAAAAGTTCGGCGACAAATTTTATTTTGTCCTTTCTTAAAATTTACTTTATATTTTGCTTTGTTTTTAGATTTTCCATATTCTATGATTCACGCTCTACACATTTTATCTTGAAAATTTTTTCATATCTCATAAAGTAAAAATTTTACAGAATGTTAAAGAATCGTGCTTCTATTATTTCTTTGTTTTTTAAAAATGTTCGAAAATGTGACATCGCTAAACGGCTCGATATCTGTCGTATGCTAGTTTCCAAAGTAATAAAACGATATCATGAGCTTGGAAATACTAAGGACCATCCTAGTAGTGGCCGGCCGGTAACCGCAGTTACGTCTGAAAGCATAAACGTGGTCAGATGCCAAATTCGCCATTTTTCCGATCAATCGATGTGTAAAACGGCCTCAGATCTCGGAATGAGCCCGAGGAGCCTCCAAAGAATTGTCAGAGTGAAGCTTAGACTTCGGAGCTAAAAGATCAGTCGCGCATATTTCCTTATCTATCGAATGAAGCATCAGATGCTTCAGAAATGTCGAAGGATTAAACGCCTGGTCGCAGCTGGTCGCCATAACAGAGTGATGAAATGTAAAAATTAATGCTAGTCTAAAAATGGCATTCTGAGGGGGGAGTTTGCATCCTTGGGCGTTATAGCATTACGGAGAAAACCAATTCTCGCTTCAGCAGGATTGAGCACCCGCGCATGGAGCCAAAACGACAAAATCCAGCTCTGTGGGGAGCTGTTTCCTGGTTTTTGGGGGAAAGATTTAAGGCCTTCAAACTCACTGGATTTAAGTCAGTGGATTATTCTATTTGGGCAATTTTGTAGAAAAAAGTATGCCGAATCCGATACGCAACATAGGAGGAACTGAAAATTGTTTTGAGCGTGACTGGAACTAAATATCCTATGAACAATGCGCGACCATTGCGAGTCACAACCGTAAGCGTTTGGATGCGTGTATTTCAGTCAGGGGCGGTCATTTTGAGAAATCATTTTAATAAAATGATTATTATATCCTATTAATTATATTTTATCATTTTTTTCATGTTAAATAATTTTTTTACAATAGATTTTATTAAAAACATTTGTCGCCGAACTTTTGCCCCACTGTAAGGCGGAGACTTAAATTGCAAATCCTAAAATGTAAAAGTCCCCGCTTATCAATTTATCCTAGCTTAAAAGCAAAAGACAAACTCCCATAGTCGGTTCAGTCAGCATTCACTTAAGGCTTTAAATCAGCGAGCAAGCGTAGTCCTCTCTTTAGTTTAAACAAAGCTATTTAATCTTCAATGTAATCTTACAATAAATAAAATGAAAAGGAAAATAAAAAGCGCTTATAATATAAGTCCCTGGATATCTAATATGCTCTCGTTACTTATTATGTTATTATTAATCGAAATGTATTTTACCTTTATTATCATATTTGTCGCGCTTATCTTACATTTTATATTATTCAATAAAAATTCATATTTCTCTTCTAAGGTCCTTCTGGACCACAAATGAGAGTTTGAGAAAGAGAGTGAAGAGAGCGATATCGTAGACTCCAAAAGGATAGAAAAGGAATACACCACTGCGCTTGAGAAGGGACACCTCTATAGGGACTGGGACCAACACACTTTACTGGTAGCACCGGATGGTTCGACTGTAGGGCAAGCTGGGGAGTTAATGCAGAAAAACGATAATACTCGGACCTATTCAGCCATCTCATATTGCAGTCGGACTTTAGCCCAATCAGAACGAAAATGGCCTCCAGTTCAAATTGAACTAGGAGCCATAATTTTTTCCCTTCGGGAATTTAAACCTTACATTTTTATGTCCGATGTCGAACTACACACGGACCACAAACCTCTAGCGTATCTATTAAAGAAAGCTGAGGCACACCCACACCTCGCTAGATGGCTAATAGAACTCCAATCTTATCAGATAAAAATAGTACATATAGCGGGAAAACAAAACTCGTTAGCAGACGCACTCTCTAGAATTCATGAAGAAGCACCTGAAAAAATTGAAAACCTAAAAGAGTTGGAAGATATCGCAGAATTTCCAGTGTGCTTAGCGTAAGACCTAGTAGTAGACTAACAACAGATGAAATAATTAATTCAGTAATTCTAAGAGACAATAAAGGGCAATCATTTACGGTAGATATTAAAAGAGAACAAAGGGAAGATCCTGAGGCACACGCATATATAGACTTTCTAGAAAATGGTACTACCCCAGAAGGATTCACAGAAGCAGAAATTGCTAGTTTTGTTAACAGAGCTGCAACACTCTGTTTAGATTCAGATATTCTGTACTTCAAACCTTCTGGTTTTAAAATGAGACTTTACATTTATAAAAATTAATTACTAAATATTAATTATTAAAATTGAGATAGCATAAAAATTTTTTATTGAAATTATTATAAATCATTAAATTATTACAAAATTTACAATTGAAATATATATGTAGTTAAATTCTAAAAAATCAATATAATTATCTGACTATTGTATAAAAAATTATTTTTATAAATTTTTATAGTCTATTGATTAAAAAATATAAGAAATATATTATAATATGTACAGGTATTTCAATATACCTAACGGTGCAGGATCTAGTTTGACTTGGCAAAAGCAGCACGAATTTTTTAGAAATTGCAAAAATCTAGTTTTGTTAATTTTTTTAAATTATATAATTTATTACATGATTTTAATACAAATATAATAAGCATTACTTTTTAAATCTTTCAATTTATATGATATTGGCAAGCATCAAATACAGTAAAATCAAATAGTTAAAAATAATAAATAATAGTATAAAAAATGTAATATTTTGGGCAAAGAATTTCAAAAAAACTTCCAAAATAAAAATATTAACATATCAAATTGTAACAGAAATATAAGTCCAAAAACAAAATTTTCAGACATAGAGTTAAATACTAACATTGTGTGGGACGTCCTTAGATCACTTCCTGGCCGCAATTCAACTTCTCCGGATAATATTCCCTATATACTACTAAAATATTGCGCCGACCCACTTGCAAAATTAGTCACAGATATCTTTAGATGTATTATTGATAATGCACAAATTCCATCAATTTGGAAATCCTCGCTTATTATACCATTATATAAAAAGGGAGAAAAATCAGATCCAAAAAATTATCGTCCAATATCGCTAACATGCACATTATGTAGAATTTTTGAAAGAATTATTGCACAACAATTAACAAAATTCTTAGAAGATAATAAGTTCTTTAATAAAAATCAATTTGGATTTCTTAAATCAAGATCCACAACCACACAGTTGTTATCTACCATGGATGATTTTTATAACGCAATACAAGATGGATATAACATAGATATTATTTATATCGACTTTGCTAAGGCTTTTGACACTGTACCAATAAATATTCTTTTAGATAAATTAGAAAAGGCAGGCATAACCGGAAAAGTTTATGCATTTCTTAAAAACTTCATATCAGATAGGACTTTTAAGATTAAGATTGGTAACCAACTATCTCACAATTATGAAACATTTTCGGGCGTACCTCAAGGAAGTGTCTTAGGACCACTTTTATTCCTTATTTTTATAAATGATCTTCCTAATGAAATCACTGAAGATGTTGGAGTAAAACTATACGCAGACGATGTAAAACTATATATAGCTCATAAAAACGGCATAGAAAGAGAACAACTCAATAATGTTTTAAGAATACTTGAAAAATGGACAGAATTAAATGGTTTAGAAATATCCCCTAGCAAATGCTTTGATTTATATCTAGGTAAAAATAACATGAAAAGAGAATATACCATACATGGATTAAAAGTACAAGAAACAGAATGTATTCGTGATCTTGGAATATTAATTGATTCAAAAATATCATTTAACAATCATATAAATATGATCATAAAAAACGCATATTTAAAAAGCTCCCAAATAATAAGAATAATTAAATCTAGAAATTTAAATCTCCTCGTTAATATATATAAGACATATATAAGACCCCAACTAGAATACGCAACTGAAGTATGGAATCCACAGATGAAATATCAAATAGAGAAAATTGAAAAAATCCAAAAACTATTCACTAAAAATATTTACAAAAAATGTGGTTTAATCAAGGTCCCATATGAAGAAAGATTAAATACTTGTAAACTCGAAAAGTTATTAGATAGAAGAAAGGTTGCCGATCTGTCCACCGCCTTTAAAATTATAAAAGGTTTTACATCCCTTAATTCACAAAAATATTTTAATTTATCAAATAGATCCCTTCGCAGGCCTCTACTTCTTAGACAAAAAAATATACAAATAAAACAAAAAATAATTTCTTTCACAGAGTGGTAAATAACTGGAATAAACTTCCAACAGAGCCATTTAAAATAAATGATCCGAAAAAATTTAGAAGTCTCATTAAACAGTATTCTATAAAATACTAAGGACATTAAACCCTAGCGTGCGTGGTTTTCGAGTGTTTGTTTACTATTTATATATATTTTTTTCATGTTTTTTTGTTGTTGCTTTACATGTTGCTTCACATATTTTTTTGCTTTGTATATATTTTTTTACGCACCACTTTAATGTATTTTAAAATATCTGTGGTTTGCTGATAAATAAATAAATAAATAAATAAATAAATAAATAAATAAACGATAATTTATTTCAATATCTCACTAATTTTTGGCATTTTTTGTCAATATTTTGCCCACATGTTTCAATATTTTATGGCCATATTTTGCGATTTTATTTCAATATAAATCCGAGCCCTAGTTATAACATTGAAAAGATAAATTTTAAGTTGATATTTAAAATAAAATTTTGTTTTAATATAACTAACGCAACGTCCCATTTTTCAAATAAAAGTATTTAAAAGAATTCAGTTACCAATGGTTAGCGAGATATCAACTAAAGGCCTATTCTTGCCTATTCTTATATTTATTATGAATATGCGTTTAATTTATGTTGTATTTAACTTAACAATGTATGTAATTATGTATTATAAATACAATTCAAAATATATGTATTTAACAATGACTTATTTTGAAATTATTTTATTAATATTTAATAATTTTTTGCTACCTGCATAACGATATTGAAATTAATTTATAAAAGTATATAATTTTTAAAATATTGGTATATGTATACAGGGTGGGGCAAAAGTTCGGCGACAAATTTTATTTTGTCCTTTCTTAAAATTTACTTTATATTTTGCTTTGTTTTTAGATTTTCCATATTCTATGATTCACGCTCTACACATTTTATCTTGTAAATTTTTTCATATCTCATAAAGTAAAAATTTTACAGAATGTTAAAGAATCGTGCTTCTATTATTTCTTTGTTTTTTAAAAATGTTCGAAAATGTGACATCGCTAAACGGCTCGATATCTGTCGTATGCTAGTTTCCAAAGTAATAAAACGATATCATGAGCTTGGAAATACTAAGGACCATCCTAGTAGTGGCCGGCCGGTAACCGCAGTTACGTCTGAAAGCATAAACGTGGTCAGATGCCAAATTCGCCATTTTTCCGATCAATCGATGTGTAAAACGGCCTCAGATCTCGGAATGAGCCCGAGGAGCCTCCAAAGAATTGTCAGAGTGAAGCTTAGACTTCGGAGCTAAAAGATCAGTCGCGCATATTTCCTTATCTATCGAATGAAGCATCAGATGCTTCAGAAATGTCGAAGGATTAAACGCCTGGTCGCAGCTGGTCGCCATAACAGAGTGATGAAATGTAAAAATTAATGCTAGTCTAAAAATGGCATTCTGAGGGGGGAGTTTGCATCCTTGGGCGTTATAGCATTACGGAGAAAACCAATTCTCGCTTCAGCAGGATTGAGCACCCGCGCATGGAGCCAAAACGACAAAATCCAGCTCTGTGGGGAGCTGTTTCCTGGTTTTTGGGGGAAAGATTTAAGGCCTTCAAACTCACTGGATTTAAGTCAGTGGATTATTCTATTTGGGCAATTTTGTAGAAAAAAGTATGCCGAATCCGATACGCAACATAGGAGGAACTGAAAATTGTTTTGAGCGTGACTGGAACTAAATATCCTATGAACAATGCGCGACCATTGCGAGTCACAACCGTAAGCGTTTGGATGCGTGTATTTCAGTCAGGGGCGGTCATTTTGAGAAATCATTTTAATAAAATGATTATTATATCCTATTAATTATATTTTATCATTTTTTTCATGTTAAATAATTTTTTTACAATAGATTTTATTAAAAACATTTGTCGCCGAACTTTTGCCCCACTGTAAGGCGGAGACTTAAATTGCAAATCCTAAAATGTAAAAGTCCCCGCTTATCAATTTATCCTAGCTTAAAAGCAAAAGACAAACTCCCATAGTCGGTTCAGTCAGCATTCACTTAAGGCTTTAAATCAGCGAGCAAGCGTAGTCCTCTCTTTAGTTTAAACAAAGCTATTTAATCTTCAATGTAATCTTACAATAAATAAAATGAAAAGGAAAATAAAAAGCGCTTATAATATAAGTCCCTGGATATCTACTATGCTCTCGTTACTTATTATGTTATTATTAATCGAAATGTATTTTACCTTTATTATCATATTTGTCGCGCTTATCTTACATTTTATATTATTCAATAAAAATTCATATTTCTCTTCTAAGGTCCTTCTGGACCACAAATGAGAGTTTGAGAAAGAGAGTGAAGAGAGCGATATCGTAGACTCCAAAAGGATAGAAAAGGAATACACCACTGCGCTTGAGAAGGGACACCTCTATAGGGACTGGGACCAACACACTTTACTGGTAGCACCGGATGGTTCGACTGTAGGGCAAGCTGGGGAGTTAATGCAGAAAAACGATAATACTCGGACCTATTCAGCCATCTCATATTGCAGTCGGACTTTAGCCCAATCAGAACGAAAATGGCCTCCAGTTCAAATTGAACTAGGAGCCATAATTTTTTCCCTTCGGGAATTTAAACCTTACATTTTTATGTCCGATGTCGAACTACACACGGACCACAAACCTCTAGCGTATCTATTAAAGAAAGCTGAGGCACACCCACACCTCGCTAGATGGCTAATAGAACTCCAATCTTATCAGATAAAAATAGTACATATAGCGGGAAAACAAAACTCGTTAGCAGACGCACTCTCTAGAATTCATGAAGAAGCACCTGAAAAAATTGAAAACCTAAAAGAGTTGGAAGATATCGCAGAATTTCCAGTGTGCTTAGCGTAAGACCTAGTAGTAGACTAACAACAGATGAAATAATTAATTCAGTAATTCTAAGAGACAATAAAGGGCAATCATTTACGGTAGATATTAAAAGAGAACAAAGGGAAGATCCTGAGGCACACGCATATATAGACTTTCTAGAAAATGGTACTACCCCAGAAGGATTCACAGAAGCAGAAATTGCTAGTTTTGTTAACAGAGCTGCAACACTCTGTTTAGATTCAGATATTCTGTACTTCAAACCTTCTGGTTTTAAAATGAGACTTTACATTCCAGTTTCTCTTAGATCCCTTATTTTTGAATCCTTTCACAATTCACCTCTAGGAGGGGGGCATCTCTCGGTTAAGAAAACAATAAGAAAATGTCAAAAGTATTTTTGGCCATTGATGTATACTGACATAAATGAGTGGACAAAACAATGTATTACCTGTCAATTAAGACACTCTCCTACCCCAGCTTATAGGGCTGAAATGGCAACGGCACCTTCAAATACATTATTTGCAAAAGTAGGGCTAGACTTGGCCGGACCATTCCAGTCACAGAAAAAGGTAATAAATATATATTAAATATAATATGCTGGTTTACAAAGTATATAATATCTGTCCCTGTACCAGACACAAAATCCCAAACAATAGCTAAAGCCTTTCTTAATGAATGCTATCTTAAATTTGGGGGTTGTACTGAACTAATATCTGACAACGCAACGACCTTTACCTCAGAGTTCTTTAAGGAATTTTGCCACATGCTTTATATAAACAAAAAATATGCTATTCCAAACTGGTCCCAAGGTAATGCGATAACAGAACGAACGTTTAGAACATTTAATAACATACTCTCTAAATACATAACTAAAAATCAGCCTAATTTTGATGAATTTTTGAACTTTACTAATTTCTGCTATAACACTGCGGTACATAACACAACAAATGAAACTCCGTTTTATTTAATGTTTGGGAGAGACCCGATTTTTTGCGTTGACCAAATATTAGATCCAAGAGTCCGCGACCCAATAGCCTTTAATGACACTGCAGAATTCAAGCAATTGCTTGTTACGTCACTCAGGGTAGCCTGGGAATCAGCAGCAGAAGCCCATAAGGAAGCTCAAATAAAAATGAAAGAGCAATATGATAAACATACAAGGGTTTCGACAATTGAAATAGGGGATAGGGTGTTAATCCGCAACTACGCAGGAAAGCCCGGAACTTCGAAGAAGTTCCACCTCCCTTGGAAAGGCATATATCGAGTAATAAATATAGAGGGGATATACGTCACAATAACTAGTTGTAATTCGCCACAGGCTAACCCAAGGAAGGTACACATAAATCAGATTAAAAAATGTTTTGAATATCTGGGTCCAGTTTGTACAATTCCAGGGTTATCACAAGAGGAAAAAAGTTCTTTAAAAAGTGCAGAAGCTATAGAAAGTGAACATACCCCGGGATTTGATCACAACATAAACACTGATTCCATCCAAAATACTAATCATGCTGATAATAAGAGTCGAAACAATACCGAGTGTAAAGAAAACCCAAACACTCACAGATACAATCTAAGGCCTAGAAATCCGTAAATATACCATCATTTTATCGCGAATTATCTCAATATAATTTTAACTAAAAGCTTTATCTCAATTTCAGATATAATAATTAAAAAAATCTATTATTAATTCTTTATAAAAAAAATGTCTTCAAATAATTATGAATTAAATGCCTTCTGGCATAATAATGAGAGTGAGTGGAAGAACGAGCTTCCAGTGGTTACATTGAAAATGGGAGGTAAAGCTTATCCTTTCTTAGGGCAGCTCCACCCGTTGTCGAACTTTTTCTATGCTCCACTGGTATGGAAAAACTTATCCTTTGATTGTGTAGAGCAGGCGTATGTGTGGGAAAAAGCTAACTTCTTCGGGGATATGGTGAATGCTAACAAGGTAAAGTCGTTAAAACATTTGGGTGGGGGTTATAACAATAAAATGCCTTCTGGCATAAAAAAGAAAGTTCATCCAAGGAATTATAAATGGATTGGCAAAGAAGTAGTGGGGGATTTAAAAATACAAAAAGAGTGGTCTAAGGTAAAAGAGACGCTTATTGAGGTGATAGCATTCGAAAAGTATAACCAGAATGCGGAACTAAAGCGTCTCCTCTTGAGTACAGGTGAAGGGTGGATATTAGAAGCCAATCCAAGAGATAGTGAGTGGGGAGTTGGGTATAGTATGAGTGATCCTATTCTGGAGCAGTTCACGCCTGAATCGGAGAAATTCGGAACAAATAAAATGGGTAAAATATTAATGAAAATCCGAGCAAGGTTAAGTCAGGTGGAACTCCCAGAGTATGAGGATATGGACATAGAGTCGGTGTCACCTGACACAGAGACGAGCGAAATTGAAGTGCCTTCTGGCATAAACAAAAGTGTCGAGTATGAAGTGCCTTCTGGCACAAAAATGAAAAATATTTTACAGTCGTCGGGTCGTGAAGGGGAATCTTCAGGGGTCTCAGAATGGGCTAATAAAGATAGTGGTTGGGACCAGCCTTCGAGCTCTCAGCAGTCGGAGCGAATAAATCCTGAAGACCTCCCAGATGAGGCAAGAATCACTTCGTCAACACCAGAACCGGCTCGTGATGATGAAGCTGTATTAGGTAAAGGTCCATTAAGGTACATGATCGCAAGAGACAAAGATGGAGAGTTGATTGGTGCGAGAATATCAGGAAAAGGGCCATTCTTTACTAAAATACCGGAGAACTTGGTGGAAGGGGAACACCGAAAATTACAGTTGGGGGATCTTGTTGAGGTAGGTGAATGGGAGGACAGAGAGGGGTATGAAGTGTTAGGTAAATTCGCGGCAAATGGACCGAATGATCCAGCGGCCCAAGGGCGTTATCCCCCGTGGTTATTTTCAGGTACAATAAACTACCAGGCCACCGCGACGTCGGCAACAGTTGAATTAGTTAGAGAAGCCCCAACTTGGCTACCAGCCTTAGTAGTTTCTGTGAACATTAACAGAGCAAGGGGTACATTTAAATCAGCGGAGCTAATGGCACCGGATATGCTTCGTAGCCAGGTTATCAATTCCAGACAACTCACAAACATTCACCATGAAGACCTGAGAACCGGTCACTTTATCGAGGTAAATTTGTGTGCAATTAATTCCCCACAGATATGGAGAATGGGTTCCTCATATATTCTACCTGAGAAAACTCCATTCCGTGTCGGTGATGAAGTATGGGCGCACCAGAACTGGATTATTATCGGAGCTAGGCCATTGTCAGAACAGATTTCTTATCCACTCCGAGCAAACTTTTCGTCGTCTAGGGTAGGTTTAACATTAGCAGCAATGTCAGCTGTTGTAGCACACCAGCGAGATGTTGAAGAGCGTCGTTTAATCAAACATTCAGTCACGTCTATGCTGTACTGGTTGGAAGACGACAAGGCCAAAAAGAAGACTGTTGACAAGACCCTATTGTTGAGATTCTTTATCCACACAAAAGACCTTAAAGAGCTTCAAGGTTATTGGAAAACTTACGAAGAAGATTCTAACGTACACATAAAAAGACCTGATCATGATACTAAAGTTTGCGGATATGGCGAAATAAGGCAAGCTAGGAAAAACATAACAAGAGATGGTTATAACATGGAAATAGTTATGGCGGCCCGCTTTCAAGACGCAAAAAATTACGAACGGGGGTTTGACGATTGGCATGACTTAGTAACCAGTGAATGGGAGGCTAGAATAATACCGATTTCCAACACAAAAATGCTACACCGAAGGGAACTGACTCTCATGGACGGACTTCCCTGGTCGCTTGCCCAATCTGATCATCCCATTGCCCCAATTGCAAGTGCTCTCTTAGGTCGTGAACGCAGGGAACCGCCACCACCTCAACACATTGGAGGCATTGTAGATGAACACCCGGCCCTTCAAACATTAAATGAGCAACAGCTCTTAACTGTTGCGATGTTCCTGGATAACCGACCCAGAGTAATATTTAATCAAGCCCCGCCAGGAACGGGTAAGACCTGGGTATCGGGGGCGGCAATAGCGGAGACACTCCAACGGGACCCGAAAGCAGTCATATTGGCCACAGCACCTATAAATGTAGCTGTTTGTGAACTTGCCGAAAACACGGATAAGGCAATGAGAATGGCTGGCCAACAAGTTCCCATGTTGGCCATCTTCTCAGGTAATGGAAAGGCCCGATACATGGAAAGAATCAGACAGGTGGGTGAACATTTAGTTGTTCATAGGGTGAAGGATGAAGACATTCGGGAGGAGTTGATGAAGAAAAGCGGTAAATTAATTCAGAAATATGAAAGAGATTGGGAAAGAGCGCCAAGAAGGGCTCAAGAGCGAGCAGCCTCGTTTGAGGTAAGCCAGCTTAAAAAGTTTAGGGTGTTTTTCATGACCATGGCTTTGGCAGAAGAATTCCAGTCATTTCTAGACGCAAGCATGGCAAGCCCGCGTGAGAACAAGTCTGTAATAACACCCACCATAACTCATATGGTGGTGGATGAAGTTGGACAGTGCCAGCACAACGCTATTCTTTCCACAATCTGCCAGTACAGGAATCTTCGAAAACTTTTGCTTACTGGCGACTACCTGCAGTTACAGGTTTATACCCCAAGTCAGCCACGAGTAGTAAGGAATAAGTGGGCCATGAACTCAATAATTGGGATCGTGCAAGACTACGCAGGTATTAGTAATAATAGACTCGTAGTATCTTTCAGGTCACATCCCAGTATTGTGCGATGCCTAGAAGCCAGTGTCTATAGACCAGCAGGAGAGCAATTCCGCGCGGGACTTACAGAAGCGCAGAGGAATTTACTCACAGACGAAATTGGTATAAACCTTCCTGTTCAGACATGTCCCATTGTACTCATACATCAAAACACCATGACCATGCAGGATGCGACTTCGTTCTCGTTAACTAATCCTGGGCACACTGAAACGGCCATGGCATTAATCGACATATTAAGCCAGCCACTACTCGCCAGGCGAAAGAGAATCTTAGTCATTTGCTTCTATATGGCTCAAATGGATGTGATAAAAGAACAATTGGAGGCAAGGCAAGTCAGGAATGTAAGCTGCTCTACAGTAGACAGCATACAAAGTCAGGAGGCGGATATAGTATTGCTTATCACAACAAAGACTCGAACTGGAAGCGCCAAAAAAGTTGAGGAAGAAACTGCAACATTCTGGACTGATCCTCAACGCTCAAATGTTGCGTTATCCAGGGCAAGGTTTGGATTATTCATTGTAGGTGATCTCACGATTCTGTGCAAACATGGAGCTGTCTGGTCGCGTTTCATTCATGAAGCTAGAAGCCAAACAGTTGTTGTCACGCCGGAATGCGTAAGATTAATGCTAAGTGGAAATACTCAGAGGGTAGATGGGGTTTTAACAGATTTTCAGGGCAGGATGCCAGTAGCTGAAGACCATTATGCAGAGGTAAAACACCCAGAAGGGGCCGATTTCTTAGACACAGCGATGAGAGGGTACGAGGCAAGAATGGAGGTAACGGTACCACCCCAGCCTTCTCCCCTAAAAGGGGTAGAGGCCCTTCAGATCTCATCACCCAATTTTCAGGCTGGTCCTTCTGGAATCTCTGGTGCTTCTGTGCCCTTAGGAAATGCGCCAACACAAATGCCTTCTGGCACCTCAGCACCATTTATTCCTCAATATGTCCAACCTCAATTTGGAATGGCACCAGCGATTCAACAGCTCCCTGGTCCATCTCATTTGCAGGGAGGTTTTCAAAATATATATGAGGGTAGGTGGGAAGGTCAACCGGTAGTAAGTCACCCACATCTAATCCAATACACTCCCATTCAATCTCAGATATGCCGTGGATGTACGAGCACAGTGCCTAGGCAGCACGCTGTCACATGCCAATTTGAATTGTGCCCAATGTGCCCAACAACTGAACCTCACATCCGAGCGAACTGTCCAAAGCGGCCTTGTGAGTTTTGTTACACGTTGGGACATAAATTTGAAGAGTGCCCGAAGCGAATGGAAAGTTGAAGAAAATAAATATATTTTTTTAATTTTTAAAAATTTGTTTTTCCATTTAATGTATATACCCCAAAGGTAACGAGAGCGGAAAATTAGTAGGACTAAGCAAAATTTACCAAACGCGCGTGCAAAAAAAAAATTTTTTTTTGTGTGTAAAATAATGGCTTCCTGAACCCCTAAAAAAATTGTAAATATTAATTGTGATACAAATTTTTCCCAAAAAAAATGATGAAAAGAAGAAAACAGAAAATAAAGAAGTCTAATCACAAAAAAAAATAGAGAACACAAACAAATAAAAAAAAACAACAACAGCAAAACATCAAAATAAAATAAGTTATCAAAAAATTGTCATCATCAGAAAAAAAAAGGCATCATATTTCTGTGGAAGATCTCTAGAATAGAGAACCGAACTTCGTTAAATCGTCACAGGAATCTTCAAAATTAAAAGTAATCAACATGACAAATTATTCAAAAGCAAATCTTCAAAAAACATCATTGGACAACAGACCGAGGACGGTCTACATATAGGAAAGAGGCAGCTGTAGCGCAAAAAGATGAAAATATTCAGATCCCGTCCTTTCACAAAAAATTGTTTTATGTTACGTTAATTTTGAAAAGGGTTGTAGGTTTTACTAAATTCTTTAATTAACTGAAACTGAACCAACAACCCTATCAGTGATTTAAAAATAACCCCAATTGTTACACTCTCGCATCCAAAGAAAAATAAAAAGAAAAAATAATAAATGCCCAAGAAAAGATGTTCCAAAAAAAGGAACCACAAAAAGAAGGCATAATAGGACAAGAGAGAGTGAAGGGAAGCCATTAAACTTAAAAATTAGATCGAGGACGATCTACTGTTAGGGTAAAGTTGTAAGGCGGAGACTTAAATTGCAAATCCTAAAATGTAAAAGTCCCCGCCTATCAATTTATCCTAGCTTAAAAGCAAAAGACAAACTCCCATAGTCGGTTCAGTCAGCATTCACTTAAGGCTTTAAATCAGCGAGCAAGCGTAGTCCTCTCTTTAGTTTAAACAAAGCTATTTAATCTTCAATGTAATCTTACAATAAATAAAATGAAAAGGAAAATAAAAAGCGCTTATAATATAAGTCCCTGGATATCTAATATGCTCTCGTTACTTATTATGTTATTATTAATCGAAATGTATTTTACCTTTATTATCATATTTGTCGCGCTTATCTTACATTTTATATTATTCAATAAAAATATTATTCAATCTTCTAAGGTCCTTCTGGACCACAAATGAGAGTTTGAGAAAGAGAGTGAAGAGAGCGATATCGTAGAATCCAAAAGGATAGAAAAGGAATACACCACTGCGCTTGAGAAGGGACACCTCTATAGGGACTGGGACCAACACACTTTACTCCACCCTGTATATGTATATTCTCATTATTTAACTTTGAAGATAATACTGTTTTAGTGAATTAATTGGAGTTTTCTTATATTAAAAAATAAAAATTATATTTGATCCTAAACTTTAAATAGCGAAAATGATTAAAGCTAAAACTTCGATTGCCCCTAAATGTCACGACGTGAAAATATCAACAAATTCAAAGCAAAGGAATATCATCAATGATAAAAATAAAATTGATGAAAATATAAACTTAGTAATAAACTAATCTAATAAAATTATTTAGATTTAACTTACTTTTAAAATAATTATACTTGTTTATATCAAATTAACTATAATAAATATATGCATTGTAAAATAAAAGCAAAATAAACAATAAAAATTTCTCCTTCTAATTAATAGACGAATTACAATTGGGTTTCAATGACTATTTAAAGATCCGCTACAAAGAATTTATACGTTTATTCAGTTTATTTTCACAACTATTTGAATTAATTTTAAATAAAAGCTTAATAAATAATTTAACTAAAAATATTGATAATTTAGTTTAATTTTAATATTTGTAGCGGTTGTGTAAAACTCGCCACAAATTAATTTAATTAAAAATATAAAAAACTTTTATATTTTTTATTTATTTTTATTTTTCCAACAAAAACAGGAGAAATTTTATTTATTAAAAAATTCTTATTTTTTATAAAAAAGCTAAGTGAAGAAGCTTAAGTAAATAATTATAAAGTGAAGAGAATAAAAAGCCTAAGTGAAGAAGGTGAATAATGATAATTAATGTGTAATTTCTGAGAAAGAAGTAAAAAATGATAGGAAGTAGATAAAATCTTAAATTATATGGGAAAGTAAATTGTGGTTTTAAATATATTTTTACGTGGCTCTGTCCACGACATTCCCGGGCCCAGAGTGTCCAAAAAAATTTATTTTTTGCCAAAAACAGTTTTTTCTTAATTGGCATTTCTTTTACTTCCCAAATCCTTCGTAGCCTTCTTCAGCCTTGTATTGCCAGGTTTTCGAGTATTGTTGTTGAATTTTCTGAATATTTGTTGACGAAACCGGCGAAATATTTGAGAGTTGTTCATCGTTCAAATATTTTGTTGAATTAGAATTTGTAATAATAATTAAAATAATTACAATTCTAAAAATTAATTTCGAAATTTTATGAATTGGGTTTACGCGAATTAATAATATTATGACAATAATCGCGAGAAATATGGCTAAAAGCAGAAAAAGACTTTGAGGCAGGCCTAAGAAGAAGTAGCCGAGAAAAGCCCAGTCTATACTGTTTTCCGCGAGAGCTTGAGTGCTTTGCGCGTGAATGAATAAAAAAGATACTTAAAAAATATGTGATCTTAAAAATATTATATAAAATTTATAATTATTAAAATCTAAATTAGTTCTGACTATTTAAAAATATAGGAACAGAAATTCAAACAGACTGTTGGGCTGCATATAATATTTCTTGAATGGGTTAGATTATAAACACCAGAAAGTTAACCATACTGAGCATTTTAATGATCCTGAAACGGATAATTAAAAGATTTTATATATCGAAGTAATAAATAAATTATTATACATACTAATTCTTTTCATAATAATTTAGTTAAGATTAAAATCATAGATTAAAAAATTTTTCGTTTTTTGACTATAATTTATTTATTTTTATAAATTAAATCTTAAGAATAAAAAATAGCAGATTTTATTGACATTATTTAGGTATTATAAAAAATATTGCATAATATCTTTATTAAATTATTACTTCTGTTGGTAAATAAAAATATATCCTCAGATTTTTTATCTTTTGTCTTATGCAAAGTAATAAACTTAAATATCTTTTTTAATATTTTGAATAAAGGGGATTATTTTTTAAAACAGGAATTATTCTACAAACATCTGTAGAATATGGAAGACCTTACTGAATAATAAAAAAATTATAAAAAAATTTTTAATAATACATACGAGATAGAATCTATGTTATTACAGTGGGATAGCTTTTCAGAACAAGAAGCAACACTTGAATCTTCGGAATATTCAAGGATTGCTAATATATGCTTTATGATGAAGCATATGAAGAAGGTGTTCTTGATACTATTGGGCATATTTCTGGTATTATAAAAAATAAATATATTGCAAACCTCTTAAAAACTAAAGAAGAAAATCCAGAAATATCTTTCGGCAATATATTTTCATACTCTAAAACATAAAATTGAACAGGAACGATAATTGTAAAGGATCATAAATATAATAAATGAAAAATGCATATTTAGAAAAATGTTTTTGGTAAAATTTAGCAAATTTAAATCTCTGTTTAATATTATCTTATTACGTTAATACATTAAAATAAATAAATACGTTTAAAACCTAGAAGAGAACGGCAACAACTGTCAGCTGAACGATGTCTAAAATCACAATAAATTTTAGTTTTATAATACTTTAAACTATAATTTATTTTAAAAAGCCAAAAATTTTAAAGATTACAGATAATAAAAGCTCAATAATTAAACAACTATTTTATTTCGCAAATTTTTTGAAAAAATATTTTAATGACCTATGTTTATGTTTAAGGTGATAAATCAATAAATTTGATAAAATATTATATTTTTTATAAAAGAAAATGGCTGAATTAACTCTGACAACAACTAAAACCAATAATTAATAAACGTGGAAAAATGATGACTAATACGCAAAATCTATAAATTTGGAACATACATTCTTGATTCATTTCCGAAACAGTGATGATAAAATTAGCAGTATGCATAATGCTTCCGCAAAAGCATTTGACTATCTTATTGATATAATAAAGTAAATTTTCAAGATTTTTAACGAAATAGTCAAGTAAGTGGAAATAAATAAAAATTTTCTTTGAGAATATTACAAATAAAATCAAAAAATTTAATTTGGCTTAAGAAATAATAGCACTATTTATTTTTATTTAATTGTTAATTTTTGCTTAACTCATACTACACAAATTATTACAATACTTATATTTTACATCACATTTTTAATTCATATGATGCTCACATTGAAAAATATTTATAAAACTATGTAGATAAATAGTATGATGGTATGAAAATCCGGCTCCTGCAATCCCTTATAAGTAGATCGGTGTAAGAAATGGAAATTAGACTTTTTTCACGAGTTGAATATACTCAAGCTATAACAAAAATAGCATTGATTATATGATCTAGCTATAAAATAGCGAATTAACTCTGACACAAAAATATAAAGCATTATTTTAAAAATTTTTATAAATAAGAAACATAAATTATAAAATGAGCTAGGTGAACAGGTGGAGGTACATAAATTGAAAATATAACAATGTTAAAATCCCGGTTATTTTAAAACTACCTTCTATCAAAATTAAACTTTTATTAAATAAAATAAAATATTAAACATATCTGGTTTTTAGAACTAATAATAGCTTATATAAAATAATAAAATTCAATAGAATTTTGAGAAAAATTTTAACTTAGAAGTTAAATTATTAAATTAATAGGTAAGGCAGAATCATGAAAAAGAAAGAATTTCTATCTTTGCGTGGAATGACATTGCGGCAAAGTTAGAGCGCGCAAAAATTAATTAGTCCAAGTAAAATTAATTACAAAAATTAAATAAATAACCCAAAAGTGATTAAAATTACACAAATAATAAAATTGGCACATATCATTTTTATTAAACAATTAAAACAATTAGCGAAAAATTATACTGTTAAATAATAATATAATATTAATTCTGATAAAATTTACATTTTAACTTATTTTCATTGAAGATAAATTTTGTTAGAAAAATTTAAATAAATATAAATGATTAAAATTTTAAGCAAAGTTATGCTCAATATATTATCAAATTGTAGAATTAATAAAAAAATTTTTACTAATTGACACAAAAATTTAGTAATAATTTCGTTATTTAATAAATGTCGACTTACTTTGATTACTTGAAACAATATATACAACAATGAACAAAATGAAAACGTATGCTGTACTGCCTTGAAAGAAACCTTTAATTATTAAACAATTTGGTAATAAACTCGTAAGAGCCTGACTGGAAACGAGTTGATAACAAGTAATGGTTGGTTGTAATTAAAAAATAAAATTTAGTTATAAGATCTTTTGAAAAAAGAATTTTGATTTGGGATGCATACTGCTGCCACATAATCCAATAGATAAAAGACAAACTTACGAAAATGAATATTAAAGTAAATATTGACATAAATATTGGCTAAAAATAGAAGTAAATATGTATTGACTACACTAAAATTATTCAACACATAAATCATTCAAACCACAAAAATAGAATAATAAAAATAAAATCATTTAGTTATAACATCGTAATGTTAGACAATTTCATATTAAATATTTAAATAATTATGAATACAAATTATAAATAGTCCATAAAATACATTTTGATTTAATAATTAGGGAGCGGATTTTTATTGAAATATATCTTTTTTTTTGCAAACACGCTTTGTCGAGAGGAGCCCAAATATGCCATTAGTTTTCGATAGAGTGATTCTGAACAAAGTTGTATTTCAATATATTTCAATATTTTGCCAATTTTCCCGTTATTTCAATATTTTGTACTTTTTGCAAATTATTTCAATATTTTTGCTTATTTTTACCAAAGTTTTGGGATTTTTCATAAATTTTAGGAAAAAAGTCAAGAAATCTGGCTGTTTGACCTCCAAAATTCTCAAAATTTTCGCCTATGGCGATGAAAATGGAGAATTCTGGCTTATTTAATGGGATAATTCTTACTGGGAGATTGTACTTGAACTTTTCTACTTACATTTAGAGTACGTCGAGTATCGAGTAAGAGCGTCATGAAACAAACACAACTGAATATTAATATAGAATATAAAATAAAAATTTTTAATAGACTTTTAAAGGAAATACAGAGTAAATATAGATTAAAAATACATTGAAAAGTTGGAGGTTTTCTCCTGACAAGAATTTGAAAAGCAAATTGAAGACGGGGTATACGTCACATTAAGATATTTTAGACAACAAAGATAAAAAAAATCTATAATAATGTAAAAAATGTTACTAAAAATAAAAAGTATTTAAATTATTGTCGCTTGTTCAAAATAATCCTTGAAAATAATTTAAAAGATTTATAAATTCATTATCGTAATAATAACAATACAATGTAAAGAAAATAATATTAATGTATTTGAAATATCTTTGGATCAGGTATGAATTAAGTTCTGCAGATTTTATGGCTAAACTAGAAAATTTGTTACTATAGTTTAGAAAGTTTCAGTGAAATATATATCAAATTTTTTCAGATAATTCTTTTAAATAGTGATGATATTTTTCGACTAAATGCAGTATATAAACAATTATAAATTAATACTTTGAACGCAGCCGTCATAATTTAGCTTGTAAAATTAAATGTAATTAGCTATTCTTTTATAAAAAATTACGACAAAATGATTATTGAAGCGTTTGTTTAAGACAAGCTGCTACCGGAACTAATTAATAAAATTATAGCTTAAATTCAATTTAAATCCAATTATTATTAAAATTTTTAAAAATTAATTATAGATTAATTTTGTAAAATTAAATTTAATTATTTTGTTTAAATCAAAATAAATTCAAGATAATTTAGCGTTAAATTTCTATTTTCATTTAGATATTATTCTAAAAAGTTATATTCTAATCAAACCCCTTCGAAAAACATGAAAAGCGAACAGACAAAAAAATTATTATTGTTTCTAATATTGATTCGCTTCTATTGATTGAGCAACAGATTAAAACCTTACATTCTAACTACCTAAACCTAATTTTGCTATTTATGTGATTATCCTAAAAAATTATATTTTAATCAATATTGTTCTTGTTAAATTTCGCGCATGGGTTATAAAGCTTCACATTGCCTCCATATTAATGATTTGAGAAGTTTACTTGAATTGTACTTGTATATTTCAGATAGGATATACATAAATTCTGCTATCATTGTTTAGTTTATATGTGTTTATATAAAATAATCATTTATTATATTTATGCTGAAAACATATTCCTGATTAAGCTTTTATTATTGTTCATTTAATTACATTATTTATTTTACAATTAAAATATAATTCGATTAAAAATTTAGTATTATAAATAAGGGGTATATTTATAACCAACAACATTCATAGATTCATTAAATTAATTGTAGCATATTTACGGTAAAACAAATCTAACACGATATATACTTTATATGAAGTATGACCACAAACCTCCAAATCATTCAGCATATAATATTAGATTCATAACTTTCAAAAATAAAAAAATGGTTTTATGAGGTCAAAGATGGTTTTATGTAGGTCAATGACTACCAAACATTTTTATAAAATTTATATAATTTTAGTTTGAATTTATTTTAAATGGTTTTTAAAGTTTTCAAGTCACTTCAATTCTCGATATACATTTGTTTAAATAAAAGCTACTATTTAACACTAAATTTATAGAAATATTTAAAAGACGAAAAATGTAAATTTTTTGCCTAATTTAATAGTAATGTTTTATTCTATATTGTAAGAAAAATTTCTACAGAAATCTCGATAGTAGTCATCTGTCTGTACTCATACCAGAATGAATGTCTTTAAAATGAATTTGAAAAATTACGTGAAAAATATTGATCTACACTTAAAGAGATGAACAAATTCTTGAAAACTAAATAATACTTTATTTTTTCAATCTATTAGTAAAAAGTATAATTTTATTTAAAAATTTTAAATTCTACCGAATAAATTCAAATTATTAAATTTATTTTTGCTATAAATTAAATTAGTATAGATTAATTAGATAATAGATAGTATAAGGAAAAAAGAGTCCACATCGGAAAAAATGACCAGGAATTTAAATAAAAACTTAAATTGAAAATACGAATGCTTTTTAATCAATTTTAAAAATGCCGAAATATCGTGCTTTTGCTGAACTCCGCCATGATGAAAAAATCCCGAAAATCTAAACTCACTATTTAGAATACATATGCCATGATATGTTAAGTATAAATTAAGATATTTGTTAAAAATTTACAAATAATAATTTTTTTAGAATTTGAAATTAGAAAAATTTTAATAAAACTCAAATTAATAGTAGTGAAATACTATATACATTGGGGAAACTACAAAAAACTTTCAGAATGTTGATTTTATGGAGCAAGAATGAAACCAATATAAAAAACCAATATAAATTTGTCGAATATTTAATCTTAAATTTGCCGAAAATAAGCTATAATTTTCCTTTAAATTAGTTCATACATATGTTTATTTCTAATGAAGTATAATATATAAATTTTCCAAGTTTTCACCGAGATTAAATTTATTTGCCAACTAAAAGCATATTTCAGCATATTCACTAGATGTATCAAATGCAAATGCAAATGAAATGCAGAATTTAACCAATAATATAACGAGTTTCAAAATTTTTGTTAAATTTCATTGTTAAGTTCTTATGAATATCTTTATTAACAGATATTTTAAAGCAAATAAATTGAGAAAAGGATAAAAATTTTTAGAAAATTATACTTTGGATTAACAATTTATTATTATATTCAAAATTTGACACGATATTTAGTTCGCATATTTAAATAAACAAATTTTGAATTTTATTTAATAAATATATTTTCGCCATTCTAAATAACTCCAAGTTAAAGTTTATCATTTTAATGAATAATAAAATACATATTTAAATACAAAGAAATATATTTATAACTTAAATGACGGAAATAAAATAAATAAATAAACGAGGCTGTCCAAAAATTGATAATTTTTATCTTTTGAAAATGCAAAGTTATTGGAATGCGACATTTAACATATGTTCATATTCAATGGTTAAAAATATCTAAAATAAAATGGACTAAAAAAATAATCATTCAATCGTAAATTATTTTATCTTTTCTTAGATTTTGTCTGATGTTTTTTTTGTCTGATGTTCTGATGTTCAAAACACCACAATTATCCTGATGTTAAAGCAACGAGACAAAAAGTAACCACTTGACTAAATGATATTTAAAATATAAAAATAAGCCATTTACGACTAATTTTAAAATAATTAACATTGACAGCCAGAATTAAAACGACTATTGTTGGAGCTATAAAAGATAAAAGAGTAAAAAAATAAAAAAAGACAAAACGGATAAAAAATTTAAATATAAATGATTAAATATAAATAAAATATTTCATATAAATGCTTGAAGATTGTTCTATATTAGATTATTCTAAAATCATTAAGTAATAATCTACAAAGACAAGTGTGAAGTTATTCCCTTCCATTCAACTGAATCTAGGTTAAAATCATAATTTAGAAATAATAAACCAATAAATGACTAAAAAGATTAATGAAAATTATTCATGTTAATAAAAAAAGAGAAATAATTTTTATTCCCATTCCTTAATATTAAATGAACATTTAATATAATGTTGTGTACTTTTAAAAATAATTTAAAATTTCTATTTTTGTATACTTAATATTTAAAATATAAAAAACAATGAAAAGTTTTAATCATTAATTTGTAAACAAGAAATTATTAAATTTTACAAATTATTATTCACCTTTATTACATTATAATGGTTAATAGTTTGATATTAGTAATTTTTGAATATTGAACATTGTTAAAGTATGTAAAAATTTAAATTACCGAGTAATCAAAAAAATTTTTTTTTAAAAGTTTTAAACAACGAAATACAACGCGAATAGCCCGCTCATCATTTGTTATAATAACCGATACCCGTTTACTTGAATTATTTATTCAACAAAGATTGTTTCTATGATATTTGAGCCAAAAATTTGGGACCAATTTACACTGGCATACGAATTTATTCTTACAAAATATTTTGATGTTTGTGTAGTGAGTAAAATGTAGCAATGTTAAAATAAGATAGATTTCTATACTAAAAGTATTTATTGATTAATTTTTTATGATTTTAAATTAAATTAGTTTTAATATAGAATTAATAATAAAATTTAAAATGAAAATTAATGATAAAGACTAGATTAGCAGACAGCAAATAATATCATAAATAGATAATTGTAAATGAAAAATTATTTTGCAAATTAGATAACAGGTATTGCTGCTAAATTTATCTTAAGTTCTAAATTAATTTTAAGATAAAATTATAAATAGTAAAGGTAATAATTCTATGTAATGTTTATTTGATGCTCATCATTTAACTAAAAAATAGCAGAAAATAAAGAAGAATGATTTATTTCGTTGAAGCAAAATTAAATAAAATTAGTATTATATTAATTAAAATTTTTATATACGTTTTATTAGAATTTTTTTAAAAAACTTCAATATCAAATAATTTAAAAAATTTTAATAAAAGATAACATTAACAACATTTTAAAAATAATAGTATTACATATTTGATCAGGCTTTTTTTGGCATTTATTTTAAATAAAAGTATGTGAAAATATTGACCTCCTTACTCTAGAAAGAAAAAATTAAAATTAATAACTATTATATTATTAATATCTAAACGTCCGTTCATACAATGCCAGATGGACAAAAAATTCTTGCTGACAAAGATAACTTAAAATTCAATATAATTATCGTTTATTCTAAGTTATATATTTTTAAATTAAAACATGTAATGTTTCTAAAGCTCAGCCGGTGAAACTGACAATTATTGATTAAAATTCTGTAAAATTAAGCTTAAAATTAAGCTCAAAAGCTTAAATATAAGAAAAGAAAACATAACAAAAAAAGGTAAAAACAATAAAAACAGAAAAAGGTAAAAACAAATTTACAGAATTTTATTATATCCGTAAAAATGTAAATATTTATTTGTTAATACGTAAGAATAAATAGACGCGAGATGTAAATGTGGAATCAACGTAATTTAGAAAAATTTTAATTAACATTAAAAAACGCTATAGAATTTTTGCGAATTATGCTGAGATAAGTAATTAATATAGAATTAAGATATGTATTATTTATTGAACTTATTTATAATTCTAAATTAGGCTGTACTTTAGTACGTGGGTCCCGAGCTTGATATACAAATGTTATACCATTTGAAAGAGCTCGTCGAGCTGAGTCGAATGACACCAGTTTTAGCCCGAGGAAAAATTTTTGAACCGAGATATAGGCCCCCGAAAATCGAAAAACCATAGGGGGACCAAGCACTTTTTTGGGGTGAAAAATTCGAAAATGCAAATTATACCTCATTCGAAAGAGCTCATCGAGCTGAGTCGAATGACACCAAAATCAACGAAATCTGACTTGATTTGACAAAGTTATGATCTTTTCTTTTAGCTCCTTACCTATGGCATATGTGGAGATTTTTGCTGCTACGGAGGCCCCAAATACGTCCAGAGCAAGGGAGATAGGAATAGGTTTATGTTACGAGCCCAGACCCAGCGCCCGTAGACTCCCCGCGAGGCGCGTGCCGCAAAACCCCGCGCGAAGCGCGGGGTTTTGCACAAGCGCCTCGCCGACGACCCTTAGGTTTAGAGTTTTTTGTTTTTCTGTTATAACTTTGTCTAATCTTGTTCAATCACGGTGATTTTGGTGTCATTCGACTCAGCTCGATGAGCTCTTTCGAATGAGGTATAATTTGCATTTTCGAATTTTTCACCCCAAAAAAGTGCTTGGTCCCCCCTATGGTTTTTCAAATTTCAGGGACCTATATCTCGGTCCAAAAATTTTTCCTCGGGCTAAAACTGGTGCCATTCGACTCAGCTCGACGAGCTCTTTCAAATGGTATAACATTTGTATATCAAGCTCGGGACCCACGTACTAAAGTGACCCCCTAAATTAAAAACAAATATATTTTTGTAATTATTGATATACATATTAGAAGATAAATTGACTAAGATAAAAGCTGAAAACTACCTAACCTAAGTCTACCTAACCTAAGTTAACCTAAGTATACCTAACCTAAGTAACCTAAGTCTACCTAACCTAAGTTAACCTAAGTCTACCTAACCTAAGTCTACCTAACCTAAATTAACCTAAGTCTACCTAACCTAAGTTTCTACCTAACCTAAGTTTCTACCTAACCTAAGTTTATGATCTTCTCTATCAAAGCCGTCTTCGTTAGACAAAGAAAAATTGTGTAGCTATACACAGATAAATTTTGTAGATATACATTCAAAAAACTACATTCATCAGTCAAAACTACATTCATCAGTCAAAACTACATTCATCAGTTTTCTTTTATGTTGCGTTTCAAATGCAAAGAAAAGATGAATATCTCGACCGTATCTGAAAGGAGTGCCTGGTTGAGATTTTTCCTTACTTTTGATAGACTTCCTTAAAATGGTCAATTTTCATTTATATTTGATATTTGTTGTAAAGCAAAAATGTGTAAAAGGATTAATTTTTTATTGTTAATGTGATTTTGTTGTCTACTTTCAACTCTGACAGACAGACAAAACACGGACGAACTCGGACAGACTGACAAAATGTTACGACCCGAGGTGTCCGAGATTCACTAATGTTGACGAACACAACAATAACAGTTTATCACACTAGAAATAAACAATGTGTAGGCGAAGGGAATGGAACAGACGAAGGAGATCAGTGACTAGCCCCGCTAGTATGATCCGAATAGACTGACGTTTTCTCTGGCTTTTATACTAAACACTTTAAGGGCTGACGCCCATACACAACACAAAACACGGACGAACTCAGACAGACAAAACACGCACACACTTCGGACAGACAGCCAAAAGCCGGATAGTTAAAAAAATAATTGAATGATATTTTTATAAGATTTTTTTAATTTAGAAATTAATGAAATTATTTCAAATTCTGCCTTCAGCAAATCTGAAACAATCATCTAATGATAATACAAATAACGATGGTTGATCGCACCCCATAATTGCATTAAAGTCCATTGCTCCGATGTTCAAACGTGTTTGTTTAAGCTATAATTTTCAACTTATTTGCCAAACATGAAATTCTTAATTATAAAGTATAAATTGAGATTATTCAAATACATATATTGTAAAATAGTTTCAATAAACAAGTTTAAATTTTAAAATTATTATTATAATTAATTTTTTATATTTAGACGAAATATCAAATATTTATTTATTTGAAAATTAAATAAAATGTTATTATACTAATACCTAAGAATATAAACTTAGTGATTTTTTAAAATATTCAGATGGATTACATATTTTACATTAATTTGTTAACATCATTAATTAAATTATAAATTGGCTGGAATATTTTGAAAATTAAATACAATAATTTATACAAAAACTAATAAAAATACATTGATGATTTTTATTTTAATTAATAGTTAAAATTTAAATTTATTAAAATATAAAAATTAAAATATTTAAATTTATTCATTAAAGTTAAGCACTTGAGTTTCTGTTAAAATAAAGTTCAATAAAGTTCAGTTAAACGTTTCATCTTTTTGTCCATATTTTTATTAAACTTTCAAAGTTCAATAATAATTTATTTTGTATCTATTAATATTTAATTATTAACAACGCACTTTTTGCTTATTTGATGGGTTTACATGTTTTTTGAAAAATTTCTGCTTAGTGAATCAAATATTAGTTCACCAAAGAGAAATCTTTAAATTAATGAGAGAAATATATTAAATAAGTTTGAAATTAAAACTTATTTTTACAATTAAAGAAACTATTGATTTAAATAATCAAAAAAACTATAGATTAGTTAAAAAAATTTATGACATTCCCATGGGGCAACATAAATATATTTTAATATTAACTTTATAATAAATTATTTTTGAAGAACTTTTTGTAAAAATACAAAATAATTTAAATATGATTAAAAGTCTTTTTTATAAAATAACATAGTTATTGATTTAAAAACAATTATTTTAGTCTTTTTGAATATATGTAGCTAACAACATTAGTTTGTGTAGTTTAAAGAAATTGGTTCAAATGATTTTAAAATAAAAATTATAATCTGACATAATCTTTGGAAATTAAATTCAAATATTAATTTTGCAAGAAAAAGGTTATTTTCTTAAACTAATGTTTTTTAAAGTAAAAATAAATTCCAATCAAATAAGCTTAATTTAAAAAATAATAAATATACGGGTTTAATAATATAAAAATATAACTTAGAATTAATATCGAAATCAGCAAAGCAGCAGCAAATTGATTAATTTCAAAAGTTACAATAGTTTTTTATATAATATGCTTATAAACTAAATGTTTATGATTGAGATATGAATAGAATGCTTATAAAAATTTAAAATACTAATTAATAAATATTAAAAATAAATATTGGCTATCTTTTTCACAAATTTACTGATAATCTTCTGATTTGAAATCTGAATTAATAGTTTAAAGTAAAGTGAAAGTGTTATATATGTACGTAAAGTAATGTATGTAAAGATAATAGTCAAATAGATTCCTAGAAGGAGAAAAAGCGAGTAAGTTATAAAACTTAAGCCAAAACTTAAGCCAAATAAAACCCTTATATAAAAGATAAAAGACAATAAAAACTAAAGTAAAATAAGCAAATTGCCGTGCAATTTTATTATATTATTTCTGAAAATAATTTGAGATAAGAACAGAAGAGAGGGAATCAGATAAAATTTAATTTAAAATAACTTTTAATATGATTTTCACGTGTTTAGTATGCTACTTGAGCATCGTAGTCAAAATTCAAAGATTGTATAACAGTGAAGTTAGATAAAACTGGAATATACAATTCTATAATAAACAATATAAGATAAAAGTTGAGAATACATTGATTATAAGTCTGAACTTTATACTTATATTGACAATCTATAATATCTTTAAAAAATAATGATACATACATATGATGAAATTTTGAAATTAAATTATTGTTTTAAATAAATAATTAGAGGAAATAAATTTAAAATTCAAATAAAATAACTAAATTAATTTATTGGCAATAAAAACGCTGCTCGAGGCGAAGGATTCGTTGAAAAATTGCAATTTTCTGATATGTGTTTGTCTCTGAACTTGAGTGGATAAGCGGGTACAAGGAATTGGCAATAAATGTTAAATTCTAGTATTTAATAGCGTGGTTTTTGTTTATAAAGAATATGAAGAAACACCCTAAATGTAATAAATATATTATCGATTTGTAAAATTCAAAAAAATTAAAAAAGTGTTGATTAAAAAAATGATATATAATTTCCTGAAATATTATTAAGTAAAATTTATAAAGTCGATAGAATATTCCCAAAAAAATATTTATCATTAATAAATATAATTTTTTAAATTTAATTTTTGCTTTGTTTTTCTTCAAAATGAAACTTCAACTGAACATTTGATTTAAATATATGTATGTATAGGCGTTTTCGTAGAAGGATAGACAAAGAGAACTTAAATGTCATTGCCTTGCTTCAAGCTTTTCTGGGGGCAAGTATTTAATTTATATAATTCAAATATTATGATAGCAATATAAAATGAAAAATTAAAAGACAATTAAAACCTATACATAGTAAATATATTTAAAAAAATTTTTTAATTCTTTTATTTTTTTGATCCTGATAATATTTATTAAATTTATTTTATCAATATATATATATATATATAATATATATAATTTGTTATATATTATATATAATTTGTTAGCCCTTAAGCAAGGTTTTGTTTATTTTAATAAAATATATTTTTAAAAAATTTACTTATATATCCTGATTTAAAAAATAATCTTAATTTACAAAACTTTTGCTTCAAAGGTTATTATATGTAATTAAATTCTTAAAATTATGTAATTAAATTCTTAAAATTATTTTTAATAATTTCCTTTTTAATTAAAGATGCTAATGGTAGTAAAATATGTATTCGAGGATTGATCAAATTGAAGTCCTTTAGGATCAAATTGAATCTTATTCAGGATCAAATTGAATCTTATTCAAGGATCAAATTGAATCTTATTCAATTAAATAAAGAAATTCTTATCCATATGCTTATTGATAAAATAAATTTAAGAATATTACTTTGCTTTGTTAGCCCTTAAACAAGGTATTGTTTATTTTAATAAAATAAATTTTTAAAGAATTTACTTTTATTTGGACGCATAAACTCAGATGATAAAAATTAATAAGCATAAAATTATAACATTGCTGAAGTAAAATGTATCCCTAAATACATATGTTAAATACATGAATATTAGAGAATGAATTCAAGGATGATTAAATGCAGTCGTTGGAAGACATTTAAATAACAAACTGATAGATGATCTAATTAAAAAATAGAATATTCAGAAAATAAAGTTACGGGTTTTACCAATATAGACATGAAAAACCAAAGAAAAATTGAAATAAATTAAAATATTAGACTAACCTGTCTTTTAAGCAGAAATTCATTGCTTTTTTAACATTATTTTATATTGATATTATTTATTTTCTTACAATTAATTTTATGTCAAATAATAACTACAGAAAAAACTTGCTAAATATCGAAATAGAAATAATGAAATTTTATCAGAAAAATTAAATACAATGATAATACTTTAATTCCTGAAATAAAAATTATTTTTATACTCAAAATAGAAAATAAGAAAGCTAAAATGTTATCAATAATTATAAATTTAAGGCATTAAATTATATCAATAGTTAATGTTCAATAAATGTTTTAATCATCATAATTTATCTAATCTTTTAATTTATAAAATTTAAAAGCTAATACAATGCCATCTAAGCAAGAATAATGTCGTGGTAAATTGTTTTCTGTATCAAAAAATAATGTACTCATATATACTTTGTAAAATAAAAATTTAAACTTCTGCATTTGTTCAAGTATTTGCTAAACACATTTAAATATTACTTAATAATAATCTTTTTAATTAATAATACTTATAAACTTATCAAAATAATACTTTATTCATAAGTAACTAGTGTTTGGACAATTTATTGTGAATAATAAAAATAAAATATATAGTGAATGATAATAAATAGATCCAGATAAACATATATATATATATATATATATATATATATATATATATATATATATATATATATATATATATATATATATATATATATATATATATATATATATATATATATATATATATATATATATATATATATATATATATATATATATATATGAAGCAAATTTGTTTAATTGAACAAAAATCAACATAATGATTAACAGACCAAGGTTAATCGACAACGAAATAATCTATATAACAAGATATTAAAAACTAGTTGATATTTTTATAAAAATAACTAGAAAATAAATTTAACAGATTTAAGCAATGAGCCGTAATATCTAATACACCGATTTTTATTCATGCCCCTGTTGTTTTAGTGGCAACCTTAGCTACAAAAAGAATTCTACAATACTTCAATAAAAGCAGTATGAAACAAAAATAAAAAGTAATGGAATTTTGAAAAATTTGAAAAAATCATATTTAAAAAAGCGAACAGAAAAATAAAAATATAAAGGTAAAACATGATTGCAAAATTAATTATATAAATTAAATTTAGAATCGAATACAGTCATGATAGAAATTAAATTTTACGTAAATTCGTTTACTCATAAATTATTTTAAGAGCACGTGGAATTTTTGAGCAGATCTTCAAGGAAGTCAGTTTTTCTGGCAGAAGATCTTATGTTAATTATAATGAGCATATAAGAGCACTTCATGAGCGAAAGCATGGCCGATTGCAAGTTTCCTGGCAAATAGAAGGGGAATCTTATACAGTATGACGTTGCTAAGGCTTTATATCAATTAAATAATTAGATGAAAGAAAAATACAATACATTAAAGAAGGCTTAAACCCATTAATCATCACTCAAGTGATTAATTTTTGTTATTAAGACCAAATCGCTCTCAAATTTGGTCAGCTGTCAAGCAATCTCACACTTATAGGAGGGTTTTGATTGTGAGGAGGAGTTTTGTTGTCAAAGACACTATACCTTTTGTTTTGGGGTAATAAATAATGCCTAATCAGGACACAAATCGCTCTTCCTTTTTTCTAGATTTCCACCCAAATCGCTCACTTCTCAACTTTTACCCCTTTTGATGCCTTTTATTTTTTATTATGCCGCCGACCTACACCTACTGAAGAGGTTCATCGGTAATTAATAAAGGAGGGTAATTAATCAAATTTAAAATGATTAATTACCTTTTGAAGGTAGATATTAATAGCATGTCAATCAGAACCTTTAATTAAATAGAGAACATCTGGGAGAATATTTGGGATAAGTTCTAATAGAGAAGTTTAAAAGCGAAATAGTGCGTTATGTTGGACTCTAGATTCTCAGTTCATTTTTTCAAAGTTTGTCCAAAATGACCGCAAATATAAATGTCAGGGTTCCGATTCGTGCTTTATTTGAAAGTATTATACTTTGAAACCGACCTCCATACTTACGAAATTGAATTTATACTTTATTGAAAGTATATACTTTGAAATCAATATTTTTGATTGAAAATGAAATTGGGGAAGGGATTGGGCAAAAAAGTGAATTTTTTAGCCTAGGGCCTTCGAAATTCTCAAAATTTTCGCCTGCGGCGCTGAAAAAGAAAAATCTGGCTTCTTGGTCTCAAATTTCAAAAAATTTTCGCCTGCGGCGCTGTGAATGGGAGAAATCAGGCTTCTAGAGCTCTAAAATTCTCAAAATTATCGTCGCGGCGCTGAAAATGGACGAAAGAAAGTAATTTGCTTGAGGTTAAGACTTTCAGGGCTTTATTTCTTGTATCAGCGAATTTTGACATGATATGAGTTTAAATGCACAAAATGCTCAGTGGAAGCAAGAAATTATCAGAAAAGATTCATTTAAGAGAGAAATATAAAAGATTTGAGCTCGAATAAATATTTTCTAATTTAATTAGGAGTATACTTTAAATTTGGAAATTTTCTCCCTGTATACTTTTAAATCGAGATTTTTATACTTTTGATTAGCATTTTGTCGATCGGAACCCTGGTTTAACTCATTATTTCGAAATACCACTTTCAAAATGTCAAATGACAAAATGCCACTTTTAGAATGTAAAGTTCCAAAATGCCAAGTGCCAAAATGTCAAACGACAAAATGACAAACGACAAAATGACAAACGACAAAATGCCAACTTTCATAATGTCAAGTGACAAAATACTAAAGTTTCAAAAATTTCTGAATATTTGAAGACATTATATGAGAAAAATCATGAAATTTGCTATTATGTTGATAAAACTGTTGTGCACCATGACGTACAGAAAATATTTATTCCCATATTTTCCCAAAAGAGATTAAAAAAATGGCGTGAAAAGGCAATACAAAATTTAACTGCAAAAATAAAAGTAGTAACAATTTATGAAATTTATTCTAAAATTATTGTGATAATTTATTTCAGATATTTGATGTTTATTCTATTTCGACCTATCGAAAAAGCCTTTCTTAAGAATGAGAAGGCATAACCTAAGTTTATTGAAAATTAAATTAAAATAATTTAGTAATTGTGGGATGTCAACTTCTATAATCTTAAAAGTTTTAGCTAGGTCGTCATGTATTCAAAATAATTGCATGTATTTGAACTAAATTGTATTTGAACTAATTTATCAGGAATTAGTCAAGGAGGGTATTCAAATTAAATATGATTATAAGACAACAAGTGATAATATAAAATTATTGCCTGGAATTGAATTTACTCGTAATAATGTGTGTTTATTGTGAGAATTGGCTAGAAAAGCGTGCCTAGTCACAAAAATTATTGCACGATTGTGTTATGGTCAGCCTTATTTAGAATGTCTTTTACTAGGACCGGCACTTACAATATTTTCTGTAGAGCTTTTTATAACAACTATTTTTGCGGATGGTTTTGATCATTGATGGGAAAAAGGCCTTTCTCTATGTATGTGAATTTTGAGGAAGAAGAAAGTTCAAAACGTTGAGGAGTTCAAAACACAGAATAGTCTGTTGTTGATGCAAAGACAAAATTTCTATAAAGAAATTCGAACTTTAGAATTTCTATCTTTTCTGATGATAAATTTTTGTTGTATTTACATTGTCTTGTATTTACATTGGTCTTAGCACTATTTTCTGAACTTAATTTTTTAAACAAAATAATTAGTATAAATTCATGTATATTTAAATTCAACCAGTTTTTAGAAAGGATTCTAAAGAAAATATTTCAGCCACATTCTTATTGCTATTTTCTTTAGGATCCCCTTTAAATTTAGGAAAAGGAAGCTTGCCTGCCTTAACAAACTCATTGTATTTTTGCAATTGTTCCTGTAAAAAATCTAAATAAACAAAATGATTTTACATTATATTACTCTAAATGATTTTTCAAATGGTGATTTTGATAATTCAATAGAATCTGTTTCTCATTCTTAATCATCATCAGTCCAAAGTCCATCAGCTGAGATATATCATCACATTATCCATCACAGACTTGCCATCACCATAGTCCATCACCATTACATAATGATAAATATAAGAAAATAACTTGAACTTGTTGGAGTTGGTGGTTGAATATATTTAAAGTCTTCAAACCTGAATAAAAATTTACACTTTTTAAAATTAATTATATGATTTCCTTAAAAATATCAACGAAACTAATTTAGCTTTATGTGATTTTACATAATTTAAATATATTTTACATAATTTTCACTAGGTGTTTCTATACTTTAGCACATCACTGCATATCATGAAAGTCACAAAAATTCTACAAAAAATCTAATCTTATGACTGGTATCCGGATTTATTTTTTTAAATAAAATAGCAAAATATGGCCATAAAATGTTGAAATAGTTTGGCAAAATATTGAAAAGAGGCCAAAATTTTGTGAAATATTGAAATAAATTATGGTTTATTCACTAGCAAAACAAAAAAGTAGAAATTTGACAAAAATTTACCCATTTTTTGAAAATTGCATATTAAGTTCATACTTCGAAAAAATAAGTATTTTTACTCTGTTGGGCATTTAGCCGAATTGGGGCCGAATCGATGATTCATTTTGTGGGTTTTTGTACAGTGGTGCATTTGAGGGGCAAATATATTTGGTTAATTATGCTTTGGTAAATTATTCAGACAGAATAATCTTAACCATGATAAAACAAATACAAATAAACACAAATACACAATTAAACTTTATTCTCTAAAAATATTAGACAAATAATAATAATGAATATTTCCAAATAATATTGAAAAAATGAAATTATTGCTTTTCTTATAAAGGCAATATAAAAAAGATGCAATACCAAGTGCATTTTTAAAAAAATATAAAAATAAAATTTGAAACTGATCACTAAATCACCACACAAAACTAAACATTATTTCAAGAAAACATAAAAAATATCAAAAAATCTTGTTATTTTTACTTTTTTTCTAATAATCTGAATTATTTTTCTTCTTAATTCTATTTTGCCTTGTATAACATTTGATACATAAAAAATTTCCTGGTTCTGAATGTCGGTACCAATGGTTTGATTTTACTACACCACAAGTATAACAATGACGATCGTGCTTAAGTAAAATTAAATATTATACAAGCGAGAACTCGAATCTCTGCTAAGACATCCAATCCCAATTCGTATACCTTGTAGGCCACGTAAAAATTCAAGTTTTCAGAAGAAACTTCATGTTCCATTATATGATAGCTCAATACGTTCATTAGGGTTGTCCTTTTTATATGCCCCTAAAATCCTCCCATGATTTTTACTTTTCGGTGCATGTAACTCGGCCTATCAAGACAGATCGTGTTGATTTTAGTGTCGTTCGATCGAATTTTTTACGCCAAAATCAGCTTGGTCCTATCTTTTTCAATATTCAGTAGCTTATATCTCTGTTAGTTTTCATCATCAAGAAAAAAGACTACATATTCGAATTCAGCTCGGCCTGAGGAATCGAATGAATATATTTTGAATCTAGGTCTCGTGTCCATAGTACTATACCGATCACAAATATAATCTAGACATTGTCTAACTAAAATTATTATTTTAAATAATTTTAACCTTTTGTGAGTTAAACCACAATTTTTTCGGTCTAAGCTTTCCAATGTTTCGTTTATGCATGTAACAATTGAAGCACAAAGAGTTTTCTTTCAAATAGATATTCCATTTGATAGTTTCTGTTACTCCGCAATTAAAGCAATTTCTTTTATTTCCTTCGTACATTTTACCTTTAATATTTTTAAGAATAAAGTTCTGGATATCCACCAAACATTTTTTATATTTAAGAATAAAACTATTTTACGACGAGAGGTAAAGCATATGGGGGTCAATACAAAATATCTTGGGCAAAAATTCAATACCTTAAATATATACCAGCAAATCGATTATGCTCATTTAGAAAGAGTTTAGCAAAAGTTTAGATACCGGAAAGGATTCGAACGTACGACCTCCTATGGTAGAAATAACGAACGAGGGGAGAACCACTAGTATTTTAATTAATTTTTATTCAATTTTAAATAATATTTATTTTGTGGTGATTAATGGGCGCAGAGAAAAACTCAAAATACAAAGGTGAGGCATAATAGTAAAGTCCGTTATATATAATAAAGTCCGTTACACAATTATAAGTGCAAATATTTTTCTGGTGTTACTCATACTTCCTGAGTGGCAATAAAGCCCTAATTTTTTCTATTAGTAATACTCCTATAAATATTAGGATTTTGAGAGTTCCAAAAATTTTTAATAAAATTTAAATTTTTTACGTTTTTTTTCATGATTTGAGGTGTTACATAATTATACTTAATCCCTAGAGCAAGAATTTAGATCCCTAGAGCTAGAATTTGGTGACCAAAATTCCGCTGGTGACCAAAATTCCAAAAAAGTTGGTGACCAAAGTTCCGAAAACCCTTGGTGACCAAAATTCCGGCACCCCTTAGGGGTTTTATAAAAAAATTTTTCAGGCCCTCCAGAAAGCACAGAAAATTTGCTACAAAAAGCACTTGGTCCCATCCTTGAGAAAAATCATACCATTGAGAAGCTATCTGTTAAATGAGCAGATAAATAAATTCTCTCAAAATACCCCATAAATTGTCATTATTTTTAACGCTCAAATTTAACCGATGAGCCCTCAGTGGTAAGATTTTTCTTAAAGATGGGACCAAGTGTTTTTTGTAGCAAATTTTGTCGGCTTTCTGGAGGGCATATAAGAAAATTTTTATATAAGCTCTAAGGGGGTCAAAATATTTTTTGAAGTACTGTAACCCCGTTTTGGGGTTTTGAGATCTCAATGAAGAAAGCACTTATAGGCTCCGTCTTTCTTCTTTTATATTCATTATCAATTGAAATAGTCACACAAATTTTCACAGAATTTTTTTAGCACTTATAGCATAGAAAATAGGGATTAAGAACTTGCTCTTATAATTAAGTAACACCTCAAATTTTGAAAAAAATCGTAAAAAATTTAAATTTTATTAAAAATTTTTGGAACTCTCAAAATCCTAATATTTATAGGAGTTTTACTAATAGAAAAAATTAGGGCTTTATTGCTACTCAGGAAGTATGAGTAACACCAGAAAAATGCTTGCTCTTTTAATTATGTATCGGACTTTAAAAATCTATTTTTATTTTCGACACTCCTGACAGTCATTGCTAGGCGCTTTCGCCACCATATACAGGAGCTCTACCATGAGCTACCGGGGCATCGACTAATGCGTTCTCTTTTATCCTTTTAAATAGAGTTTTAAGTGCTCTAGATGATTTATCACTACAATATATAAATAAAACTTTTACTTATTTCATTGCCAATGTAGATAATTCTGTTTTTTAAATCCTCTGGATATTGAACTTTTTGTTTTTCTAACATTTCTATTTTATATCCATTTAAATTAATTTCCGTCCAATAACTTGATAAAAGCTTGTTTTCATAATTATCTATAATTTCTTGCATTGTTTTCAAATCGTTATCAGTTTTTAAACTCTCATTTAATATAGAAGTTTCATAATATTTACTCTTTTCATCAAATTCATTATTTCGAAGTACCTTAAATCTATGATTATAGTTAGAGAAACACAACATGATAATCCGAAAATCTCGCAAAGGTAGGATTGCGGGAGCTGATCTTGACCTCTAGATAATAGTTTATTCTAATAATAAAAATATATAAAATACCCGTTTTTCAATTTGAGTTAAAATATTTTGAATTTTGTGATTATCAGCAATTTCAATCACAATTTTTCTTTTTAATTGTTCACAAGAACTATTATATCGTGTTGATTTTATTTCAGTTGTAAAAATATTTTTAACAGAATTAAATTCAATTAAACGTAAATATCCTTCTATATTTTTATTCAAGCCATCATGTTGGTTATTTTTCTTATCAATTGTTTTCACCACAAAACGCTCCTTTAGTTCAACATTTTTTAAAAATATAAATTCTCTTTTGTCTTCCCAATCATTTTTGATTTTTATTTTAATAATTTTTCCTTTACATTGAATATTTAATAAAATAAACAAATGAAGAAGGTAAAACCATTTTACTAGCATCTAAAACACTTTATTGATGATTTATTTAAAATCTATTAAAAGGGAAGAGCTTTTACGTGGTAGAGTTCCTTTTTCAGCGCCGTAGGCGAAAATTTTTAGAATATTGGAAGGTCTAGTTGCCAGATTTCTTCCTTATATTTTGCGAAATTTAGGAGCTGTTTTTGGCTGTTTTTTTAACAAACAACAGCCAAGGAGCCAGATTTCATTAAAATAATGAATCAAAAATTTCAATTCTAAGTGATATAAGTTTGTAAAAGCTCAAAAAAGTCGAGACCAAGACTACAACCCAAGACCAAGACCGAAAAAACACAATAAAATTCTACAGTCAAGACTCAAGAACAAGTGTCTTGATATAAATATTTTTATGGGCTCTTAATTTTATGGGCTCTTATTTTTTATGGGCTCTTAATTAATCTTATCATGGGCTCTTAAGGCTTTGGAGGATTTTTGATAAACATAAAATTGAGCCTAAAATTTTAAATCTCAGGAATGCCAAACTGGAGTAGTTACGGTAATTTTAAGTAAATAGCCTCTTAAAATAGAGGCCAAAAAATTGAATACATATTTTAATTATTTGTTTATCTGTAATTAAATAGGGATGCATTTGAAATAATTCTACACAATTTTTTAATAGAATTCAACTCAGAATTTCATGCACCAATGAATATCGGAATAATTAGAATAACCCTTGTTTAAAACCCGGGGTATTTATTATAATAATTTAATCTTTGTTGAGACCCTATATTAAATAGCGTATCGTTTTGGCATTTTAATCAAATTCTAAGGACATTAGAGCTCTTTCGAAATTTCGAAATTTTTTATTTAATCAACGATTTTAAACACTCACAAGGCATAAATGTAAAAATAAATGTAATCAAACTACAAAAATTTAATTGACGAATTTTATTAAAAGGGCAATTGACAGAAAGAAAAAAACGATGTTTATGCTGCGGAGAATTGTTCTATTCTATGGGAGATAGAATAGAACAATCATCGAACCGCTTTAATTTTAGTAGTAAAATAGGGTTAATTTTTTTGTTGGATTTTAAATAAAGATAATATGGAATACCGTTATTAAAAAGGCTAGATAGCATAATAGTTTGCTTTAGGGTTGGTCACGGTCGGTTAACCGAACCGAAACCGAAACCGAAAACCGGTGTTTTTGGCCAATAAACCGAAACCGAAAACCGGGGGTCAAAAACCGGCGAAAACCGAAAACCGGTGGCCTAAACCGACCGGTTTTTCGGTTTATAAAATACACCCCTAAGGATGGAATTTTTTGGGGTTGCTTTTGACTTATTGCTTTTGACTTAGTGTTTGGTTCGAATCCAAGGACGAGTAGTACAAGGGATATTATTTTTTTCAAAAAATAAATACTGTTTAAGTTTTTGACTTTTAATTTAAACTTTTTCAAAAGTTATGTCAGCGCTGCTAAAAAGGAATAAATCTGTTTATTGGCCTTTATACTTCGGTGCCAAAAATACTTCGATGCCTTCCAAAATTCTCAAAATTTTCGCTTGCGGCGCCAAAAAAGATAAAACATGGCTCGTGGCTGGGTATGGTCAGTGCCGGGGACCGATCAAGAAAAACTATTTCTTTTAAAAAAGTATTAATATTTTTAAATATATGAATTCTAGGCTAATGCCCTTTCAAAATTTAAAAAATTTTCGCCTGCGGCGCAAAAACAGGAAGATTTTAAGGGTCGACCAAAATTTAGCAAATTTTGAAAAGAGATGGAAAAAGAGATGTATCTTAACAAATTAACACACACCAGCCGTTCTACTGAAGATGCTGGTTCGCTCCCAGCCGCCAAATAAATAACCTTTTGACTAGCCAAAGGAGAGAAATAGCTATAACCCAGCTGATTTACTACATTTTTATTGATTAAAATAAGAACTGGATATTCTGGATGAAAAATACAGGCATAAACCGGTTTCGGTTAACCGAAAACCGGGGGTCAGTCAAAAACCGAAACCGAAAACCGGGAGTCGAAAACCGGTCAAAACCGAAAACCGGGGGTACCGGTTAATAACCGGTAGTGTCCAACCCTAGTTTGCTTATTGGTTGAGATCATTTATTGGTTGAGATCATATAATTTTGACGGTTCAATGCCATGCGGGGGCATAGAACATTTTTAAATTACGACTGCGGCAAGGACAATTAAGTTTCAACCTAAATATTTCCAAACAGCGTGAATGACATATCGTAAGTAAAATATAAACAAATAAAACATTTTGTTGACTAATTATATTAACAGCGGCAATTGACAAATAATGCAAATTTTAAAAATGCCCCGAATGAGTAAATAAATCAAGAGAAAAATAAGACGGTAATTTAAGAAATTTGTTTACGTTATTTTTTATTTATTTTCTCACCGAGTTATTTATAAATTTGCACTTTGATTAATATAATTAGTAAATAAAATTTTGTAGTTTGGTTAGATTTGTACCCCCTTTTATCTCTAAGACTTGTTTCGAAATACTCGGGTCGAAATCTTGATTGCTAATGTCAAAAATCGAAATTTCGCACAATGTAATTAGCTTATGATGAAAATGTCAAAATGAGACTATTAATTTAAAGTGTCTTAACAAAATTAAATTATATTTCATAGATTTTAAACAAGTTTATTCAAATTATTCGAATATTTACTAGCTTAGTTTTATGTTAAAGTAGAGTTATTTGTTATTTAATATGTATAAAACCTTTTATATACGAGGGTGTCTTAATATTAAAAACTTGATTAATTTTTTCTGTTAAATTTCAACATTTTTATATTTTTCTACTAAGAATTTATTTTAATATTTCACTAATTTCGGCATTTTCTGTTCAAAAATTGACGAAACGTTATAAGTGTCTCAGATAACAATATAAAAGTTATAAGGTTTTTTTTCAAAATTACAATATACAACCTTACATTAACCCTACATTACCCAATTCACCCTACATTAATTTAATCATAGGAAAATAAACAGTTCTCTAATTTAAATAATTTTCAACTGATATAATTAATATAAATAACAAAATTTCAACAAAATTAAATCTTCAAACTTCTTTTTCTATTAAAAAGCTTTAACTAATGTTTAAGAAATTTTCAAGCTTAAAAACAAACAACAAAAATTTTTCTGACTAATTTTATTAACAGTGTCAATTGACAAAAGTGCAAATTTCGTAATTCTCCAAGTGACAAATTATATAATTATAAATATAACCCATAAAAAATAACATAATTTTGTCTTATCTTTATATTTATTTTTTGCCATTTATGAACTTTTTAAATTTGCACATTTTGTCAAATACCGCGGTTAATATAATTACTCAATGAAATTTTTTATTTGTACGTCGGCTTTGCTTTTAATAGCTATTTTAAAATAATAGGTTCGAAATATTGGTTTATCCAAGTCGTAAATCGAAATTTCGAATAAGCTCTATCGCCTTTATCATTTGATTAAATATTTCAAAGTGCATCCCTATTTATTTAACGAGAAAACAAATAATTAAAATATGTATTGAATTTTTTACCTCTTTTTAAAAACCTAGTTTATATAGGATTTTTAACTTTGGCTTTTCCATTTATTTATTGGTTCTATTTAATAGAGCCAGGGCCTTACCATACTACAGCTATATTTTACGTTAATAAAAATATTCAACTTATCATTCTCAACGAATCCCAACTAAGCTTTTGAATTTCATTAAATCATACTTCATTAAGTGATTATCAAAACTATTCCCAAAACATTGACATTGGAATTCCCCAAAATTTCAATGTAATTTTTTTACTTATTCATGTAAAAACAACAAAGATTTTCAAGTTCAGGAACTTTTATAAATTTATAATAAATATATTAATTTATTTCAGATGATTAAATTTAATTTGATCATTCTCTTATATTTAATTATTTTATTAAATATTCAATGATTAGGAAAACCAATTAGTGTTGAGTTAAAAATCAAAGATGATTGGGAAGTAAAAAGAGAATTTATTTATTTAAAAAACGTTGAACTGAAAGAGCGCTTTGTTATGAAAACAATCGAAAAGTTCAACAATAGATATCTCGGCTCTAATTACAATACGGAATGCTTTATGCGTCTGGGGGACTTGGATCTCGATACAAATATTTTTAAAAATATCAAACTAAATGTACGACGGACAAATGATCCAAAATTTTTATTAAAGAGGAAAATCGTGATTGAGATTGCCAACAATAAAATTATTAGAAATTTTTCTCCTGGATTTGAAAAACGGGTATTTTATGTTTTGATAATAGAATTTCAGTTGTAAAATAAAATATTGAGCACCTCATGCACTATAGAGTAGATGGCAAATGTGTCGAATTGGGGGTCCTTTTAAAAAATTAATTTAAAAATATTGCGAAAAATTCTCTGCGTTATCTTTAGGCGCTGATCACGAATCTGAACACAGATTTTGTCTAACACTTGATTTTATATATGCTTTTAATCAAGTACTTGATTATCAAGTACGACTATTTAACAACTACAAGAATTTTGTAATCCGAGAAAGCTTTGAAAGCTGAAAGAACTAGGAGTTCTAGAAGTCGGTACGGTAGATAAAGACCGAGATATGGTCACATGAATATCCGCAAAACTTAGGAGGGGACTTGTTCTTTTGTGGTCAAATTTTAGAATAACAAAATTATAGCTCATTCGAAAGAGCTCTTCAAGCTGAGTCGAATGACATAAAAATTAACGCAATCTGACACGCTAGGACTTCGTTACAGGCAAAAAATTTGAAATACCATAAATGGATTTTTAAATTAATTTTTTAACAGGACCCCCAATTCGACACATTTGCCATCTACTCTATAGTGCATGAGGTGCTCAATATTTTATTTTACAAGTAAAATTCTATTATCAAAACATAAAATACCCGTTTTTCAAATCCAGGAGAAAAATTTCTAATAATTTTATTGTTGGCAATCTCAATCACGATTTTCCTCTTTAATAAAAATTTTGGATCATTTGTCCGTCGTACATTTAGTTTGATATTTTTAAAAATATTTGTATCGAGATCCAAGTCCCCCAGACGCATAAAGCATTCCGTATTGTAATTAGAGCCGAGATATCTATTGTTGAACTTTTCGATTGTTTTCATAACAAAGCGCTCTTTCAGTTCAACGTTTTTTAAATAAATAAATTCTCTTTTTACTTCCCAATCATCTTTGATTTTTAACTCAACACTAATTGGTTTTCCTAATCATTGAATATTTAATAAAATAATTAAATATAAGAGAATGATCAAATTAAATTTAATCATCTGAAATAAATTAATATATTTATTATAAATTTATAAAAGTTCCTGAACTTGAAAATCTTTGTTGTTTTTACATGAATAAGTAAAAAAATTACATTGAAATTTTGGGGAATTCCAATGTCAATGTTTTGGGAATAGTTTTGATAATCACTTAATGAAGTATGATTTAATGAAATTCAAAAGCTTAGTTGGGATTCGTTGAGAATGATAAGTTGAATATTTTTATTAACGTAAAATATAGCTGTAGTATGGTAAGGCCCTGGCTCTATTAAATAGAACCAATAAATAAATGGAAAAGCCAAAGTTAAAAATCCTATATAAACTAGGTTTTTAAAAAGAGGTAAAAAATTCAATACATATTTTAATTATTTGTTTTCTCGTTAAATAAATAGGGATGCACTTTGAAATATTTAATCAAATGATAAAGGCGATAGAGCTTATTCGAAATTTCGATTTACGACTTGGATAAACCAATATTTCGAACCTATTATTTTAAAATAGCTATTAAAAGCAAAGCCGACGTACAAATAAAAAATTTCATTGAGTAATTATATTAACCGCGGTATTTGACAAAATGTGCAAATTTAAAAAGTTCATAAATGGCAAAAAATAAATATAAAGATAAGACAAAATTATGTTATTTTTTATGGGTTATATTTATAATTATATAATTTGTCACTTGGAGAATTACGAAATTTGCACTTTTGTCAATTGACACTGTTAATAAAATTAGTCAGAAAAATTTTTGTTGTTTGTTTTTAAGCTTGAAAATTTCTTAAACATTAGTTAAAGCTTTTTAATAGAAAAAGAAGTTTGAAGATTTAATTTTGTTGAAATTTTGTTATTTATATTAATTATATCAGTTGAAAATTATTTAAATTAGAGAACTGTTTAATTTTCCTATGATTAAATTAATGTAGGGTGAATTGGGTAATGTAGGGTTAATGTAAGGTTTACCGGCCCTATCCCGAAAGAAGGGTCGAATCGTTTTTTTCATTACTTTTTATTTCTTTATAAAAATGGTCAGTTTTCCTTAAAGTTGATGTAGGTTGATGTTTGCCTTAAGGAAAAATGGAGAAGGACGGACAATGACAGAAGAACACGAACAGACAAAACATGGACAGACTAAACACAGACGGACACATGTTCGACCGTTCGTGTCCGTCCTTGTTTTATCTGTCCGTGTTATGTCTGTCCGTGCTCGTCCGTGTTTCGTCTGTGTTCGTCCGTCTTTTGTCTGTCCATGCTCGTCCGTGTTTCGTCTGTGTTCGTCCGTCTTTTGTCTGTCCATGCTCGTCCGTGTTTCGTCTGTGTTCGTCCGTCTTTTGTCTGTCCGTGCTCGCTTCGTCTGTGTTCGTCCGTGTTTTGTGTCCGTGCTCGTCCGTGTTCGTCCGTGTAAATGATACAAACGAAAACAAGAAAAAAATATAAAAATTTAATCTCTTTCACCATTTTCCTTAAGGCAAACATCAACCTACATCAACTTTAAGGAAAACTGACCATTTTTATAAAGAAATAAAAAGTAATGAAAAAAACGATTCGACCCTTCTTTCGGGATAGGGTCGGTTTACCCCTTTTTGTCGCTTAGACTTGTTTAAGAAATACTCGAGTCGAAATCTTGATTGCCAATGTCATAAATCGAAATTTCTAACAGATCCTATTAAATTACCATATGTTGAAAGTTAAAAAATGAGACAATTTATTTAGAGTTTCTCAACAAAATTAAATCATTATACATGTTTCATAGATTTTAAACAAGTTTATTCAAATTATTCGAATATTTACTGGCAGTTGACATTTTAAAAGATCTATTTAAAAAATTAGTTCATTTGGATTTTCGTCGTTAAAATTAAGTTTTATTGTTAACTAGTGGAGTCATTTGTTATATTAATATGTATAAAACCTTTTATGCCCGAGGGTGTCCTAATATTAAAAACTTGAATAATTTTTTTGTTTAATTCTAACATTTTTTTTATATTTTTCTATCATACAAACATTTTACTTAAGTTTGCAAAATATTTTTAAAATTTAAAAACAAACAACAAAAATTCTTTTGACTAATTTTATTAACAGTGTCAATTGACAAAGGTGCAAATTTCTTAATTTCTTAAGAGACAAATTAAATAATTATAAAATAATACATAAATAAATTCATAATTACCGACTTATATTTATTATTTTGCCATTTATGGACTTTTTAAAATTGCACTTTTGGCAAATACCGCGGTTTATATAAATAGTCAATAAAATTTTTTATTTGTTTAAATTTGCCCTTCGGCTCTGCTTTTAAAAGCTGTTTTGAAATATCAGTTTTGAAATATTGGTTTATCCATATCGAAAATCGAAATTTCGAAAAAGCTCTAATGCCTTTAGCAACTAAGCTTTTGTAATAATGTAATGTAAGAAAAAAAGAATTTTATTAAATAAAGAATGAAATACATACAATTGCGAAAAATAGAATTGCTAATACAAACAAGGAAATTTACCCAATGCCAAAGGTCAAAGCATTAGTTACCGGATTCGAAGCTTCTTGTTACCAGATAGGCGGCTTTGAAAAATTCTTCTAGAGAGAAAGGGCGGGGTTACAGATGAATAAAATGTTAGTCCACGGGGTGGGAGCTACTAAAAATTTTGAATAAATAATAATTGAATCACTTTTCATCATGAATTGCTAAATTTATTTTTCTTTCAAGCTTCAGAAATTCCAGTTGCTAGATGGCTCCTAAAGTTTGAAAATTAATTTGAAAAACTATCATATCTAAATTTCTCTTTTTATTTTATCTTTATAATAAAAAACGGGTATAATTATAGTACAATCAAGATTTTTCACTCTTTACTGATGCTGCGATCAGAGGTCGGTAAAATCTCATTCACGGGATCCCGTAACGGGATTATCTTCAAAAGATCAAACGGGACAGTATCCAGCGGTATTAATCCCGTAAATCCCGTTCATCGCGTATAACACGGGATTTCGGGACAGGATCACGTAAAATCCCGTACGGGATCCTGTCCAGTACGGGATTTACATAGTTACATAGGATTTACATCCAGTACGACCTCTACATAGTTCTGTTTAGCCCATTTTCTGAAATACATATTATGTTATAGAGCTTTATGTCACATATTGAACACCCGACATTTATTTTTATATCATCCCCTTTTGATCAAATTATTAATTATTATTTGATTCGCTTGGTATTTCAGTTATTAATATGTTATAGCATAATTTAAATTATCTTTTTAAATATAACCTTTTCAAGAATATCCAGAGTATTGTCAATAGAAGTTTTAATTTGCGCAACCTATTCGTAAATTTGATTTATTTAGAGTGATTTAAAATGAATAATTTTATTCATAAGTGATGCCGTGTGATTTGGGCAGTGGTGAATTGGACAGTGAGTGATTTGGGCAGTAAACGTTTTTTAAAAAACAATTTTACACGCAAAGACAATTTGAGTAACACTAGAAGAATAATTTTGAGTAATTTGGGCAGTAACTTGAATTTTCTGAAATTATTAACACACAAAAATTCGAGTTTCGTCCAAGGTACAATGTTAAAAATTTTTCATTTTGACCATCCTTCCCGTTGTAAGAATAACTCATCATTTGTTGTGATCAAGTCCTGCCCTTGCTTTTTTGACGTTCCTTAAGTCGTTTTAGGTACGATTAATCGAGAAATAGGTCCCTATTTTAAGTTTTTTACGTCTTAAGATAGGGTCAAAAATCTGAAAAAGGCCAAAACATTTTTCTTTTGAAAAATATGTTGGATTACTTTAAGTTAAAATAAAATTTTTTAAATTTTTTATCAATTTTAGAAAATTTAAGTTACTGACCAAATTACTTCATTCAAATTGTTTTTGCGTGCGAAATTATTTTTGAAAAAACGTTTACTGCCCAAATCACTCACTGCCCAATTCACCACTGCCCAAATCACCAAACACGATTGAAAATGAATGGTCTCTGTTTGATCTGGTAGTATTTCTGTTAATCTGGTATTAATTCCCTTGCCTACGCAAGTAAACCCTGGTTATATGTGATGTTCAGTATAAAATGTTATTTACTGAACAAAATTTTTTGTTTAGTACATATTACAAAATAGTTTGAATGGGAGTAATAAGTAACCATAAACATAAAAATGTTTCTTATCATAACTTTATCAGCAAAAATAAATTATAAACTAAAAATCAGCTGACAAATACATAATTATTAATAAATTTACATGCTGTTGAAGTAAAGGATTAGCATTCAATAATTCAATTCCTTCAATAAATTGACTGAATAGTTGTTGTTTATGTTGAAATTCTTGAGCTTTTTCTATCTAAAAAATCTTTAATTAGGCAACTAACTAGGTCGAATTAAAATTGGAAGCATATGGGAAGTAAAGAAAAGAAAAAAATTAAAATGTCCAGGATTTTCTTAGTGGATAATAAATCAAATGATACTTGTTGGATTATACTAACATATTAGTCTAATCCCATATATTTTTATTCGCCTGTATCATTATAAAAAGCTTCAATATCAGTCAATTGTTGAAAAGCTTTTAGGCTATAACAAAACTTTTTAGTTTTTTAGTTGTAATTACCAACAATATAGGTAATAATTAATTAATCCTCAAATGTCTCAGAACGATTCGAAATAGGGTTGCGCCCCGACCCCGACTAACCCCGACCCCGAACCCCGACATTTTTTGACCTAAAACCCCGACCCCGACCCCGACATTCCCAACCCCGAAAACCCCGACCCCCGAAAGTTCGACCCCGACGACCCCGAACCCCGAAAAATTTTTATGCCCCCGACTCAAACTGCATTAATTAACAAGAGATCGGAACGGGATCGGGACTTTGATGTTAAATATATGAAGGAAAAGGGAAAGGAATATTTATATTTTCTCCTATTTCCTTTTGTTGGTCGGTGGTTGTGAGGTTAGGTTAACTGACTTCACCCATTTAGCTATTTTGATAGGGATGTTGTTCGAATCCATGGATGGGAATGAGGCTGAGAAGATTTTTCTTCTCAAAAATAAATATTTTTAAACTTTGATCTTGATTTTAAATTTGCAACTTTATTTTTTTTAATATTTTAAACTTGAAACAATATTAGAAATATTAAACTAATATTAGAAATATTAAACTAGAAATATTAAACTCATTCGAAAGAGCTCGCCGAGCTGAGTCAATCAGGGACCGAGATACAGACCCCTGAAGTTTGAAAAAGAGAAGGGGGGTCGAATGAGCTATTATTTGCATTTTCGAATTTTTCACCCCAAAGTGAGCTTACTCCCCCCTTCTCTTTTTCAAACTTCAGGGGTCTGTATCTCGGTCCCTGATTGTCGGATCGGCTCCACTCGCCCCTCAATCGACTCAGCTCGGCGAGCTCTTTCGAATGACACCTCATTTGACCAAATCGGTCCAGCCAAAAAAAACCCCTATAAGTCACAACATTCTCATTTTTTAATGAAAATGTTGATTTTGAACAGTAATGTTGGATAAAAATGCTGGATTTTGTAAATTTTTACTTCAACCCCGACCCCCGACCCCGACCCCGAACCCCGACATAATTTTCAGCCCCGACCCCGACCCCGAACAATTTGAGCAACCCCGACCCCGACCCCGACTTTGTCAACCCCGAAAACCCCGACCCCCGACTTTTTCAACCCCGAAGGCTCGGGGCGCAACCCTAATTCGAAAGGATAACCCACTTTAGAAAATAATTTATAATTATGATTCTAACCAGATCATGACGTATTTTACGTGTTATTCGATGCTGCCGTTTACGATTGATTAAATTAATTAACTCCCCATATTCTAAATCAAGCTGAGCAGGCTGCAATTACATTATTGTCTAATTGAAACTATGTATGAAAAGTATTGTAAGTTAGGGTTCTCCAAAATTCTCATTTTATTAAAGTTTACATTCGAATGAGATGTCTGCGCCGAAAATTTCATAGCCGCAAGTGTACGATCCCGCAAGTGTTAAAATAGGAGCGAGCAGCAAGTGTCTGAGTCGCAAATGTATACGATCGCAATACCACCCCAACACAAAGAATAACAATCCCCGTAGATATCCCACCTGTTCCAAACCGAATATCACCCTGCTGCATTGTACATCAAATTGTCGAACTTGTAACAGCTATTGAAAGATACGTATATAAAACAAGTTAAAATCATTAATTTTAATTTAAGTTAGTATTTATAAAATAAATTAAGACAATCAATTATAAATACCGTTTCCAAAATCGGATTAGCAAATTTAAGAAATTGCTCATAGGGACTTTATGAAAATTTCGCCTTTAGTGATTCTCTTAATTAGTGGAGGGTAATTCTTTATCATGCTGTGTTTACATAGAAAGCGTCTCGAGTTTTGCTGCAAAAATAGCATTGTGAATGAAGAGACGCGATTTTGTCTCTACTCCTTTTGCTTACTATTTCTTGCCGCAAAACGCAAGACGTTTTTTATGTCATCACAGCATTAGAGGGTAATTTCAGTAATTTTAGGTGATAATATAAATATATTATAAACAAATTTATAAATTATGCAAATAAATTTACTTCAGCTTGAGTTATTCCTGGAGCCGAATTATATTGACTTTCAATAGTTCGAGCTTCATCTACCTGAAATTATGTCATGAATTTTTAATCAGTAAAACAGAAGTATGTCAAATTAAATCTTTGATCAAATCTTTGATGTACCCAAAATAAGTCAGAAATTCTTAAAATAAAATACTTTTCCACATTTTCCGAATACTATCAAAGATTTTCTAATAACAAGTTATGCATTTTTAGTAAATAATAATAAATTTAACCAGATTTTGCAACTCATTTACATTTCCTTCTTGGCCATACGTAATTAAACGGTTATTTAAATTTTGTAATGCAGTTTGAAGCGCCTCATTTACATTTGGCTATAAAAATTATTTAAAAGTTATTAATGTTGAAATTATCAAAAACAAGCAACTAAGTAATTCCATAATAATTTATCAGGAAAACTATAGTAACAATTAAATTAAAAAGCCTGTGGTCTGCAAAGATGATTCGCCTAGCATCTTTAAAACGCTTAAGTGGGGGTTAAACGATCTAAAAAAAGAAAAGATAAAACAATAGCGATGCCCCGGTAGCTCAGTGGTAGAGAGTATATGTGGTGGTCGAAAGCAGAGGTGATGAAAATGGAAGAAATCAAATCCTTCGATCCTATTAAACTCTCGATATCCCTCCTAATACACAAATATCGCTATTAATCCCAAATTCCCTGATATCCTTTTTAACCACTCAAATCCCACAATCTCTTTTAATCCTTTCAAACCAATGTCTCAACCCCGACATCCTCCTTAATTCCTTATGTCCCCTTAATCTCACGATGTCCCTAATATTCGCCCAAATCTTTCGATGTCCTTTTTATCCCCTTGATAATATCTCAGGTTATTGATTTCAGATTGAACTTCTTTTTATTAACCATAACTTTGCACTTTAAAATTTTAAATATTAATTCAGCTATGTATGAAAATAAAAATTTTATTTGCGAGTTCCGACTTCCGGCATTTTTTCCTTCCAATTTCCGAAAAAATATTTTGATTTCCGAGTTCCAACTTTTGAGCCAGTGCCTTTTTCCGGCTCTTCCGATTTCCGACACTTCTGACCGTTCCGGCCCACCTCTGCTCGAAAACGCCTAGCAATTTCTGTCAATAGGTCGCAGGTTCGAATCCTGCCTGGTGGCTAAACTTTTGCTAAAATCATTCTGGTCCGGAAAATAGCGGGTCCTAGAAATTGATGAGAAAATTTGGGTCCGTAAAATTTTTATAATAAATTTGACACGAAAACACCTGTACTCGTCCACCTCCAGGTCTAGCACAAGACACGACATCGAATTCAAAAATAACCACCAATAGAACATATGTAATAAAAATTTTGCCTCTAATCGAACACATTTTTGTGTTTTTAAATGAAGATTTTTGGAATTTTATCTGAATAAAATTAAAAAAACAAATTAAAAGTAGATTTGAAATTATTTGAAATTGTTGAAATTATTAATAATTATTCTATATAAATAAATTATTCTAATAAAAATTATTAAAAATTATTCTAATTATTCTAAATTATTATTAAAAATTATATAAATAGTAAAGCAAATTACAATCAGAAGCGGCCATAAGATCTAATTCAAAAAATTATTTTAAATTATCTTGAATGGACAATATATAATATGTGTTAATGTTTTAAATGTAATCAACTTTGAAGAATAACATTAAATTAAATACAAGAAATTTTAGAGCGTGAGGGGGCTAGGATGGTCGCTGACAGTGATGGGAAAGTTCAAGTTCTACACCAATGCGGTACCAGTTCCGAAACGGGAACTGTCAAATATAAAAATGCGGTAACTGCAACTGGAACTGAAGAAATTCAAAAAGCAGTTCCAGAACTGGAACGGTTTCAGATAAATTTTGGAAATATAAATTAAATGTAAATTTTTATGTAAAGCTTAATATTGTAATTGGTCGTGATAAAAGTCACGTTAAACAAAATGAGAAGTTTTAAATATCCGATCGAGAAATGGAAAAAAAGTAAAATATAAACGGAAAATAATAAGAGTTTTATAATCTGCATAGATGTTGTAAATAAATTCGCAGGGCGATCAATTAAATTAACAAGTGATCGACGTAGCCGGAGATAGAGCGGATAAAAGATTTTAAGAGCAAAATTTCTGTATTACGGCCCGCCAAGGTTTTAAAAATTTAAGACTGAGTCGGAAACAGAGCCAACAAAACCGCGAGTTTGTAATAAAACCAACATATTACTATAAAACAACTTCATAAATTTCTTTTTAATTAAAATTCCCCAATTCTCTTTTTAATTTTTAAATTCTCTAATAAAATTTATAAGGGTTATTGAATAAATCGGTCGATTTTCCTCATAAATGTCCGCGCATTTAAATTTATTTATTGCCTGTTATATTGATTTTAAAACTAGCTGACTACGATGTCTAATTAACGTTAATAAATTTATTAATTTTAAATTTAATTTAAATATATATAGCCATTGATAAAAGTTTTGTGTTTTGTCTTTAAAAAACTAAATATGTATAGATAAAACATACCGATATTAGTTAATATATTTCCTTTTGACTTTGGTCTTTTTCCATTAACTACTAGTACTAATTCTGCATGCATTGGTATTTTTTAAACTAAATCTTTATCTATGTATAAAACATCTATGTTCTTGGATAGAGATCAACACATTATTTCCATATAGATGTTTGACAACTCCGATCTTTCGAGGTGTCAAACCATTCCTGGCAACAGCGGAGCATCGGCACAACAACTTCTTCACGGAAATGACGAGAGCTGGGCCGGTCTCTAGATTGATTGAATTATAAATTAATAGATGAGTCGACACTAAATTATGACTGATGGAGGCTGATGGAGGCCTCGGCATTAAGTAAAATTTAATAAGTAAAATTTTAATAACCTCCTTCAAATTACTCAATTTTTGGAAAATTCATAAATTTTAATTTTTAAATATTTATTTTGAGCCTAAATTTTGAATTTTCATTTATATTTAAATTTTTCAAAAAACGAAACGGATTAAATTTTATGCTTTATTTAAATTTATTATGTTTTTAGTGATAAAAATAGAAAGCATTAATATGTAAAGGGTAGAAGGTATAAAAAAGACTGAGGCTTGAAGATGGGCGAGGACCACGCTTTTAATCACTTCTTTCCAAAAATTTTTTCAAAAGTTTGAACATTTCAAGTAATCATTACTAATTAAAAAATATTCAAGTTGGTGAGAGACCATTAAACGATTAGTAAATTCATTTTCAATACTTCGATTAATTAAACGAAAACATTCATCCAATCTCTGAGCCCCTTCAATTAAACCTAATCTACGTTGATTATATCGAAGTAAAATATTTGTATATTTAGACGATTCGTTATAAAGTAATTCCTTTCCTTCAGAAGACAAGCCTTTAGCATCTTTTTTATAATAATAAAAATTTATTTAAATTCTATTTAAACCGACATAGGCCATACACATAACGGTTAGGCCAAACAGCCTTTAAATGCAAGCTTATAACTTTGCCAATTTATGACTTATATAAATAGGTAAAGTTTTGCATAATCGGAAAGGCTAGTTAACTCATATACAAATTTTAAAATTTTCAATTTGAAATTAAAAAAGAGACATCAATGGAATTCTTAATTCTTAAGACATGCAATAAGTTATAAGGGGGCAAGCAATTTTTAGTTCGCCTTTAAAAATTAAAGTTTTACCCGCTTTCGAAAAGATAATAGCTACCAATAAAGCAAATTCAATTTTTGTTAATGCAAAACGTTTGAAGTGAACAACAGATTTTGTATAACCATAATCTGACCATTTAATCATTCTAATAATGGAAAAAAACATGTTTTCTAATTTTTAAAAAAATTTATTTACTTATCGTCATTTGCAAAATGCTTCATAATAGCAAGAGCTGGCATAACATTATCTTTACGTGTCCACGTTTCAGAACCTAATTCACATGCTAGATAGGTGTTTGTAAATGATGTAAACAAATAAGAAATACTCCTTAGATTTGCAATCTAAATATTTATCAAAAGAAAATTAGATTTTAGGTTAATCGAGTTTTTATTATTCGTTTGTCTTTATTTGCGTTTTAGCAAACCCATTATACCAGGGGTGTAACGAAACTGATTTTAAGAGTTTAGGTTTGATCAATTTAAGAACAATATCATAATCGAGGATCGGATTAACACGGAACTCTTTGCCAAAATTCTTATGTACGTGATTATATGTACCTGATCAGATAAAGTCAATTTTTCAAAAACAGGCATAGATTTAGCTATACAACAAGTAAAAGTCTGTCAACAAGAATACATTTTTGAGCTCTACTATTAAATATTCCTTCACGTTGTACTGAGGATTCCCAACTATTTAATTCATCAAAAGGTATTGGAATTGGATTTGGCTTTAAATCAAAATTTTATTGAAAATTAAATTAAAATTTACCGAGAAATTCCCAGTTAAACGAAAAATATTAAAATCTGTTAAAATTATTTCTTCAAACAAAATCGGGCCATGAAGGAATATATCATCTAAATCATTAAATGCATGCATAATACGTTTTTTGGCTTCAATAATTGGCAAAAGTGAGTTTATCAGGTTTAGGTCTTTGATGGTTATGTCGACATTTGGGGAATTTAGTATCTTAAAAATAAAGAGAATTTTAATTCTTGTTTGTTATTATGTTTTGTTTTTTGTTTCTTCGGGTTTCCTTGGTAAAACTTTGAAATTAGCTAAAGATAGATGGATGTTTTTGTTTTGATTTCGATAATTTGAACTTTTTCAATATTCGAACTTCAAAGATTTTTTCAACCATAGTCTACAGTAACAGTGTTTTCCAATTCTGTATAAAATAAATAAATTTACTTTATTTTCCTTTTTTTGGTTTTCCATCGCTTCCTGGCATATATCATTACGTAAATATCTAACTTCTAAAATACTTTTATTAAATTACCGTATTTATTCTAATAGTGCGACTGTCTCTATTAGACCGACCTCTTCTGATAAACCGACCCCTAGAATATCGGTGGATTCGGTGGGATATCGAAAGATATAAGGCTGTTTAAGCGATTAAGTGGATTAAGGTATATGGATTTAGAGATTATAAGTAACCTAGGCACCAGAGATTTGCTGAAATCAGGGATGTCCGCAAATAAGAGACTAGTAAAGACTAGTCTAAAAATAAGGGATATGAAGTATTTGGGAAGCTTTATTTTGATATCTGATTTAGAGACATATAGAAGATGAGGAATTTGAAAGAATTGAGAGAGTTATAATGAGATTTGTAAGGATAACAACGGATAACAGAGGACCAAAATTAAAAAAAAAACAACGGATAACAGAGGACCTTTGTACCAAAATTAAAGTCCCCCAGGAGAATAGAATTTTCATTCAACTTGTCATTTTACACTTATTTTGACAAACCCAATTTTTTCATTCCAGCAGAAAGACATTTTTCAAGTCTACATTTTTTACATTTTGCCAAATTTGGTTGGGATTTTTCGTTTGTATTTTTTTCTGAACATTTACATAAATTATATTTACATTGATTTTCGTTTTCAAGATAACGCCTGTTGAAAAGAAATTTTTGAAAAAATTCCGTCACATCCCCTATACTCTGATTTGGGCAAACAATATTTCATTCGAAAGAGCTCGACGGGAAGTCAAAGACACCATAAGCAATTCGATTTGATGATACTGAACAAGCTTATGAAAATATTTTTGTGTATTTGACTAGGCTCGAAGAGGTTATTCAAACCACCCAAAATTTTCATATTCGAATTTTTCGCCTAAAAATCTTTTTCTTTAGGGAAAAGAAAGAAATTATATGTAATATTTAATATTAATTATTTTAAAAGCTAAAATAGTAGTAAAGTTAAAATAAAAATTATTTTTACCTGAAAAAATTCTATAAACGATATTCTTTAATTAAACCGTTTATTTCAATTTTTATAAAAATATCCTCAAAGGCCTGTTAATAAACAATTATCAACTTTATTTTAATTAGAAAAAATACCAATTTATTTTAAAAATGCAAAGAAATTTTATTAAAAAATGCAAAGTTTGTGGGTCAAAAGAAAATGTTTGTTTTAATTATAGAGTTTGCACATGTATGGCTTGTGGGTCTTTTTTCAGGTATTTTGTATAAATTTAATTTTAAAAAATTTGGTAAAATTCCGTCATATTTGCCATAATCCGATTTGGACAAATAATATTTTCATTCGAAAAAAATAAGTTCCGAACTAACCTATGGGCATGAGGGGAAAGTTCTAGTTCCGGAACTGATGCGGTTACAGTTCCAGTTCTGGAAAAGGTAGGTTTAGAAGATTTCTTTCTTTTCCCTAAAGAAAAAGATTTTTAGGCGAAAAATTCGAATATAAAAATTTTGGGTGGTTTGAATAACCTCTTCGAGCCTAGTCAAATACACAAAAATATTTTCATAAGCTTGTTCAGTATCATCAAATCGAATTGCTTATGGTGTCTTTGACTTCCCGTCGAGCTCTTTCGAATGAAATATTGTTTGCCCAAATCAGAGTATAGGGGATGTGACGGAATTTTTTCAAAAATTTCTTTTCAACAGGCGTTATCTTGAAAACGAAAATCAATGTAAATATAATTTATGTAAATGTTCAGAAAAAAATACAAACGAAAAATCCCAACCAAATTTGGCAAAATGTAAAAAATGTAGACTTGAAAAATGTCTTTCTGCTGGAATGAAAAAATTGGGTTTGTCAAAATAAGTGTAAAATGACAAGTTGAATGAAAATTCTATTCTCCTGGGGGACTTTAATTTTGGTACAAAGGTCCTCTGTTATCCGTTGTTTTTTTTTTTAATTTTGGTCCTCTGTTATCCGTTGTTATCCTTACAAATCTCATTATAACTCTCTCAATTCTTTCAAATTCCTCATCTTCTATATGTCTCTAAATCAGATATCAAAATAAAGCTTCCCAAATACTTCATATCCCTTATTTTTAGACTAGTCTTTACTAGTCTCTTATTTGCGGACATCCCTGATTTCAGCAAATCTCTGGTGCCTAGGTTACTTATAATCTCTAAATCCATATACCTTAATCCACTTAATCGCTTAAACAGCCTTATATCTTTCGATATCCCACCGAATCCACCGATATTCTAGGGGTCGGTTTATCAGAAGAGGTCGGTCTAATAGAGACAGTCGCACTATTAGAATAAATACGGTAATTTAATAAAAGTATTTTAGAAGTTAGATATTTACGTAATGATATATGCCAGGAAGCGATGGAAAACCAAAAAAAGGAAAATAAAGTAAATTTATTTATTTTATACAGAATTGGAAAACACTGTTACAATGTCGGGCAGAAATTTTCGTGTAATATTTCGAATAAATATTTAAAAAGTATAGAAGATGACAGGATGTTAATGAAAGAAATGAAAGGAAAATTATGACAAAACTTTAAAAATAAACATTAAATATGATTAAAAATAATCGGAACTTTGAATCTACTCTCTCCTGAGAGGTTCTATTAGGAACGAAGGTGAAAAATTCCCAACTGAATTTGAAGATACTTATTTAGAGTTTAGATACTGTCAATATTGAATAATTCTTTAAGACCTATTCAAGTTTTGTCATAATTTTGTATGAGGCTAATCTACTTTTGTTTTTTTTCATCAACACGATTCGACACGCATGTTCCTCCCATCCTTCTAATCTTCCCGTTATCTTCCTTTCATTAAAATTTTTTAATATAATTATATAATTATAGTCATTACTTCAATTGCCTGAACCAGATGCACGATGTCCACCTCGACGTCCACGTGAAACACCAAGTCGACCTTGTCCTTGATGCCCTTGTCCATGTTGGCCATGTCCACTTGTTCCTGCATCTTAATGTGGTAATTAATTCATAAAATATTTTTTTCCTCTTTACTCCCATTATAAAAATACAATTAGGCATTCTCGTTAAATCGCACTCTCGTGAAAATAAACTGAGATTACATTGACCAAATGGTATTTTTATTCTGAGAGACTTCAGTCGGTTATCAGACGGGGATTATATTAAAGTCAATTAATTACCTGCAGTTTGCTTATCTAGATAATCATTGTAGTGTTGACGGACATAACCGAGAATTTTTTTCATATCTGCCATAAGTATGTGTTGTCGCTCATGGATCTATCGAATAAATATCGTTTTTAAAAGTACTTATTTTACCTCATATTTTTCTATATCATTGTGGCTTTTACCGACTTGATGTGATAAATTAGTATATACACTAGCTAAATTAACATATTGTTCTTTAACATCATTACCGGTGACCTGTTCAGTGTTTTCTTAATTTTTAAAAATAAATTGTTATTATAATGAAAAATTATTTTATATAAATTAAAAAAATATTACCTAACGGCCGAACTAAATCCGAGTAGGGGTAAGCGTTGCCAACTATTTCAAGCAATGAACGAATTTCATAGTCTAATCGTGTAAAAGCCTGATAAAATGTATTTATATAATCTCACTAAAATAAATGTACCAACCAGATCCTCAAGTTGTTGTGTTCCCGAACCCTCTCCTTGATACATTCCGCCTGGTTGTGACCCTGAAGGACCTTCTCCTGGATTCATTCCCAATAATAATGAAAACAATTGGAGAAAATAAAAATTTAAAAGAATTAAATCGTAAATTTTCATTCTTGAATTAAATAATAAAATTTATGCATTATTTAGATTAATATCTCATACGATTTAGAATTTTACCTTAAGAAAGGAACTTTTGATTAGTCAAATTTCGGCAACTTCCCTCCGTTCTAATTTTTAAGAATTTTATTTAGAAAAACTTTTTCAAAATATTATTTTTCTTTAAGAAAGTTTTGAAAGGGGGATCTTATTTAAAAAAATGAAATTAAATTTTATTGTATTAAATAATAAATAATACAAGCAATATACTATGTCTTTTAAAGGCACTCAGACGCGCATATAACTACAGTGTTTAACTCACTCAGCGACCGCTTTAGATTTTTTTACCTTTCCATTAAATGGATTTTTAAATTTTATTTTTTTGCACTCGGGAAATGGACATCCGTCTCAAGAGCGTATAAACATCCCAACAGAGTTTAGAGAGACACTTATATTCAGGCGAGATGATTAATGCTTAACGCTTAAAATTTATTGTACGCAAATCTTTAACACGTGCCCTCTTTTCTTTTAACTTACAAGCAATAGTACTTTTCAATTTATTGATTGACAAATTTAAATGTACTTTTGTTTTTAAATTAAATTATAAATTGATTTTATATTTCATAAGATAGTTTTTTTAATTTAATTAAATCCAAAGTTGACGGTTAAATCAAGAATGTTTGAAAGAAAATTTTTAAATCCGCATATTAAAGCAAAGAGTGTCTTTTCAGAATCTTGCTGAGATTTGACCATAGTTTGGAGTCGTGTTCGGACAAAGCTTAAGTTGAAAATGCGCAAAAATATTATTTTTTTCAAAATTCTCAATTTATTTTAAGATAAGACTTTGAGAAGACAGAATGGCCAAATATTATTATTTTAGTTCTAAAATAAAATTGAATAAAAATTCAGATTAAAATCTAATACATATTTGCTAGAAAGTATAGAAAATTATAGGGATTTTGGGACTTATCTCTCTCTAAACTACGGTTTGGACTTTACTAGTAATGAGCAATGAATATCGGGTACGAATTTTTGGGTTATCGTTCAAATAAAACTTTAAATGTTTAGAAAGGCGACAGAATGTTAATTGAAGAAATGAAAGGATAATTATGACAAAACTCTAAAAATGAGCACAATAAAAATAGAAATAATCGGGAACCCCTGAGCTTGCTTCTAGTATAAAATAATTAACTCTTATTGGAGATGTTCTGTCAGCAGTAGAGCCAAAACTTTTACTTAGAATAATAAAACATGTTCGGCTGTATCAATATTCAAGTTTTCAAGTTGCTTTTTTGTGGATGAGCTCAACTGGCATCGGAAAGATTCCCATACTAGCAGACGGTCATTAAATAAGGATTGACATAATACAATTTTTACGTATTCTTCTTAAGGCCGTCGTCCATCCAGTTCGTGCCTCCCCAGACCAAAATAAATAGCCCGCTTAGGTAAATAATTAAATAAAAAAAGAAAGTTCTAATAGAGGTTGTCGTTCTATTTCTCAATCAAAAATATTTTAAAACTAAAATAATAATATTTAAACATTCTGTCTTCTCAGAGTCTTATTTAAAATAAAATTGAGAATTTTGAGAATATTTTTATTTTCAACTTAAGCATTGTAAGGATATACTTAAGCATTGTCAGGATATTTTCAGTAAGATTTTTAAAAGACACTCTTTGCTTTAATATGCGGAATTAAAAATTAAAAAAAATTTAAATTTAAATAAAATTAAAAACTTTGATTAAAAATTTAAATTTTAAAAATTTTCTTCCAAACTTCTTGATTTAACAGTCAACTTTGGATTTAATTAAATTAAAAAAAGACTATATTATGAAATATAAAATCAATTTATAATTCTAATTAAAAACAAAAGTACATTTAAATTTTGTCGATCAATAAATTGAAAAGTACTATTGCTTGTAAGTAAAAATAAAAGAGGGTACGTGTTAAAGCCATGCATACAATAAATTTTAAGCGTTAAGCATTAAACATCTCGCCTGAATATAAGTGTCTCTCTCTAAACTCTGTTGGGATGCTTATACGCTCTTGAGACGGATGTCCATTTCCCGAGTGCAAAAAAATAAAATTTAAAAATCCATTTAATGGAAAGGTAAAAAAATTTAAAGCGTTCGCTGAGTGAGTTAAACACTGTAGCTATATGCGCGTCTAAGTGACTTTAAAAGACATAGTATACTGACTGTTTTATTCATATAATAAAATTTAAAGATTCTCAATAAGATCTCACTTTCAAAACTTTACAAAAATAATTAAAGCCCATTCTTATAAGAAGACATTATATAGACTTAGTTACAATTTACAAAATATATTTTAATCTAACAATTTTAAACCCAAAGATTCATTTATAGAAAACTCTAGGCCTAGCAGATAAAAATCTGATAAATTTTAATTGAATTCAAGAGATATTAGGCGCAAAGCCATAACTTGTTTCAATATTTCCGTATCTTATCTAATTAAGTACTTTAATTTATTTACCAAATAATTCTGGTAGAGATTTAAATTTCTTCTATAACATAAATATTAGAGATCGGCTCGATACGATTTTTCGGAACTTATTTACTTTAACTACCCACCTCAAAATTTTGCCGAGAGATTTTTCATTTAGATTTGGACAATATATATATACGTCATTCGAAAGAGCTCGAAGAGCTAGCTTAAGGAGATGAATAACTAAAGCCCAGATGTTTTATTAGATACACTTGATTTACCTGTCAAGACATCTTCTTAAATAAGGCTCAATTTAGCTCAATGTTTGTTGATAAATTGAAAAGCTATTTTTGCTAGGGGTAAAAAATAAAGGGCTATCAGCTTAAAGGCGTCCCATGAAAATGACCCACTAACTTATGCGCTCTCTTAAATTTAAAAGCCAGTTTAAAATTTAATGATAAATTGAAAAAATATTTTTGCTAGGGATAAAAAGATAATTTATAAATGAAAATATCGCCATTCAAGGCGAGACTAACGGCAAGCCTAAGTAAGTTACGCCCATATTTGATTGGCTTTAAAAACAGAAGCAACTTGCTTTACTAGACATTTTATTCTATTCAATAAACTATTTGGCTAAGATCGGGAATGGGTATAACTGTATTTTAGGTATCTCCCTTTAATTTGAGTCTCAGATAAACATTCGGTCAGCCATTTAATCTTTCCAAATGTTTTAAATATACAATATTGTTTTTAACTAACAAACAGTGTTAGAATACTCGGCAATTTTTCCATAGTATAAAACTAAGACAAATAAACTTGTCAAGGAATACATCTTATTGTTCATATTAAAATTAAAGATATTTTTACTAGATTTTATTAGGGTTACAGGCAATTTAAATATAAGAAACTTAAATCGTAAAATTTTAATATAAGGAAACAAGCATAAAAAATATATTTTAAAGCGGAATTTAATTTAAATTTTTAAATTTAATTTAAAGATGAAAATTTGCAAATTAATTCTTTTAAACTTTTGTTTTTTCAACATTTGCCATTATTATTTGGAATGCATCCAGGAGAAGGTCCTTCAGGATCTCAATCAGGATGGACAAATTTTGGAGGAGGTTCAGGATCTCATTCTGGATGGATAAATTTTGCAGAAGGTTCAGGATCGCAACCAGCAGGGTTGCATCCAGGAGAAGGCCCTTCAAGCTCAGGACCACAACAGACAATCAATGTTTGTATTATTTTATGGAAATAAAAATATATAAACATTTTAATAGCACGAAGAAATTCATAAGTTGCTTCAAGTTTTTGGTGATTCTGAACCTCATCCAAACATAAGAGGACGAAGTAATGCATATTTTCTATTGCATGATTAATTAATTTTTAAATATAAAAATAAAATTTATTTTTAAAAATAAAGAAATCCAAGGAAATGTGCAATTAATTGACACTATTAAAAAACAATATCAGAATTTAGATCTTAAATATAACGAGTTACAAGGTGAATCTGAGTATGTTAGTCAAGAAATTAGAAACCGGCACGATGCTGCAATCAATTCTCACGTAAAATAAAATTTTTATTTAAAATATATTTTTATTCGAAAATGTATAATCCCGTAATAGATTTTGTTGGGAGTTTCTATCAGAAGAATCAGTTCTTCAGATAGATTATAATGTGTTGTAAAATGGAGCATGAAATTATAATTAGAGATTATTTTGTAATAGAGCGAGATCTAATTATAAATCAACCTTTCTGTTAGATGAGAACGGCGGCATTAGAAAAAATATATGCAGAAATATCTCAACTAGTTACACGACTTGAAGAAATCGAAAACGAGCAACAGAAAATTATAGAAGACAAGCAGAAAATATACAATCATCTCATATCAAAAGGTAATTGATTTGGTTCAAGATTTGTAAATGCACACAAACTGAATGCAAGCCGAATTTGATCGCTTTAACGTTTTGATGCTGTATCCAATTCAAATAAATCTTATATCATTCGGAAGCCCTAAATAAATTGCATTTTTCCAACTTAATGGATCAATTATGATCACTCGGTAAGAAGCTATAACCTAATAAATGTGAAAAACACCAAATAACTGGCTTTATTTTGTTATAACCTCTTAATGAGTGATCAACTTAATTGTCCTATAGAAACAAGGTATCGCTTATCGAGGGCTTTCGATTTTATTAGATTTATTTGAATTGTAAAATCTCAAAAAGTTATATCCGATCAATTTCGGATGGAACTCAGTTTATGGGCATATAACCGTTAAGTCCCATTTTTTATTAAATATGAAATTCGATTTAATTTGTGATTTTTCTTGCTTAATGGAATGATTGTTTTTCTTGATTGGAAGTCTGACGTCAAACTATCTTTTAAAAAATTCATTTGATATTTTACAATTTCATGATAAAATTTTTCCACATTATTAGACCTAATTAGTTTTTGGTGAATTATTTAAAATTGTTTCTAGATTTTTGATGAATTATTTAAATATTTTTAACAAAATACCAATTCTGCTTAAATGCAGACCTAGTCATTAAGAGATCAACTTATTTAATTTGCTTTGATCTATTTTTTAAACTTTTGTCATTTTTTAATCTTAAATAGATTAAGTCCGAGTTTATGGTTTATCACAAGAATAAACATAAATATAATTTTGACATAAGTATAATTTCGACGGCACAGCATAATTTCGATGGGTAGTGAGAGAGACTGATAATGACTTGTGAGTAAAGATGATCGAATTAAGTTAGTTAATAAGCCGAAAATGCCTGAGCCGCAAGTGTATGGGCCGCAAAAGTCGGCTAATCTACAGTTCACGTCAGATAAACGTATATTTTAATGAAATAAATTTTTATTCATTCAATTTTTTAAATTTAAATAATTAGGCGTTCGAGCATCTGATAAAATTTTCGGTTTTAACAAGTTATTTGATGCACATTTCGAAATAATTGAATAGAAAAATTTGAATAGATTTTTGAATAAAATCTTTACTTAGATTATTGAATTTTTTTTAAATTACTGATTTAAAGTGTATACACAAATCTTTAGTGTTATTTTTTTATTCCATGAATTAAGAGCCATTATTTATTAAATCTAAAACAAGCAAGGAATATAGGTAATATGTTGAAACTCAACTAAATTTCTAATTTAAGTGCTGATTAAGACAATACAGAATTATCAGAAGTTATATGTAAGCTTTTTAACAATATTAATTTTTGTTTAAATAAACAAAAGTTCATATAATTGTCATTAAATAATTGTTACAATTAATATTTAAAAATAATAAATCAGACTTTGGAGTAACTTTCTTTTTATTTAAACTTTTCTGTTAAATTCTTGGTTTTCCCTTCTTTGTAACTTCTTTCCTTTGTTTACAGCCACATGAATTGCATAAATATTTTCCTGTTGCTGAATGACGGCCCCATTGTATTGTTTGTGTAACACCACAAATAAAACATTTACGATCGTCTTTAAATTACTTAATGAGAAGTTTGTTTTTATGTGAATTACCATTCAATGCTAATTTTATTGGTTGATTTAATAAGGATTAATTTCCTGGGTATATGCGTCTATACGACTACAGCTTTCTTTTCTTTTCATTGTTTCTCCTTTTTCGAAAATATTAAGGATGCAAATAAATTGCAAATAAAGCTAGAATGAAATTATCGTATTATATTAATAGGATGGTCCTATTTAATAGAATGGCTCTTTGGGATATGAGAAAATAGTACGGTTGGCCAATCTATCAAAGATAATAAGGCGATTTAATATTAGCCTTATTTGCATTTGACCATTTTAATATTTTTAAGAAGGAGAAGCATTTAAAGAAAGAAAAGTGTTGACAATCTACATAGTTGTTCAAAACGGGTACGGCCGAAGTAGGCGCACGGCCAAGTAAGCGCAAAGTCATAACTTGCTTCAAAATTTCCGAATCTTACCAAATTAGGTATTAAACGATTCCTCTCATCGAGCTAAAGAGAATGGTACTGTTACGTATCGACTTGCGGTGTGTCCGATACTAACAGAAAGACTAAAGACTAACTGCTAAATAGTCACTCGTTATGACTATTTTACTACTTTGACATTTCCTTGTATTTTGAAGTTCGACTTGCCTAACTCGACTCCAACAAACTGACTATAGACTAACAACTAACTCCCCGACTACTAAAAGGCTTCGCCTTTTATACTAAGCCGCCACCCTAACAGGTACCAAAATTGTTAAGGTCCATAAATTTTTCAGGTAGTTATGGCTTTGCGCCTACTTGGCCGCGCGCTTACTTGGCGTATCCCGTTCAAAACATGATACAAATAGGAGTTTTAATATGGTTATTATCTATATCAATATAATTATTATTAGTGCCCGGATCCGGCTGATTTTTCCGGAGTACGGGTTCATATATCCGGAGTCCGGGTTCATATAAAAAGGACGATTTTTGACCTTTGCAAAAATTTTCGCCTGCGGCGTTGAATAGAGTGAATTTTTTTGACAAAATTGATGTTTTTACTCAATTTAATAAGATTGAAAGGATTGAATACATTATCTGGCGGATCTGGAGTGATTTGGCTGATTAAGGGATATAAATGGATCTGGACGGACATCGAAGGCAAAAAACCCATTATGCGAATGTACAGTACGATTACGAGCAAATTTCATAATTCTAAACACTGGTGAAATTTCAACCACGAATTACTTTATTTTCGAAATTTTTAATCTCGATTTTTCTTCTTGCACTTCGAAAATTTGCAAGACTGGCTTATTGCACTTTGAAAATTTTTAAAATTTTTCGCCTATGGCGCTGAAAAATCATGTAATCTTGTTTTTTTTGCCTTCAAAAAAGGCATTAGTTGATTAAGAAAAGTGATATCGGCGGTTAATATCGACTCCGAAAATAATATATTTACTATCGTTTACATAATGAGAAGTTATCTAACGTTAGCGAACCAAAAAATATTTCGATTATATTTTTATCGGTCCTAAACGTCTAAACAAACTTTCAGTATGTTCAGAATTGATTTAAAAATTCATTTAAAGAGTTCAGTAAAAAGAGTTACCTTTGTAGTCTTAAACCATAATTCATTTGGTCTAAACTTTCCATATTTGCGTTTATATGCACCACATTTTTCGCACAAATAATATTCTTTTAGTAAACTATGCCACTGTTTTGTTTGTGTAGCAATACAATTGAAACACTTTCGTTTATTTACTTCAATTATTCCGCCTATAATTATTAAGAAAAATTTTTAGTCAAATGAAAAGAGACAATTTAAAATTTTGTTTACTTATTTTATTTCCAATGTCAATAATTCTGCTTTTTAATTTTATGGGATTTTCTACTTCTTGTTTTTCTATCAATTCAATTTTATATCCAATTAAATTAATTTCAGACCAATAACTTGATGAAAGTTTGCTTTTGTAACCTTCTATATTTTCTTTTAATAATTCTTTTTTATTTATATTTTCTAAACTTCTTTCTATTATGGACGTTTCAAAATAGTTATCATTCATTATAAAATTATTATTTAGGCGAATCTTACATAAATTAAATTTGTGTTGAATAATCAAATATTAGATACCTGTTTTCCCAAGTTTCTCAGAAATTTGTTAACAATCTCATTATTGGCCATCTCAATTAAAATTCTCTTTTTTAATTGAGAGCTGAATTTAGCCTTTCCATTTAGTTTAACAATAAAAACTTTATTTACAGGATCCATTTCAATCTTACAAAAGGATCCAGTATTTTTATAAAGATAATCAACTATTCTATTTCCTTGTTTTACATTCATTATCAAAACAAAACGTTCCTTTATTTGAATATTTTTTAAATAAATAAATTCTCTTTTTTCTTCCCAATCTTCTTTTATTTTTAATCCAACCTCAAACATTTTACCCTTGATTTGGATATTCAACAGAACAACCAAATATGAAAAAATAATCATAAATTTTTTCATCTTAAATTTTAATATTAAAAATATTTTATAAAATAAAATAAAAGTTTAATCTATTTAACATAACTGACATTAAATGTCTTGTTATAACTATAGTAGTACGATAAACTTAGATACCGATAAGCTTCAAAATATTATCGCGGTATTCGACGTACTACCGATACAGAATATCCATAGATACCGTAAAATATAACCGTAAACGATACGGTCCGGCCTCTATTAAATAAAATAAAAAAATAACGGGGATTTAGAGGAAAATAATCCTAAATAAAAGTCCTTAAAATAGATGCATATTTTAGCGGCAATGTATGTATGTTAGATAAAAATATAAACAAATAAAAAATTTTATTGACTAATTATATTAACCGCGGCAATTGACATAAAGTGCAAATTTTAAAAATGCCCTAAATGGTTAAATAATTTAATATAAAAATAAGGCGGTAAATTATGAAATCTATTTATGTTATTTTATATTTATATTCTCACTGACTGATTTTTAAATTTGCACTTTGGTTAATATAATTAGTAAATAAAATTTTGTAGTTTGGTTAAAATCCCTTTGGTTTCCATTTGTTATGCCGCATTTCCCGCACCATTACTTGTACTAGTACAAGGTACAAGTACAAGGAATTGTTTGTGTGGGATGTGGAAACCTCCCACACCCTTTGGTTTCCCTTTGATCATGCCGCCATTTACCCGCACAAGTGCGGGGAAATTGGTGGGGGCGGGGGGTGGAAACCAGACCCAAAAACAGACCTCTCCCCCTCTAAATATCCCACTAACAAGTGGGACATTTGGGGGGGGGGGGGGGGGGGTAACTACTTACAACCTCAAATAATCTCTTTCTCTCTCTCTTTCCTCTAGGATATTACATTATTCCAATATCCCTCATAATATCCATTTAAATTTTTTAAATATCTGTTTATTTAGCTGACAATTAAAATTAAACACATTCAAATACTCTTAAGGTGATTACGGACGATATCATAGGATGTGGAGGGATATTGAGGTATCATGCAATCCCTCGACATGGGTTGTGGAGAATTACCTCACCAAATCCCACTTAATTTCCAAATAAATTAACAAAAATAGAACCGTCTTTTTTAATTTAAAATATTTTTCAGCGAGGAATGAAGGCATGACGATAGTCAAAATGCCGATGATGGCAAATAACCATTTTTAAATTAATGATAATAAAAATTAATTTTCTTTTTCATTTAAATTTTTGTGTGTTTAATTAGCTGTCTTGAATAAATTTAAGTTTTTTAAATAAAATTTTATTTATTGAATAAAATATTCATTCATAAAAAAAGGAGAGAAGTTTCAAAGTTAACTAAATTGATTAAACTTAAATTATTCTCATAATTTTATAAATTTTAGTATACTAACAGTTTTGCCAAAAAATTTTATTTTAGGAAATATAAAAAATTATAATATTTAATATTAATTATTTTAAAAGCTAATAGAGCCGTGTTTATTTTTTGTTAAGGAAAAAAAATTATTTTTGCCAGTAAATAATTCAATAAACGATGATATTTAATTAAACGTTTATTTAAATTTTTAAAAATATCTTAAAAGCCTGATAATAAGCATTTGCAACTTAATTTTAATTAGAAAAAATACCAATTTATTTTAAAAATGCAAAGAAATTTTATTAAAAAATGCAAAGTTTGTGGGACAAAAGAAAATGTTTGTTTTCATTATGGAGTTTGTACATGTATGGCTTGTGGGTCTTTTTTCAGGTATTATTTAATTAAATTTTAAAAAATTTGGTAAAATTCCGTCATATCTCCAATAATCCGATTTGGACAAATAATATTATATTCGAAAAAATAGCTTCCAGACTAATCTATGGGCATGATGGGAAAGTTCTAGTTCTGGAAATGATGCGGTTCCATTTCCGGTTCCGGAATCGGTTTTAAATATACACCCCTAATGATTGGTTAAAAAAGAGAAATGAGCAAAAGATGAGAGTCGTGAGAAAAGGAAGAGTAAATTTAGAAAGGTAAAAAAGATGTTCTGTTGTTTCCCTTTAGAAGAAGATTTTTAGGGCGAAAAAACGAATATAAAAATTTTTGGTGCTCTGAATAACCTCTTCGAGCCTAGTCAATTACACAAAAATATTTTCATAACTTTGTTCAGTATCATCAAATCGAATGTCTTTCGACTTCTCATCGAGCTCTTTCGAATGAAATATTGTTTGCCCAAATCAGAGTACGGGAGATATGAAGGAATTTTTCCAAAAATTTCTTTTCAACAGACGTTATCTTGAAAACGAAAATCAATGGAAATATAATTTATGTAAATGTTCGGAAAAAAATACAGACGAAAAATCCCAACCAAATTTGGCAAAATGTAAAAAATGTAGACTTGAAAAATGTCTTTCTGTTGGAATGAAAAAATTGGGTTTGTCAAAATAAGGGTAAAAAACTGCCTTATCTTACATCCGCCAATACCTCTCCAAATTACTGATAAATTAATGACCTAATCAGCGTTAATCCCAAAAATCCCCCATTAACCCTGCAAATCTTCAATACTCTCTTAATCACTTCTAATCTTTTTATATATCTTCATGAAGATTCAACTGAGGTATAAAATAGAGATCGGAATTTTGAAAAAACCTGGTCCGGGAACCGAAAAACGGGTTCTGAAGGTTGATCGGGAGGGTAATCCTCCGTTATCCATTTTATCCTTACAAATCTCATTATATCTCTCTCAATCCTTTCAAATTCCTAATCTTCTATATTTCTCTAAATCACTGATATCAAAAGAAAGCTTCCCTAATACTTCAAATCCCTTATTTTTCCAGACAGTCGGTTTATTATTCTACCTTCCTCTAGGGGTCGGTTTATTAGAAGGGGTAGGTCTAATAGAGACAGTCGCACTATTAGAAGAAATGCGTTAATTTAATAAAAGTATTTTAGAAGTTAGATATTTACGTAATGATATATGCCAGGAAGCGATGGAAACCCAAAAAAAGGAAAATAAAGTAAATTTATTTATTTAATACAGAATTGGAAAACACTGTTACTGTAGACTATGGTTGAAAAAAATTTTGAAGATCGAATATTGAATAAGTTCAAATTATCTAAATCAAAAAAAAACATCCATCTATCTTTAGCTAATTTCAAACTTTTACCAAAAAATACCCAAAGGAACAAAAAACAAAACATAATAACAAACAAGAATTAAAATTCTCTTTATTTTTAAGATACAAAATTCCCCAACTGTCGAAATAACCATCAAAGACCTAAAACTGATAAACTCACTTTTGCCAATTATTGAAGCCAAAAAACGTATTATGCATGCATTTAATGATTTAGATGATATATTCCTTCATGGCCCGATTTTGTTTGAAGAAATAATTTTAACAGATTTTAATATTTTTCGTTTAACTGGGAATTTTTCGTTAAATTTTAATTTAATTTTTAATAAATCTCAATCCTATTTAAAGCCAAATCCAAGTCCAATACCTTTTGATGAATTAAATAGTTGGGAATCTTCAGTACAACGTGAAGGATTATTTAATAGTAGAGCTCAAAAATGTATTCTTGTTGACAGACTTCTACTTGTTTCTATTGCTAAATCTATGCCTATTTTTGAAAAATTGACTTTATCTGATCAGGTATATATAATCACGTACATAAGAATTTTGGCAAAGTGTTTCGTGTTAATCCGATCCTCCATTATGATACTGTTCTTAAATTGCTCAAACCTAAACTCTTAAAATCAGTTTTGTTACACCCCTGGTATAATGGGTTTGCTAAAACGCAAATAAAGACAAACGAATAATAAAAACTCGATTAACCTAAAATCTAATTTTCTTTTGATAAATATTTAGATTGCAAATCTAAGGAGTATTTCTTATTTGTTTACATCATTTACAAACACCTATCTAGCATGTGAATTAGGTTCTGAAACGTGGACACGTAAAGATAATGTTATGCCAGCTCTTGCTATTATGAAGCATTTTGCAAATGACGATAAGTAAATAAATTTTTTTAAAAATTAGAAAACATGTTTTTTTCCATTATTAGAATGATTAAATGGTCAGATTATGGTTATACAAAATCTGTTGTTCACTTCAAACGTTTTGCATTAACAAAAATTGAATTTGCTTTATTGGTAGCTATTATCTTTTCGAAAGCGGGTAAAATCTTAATTTGTAACGCGAACTAAAAATTGCTTGCACGCTTATAACTTAAATCATGTCTCGGATCTGGAATTTTAAGAATTTGAAATTTTGAGCTAAAAAACCACATTTACATATATCAAAAATCCACAAAAAATTATCCGACACAAAAAATGAATTGAAATAAATTATGTAAGAATTCTCGATTTTTAATTTGATTTGACCAGTTTTTTAAAATTTCAAATTGAAAATTTTAAAATTTTTATATGAGTTAACTAACCTTTCCAAATATGCAAAACTTTACCTATGTATCTAGATCATAAATTGGCAAAGTTATAAGCTTGCGTTTAAAGGCTGTATGGCCTAACCGGTATGTGTATGGCCTATGGCGTTTAAATAGAATTTAAATAAATTTTTATTATTATAAAAAAAGATGCTAAAGGCTTGTCTTCTGAGGGAAAGGAATTACTTTATAACGAATCGTCTAAATATACAAATATTTTACTTCGATATAATCAACGAAGATTAGGTTTAATTGAAGGGGCTCAGAGATTAGATGAATGTTTTCGTTTAATTAATCGAAGTATTGAAAATGAATTTACTTATCGTTTATTGGTCTCTCACCAACTTCAATGTTTTTCAATAAGTATTGATTATTTGAAATGTTCAAGCTTTATGAAAAAATTTTTGGAAAGAAGTGATTAAAATCGAGGTCCTCGCCCATATTCAAGCCTCCGTCTTTATTATACCTTCTACCCTTTACATATTAATGCTTTCTATTTTTATCACTAAAAACATAATAAATTTAAATAAAGATATAAAATTTAATCCGTTTCGTTTTTTGAAAAATTTAAATATAAATGAAAATTCAAAATTTAGGCTCAAAATAAATATTTAAAAATTAAAATTTATGAATTTTCCAAAAATTGAGTAATTTGAAGGAGGTTATTAAAATTTTACTTATTAAATTTTACTTAAGGCCGAGGCCTCCAACAGCCTCCATCAGTCATAATTTAGTGTCAACTCATCTATTAATTTATAATTTAATCAATCTAGAGACCGCCCAGCTCTCGTCAGTTCTGTGAAGAAGTTGTTGTGCCGGTGCTCCGCTGTTGCCAGGAATGGTTTGACACTTCGAAAGATCGGAGGTGTCAAACATCTATATGGAAATAATGTGTTGATCTCTATCCAAGAACATAGATGTTTTATAGATAAAGATTAAGTTTTAAAAATACCAATGCATGCAGAATTAGTACTAGTAGTTAATGGAAAAAGACCAAAGTCAAAAGGAAATATATTAACTAATATCGGGATGTTTATCTATACATATTTAGTTTTTTAAAGACAAAACACAAAACTTTTATCAATGGCTATATATATTTAAATTAAATTTAAAATTTAAAATCTCCGGCTACGTCGATCACTTGATAATTTAATGATCGCCCTGCCAATTTATTTACAACATCTATGCAGATTATAAAACTCTTATTATTTTCCATTTATATTTAATTTTTTCCATTTCCCGATTGGATATTTAAAACTTCCCATTTTGTTTAATGTGACTTTTACCACGACTAATTACAATAGAAAGGTTTACATAAAAATTTACATTTCCAAAATTTATCTGGAACCGTTCTCGTTCTGGAACTGCTTTTTGAATTTCTTCAGTTCCAGTTGCAGTTAACTGCTTTTTTAAATTTGGTAGTTCCAGTTTTGGAACTGGTACCGCATAGGTTCCGGAACTGGAACTTTCCCATCACTGGCAGCGACCATCCTAGCCCCCTCACGCTCTAAAATTTTTTGTATTTAATTTAATGTTATTCCTCAAAATTAATTACATTTAAAACATTAACATCTATTATATATTGTCAATTCAAGAATAATTTAAAATAATTTTTTGAATTAGATCTTATGGCCACTGTGATTGTAATTTGCTTTACTATTTATATAATTTTTAATAATAATTTAGAATAATTAGAATAATTTTTAATAATTTTTATTAGAATAATTTATTTATATAGAATAATTATTAATAATTTCAACAATTTCAAATAATTTCAAATCTAATTTTAATTTGTTTTTTTTAATTTTATTCAGATGAAATTCCAAAAATCTTCATTTAAAAACACAAAAATGTGTTCGATTAGAGGCAAAATTTTTATTACATATGTTCTATTGGTGGTATCGAGAGTTTAATAGGATCGAAGGATTTGATTTCCTCCATTTTCAGCACTAAATGTTAAAATTTTGAGAAGCCCAATTTTGAGAAGTCAGCGCCGCAGCCGAAAATTTTGAAAATTTTGGAAGGCCATGAAGGCAGACTTCTTCCTTTTCTGCGTCACAGCGAAAATTTTGGGAATTATGGAAGACTTAGTCACCAGATTTCTTTCTTTTCCGCGCCGCAGGCGAAGATTTTGAAAATATTGGAAAATCATTAGTCGGAAATTTGCTTCAAAAATTGTCGGAAAAACCGTCGGAAATCGGAATTCAGATTCACCTCTGCTTTTGACCACAAATATATACTCTCTACACTGAGCTACCGGGGCATCGACTATTGCTTTATCTTTTCCCTTTTTAGATCGTTTAACTCCCACGTAAGCGTTTTAAATGATGCTAGGTTAATCATCCTTGCAGACTACAGGCTTTTTTATTTATTTGTTACTATACTTTTCCTGATAAGGTATTATGGAATTGCTTAGTTGCTTGTTTTTGATAAATCAGATATTTATAATTTAACAATAATTTCCACATTAATAACTTTTAAATAATTTTTATAGCCAAATGCAAATGAGGCGCTTCAAACTGCATTACAAAGTTTAAATAACCGTTTAATTACGTATTGCCAAGAAGGAAATGTAAATGAGTTGCAAAATCTGGTTAAATTTATTATTACTAAAAATGCATAACTTGTTATTAGAAAATCTTTGATAGTATTCGGAAAATGTGGAAAAGTATTTTATTTTAATAATTTCTGACTTATTTTGGGTACATCAAAGATTTGATCAAAGATTTAATTTGACATACTTCTGTTTTACTGATTAAAAATTTATGACATAATTTCAGGTAGAGGAAGCTCGAACTATTGAAAGTCAATATACATCGGCTCCAGGAATAACTCAAGCTGAAGTAAATTTATTTGCATAATATATAAATTTGTTTATTCTCACAGTAAATTACTGAAATTACCCTCTAATACTTTGTTGACATAAAAAGCGTCTTGCGTTTTGCGGCAAGAAATAGTATTCAAAAGGAGTAGAGACAAAATCGCGTCTCTTCATTCCCAATGCTGTTTTTGCCGCAAAACGCGAGACGATTTCTATGTAAACACAGCATAATAAATAACTTCTACTAATTAAGAGAATCACTAAGGGCGAAATTTTCATATAGTCCCTATGAGCAATTTCTTAAATTTGCTAATCCGATTTTGGAAAAGGTATTTATAATTGAGCGACTTAATTTATTTCATAAATAACTAACTTGAATTAAAATTAATGATTTTAAATTGTTTTTTATAAAAATCTTTGAATAGCTGTTACAAGTTCGACAATTTGATGTACAATGCAGCAGGGTGATATTCGGTTTGGAACAGGTGAGATATCTACGGGGATTGTTATTCACGTGTCCGGACAATGCGTCAGTGGAAAATGCGTCAGTGGACAATCGGTCAGTATTGATAAAAAATGATTAAGAATGATGATGTAAAGAGATAAAAAATGATATAAAAACTAAAAATGGGATTTAAACAGATTAGTAGTATTTAAAAAGGGATTTTGGGGTTTAAAAGAGATATATAGGGATTAGTTAGGATTAAGGCCGATATCTCAGGTTTGGGAGGATTAACTGTGATATTAACTTGTTAAGTTGGGCTAAGATGGAGATCAGCCAATTTGGAGGGATATCAGTGAAATTTTATTTCTTTATATCATCAATTTTAATCACTTTATGTATATCAATACTGACCGATTGTCCACTGACGCATTTTCCACTGACGCATTGTCCACTAACGCATTGTCCGGGAGCCGTTATTCATTGTGTTGGGTTGGTATTGCGATTGTATGAAATACTGAACAGTCTAGTTAATATAAGAAAACTTAGGAATGCCAAAGAAATATAGACAAAATTTGAAAGATTTTTAGTTAGGAATTTTAGTTGTTTTTTACAGCACGTACACTTGCGGCCCAAAATTTGTAGCTCTGACACTTGCGGCTCGCCCCTATTTTTACACTTGCGGTTCCGATCTTGCTGCTTTGAAATTTTCGGCGCAGGCAGACTTTAATAAAATAAAAATTTGAATAACCCTAACCTACACTATTTTCATACATAGTTTCAATTATACAATAATGTAATTGCAGCCTGCTCAGCTTGATTTAGAATATGGGGAGTTAATTAATTTAATAAATCGTAAACGGCAGCATCGAATAACACGTCAAATACGTCATGATCTGGTTAGAATCATACTTATAAAATATTTTCTAAAGTGGGTTATACATTTGAGGATTAATTAAATATTATATCGTTGGTAATTATAACTAAAAGGCTAAAAAGATTTGTTATAGCCTAAAAGCTTTTCAACAACTAAAAGCTTTTCAATATTGATGCTTTTTATAATGAGATTATTCTAAGTCTAATCCTCTGAAATTATTTAAGTTATGCGATCGTAAAAATTTTACAAAACCTTCATGGTTGATCATATTATTCCCAATCTGCTTCCAATTTTAATTCAACCTAGTAGTTATTTGCCTAATTAAAGATTTTTAGATAGAAAAAGCTCAAGAATTTCAACATAAACAACAACTATTCAGTCAATTTATTGAAGGAATTGAATTATTGAATGCTAATCCTTTACTTCAACAACATGTAAATTTATTAATAATTCGTGATCTGATTTTAGTTTAAAATTTATTTTACACTGAAATAGTTATGATAAGAAACATTTTTATGTTTATGGTTACTTATTACTCCCATTCAAACTATTTTTTAAAATTAAACAAAATATGCTGTATAGTACTTAAATAACATTTTGTACTGAACATCACATATAACCAAGTTCTACTTGCGTAAGCAAATGAATACATACCAGATTAACAGAAATACTTCCAGTTCAAACAGAGACCATTCATTTCCATTCTCCTACTAAAATTTTTGAGCTATAAATATTCCAAATTAAAATACATTTTTTACAAATAACTTAAGAATAAAATTATTCATTTTAAAGCACTCTATATTGATAAATCAAATTTAATAGGTTGCGCAAATTAAAGAATCTATTGACAATACTCTACATATTCTTGAAAAGGTTATATTTGAAAAGATAGTCTAAATTATGCCTGTAATCTATTAATAAATGAAATACCGAGAGAACTCTCATAATAAATAATTTGATCAAAAGGGGATGATATAAAAATAAATGTCGGGTGTTCAATATGTGACATAAAGCCTCTATAACATAATATGTATTTCAGAAAATGGGCTGGACAGGATCCCTACGGGATTTTACGTGATCCTGTCCCGAAATCCCGTGTTATACGCGATGAACGGGATTTACCGGATTAATCCCGCGCCATTCTGTTCCGTTTGATCTTTTGAAGATAATCCCGTTACGGGATCCCGTGAATGAGATTTTCTGACCTCTAATCGCGAAATCAGTAAAGAGCATGAAAATTCTTGGTTGTAATATACCCGTTTTTTGATAAAAAGATAAAATAAAAGGAAATATCTAAATATGTTCGTTTTTTAATTTATTATCAAACTTTAGGAGCCATCTAGCAACTGGAATTTCTGAAGCTTGAAAGAAAAATAAATTTAGTAATTCATGATGAAAGTGATTACAATTATTATTTATTCAAAATTTTTAGTAGCTCCCACCCCGTGGACTAACTTTTTATTCATTTTTAACCCCGCCCTTTCTCTCTAAAAGAATTTTTCAAAGCCGCCTATCGGGTAACAAGAAGCTTCCAATCCGGTAACTAATGCTTTGACCTTTGGCATTGGGTAAATTTCCTTCTTTGTATTAGCAATTACTATTTTTCGCAATTGTATTTCATTCTTTATTTGATAAAATTCTTTTTTTCTTACATTACATTATTACCTTTCACTAGTCAATTTGATATAATAGTCATATATGTTTAAAAAATTTTAAACAAAATTAAGTTTTATACAGAAGGCACCATACGATAAATTCTTTGAGAGAAGAACACTCTAGCACAACATACTATAATAATATCAGCCTCCCTAAGAGAGGATAAAAAATAAAAGTGCACTCTCTAAATGAAGCAACTCTAACAGAAGAAACTGAACTGAAAAATGAATGTTATTTCTATTGTTTACGTTAATTCAAATATATATGTAATAGAATCTTGTTTAGAAATCTAATTTAAAATGGACTTTACTTCCGATTCGGTGGACTGTACTTCCGTTGAGCACGAACAAACAATGAGGAATTTGTAATGAAAAAATTCATAAACGATTTCTTTTTTCAAAAAAACATTTTCTAAAAAATGAAAATTATTCTTGTTTTTGGGTAAAGCACCTTAGCAACTTTACTCTCGGAAGTGATCATTTTAATGACATTTTATGCTAATCCTACAAAGTAAAAATGGACTTTTCATTGGAAAGTAGTCATCAACATTTGTCGTTAATAGAACTCCCTCCAAATCTTTTTGTAAGTTAGCTACACCATACTTTTGACCCTTTTGTTCCGAATTCTGATTTCAACCATACTTTTGACACTTTTGCTCCGAATTCTGATTTTTCAAGAGGGAAACTTCGAGAAAATTTGAACTAAACAATAATTTTTGCCTTCAATTTAAAAAATAGAGATTCCAATAAACATTTAAAAGTGCAATTTATATTAAAAAATTATTTAAACAAAGAAATAAATTACTTTAAGAGTCTATTAAAATTATTTGTCTGTCTAGAATTTATTTAATTGAAGCGTAATTTGTATTGTTGTCTGTCTATTACCTCGAGAAGAAACACGCGATTGCACTTTTAGCCAGTCTAAATGTCTGGCTATTTAACAAACCCAATGCCCTTTAAATTTTAGAGGCAATAAAAGCTTTAAAAAATTCTAAGGGCATTCAGAAAAAAATTTTAATTTAAATTATATATAAAAATTATTCAATCACTATTTTTTATTTTCAAAATTTAGCATAGTGGTTTTATAGCTTTCAGAAAAGCATAAAATGAAAATAGAATATATATAAATAAAATAAATTACTTTAAGAGTAATTTATAAGTAATTTATTTTTTTTTTAAGAGTAATTTATTTTTTTTTAAAATACCTTATAAGTGGTCCTAAATATTTTTTAAATACATTTACACACAGTTTTCCGTTGATTTTCGGGTTTTCAAATCTTTATGAAGGAGAAAATTGACTTTATATTTTGAAAATTTGCCTTTATAATTATGCGTGGTTAAATTGTCTGCAATTTAGTAAATGCCCATTGAAATCGAAACTGTTTATGTATTTCTATTCATATCAATTAATATGTTCTCAGGAATTTTTGTAGATTTTTTGAACAACCCCAATGTCAATACTTGAGGGTGGTCTTAAAGTTTATTGACACATATTTTTACACAATATCGCTTTATTCGCATTTCGTTTCAAATTTTTAAAAAATATTTTTGTATCTATTCTTTGAGGTAGAAATGTTGTATAGATTTGTTGTATAGATCTTGTAAAAGTTTAAAAACGAAAAAATTTCAGGTGGTCTTAAGTTTTTTGACACACTGTATTGGATAACAACGTCTTAATTGCATTTTATAATTTTAAGAACCTTGCATCTTATTTACAAACTTTGAACAAATAGACTTTTATTCTTACACTACTGATGTTGGAGGAACGTTTCAAATGTATGGAAATTTTGATAATTTGTATGATTGCATAAATAAAGTTTCATCTCCTTTTAATTTGCATACAAAAACGAGTAAGAAATTTTGACTTTATAATTAATGCGTCCATTGAGGCTAAATTTGCTGTACTTTAGTAAATGCCCACAGAAATCGAAACGCTGTTTATATATAAGTCTATTCATCTCGCCGAGCTGAATTAATATACAAGAATTTTTTGCATTAAAAAAAACTGACAGAGATACAGGCCCCTAAATATGGTACTATATTAATATCTGGCCCCACCCATATTTTTCATAAATATTCAACTTTTAATTAAGGTTATATTGAATAGCAGTTATGTGCAATAGAAATCAAGTACTAAACTTTAGAATGACCAAAATTTCCTTTAATGGAAACATAGAGTGTATGATGGTAAAACCATAAATTATCTATACAACATATATATCAACGTAACTAATAATGGCGGTTTTTATTTACAACTTTTGTTGCCATTTTAACGAGTTGTTTAAAATTGAAGATTCAACGAAACTTGAAAATTCTACGAAAGAAATCTTTAAAAAAAAGAATTCTTTTCAAAAGTAATAGAAGGCATAAGCAGTTATACTGATAACGTATTTAATCACAGAGAAAATAAATTATGAACTACAAAGAATATCGTTGATCATACTTCCCGTTATATTTTCAAATGAGAAGTTACATAGAATTTTTAAATAAATCTATTCAGCTGTAAATTAAGCAATAAAATTAAATATTTATAACCAATGAATCGTATGTATGTATAATGCAATTATAAATTAATTTTGGTAGTAATAATATTTAAAAAAAGCATGTAAATTATATATTTAGCCAAAATTCAAGAGAATCAGAATCAAGTGAATCAAAACCAGATAAAGAATTATATCTATCAGCCTTGTATCCTCTACTCATTACATGGTCTTTTACATTTGATACATGTTGAATTCCAATAGCTATGCTTATATTGCGGGAACTTGAATGTTACTTTATAAAAGAGGAAGCTGGCGAAATATTTTACAATTTACTGAATTTGCACAATTTATTAGAGAAAACAAATGTAATGACGATCTCGAACGTATTTTAAATTAGTTTAATACCAAAACACTGCTTAATTGTTTGTTAATATTGAGTAATTGAGTCATTTCTACTTTTATACAATGAGGATAAACATGTATTTGAATACTTATTCCAAAAAATAATTATTATATTAGTTATTGTTAATTTTGAAGCATAATTTGCAGTAAAATTTGACAGATCGCTTGTCTAAATATTAAATTTTTAAATGAGTTTCATTCTATAAGCAAACATTTTTTTTATTTTATTTTATGCAGATAGGTAATTGTTAATTTTCTATGAGATAGATGATTATTATCTGAGTATAAGTACGTATTTTGTCACCAGTTATGTCACCCAGTACATCCTATAATAAATGCAGAGAAGATTTTAAAACACAAAATAGTTTCACTCCAAGATCTTCGGACAGTCTAACTTCTTTAATAATAAACTTTCACTTGGCGAGCACACATACTTTAATCCTACTTACCATATTGTTTATCATACTGTTAAATTGTTTCTGTAAGTCTACTTTTACATTAAATAATTGATGGAATAATCGTTCATTGCCACGTTTTTTCAACTCTTTCAATTTTTCGATTAATAAATTTTTATTTTTAAACAAATTTTCTTGTATCAGTTGCAGTTTTTCAATCCATTGAGAGGGTGCCTATCTCCACGCTGATGTTCTTTTTTTTCTATTTTGTTAATTTCATCTAGAATATTTAAAGTTTTATTTACAGGGTGACAAAAAAGTAACCGGGCACCTTTCTATCATTTATAACTTTTTTTGTTCATATCTTTTTAAATAATTCCAAGTTTATTTTGTAGATCATTTATTTTTTTAAATTTAATAAATAATTTTAATCATTTCAATCACAGAAGTAATATTAATAAATTTATAAATTAGGAATTTTAGTGAATATATTAAAATGTATATACTCAATTTAAAATTTATTCTAACATATTTTTGAAAGATAAAAGGTCTTGTGCAATGGGGACCTTTACATATTCACATTAGCTAGAGTCTAAATCATTATAGCATAAAAATCTTTTCTAAAATTTTTTAAATAAATTAAAAATGAAAATAAAAATTTTTAAATGAATTTTTATTATTATTTAATGTTATTATCTTAATTTTTTGATAAAATGGTCAAAATATTTTTTATATGTAATCAGTATTAAAGCCTCCAATTTTGTAAAAAAATCGCCAGTTACGCGAACTTTCTTTTCTCTTAAAAAATGTATAAATGGTTAAATGATATTGTGCCAAGCCTCTACAGAGTTATTTGTTCTTGAAATTTTATAATTTTTTAATTTTATTTTAATTTATTATTTATTTTTTTAATTTAAAGTATAATATATCTTCTGTGAAGAGGAAAGTCTTCAGATTATATGTATTTTTATGTGGTATTTTTATCTAATATTTTATTTAGTTAGGACAAGTAAAATTAATTTTCATTTACATAATTGTTAAATCAAATTGTTGGAAATACAACAATAGGCATCATTTTTGAAAATTTTTTGATTAATTCTAAAATAAAAAATAAATAGTTAAAGTATAAGTATATATAGTTAAATATACTTTTTCATAATATTATTCTTGTAATAAATACACTTCTTTAAACCAAGTCTTTGTTTTTAAAATTCTATTTATTTTCCATCCTATGTCATATTGTTGTTGTGTGAAATTAGTGTTATTGAATATTTTATTGCGTAGAACGCTTAATTGCAAAAATTTTAACCAATTAAATATCCTATATTTTATAATCTTATATTTAACTATCTTATATTTTATTTTTATTGCAATTAATTAAATAATATAATAAAAATTTTCACCTTAAATATTTTAATACTATTTTGTATTATTATTTAAATTTCAAAAAATTATACTAATTATTGTAATATTAAACTGATTATAAATGTTTTAAAAGCTTGTTTTAGACAACAGAAAAATAAAATATTAAATGCTAAAATATTTAAATAAAATTTAAAAAAAAAAAATTGTAACAAGATTAGTGTGTTACATATTTTCATTTTATTTAAAATATAGAAAACAATCAACAGTGATGAGCTACAAATTAGGATGTTTAATATTCTTCAAAAAGTGATTCATTAGTGTTAAAAACGACTAACAATAGTTTTTTGTTATTTTTATTTTAAATATACTAATTTGAAAATTCGTTTAATAAATAGCCGCAACTTTCACCACACTCTTCAGTTGTCATTTACTAAAATATCCCTGCCTTAAGGCTTTATTTTCAGTTGTTTATTATTAGAGTCCGGATTTTATTGAAATAAAATGTTTTTCTTGCAAACACACTATATCGAGAGAAGCCCAAATATGCCATTAGTTTTTCAATATTATGATACTGAACAAAGATAGATTTCAATTTATTTCAATATTTTGCCAATTTTCCCGTTATTTCAATATTTGGCACCTTATGCAAATTATTTCAATATTTTTGCATATTTTTGCCAAAATTTTGCGATTTTTCATGAATTTTAGGAAAAAATGAAAAAATTTGGCTTAATAACCTTACAAAATTCTAAAAAAAATTTTTTTCTTACAAAATTCTAAAAATTTTTCTAAAAATCGGCCAAAAAAATCGGCAAAACACCCTATATTGAAGCGGGCGTCCTCAAAATGCCCCATGTACAAAAATCTTCAAATTGTCCCGCTGAACCAAACCTCACAAAATGTCCCACTTTAGATAATCACCAAAATGTCCCATACCCAATTTAGCCCATCTAAAAATGTACAACAGTAAAAATACTCAATTTATAGAAGTATAAACCTAATATGCAATTTTAAAGACGGGATTAATAGTTTTTTTTTAAATTCAACATTTTTTTTATTTTTACTAGTGAATAAGCCATGATTTATTTCAATATTTCACTAATTTTTGCCATTTTTTGTCAATATTTTGGCAGTTTATTTCAATATTTTATGGCCATATTTGGCGAATTTATTTCAATAAAAATCCGGACTATTTATTATATTTAAGAGTTATTGGCTTTTTTTTTACGTTATGCATTTTAGCATGTTTTTAACGTTTAACAAATTTCGAGATTTGTGCGTTTTAATAGTATGAAATTGAATCTAAAAGCATGCCTGAAAAAAGGATCAATGTTTTATTATATATAAAATAACCTATTGTTTTTAATACAATTATTTGTTTTGTTATACATATATACGTATAATTATTTAAGCTGCCTCATTCAAACTTCTGCCGTGTATGCTTTGTCCAAGTAAGATATATTCTACTATTAATTGAAAAATTTGTAAAACTTTTATCATTGTTCTTCTTTCTAAATATTTTAAAAAAGAAATTTGTTCAAAATATTTTTTTAGAAAAAATTTATTTGACAACTAACTTATATTAGTTATATTTATTAGAACTACATAATATATTTACAAAAAATTTATAAACAAATATAATTATATTGTTATATGATAAAATTATCAATATTCTCTTATAAGTTTTCTTATTATATCAGTCGATTGTTTTCGATATTTTTCTTCTTTTTAATACTGTATTATTGATAATTATTATTTTTTATAAAGCTATCGTGAAACATGTTTTGATTATAATATGAGAACAAAAATTTATTTAGCAAATTTAATGACAAATTTTTCTATTTATTAATTCATTACTATTTTAATACTTTTCTAAATAGGTATACAACATGCAAATTATATTTCTCGATTTTTGTTGAAAAAAAATTGCTAATTTTCTAAAAAATCCTTTATTGCTTGGGATTTTTAATTACACAGAAGTCCTTTTTGGTAATCTCACGTTAAAATTATGCTAACTGAAAAGATGTAGCAAAATTCAAACGTGTGAAATTTAAGATTTGCTTATTATTTATAAGGAATTATCGCCATCGGTTTTGGAAATTTTAAATTAGAATAACTTTAAGATTTTATAAAAAAAAAGAAGTATACAAAACATTTTAAAATGGATTTTATTCGTTAATTATATTTTTATTCTAACGATTAAAATTAGAAATAATTATTAATAAGTTTATTTAATTATTGGTAAGTATTACCTATAATAAATTCTATTAAGAATTGGTAAAATATTGTACTTCGTAATAATTTTAAAATACTATTTAATAATTATCTAGATTAATATCATTATTATCAATCGTTGTCTCTAAATATCGTTACAGAGTTAGACTGGAAAATTATTTATATTATGCAGTCAAATTACATAGTTTTATAAATTTCAAAGTTTTATAAATCTAATTAATTTAATTCGTTTGCTCGTCCTAACTTTTATAAATAATAAGATTCTGAAAATTAGGCGGTTTTAGTAAACACTCTTTCTCAACAAAAAGGATAACTCTTTCATATCATTTCACATCAATAATGGTTGATATCTAATTGTAGACCTTGAACGATCTGTGGAATGGTGTCTTTTCCTTGATCGCTTTTCCCTCTTGCTCTCTTGTTGCTAGCGTTTTCAATTTAATTTAAAATAATTAAAATAATTTTTTTTCATAATGATCGTTATTTTATATCAAACTTCAATTATATTCTTTCAATGCTAATAATTAATAAAACTAAATTATAATATCTTTAATATTATGAAAACCAAAATATTAAAATTAATTATAAGGTTTTCCTTCCTATATATTTTCTAGGGTAATTTCTCTAAAGCCCCTTATTTTAACTCTCAAATTTATTTAACTCTTTATTTCCACAATAAAAAATATTTATTTCCAAATTTCGAATATTCAAAAGCGACTGAAGAATAATGAAAAATTTGACGATTTAAAAAGGGTGAAATTTGCGTGGAAAAAAAATATATTAATCATAAAAATATATTTTATTTATTTTATTCTCCGCCCAAAAAATTCTTTTCAATTTCTTTCCAAACATTTTCTTTCTGTTGGAAACACTCCCGGCCACCAATTAGTGTTGTCTCGGGGCGTCCAATGCCAGAAGAATGAATTGCGCCATTTGTAGTAGAAATGCGGAAATGGCAGGAATGTTTGTCCACTGCTGACTCATTCTTGTTAATTGAGTTGCAACGCTGCGCATTGCTGTTTGTGTGTCCTGGTTTTGAGTGTTGCTGGGTGGATTTGTTGTCCGCTGAATTATCATGTTGCTGCTGCAAGATTGTTTGGCCGGACAATATTTGGCAAAGTGGTCTGAAGCGTGGCAAATGAAGCAACCTTGATTTAAATTTTGTCTGGGTTGCCTTCGCGCACGAATCGGACCACCAACATGTTGTCGTTGCTGTTGTTGGATAATAGCTGGATTTTGTTGTGTTGCTGTTGTTGTTTGAGGCACAAATTGGATTGGCCTAGTTGTAGTTGTTGAGGTTGATGGTAAGTGTTGGTTACGTGTTGCCCAATTGTCCATTAAATGATCGAAAATTGAATACATTTGTGATGTGTTGGTTGTATTCTCCTGTGCCTCCCCTTGAGGCACAGAAGAATTGTGTGTGCCCAAAAACGCATCACACAACTCCTCAAATGCTTCTGGGTCTTCCGTATCCAAATTGGAGTCCCCTAATGGTGTTGTTGGGGTGTTGCTGTTTGGTGCTGCCATAGCGGGAGTCCATGTCCCAACTACCAAACATAAGAAAAAAATTCCCAACAACGGACCACGAAACAATTTAGCCTTAACCTTCACTTCTACAGTGGATACCTCAGATCCGCTGCTTGAACAATGAAGATCCGAGTTGGCTTCCATAGTAACAACTAATTTTTCCTGAATAAAATCCATTTTTATATTTTTTAAACTTCCATTACTAACCTCAACTTCCATAGTTGCTCGTGCAGATGTTTGACTACCATAATTATTCTGAATATTATTATTATTATTTTCAATGTTTATATTTAATCTATCCATATCTGGGACCTCTTCCTCAATATATTCTTCTATTTCTAATCCTTCCAAAGGATAAAACTCAAGTACACCTCTCAGAGGATTTTCTAACTCTATCCCTGGTCCCATATCAATTGTTTTAGAAACTTCCTCATCATAAAAGAAATTTTGAGTATTCATCCTATTTCTTTTAACTAATTCACTCCACCATTGTGGAGGGATTTGTTCCGGATATACAGCCAAATTTTTATTATCGTCAACCAATATCCACTCGGCTAATCCAGTTATAACCCCCCTTGGGCAAGAAAATTCATTAGTAGAACAATAAATATTTCCATTATTATTTTCTACCTTTCTTGCTTCATTAGCAACTGTATTCCGATCCAAACGGCTAAAATAAAGTCTTCCATAGACATCTTCTAAATCACAATTTAAAATATTAGCAGCGAATTGAGTAAAGGGAATTGGGGCCATGAATATTTTTAAATTTAAATGATTTTTTGAAAGTGAATAAAATTTAAAATTTTTAAACCTTTTTATACAAAAATAATGCCCCCTTGACATCTCAACAAAATTTTTAAAATTTGGAGGTGTCTCTCCAAAACCTCCCGCCCCCAAATTTGTTATCAACAATAAACAGCTGGTTATGATTAATCTATACATTTTTAACATTGGGTTGACTTTTAAAAAAATTTTTAATATGAAATAAATGATAATGATGACTAAAATTCCAATTGAAATTATTTTAATATTCATCATTTCCCAAAATAATCCTTGTATGTCCAAAAGTTTAAAATTCGTCCATGAATTGTCAAAAATACCTCCCCACGCACTTTCCATTGTGTATAAACTTGGGGTTCCATTTTTAACTATAATTTTAGCTTTTTCTGGGAGAATATATTCGAGAGTTCCCTGTATTGTAAAGTTTGTTTTGCCTCCAGGGCAAAAAATTTCACAAAACTCTCTTACTTCTGTTCTATCGAAAGATAGAACTGAAACTTGTTCAGTCCCATTTATTGAACATTTACTTGTAAAAATATTGCCATTTTTACATTTTATTTCTGCTAGAGGATTTCCATAATCCGAAAAACATTTATATTTAAAAATTGCTCCAAAGCAATTATAACAACCCGATAATATAATAGGTTCAATTTTACAAATAGAAATATCTATATTTGAAGCTATTGTATAATTTTCAAATCTAACCATAATTTCTATAGGTAAGTAACTTGTTTCTGAATATATATTTCTTCCATTATTCCTTAATTTAATCCTTTTTGTATCTAAAGGCAAAGATTTTTGTTTATCTTTAAATATTTCCTCAATAATTAAATCAATACAAGCACATTTTATTTGTTCCTCTTCTTTATCTAACCAACATTCTTTACAAGAATTTATATCTAATTCACATTTTGAAAAATTTTTGGCATCAGAACATTCTAGATCTAATTTAAAATTATCGACCATTGCTACTCCATTGTTACCAATTATAAATTGATTGCTTAAAATTGGAGCCATAGGTGGGGTAATATCCAATAGCGATATTTTAATTTTATCCCATTTTATTGTCGCTCCAGGACTTAATGAAAAAGTATATTTTGATATATTTCCTTTAAATCTCATTGACATTTCTATATCAATTATATAATCCCATGTAGGGCATGAAACCAATTCAAATACCTCATTAGAAACTGGTTCGGCATATACTTTATAGAAATAACAGGCTGCTCCAGGTAATCCACATTGATATCCCCATAATGCGTGGCCTTCGACACAATATGAATTTCCTGGTTTTTTAATCCATTCATCTAACTCTTCAACATTTTCTTTCGATCTAATATGTTGGCATCTTCCAGCTTTACAGGTCCCCTGAGCTGGACACCTTTTAACAGATCCAACTTTAAGCTCATATGATCTCAATTGTCTTTGAGATTTTTGGTTACATTTTATTGAAAGACTGTTCATAATAAATTCCATTTCACCCATTATCATTCCTTTATCATTTTTTAAAGTTAAGGAAATTACCTGCCCATCAGGCAATAAAGTTAAGGTATTAGTCGTGGTAATTTTACAGGTGGTTAAATTTTTGTATCTATAACAATCTTCCGATCTCGCCTGAATTGAAATAACCTCAATATCGGCTTTTACAATTTCCATAAAAATAATAAAAATGATTATATTTAATAATCCAAGTCGGTTTAGTCTTCTATTCCTTTTTATTCTATTTATTTTCTTTAATTTATGGGACCGATCAATAAGTGTTTCAAGGTCCTTATTTTCAATTTTTCCATCTTTTTTAGAAGAAATTTTAACCATTGTTTTAATCAATCTCCAAATAATTAAACATATTTTGCCTAATATTGAAAGAATTCTACAAGCGCAAACCATTCCGCTTATTATTAGACAAAGCATAAATGCTAAGAAAATACCAACTATTGTTATAGTTTTTGTTGACTCACATTGTGGATTTACTATCCTTTCCCAAATTTCTGTAATTCTTAAACAAGGATCTACTGCCGGACAAAAAATACTTCCTCGAAATATTCGTCGACCATTTATATATTTTGCTCGACATCTATAATCTAAGGCCGTTACATCCTTTGGTAGCCCCAATTCTAAATGTTCTAATCCATTTGTTTCGATTATACAAGTACCCATACAGCAAACTTCTACTTTGTCAATTTCAGATCCGACACTTATTAATAATCCGAAATTTCTACATTTCATTCTGCACCCTCTGCAGCTTACTAGATAAGTTGGATTAGAAGATACAAAGGTCACTAATAAAAATAAATTTATAATTGTCAAGATTAATGCCGCCTTTTTTGCCCTTGTGACCATGGGATGTATATTGTTTTTATTCTTTAATTTATTTTCTTCATTTTTTATTCCTTTTGAATTATTATTTATTGAATTTTGTTCTTTGTCCTTATTTTTTATTTCATTTTTATTTCTATCAATATTTTGGCTATTCTCCAGTTTATTTTCACTTTTTTCTTCTCCCTTTTTAATTACGTCATTCTCTGTTTCCATCGGAAAAAGCTTATTGACAGGCCGTACTAAAATTCTTTTTCCTATTTGTACTTTAGCGCTCTTTGGCGGGTTTCCATCTAGCTCAATAATTTTTCCTAAACTCCACGTGTTCCTTGGTTGGCCTTCCTGTTGTACAATCACCACCTCACCAACTCTTGGTTCTCTTTTTAGTGAAGTTCGATCGTTATTATGGGTCCATTTCGATTTATCCCTTAAAATCAATAAATATTCGCGAGCCCATCTCGACCAAAATTTCTCAAAGGCCTTTTGAGTGGCTTTTAATCGTACTCTTAATTGATCTCCCATACTCAATTTTCCTATTTTAAATTCTTCTCCATCTGACTCATTTATATTTTCATAAATTTCAATATTTGGCAAGAGAAAGTCAACAGGTCTAAGACAAGATGGTCCATCCATCTCTCCAGAAACAAAAGAAATAGGCCTACAGTTAATAGAAAATTCAGCCTCCTTTATGAAGGTTCTTAACTCCTCTAAATTTAATATAACACTTCCAAGTGTTCTTTTAAATGAGTCTTTAACCAATTTAACTAAACGTTCATAAACGCCTCCCGCCCATGGGGATAGCGATGGAATAAAACACCATTCAATTCCTTTATTTATTAAAAAATTATTTAGTCTTTTTTCATCGTTTGTTTGTTTTTCGACCCATTTTCCTACGAGTTTAGCGCCGATTAGTTCTGAAACCACTTTGAACTGATTGGCGTTATCCGATAGTATCTTTTTGGGACATCCTCGATTGGCAATGAAACGTCTTAAACAATGGAGAAATTCTAGCGCTGACAGCTCCAGTGCTATTTCAAGATGGACTGCCCTAGTCGTGAAACATGTAAAAAGAACAATCCAAAATTTGGCCTTTCCATTCTCAATTTTATATAAAGAAGGACCTAAATAGTCAACGCCAATTGCCTCAAACGCTCTAGATTTAATTAACCTTTCCTTAGGCAATCCTGGCATTGTTGGGAGTGCGAATTTCGGTCCATTTATTCTTTGACACTTTTTACAATTCCTTACTACTTTCTTGGCCTCTCTTCTGGCGCACGGTGACCAATATTTAATTAAGAAATTTCCTAAAACGGCGTCCACGCCTGAATGTAAAAGCTCAATGTGTAATTTATCCATGATCAATTTTACAGCAGGGTGACCCTTTGGCAATATTATAGGGTTTTTAAATCCATCAGACATTTCGCTTTTGCCTATTCTAGAATTCAACCGAAAAATTCCATCTTTATCTGTAATAATTATTGTATTCCTATTTATTAAATTTTTGTCAATTCCCTTTTGTATTAATTTTAGTAAAAATATTTCCACTCTTTTAATGTCAGCACCTGCAGGTCTTTTGTTTTCGCTTATTGATTTAATAAATTCGCTCTTAATTTTCATTTTACATTTACTCAACCATATTCGAGCGAAGAGAGAGACAATTAAAATAATTTTTAAAATTTTATTCCAGCTATTCCATTTATTAAAGTCAATAAATTTATTACATTCTTTACTATTTATTTGATTAATTTCAAAATTTTCTTCAAAATTATTTTCCCTTTCAATATTTTCAACAACAAAATTTAACTCGTCAGGCCATAAATTTTTAGAATTTTTCAAAAATTCAGGTCCTGACCACCATAATAAATTAGTGCTTAGTTCAACAGGTGTACATCCGCGTGTTGCAATGTCCGCAGGATTGCACTCTGTTGGAATATAGCCAAAATTCAAATCACTATGACTTCTAATTTCTTTAATTCTATTTTCAACAAATTTTTCTCCTTTATAATTTTCTTTAATCCAATATAAAACAGGTTTGGAATCACACCAAAGATATTTTTGGGAAATTTTTAAACCAATTTGTTTTGAAACAAAATTTAAAGCTCTAGTAGCAATTAGTACCCCTAACAATTCCATTCGTGGTATACTAACGCTCATCTTTTTTGGTTTGAGTCTATTCCGGGCATACAAAATATTAACCATAATTTCTTTATTAGTGATACACCTCATATAAACACAAGAAGCGTATGCGTCTTTGGATGCATCACAAAACACGTGTAATTGATATTCACCGTTTTTATCTATTATTTTTCTTTCAATTTCAATAGGCGAAACTTTCCATGTTTCGATGATTTCACACCATTTGTTGGCTTCTTCTTCGATTAAAATGCTATCCCATTCTCGCTGTTTTTCCCATAAAGACTGGAAAAACAATTTCGCGGATAATAAACTCGGGGAAGCAAATCCTAGCGGGTCAAATACACTAGCTAATTGTTTCAGTACTAACCTTTTATTTATCTTTTTATTATTCTCAAACACAGGAAAACCAACTGAAAGTTTGTCAGTTTCAATATTCCATGGAATTCCTAGAATTTTTGACTTACTTTTTTCTAAACGATCTTCCATAGGCAATTCTTCATTAAATTCTAAACAATTCGAAATGAACTCTCGAAGGTTCATTTGGGCTGTTTTAAAGATATTTTTCAATTTAATATAAGCCTCTAATGCTTCCTCTTTTGTATCGACACCTATCAATATATTATCAACATATGAATTATTTTTAAGCCTCTGTGCTATTGGGTCATCCATTGACTCTAAGTGATGCCTAACTGTGGCAGATAAAAGAAACGGGCTTGATATTACACCGAAAGGGACCTTTGAAAATCGTAAATATTTAATGTTCTCTGAAGTTATAGGCTTTCTTACGTCCTTTAGCCATATTAGTTTTAAAACCTCTCGATCTTCTGGATCAAGCTCTAAACAATGAAACGCTTTTTCAATATCTGCCCAAATGGCAATTTCTGGAAGCCTAAATCTAATTAACATTCCAGCTAATTCTGGCATTATTATTGGACCGCGATATAACAATTCATTTAAGCTTTTTCCTCCTCTTATTTTGGCAGACGCGTCGTACACTATTCTCACTTTTTTCGTAGTGATGACAGGATGGTGAGGGAGGAAATGCTCTATTGATCCTTTGTTTCGATCAGCATTTTCTAAAACTCCTCTTTTTATGTCATTTTCAATTATTTTCTCGTATTCAAGCATTAAATCTGGGTTCTTTTTAAGTCTTTCAATTAAACCCACAAAACGCCTATAGGCTAAAGAAAAATTGGAAGGTAAATTTTCTCTTTCTTCTTTCCATGGCCATTTTACAATATATCGACCATTTGGAGAACGCTTTATAGTCTTTTTAAAAAAATCCATTGCAACCTGATCATCTTTGGTTGTCGGGTCATCCTTAACTCCTATGGTTTCCAAACTCCAAAAATTATTTAATTTTTCATCAGAGTCTATATTTAATATTGGCACACCTTTATTATTTTTCTTTTTTGATAAAATTCCATTTAATTCGCCTTCAAGCTCTCCACAAATAATTGTACCGACAGAAGTGTCAACCTTAAACAAACTATCTGATAACGGTACCAAACTGCGGAAAAATTTCCAAAAGTGCTTTATTCCTATTAAAACGTCGGGCACTTTTTCAGAAGTTCGAATTTGACCATTTTCTAAATTAGCACACTTTATATTTGGCATTATTTCTTTTTTAATTTTATATGCAATAATTTCTTCTCTACTTCCATCTTCGAGAATAATTTCAAATAAAAACTTTGCTGATTTAATTCTTATAGGTTCTTTATGAGAAAACGGGATAATTCCTAGTTCCTTTTCTCCTATCTTTTTTAAATTCAATTCTTTCACTTTCTCTTCGGTAATAAAATTAATAGTGGCTCCTGTATCAAATAAGCCAACCGAATTGCACTTTTTATTAATTACTGAATTGGATAAAACCATATTACTTTGCATTAATGCAACTTCCTTCGGTTTTTCTACTATAGTAAGTAGATTTTCCGAAGTCTCTACTTGATTTACCTGCTCAACTTTTTTAAATTCTTTTCCATTTATTACCTTTTTATATAAATTTGGACAGATCAATTTATTATGACGTCCTCTACAAATATTGCACTCAATTCTAGTGACACAGTTCGTCACTGTATGGCCCTTCCTTAAGCAAAGCAAACATCGATTTTGCTCTGTAAGCATTTTTGTCCTAATATATATCGCTTTCACTTTTTCGCATCTTTCTGCGTGGTGAGCTCCATGACAAAAATAGCAAGAAATTTCAAACTTTCTATTGTTTCTTGCTTTATAATCACCTGATTGTACAGTAAACACACGATCAAAATTTTCTCTTTTAAAATTAGCTCGCTTCTGATTAAAACTTCTATTATTATTCCAATTGTTCCCAACCCTCTGTTGGTTATAATTAATATTTTTAGAAAATGTTTGAACGCACCTTTGCGCTTCTTCTCTAAGAGCTACTATCTCTTCTAACCCTTTTCTTAATTCATCAACATTCCAAGTCGCTCTTGCTTCTTTTTCCTTTTTTAATAATTCTAAAACAATATTTTTTGGCAACTTATTTTTTATTGCCATCATAACTATAGACTCATCTTCAACTCTCCCCATTGCTGTAAGGGATCTACAAATCCTTTCAACTTCCTCAAGGTACGAACGAAGAGAAAAAACCGATTCATTTGCCATAGGAAGGCTTATTAATTCAGCGTGGAGAGTATCCCTTATTGCTTTTTCATTCCCAAACTGTCTTTTTAATGCATCCTTAAGAGGTTCATAATGTTCGGCAATCGGCCGATAACCCAAAACTGCTCTTTTGGCCTTACCTCTAAGGCACTGAATTAAATAATGTGCTTTTAGCCCCGGGTCCATCTCCAGGCTATCTACAGTTCTACTAAAAGATTGCCAAAATTCTGGCCAAACTAGAGGGTCTCCATAAAACTCTGCCAACCTAGTCCTAGGCAAATGCGCAGGAATATTATACTCATTCCTACGAAATAAATTCTCATTTAACGGAGTCTGCCCATCATTTATTGGAGCTTCTGGCCTCCTTGATTGGTTGGCTCTATTTTGTCCAACTCCCAATTCTACAGAAAGATCGGACTGAGTACTGCCGTCTTCTGACTCTGTCAACAAAATCTCAATATCCGCAATCATTTCATGCGCATTTTCTATCCATTCCGCATAATGGTGCTCTAATGGCGCAAAATTTGCTAAAACCTGTTCCTCGGCTTGTCTTTCATTAGCCGGGAGTCCTCTAATATAATCCTGCCATTGATTGGCCCTTTCTTCGAGACGATTAACTAGACGTCGCAATTTTACTAACCTTGTCCTTAACATTTCCATACCTTCAACTGTGCGCTCTTGGGCGTCCAAAACGGGGCGAATTTCCTCAATATGTTCACGCAATCGCGTTATAGCCGGAGTCATAGCTTGACGAATAGTTCCGGACATTATTATTCTTGTACTAAAAAAATATAAACCTCAAAAGTTATATCTGATTGTTCTTCAAACAATCAAAAAAAAAAAAAATTTTATTCAAACAAATTTTCAACTTCAAATAAATTCAAATTTATTGTTTTCCTCAAACAATATTATATAAACACAATTATGGTCGTGGCACCATATGAAAACCAAAATATTAAAATTAATTATAAGGTTTTCCTTCCTATATATTTTCTAGGGTAATTTCTCTAAAGCCCCTTATTTTAACTCTCAAATTTATTTAACTCTTTATTTCCACAATAAAAAATATTTATTTCCAAATTTCGAATATTCAAAAGCGACTGAAGAATAATGAAAAATTTGACGATTTAAAAAGGGTGAAATTTGCGTGGAAAAAAAATATATTAATCATAAAAATATATTTTATTTATTTTATTCTCCGCCCAAAAAATTCTTTTCAATTTCTTTCCAAACATTTTCTTTCTGTTGGAAACAAATATATGATAAATCTTCAATTTTTCAAATGACATCACAGGTTGTAGCTAAATACACAATAGTCCAACTCAAAATTTTTAAGTGAAATTTTAGTGGCAAAATTCAAATTATACAGGTATTTATATAAAATGAATTTATTATTGGGTTTTATATCGTATTTTTTAGACATATGTAGATTGCGTATAATTTTTTAGATTTAATTGTTAAAGCTGTATTGTAGTTCTTCAATTGAATACCTTGTAAATTAAAAACCTTGTAAATTAAAAAATTACAAGGTTTTTTTTAATTACATACCTTGTAAATTAAAAAATTTTTTGTCACCCTAGCAATTTCTACCTTTAACATTCTACTTTTTATATTTTATCATAGTAAGCCAGACAAAACGACAGGCAATGTTTAACTGGAGCAAAAAAGTTCAATGCAATAATAAAAGTAATTTTAAAAAATGTAAATTTTAAAAACTAAATTTAAAGAAAATACAAATGAATTAATAATCAAAATTAGAGGATATTTTTTACGAGAAAGGAAGTTGACCGTTCCACCAATTAATTGTAAAGAACACAAAAATTTTTTTGCAAAGAACACAAAAATCAAAGTGCCCAGAAATTTAAAAAAATATGCTGTAAAAAACAAGGCAGGGGTAATGATTTTTAAATTTTAATTAAATTTATAAAAATTAAAAATAAAAATTAAAAATTAAATTTTAAAAAATTAAAAATAAATCATAAAAATTAAAAATAAAAACCAATAATTCTATAAAATATATATTACATATTAATAAAGAACTTATAAGAAATTTCACTTAGTACGTGCCTATAAAGCCAAAATATAAAAAACTCATGTTTATTGTATAGAAAAATGATGATTATTTATAAAATGTTAATTAGATAATGTAAAAATTAGTAACTCTTTAAATTAACTTATCCAAACTCGTTGCAAATATTGAAGAATAAGTTTACTAAACTTTGCTAAATAAAAAGTTATTTATAAAATTTGTATAATATTTTTCTTATTCAAATGATGATGTTTATTCGCTGAATCCGGTTAAAATTGTAAAGTGAAAAAAAAGAATTATAAAAATCAAAGGCCAAAACTATAATAAATTAATTCCATCAAAATTTAAAACTTGTAATCAGCTCGCAACAAAAAATAGTAAAATAAACATTACATTGAAAGACTTTTTAAGTCCAAATATGGGAACATTTAATTTTTGTTTTGTAAACACTGACTGGTAATCTTTGCTCGGGAAAATGATACATATAAAAACAATCTCAAACTTGAGATTAAACCATTTTAAACATTTTTTAAATAATATAAAATTTTTTTACTTTTAAATTTTTTATTTTAAACATTTTTCTTCTCATTGTTTTAAAAATCTTTAAAAAAAATTTTCTTTACCTTTATTTTTTTCAAATATTTTTTTCTTTTTTGAAGTTTCATCTTTCGCTTCGTTTAATTTCATAGTAGTTGGCAAAACAAGCAATGTACTATATATTTATAATCAAATCAAAATTCAATCTTATTTATCTATAAAATTGTAATAGTTTATAAAATTAAAAACAATGAAAATTATTCATCTAAAGTCGATAAGCCAATGAACTATTTGAGATTTAATATGTATTTGAAGCTTTAAATGTTTTTATTCACCAGCAATGCAGCAATCCGGAATTCAATAACAATATACATTTAATTAAGAATACAAAAACTAAATATTTATCAATTAAATTAGTAGTATATATAATGAGAAATAAATATATAATGAACCATATAATAATTTTATGCATTTCCTTTGAATTTTTTAATAAATATATAAATATTAAATTTTACTTTTTGTTAAATTATAATCGAATATAATTCGCAGACCGATTAAGACTAAATTTCATTATTTATTTTACTTTTTTATTTGTAATAAATTATTTTATAACTCGTTTTAGGAAATTTTTTAATTAATATCCTATACATAAAATTTCATAATTTCATTTTTTTTAATTTTAATTTAATAAGAGATGAAGTTATTTATTGATGTTTATTGTCTATTGACGTAATTATACATCAAGTTTATATCTTACGCTAAAAAATTTATTAAATTTCTTTACCTGTTTTATAAAAATTATTTACGAAAGACATTGCCTTATTATTTTCAAAATTAGAGGTTTTATTAAAGCTTAGAGTTTTTGCTATCGAATAGGCTTTTTTATATAAACATGTAGTGGTAAGATTTTTAGGTGTAAGTTTCGAATTTGACACTTAGTTTTCATCATAATGGAAAATGAATAAATTTGAATAATTTTTAAAAAATTATGCTTTAACAATTGAATTTTTCCGTTTTAATGAGAAGAAAATCCAATTATATTTTCTAAATAATAAATTATTCCAAAATTTTAAAGAATGTTTAAGAAAATTATATTACACTGACAAGCTCAAAAATTAAAAAAAATAAATAATTATGTTAAAAAATAGAGCCTACAAAAAACAAAGGTTGGCTGAATTGTTGAATTTTCATTTAATTATAGCTCGAAAGATTAATATCAATTATTTCTAATTGATAATTTATTAAATAGATAAAAGGAGCTAATAAAGAAGTTAATGTAGTAATATTCTTCTTAATCATCTATTTATGATTAGCTATATATTTATATATTTTTATGTGCAATGTTTTCATATCTAAACATTTCTTAAAATTATACAATAATCTCATTGAAAACTTTATAATTGCATAATATTATATTTTATAAAGTCGGAAAAAATTAAATCAAATATAAATTTATTTATTATGTTTTTAATTAATATAATTTTAGCAAAACAATAAATTTTGTACTATTTTATTCATCTACATATTATAATTCTTGAATATTTATTATTTTTAATGTAAGTTTTATGGATTTAGCGACATTTTACGGAAACGAACTTTTAATAAATATAGATTTAATTTTTATTAAATTTTTTTACTAATAAAATTTATAAGGCTGTATGTATAACTGAATCATCTGATCTATAATTTAGATTTTGCAAAATACTTCAATATGCAATTAAAAAAATAAATAGAATAAACTGTTATAATAAGATGCATAAAAATTAATATCTGCAATAACAAATCATTATCTTTATAGATAATTATTTACTTTCATTAAATAATTAAATAAAATAATTTAATTATTAATTTAATAAAAAAATTTAACTTAATTTTTTAATAAATACATAGGTATATGTGTATTATCATATTTACAGTTACTTTACACATTTTCTATTTTTATTGAATTATTTTTTTAATTATTTAATTTGTATGTTTTTAATTATTTTAGTTTTGTAAGACTAATTTTTTACTTCTATATTACTAGTAAAGTGTTATATCTTCAGCAAAAGCAACACGGATGATTACTGGCTGTTCCTTTGTGACCAACAAAGTCTTTTAAAAATTTTCGAGTCACACAAAAAACTTAAAATTAATCTTTGGCTTTAATTTTAATCGTTTAAAATTATAGAACAAATAAAAAAAATTACAGCTTTATAGAATCAACCTAATAATTATTTAAAAAGGTATTCAAATTCTGGCAACTTTTTAAATTCTTAATAATATTTCTTCTTTCAAATTGTTTTTTAAAATTTATCTTTTAAAATATATAAAATTTACAATTTTTATTAGATTATTATTTAAATTATTAAGTTTTATAGAAAATTAGTTTTATAAAAAATTTAAATTATTTCAGTTTAATAAAAAATTACAGCAGATTTATAGCAGGATTTTAAACAACTTTAAAAAATGGTTAGTAATTAAAATAATCATTTTTTGGTATGCTTTCCAATTTATTTTTTAATCAAATTTTTAAGAACAATTTATTTTCAATAAAAAATTTAAGTATTTTTTTATTTTAAAATTCTATAAAAAATATTTAATGTTTAGGATTATTTAATGCGTTTTTCTGATTCTTTTTATAATTAAAATTTTAAAAAAGTTTAAATGAAATTTAAAAAATAAAATATTTACCCAATCATAATATTCGAGCAAGCAAACCCACTAATTTGTTGAAACGTTCGATTAATTTTGGCAAAACATCATTAAATTGTTCTTCAAATGAGGTTGTGTGTGGATGATCAGGAACAAGAAAATCCTCTATTAAATGGTCTTTTAAAAATTATCAATATTTTTAAATTAAAAATTTAAGTTTTAAGCTTTTTTACCACATCAAAAACTTTTCCGCTTATAATTAAAATTTTAATTCTGAGTGTAATACTCATTTGAGTATATTTCTAATAATAGAGGTACCACAAGGGAGTTCGGTACAGCATTTATTATAAAACTCGTCGAGCTGTGTGACTAATATTTATATAATATGTATAAGTTTATTTGTAAAAAGAATTATTTGTATAATATAAGAAGTATTATAATATGATAAATATTGTAATAAATTTTATTTAATATATGTATTATATAATACATAAGTAGTTTTTAATAAAAAATCCTTTTGTTGTTGTTGAAAACTATGGTGTTTAAAATTTTGTAACTTGCCATTCACATTGTTCTACTATTGGATCGCCGTATAAATTTAGAAATTTTCCAAAATAAATTTAACATTTTTATAAATTTCTAAATTTTAATTTTATGTTAAGTGAATAAAATTTAACAAAAAATATTTATGAAAAAATTTGTTTGTAAAATTTAATATATAATTTGTATTATTACTTTTAATTATTTTAAAATTATTTAAAATACTAGAATTATATGAAGGTTGTTATAATATGTACTTATATACTATTAATTTATCTATGTAATATTTCCATTTTCTATTTGAAAATTTTTTAATATACTTCTATTATAACTTTTCTAGTAAGAAATTTTATAAAATCTAAGTTATTAATCATTCTAGTTTTATTTTAACAAATACTAGTTAACGTGGCGTCAATTTATAACTTGCCATTTGGTGAAGATGCTCTTCAAATAGGAATAAAATAATTGTCGACTCTTTATTTTCCCCAAATTCTAAAATTTGATCTGTGATAAACTGAATTCAACTATTTTTTTACACTTACGAACAGATATTTCTTTGTTACCATAAACAAAAACAAATGTTGAAATTTTGATCTAGTAACATTATTTTTGAGCTAAAAATTTTTCAGTTTTTAAAATAAATCTGATGTTTTCTAATATTTTCAATTTAATTTTAATGTTTTATCACATTTGCTTAGTTTTAATTAATTACAAATTTCATATGTTAGAATTATTTTGATAATAAAGATGCTAAAATAAATAAAGGAATATTTGTAAATCAAAGGAATAATCAAGGAAATATAAATAAATCAAGGAATAATCAAGGAATATTTGCTAAAATAAATTAAGGAATAAAAATTAATTTTTAGCTTTTCGACTGACTATTTTCTTATAATTATAAATTTAAAATAAAAAATTTTTTGTTAGGGCTAATTTATTTTGAAAAAATACTAATAAATGTATAATTATCTACAATAAAATATAGCATTTATTATCTTTTCATTACATATAACAAATATGTATCATTAGTAAACAAATATAGAATTATTTAACAAAAATTTCATGATATTTAGAATTTTGTGAATTATACAAATTTTTAAATTAGATTCTCGCATCGCTCGGACTATTTTTTCTCAACAAATTCTTTAGTTATTTTTGAGGTTTACTTTAATTTTATTAAAACTTTTATAATTTATTATGTTTTATTTACAATAATGTATAAAAATGTTCTTCTAAAAAATAAAAATATAAAGGAAAACATTCCAAAACAGTTTTCAATTTCTTATTATTGCTCTATCTTTTTTATACATATTCTTAATATCGTTAGAATTATTAGGTACCCTTGCTTGAGTCAGTTAGCTTCATCGCTTTCATTGTGCCTCAAATCCATTAATTAAATCTTTTTTGTATTATAACTTGTATCTTTGATCCTAAAAAGAAATATAAATACCTTTTTTAAACAAATTTATAGTGCATGTTATTTCTTTTTGATTTTTATTTAAATTTCTTCATTATTGCTATTAAAATGGTGTTAAAATGTTGATGTATAATATTATATCTTTAAATGTTTATATTTTTATATGTATATTTTTAAATTATATATTTAAATGTCTCAGAAGTTTCTCTAAAGTAGCAGCTTCAATTTTGGAAGTATCTAATTAATGAAGTATTTATTTTAGTTTTCTTTAATTCTTATTTTTATAGTAATAATAAAAAATTTTTAGTTTAATGATGCGTGTAAATTTTAAACAAAATATTTTTGGAATATCTTTAAATAATTCTTATTTTAAATGGGTGGAATATCTTTATATAACTTGTATCTTTGATCCTAAAAAGAATTATTTTATTTTATTAAAATCTTTTTGCATAACACAGACTTCTTTTTTTTTATGCATAACACAGACTTCTTGATTGATTATCGATTTTGTTTTATTGTAAAACTTTGATTATTTAAATTATAAGTAATAACTCATATGTAAGTAATAACTCATTAAATTTGCAATATTTGAATAGATATAATAATTTTTTAGATGTATTCTTTTAGCAAATGTTTAACATATATTTTAAATGCATAACACAGACTTCTTGATTGATTTTCTTTATAAAATTTATAATTTATTAATCGTTATTTATTTGTTATTGTTACTTGAAAATAAACAAATTTCACTTTTGAAGATCAATTTAATTAATTAAATCTGCTTTTATTATATATTTAATATGAATTTTTATAAGAAATTTTTGTCATTTTTTCATTTTTGGAATTTGTTTCTGTTTCATTCCTTTCCTGGAACCCATCAGTTGAATCTCTTATTATTGCCTCCTTTAGGTTTAACAGAATAAAACATAGAATTTTTTGATATTAACGGATAAAATTCGGTGATTTCATACTGCATCCGAATGTAAATTTAGTTAGTTTAATGATATTTAAGTAGGTATATTATTGGAAATATTAAATAAAATAAATAAAATGAAACTTTTGAGAATTTTAGAAGAGGATATTGGAAGGTCAAGAAGTTAGATTTAAAATTTTAATTAATAATGAAAATAAAAATATACAAATTATATAAAAATATATATTAATTAAATAATAATAAAAACACATTAAAATACCAAAACCGTACGAGTACAAATATTTGTACTTTTAATGAAAAACAAAAAATTTAATAAAATTAATTGCTTTGTTATTTTCTTATGGAAAAAGCTAGTTTAAAAATAAAGTTAAAATTTGAAAGTTGTTGATAGGCCCATTCAAAAACAACGTTGAGGCGAAAATATTTTCTTTTTCAAATATCGGGTCGTCTATGTAGAGCGACGATAATTTTATCTTTCTGAAAGTAACCCCGATTAACTATTGTTTAACTTTCTCTAGCGTTGTACATACACCAATTTCTATTGTTTCCAGCTTTAAGAATTAAATAATTGTGTTGGCCGCCCACTCAAAAAGGCGTTTTAAGAAACAGCACAATAGTTTATCTTAATAAATTATATGTTTTAATATAAAAATATTATGTAAACATTGGAATAAACCATGGCAAATCTCAACACTTAACACAAATACACTTAGTTATATGTATAACAATTTTCCTTTTGTTTATTATTTGTTATTATTCTTGTTTAATAACTGCATTAAAATTTCTAGATTTTAAAAAATAAATATTTAATATTTTCATTGATTTTAAAATGTATCTTCAACGATTTAACTATATATTTTTATTAATTTAAATCGCAACAATTATCGAATTCATTACGAAGAATATAATTTAAATAGCAAATGAATAAATAATAATCCTTCTTTAATAAGGATCGTTGAAGTAATAAATATTTGTACTCCCACAATTTAGGTCTTAGCATTATGCCTTCACACATACTATTTTTTAAGATCCAATTTTCTAAAACGTAATGATTATGAGTAGAGTTCTCTCTCAAGCGAAGTTTTAATTAATAATAATTTATTTAGCCTATTAACCGATATTTATATTATATATTTTAAATAATAAAGTAATTTGTCAAAATTTTAAATATTTTGAAGATTTATATGCCAGCTTCTTAAATTAAAATATTTAAACAATAAAAGATTAAATTATTTTTAGAACATGTCGCAGTGTAGACTTCCTTGAAACAGACAAATTTAATTGATGCTTAGTTGTGTCGTCAAGTTTTTAGTTGAAAATTTCTAAATACGAGAATTTTTTAAATATATAAAAATTTTATTGTGTTTTAAAAAAGTTTTGCTGCAGCAGTGCCAAAGAATAATTAGAAATTAAAAAAATTAAATATAATAAGTTCTAGTCAATGTTTAATGTTGAGTTCTTTCTTACGTTTCCATATACCTGATTTCCAATTTCGAACTTTTCAGAATTTTAGAGATGATAATTCTACAGATTAAAATGCCATTGTATTAAAAATTTAACCAAAATAAATTTAAAAATTTAATCAAGTGTAAAAAATAAATTAATTAAACAAATCAAATTTTAAACAGATACAAATTAAAGTTGTGAATCTAGAAATTTTTAATCATAAAGTTTGCGAGCCTTAAATGATATGAAATAGGAAAATTTATTGAAATTTAAATAATTTTAATAATTTATCTATTTCATATTCAGTAAATTTACTTCTCAAAGATCTCTAAATTTTATAATAATTTCTTTGATATATTTTATTTAAAATATGTATTTATCGTTAATAATAGAACATTTATTAGGGAATTGTTAGAACATCTATAATCATAAAATTTAGAGCAAATTTTGTCCTTTTTTTGTAGATTATTTTCATACATATTCAATTTATCATTATTTACATTCGGTTTTCATTTATTCATATTTAACAAGAGTGCAAACTAATTATCATCAATTCAAAACCTTAAGCACATTCCTTTGAATGTGCTAATAATAAAATTTATAGCAAATTTTGTCCTTTTTTTGTAGTTTAATCAAGTGTAAAAACCTTAAGCACATTTTTTTGAATGTGCTTAAGATTTGAATGTGCTTACATTCCAGCTCTCGTTTGATTAACAAAAGTGCTTTCTTCAAATCAAGTTAGTACTATGGAGTGTTTCCTTTCATTTTCTTCCAGTCCTTGTTGAAGCAAGTTATTTGCTGTGTAGTAGAATTAGTGTTGTTCTCCGTTATAAGCTCAGATTCTAATAAAATATTAATATGCAGCAGCAGAGATTATTTATATATCTTAAATCAAGTAATATTAAATCAAGTAAAACTTCCAAAGCATTACCATTTTTAATAATATTTTTCAAAATTTTGAAATTTTATACTATAGGTATTAAAGCAGAATATTAAATACTAATTTAAAACAACAGCTTTTAATAAAATTGTTGATAAACTTAAAATTGATGATAAAATTTGTAAGAAAATTAGTTTTAAAAATTAAAGAATGCAACTGACAAACTAGAAGTAAAGAAAATGGTAACAAAAATTAATGGGGCAAATGTTGAACCATTTTTATGCCTTTTCATATTTTTATGCAACTACAAATTTTTTGCATTTAAGAACACTCTGCACTTTATATTGTTAAACTGAAATTAATATATTATTATTGTTGGTAAAAAATGAACAGTACATATGTATAAAAGAATGTTTTGTGTAAAAATTATTTTTTCTTGTATCTTTTAAAAAGTTTAAATTTTTATAAAAAATTTTTTTTGTATTTTCAGATGCTTCCACTCTTATTGTCAATGATGCGTCAGAAGATCTTCCGTTGTAATGTGATCATTAAATTTTGATATGATTTTCAAATTAAAATGAAAATTTTTAGTGTTTAACTATTGTAAATTCATTGGTGAATAATAAAGTTTTTATAAAATGTTGGAACGAATGATAAAAAAATTAAAAAAATGTTTTAATTTTTTCATAAATATACAAGTTTTATCAGGAATGCAATGTTGTTTTTATTTAATAAGTAACAAATCAATTACTGGTTTAACCAAGGAATAAAATAAAAAAATTTAAAGAAATATATTGAATTATTTTCAAATAAAAAATTAAATAATTAAAAATAAATAGAATCTAAATCTAGGTAAAAACAATATAAAAAATTAAAAATATGATCCTAAAAATTTAAAAATATGATAAGAATGCATAATAATGGTAAACAATTAATAACGAAGATCATCAATAATACTGATCTTTTTAGAAATTATAAAAACGTTTGATTTCTAGAAGCGACATAAACATCTAATAATGATTTATGTTTTTTTTCAAATAAATTAATAATAGAGAAAATGAGGTTTTTTATTTATAATTTTAAACATTACAAATTTTCTGTGCCGAACAATAAGAAATCAACTGTTAGCCGCATTCGAGACTATTTTTTTAAAAAATCATTATAAACATTGTCATAAACTCTTAACGGAGGAACGAATTAAGGTTAAAGTATAATTTTATTAGACTTAGAATATCTTAAATCATTTTGATGAGTATTGTAATTATTGATATAGAATATTATATTTAAAACTATTAAAATTATTTATAAATTTTTTAAATAATTTATAAATTATTTAAAATTATTCATAAAAAAATTTTAAAACAAATAATTTTTTTTGTAGTAATTTTTAGTAAATTGAATACCAATATTTAATCACTAGTAAGCTCGATTAAACTATAAATCTTATGAATTTTTTAATAATTTCAAAATATTGAAACTTATAATAAATAATTATCAATATTGAATAAATTTTAAATATAAATTTTTTGGATGCATATTTTAGAAATTTTTGTTTTTAAAAATAGTAAAATTATTAGAAACTTAAAATTCTGTGGATTGGCCCAAGAGGTATTAATGTGAACTAGAGACCGGACTTGAGTGGTCGTTCGATAATATCGATATTGATATCGAAAAATATCGATTATCGAAAAATATCGTCGATATTTTTCGATAATTTTCCCGACGAGGGAAGTTGTACCAATGACGGGGAAGTTGTACTTAATCCGCGCGTAACCCTCGATATGCCTCTAAATCGGCCGATATTCCGCTTGATCCCTCGATGTAGTACAAGTCCTTTGAATTTAACTTTAATCCCTCCAGATCCCCTGATATCCCTCTTATGAATTTTAAATCCCATCAAACTATGGAGACTGATATACACAGATGACATCGTGCAGACTATACTGCCGTTCGCAACTAGAGCCGGACCGGATCCTGTCGGATTTAAAAAACCCGGATTTGAGACCCGCGCTCCGGAAAATGTTTTTTGTTGAAAATGATTAGAAATTAATTTTATTTAATATTATTATTGTATTTAGGAATGTCTTTAATTAAAATAATTATTTTAATTTTTATTTAATTTTTAAATTTATTAACTCAAAATAAATAATAAAAATTTACACCTATAATGTTTAATTCTAATTCCATTTCCGTTTAAATTAAATTAGAAAAATGCATATCCAAACTTTGTTGGAAAATAAGAAATAATTAAAATTATGATTAATCCATTTTTAGTGTTTTTTAGTTAATAATTACACTTTTAAAACTTAAATACTAATAAGATTTACGCCTTCTTAACAAAGTTCAGCAAAACTGAATCTACTTATCAGTTCTGAAAAAGCGTTCACACTGATATATTTTAGCGGAATTTATTTGAGATAAAACATATATTCAATTAGTTCAGCTAATTTTGTACTGTTCTGCATTAGTATTCTTTAATTATTATTTTTACTTTTTTAGTATTTTTTCTAGTTTTTCTTCCCATATGAATCACAATTTCGTTCAGTTAGATTTATTTATAAAATAATATGTGAGAAAAATTACAAACTCATGTTAAATAAAAAAATTATCAATCATCAAAAGCAAATTATATATAAATGACTCGAAACTTTAAAATTCACTTATTTTTTACATTTTTATCCTAATTAATTTACTTAACTAAAAACATTAATTTAAAATAAATTATTTTTAAGTTTACATACTTTTTAAGTTTTTCGAATGACATATACTTTCGAATGACATATAAATCATCCAAATCCGGATCAGACCCATAAAACGAAGTAAGACCCGATACCGGGATCAGGATTTTTCTTTTGGTCACGGGATGAGAAAAGTCAGGATCGTGATTCAAAAAACAGGGATAATCCTGCCCGATCTCGACCAATCCCAATCTCGGCCAACTTTGCTTTAGAGCGAATATCTTATAATTTTTTTAGAGAAATGCTTAAAATTCTGATTATAACCTTTCTAATAATCAAAACTCATTCGTCGACCCGTGTGCGGACTTGGAATGATTATCCATCTTTTAGTAGAAATGGAAGATGTCATGTCTCAAAACCAAACTTTCTCTGTGATCCTGATGGAATGTTATATGAGTGGCAGAGAGGGGAAATTGTTAAACTGCTTGAGGATTTTAAAGAAAAAACAAAAAGAGTAAAAAAATAATTTTATTAATAGTTAATTTAAGATCAACCCTGGAGACTAACACCATACTCCCCATTCCTAGCGTTCCACTGACCCCGGAGTTAAGCTCCAAAATGTGGATCAATAAAGAAGAATTTGTAAATAAGTGGCGTTGATCGGATTATGGGGAATAATACATAGTTCTCTAGTAACTGTCAGATAAGACAAATGGAGGGAACCAACATATCTATTCTTGATTTTTAGTTTCCTTTATCTATAAAAATATATGGAGAAGAACTCCATGAGTAGTTTACTGTCAGGGAGTTAACTCAATGGTGTTGTCCTCCTGGGATTGACCTTTTTTCCTGATCCTATCTTTTAATTTTATAGCCAAATTCGACCATTCTTTGTATGAGAGAAGGACTTAGACTTGTTGTGGCTTTAGCAAAAAATAAAATTAATGACAATTCTTTATCTGGACAAACTGTATGTTTCTGATTGGTATAGTCCAAAAGGACGTGCGGCCATAACGGCGCTAAGCCATACTTGCAACAAGATTTCTTAGCTTATCTAGTATTAAATCTTAGCTTATCTAGTATTAAATGATACCACTTATAGAACTAGTGTTTGGTATTATAATTGATAATGGCCAGAAATTTTTAGCTTATTATGGCTTTGCGTCGTTAGGCCATAGTGATAGTTGCTTTGCGTCGTTAGGCCATAGTGATAGTTGCTTTGCGTCGTTAGGCCATAGTGATAGTGATAGTCATAAAAATTTTATTACAATAGAATTTGTGCCAGGTTGGAAGTCCTCTGATAAAACAACATGCGATTCAGATGTACATGGAATTGAAATAAATGAAGATGGTTTACGTCATTGCTACTTAGCATCACGTTGGTTAATGCCCCTTCCTAAAGAGCAATATGAAAATCATAGTTTGCCTCAGGTAACCATTAGGAAAATTTGCAGAATGCTTATTGATCTAATTTGAATTATCAAAAACTTTTTAGTATTTATCCGTTATATGCCTGCAAATTGAATGCAAGCCGAATTTGATCGGTTATACCATTTTGATGCTCGATTCAATACTTAAGAAATATATTTCATTCGAAAGCTCTCGATAAGAAGTATCTTTTCCCGACTTGATAGATCAGGTCTGTTCGCTTATGAAACGTTATAACCTGATTAATGTGAAAACACTAAATAACTGGACTTATCGTGTTATAACATTTTAGCGAGCGTAAAGCATATAGATATTTAATTTTTAAGTCAGTGCAGCAGGTGGCGTGGAGATAACACGGATAACATAATGGTTAACACGTCAGTCCCGTCTACTGAATAAGATGGTTCGCACTCTGCTGCCAAATAACCCTGTGCACTAGCTAAAGGGGAGGAATAGTTATAGCCCAGCTGCTTTACAGGAGTGATCAGACCAATCTACCAATTTTGGAAAAAGATATCGCTTATCAGGGTTTTCGAATGATATAAAATTCATTTAACTTGGATAAGGCTCAAAAAAGTTCTAGTCGATGAAATTTGTGTTCAAATAATGTAGATATCCCATATTTTTAATTATTCAATTAATTTTAATTGTATCAGAGATCCTTTGCTATTCTCGATACCGAAATCGGGAAAAAATTTTTATTTCTGAAGGATCACTTATACATGCAATAATTAAATAGTTTGATCATCTCAACATAAATATGTGGTTAAGTCTGCTAAAATATATTGAAGACTTGCGTGATCGGTATATAATCCACTTTTCAATATTGGATAACCGTGTTTCTAATGTGTTTATTGAAAAGAATATGACTATGCCTTGAGATAAGGATGAATGAAAATAAAAAGAAAGTGAAAAAAGTCAAAAAAATTCATTAAAACTAATTACTTTTTTCGAGAATTATGTTTTATTTCTTTCTGTTTTATTTCTAAAAAATGTTTTATTCTTTTCTGTAATGTTTTATCCTTTTCTGTTTCAACAAATTTTATTTATGTAGACTAAACTGTTTTTAGAACATTATAGATAAATATTTAAAAAGAAATTTTAAAGAAGACCCCTGGCAACTAGTACAGGGTTACAGATAGTTAGGTTCGACTACTATATTTCTATTAAAAGTTTTTTGGCAGAACTGATTTGTTCAAATGAGGTGTCATTCGACTTGTTCCCTGAGAATCGGACCGACTTCTTCCCCCGACCTTTGAACTATTTCGTATGACATCTCATCGACCAAATCGCTTTAGCCAAAAACCCCCTATGAGTCACACAACATTCGAATTACCTTCCAATCTTATCCCTTCGTTTAAATTATCAATTTGCTTTTTAATTTTCATTTTTTCGTCTTCATTCTCCACTATTTTAATATATTTTTCCAATAATTCAATTTTATAAGCATTAAAATTAATTAATGTCCAATAATTGTTTTTCAATTCATCTTTGTAAATTTTTATTTTTTCTTTTAGCGAAATTTTGGATTTCATTCCTATATAATTGATTTGCTCATTATTTTCTAAAACACTGATTTCACTTCCAGACTTATTTAACTTTCTTTTAATTATCTTAAATTGTCTTTTAATATTTCAAAATAACGGCAATTTTATTCTTCGCGATCCCCATTTTTCCTTAACCTTTTTCTTTAATACCAGATTTGTCAGAGCGATTGGAGGATATCAGGGGATTTGGGGGCAAAATTAATATCGAAAAATTAAAAGATTATTTTATTATCTTACTTGTTTTAGTAATGGACTAATTAATTCATCGACAATGCCATTTTTAGTAATCTCTATTTCTTGCAAATAATTAATAACTTTTCTAAATACTGAATAATAATTTATATCTTTTTCTGTTTTTAAATATTTTCCAACTAAATTTTTAAAAGAAAAACGATCTTCTGGCTTTTCATTCTTTAAATAATTATATTCTCTCTTTTCTAACCAATCTGAATCAATTATTACGTTAATTGTTTGACAATTTATAAACTTGTTATAATTTTCCAAATAAATTATAAATAAATTAAAGAATATATAAATAATATTCATTTCTATTTAAATTACTTGTGCTGAAAAAATTATTAGTAATAATTTATTTTTACATAGGTGGCAGCGTTTGAACCGATTCACAATTATTGGGCATTTAAATTTAAAAAGAACTTTAAGATGTGGTATAATGGACGTATAGTATAATCTCGGACATCATTATATCATGCACTTTGAGGCTGGAAAAAATGAATATTGTATTCACCTTTTTATAACGGCCCCCTGTATCGCCACACCCTTCTCTGTATATACTAGCAGTTCCAACACCTTGTGTTAACTTGAGGCATATCAAATTTTTACTATCTGGCCTCACTTTTAGATAGCTCAATAAAACACCTATTATTTAAACTACAGCTTGTTATATTAAATAACCAAGAGTTTACTTAGAATGAGTCTAACTTTATCAAATTTAAACTAAATAAAATTAATTATTTAAAATAAATAGAAAATATAGCTAAATACGTACTTTAAAACTAAGCGTCTTTCATGTTATTTGCTCTCAGTATATTTTGCACTTCAATATACGACTAGTTTTTCGGAATTTCGATATTCAACCGGCGATTTTCAGAGATTTTTTTGTTTGGAAACTACTCTAAGTACAATTACCCTTTTTATAAAAATATCCAAATATTGTAATTTGAAAATTTAATTTAAATTTTTTGACTCAACTGATATGATCAATATAAATAACAAAATTTCAACAACATTAGATCTTAAAACTTTATTGTCCTAAAACAACCTTTAACCAAAGTTTGCAGAAATATTTCTAAAATTTATAAACAAACAACAAATATTCTTTTAACTAATTTTATTAACAGTCTCAATTGACAAAAGTGCAAATTTCTTAATTTCTCAAGAGACAAATTAAATTTTTATATTTATTTTTTTGCCATTTTTGGACTTTTAAAATTTGTACTTCTTTTAAAATAGTAAAATAAAATAATTTATTTATTTAAATTTGTACTTCGGCTCTGCTTTTAATAGCTGTTTTGCAATATTAGGTTCGAAATCTTGTTTTATCCCAGTCAAAAACCGAAATTTCGAAAAAGCTCTAATGTCTTTAGCATTTAATTAAATATTTGAAAATGCATCCCTATTTATTTATAGGGTAAACAAATAATTAAAATTTTATTCAATTTTTTTGGCCTCTATTTTAAAGGGCTATTATATTTAGGATTTGTTATTTCTAGTTTTTCTCTCTATTTTTTGCTTCTAGTACATATGAACGGAATACTGGTCGATAAATTTTTTTTAAACTATTAAATTTTAAAGAAAGGCGGAAAGGCAAGTTAATCCGCCGATATCCCTCTTAATCTGCCGAAATTCCATGATACGGAACGATTCATGTTGATAAAATAATATGATGCTTCTAATAATAATAATAATATCATGCTCCAGGTTGAAAATCAATTGATAATAATTTCGGGATGAATTTTTCTCATAATGCTTTCCAAAATTCTCAAAATTTTTGCTGTGGCGCAGAAAAGTGATTTGAGATTAAGAGGGTTATTTGAGATTAAGAAACCCTTAATCTAGGAAGATGATTCCTCATGATTGATTGAATAGATATCGTAGGATTAATGGGATTAAGTGGGATATCAGGGAATTAATTGGGATGTGAAGTAAATCAAAGAAATAAGATGGAGGATTTGGAAGGATTATGGGAGAAGCATCAATTATTATTATTAAATTTTTGATTTTTTAAATTAATTTAAATATTTTTTTATAAATTACGATTACGAATTGCGGCATTTAATGAGTTACGAATTACAATTACGAAAATAATTTTTTTATAAATTACGATTACGAAAAATATTTTCAATTACGACGAACTCTGCTTTAATCCCTTCAAATCCACCTGGCAACCATTTCATACTTCTTTTTTTTCATCTTTTTGAGAAAATTTTGAGAAATTTGGAAGGCCAAAAAGCAAATATTCTTCCTTTACCAGGACCGCAGGCGAAAATATTTTTAATTTTGGAAAGCCGAGAAGCCAACTTTTTTCCTTTTTACCGCCTGTGGCGAAAATTTTGAAAAATTTGGAAAGCCACAAAGCTAGATTTTTCCTACTATCCTCTATATCCCTTTTGATATTTTTAACTTATATCCCTCTATATCCCTGTTAACCCCTTTTAATCACTTCAAATATAACTCCAATCCAGCTTAATCCATGCAAATCCTCCTGAATACACCATACTTCTGATTTTTGAAAATTTTGGAAGATTTTCGTTAAAAATTATCTATTTTCAAAAAAATTTTCGTGAATCGGGAACGGGAATTCCCGATGAAATTTTAATTAACGATTTTGGAAAATCGGGATCCCGACCCAGAAAAACGTGGGGAATCTCGAATTGAAAAAAACGGTCAAAAATTTAAATTTTGAAAGTCTTGTATGTAATTTAATATTTTGTCTGTTAAAACATAAAAGAATTTTAGAATTTCCGTCTTATTTATTTATTTTTACAGTGCATTTTTAAAAATTTTTCACTTTTAGTCAATTGCCACATTTAATAATAATTAGTCAATAAATTTTATACTAGTGTTATTTATTTTGCTATACTCTTTTCTTTTATGTAAATAAAATTTTACAATCTCAAACTTCATGTGTTAGTTAACTTAAACAGACATTAGAAGTTTCAAGTTCATTTTCTTAGTCTCAGAAGAAGGAAATCTGGCTTATTGGACTTACAAATTTAAGGGGAGCAATTTAAGGGGGCCTGCTTTGTGTGTGCTATCTAGAAATTAAGAAGGGCCGAGGTACGCAATCCGGATTACGCAATCCGGATATTTTGGATTTAATAGATAAAAGTATATCGAGGAATTTTTAAGGATAGAAGATATCGGAGGATTTGCTAGGATAAAGTGTGTTTGGAGAGATTAGGGGTTTGGACGGATACCGTATTTGCTCTATTAATCCCCCAGTCTTTATTAATCCCCCAGGCTCTATTAATCCCCCACACTGGGGATGGGTTGAAACAATCTAATGGCGTATTTTCAATCTTCAAAACAATTATCCATCCTACGGATGGGTTGAAACAATAATCCCCCAGTCTCTATTAATTCCCCAGGCTCTATTAATCCCCCACCCTAGAGATGGGTTGAAACAATAATCCCCCTGGGGGATTACTAGAGCAAATACGGTATCTGGTATATCAAGCAGTTTGGAACTACAAGTAAGTATTTGGAGCCTTATCGGAGATGTGTCTTATTCGTTAAACATTATATTACTCTTAATCCATCCAAATCCACATGTTGGCGTTATTACTAGACAGTTATTACATGGCACCAAGGCTATCAGCAAGTCTGAAAACCATGCAATTTACGCAATCAGAAATTGCGGAAATTGCAATCCGAAAAACCTTTGAACGCCCGTCCATCTTCCCTTTTTAGTCCTAAAATCATCATCATAAGTGTTTTAGATGCTAGTAAAATGGTTTTACCTTCTTCATTTGTTCATTTTATTAAATATTCAATGCAAAGGAAAAATTATTAAAATAAAAATAAAAAATGATTGGGAAGACAAAAGAGAATTTATTTATTTAAAAAATGTTAATCAAAAGAAGCGTTTTGTGGTGAAAACAATTGATAAGACCAATAACCAACATGATGGCTTGCATAAAAACATAGAAGGATATTTACGTTTAATTGAATTTAATCATGTTAAAAATATTTTTATGAATGAAATAAAATCAACAAGAAGATATAGCCCAACTGAACAATTAAAAAATAAAATTGTGATTGAAATTGCTAATAATCACAAAATTCAAAATATTTTAACTCAATTTGAAAAACGGGTATTTTATATATTTTTATCATTAGTATAAACTGCTATCTAGAGTTCGAGATTTTTAGATTATCGTGTTTGTTTCTCTAACTTTAATCATAAATTTAAGGTACTCATGAAAAATAATTTTGTTCATAAGAATAATTATTATGAAACTTCTATATTAAATGAGTGTTTAGAAAATAATAAAAATTCGAAATCAATTAATGAAAATATAGAAAATTATAAAAATAAACTATTATCAAGTTATTGGACGGAAATTAATTTAAATGGGTATAAAATTGAATTGTTAGAAAAACAAAAAATTGTAACTTCAAAAGAAGAAATCAGGATTATTTCTATTGGCAATAAAATAAGTAAAAGTTTTAACATTATATAAAAGTTCTACCATTTAAATAAATAATTATGGTTTTATATTATTTAAAATGAGCATAACCTCTCGTAAAAATTTAATTCTTAAATCGTAAAAATATCCAGAACTGGACCGAAAAATCTTTGATTCTTCGATTCGTTTCAGAATCTGAGAACCTTATTCTTAAATATTTTATAGGTAAAATTTACGAAGGAAATAAACGAAATTGCTTTAATTGCGGAGTAACAAAATCCATTCAATGGAGTATCTATTCGAAAGAAAATTTTTTGTGCTCCACAATTTTCATATATATAAACGAGACACTGGAAAACTTAGAGCGAAAAAATTATGGTTTAATTCACAAAAGGTTAAAATTATTTAACAAATAATTTTAGGAAGATAAATAAACTGTCGCTACTTATGTTTAGATTATATTTGGGATCGGCATAGTACATGGGCTTCTGTTTTCGGAACACTTCCGAAAACTGAAGAATATTTACGCGACCTATAAGGAATACGAATTGGGAAGGAACGTCTTAGTAGAGATAAAGGGAAGTCTCAGTAGGGATATTCGAGGTTTCGCCTGTATTAAATTTTAATTAAGCATGGTCGTCATTGTTATACGTGTGGCGTAGAGCAAACAAACGATTGGTACCGACATTCAGAACCAGGAAATTGGTTGTGTAAGATATGTTATCAAAGACAATATAGAATTAACAAGAAAAATAATTCAGAATTATTGTAAAAAAGCAAAAATAACGAGATTTTTTGATATTTCTTTTATTTGTGTTAGATTATGTTTGGTGATTCAGTGTGTCAGTTTCCAATTTTATTTTGATATTTTTTTAAAAAATGCACAATGTGTTTCATCTTTTTTATAATGCTTTATAAGAATCCCACTTTTTCAACATTATTTGGAAATATTCATTATTATCAACTTTGACTGATATTTTTAGAGAATAATGTTTAATTGTGTTATTTGTGTTTATTTGTTTTATCTAGGTTAAAATTATTCTGTGTGAATAATTTACCACAAGATAATTGAACAAAAATATTTGCCTCTCAAATGCACCACTGTACAAAAACACACAAAATCTTCCATTGATTTGGCCCCCAATTCGGCCCAACAGAGCAAAAATATATATTTTTCGAAGTATGAACTTAATATGCAATTTTGAAGACATGGGTAATTTTTTGTTAAAATTTAACTTTTTTTAATATTAGCATGTGAATAAACCATAATTCATTTCAATATTTCACAAATTTTTGGCTTTTTTTGTCAATATTTTGCTAAATTATTTCAACATTTTATGGCATATTTTGCGATTTTATTTCAAAAAATCCGTACACAAGTCATAAGATTAGATTTTATTGTAGCAATTTTTATTGGCTTTCATGATATACAGTGATGTGCAAAAGTATGGAAACACCTTTGCAAAATTATTTCGTTGATATTTTTAAGGAAACCAATCAGTAAATTTTAAAAAGTGTACATTTTTATTGAGGTTTGAAGACTTCAAATATGTTCAACACTTAGTCCAACAATTTCAAGTTATTTTTTATATTTATCATTATATAATGGTGATGGACTTTGGTGATGACAAGTCTGTGATGGATAATGTGATGATATATCTCAGGTGATGCATGTGGCATGATGATGATTAAGAATGGGAAACAGATTCTATTGAATTATCACAATCACCATTTGAAAAATCACTAAGAGTAATGTAATGCAAAATTATATTCTTATTTAAATTTTTTACAGGAACAATTTCAAAAATACAATGAGTTTGTTATGGAAACAAGCTTCCGTTTCCTAAATTTGAGGAGGATCCTAAATAAAATAGCGATAAGAATGTGGCTAAAAATTTTCTCTAGGATCCTTCCTAAAAACTGGTTGAATTTAAAAACACTAATTCATAGTAATTATCTTGTTTAAGAAATTAAGTTCAAAAAATAAAATGTGCTAAGACCAATGTAAAAACAAGAAAAGTTCATTTCTGTGTCCAATATTAATGATTTCAAAAAAGTAATTTTAAAGATAAACGGACATAATTTTATCTAATAAATTTTTACTAAATAGAAATGTCGAAAAGAAAAATTTGAAAACGTTTAAAAAGGAATATAATAGCTAATTGTAAATGATACTGTTTAAAAGATAATCTATTAAAAAGTTCTCATCAGAAAATATCGAAAGTGTAAAGAAAGAAATTGCTTCAAGAAATTTTAGTTCAAGTCATCAACAAAAGACTATTCGGTGTCACTTCCTCCACGTTTTGAACTTTCTCCTTCCTCAAAATTCTTGTACATAGAGAAAGGCCATTGTCCCACCAAATGATCAAAACCATCCGCAAAAATAGTTGTTATAAAAAGCTCTACAGAAAATATTGTAAGTGCCGGTCCAAGTAAAACACATTCTAAATGTGGCTGACCATAACACAATTGTGCAATAATTTTTGTGACTAGGCAAGCTTTTCTGGCCAATTCTCTCAATAAATCGTTTTTTAAATATATTGCTTTTTCTTTAACATCATCCACATTATTACGAATAAATTCAATTCCAGGTAATAATTTTATATTATCACTTGTTGTCTTGTAATCATATTTAATTTGAATACCCTCCTTTACCAATTCCTGAGAAATTAAAATTACTAAGTTCAAATAAATGTCGACCGATCGAAAACTTTTAAGATTATAGGAGTTGATATCCCACAACTCCTAAATTATTTTAATTTTTAATAGATTTAGGTCATGGCCTTTCTTCTTAGGAAAGCTTTTTAGATATGTTCGATATAGAATAAACATCGAAATATTTTAAATAAATTATCACAAAAATTTTAGAATAAATTTCATAATATGCAATAAAAATTTACTACCTTTATTTTTGCAGTTAAATTTTGTATTGCCTTTTCATGCCAGTTTCTTACTGCCTTTTGGGAAAATAAGGGATTAAATATTTTCTGTGCGTCATGATTCACTACAGTTTCATCAACATAATAGCAAATTTCATGATCTTTCTTATATAATGCCTTCAAATATTCAGAAATTCTGGGAAATAATTTATCGTAATCAAGAAAGCCATTAGCCTTTTCATTTCTTATTTTAGACAAATTATAATCTATATAATCAGCAATGTTACACAAGTGAGATGTCCATGGTGAATCTACATAGATTCGTTGACCAAGTTTCTTGCAAATTTGACGAACATTTTGCAAAATTCTAACATCAAACATATTCAGAAGATCAAAATCATTTTGATATGTACGCCCTATATTTTCAAATAATTTTAATAATTATAGGCTTTTAATAATATAATTCTTTTTAATTACGACTGGAAAATTAATTATGACTGGGAAAAACATGCAAATGCATATTTTTATGCGGATATGCCTTTGTGAGAAACAAATAAAGCACTCTAGGACCCAATGCTTCTTTGCTGGGTACTCTAGGACCTGAACACTCTAGGACCCAGTTCTTAATGCATATTTTTGTATATTTCGGTACTTCCAAACATATTTGCATATCGGTGCATAATCTTTTTTATTTATAATAATGGTGTTTATATTTGAAAAACTGTTATCCAATTATTAGCATTAAAGTGTTAAAATTTAAACCTTCTAAATTTAAGTTTTCCATTATGTCAACAAGGAATTCATCTAAATTTTAAATTTAAAATGTTCAAGCAATAATAAATACTATGAATTATTTACCTGACAAAGATCTAGAATTAATTTGTGCAGTTATTAAATCTGTCAAAATTAATTTTATTCGAATTTGGTAAAATTATTTGTGCAAATCTAAATAAACCTGATAATCGTTCGTAAGTTGGTTGAGATGATTGACCTGTTAAAATTTGCTTTTTTATAAAATTTTTTAATATGATATGAAAAATAAACAAAGTTGTTTCCCATTGTTTGAAACGATGCTACACAAATAAATTTCTAATATAATCTTTCAGAAGCCTCATAGCTATTCTTATTTAAACGCTAAATATTGTAAGCTATGGTATGCAATATTAATAGAATATGATCGAAAACAAAAAAGCAACTTCTTAGTCTATATTTAAGTAAAGCACAATGATTCCTTTTGGAAAATATTTTATTATTATTTTAAAAAAATATTTATTTTAGATTATTTATTAGACAAAAATGATTTAACTGGAAGTCCTATGAGGATCCAACGATATTATTTAAATTATGAAATTTTACCGCCTATATTCATTCCTCCAAATTGAATATGTATGTCTGGGTTATACTGTGAAACATCCTCATCCCAATTATCATAATGATGTGATGTTTGTCCTTGCGATGTAGTAGGCATTTCTTGCCACAGTCCTTCAGTATTATCATATTCTTGAATCCTGTCATCAGTTTCATATTCTTCATATTCCTCTTCACATTCGTCTTTTCCATAATGATAATATTCTGTTTGTCCTTGCGATGTAGAAGGCATTTCATCCCACTCTCCCCCAGTATAATGATGATCTTCTGCATCGCCTTCAGATCCATCTTCATTATATTCTGTTTCGCATTCCTCATCTTCTAACGAATGATAATCAGATTGATTTACGTTTTGATCCCGAAAAAAGCTATTGCAATAATCACAAACACTATTCCAGCAATCATTTATGCATTCTCCAAGATGAAGGTCCCAACAATTTTGTGGGCATAAATTTCCTAAACCATTCCAGCATGAATTGCAGCAAACATCCCAGTAACCATTATGCTCCATTCCAATTAATAATGGAGATAATAGAGAAAAAATTAAGAGAAAAAACAGCATGAATCTATAATTAAAAGAATTTTATTATTATTTTACATTTTTAGAGCCGCAGGTGAAATTTTGTTGAAATTTTATAAGGTCAAAAAGACAATTTTTTATTTTTGGTACCGCGGGAAAAAATTTTTTAGAGGACCAAAATAAAATTTTTCAAAAATAATAGCCGTCTTTATAAATGCAAATCGGCTGAAGAGGGCAGAAATGCTAAAGACTGCATTATAATATTACGATGAATAAGCATATAAGCATTAGACATATAAGCATTTGCATTCCCAAATTTCTCAAATCTCCAAACCCCAGCCTATGTAAGCAAAATCCTTTACCTAAAGATAGAGAAAGTTTAAAGTTTCAGAGTAGGGGATACCCGAAAAAATAGTTTTGCGTAGCTCGATATAGGTATTTTATTTAGATTAATTTATTAAAAAAATTTTTTTAATGGATGAAGGTAAATAAAATGAATAAAAAAGGGCAAAATTATTGGTTTATATAAACAACCCAAAATATTAAATACATCTTTTATTAGCAAGGCTTTCAAATCTTGATTCGAAATTTCGATTTTAATTTAATTTTGTACCGCTCCACAGACCAATCTTAAATTTAGTACATCTTTCGAATCTTTCTTTTAACTTTCGATTTTGCTTTAATATTATTTCGTACCGCTCCACACCAGTTCAATGCTAATGATGGGGAAATACAACTCTTACTTAAACTGCCATTATTTAAATTAAAATATTATTTTTACCCAAAGTTTTAGTATGTCTATTGAGAGCCTGACAAACTAGTAAATAAGAAATAAGGGGCCGGAAGATGTCTTTATAAGTGCAAAATTATGGGGAAGATTAGCGTTTCGAAATTTCGATTTGATAAACTCAAAATATACTTCACTCAAATCTCTTATCATTATTTTTTAAATTCTTTATGCGAGAAAACTGAAATTATCTGTTATAAGATGCCCCAACTCTAGATAACTTAATCCTAAGATACGTTTAATAAACATTGTTTGGTCACCGAGGGAGCCTTGGACAGCTCTAATTGTCTAAGGGGAGAGGATCTCAATTTATGGTTTCGGTTAGTCAAAGAATTATCTGAACAAATAACACTCTATCTCAGATAACTAGAGAAAAATTATTAATAATTTAAATTTTTCTTGAAAATGTATGTATTTATATTAAAAAAGCTATAATAATAAGAGTATGTTTTTGATCGTTCTTAAGCTAACAGTTTATCGCTTTTTAATATTTACAGTTACATTATAATAACAAAAATATTTTATTAAAATTTACAAAAGAATGAAAATAAGGAAGAAAAAATGGATTTTACAATGAAAGAATTAAAAAAAATTCAGGGAATTTTTTTGGGTTATTTGAATTTTGTTGGAGTTTTTCTGAATTTTTAAATTGTATGATTTTTTTAATATTTTTATTTATTTGCTTAATAGATTTTTTGTTTTTCTAATTTTATGGTTTTTTTGTATTTTCTAATTTTCAGGCTATTTTGTTTTAGTTTTTTTGAATTTTTATGATTATTTTATTTTTGTTTTTGAATCAAATACAATTAGAGTTTCAATAAATAGAAGACTATTAAATTATAAAAAATCAGTTTAAAATCCAAAAGCTTAATGCGGTTTTTAAATTAATATAAAAAATATTTAGAGACGAGAAATAAATATTTAAAAAAAAATTTTCTCCATCATTTGATCATTTGAAAATCGAAATTTCGAACCAACCCAATCGAGAACTCTTAAAATTTTTTAAGGTACAAAATTTTAAAAGAATTTCCCAATTTATAGACTTATTTTTTAAATTTTTATTTTGTCAATTAAGAAAGGGTACAAAAAATTTGCACTTTTTGTCATTTGCCATAATTACTTATATAATTAGTCAATAATATTTATAATTGTATTTGTTTATCTCCCCTTTATACACTTAACATTTATTTAATTAGAATTTTAAAATTGGGACCCTGCTTATTTATTAGGTCCCAAAATACTCAAAAAAGATTTAACATTTTGATTAAAAAATTTTGGTCGGTAAATTTAATCAGATACGCTAAATACGCTAAAAGGTTGAGGTATTTGATGGTTTTAAAACCCTTACGTGTTCTGAATATTGCTGGATTGATGGAGTTCTAAAAATTACATGTTTAAGTCAATTGTATAAGAATCAGTTGAGTCAATTGCTGGTTGTTGGGCATTTTGTAGCCCAGTCACATTTTTCAGAATTTGGCTAGACTCCTTGCATATTAAAATCTTAGCTCGTCGAGCCAGGCCTAGCCACAAAATATAATTATTATGTAATTAGTTATTGTTAATGCAGTAGCATAATTTGAAGTAAAATTTGACAGATCGCTGGTCTAAATATTAATTTTTTAATGTGTTTCATTTAGAATTGATCAAGACGAGACCACGGATATACAAATATACGGATATACCTATTCGATACGGACACTAAAATTAGTATCCATTGCCAAGCCTGATCGGATACAGATGATGAAGAGTATTTATCTGATGATTTGGATGATGAAAATAATTAATAAATTATTTTTACTAGTATTTTTTGACATAAAATTTAAATTTCTGTTAGTCTCGGTCAGTATCGTTTCTCTGTATCGGTCTCGGCTCAAAATGATGGTATCGGTCTCGGTATCGGGTTCTTGAGTATCGGTCAATCATGGTTTCGTTTTGATCAACTCTAGTTTCATTGTATATGGCAGTAGCTAGTGCTTTCTGTTTCACCAAATTCTTCACTAATATGTTCGTCTTTGTCGTCTTTTGAAGATTATCATTATTTTTTATATTTTCTTTCAGTTTTATATTCTAATGCCAGCTTATTTTCTAATCTTATGTTTTTCGCACAATCAAACATAACTTACTCTTGATCTAATCCCAACAACATAATTTGTAATTGTGTAATTATCCAATTCTAATACTTTTGCCACATTATAATTTGTTAAATATTCATTCTCTGGTGTTGGATAGTTTGATATATAGGCCAGAATATTTAATATAAATATTGGAATTGTCATGCCAATAATTAATATTAATTGGTGTTTAAATTTAACATCAACTTGACTACACATAAAAGATTTATTTTAAAATTCTTTCTGGGTTTTACCGTACAACAGCTAAATAACGATAAATAAATAATGTAGAGACATTCATTGAGGTATCTCTTGCAATAAAATAAGTAATGGAAAGAAGTATACATTGCCATGGATTTGGTAAGTAATGTATAGGTCCGTAACTCCACATTGTTCCAATGCCATTATCAGATACATAAACCTTTTTAATTCTGATTTAAACAGTAAAGATAATTTTGAGGAAAGCTCGGTAAGTAAACTCAGTAGCTGTTGCCATTATTATAGTTTGATACTGTTATTTTATTCTTTCTTTACTTAAGTGAGGGTTTAACCCAAAGTATCAAACCTAACTTCGCTCAATTTATGCTTCGTCTCAGCTCGACGAGGTGTATCGAACAATACAGTAAGGTGCAAAAGTTTATGCCGCTGCACCTTGCACGCAAAAAAGTCGATATATCTCAGGAAGAAATGGGACTTAAATTAAATCGATTATATATTAATTAAGTATAGTTCATCTCTTTATAATATCCATAAAAATTTTTTTTAAATACTCATGTTATTCAAAATTTATTTGGCCATAACTTATTTACCTCTTATTTTGGGGGAGCAAAAGTTTATGCCGCTTGAACGAAAAAAAATTTTTTGGTTCTGAAACAGGACGAAAAAAATTACAAAATTTTTTATAAATATTTTCATTGATAATGAATGAAAAAATAGCAAAAACTAAGTCTGTACTCGCTTTATTCATTGAGATCTCAAATCCCAAAAATCCACGGGAAATGAGGTTAAAGTACTTTAAAAAATATTTTAGCTTTCTAGGGCCTGTATCAAAAATTCTTTTTGGGCTCATTAGAAAGCCCAGAAAATTTGCTACATACTACACTTGGTCTCATTTGTGTGAAAAATTTAATCTTCGAGATAGGGTCGCATGAATTCACAAGGTTGTCAAAATCACCCGAAATACCCTATAAAATGCTCATTTTTATGTCTTCGGTACTTCATGCCACCCTACCTCCGAGTTGAAATTTTTCAAATGTAGGAGACCGACCTTATTTTGTAGTAAATTTTATGGGCTTTCAAATGAGCCTAAAACAAGAATTTAAAAAAATCCATAAGGGGTCGAAAATATTTTTTCAATCACTGTACCCTGATTTTACGTTGATTCTTAAGATTTTGGATCTTGATTAAAAATTATTTATCGAATTCTTTCTTTTTGCTTTTCAATTCAATATCAATGAAAATGTTTATAAAAAATTTTTGAACATTTTTTCGACTTGTTTTAGAACCAAAAATTTTTTTTTCCTACAAGCGGCATAAACTTTTGCTCCACCAAGATTGGAGGCAGGTAGGTTTTGCCGCCTATAATTTTTGATTAAAACGGGTATGGGAAATTTTTTTAATAAATTTTATAAATAGAAGACCTACTTTTAAATAATATATAATCGATTTTATTTTTGTCCCTTCGTTTCTCGTGATATATCAACTTTTTCCTATGCGAAGTACAGCGGCATAAACTTCTGCACCTTACTGTATCAGAGCTTACCGAATTCAATAATTTTGAACGAAGTTATTGCTCGGCGGTACATTGGGCTCGATCTCTACTACGGCATTTATTTCTAGTTCATGCAATGCCGCCCACACCCTAATATTTAATTATTTACCGGTTGAGAAACAACAAAGAAACTAATAGCAAGAATATCAACAATACAAGTTTGTAAAAGTATTTTGCTATAAACTTGCATTTCTTTCATTGTATAACGTAAAATTAGCCAAATTAAAAAGAAATTGGAAAACAATCCAAATGAAGCAAAACAATAAATAATTGTTGAATAAATTTCTCCTACTAACATTATCCTCAAATTATCTTTTAATTTTTATAAAATGTATTTGTGTCTTATTTACATGATCTATTCGGATTTAACTTTTTGTAGGATGAACAGATTAATTCATGATCTGATTAATTCAATAATGTTAGATGTAAAAGAAAAATTCACGGTTAGTGTTTCTGGCCGGAGTATAGAAAATTCCCTAAATAGCCCAGAATACGGCCTCATTACTAGAGATAAGAATTTTGTAACATACCACATTCAATAATATAATACCGAAAAACAAAAGTATTAAATATCGAAAAATACCAAAAGATAACCAAAATACCGATCCGACAACTATACAAATGGCGATAGTCAGTATTACGGTCACGTCAGGGGTTTACTTCGACTGAAGTCTTATGACTCCTTCCCTATGAAAATGTCAATTTTTACTAGGCTGTATTATCCTTAAAAAGGTAATTAAAATTATCACTTCTGAGAAAAAAATGGTTGACTAAAGGCAGGATTAACTACAATAACAAACAAACTGACATTTTACTACTGCTTTTATACTGAATAGCTAATGTACTTTACCAGACACAATAACATGTTTTCATTCTGTAAAAATGTTTGTTAAAAAAAGAAATTGTTTACGAATTTTATCTTTACAATTTCAACTTTTTTGTTTGTGCTAAATAATTTTGAAAATTTTTTTAAAGATTATCCCACACTTTATACTTTAATTAAAAGATTGTTTTTTATATATAGACTTTAATAATATTCTCAATGAGGCCACAATTGTTGTTAATATGTAGTTCATACGGTATTTCTTGTAAGTTCAGGTACGAATTTGAATTACACTATATGTTTATAAACATACTAAGGCCGCTGAAGTTTTCCCTCTGACTATAAAGTAAAATAATTTAAATGAGAATGTTTTGTAAAAAATTTTATCTTGCGCATTTTTCTTTTTACACCATGCTTTCCAATACTTAGCTTCATTTCATATTCATTAGCAAAAAATTTTATTTGTGGAAGAAAGCTCAGCCTAAAAACAACATGCTTGCTGCGAGCTCCAAGATGGATCATTGTATATTATATTTTTTTGAAAAGGCCAGAGTTCTTCATTTTCCTGTGCAGCAGGCGATACTTAGGTGTGTTAAAAAATTCCGGTTTAACCCGAACTGACAGACCGGAACCGGAACTTTACAAACAAGCCTGAACCAAAACAAAAAATCCCGGAATTCCGGCCTACCGGAAACGGAACTTCTTGCGAAACACTAAAACTTACTAATCACCATATTTTAAATATATGTAAATACAAAACAATTCCCCGAAATATTTTATACAAAAGATTAAATAATTAAAATTTACAAAAGAACGAAAATTTGAAAGAGAAAATAGATCTTAAATACATATGTAGTTAGAAATAAATAAAAGTTTTTTGGGGAATTTTTTGGATTTTTATGGATTTTTTGTTTTTTTTTTGTATTTTTAGCTTTAATTTTGTTCGTTTTTTGGGATTTTAAATTTTATGATTTTTTTTATTTTTTTCATTTTGAGGATTTTTTTGGATTTAAATTTTTAAAGTTTTTTTGGATTTTTTAAATTTTTATACTCAACTGAGTAAAATTAGTAATAACTAGGGTTGTCGGTTTTTAGAAAATATCGTGTAGACACGATTCCTTGCCCACGCTTCCGCGTCAGTTCTCAAAATTAGTTTTTCTGGCATTTTTCACTAGAATCATCAGTATAAATACAGTTAATTGCAAACTTATCTAAAAATCGATTTAATCAATGAGACTACACATGTTAATACACATGTTAATCAAATCGAACCTTTTTTTGTAATTAATATTTTAATTTTAAAATCTTGAAAAAAATTTTTCTTGAAATCTTAACTCTAAACCTGAAAAAACATACATGGCGCAGAAACGTGGACGCGAATCATACCCACCGAGAAACTCGGAACGAACTGATAAATTTTGTGGTAGATTATTGTCAATAAATTTAGTTTACACTAAATAGATTGATCGACGATGGCATTTCTGAAGATAAGAAGCCAGTAATTATCATTTTATGACAGATAGATTTTGTAATTATGACAAACAGATTTCAATTAAATTTTGAAAATTGTAGAATTCCGTAACGAAAAACCCCTTAAGGTCAACTGAATTAAATACAAAACCTTAAACAGTATTGGCTAAAAATTTTGGATATCCGAAATCGAACAGAGCGATCGGTTTGGTTCCGAGCTGACAACCCTAGAAAAAATAAATTTAAATGTAAAATAAATAGTTATATTTAAAGAATTTTTTACTAATCATCTTTAATATATACTGTCGCTTTTTTCCTAAGACCAAGTGGTTCTAATTTTTTATCTAACTTTTTAAAGTATGGATGCGAACTAGTTTCCAGATGAGCACGACATGATGGACATTTGTCATGGTTTGCACCTCTGCCCGCAATATACCATTTTACCGTACATTTTTTATGGTAGAAGTGGGTACATTTAGTCATTTGAATATCATCATCTTCGTTATAATTTTCATGACATATCGGACATTTTTCTTGATTTTTTGCTACAGCTTCGTTAAATACGATTATTCTCTTTGCTTTCTGCAACGAAAATAAATGATTAACTATTTAAGGAGAAGGAATCTTTTTTTTAATGAATTCTATTTACTAAATTATGATTTTATACATTCCAATAAAATGACTACATTGATAAATACAGTCGGACCTTGCATTTATAGGGCTTGCCCGAGCTTCTGATATAAAATTTAGATAAGTTAAAGTAAAGGAATAAAGTTGATGAGGGTCTGTTGAAGGCATTTAACTAATACTACATTCTCGTTGCGGAACTTGATATCCGGATTTATCTACCAATCCGAAATCGAACAGACCGATCGGTCTGTTCAACATTAATAAGCTTGCTTTAATCTAGAGCTTGCTTTAAAATTTCTAGAGAAATTTTAACATACCAAAAACTATTAAAATTACCTCAGTTTTCTCGGGAATTTCATTCAAAATTTTGTCTCCTCCCTCTTTACAGTACAGGCGAATTTCAGCACGGATTTCTTCATCACTAGCAATTTTGTTTATTGTCTTTATTATTTGCCTATTTGATACTCTTTTTTTCTTTAATAATCTTTCTAGAAGTTGCTTATTCTAAAATATAATTTAAATTATTATTTGATTTTCTTTATGGCCCTCTTTTAACATAGCCTTCCTTCGCAAACTTATGGTATTTTATAAAAAATTCAATGGAAATCCTTTATAGGGAACTAATTAAAGAAGTTAACAAGTAATTAATTACGGTTAAATTGCTAAATCTATGTACATAAAATATGCATCAAATATTTTACCCGGCACTAAACGAATTTTCCTTCTATTCTGATATCAATGTCAGTCCTTTAACCTAAAATTTCGTTAAATTTAACCTGGTTGATAATTGTTGAAGAATATCCTGGATTATTTGTAATGTCATTAATTAGAACAATACAATTCTTATAATCACTGAAATCAGCAACATCTTTAAGCACTTCTTCAACTAAAGGGATTGTATTTTGCGTTTCATTTACTGAGCTTGAAGATCCAGCACTACTTTCTCCAACAACACTAGATCCAACTCCACGAGATCCGACGCCCCTTGTGGTTGAAGGTTTGCCTTTTCCAGCACGCCTTGAACCATTTGCGTTTGAATGTAAAATTTGATTAAATATTAAAAGTAGAAAAATATAGAATGATTTTGACATTATGAGTGATACGAAAATTCTATTTCAAAATTTCCACTGAAATTAAAAAAATAAATTTTAATTTATAGAAACGACGGGGAGTTGTTATGTTTGAGATTGTTTTATTTAATGTTGTTTGCGTACCTGCAAAAGGAAAACAATACTTCCCTTTTGCTGGATTTTTAGGACAAATATATTTAGGCAACGGTTTCGGAACCGGGTTCCAAACCGTTTCCATGCATTTAATATAAGTATTTAATAAAATTAATATTTAATATGATTTAATGAAATAATCAACAGGATTAATGATAACGTTAGGTGCGTTCCGACCACCTCTATTTAAAGCTTATTGTCTACCTATGAATTTTAGGCAAATTAACGATTGCTTCTAAAAAAATTTCTAAACAAAAATGAATAAAAATAAGTATTTAAAAACCAAAGTGAATAAAAATGTAGAAAATCATTGACTATAAATAAACCCAAAAATTTTTTAAAAGCTTATCACATGAATGTTGGTATCCAATAGGCAAGTAACTAATTTTAATAAATTTTGAAAGAATGCCCTTTTCCGATTCTTGCATTATTCGATAAAATTATTTGTGTTTAAAATTTTTAAAATTTGGCCAAAAAATATTTCTTAACCGATATATTGTATTTTGTGATAAATAATATATATTTCATAATACATTGCCTAACAATAAAAAATTTACCAATGCGTACGAAAAACGTGTTTTTGTGTTAAACGCATTCTAAATTTTTTAAATTGCAATATCTTACACAAAAATTTTTCTAAACTTCAATTAGGGTTGAACAAACTGGATATCAACAGGTAATCCCGGTTTTCGGTTAATCTGTCTTTCAAAAATCCAGTTTTAAAAATTATTAAACATAAATAACAATTCGAAGATTTTTGTTTATCCTTAAAATCAAAAATTTTTGCAATCGACTCTAATAAAGTTAGAAATCCGGCTTCCGGTCTTCCAAAATTTCAAAAAATTGCAAATAAATTTGGCTTTAGCGCTTAAGTTTCCGTTTTTAATTTTCGTCTGCGACGCTAAATACACAAAAATGGGAAGAATCTAGATAGAAATTAAATAAATGGAATTAAATAAAAGTTTTTTGAGACTTTTTTGAGTTTTTATTTTTTATATTTTTTTAAATTTTGAAATAATGCACTTCATACAATATCGTTTATCGGTAAATTATTTTTATTTAAAATATTTTAAAATTTCGCAAAAATATTTCCTAATTCACGGCTTCGCAAATATGTGAATAACACGTGTTTTGACAAAGACACGTGTTTCACACACATTGCACTTTGTATTTTGTATTTAGAGGCCATGAATTGGGAAATATTTTGCTAAATTTTAAAATATTTTAAATAAAAATAATTTTATCGAATAAAGGATATTGTATAAAGTGCATTCTTTCAAAATTTAAAAAAAATTAGCGATTCGCCTGTAAAATGATAGCCTCACATGATAAACGCACCTATTTCAAAAAATTTTTTATGCTTATATATTCTAATAATTTTCTTAATTTTTATTCACTTTATTTTTAATTAAATTTATTCGCTACAATTAGAGGCAATTAGTTTTACGGCGATAGTGAACATTAAAAAACTTTAATAGGTTTTACTCGTTTATAGGCGTTACCCTACTATCCTTTGATGTTCTCTTTTGGATATTGCACCGGTCTTTATGTGATTATTTTTCAAACCCCCAAAAAAGTCAAGACCAAGACTTCACCCAAAGACCAAATCAAAACCCAGGAAACGTCTTGGAATCAAGACTTTAGACCAAGAGACTAGGACGTCTCAGAAGGTCACGTTGCCTGACTACTTTTTTAAGGAAAATAATAAACAGTAAACAATTGCAAGGATGATTCACCTAGCAGCATTTAAAACGCTTAGGCGGAGTTAAACGATCTAAAATGGAAAACAGAAAGCATTAGTAGATTCCCCGTAGCTCAGTGGCAGAGCTCGTGTATTTGGTGAGCGAAATCGCCTAGCAACTACAAGCAGGTGGTCGCAGGTTCGAATCCTGCCCGGTCTCAATCAGTTTTAGTAAACAGTAAATGCCAGTCTTAACATCCAGTTTATGTCATCCAATTTTATAGTGTTGCCTATGAATAATAGTCTTATTCATCATTAAAATTAACATTTTTTAAATTTTAGTTAAAATCAGAAGTGAATTTGAATCATCCAATAATGTCAAAATCAATCAAATTTCTTCTCTTTTTAGCATTGATAGTTCAAATGGTGGAGGACGTGGTGGACGTAGAATCCGTGGTAGACCTTCAAGTTCAAGATATAACGGATCTCATGATGTTGGATCTTCAAGTACTGTAAATCAGTCTCAAGACCCAAAACAAATAGTTGAAGAAGTAATCGCTAAATATAGCACGACACCTTTAGATGTATTCAATATGTTTAATAACTGCTTCCATCTAACTAAACACGTTAGTGAACATCCGGAAAATTATTCTGCTATTAATGAGGTTTAATTTTACAAAATTTTTATTTATTAAGTCTTAAAGTTGTGTTCAGAAATGGGGGAAAACCTTTTGTCTTCCCATCACTTCTTTTTAGATTGCATTTTTTATAAATAGATACCAAGAGTATGTTCAAGGGGAAGCAATACTGTAAAAATGTAATTTACATTACAGTAATATTAAGAAAAAGAAATAATAATTTAAATTATTTTAGAATAAGAAATTGTTTGAAAAATTATTAAAGCAAAAAGGATTGTCAAAAACAATAAAATTGGCAATTAATCAAATGCTTAGCAACAATATGGCAAAAATTACTGATATTTTCAATTACTGTAAGGTGGAAACGGATAAAATTATGGAAGAAATTAATCGCAATCGCAATGTAAGCTTGATAATTTTTCTCAAGCTAAATTTCAAAGTATAAATAAAAATTTCGATTAAAGTTGAGGGGTTATAATAACTTTGCAAAATTTAGAGGAATAAAAATTATGGTTTTGAGTAGAGTACGTCGAGTACCGAGTAATTGGGAAAAACCGAGTTCGAGTTTTATAAAAAGTACTTTAAAATAATTTTAATAAAAACAATACTCTTATTAAAAACTATTCATCATTGGTGCTGGATATTTGGCATTTGTTGCCAATAATGCGGCGGATTATCATCCAAATCCCAATTATTTTCAGTAATCAGTATATATCCCTCTTAATCTGCAAAATTCCATGATACGCACACGATCTATGTTGACTCCGGGCGCCGGGTGGAAAATCAATGGATAATATTATTTCTGGGGATTTGTGTAGATCAAGGGGATAACGAGTAATAACAGAAATGATTGGATATCAAGAGATTAAGCAGGATTTGTGCCGATTATAGTGATATATGGGTGTATTAGAAGCAAAATCTGGGAAATTTGAGGGTTAATTGTGATATCCTCAGATTGGGTCAAAGGGTGATGTCTATTATTTCTCTCTTTTTGTGCCCCTGGTGTAAATTTTGGGAATTTCTGATGGCCATGTGTTTTGACCAAGTTTCGGAAATTCCCTTGAAATATCCGTATATCAATAAAATCCACCGAACTTCATTTAAATCCTCCGGTAAAAGTCCGAATTTTGGAATTTTGAGAATTCAATAAGACCGATCGAGTTCATTATTTTGTAAAAATCATGTAAAAGGTTTGATACATATAAAATTAATACTTATTAATTTTATATAAGTAAAATTTAAAAATTAAAGAAAGGTTTTTATTGACTTGATAAATTTAATATTAAAATAAGATTATCAAATTATTAAAACTTAATCTTGATATAGAAAGATTGGAAGAGCATTGTATTTAGCGATGCTCTAACAAAGGATCATGTCCAATCTGTCATGAAGAATATGAAGAAGGTGAGAAGATTGAAATGACTGATTGTAAAGATGAAAAAGACCCCAACAAACACTACAACCACTTTTTCCATCAGGATTGTATAGTAGATTGGTTTAAAAAGGGCAGTCAAAACAAAGATAAATGTCCAACATGTCGTGCTGAACTGGAAATTATTATGCATCCAGAGTTCAAAAAATTAAATGAGAAATACAGTGCGTCCGTAAATTATACGACCACTTGCATTTTCTATCATATCTTATTTTTGACATGATATTTTCGCTTAATTTCTTTTTTATAATAATTAATTATGTATTCAGGACGTCTCTGCAAAATTTCATTTAATTATTCCCAACCATCCCTCAGAAAATTAAATTTAATTAAAAGTAGTCGTTTTTCAAGCGTCCGTAAATTATACGACCACCTTGGATAATCATGTTTCGGATAGTAGGAAAAATCCACAAAAATTCTGGTAAACATATCCATTGATAATAATATAAAATACAAAAGAAACAAAGTTTTTTTATAACTCCATCATCGAGATCTCGAAACCCGAAAATCAACGGAAAATCGGGGTATAAGTTTTTAAAAAAATTTTTGGACCCCTTATAGCTTATATTAAATTTTGATTTTATACTATTCTGAAAGCCCTTTAAATTTGCTATAAGAAATCCTTATTGTTAATAAATCGAAAAATTTTACTTGGGAGATATTGAGGGTTAAATTCAATTGACATGAAAATCATTAAATCTACCCCATGAAATGCCCTTTCTTAGCAACTTAGAAATTTAATGAAGTACAACATAATGAAAAAAATTTTCTGTAACATAAAAATTGCAGATATTATAGCAAATCTAAAGGGCTTTCAGAAAAGTATAAAATCAAAATTTAATATAAGCTATAAGGGGTCGAAAAAATTTTTTAAAGACATTTACCACGGTTTTCCGTTGATTTTCGGGCTTCGGGATCTCGATGATGGAGTTATAATAAAACTCCGTTTCTTTTGTATTTTACGTTAATATTAATAGATATGTTTACCAGAATTTTTGTGGATTTTTCCTACTATCCGAAACATGATTATCCAAGGTGGTCGTATAATTTACGGACGCTTGAAAAACGACTACTTTTAATTAAATTTAATTTTCTGAGGGATGGTTGTGAATAATTAAATGAAATTTTGCCTAGGAATTCTGAATACATAAATGATTAATATAAAAAAGAAATGAAGCGAAAATGTCATGTTAAAGATAAGATATGACAAAAAATACAAGTGGTCGTATAATTTACGGACGCACTGTATGCTACAGTTGCCTTAGGTTTAAAAATGAAACCAATTAGCTCAGACTGATCGTCAGATGATTGATTAGTCACAAAAAATCGGTCTTTGTCCAGATTATTCGTCCAATCGTACATTTACACGCTATACCTCCAATCAGATTGGTTTGTTTTATCACATTCAAATCACCTTGGTTTGTGTACACTCCGCCACATAATTATATGAACACCCCTAAATTTCCACTTTCTGACGTATTTGGAAAGCAAATACCGATTTTTAACCTTAATATATTTTAGAAGTCGGCTAAAATCGCCTTAGAAAAAAGAAAATCTCTAAATGGTTTTAGGTCGAATTTTTTTTAGAAAATTTTCAATTTTTCGACCGCCACATAATTATATGAACACTTTGGGTTTTCGTATTTCTAAAGGTAGGAAAAATCTAGAGAAATTTCAATAAACTTATTTATAGATACTAATGAAAAATAGAATAGAACTAGGCCTATATCTCCTTCCAGTTTCGAGATCTTGATACCCGAAAGTCAACGTAAAATAGGGGTAATCAGCTTCTAAAAATTTTTTCGACCCCTCATAGATTATTTTAAATTTTTATTTTAGGCTTATCTGAAAGCCCTTGAAATTTGCTACAAGGTATCATTTATCTCATTTTCAAGAAAAAAATATTTCGGCATATTATTAACTGTCAAATCTCTCAGTAACAAAAAACGACTAATTATCCCGTAAAATGCCTTATAAGATCGCTACAGAAAAATAAGGATAAATATCTCTTATATTTATTTTTTCTGAAAAATACTATTTTTAGCATCTTATAGCAAATTTAAAGGGCTTTCAGATAAGCCTAAAATAAAAATATAAAATAAACCAGAAGGGGTCGAAAAATTTTTTAGAAGCTGCTTACCCATGTTTTACGTTGATTTTCGGGGTTCGAGATCTCGACACTTAAAACAGATATGGGCTTAGTTCTTTTTTATCTATGATTAGTATCGATAATTAAGCTTATTGGAATTTTTATAAATTTTTCCTACCCTTAGAAATACGAAAATCCGAAGTGTTCATATAATTATGTGGCGGTCGAAAAATTAAAAATTTCTAAAAAAAATTTTACCTTTGAACGATTTTCAGATTTTCTTTTTTCTAGGACGATTTTAGCGATTTCTAAAATATATCAAGATTTACAAAATAATTCGGCATATAAATACGGTAAAAAAGTGGTATTTAGGGGTGTTCATATAATTATGTGGCTGAGTTTATGTGCATGCGCCCAATCAATTTTTATGCGTTCAATCATTGCGATAATTAAACGATTCTGCGTGGTAAAAACTGTGTTCCCGTTATTGTTTTTAGTTCTCATTCTTTCCCCGCATAATATCTTCCATTCCGTCATTATATGTTTAAAAAATTCCGTTTTTCACCCAAAAATGCGAACAGCAAAAGAGAAGAGTTCAAAGAAGGCGAAAATCGCCAAAAGAAGAAACTCGTACACCCCTGTAACATAACTTTAAATGATTGAAGCCTTCTATTCCCATATGCAGATGATTTTTGACATATATTTCTACGTATAATTTGTTTGGACGTATAAACTTGCGCGTAATCTGGACAAGAGCCAAAAATTCTTTATTAGTATTTATTTTTTATTTTAATTTCCTATTTAATGTTTACTCATTTGAGTAAAAATATCTAAAAATTCTGAAAAACCCAAAAAACCCTAAAAATGAAAATACAAAAAAATATCAAAAATTAAAAATCAAAAAAAAAAACAAAAATTTAAAAAACTAAAAAAATAATCCAAAAAAATTCACAAAAACTTTTATTTAAAATTTAAAATTTTTTAATTTTTTTTTAAATTTTCTATTTTTCTTTCTATTTTCATGCTTTTTTAAATTTTACATATTTAATCTTTTGTATAAAATATTTCCGGGAATTGTTTTGTTTATTTATAATTATAGTTTGATGATTATAGTTTTTAAATTATTGAAAAAATAAAAAAGCTAAAATTAATCTCTTAGATAATAGCAATCCTCATCAAAGTACAAGAATAATTTAAAGTGTTTAGAATTTATAAAGTGAAGCTTTCAAAACTGAATATTTTCAAAACTGAAAAGCTTCAAAATTTTTAGGAAAAATACGTGTCATAGCAAGACTCGGCCCAGACAAACTCGGCCGGACAAAATCTCCATCCAAAATTCAGTCGAATTTCAACACCTCCGATCTTTGACGCATCTGTTTTTTTACTGGTCTTTAGGGGTGTAAGTTTAGAATTACTCAAAAAAGTCGAGACCAAGAAAGAATTTTATTAAAAATTTATTTCAAAATTTGCTCCACACTTGTGACTTATTCATGAAGGGGGGGGGGGGAATTAATAAGGGAAAATTTATTTTACTAAATTGGGCTATTTAAATGCACTATTTAAAAATGAACTTAAATCGTAAAAAAGCGTATATAAAAGAATAGATTTGTAGATTTTACAAGCATAGAATTACTTGCCAATTCACAAGTAAATAAATTGCCCCTCAAAGGTTAATATAGTATCATTATTATTTTTCATTTTTAAATTTATAATAATTCTTACAAATTTTACGCTGTGTTTTCTGTTAAATTAATTTTGTAAAGGTTAAAATCCTGCAAAAACATTTTCGCTGCGTTCTCCTCACTAGCCTTTCTTTCCTTTACTGGTTGACAAGCTAGCAAAATATAAGTAGTATTGCATAGAATTGCAATAATTAGTATTTTTTGTAATTTGTTTTGTATTATTTTGAATTTTTAAACTTTTTTTGTTCGTTAATTGTATTTAAGATGTGTTTTGATTGTTTTTTGATTTGCTTTTTAAAAGTTGTTTTTAGGTTAAAAAAATCTGGTCTTTTATTTATACAACGCGATTGTCCGACCGTTGGTTTTTTTTGAGCTTTGTTTTTTAAAATAATTATAGTTAGGTTTTAGTTCTTGCGTTTTATGTGTGATACTTAATAGCTAACAGTACTAGATTGTTTGATATTATGTGATACAAAATAGTTGAAAGTCTAAAGTTTGACATTGTGAGATACTAAATCCTATATGTATATAATTTTAGAATTGTTGTTTGTTTCTTTGTCCGCAGCTTTGAATTTTGCTGTTTTTGGCGTTGTGTTTAGTTTTAATTAAAAATGACAAAATATTCCAAAATGAAAATAGTTTTTCCTTAATCAAGTTTTTAAGTTTTATTTTGTTATTCGTCTGATAGAAGAGTGAATGACGAGTTCCTGTAATGTTAAAAAAGGGTTCTCTAAATGGGTGAAAAGGGTCTGGAAATGTTTAGAATAATGGTGTGCGAAAAGCGTCCCGTAAATGGGTTAAAAGGGTCTGGCGATGGTAGGAATCTAGTGTTGTTAATAGTTTATAATTGAAAGTTGATATTTAAAAGTTGATAGTTAGTTGTTAATAGTTGATAGTTAATATTTGATAGTTAATAAGTAATAGTTACTCGACCACCTATAAACTTAAAGTTGACAATTGAAGGTTAATAGTTGTAAATTTATATTTGAAAGTTGGTTAATAGTTAATAGTTGAAAATTGAAAATCTTAGTTAATAGCTGAATCATTGTTAATAGTTGAAAATGTATAGTTAATAGTAGAAATAGATATTAATAGTTAATAGTTGAAAGTGAAAAATCTTAGTTAATAGTTGAAAATTGAAAATCTTTGTTAATAGTTGAATTAGAGTTAAAAGTTAATAGTTGACGAGTGAGGTTTTATGTTTGAGTGTTTTAATTTATGTTTTTGTAATGTCTAGAATTTGGCTAGCGGAAGACCCACTCCGCTAGCTGTAGAAAGAAAAATTTTGATAAATGTTTATTTCGAAGCGAATTATTTCCATTTAAATTAAAAGAAAACGATTAACTTCCAAATAATTCTCAAAACATTGTCGATAATAGTAATTTTGAATAATTTTAAAATATCAACAGATTCGAGAGATTAAATATTATTTGAAGGGATTCACTGTGATTATCATTAATTTTGAGGTATTAAAAAATTTGAGTAATTAACAGCGATAGTAATAATTGAAGAAGAGAAGGGATTTTGTTATATACAAGGATTAATGAAGATATTTTTGGATTAAGTGGATTTGTTGGAAATATCAAAGGATTTGGAAGGATTTTTCTCACTAAACTATTCAAAATTTTGCAGCACTAAGTTATGTAATGCAAAAAGGGAATTGGTTATAAAAAATATCGTTACTAAAAAATTTCGTATTTTAAGATCAAAGTTTTTATTCATTAAATCGAATATTCGATTCACGATATACAAATATATTCACGAATAGGGCTAAAGTTTGTTTTATGTGTCTGATCCCGATTTCGATGTTTTATATGTCATTCGAAAGAGCTCATCGAGTTGAGTCGAACAACACCAAAATTATTCCGCGGACTCAACTGTGAGCCGAGATAATGGCCCCGAAATTCGAAAAATCATAAGGGGACCAACCACTTTTTTGGGGTGAAAAATTCGAAAATGCAATTTATAACTCATTCGAAAGAGCTCGATGAGCTGAGTCGAATGACACCAAAATCAACAGAATCTGACTTGATTTGACAAAGTTAGGATCGTTTGTTTTTATATAGGGTTTATGCGGAAAAAAGTCTTTCTCTTTACATATATAGCTAAGAATAGTCAAGTGATAGTCTCTTTAGCTATATAGCAAAGAAGCAAGTGATAGTCTCTTTAGCTATATAGCAAAGAAGCAAGTGATAGTCTCTTTACCTATATAGCCAAGAATAGTCAAGTGATAGTCATTTTACCTATATAGCCAAGAATATTCAAGCGATAGTTAAGCGATAGTCAAGCGATAGTTTATCCATTCGTCTAGTCAAGATTTTGCGCCTTAATTTAGAAAAATAAAATTTAGAAAAAAAGTCTTGGCTCCGGCTCCGGGCTTTTAGCATCTTGGCCGCAGGTAAAAGTTTTTAAAATATATTAGATCCTTAAGCCAGAATTCATCCTTATTTCATCCCAGAAATCATACCAAAGTAAAACATTATTTAGGCACATCAACACTACGAACCCAACACATAATATGGTCAACCACTCATACTTTTGAAAAAACGAAAAAAACTTTTTTACCTGTCTCGATTTTCTCTTCCTTTTCTTCTCACGCCTCTCATATTTTACTCACTTCTTTCTCTTTGACGGGTCTTTAGAGGGTGTAAATTGAAAAACATTGGCTCCTGCTCCGTGCATCTCAAATTTTTGGCTCCAGCTTCGGCTCCAGAGCTAGCTCCCGGAGCTATATACAGCACTAATTACAAATAATTGGAAAAAGTAGTAAAATTAATGTCGGTTATTCTTTTGAAACAGTGTAATTTGAGTGTTTATTTTTTTAATATTTATTTCATATAGATATCCTTTTAATCCGATTTTCATTTTATGCTTTCCATAAATTAGACGATGATTGACAAGGGAAAAAATTATTACAAACAAACTAATCTTCTACTTATTATTATTCTTTTTTCTTTAATTGAAAAAATTGATGTTCTTGATTTCAACATTTTTCAACCATATCAAAATTACATTATTATAGTTCCACATCAACCTTTAATTCATCCTGGAATCATAAGTATCTATTTAAATTTATGATTTTATCACTATCAGATAGGTGTATCCCACGGCTGGGCGAAATCTAAAAATAAAAAGCGAAATGCGAAATTTTTCGCGCCAAAAAATGCGAGAATGCGAAAGATGCGAAACGCGAAATTGCGAAATAAGCCCAGCCCTGGTGTATCCCGTTGACAATCCTCAAACTTGCAGCAACCTTATCATTTTAAACAAGCAACCTAATCATCTTAAAATGAAAATTGCATAGGAGACCTCTCAGGCTCAAGTCCCATAAAATTTTTTGTCTATTTATGAGATGAGTTCAGTCGTTCTACTTTAAATTTATTTTTTTAATTAAAAGCACGTTTTAATGAATTGAAGAAAATTGCTATTTCTGGGGGCAGCACACAATCTAACGATGTTTTAATCTACGAAGAATTTGTATTTTTGGAGAGTTTTGATGAAACAAATAACAATTTATCCTGGCATTTATTAGGAGAGGGCGCTCAAGAAGAATACAAAATTATGAAAAACATATACAAAAATGCCATTGATAAATTAATAGATAAAATTGAAACATTTGTTGAAGATCAAATAAATGAATACTACTCGAGTATTGATGTTACTAATTTTAAAGAAGATATTGAAAAATATGACCAATTAATTGCTACAGGCAAATTTTCACAAAAAATTTTGGAGACAGGTGAAGAATTGGTGGAATATTTTATTAAGTTTAAGTAACAGTCCTAATAATTTAATCAAATGAATAAATAGACCAAAAAAGAATGGCTTTATGCCTAAGTATACAATATACCTAAAGTAGTATTGAGTGAGATCATGAATATCGAAAGTTTTGTACGTTTAAATCATGAGCTGAAAAATATTAGGATTATCACTGTCGATTCTCGTCTTTAGCCGATTTATATTTTGTTGCTTAGTCTTTAGTTATTTTGAAACCAGTTTCAGGACATAATTTTTAATATAGAAGGTTATAAAGATATAATACATATCTATTATAGTCAATTTAAGCTTAATAAATTAAAAAAATTTTTAGCCGAAAAACGAAAATTAAAAAATTTTTTCCGAAAAACAACAAAAAGTTCAAGAACTAATGCATATGACGAAAACTATTACAAGACTAAAATAAATTTATTACTTAAATGTAAGGTATTCGTTAGTGATTTAAACTCTGAGGGTTCAGAGGGCTCTTTTATTGATATATTCTCTTTCATGGAAAAACATCCGAACTTGAAGGATTTGAAATTGATATTTGATTTGTCATCTGTTCATAGCATTGAGTTAGATAAGGCGATTATTGAGAAATTTTATGAAGATCATAAGAACAATAACGAAATGGGTAAAGGATATAACTATGCAGTTGTTGAAGGTGCCGGTCCAATTGGATTATACACTGCTTTCAAACTTTTTATTGGTATATTTAAAGTTTAACTTATCTCGTTAAAGTAATCCGTTGCGTATACAGTCTGTTACATTGGTATAAACTAGAGTTGGACAAAACGATATTGGTATCGGCCACCCGAGACCGAGATTAACCGATACTCAAGAACCCGGTAATTATAGTCTACTTATACAATTATAGTCCACTTAATCCGCCATTAGCTTTCCAAATATAACGATATCCGCCTTACATTCGATATCCCTCCAAATCCATTGATATCCCTTTAATAACCCAAATAACCCAGTACTGTATTTAAGCCTTTTAATTTTATTAAACTACTTGGACTCAGTAGAGCTAGATAAAAGGGTAGCTCAGTCGATCGAACTCAATCGTGAGGGCTCAGTGAAATGCTCGGATTATGTAAGGCAAATAAAGAAGGATTCACTCTTTTCAGCGCCGCAGGCGAAAATTTTTTGAAATTCAGAAGGCCAAAGCTCAAAAATCCTCATTTTTATTAAAAAATATAAGAAAATTGGGGTTTTAGAGTCAGTGTCGTTTCTCGCCGATACTTTTATTTTATTTTTTAAATACTTTTATATTTTATTTTATATATTTTTCAGTATCGGGTTCGAGACCGAGAATGAAAAAACCGAGACCGATATTGGAAAAAAGCCGAGAATCTCGGTATCGGTCTTGGTCTCGTCTTGACCAACTCTAGTATAAACTCACCCCAATTTTTTCTAATTTTCCCACTTTTTGAAGCTAGAACGTTATTAATTTTGAACAAAATATATAATAAACATTATTATTAAAAATTATTTAAGTCAAAATTTAGAAGGAATTAGTGTTACTATCGTAAATGATCGTTCTGTGAATTATACGCGCGAACAATTTATTCTTCTTGATCGCAAATGGATTTATCAATTAAATATAATTTTGGGTACACAATTTGTCCATCTCTTTAATGAAGAAAATTTGGGAAAACTGCTTGATAACGATATTGGACTAGTTATTATGAAAAATTTTGAAACCGCATTAATGAACCGTTTGAAAGTTTTATCCTCATATGTAGATGAAAAAGAAGAAAACCAGCACGAAAAGTCTTTCTTGAAATTAATTTACGAAACAGAAGTTTCTGGTATACATTTGAATTATGAAAAACCTTTAGCAGTTATTGGCAATATGAGAGGAAAACCATCCCGGATGCAGAAGAGTATTACACAGAACTTGTGGATAATTTAATGAATAGATATGATATTGATAATGAAGGAGCACTAAAAAGAAGTATTGTTAAAAAAACAAAGGATATAAAAAATATTTTTGGTGAGAACACAATTCCATATATCAATAAGGAGGGCAATTTTTTACATAATATTAATGCTAGAAAGCTCGCCAAACTTCAGATTTTTGGAAAAGCTTATGACATACAAAATATCAATGGATTGCCATTTAATACACATTTTGGAAAAAATTTTTTAGGAATTCCTTTTGATTTGTTTTTTTGTGCTGGTGGAGCAAATGACCGAATAAGAGATAACTTTTTAGGTAAAATTTTTTATTAATTATCAATGAAGGGATTTTTTAAAATACAAATACAAGTTGTACTGAAAATCATAGCTATCGAACGCGACTATAAATTACAAAATTGCGGTAGTATTCAACTATCGTTAGTCCTTTGATGAATTCCATGGATTAAATTAAAAAATCAGACCAGATATTAGTCTATTAACATATTCCTACATCACACCCTATTAAAATTTAATTTAAATACTTTCCATTTTAAGAAGAACCACAAGTGCTAACTGAAACAAAGAATTACGGTTCAATTTTCATCGACAAATCAGACCATAATTTAATAGTCACCGGAAGTGTTTATACATATATAAATAAACCAATGAGTGAAATGGGAATTCATCTAATAAATGAAGGGATTTATCAATATATTAAGAATTCTTTTATTTCTGATCAACTAAAAATGCGTTATGACCATATAATTAATATAATGGTATATGGAATGATGGGCTACGGTACTCAAGAACTTATTTTACATGTTTTTGAGTTAAAGCAAAGAATAACTATTGGATTAACAATACCATCTGCGCTTGCTTATTTTATTAGAGATGTGAAAATTGAAATGAATGTAAATCCTAACATGAGAGAATATTATGTGAATTTCATTAAAGAATTGGAGAACAAATGGGCTATTGCTCTTTTTAAATATTTAGCCTCTTTATATAATCATGACACTAATAAAATAATAATTAAAACTGAAGGAAATGAGGAGGAAAAAGAGGAAGACGATGAACACCATTATTTTAAACTTTTAAGTTCAAATACATTTTGGGTGCAAATTAAAGGAGTAACAAATCCAGCAAAAATATATCGTACAGAAGATGATTCAGCAATTGTTGCAGCTGTAGGAGATGCAAATACAAGTGCTCATTTTTTCACTGGTAGTGGATTAAGCACAGGCAAGCTTATAATAAACTAAAAATTACTTTTATTTCAAAAAATGATTGAGAACAGTTTTTTATTTATTTAAATTATAAATAAATATGCCCAATTTTATTAAGGACAATATATGTGAAAAGTCTGAACATTTTAGATATTTCTGGTACTATAAGCTCTGAACACGAATTCTACTATATCTTCTTTTCAAAATATTTGCTGTAAACATTAATATTTTCATGATTTTCAGGTCGATTGGGTGTCGAAAAAGCAATATTAAAAATTAAAGAGTTTAATAGGTCCTCTGACGAACAGCTGAATTTAAAGGATATGATAGATGAGGCATTGAAAGAAGTCCGGAATCGTGTGCTCGAGAAAACTAAAGTGTTTCTGAATATCCATCCTGGCATATATGGTGATCAAAACTTAAATGATGAGCATATTGAAAATTGTTGAAGTTTGAGAGAAAGGATGTGTTTCTTGAAAGTTTTTGCTTTATATTTTTTTATTTTGGAATGGGCTCTTTTGGCCCTTTTGGGTCTTTTTGGTTTTGGGTATCATTTAAACATTTATTTAAACAAAAGATTCGTTTTTCTACATATTACATAGAAAATTTCTTTTTGGTTGAAGATTTCGAGACATAAGATTTGTAAACTAACAAAAACTGAGTGCAAGCCGATTTTGATCGCCTCTAAGTTATAACCAAATATATGTGAAAAACACCAAATAACTGGTCTTATTGTGTTATAAATTCTTAATGAGTGATCAGACTTATCTATCCTATAGAAATAAGATATTGTTTATCGAGGGCTTTCGACTTATATAAAATTTATTTGAATTGTACAAGCTGAAAAAGTATTATCCAATCAATGTCGGATGGCACTCAGTTTGTGAGCTAAACGTGAGCTTCACACAGTAACTTTTTTTATTATATTTGAAATTCCATTTAATTTGTGATTTCTCTTGTTTAAAAGAATGATTGTTTTTTAGATTGGAAGTTTAACGACAAACATCATTTAAAAAATTTATTTAGTATTTTACCATGTCATGATAAAATTTCTCCAAATTATTAGACATAATTAGTTTTTGGTGAACTTTTTAAAATTGTTTCTTTATTTTTGGTGAATTATTTAAATAGGTTTATTAACAAAATACAAATTCTCCTTAAATGACTTAACAATTAATAGATCAACATAAATAATTTGCTCTGTTTTACAGCAAGATTCAAATTTGTGAACCTGGACTTTGAGTACTCGAAACTTGCGGATACGAATTTTGAGAATTTTTTTAAGTTTACGGCGTCCATAACATATACACATAGATAGTTTATCCAATTTTCGTTATTTTAATTTGTACATATGACACACTGTGGGATAATAAAAAATTTTATCGAAGATTTTCTAAACTTAATTCAAAGTTGCCGTTGTCAGATAAATTTATTTATTTATGTTTAGCAGTTAGTATTTTATCCATTATGGAATTTATCTTCAAAGTGGCACAAAAAATTTATGACAAATTTATAATAAAAATTTTATCGAAGATTTTCTAAACTTAATTCAAAGTTGCCGTTGTCAGATAATTTATTATTTATGTTTAGCAGTTAGTATTTTATCCATTATGGAATTTATCTTCAAAGTGGCACAAAAAATTTATGACAAATTTATAATAAAAATTTTATCGAAGATTTTCTAAACTTAATTCAAAGTTGCCGTTGTCAGATAAATTTATTTATTTATGTTTAGCAGTTAGTATTTTATCCATTATGGAATTTATCTTCAAAGTGGCACAAAAAATTTATGACAAATTTATAATAAAAATTTTATCGAAGATTTTCTAAACTTAATTCAAAGTTGCCGTTGTCAGATAAATTTATTTATTTATGTTTAGCAGTTAGTATTTTATCCATTATGGAATTTATTTTCAAAGTGGCACAAAAAATTTATGACAAATTTATAATAAAAATTTTATCGAAGATTTTCTAAACTTAATTCAAAGTTGCCGTTGTCAGATAAATTTATTTATTTATGTTTAGCAGTTAGTATTTTATCCATTATGGAATTTATCTTCAAAGTGGCACAAAAAATTTATGACAAATTTATAATAAAAATTTTATCGAAGATTTTCTAAACTTAATTCAAAGTTGCCTTTGTCAGATAAATTTATTTATTTATGTTTAGCAGTTAGTATTTTATCCATTATGGAATTTATCTTCAAAGTGGCACAAAAAATTTATGACAATTTTATAATAAAAATTTTATCGAAGATTTTCTAAACTTAATTCAAAGTTGCCGTTGTCAGATAAATTTATTTATTTATGTTTAGCAGTTAGTATTTTATCCATTATGGAATTTATCTTCAAAGTGGCACAAAAAATTTATGACAAATTTATAATAAAAATTTTATCGAAGATTTTCTAAACTTAATTCAAAGTTGCCGTTGTCAGATAAATTTATTTATTTATGTTTAGCAGTTAGTATTTTATCCATTATGGAATTTATCTTCAAAGTGGCACAAAAAATTTATGACAAATTTATAATAAAAATTTTATCGAAGATTTTCTAAACTTAATTCAAAGTTGCCGTTGTCAGATAAATTTATTTATTTATGTTTAGCAGTTAGTATTTTATCCATTATGGAATTTATCTTCAAAGTGGCACAAAAAATTTATGACAAATTTATAATAAAAATTTTATCGAAGATTTTCTAAACTTAATTCAAAGTTGCCGTTGTCAGATAAATTTATTTATTTATGTTTAGCAGTTAGATTTTATCCATTATAAAATTTATTTTCAAAGTGGCACAAAAAATTTATGACAAATTTATAATAAAAATTTTATCGAAGATTTTCTAAACTTAATTCAAAGTTGCCGTTGTCAGACAAATTTATTTATTTATGTTTAGCAGTTAGTATTTTATCCATTATGGAATTTATTTTCAAAGTGGCACAAAAAATTTATGACAAATTTATAATAAAAATTTTATCGAAGATTTTCTAAACTTAATTCAAAGTTGCCGTTGTCAGATAAATTTATTTATTTATGTTTAGCAGTTAGTATTTTATCCATTATGGAATTTATTTTCAAAGTGGCACAAAAAATTTATGACAAATTTATAATAAAAATTTTATCGAAGATTTTCTAAACTTAATTCAAAGTTGCCGTTGTCAGATAAATTTATATATTTATGTTTAGCAGTTAGTATTTTATCCATTATGGAATTTATTTTCAAAGTGGCACAAAAAATTTATGACAAATTTATAATAAAAATTTTATCAAAGATTTTCTAAACTTAATTCAAAGTTGCCGTTGTCAGATAAATTTATTTATTTATGTTTAGCAGTTAGATTTTATCCATTATAAAATTTATTTTCAAAGTGGCACAAAAAATTTATGACAAATTTATAATAAAAATTTTATCGAAGATTTTCTAAACTTAATTCAAAGTTGCCGTTGTCAGACAAATTTATTTATTTATGTTTAGCAGTTAGTATTTTATCCATTATGGAATTTATTTTCAAAGTGGCACAAAAAATTTATGACAAATTTATAATAAAAATTTTATCGAAGATTTTCTAAACTTAATTCAAAGTTGCCGTTGTCAGACAAATTTATTTATTTATGTTTAGCAGTTAGTATTTTATCCATTATGGAATTTATTTTCAAAGTGGCACAAAAAATTTATGACAAATTTATAATAAAAATTTTATCGAAGATTTTCTAAACTTAATTCAAAGTTGCCGTTGTCAGATAAATTTATTTATTTATGTTTAGCAGTTAGTATTTTATCCATTATAAAATTTATTTTCAAAGTGGCACAAAAAATTTATGACAAATTTATAATAAAAATTTTATCGAAGATTTTCTAAACTTAATTCAAAGTTGCCGTTGTCAGATAAATTTATTTATTTATGTTTAGCAGTTAGTATTTTATCCATTATGGAATTTATTTTCAAAGTGGCACAAAAAATTTATGACAAATTTATAATAAAAATTTTATCGAAGATTTTCTAAACTTAATTCAAAGTTGCCGTTGTCAGATAAATTTATTTATTTATGTTTAGCAGTTAGTATTTTATCCATTATGGAATTTATCTTCAAAGTGGCACAAAAAATTTATGACAAATTTATAATAAAAATTTTATCGAAGATTTTCTAAACTTAATTCAAAGTTGCCGTTGTCAGATAAATTTATTTATTTATGTTTAGCAGTTAGTATTTTATCCATTATGGAATTTATTTTCAAAGTGGCACAAAAAATTTATGACAAATTTATAATAAAAATTTTATCGAAGATTTTCTAAACTTAATTCAAAGTTGCCGTTGTCAGATAAATTTATTTATTTATGTTTAGCAGTTAGTATTTTATCCATTATGGAATTTATCTTCAAAGTGGCACAAAAAATTTATGACAAATTTATAATAAAAATTTTATCGAAGATTTTCTAAACTTAATTCAAAGTTGCCGTTGTCAGACAAATTTATTTATTTATGTTTAGCAGTTAGTATTTTATCCATTATGGAATTTATTTTCAAAGTGGCACAAAAAATTTATGACAAATTTATAATAAAAATACCTGTTTTCCCAAGTTTTTCAGAAATTTCTTAACAATTTCATTATTGGCCATCTCAATCAAAATTCTCCTTTTTAATTGAGAGCTAAATTTAGCCTTCCGACTTAGTTTAACTATAAAAACTTTATTAACAGGATCTACTTCAAGCTTAGAAAACGATCCATTATTATTATAAAGATAATCAACTATTCTAGTATTTTGTTTTACATTCATTATCAATACGAAACGTTCCTTTATTTCAAAATTTTTTATATAAATAAATTCTCTTTTTTCTTCCTAATCATCTTTTATTATTAATCCAACCTCAACCATTCTAGCTTTAATTTGGATACTCAACAGAACAACCAAATATGAGACAAGAATAATAAAAAATTTATTCATCTTAAATTTTAATATAAATCGATTGGGGTTTGTCGGGGTAGAGCCTTCGGGGTTCGGGTCGGAATTTTTGACAAAATCATCCGTCGGGGTAGGGGATCGGGTTGCTACCCTAATTAAATCATTCCTTCAAAACAAACATTTACTTTGATCTTCAACTTCCTCTCATTTATTTTAAATTTATTTCTTTATTATCAAATTTTTACAACCCACTTATTTACCTTCTTCCCACCATTCCTTAACCATATAAATCCCACTTATTTACCTTCTTCCCACCATTCCTTAACCATAACATTCCTTAACCATATAAAAACTTATTTGTTTTTACATTTCAAGTTCGTCTTGACCAACTTGCTAACCAAACTTTAACCTAACTTATTTAAAACATGTATAATTATTGTTTGAGTTAGATTTGTTGAGTTAAGAAGAATATTTAAAAAACCCCGCGCGAAGCGCGGGGTTTTGCACAAGCGCCTCGCCTACGCTCCATAGGTTTACGTTGACCATTTTTAATTTGACACCCATCTAAAAGAGAGGGTGAGGGCCGAAGGCCCGAGCTGTAACCCTTCTAAAAGGGAGGGCGAGGGCCGAAGGCCCGAGCTGACACACATCTAAAAGGAAGTGCGAGGTCTAAAAGGGAGGGCGAGGGCCGAAGGCCAGAGCTGACACCCATCTAAAAGAGAGGGCGAGATGTGGAAGGATTAGTCTAAGTGTAAGGATGAGTCCCAACGGGGGAAAGCGAGGGCCGAAGGCCCGAAGTGACTCTAAGTGGAAGGATGAGTCCCAACGGTGGAAAGATGAGGGCCGAAGGCCCGAAATGACTCTAAGTGGAAGGATGAGTCCAAATGGGGGAAAGACGAGGGCCGAAGGCCCGAGCTGACACCCATCTAAAATGAAGGGCGAGGGTGGAAGGATAGTCTACTCTAACTTTGTTGAAAAAAATTTTAGAATTTTTTCGACAACGGATTAGTACTCAGCGGGTACGAATAGACTATAAAACACGTTTTTTGTGTCAAAATTTAAAATTTTTTACCCCCTGAATTTTTCCAAAGGGGTACCCCTTTTGGGGGATTTTCGGGATTTTTTAAATCGCCAGAACCTTGGAAGGGATAGCGATTTTTGCGTGCGGGTTGCTTTATAAAATTGGGCAAAAAATTAGAAATTTTTTGAGGTTAAAAAATTTAAAAAAATTCTAAACTGACCCAGTAGGGGTCAATTTTCGAAAAACCCAAAATTTTTCGGTTTTTTGAAAATTTTCCGGGATTTTTGCCAGTGGTTCGGGCTGATATATTTTTCCTGGATAGAGCAGATTTTTCTGCATCGGATAAGATTTAAAATTTTTCAAAAAAGGTTATTTTGAAAAAGCGACCTTTGACGCCCCGCGAGGCTAAGTGGAAGGATGAGTCCCAAGGGAGGAAAGACGAGAGCCGAAGGCCCGAAGTGACTAAATGGATGGAAAAGTCCCAACTGAAGGCTAATCTATTGTTCCAGGCATAAAAAATCGCTAGCTGCGCGCGAAGCGCGCCCCAAAGCCGATAGGCTTTCCCACGGGCAGAAGTCCAAATTAACCACCAGGCAGAAGTCCAAATTAACCACCGTATGCCTAATAGGAATTGCATACGTAAATTACCGCCGTTAGTGGTCAAACCCACAGCTAGTTTAAAACATGTATAATTATTGTTTGAGTTAGATTTGTTGAGTTAAGAAGAATATTTAAATTTATTTAATAAAGAAAGAAAGGGGACTCAATACTAGCTAAATGAAAGGAATAGCTAAAGCATAGCTGCTTTACTATAGTCCCTTTATTTACCTGTCAAGACATGCCTCGTGAATTTTAGCTCAATTTATCTCAATGTTTGTCAAGCTATTTTTCCAAGGGAAAAAATAAAGGGCAATGAGCCTATAGGCATCCCATGAACTGTCCCACGAACTTATGCGCCCTCTTAAATTTAAAAGCTCGCCAGCTTAAAATTTAAAGACAGATTGAAGAAATATTTATGCTAGGGATAAAAAGATAATTTATTCAAATGAAAATGCGCCATTCAAGATCATTTTGGTGCACTTATCTAAGTTATGGCCACACTTGATTGGCTTTAAAAATAGAAGCAACATGCTCTAATATTCATTTTATTCAATTAAATAAACTATTTGGCTAAGTTCGGGAATGGGTTTAATTATAAAACACATTAAAAGATCAAATACAAATACAACAAATAAAACAAACAATAACTTTATATTAAGTATCCCCCCTTAATTTGAGTCCCAGATAAACATTCGAGCAGCCAATTAATCTTTCCAAATGTTTTAAATATATAATAGTGTTTTTAACTAACAAACTTTTAGAATACTCGGCAATTTTTCCTCAGTAAGAATACTAAGACAAACAAACTTGTCAAGGATTTTTACTTAAGATTCTATTAGGGTTATGGTCCATTAATTTCATTATAACAAACCTAAATCTGATGATTTAAATATAAAGAAACTTGTATAAAATATTTTTTAAATCAATATTTAATTTAAAGATGAAAATTTACAATTTAATTCTTTTAAACCTTTGTTTTCTTGATCCTTTTTCATTATTATATGGAATGCATCCAGGAGGAGATTCAGGATCTCAACCAGGATGGCTGAATTTTGGAGGAGGTTCAGGATCGCAACACGGAAGGATGAATCCAGAAGGCATTCCTTCAGGATCACAACAAACATTGGATGTAAGTATTATTTTATGGAAATAACAATATATAAATATTTTTAAAAGTTTACTCAACTAAACGAACATATTCTGCAATTACTTCAAAAATTTGGCAATTCTGAACCTCATCCACTCATTAGAAGACGGCAATTAAGTAATGCTATTTTTATTCAAATTTGTAACTAATTTTTTAAATGAAGTAAACCAAGAAAATATGCTAGTAATTGATACTATTGCAAAACAATATGATAATTTACTTTCCGCATATAACGCTTTAAACAATGAATTTCAGACTAGTAGTACAAGAGTTCAAAACATTCCGATGGTTAGATTACATTATATGGTAAATCAATTTTGTTTATTTATAATTTATTTTTATTGGGGATGAAAGATAAGGGAAAAATGGGAATACAGGGCTTGGAAATTTCAAAAGGTCGAACTCTACAAATAATAAAAAACTATTTTTATTTTACATTTTCTAGAATAATCGTGAGATAGAAGAAATAATTGATGCGGAAGTAAATCAACTAAACATCCGTCTTCAACAAATCCCAAACGAGCAACAGGAAATTATAGAAGATATGGAGAAAATATACAAACATCTCATAGAAGGTAATTGATTGGATTTAATGCACCCCCCCCCCGCCCCGTTGAAAATAAATAACAAAATACACCATATGTTTGACGATATAAAAAGCTAATTTTATTTGAGATAAAATTGGATAGAAATTTTTAAATTATTTCAATCATAAATAAATATAAACAGCTAGCTTAAGTCGATCAAAATTTCTGCTTTTTTGGTAAACCATAGTTAACATTCCAATTTATATTTTGGAAAAAAATCTTTTTATCCGTTTTTAAAAAAGCCATGTATTTTATCCAAAATAGGGAGAATAAGAAACGAAACCCTCTACCTACCCGGGTAACATTACCGTTGAATTTATCCTACAGCCCCTGAGCGTAAACGCCGCCATGCTGAAGCTAACCGTCGATATCGTCAACGTCAACGGGATCGTAAGGCAGGAAATCGCGAATCTGGTTCCAACAATTGAGAAAAGTATAATTATTAGAATATTTAATTTTATATTAATTTATATTTTAATAAAGTAAAAAGATTAAAAGATTACGAGGGTGCGAGGAACATATGAGTAGTTAGATCATGTTGACAAAAAGAACAAAAAAACAAAAGCTTACAAAACTTTTCTTTACAAAATTATGAAAAAACTTTACTAGGTCTTTCTTTCGCACGAAAGGGGCAATTCGCCATCTTTCTAAACATTTTAGGTTAACAATGCAATAACAGTCAAAAATGACTTTTTCCGGATTATTTTTGCGGACATATGGATCGCGAGATGGACATTTATGAATCATTTTATACATATTAGAGAAAGTTAACTAGCTTTGGTGTTACCATCAATTTTATGATTACTATATTATTTTTTAAAGTTTGTCATGATTTACCTTTCATTTCTTTCAATTAACACTCTTTCATCTTTCTATACATTTTACATTTTTATTCGAATGTCAACACAAAAATTTCTGCCCGACATTCGCGGCTCATTTTTGTTGTAAAGTCCTTACCTATTTTGAAGAGGACAAGTACCGAATCTTTGAAATTTTCTATTCTTTCTAGCCCAGCTTGTATTAGTTTTAAATTTTCTGAATTTTTATTCTATTTTCTTCCACATTTTTACTGTTAGTTAAAAAACTCGTTCGATAAATTAGTTAGAGTTTTATGTTATTAAAAAATATTTTATTTTAAAATTTAACTCTTATTTTAAAAGCTTTAGACAAATAGAAATAATTTCAAAATATTTAATTTAAACTAAAAGTTTATAGTAAAAAAAGAATTATAAGAATTATAAAAAAAGAATTATATAGTAAAAAAAGAACTATAAGCCTGCTCATGGACGCGGAATTTCAGCCTGCTCATGGACGCGGATTTTTGTATCTGTCGAATGTCCGCAAATGTTCTACATATTATATTTTAAAATAAAAAAATATTTAATTTACCGAAATTTACCGAGAATTTATAAATATGTATATATGCTAAAAAGATGTTAATCGACTAAGATAATAAATAAACCATAAAATTTTAAATAAAAAATATTTAGTTAAAGGTCTCAATTTAATTTCGTATAAAAACATTAAGAAAATGATCAAAAGTAATTTAAAATTTTACTGTGTAAAAAGATTTCGAACTAGAGTTTCAACCATTGTTGGGAACCTGGAAAGTTGGTATTTTAATAACCCATCTTTTCGTGGATCCATTTCGAAAATAATTCAGATTAAAGATAAAATTTCCGATAGGCCCAGCAATTTGAAAAGTTCGATCTCTAGTTGGAACTGTCATGGGTAGAAAAATAACAAAAAATCCAAATATATGTATGTACTTCAAACCCAAAGAAAAACAGATTTAAATAAAAATCAAAAAAATGTAAATTCCTTCTAAATAGAGCTGCGTCGAAATTCGACCAATGTCGATTTTCGGCGTTTTTTTTCTACCGATTTTAGATTTTGGAATTTTTTCAGAAAATTTCGATTTCGATAATTCTAGTTTTTTGATTTTCGTTCGATTTTGGATTTTTTTGCAAAATTGCATTAACTTTTTTCTTAATATTTTGTTCCTGCGGCGCTGATAAATGAAGAAATTGGCTGTTTAGCCTTATAAATTTCTCAAATTTTTGACTGCTGCGCTAAAAATGGAAGATTTCTGACATAAGAGCTTTCAAAAATTCTCAAAATTTTCGCCTGCGGCGCTGATACAGCTACAAAAAATATACAGCTACCCAACAGCTACAAAAAATCTGGATTCATCTTCAAATTTTAACTAACCCGCTTTTTTCTAAACCTGGCCCATCCCTGTTTTAAATATTATTGTATTTTAAAAAATTTCGATTTTCGAATATCGATTTTCGAATTTTTTCAGAAAATTTAATTTCAATAATTTTGGATTTCTTTCGATTTCCGAATTTCTAAAGTTTTTTTATTTCGACGCAGCTCTGCTTCTAAATCAAAAATATAGTAAAAAATTAAATAATATATTGCGCGTTTAATTGTGACGCAATACAAGGAATGTGCACAACAAAAAAAGCTTACAACTCAAAAATTAAATAAAACTATAAATAAATATTATCTTCAAATTCTTCTTTCAATTATATTAATTTTGATTAATTATTTGCTAAAATTATTTTGAGCATTGTAAGCAAAAAAATTTGTGCATATCCCTTGCTCGTTTTATGCGAAAAAATATGAAAAAATAACAAAAGTGACTTTAAAAAATTATTTTTAACTCTTATCTTAACAAATTATGTTTAAATCATAACTGAGAAAATATTTTTGTCTTTAAAAAGTATTTTTAGTGATACGCATTGTTTAAAAATAATTTTATGTTAACTTAAAGATAAATGGAGGGGAGCAAGACATAGCTTAATATCGTGTCGGGCTAACTCAAGGAACGGAGAAGTCAAGAAAAGATAAATCAAGGAACGACAGGTCAAGGAAAAGACAAATCAAGGAATGACCATCTCAAGGAATGACCAATTCATGGAATATTTTAAAAATCAGAATATTTTTACAACCCAGAATTTTTCAGAATTTTTTTTTAAATTAGGTTTTTTAAAGTTCTAATCTGTTTCTAAATTCTTATTTTCTAAAAATATTCAGATTTTTCAAGAAATCTCGATTTTTAAAACATTCCATAAGTTGTCATTCCTTGAGTTGGTCGTTCCTTGACTTGTCTTTTTCTTGACTTTTCTGTTCCTTGAGTTGGTATTCCTTGAGTTAACCCCCACCCGCTTAATATTGCATGTAAGAACAGTTACCCTAATATTGTTGGGTCATACGGCCTCTTGAACTTGGTTAAAACATTAACCTATTAAAAAATTTTGTTTTAGAACTAATGTAAACACGCATGAGGTTATTATTCTCACAGCAATACTGATATGTCTCTCTCCCAAATGGAAAACTTACATTGGGCATATGTATATCAAAGCATATCTCCGATTTTTCTTCAGTTAACATATAGTTAAAATAAAATTTAAATAAGAGTAGGAATTCAATATGTTTTAAAATTATAAGCTTAACCAGGTTTACGACGTTTCTCCATTTTTCCACCATGTTTATGGTTGCTGCTATTTTCAGGATGCATGCCTTTAATGGTTTTTATTTCTTTCACCATTTTTCCAGATTTTTTCATAATATCACTAAGCTCGTATGCAAAATTAGTAATATCTCCATTCAAAAATTTGAGGATCTCATCAATTGTTGGAAGATTAGTTTCTTCTCGCTGAAGACAAGCCTGTAAATCAGTTAAGATTTGCAAAGACCAATAAATATTTAATTGAAGTTTATGCTAGTTAATTAAATTTATAAGGTATACTTAATAATTACTTTGATAAGGTGATCTAATTTATTGCTTTTATATCCATCTAATTGTTTCTTGTCTATAAAATTAATTTAAAATATTATTTTATTTCAAAATAACGAAAAATCAGAATCATCTTTATAATTTTAAATTTTAAAAGCGTAAGCTGGAAGCTAAGAAGGCGGAACAAAATTAAAAAGACGGAAGGCTGAAGCGGAAGGTCAAAAAGACAAAATTTTACATCCGTGAAGAAAGATAAAAAATTTTGATTGTCATTGGAGATTCATTTTTGGCTGAATTTTTGATAAATGCCCACCAAAATAATTATGAACTATAGTTATCTATATTCATATATCACTAAAGTGATCTATTACGCATATTTTTGTAATTGTTATCATATTTGCAGATCTTTGCTGTTTTTTTGGAGGCATAAAGGAAAATTTTAAAAAATTTTCATTTAAAATTTTAACCTTTACAATACGATAGAATTTCAACCACTATACCGAAGTTCCAAATGTCGGATCTCTGCTTTTCATAATTTTGTTGATTCTTAACTAAATTTATTTAATATTGTAAAAATAACAACTTTCTCAAAAAGACGAGAAATGCTAAAATCAATCAATTTAACATCAACAAAATCAGCATTTGGATCTTGATCACGAGAAACAACAAAATTAATATCATTGATATCATTATGAACTCCATCTAAATTATGTTAAATATTAAAAACAAAATTATAATCACATTTATGGAATTGTGCAAGTGCTCTGGCTGCTCCTTTTATAAGTTTGAAGAGAATTTCCTCATTGGATTCCTCATTGGCAACTATTTTATAATAATCTGTTATATCCTTTCCCCCAAGTTCTAAAGCAAGAAATAAATCTCCATTTTGCTCACCACTAAAAAATATTTACATATAATGGAAAAAAAGCAAGAGACGACGCTTAATTTTTGACAGTTTTAACTAACCTCTCAGAGGGTTAGTTTGACATTAATATATATTATCATAAAATTAGTTTTTACAATTAAGCTATGAAAGATATTCATAATTAATCAATACTTACTGTCCAAGCATTTTAATTATATGATTTCTTTCAGAATCATTAATCCCATTAAAAAATTTCAAAACTTCAAGTTCATTTTTATAAAGAGATTCTGAATAATTTATTTTTAAGGCCACACAGGTGGTGGTATTTTCACCAATCCAATGTGCGTGATAAACCTTCAAATCATTTTTAAATAAGAAATTAAATATTGAAATAACATAAATATAAAATTGAATAAATGAAAACGCTAAGTTTTAGCTAAAAAAGACAATCTGCAAAAGTTTCAGTATTAAAAAATTTTAAACATATTTTTTCATTTGAAATTTTATAAGCTTAGATAATTTAATTTCATTATTAAAAAACTTGCTATGCCATCTGATCCAGATCCAATTTCACCTACATCTTCTGTAGTATATATCAATTTCATTTTATTTCCATCAATCCCTGTTAATTGTACAGTTTTGTTTAATTGATCTACTGAAAGGTTGCAAGCTTCTTGTTTAACATTTGAAGTTGATACATCTTGAAGTAAATTAATAAATAATTTTGTTAATGTCAAATCAAAGGCTGTAAAAGCCCCCAAGACCTACACCCAGAGGACCTCACCGTGTAGGCCTACTGATCCTGAAGACGTACACCCCAAAGATTAATTGGCTGTAGTATAGTATACCGGAGGCAAAATTTTTATACAAAATACATACTGTTCGATTTGTGTCGGCGAGTTGAGTCGAATGGTACCACTCTCTATTCACGGAAATGCCTGTGAACCGAGATATAGGTCCTTGAAATCGAAAAACTAAAGAGAGGAGTAAGCATATTTTTGGGGTGAAAAATTCGAAAATGCATATTGCAATTATTGCAACAATTGCAAATTATTGCAACAATTGCAAAATGCAAATTATAACTCATCCGAAAGAGCTCGTCGAGCTGAGTCGAATGACACAAAAATCAACGAAATCAGACTTGATTTAACAAAGTTATGATCTTTTATTTTAGCTCCTTACCTATGGCATCTGTGGAGTTTTTGCTGCTACGGAGGCCCCATCAATGCCCAGAGCAAGGGAGATAGGAATAGGTTTATGTTACGAGCCCAGAACACAGCGAAGAGCTCGAGGAGCTCTTTCGAATGAGCTATTATTTGCTAATCGAATTTTTCACCCCAAAAATGTGCCACTTCCCCTTTGGTTTTTCGAGTTCGGGTACCTATATTTCGGTTCACAGGCAGTTCCGTGAATAGTGAGTGGTACCATTCGACTCAGCTCGCCGAGACTAATCGAATGGTATGTATTTTGTATAAAAATTTTGCCTCCGGTATACTATACTATATCCGATTTATTTATCCTGAAGACCTATAACTTACTGATCAACTCGAATTTTTATCTGTTATTTCATTACATTTTAATCGATGAGTTTGAGGGATTAAAGGGGAAAAAGAGACTTGTAGGGATTAATGTAATCTTTAATCCTTCTTTATCCCCTTTAAATCTTCAAATCCATCAATATCTCCCTTAATCACTCCTAGTCCTCCTCTATTTACCTCCTTTAAATTTCCCGATTAAACTTGTAAAGAAATAAAAGTAAAAAAAGTGTTGATCAAATGTTGTAGGCTTTAGGGTAAATAGGTCTTCAGAGTGTAGGTCTTCAGGGTCAGTAGGTCATGGTGCAGGAATATCAAAAGATAAATAGTATCGATGGATTTTATTTCTTCAATTTTCAGCAGATTTCTCCTTTTTCTGCGCCGCAGGCGAAAATTTTGAGTATTTTGGAAGACAAAGTCACAAGATTTCTTGATTTTTTGCGCCGGAGGCAAAAAATGGGAGTACGGAATTTTCGTCTCTGGAACTTTCGTCTCCAATACTTTTCGGAACTTTCGTCTACAACATTTTCGGAATTTTCGTCTCCGAAAATTTTCGGAATTTTCGTCTCCGGAATTTTCGTCACCAAAAAGGTAAACGGAATATTTGTCAACGGGGGAAGTTGTTCAACGGGGGAAGTTGTTCCGTCAACGAGGGATAGTGTCACGTCAGCGGGAAAAGTTGTTCCGTCAAGGGCGAAGTTGTTCCGTCAACGGGGGAAGTTGTTCCGTCAACGAAATAAAGTGTCCCGTCAGCGGGGGAAGTTGTTCCGTCAAGGGCGAAGTTGTTCCGTCAACGGGGGAAGTTGTTCCGTCAACGGGGATAGTGTTCCGTCAACGAGGGAAGTTGTTCCGCCAGCGGGGGAAGTTGTTCCATCAAGGGCGAAGTTGTTCCGTCAACGGGGGAAGTTGTTCCGTCAACGGGGGATAGTGTCCCGTCAACGGGGGAGGTTGTTCCTTCGATGGGTAAATTTTCCTCTGGAGACGAAAATTGCGGAGACGAATATTCCGTTTATTATTTTGGTGACGAATATTCCGTTGGAGACGAAAATTTTGAAAATGTTGGAGACGAAAGTTCCAAAAAGTCTTGGAGACGAAAGTTCCAGAGACGAAAATTTCGGCACCCAAAAAAATGAGAGAGATATTGTGGGATTGAGAGAGATATTTGTTGATTGAGAGAGAATGAGGGAGATATTTGGGACCAAAATTTTGAAAATTTTTGAAGAATTTCTAGTCGGAAATATACTCTGGTCTACGTGGAAAAAGCCTCGGTGGACATATACTATATCGACCCCGAAAATTTAAATGAATCACCTTTATAATTATTCTTTCTTTTTCCATGATTCATACTTTTTATCAAGTAAAAATCATTAAATAAGATTATAAAAGTTGAAATGATTACTAAGATTTTTAATTTCATTTTTATCCTAAAATTTTTGGGGATATTTTATCATTCGATTTTTAAATTTTTTTAAGTTTTAGATTGTTTTTGATCATTGTGTTTTATTGTGTTTTAATGCTCGTGTCGAATTCACGATATACAGGGTGCGTAAAGCAGAGACTCCCCTGAACACGATACACATCAACAGAGGCACTTAGGACGGTATTAGAATATTCCTAGGCATCAATAACAGAAGAGGGTTGCGCGACCATAGAAGGAATTTTTCGGAAGCGTTTGGATGCGTGTATCTCAGCGGCCGGATCTCATTTTGAAAATCTGTTATGACCATTTATTTACAAGATTCTTATAAACGTTTTGTATTTCAAAATTGGAGTTTTTTTACCTATTTTAGAAATAATAATCGATTGTTCAGCAAAAATATACACAATTTTTCAAGGGTTTCGAATGTATTTAAACTAGTGACCGGCAAAATCGTGTTTGTGGGATCCCGCGGGATAAAAATTTTTTTTAAATCTGTGCGGGACGGGATCCCGCGGGATAAATCCTGCAAAATCCCGCATTCCCACAAAATCTCGCATTTTAAATTTGCGGGATCCAGCAATTGATTGCGGGATTTTTCAAAAATCATTGAAACCCGCAAAATCCCGCAAATCGAAAAAAGTGCGGGATTGCGGGAGCGGGACCCGGCAAAATCCCGCGCAGGATCCCGTCCCGCGTCGGTCTCTAAATTGGACTATAAAAATACAAAATGTAAAATGTTCAAAAAGAAAAAAACCTTAAATACTTTATAAAAAGTAGGCGGGCAAAGGCATTCACACTATTCCAAATTTCACAAGAATTCACAAAACTGATGTTTGTGTAGCACATTTTTTTATTATTTTTTAAATTATGTATTAAGAAAATCAAATCAATGAATATTGTACCCGTTACTCAAAGAAATCGGCAATCATTTAACAATTTTAACAGAATGACAGGGAACTTTGGCATGTTTAGTGTCAGCCATTTTGTTCGGCAATATTTTTCTAATCATTCCATTCCGAATTGTTTTCCTTGCTCGGATTGTTTTCCCTAGTTTATTCGAGGAATAGACTAATAAAGACAGTAACTACCAAATGTGCTTCATCACAAGAATAATGATGCTGAAGCATCAAGAATAAGTATATGTTGATGGAGATCAAGCATTTAGAGAAATTTGGAATTAAACTTTTTATTGAAAGAATTTCTTTTTACCTAAAGAATTTCTCATTGTTGAATTTATGTGTTACAAAATATATAAAAAAATAGACCGTCAAAATCGTTCACAATTTACCAAATCTTCACAAAAATCACTCACAATAATTCACATGAATGGTATTGTGTGGCTAATCACATTTTTATTTAATAATTTTTACAAAATTATTATGTAAATTAAGTCAATAAATATTGTACCCTTTACAGAATTAAAAAAATCTTTTTATTATATACCGGATATTGATGCCCTTTAACGTTAAGGTAAAATTTTTTTGGTTTTTCAAAAGTAAAAATATGGAATTTTTATTTTATTTTTAAAATTTATTTTTTTTATATTATTTTTAAAAAATTTTTTTTCAAAACATTAAAGATACAAAAAAGATGCTGGCAAAATCAGAGTGGGAATTTAGTGAATCAGTTGGGGAATTTTAGCTGTCTTCTAACTTGATGCACGGTAGTGAAACCATAATTTTGCAATATCACATTTTTACAAAGATGCATGAAAAGGAATATTGTCAATTTATGAAGCAGGAAGAAGTAATCTTTTTTCTATAATGTAATTTATTATTTGGATACTTTTTTTATTTCCTTTTTTTATTTGTATTCATATTTAATAATTTAATTTTAACTAAATGTTATTTTTTGAAATCTATAAATTAATAGAGGCTGCATCTTTCCGTATTTCAATTCAATCTTTTTAAAATCAGAATCTAATTAAGCACTTGCGTTTATACTCATTTTTAATTTTAATAATTTACTATTATAGTTAGATTTTAATTGTTATTTTATTCCTTCGTGGCTTTTTTGGCTTGTCAACAAAATTCTTATTATCTTTTTGGACTATCTTTGATTTACTTAGAATTTGTCCTCCTTTTTCTAATTTTAAGCTAATAGTGAACTTTGTTTTTAACAATATTTTCTTTTAGGGAATGAGATATAAAAATAAAAATGAAAAATAAACAAGTATTATTAATTATTTAATTTTTAATTCCTGTATATATTTTCTACTCGACAAATTTTAAAAACTTAATTTTTTAATAAACTGGAAAAATATTAATTCTTAGTTATCGACATTTAATTTTTATTATTATTTAATCACCTTATTAGAATTCTTTAACGAAAAATTTACTATACGGTATGATAATATTTAAAAAGTTTAGCCAATTGATTGTTTGTTTTTTATTTAAAAATAGATTTTATGAAATCTAATTCTCTCTCTTTTCAGCAGATTTTAACCATCTTTTCCATTTACTTTGAGATAAATTAATTTTGACAACCATGTAAACTCTCAAATTTAAACTACTAGGAAATATTTTTGATTTTGATACACAAAAGATACCAAATATTATTAGTAACAAAAGGAAATAAAAAAAGTATCCAAATAATAAATTACATTATAGAAAAAACGAAAAAGATTACTTCTTCCTGCTTCATAAATTGACAATATTCCTTTTCATGCATAGACTTGAAATTGTTCCATAAACCCTCGTCGACCCCTTATTACAAGCCAAGTTTTTATCGCATATTAAACATTTTGCAGAATTTTCTGAAGTTTTATTTACTTTTTTAAAAATTATTTAAAGGCATCTTTGTAAAAATGTGATATTGCAAAATTATGGTTTCACTACCGTGCATCAAGTTAGAAGACAGCTAAAATTCCCCAACTGATTCACTAAATTCCCACTCTGATTTTGCCAGCATCTTTTTTGTATCTTTAATGTTTTGAAAAAAAATTTTTTAAAAATAATATAAAAAAAATAAATTTTAAAAATAAAATAAAAATTCCATATTTTTACTTTTGAAAAACCAAAAAAATTTTACCTTAACGTTAAAGGGCATCAATATCCGGTATATAATAAAAAGGGTAAATGTCCAGTTGGCGGTCTACATGTCCGCAAAGAGAATCTGCTCTTTTCTTTCCTTTTCTTGCATTTTTTGCGTTGGGAGAAGTGCTCCGCTCATTTTTCCTTTTCTGCCATTTTCCTTCTCAATACAATAAGTTTTCCTTTTCCTAATTGCAAAATAAAAATAATATTTCTAATTTAAATAATTTATTTTACAAATGAAAAATTTTGGATTATAAAAATTACATTGATAAATTCTGAAATCTTGGAGATTATTGCTATCTTATAGTAACTTTCTATTGCTTTCTAATGATGATCTAAAAATTTCAAAACAATATTTAAAAAGACTTTTACACCTTTTCTACGTTAATTTTTGAGTTATCAAGATATCGATATTCAGTAAAGATATGATCCCAGTTTTTATATCCATCCTTCACCTCCCAGTTTTTATTATCCGCCTATATTTTAAATAAATCTATTTGAGAATGTTATCCAAAATTTTTCATTTGTAAAATAAATTATTTAAATTAGAAGTATTATTTTTATTTTGCAAGTATGAACAGGAGAACATATTGTATTGAGAAGAAAAAATGGCAGAAAAGGAAAAATGAGCGGAGCATTTCTCCCAACGCAAAAAATTGCAAGAAAAGGAAAGAAAAGAGCAGATTCTCTTTGCGGACATGTAGACCGCCAACTGGACATTTACCTGAAGTCAAAATGGAAATAATTAAAAATGAAATGGAAGATTGTTTAAAGATATAATTCTCGAAAAAAGTAATTGAAATTATAAATAATTATTTTATTTGTATATCATTCGAATGGGAAAATTGTCACGGTTCGAATTTATATAATTTATATATGTTAGTAAAAATTTTTTAAATTTTGTACCACTTTGTCATCTAAACTATGAAATAATCTATTTTTGAAATAATCTATTTGCTATGGAAAATTGTTTTTTGAGATTAATGACTTAATTCTTTAAACATTTATAAATAAAATGCACTATTTATTAGGTATTTAAAGGATATCAAGGAAAATATTAGCGAGAATGTTTTTGATAATAAATATTTAATAAATGATTAAACATTATAAAACTTATTATTTAATTGCTAAATTTTTTAACATCTATAAATTGATAAATAAACATTAAAAATACTTTGTTCCTTTATTTAATATACCTGAATCAATTTAGGTATATTTTATATACCTAAATTAAATTAAATAGATTAAATCAAATATATTGCACAGAACGTTAATATGTACTTTATAAATATAAAACAAACAGCAAAATTTAAAAAATTTATGAAGGAAATGTTATAATATAATCTTTTACCGTTTCGTAAAAAATTAAATGGAATGAAAAGTCTTGGGAATAAACATAAATATTATTAAATATTTTTAATTAAATTAATAAGTACTTTTAATTACATTATTATAAAATTTGTTATATATTTATAAACTTAGAAAATTACTCTTACAAAAACAATATTTGATTTTATAAATTTTACTAGTTAAAACGAGTAAATTCTGTGCAGATATATATAATCTATTCTATGCTCGTATTAATCGCCATAATTGATTAATTTTTATATATTGATCATGAAATTTTATCCAAAAATTTAAGTTTAACCATAAAGTTATTTAATTTAAAAATGTTAAAATAAAATCCCTTTATATTATATAAAATATTAAGCTCAATTAAATTTAAAAACTAATATCGGCCGGCCGAAGGCCGGCCGCTTCCCCGAAGCCTGACATCCTGGGGGCAACTTTTTACGGCGCATTCAGGAAAATTATAGCTGTGGCGCCACGACTTTCCCTTTGCGCCGAAACGACCCCACTAAAATTTTTATCTCGTGAACCAGAAGTCGGAGCGGAAAAGTCCCGCTGGGAGGCACGCGCGCCACGATTAGTAGATAATGTTTAAAAAAAAATTTCTAAATTCGGTGAAGTCTAAATACCGAAGTGCCGCGGTAAGCGTTTTTGACATGTACGCAAATGTCGCGGCTTGGGGTAGCGGTCAATTGTACGTTTTCTATATCTCGGGAACGGCTGGGCGGATTGAGATGGAGCCTGGGGGGTAGTAGGTAAGTTGGCTATGGGAAATTTTTTGGGACGGGTCATTTTGGTGCCGCACTTGAGTGTGGCGCCGAAATGGCCGGTTCAAAAATTCAACGCGTTATAATGCGTTTTTGAGAACTGGGGGGTCTTGGGGCCTGGGAGTGGTATTGTAGGGCTGGATGTTGGGAAGTTATGAATAGTTGACCACTAGAGTCTCGGGTGAACTTTTGGGAGTGTTATGGTCCAAAGTGTCCGGGTCAAAAAGTTGACTTTTTGCAACGTGAATTAAAACTCGATTTCAATAGCCAGATCGAAAGAGCGTCCCCTGGCGGTCAGAAAAAGGTATAATATGTTGGGGGTCCACTTGAGTCTCAAAAAGTTATAGCCGATGTGGCAAAATGTCCGAAAACTTTATGAGACTCTAACGTCCCGGGGAAATTTTTTAAAATTTTTTCGAGGCCGGATTCGTACTCAGCGGGTGCGAGAGCACCATATAGGTCGAATTTCGGTTCAAAATTCGAAAATTTTGTCCCCGCCCTCAGAACCAAAGGGGTACCCCTTTTGGGGAAAATTCGCGAAATTTTAAGTGGCCATAACTTTTTTTTGGATTGATGGATCGGGATGAGGTCTCCTTTATAAAATCAAGTAAAAAATTAAAAATTTTTTAAGCCGAAAAAATTTCGAAAAAATTCGAAATTGGGCCCGAGGGGGTCGGATTTCGAAAATTCGAAAAATTTTCGGTATTTCGTAAAAAATTCTTGATTTTTGCCGGCGTTTCGGGGCATAGGTATTTTTCCTGGATAGAGCAGATTTTTCTGCATAGAATAACCCTTACAAATATTCAAAAAAGGTTAACTTTGAAAAAGTTATGATTTTTTGAAAATTTGGTCGATTTTTTAGGCCAAAATTTTCGACTAAAAAAATATTTTTTCCAAAATGGGAATAAATGGGCCAAATGTTATATCAATCGAAAGCCCTTACCGAGGGGAGTCTAAAAATATTTTTTCTAAAATTTTTTGACCATTTTGGCAAAAGTTATAGAGGGTTGAAATTTCGGTGTTGGGTGGTACCATACCAAGTGGGGTACCAAAGGAGGGGTAATAAATAAAAAATACTTACGTTATGTTGTAGAGCAACCTCAAATCCATCGAAAAAATATAAAACTTTAAGAGGGACCACTTGAGTCTGCCAAAGTTATGTGGGTCAGAGATTTCAGTGTGGGGGCATTTTTGGGCCGAAGGCTACCAAAAACCACAGTATCCTTCTAAACGCTGGGTTTGGGGGGCCGAAGGCCCCCCAAACGCCCCGAGTAAACCTACCACAGCCACCAAAAGGCACAGTATCCGCTAAACGCTGGGTTTGGGGGCCGAAGGCCCCCCAAACGCCCCGAGTAAACCCACCACAGCTACCAAAAGCACAGTATCCATCTAAACGCTGGGTTTGGGGGCCGAAGGCCCCCCAAACGCCCCGAATCAACCCACCAGAGCTACCAAAAGCACAGTATTCGTCTAAACGCTGGGTTTGGGGGGCCGAAGGCCCGCCAAACGCCCCGAGTAAACCCAGCACAGCTACCAAAAGCACAGGATTCGTCTAAACGCTGGGTTTGGGGGGCCGAAGGCCCCCCAAACGCCCCGAATCAACCCACCACAGCTACCAAAAGGCACAGTATCCGTCTAAACGCTGGGTTTGGGGGGCCGAAGGCCCCCCAAACGCCCCGAGTAAACCCATCAAAGCTACCTAAAGGCAAAGTATCCAACTAAACGCTGGGTTTGGGGCCCCGAAGGCCCCCCAAACGCCCCGATAAACCCACCACAGCTACCTAAAGACAAAGTATCCAACTAAACGCTGGGTTTGGGGGGCCGAAGGCCCCCCAAACGCCCCGAATAAACCCACCACAGCTACCAAAAGGCACAGTATCCGACTAAACGCTGGGTTTGGGGGGCCGAAGGCCCCCCAAACGCCCCGAAACAACCCACCACAGTTGCCAAAAGGCAAAGTATTTTATTAAACGGTGGGTTTGGGTGGCCGAAGGCCCCCCAAACGCCTCGAGTCAACCCGCCACAGCTGCCAAAATGCATCACAGCTTCCAAAATTACAATTCGTGCCTTTGGGGGCCGAAGGCCCCCTAAATGAAAAGCCAAGGATTCTAAACACATTTAACATAAATCGCCAAGCAAAAACTCCAACCTAGCGTCCTTTTAAAGCCGCAGGCTTTCCACGCGCGTCCCTGGACGCGCCTCCAAAGCTCTAGCAGCGCGCGAAGCGCGCCCCAAAGCCGTCAGGCTTTCCAAAAACAAAAAGTATGGTATCAAAGGCTCCCCCCGAGAATACCAAACCGCCAGAGTATTACAACCCAATTCAGCTATTTATCCTTAAGCTGGTTCGTATTAAAAAATTTATTGTTTTAACTGATTTTGTTGCTTAATCTCAGACATAAATGCCAAGACTCATGCTTTTTTCTGTTGGGGTTTGCGTTTCAAAATGTGTTAAAAGCAAAAAAATAAGAAAAACAACCCCTAGTTTCAATTAATTTATTTCCTTGTCAGATAAAAGTGTTTCTCTGTTTTTATATTTTGCTCAAAATTACCATTTTTATATTCTAAAATAACATTTGAGTCGCAATTTTATAGTGTAGTACACTTTATATTGTAGTACTCTTTTATAGTTATATTATAGTTAATTATATTATAGTTATATTCTTCTATATCTTATTTTAAACGAAAAGTATTTTTAAAAGAAATATTCTCATTAATTGAGATTAGCGCGGATCTATTCCGTTGTGATATTATTGAAGCTGTTTGGCTACTTTATTGAGTGATGCCCAGCAAAAATGCTCCGGAAATCGATTGAAAAAGCAATTTATAGACTGTGGAAGCAAGCTTTTAGTAAGTAATGTAAAAAATAAACTTGGTTGAATTAGATATAATGGAAGATTGGGAAATTGTCAAAAATACAATCTATTTATCAGAAAGGTCCAAGGGTTTTGAAACTAATGAGTGTAGATATTGTGATAATATAACATAGTATGATAATAATATTTTTCTACTAATAATAATATTTATTTATAATAATTATTTGTTAAAAATGTTAAAAAGTGTCAAACTAGAAATTTTGTTAAAATTAATTTTATTAAATTATAAAAAATGTTTAATTCTTATTTTCAATAGGTGTTGTACTCAATCACTTATTTATCAAAAATTTGCACAAAGAAAGCAATTATAGGCCACATATTGGTCACTGCATAGATATTATACATTATTTATTTATTAAAAATGTATCAAGAAAAGTTAGTAAATATAAAATTACAAAGCAAAGATAAAATAAAAATAATTTGAAAATAAAATAAATTGTAAAAATAAGAGGTCAATTAAATACTTATATAAAATACTTAAAAACTGAAAAATAAATATTTAAGATCAAAAATCTTCAATGAAATAAAGATAAACACATATAAACGAAATATTCAACTATTAGAGAACCAAATATTAAATCATGAATAAGATTATAAAAATTGGCACGACAAGTTTATATGAAGAAAATATGTTTAAATAAAATGGAAAGTTCAAATATGAAAAATTTCTATTATTTAAGCACTAAAATCAAAAGATTTTTGTTTTATTTATAGACAAAAAATATTTATTGGAAAAAATGGACGAAACATAAAGCTAAGATTATTATTTACAGAAAATATTTACGTCAGTTATTTATAACATTGCAAATAAAAAAATAGTTTTCAAATATACAATTAACTTTAGTGATCTTATATTAGTATTTATTAAACAAAAATATATGCAAATATTAATATTCCGATAAATGCTATTAGGAATATAATAGAAGAAGAATGAAAATGTTAATGAAGAAGAAAAAAATCTGTATTTCTAGTAGAATGATTTAAATAGAAGTTTAAAATTCTTTTATTGTGGAAAATTATAAAACAAGATTCACATTTCAATGAGATTTAGTTATGCAAATTATTAAATCATCAAATTATATTGAAGAATAGTACAGAAAATCTATTATGTCATTGTAAATCATAAATAGTATTATGCATTTTTTAAATATTCCTAAATATTTTCCAAAGTTTTCTAAAATATAAATTATAATGAGATTATTCTCAATAAAAGAGCTTTAACTAAAGGAATGGTACTTTAATAAAAAAAGATTAGAATCATTTAGGCATTTATACTTTAGAATTCGATTTATAAATAAGCTCTTTACCACATTACAAATTTTTCACGACCATACACACTCCTCAAGACGTTCATAAATATGTTGTACGAAGTTGTTGTACAACATTTTTCTACAGACTCTACACATAACAATTTCGTCCTTCATCACATTTAAGAGAATTTCAATCCCGATATACCGCGATATATCGCCCTGATGCGCATTGCTGCTCTTGATTAGACCTAAACTTTTCCTGAAATAAACATTTAGTTTATTTTAAAATTATAGAAAATTTTTGCCAAGATTTTTCTTAAATTTCGGCTTTTATTCCCGATTAATTGATAGAATGCGACGGATTATGCGACGGATTATATACTCCTAAATTTTATTTTTTGATTTTATTTTAATAATTTTTTAATAGTTTTTTTTAAATCAACATGTCCTATATCATCAGGGAGAAAATCATCATCTTTACAAAATAAACGGAGGAAATTAACTCAAGGAAACTAAATATCAATATTCCAGACAAAATTTTAAATTTATATAACTATTTTAATTTTTTGGTGTGGAGATACGACGGTGGAATATTGTAAAAATAGTTAAATAAATTCAATTACCAAAATAAGTATAACTTACATAACTTAAAATAATTTTTTAAAATGTAAAAATGAAAAAAATCCCTCTATTATATTCAAAATAAATTTAAATAAAAAATTCAAATAAAATTTAAAATTATGTTAAATTAATAGATATTAAAAATTAAAAATAAGACACTTTTATTTTATTTGGAAGATTTAAACCTACATATTTTGTAATTTATACACATTATATGATTTTATTGAATATTTTCATTTTAATCTTATATTATTTTTAAGAGATATTATATAGTTGTAATCTGTTAATTATCTTTAAATTTAATAGCTAACTAAAATAAAATAAAGATAAATTTTATTATTTTAATAGACAGAATTTCTTATAATTATTTGGACGATTTGAGTTTTTGAGGTTAATTAATTTTTGATGAGTTTTTGATGTAAATTTGATGTTAATTATTTATTGTGAAGGAAAGATTTGTCATTTTTTTAATATCTCCATCTAATTTTAAAACTTCCGGCTCAATAGTTGAGAATAGATATCATTAAAAGTCTTTAAACGATGATAATTAATAAATAAAAATATTACAAGTTTAAGAGGACACAAATGTTATTAAAATAAAGCTGTTAGCAATTTTAGTAGAAATTTTAAAAAATTTTCAAATTTCTCTTAAATATAAAAATAATAAATAAATAGGGATTAAAACACAAATTAATTATTTTATTATATTTCTAAATTTTATTATTATTCTTCTTATTCCAGAACACAATTTATTAAATTTTAGAATATTTTCAATAATTTTCAATTTTTTTATTTATAATATCCAAATAGAAGTGATTTTTCTTTTTCATTGGTAATTCAATCAATTAAGATTTGTATAACGATTAAAAAACGTTGAGATATAGTAGTTTTAGCGTTTTCAGTATTTTTTGCGTTATTATATGTTAGAGTATTGGATAAGCAAAACTATTCGATTATGTAAGTTTATAAATTTAAATTAATATGATCTTTCAAAACAATGTTCAGCATTAGATTTTTTAAATTTTATAAAGTATTTAAACTAAAAATATTAAATATTTTAATTTATTTATCATATACTATGTTTAACAATATTCACGAGAAAATTTAATTACATATTTCTGAATATTCGGGATATCTGCCACTAATGGCATTTCATCTTTTCTATATTAGTCAAGGGAAGTAATAAGGGAGCGTATTTGTGCGTGAAATTGGGAGATACTTCCAGTTTGCACTGGGAGAACAAAGGACTTGGGGTCATCCAATAATTCCTCCGCTTCTTGGACGAGAAGCCGTATTTGGTTACGAAAGGGAGCCGACATTTTCACCGGCTGAGCTATACCGAATTGGCTAGTTTCGGATAAATTAACTTAATTTTCTTAACCTAATTTCCAATCAATTTTCAACAAATAAAAGTTTTATTTCTTTTAATAAGGAGCGAACAATTTATTTAGTAACGATTAGCTGGGAAACTGAACAATAACTGAAGATAATAACTGATTATGATCTTTCAAAACAATGTTCAGCATTAGATTTTTTAAATTTTATAAAGTATTTAAACTAAAAATATTAAATATTTTAATTTATTTATCATATACTATGTTTAACAATATTCACGAGAAAATTTAATTACATATTTCTGAATATTCGGGATATCTGCCACTAATGGCATTTCATCTTTTCTATTTTATTATATTTTTAAAGTAATCAATTCAAAAAATTAAATCTTTTTAAAATAAAAAATCATGATTAATACTTTCGAGCTCATTTATTAGAATATTTTTAATTGTTTCCTTATAAGTAGGCTATACCGAATTGGCTAGTTTCGGATAAATTAACTTAATTTTCTTAACCTAATTTCCAATCAATTTTCAACAAATAAAAGTTTTATTTCTTTTAATAAGGAGCGAACAATTTATTTAGTAACGATTAGCTGGGAAACTGAACAATAACTGAAGATAATAACTGATTAATGAAAAAGAACGGTTTGTATTAAAAGGAAAGCGATATTTATAGAGAACTGATTAGTAATTGTTTGTGTAAATTATAGGGAAGAAAAATTGGCTTTTCCCAGATGACTGGACTGGGAACGATTAAGAAGATAAAATTATATAAATTTTACAAAGCTTGAGAAATTAGATTTCGCATTTTCTTTCGAAATGCGACACTCCGGGCCGACTAGATGAAGTGGAATAAAGTTAAATACATTAATGAAATTATACGGAAGAGCGTTGAGAAATAGCGGAACTAGATGAGCAAACGGAAACAGAAGGGGAAGCGGTGGATAAGAATAAATAGACGGATAATATGGCAGATTATAATCGAATTTAATGTCTTTTAACGGTATTGGCTGTATCACGTTTCTGTTTTCTTTATTCATCGGGATTTTTTGCAATTTGTTTGGGATTCCTATAGAAATACATATCTAAATCTATTCTTTATATAGATATAGAACGATATAATATTAAATGATCTATTTAAAATTACGTTTGAATAACCCACACACTTCGTGGATACATAAACGAAATTTTCCATGAAGTTTTTTTCATTTTTTTAAATTTTTTATTTTTTTGCAGTAATTGTTTGAGTAAGTAGTTAAAAGTGTTTCTTTTTACATGAATAAAATCATATTGAAGAAATTAGTCTAAAAATATTAGAACAAGTCAAAAAATTATTATGAAGATATAAAAATTAATGTGTATAAAATAACAATTTAAAAATGTCTAAACAACAAATTCCTATAGAAATACATATCTAAATCTATTCAGTTATCCGTTCGTACTTTTCATTTATCGCTTAAGTTCATAAAATATTTAAAGAGTCATTAAGTGATGAAATGGCATAAACATGCTTTTATTTATTTCAAAAAAAATTAAAAATGTCTAAAGTAATATTGATGATGTTTTGAAACTTTTTTGAGCGAAATGTTTATTGTTCAAAATATTTTAATTAAAATTGACTTGAATTTTAGTAAATTTGTGTTTGATATTATTCTAATTCTGAATAACATTGCTCAAGATTCTGAGTAAAAGAATTAATCTATTTATAATGGAAGGATTTTGGAGCAAGATAGTTACATCTTTTTCCGGATTATAGGTAATACCAAAATAAACTTGAAATAAAATTTAAAATTAAGAAATTATTAATTACAAATGTGAACATTTTTTTAGAAATATTTAAAACCTTTTTGAGCAAATGTATAATTTTAATTAAGATGTCAGATAATTTATTATAATTAGGAACGATTAGAGTAATATTAATGATCTGATTATTCATTTTATTAAATTTTAATTAAATTTTAGCAAAAATTAGATCTTAGCAAATTTATATTTTAGCAAATCAACAAGAATAAAATTGATAGATATTAAACCATATAAAGAAAGAATAAATATGTGGCTCAAGACATTAAAAATAACAGATCGGATTTAAAATTTTAAAATAACAATTATAATATACTTAAGGAAAATTTTGTATTTTAAATTTTAAAGTTTCAGATGGTATAAATGGCGTTAAAAAATCGCTCTGGAGGTTCGAAGCAATTTATAATAAAATATATTTACAAGAACTTTCAAAATAATTTAAACTACAAAAACGGTAATGATTTTAAATTTAAGAAACATTTTTTAATTTTTAAAGTAAATACTATAATAAATAAAATTTTGAAAAAATGCCTTCGTTTAAAAGAATTAAAGAAAATCTCTGGAAAACAACATTCTATTGTAGGAAAGTTTATTATCAATGAAGGAAAATTTTTTACTGAGAAAACAATTATTTTAAAAGAGGTAGAAACTGCATGTAATCTACTTACGAGACAAGACAAAAATTTTACAAGAAGATATCCAGCATATTTTCAATATCTTGAACAATTTGGATTGAGTAAAATTTATATTTTTCAAATAATTAAAATTTTATAATATGAAAATTTTTTTGAATTAAAAATTTTAGAAAAATTTAAAAATTATTTATAAACATAACAACTTGCGTGGGATTGAAACAATTGCGTGGGATCTATCAATGAAAAAATCAAGATTTAACATTAACATACAAAAGCAACGTTACAGCATATTTTAATTATTTTTAATTAATATTTTTAAACAGAAATATAATAATATTTATGTCATAGTAGTCCATATATGTATGATTTATTAATTTGTGTAAAATGTTTATTATTAATTTAACAATATAAATTTTATATTAATTTTTTTATTCAATATATGTAAAATTGTTCACTTGAAAATTTTGAATATTAGTTTTAAAATTAAATATTATGATCCAAGTCAACACAAGTTACTTGTCACTTTACCTTTAAGAATAATTGTTTAAGAAGTTTATGATTGAATAAACAATTTTAAATGAATTAATAAATTTTATAATTAGGTATATTTTAATTATTATCTATCTTTTGTTATAATATTGTCGTTTAGACACATAAATCCATATATCTACTTTGGAGATCGAATTACCCGAGAACTCTGACTAAAATTGAACTATAACTTGGAAGTTATCTATAAAGCTCTTAATTCTAAACAGTTGTTTAAAGATAGTTTGTTAACGCCAAAAGAGTTAGATTAAAAAATAGAAAGAATGAAATAACAAAAATTCAGAAATAGCCAAATAACTTCTGATCATAGGTCTTATTCTTTTGATTGTATATTACTCTGTGAACGTTATTTATTGAACGTATAATAATTATATGTATTTATGGAAACTTTGTTTACTAGCAAAATAATAATTACAAGATTAATCTACACAGAACAATTCCTGTCTTCAGTTATGCTAATTTTTTTAAACCAGCAAGGAAATTTTTTCTTTTAAAATATGAGGAATCTTAAGATTGAAACAGAAAAAGAAAATATTAGCATTTTTATAAAGAAATTAGAAGAAAAGAATATAAAATTCGCAGCAGCACGATACGGGAGTATTTAATATAGCATTAATTCCACAGCATTAAGCACTATTAATAAATTTAAGATAAAGTAATATTTAAAAGCATAAATTAGAATTTTTTGTTTTTATTAATTATAATTAATGATGATACTTAAATAATAATACTTAAATAATAATTTAAACATTAATTTGTTAAATAATAAAGAAAAAAGAGGATTAAAATTTATTTTGATGTTGACACGTTTAACTAAAATAAAGTGTAGACTAAGTGCTAATGCTCATGTGGTTCCATATAATCCATACGTATTCCTTAAACATGCACTGAAATTATATACAATTATGCTCTTATTCATTAATTAATGTTTAATTTTTCACATTAATGTTTAATTTGTTGCTGGTCAGGTTGTGCTAAATATGTGTTTAAATATGATATAGTAATAATAAATCTCAAAAAAATTTTTTAAACAATATAAAGTGGACTATGACGAATTCAATCAAATGACACGCACGATTATAAGTTTAATAAAGATGATGATACAATGAAAATTAATTTTAAATAAAATATATGATATCCAAAATACAAATTTAAATTTATGAGTAATTTTAAAAATTATAAAAAGAATAGATATGGACACTGTTACAAAATTATATGCCTAGACACAATTACTAAATAATAAATATTAAATAATAAATTAATTAAATTTTAGTTTTAAGAATTTTATAATAAATAAGAAAATAAAAAATTCAGGTCTGCATTAATAAAAGGATGGATTATAACAATTTTCGGGGATTTGTGTGATCACTAATTGCAGCCAACTTCCATTTAAAAAAGATTAATAATCCTTTATTACGTCATGCTTAGAGTGATGCAAATTGATTTATTTAATCAATTTGACCTACATAAGCATTTATTGTGTATAATAATAAGGGTATACTCCTTAAAATCGTATGTCATTGCTTAAATAACTAATATTTTAGTTAAATGGTTAATGGATTGCAGTTAAAAGTTTGTTAAAAATTCTTTTTACTATCATCTTCAAATTAAAATTATATATAAATAAATTTATGTAAATAAACCTTATTTAATATAAGATTAGAAAAATTTATATTTAAACTATTTTTATAATCTTCTCATTTTTTAAAAAATAATATCTGATTCGTAGAATTTGTAATGATTTATTTTGTTTGCTGATCTAAGAATTCAATTATATTATTGTTCAAACACTTTTCTGTTAAAAGTAAAAAATAAATAGAACTCGACTTTTTACATTTTTACAAATCATGTTTTGGGTAGACTATATAATTAACATTGAGCCAAGTTCAACACGTCTTCGTGATAGATTACTAAAAGAATACATATAAGCTGATAAGTAAGTTGGCCCATAAAGGTTGGAAAATTATTTAGTTAATTAATGCTTCCACTTTTTACATATTGTTTTGGTGAAATTAAATATATTATGCCTATTTATTATTTTCTATGAAACTTAAAGTCAACATCGGAAAGAAATGGTAATCTATATTAAGCAAAATCAACTATAAACAAAATCTTCCTTACCTCTATTAAAATATTTTTGACAAAATCAATTTATAATGCAGACAGCTAGTTACTAGTCCTAGAACTGGATGCCGAGTACCAACGCAAGGGTTGGAGGCCTGGTACTAGTCTTAGTTATTGATGCCTGGTACCTTCCTCCAATTGAAATAAAAATCATAAAAATTAATTCTTAAGCTTTCATCTTATGATGGTGGAAATGAAGATATGAGGAGATGGTTTATATATAAATTTAGAAAATATAAAAACGAAATTAAAAAAATAAAACAAAATTTAATAAAGTAAATAAAATAGATCTAAATAATTTTAAGAAGTGCAAACAACAAAAAAATGAAATTCATAATCCAATTCTATTTATTCTAATTATACTACAGCAAAATTACGAGCAATTTTAGTGCTCGTAATTTTTGGCAAATATAATACAACTGAAGAAAATACAATAGATATGGATGAGTTTGAGGAAGTAGATATTTAGGCAAATAAAATTTTTATATTAGTTTCAACTTTTTAAGATTATGTCATTATATTTTAATTTTTATGTCACCACAAGGCGTAATATTTTACAACAAAATTCTAATAGTTATAATAACATTGCAATTTTCTTGAAATAAATAATTCTATAAATCATCAATTAAAGCCAAAGATATAAAATGAAACGGTAATTTCGTGCTTTTTAAAAATTTCTGATTATGTAAAAACTACTTTATATTTTTTGATTAAACGTGTGAATAAATTCTGATTCTGCTGAACTTTTAAAACTATTATAAATATTATATAAATGAAACCTATACTATTTCGCTTGTTAACTGATAATAAAGATTTAGACCTATTATATCAAGAAGTTTCCGAAATTTCAGATGATATTTCAAGTGCCAATAGATGGAATAATTTCGCAAAATTCGAATTTGACCAAGGAAAATGCAAATTAAAACAGCATTACATGCAATTCATACTAGTGTTAGCAGCTGAATAAATTTTTTCATTAGCATCTAATGAAAATTGTGCAAAAATATACTATAAAAACACATAAAGACAATTTCAAATTTTTGCAGATGATAAATCCAATTGCGAATTTTTGAATGCCCAGTTTTTGTTGATTCTAATATAAAATATAATGGAGATTATTCTTTAAATTAATTCGTGAAAAATTATGAAAATACGTAAAAAATTTTCAAAAAATATAATTGTTTTGAAATTATGTTACATTAGATTGTTCCAGTTTGTTTTGTTGATTTATTATTAATTTTTTAAAGAGATACAAACAATCAAATCGAGGAGTATCTGTTTATACAACAATTTATACAACAATATATAAAATATAAGTTTATAAGTTATTGATAAATCTAGTTAAAGAAAATTAATTGAACAAAAGAATGAATAAAAGAATGAATCTAAAATCTAAAATGAAAAATTTATATTAAAATTAATCGATTTTATAAAAAAAAATAAGTTTTATCAAGAAAATATTATAAACAATTTAAAAATACTCTTAATTGAAAATATTTGTTTAATAGAAACTATTTTTTTTAATTTTGTTTGTATAGTTCGAGATCATGCAAGAAATATGATAAAATCAGGCAGATAATTATATTCATTAATATGTATAGTAAATATTTGAATTATTAAGAATTTTATACCTTATAAAAATTAATTCTCCAACAAAATTTTAATAAATTAATATTAACAAACTATTAAAGTAAACAGATTTACTATTAAAAGTAAATAGATGAAATTTTATTGAATTCATTGAAATTTTTTCTATTAAATAAAATTTAATAGAAAATACGTTAGAGATTTACGACTAATTTTCTATTAATTTAAGATGTACAAATAAATAAAATTTTTGAATAAAATTTTTTGATTATAAAAATTATTTAAATATGTACATATATTGAATTCATTATATTTTATTAAATTAAAACAAATTTAAATATTATTATTTGGAAAGATAGGTTTTAAGTCGAATAGAATTTTTAATAAAAATATTTAAGATTTATAACTGATTCTCTATTAAAAATATTGATATAAATATTTTACAAATAATATTTTATAACAATATTTTAAATAATTATCTTAAATAAAAGCATAGACTATTCTAAAATCTAAAAGTAATAATTAATGTGGTATTATTTTAAGTGTCGGAATCAGTCTGGCACAGAGGTGGGTCGGAACAGTCCGAGGTGTCGGAAATGGGTAGAGCCGGAAATCGAAACTGGCTCAAATGTCGGAACTCGGAAATCGGAAATCAAAAATTTTTTTCGGAAATCGGAAGGAAAAAACGCCGGAACTCAGAATTGGGTAATCGGAAAAAAATTTTTATTTTCAAAACTGAATTAATAAATAAAATTGTAAAGTGTCAAATTATGGTGCATAAAAAAAAGATGATCAATACTTTAGCCAGCCAATCTTAATCTCAGAAAAATGATTTCAGAAATTTAAAGAGATTAAAAGAGATACTGTGGGATTTGGGTGATTAGACGGGATATCAGATAGAATTAATATGGATATTTGGAGATTAAAATTGAGGAGTGATAGAGTGATGAGATATAAAGTGATTTGATAAAGGAAATTTGAGGACGCACTCCTGCTCGAAATACAGAGCTAAAGTTTTTAAGAGCCGCACAATGATCGAAGACTCAATCCCTCGATATCACACACAAATTATTACCTATGACCCCTTGAAATCACACATATAACTCAAAGTCCACCTTAATCCATCCTAATCCTCCGATATACACTTCAACTTTCATTAAAAGCGCCGCAGGCAAAATTTTTGGAATTTTTGGGAGCCTTAAGCCAAAAATCTTTCATTTTTTGCGCCGCAGGCGAAAATTTTGAGAATTTTGGAAGGCTAGAAGCCAGTTTTCTTCCAATTTTCAGCGCCGCAGTCAAAAATTTTTAAAATTTTGGAAAAATTATTAGTCGGAAATATTCCCTAAGAATTGTCGGAAATCGGAAATTATTCCAAAATTTCGGAAATCGGAAGGAAAAAACGTCGGAAATCGGAATTCCGACCCACCTCTAATACGAACCCAATCCCATATTAATGCAAATAGAGGCTAACCCAACACTAAGCCACTCAACCACAGTCTCTTAACGATGAAGGAAAGAGAATTTTAATATTTTATTTACTTTTCTTTCAAAAATATTAAAGGCAAAATAAATTGGGAGAAATTTTTTAAATTTTCTTCATTAATTTCTCCCAAAAATTGCATTTTTTGGGTATATAAAACCCCGAAACCCCCGAAAATTTTTCGGACGGTGAACGGGGTTTTCACTTTTTTTCGGGGCGGGGTTCGGGTCGGGGAGAATCGTGAAAAAATCGTTCGGGAACGGGGTCGGGGTTCGGGGTCGGGGTACAACTCTAATTCAAATGGAAAATCCATTTAATTAGAATAAATACGATATATTAGAATTATTACGATAATTTATTCAATGTCATCTTTTTTTGGTTTTCCGCCCATATTTTTCATAATTTATATTAGATAATTTATATAATATTTTCCATTAAAAACTTGTTAAATTTATTTTAAAAAGAAATGCTCAAATTTTTAACAATTATAATTAATTTGATTATCAGAACCCATTCATGGACTTGGGAAGATTATCCATCCCCAAGGGGAGAATCTCGATGGAAATGTGGTGTCACAAACCCAGCTTATGTTTGTGATCCTGATGGAATGTTAACTGATCAACAAAGAAAGCAAATTGTTGAATTGGTTGAAGATTTTAAGGAAAAAACTAAAAAGGTATTGAGTATTAATTTTATTAAACAAAAATTTTTATAGCCAAATTCAAAATTTCTATGTATGAACGAAGGACTTAGACTTGTTGTAGCCTTATCAAAAAACAAAATTGATCGTCAAAGATATACTCCCTCTGGATATACAGTATGTTTTTAATAAATACGACATAATCTGCTGCAATTCAGAGTTGGGTCGGAAATCAGAATTCCGACCCAACTCTGAACGCATCTCACAAGCAGACTTAACAAAATTATGGATATTTTTTTCTTGAAATAATATAACGGTGATGTACGAGACGGTGGCGGAAGAAAAAATTTGATTTGTGACTTAATTTCATATAGAGCCAATAAATGCATAGGCCTGGACTCTAGATACAGGAAAACCCCAGGCCTGTGTCCAGGCCCAGCTCGATTTTACATTACATTGCAAAATTCAGATTTAATCAATTTTACTATATAGGAGTTGTGCACAAATGATAGAAGATGGACAGCATCTGATAGAATAGAATGCGAATCAAGAGTACATGGAATTGAACTAAATACAGATAGTTTTCAAAATTGCGCTCAGATATATTTCTTTTGGCGTCTCTATGATATAGATTATGAAAAACTTAACAGAGAAGAGGTAAAGATTAAAGAGTTTAGGTTAGACTCGATTGTAAGGCTGAAGAAGTTCTCTTCTAGCTTCCCTACTAGGTTGATAACTTATTACGCCGTAGAATTGAGATCGATATCATGAAAATAATCTAGCTCGAACTAGAGATTTTCGTTCAAGATCTCGTCTCGTTAATGTCTCTTCTAAATATTTTAGAATTATTTAAACATAAGTAAGACTTTCACTATCTTAAATTTTATTAATTTCGAAGTGCCCTTAATCCAAAAATGCCAAGATATTCAAACCTTGTATACCCCTATTTCTCTATCCTCGCTATCAGCTCTAATCCCTCGAACTTCTTTTCAATCACTCCAAATCACCCGATACCCCTCCAAATCAACACGATCCACGCATATTCTCTGTTATAACCAATACCTATGTACCTCTTAATGTCAGCAAATAACTTTTATTTATAGAGACCTTTACTCTACAATAATAATACTTTTGATGCACTAAAGAATTATATTATCAAACTGCGCAAACTTTACATCGACCGCTTCTCAATTCTATATAACCACGATAATTCCTATGAAGATAATATTACATTATCAAAAGGATTTTTTACTATATTTTCCAATAATTTGTGAGTTTTCTACTAGTTTTATTAAATTTAATCGGATTTCTGAGAATACTAAAAAAACCCGTGATCCTAGTGTTCATACAAATTTTTTACTTTTTCCCATGTTTTAGTTTTTACGTCTTTCCCGTTTGCGAAAAATGACGATCACGTACTACTATACATTATGCAATGTAATGCACACTATGTATAGATTGGACTGAGAATGTCATACAAGAATCGAGATAACGATCTCGATATATCTTCGATCTCGATAATCGAGATTTTGAAGATATCTCTTCTACTCGTAAACTACCTGCCTCAAGCTAGTTCCCCTCCCTCTCAAATGTTAAAATTATTTAACAAAAGTTTTAATTTTAGATTAGGAATCATATCAATCATCTTTTGTTTAATTATTGGTTCTGTGCTTTTATTTTTCATTTGTCAGATACGACAAATAAAAAATTATCTCAAGCAAAGGAATGCTTCAAAAATAGAAACCCAATTAATGACACCAATACAGCCTGTTGAAATTGTTGAGAAAAGGAGGGAAAATGAGGAGACAATAACGCCTTTTTTAAACATTTAAATTTTATAAACACAGTCGAACTTCACTTATGTATGTGATTTGAAAATTTTTGGTTTTACTCGAATTCTATTGTATAAGAAGATGTGCATCCGCCATTTTTGCATAAAATAATTAATATATTAAATCGGTAAAAATCGAATTTTTTGCTATAGCCACAATAGGACTAAGCCCTTCCCTCGCATCGGAGGTATCCGGAAAATTGGGCTCTGGAAAATTGGGCTCCAAGATTTTTCGGAAAATTGGGCTCCAACTTTTCGGAAAATTGGGCTCCAGCGGAATTTTGGGCTCTATGTGAGAAAAACGGAAAATTGGCCTCTAAAATTTTAGGCGCGGTGCATTGTGGGCGTTGGAGTGAATTTTTGGATTTATTCGAGAAATATCACAAAATTCTTTTGAGTGCTGATAATTAGTGGATAGGTCGGCATTTCAAAGCTGAAAATCAGTAAAAGGAATAGGTTTATGTTACTGTTGTAGAACCCTTGACTCCCGCAAGGCGCGTGCCGCAAAATCCACCGCGAAGCGCGGGATTTTGCACAAGCGCCTCGCCGCGTCCATAGGTTTACAAAGTTTGATTTTGTGATATTTTTCGGAGAAAACAAAAATTCACTCCGACGCCCACAATTCCCCGCGCCTAAAAAATTGGAGCCCAATTTTCCGTTTTTTCTCATAGAGCCCAAATTTCCGCTGGAGCCCAATTTCCGAAAAGTTGGAGCCCAATTTTCCGAAAAATCTTGGAGCCCAATTTTCCAGAGCCCAATTTTCCGGACACCACAGCGGGGGGAGTAAGGTCGATTTTGGGAAGAAAAATTCGAGGCCCCAGGAATTTACTGAAAAAGTCTAATCTTAGAAATAATTTCAAATAATATTCGATGGAAAAATATGATTGGCATTAAAAAAGGAGGGAAATAAATGATTGGCAGTAAAAAATGAAAATTAATCTGAGACTCAAATAGGAGTAAGGGGATGGATATTAGTAGAGTACCCGCTTATATAAGTCAAATATGTCCAAAATATTTGACTTATATTAGCGGAACTAAATGATTGACAGTGCAACGCCCTAGTTATAACACGATAAATTTAGTGAAGAAAAATGCGCACCGGGAGTACCTACAACGGGAGGACCAGGAAATTTATATCTATCTGCATATTTTGATTCCATTGAAGGGAATGGGCACTAAAAATTTTTCTTTAAAAAATTGTTCTGCCTGTTAGATAAATGGTCCGACCAGTACTCAGAGTATATTGAGCTCCCTATTTCAATAAAATATTCCGTTAACACAGTGAATAAAAGAATAAAAAATTAAACCTACACACATCAGGTTGCATCGGGTCTAATTCCTAATGATAGAAACAGCCCCTATGATTTTATATTTTTTTAAATTTATATATTGTTAAATATATAAAAAACAATTTTATGTAAGAAATTGCTATGGTTGAAAAAACAAAAAATTACTTTTTTGCAATTTATTTTATAATAAAATTTATATATCATTAAATCAATTAAATTTGAAAATATTACGCACGATTTTTGAAGTATTTTTATTAATTCGCATTTTGAATTGTTAATTTAATTTGTTTTTAATAATCATGTATAATATACATAATTAGATTATTTTATAAGATAATTAGATTACTGTTAAATTCCCACACCTATAAAATAATTTTTTATTCTTTATCTTTTTTTATTAATAAAATTTTATTATCATCGGACCTTTAAGCTTCATTGTCTCAAATTTTATGTTTGGCTAGATTATTTTGTTCAGATTGTGTGTTATATTAAAGTTTACCACTTTTAATCTTGTCGATTAATTATATTTTCTTTCAGCAGTGATAAGTACCTGTTATTGCCACTCATCATAAAAATACAAGAATTTAATCAACAATAGACAGGTTTTTAATTTAATTTAACAACTATTGTTGAAATATCTAAATATATACTTTATAAATATATTTAAAATTAATTTATATTTTCAATTTATATTATTATTTTAATATTGTATATTTATATTATTAAATTTAAAGATTTTTTTGTTTCGAACAGCTCGGTTAAAGATAAGAAAATATGAATAACAAAGTAGCGATGTATGGAAATCCAGGTTTTAATTAAATACTGAATAAAATTATTTAAAGCTGCCGCTATTTTTGTAAACTTTGGTTTAAGCTTAAACATTTAAAATGTTGTGACCATTAAAAGATAAATATAATATAAACATTATTTAAATTGGCCCTTAAACTTGCCAAGTATTAAAACTGGATTTTTAATTGAATTATCTCTTAAATATTGGACTTTAAACAAATTTTTATAACTAATTTTGACATTTCTCAAAGATTGCTTTTCTTTGACATTTATTTAAAGTTTCAAAATTTCTATCGGATTTAATATACCATTAATTAATATACCATTAATTGTGAAAACGATTATAATGTTGAGAGATCAACTAAATAATCCATTTTATAATCGTATAATATTTAAACATTAGTTTTTATATTTTAATATATTGTAAAATTCATAGAAAACAAATTAAGAAATGTTAAAAATACTTATCCATAGTTTCAATTTACTGTTTACCAATTAGGGGGAGTGTGACATTTACCAATTAGGTGGACAGTTATACTCTCTAAAATCATATTTTATTATTTAAAGTTTCAAACTGTTTCGTTACTTTTTATACAAACTCGCTTATTTCTTCACAGGATTTAGTCACCGCGGTCCTGCTCATTTTTAGCGGGCTGGCAGCCATATCATAAAAAGTTTAATCAAAATATTACCGACCATCAATTAAATTTATGCAAAAGCCTTTAAGAACAAGGCAATCGACATTATTAAAAAAATTATTCAGTATTAATAAAATAATAAATTATATAATTTTAGAAATTTACTTTAGTTATACATGATAATTTTATCATAACAATTTAATGAATTATAATGTTGTTATTTAATGTATTAAATAAACTAAAAATCTATTTAATATTATTAAAATATTTTAAAAATATGCCTGTTCACCTCACTCTCTGTCAACAGAGCTTAGATACGTATTTTTAATAATTTTTTGTGATATTTTCATTAATTTTTTATATTAGATACATCTATGTATATTTTGGTAAAAATGGTATATTTTCAATTATTGTACATATTTTTATTTATTATCTTTGTCAGCTTTGTCTGTTTCTTTTCTATCTATATACAGTCATCGACATAAAGATAGGGACAAGAGTAATTTAAATTTAAATTCTTAATTTTTCATTAAAAAAATAAGTTCTATATATCAATCGAAAGCTCTATTCGTATCTCAGTTGACATGTTTCTGCATTTTTCATGATATCGAAAATTGGTCGGGATAATCCGGATCTACCGGATATACCAAATCCCATATCCTCGCAAAATTTTTTCTGAAAAAATTTGACAAACCCATTTGATAAAGCATATTTTTGTGAGTATTTTCCACAAAACCGCTTAAAAATATCTTTGTCCGGTCCAGAGATATGATTTTTTGAAAATCGCATTTTTAGCCTATTTTTGCAAAAAATTCAATTTTTAAGTGAAAAATGCGATTTTCAAAAAATCATATCTCTGGACTGGAAAAAGATATTTCTAAGAGGTTTTGTGGAAAATACTCAGAAAAATATGCTTTATCAAATGGGTTTGTCAAATTTTTTCAGAAAAATTTTTCCGAGGATATGGGATTTGGTATATCCGGTAGATCCGGATTATCTCGGCCAATTTTCATTTTCATGAAAAATGCAGAAACATGTCAACTGAGATACGAATAGAGCTTTCGATTGATATATAGAACGTATTTTTTGACTGAAAAATAGTTAACTTTCATTTAAATTACTCTTGTCCCTATCTTTATGTCGACTACTGTAATTAAATTTTTCTATTTGTTAGTTCCTAGTTGAAAAATTTGATCCAGATTACCTGTTATTAACTATCACGATGCAGATTGGAGTTGTTTTTAGGTTTCCTTGATAATATAAAACTTTTTATATGTATTAATAATTTTTTTTAAATATTTTCATATACCGATATTTTTGTCAAAATTCTGATATACCTCAAAAATTAAAAAAAATATACTAGTATATTTATGAGAATATATTTATTAAAAATAAAATTATTTCCAATATTTTAATGCTTAAGAATTGAAAAAATTATTTAAATTTTTTAACATTCAGAGCTCTTTAAATTTTTTTAAATAACATATGTATATTTAATTAAAAAATTCAAATGTATATTTTTATTAACATTTTCCTAGTACGTTATGAAATACTATCTGGAAACACTATATTTTACTATGTTTAGCATCATGCTCTTTCTAACTATAGCTTCATTCAATTATTTATAAATTAATTTAGATTAGAAATTTTTATTTATATTTTCTAAAATTATATAAATTATGTCAGCATAAAATTATTCCAATAAAATAAAAAAATTATAAGATTAAAACTAAAGTATAAAATATATATTTTTATTCTATTTTTAGTTTACATATTTTTCATTTCAATTATAATATTTTTCGAACTTATTAATTTTATAAGTATAATTTGAGACTAATTTTAATTAAAATATGCACAAACAATCTAAATAATTTGTAAACTCAAAATATTTTGGAACTTACAAAATCGACATTACAAAATCCTCCTTGATTTAGTACTAAACAATTTTTCATGTTTTTATTTATATTTTTTCTAGTATTTGAATAATTAATTATTTGAATAATTAATTAATTATTTAAGCAATTAAAACTTTGCCTATTGAAATGAATTTATGCAAATCTTAAAATTATCAAATAAAATTGCTTGTAGTTGAATTTTTTTAATAATTTAAAAATAAAAACAAATTTTTTATACTTAAGAATATTAAATTTTGTATGAATTTTATATCTCGGCTCAATGTGTTATATTTAAATTTTTATTCTTTTACTATTAATTTTATTCATCTTATTATGCAAAATACAAATAAAAACAGCTAGTATTAAAGTCTAGTATTATCTGAACTAATGCGTAAAGATAAAGAGATTATTTATGGATCGAATTATTTAATTAATAAACTTTCTTTTGTAAGACCTATTGTAAAAATAGAATTATTAATATTCAAATTTTATCGCAGCTTTCTAACGGGAATAAATGTGTTGGAACGTGTCTGACAAAAATAAAGAATACATATTATTATTTAAAAATGAAAAATAATAATAAGTTATAATTCTGAAAATAATAAGCTTCTGAAAAATAATAAGTTATAATTAGATCAAAATTGTAGTAATTAATTAAAGTTATTGTTTAATTAAGGTTATTCACATATTTTTTTGAATTTCTTCCTTAGTATAAAAATTAAAAGGATTAATGTTGTTCCGACGGTTCCCCCACTTTCGGTAATTTCATTAAGGGAAATTATGGATAAAATAGTTATGGGTCAGCCAAGATAATGGTTTCTAGGATGTTTATCTCCGGTAAAGATTATGTCTCTTACTTAACATTGTCTAAATGGATAAGAAACATAGTTTCAATAAAAATAATATCGAGAAATTGACAAAAAAATTATAAACATGTTAATATTAACAGAAAAATATGAAAATATAGAACTTATTTATTTTACCTTTATTTAAACCAAAACAGTAAATTCTAGAAAATATGTTGCAAAATTTGAAAAAAATTAATATTAATAAAAGTTTTATTAATGCCATGATAAAGACATATATTGAATTGTTAGCACTGATATTAACATCAGCAAATGATTATTTAATATTTGACATTGACGGTGTATTTTATGTTTAGATAAGGATTATAGAAATTAACATTTAATTATTTATTCTAAAACTTTTTGGATGCTTAATTTTTCTTTTGATTTTTTGTAAATATAATAAATTGTTGTTGATATCATATTTTTATTTATTATCACCTTAGAGTAAAATGTTTTAAAATTGAAAAATTATAAATTGTTATAAAATTAAAATTATCCATAAAATTATATATTAGGTAAACGGCAATCCTATGTCATTTTTACTATGATCTTCAAATCATCTTTATTTTTACTGTGATTCTTTCTCATTCAAATACAAATTGAATTAAAATTTTGCTTATTTATAAGAACGAAATTCTCCCTTCCCTTTGGTCGAAGTACCAGTAATGGGTTTGGGTTGCTTTTTATTCAATTTTTCATATATTTTATTTGGGGTTTTAATTTATTTATATATTTTAAACTTTTATTTAAAATTTATTTAAAAACAACACGAGTTTATTTAACAAATAAATTTACTTTTAAAAATATTTTTATTTCAGAAAGACAAGACAAGTGGAAAGTTTAATTTGTTTTATTTTGTAGAACTTTTTGGGAATGTTATGTTTTAATCTTTAGTTTTTTCCTATAATATCCGATTCGAAAGTAATTTTCAGTTGTTGCATTGTGTTAATATATTCTCTCCTTACTTTTTTCATACTTAAATTTGATTTTTCCACTGTTAATAAATTTAAATTAATTATATTAATATATTGGTACTATTATATTGTTACTTTGACGTTTTTATTTTGGGTTATAGTACATAATAGCAAAATAAGCTTAGATTTAATTGAGCTCGACTCGACCTGTTGATGTATCAATGTGATTTTACATATTAATATTGTACATTATTTATTTTAACATTTAAGTTATTTAATATTTAAGAAATATATATAATAATATTCTAAGATTACGAGATTTCCTATTCTTTATTTTATGAGACTTGAAAGAAAACTTGCTTATTTCCCATATAACTTATTTTTAAATATAAATCATTTGTGCTTTCTTCTTTTTCGTGGTATAAGTGTAATTTTCATCTTTAGTTCTCTATTAAATTTTTTAACCATTTAATCTTATATTATATGATTTTTTATTAATTAAACAAATGAATGTTCATTTTAAAAAAGCAAATTTAATGATAAGTTATTAGATTTTTCAGTTAATATTCCATACTTAAGTATTTTTGATATTTTCATAATTCAATATAAATCTTTACTGTATCAGTTGTCTATTTTTAAATGATTATGGACATCAATAAGCAATTCTAGCTGATCTGAATATTTATATATATTTTATAAGATTTAACAATTTAATAGTAATAAAACTTAGATCAGCGTCTACATATTAACGAACATTTAGGTAAAAAATTATTTTAATATTTTAATTCTGTTTCCATACTCGAATAAAGTTTGAATATTGCTAAAAAATTTATTAATAATTTATTTTTACTATTACAAATTTAATTTTATTAACATGTCGACATAAATAAAAACAACATTTAAATTGAAATAACAAAAATTTTCCTTTCACTCTTCAAATTTAAAATATTTTAAAATTTAGATAGATATAAATTGAAATATAAAAAGCTAAATTAATATCATCATTTAATGTAGATGAAAAGATGGAGCCAAATAAGCTTTAGCCTTGTTTGGGCTGTAGGTAGTGAGACGCTGAGACAACGGATTACCTTAGTTCTAAAGAATATAATATATTAAGATTTAAACTCTCGATATAGAGAAAATATTACTCTCTTTACCAAGATAACAAAAACATGGCACTCAATTAAATATAAAAAATATAAATAATAAGTCAAATAAAAATGAATAAATTAAAATATAATTTCTCAGAAATTATTTATAATCATAATAAGGGTTCAGTATAAGGCTAAAGAGTTTAGGATACGAATAACAAAAAACTATATGTGCGGTTAATAATAACCAATGTAAAATATGTTACTAGTAGTAAAATCATTTGAAATGTAAAAATTTACAAAAATGGGTGTAATAAAAATTAAAGGAATGTATACTAGTGATGCTCGGGAGAAGAAAAAACCCGGGAATCGGGAAACGGGAGACGGGTCGGGAAATGACCTCGGGAGTCGGGATCGGGAGTCGGGAATTATCAATAAAAAAATTTTCCAAAAATTTCAAAAATTTTCGGCGCCAAAAATTCCGATTTTTTGCACCATAGGCAAAAATATTGAAAATTTTGGAAGGTAAAGAAGCCTTACTAGCGCCGCAGGCGAAAATTTTGAGAATTTTTAGGTCAAGAAGTCAGATTTCCTCCATTTTTGCGCCGCAGCCAAAAATTTTGACTCTCATTGGAGTGAAATAGAGGAAAAGTGAAACAGAGAAAAATATTTTTACGCTCAATTTTGGTAGAATTTTGGTGAACTAGCTCATATCTCTTTATATCCCCTCAATAGTATTAACACCCCCTATGCAACATTAATCATCCATTGATATCTCTCTTTATTACTGCAAATCCCACGTTATCTCTTTAAATTCACCATAATCCTAGTAAATCACCGAAATCTTCTATACTACAACTCCACAGATTCTTCAATTTTCAGTGCCGCAGGCGAAAATTTTGAAAATTTTGGAAGATCCTTAAGCCAAAAATCTTCGCTTTTCAGCGCCGCAGGCGAAAATTTTGGGAATTTTAGAAGACCAAGAGGCCAGATTTCTTCATTTTTTCTAAATGAAAATATAATTTTGTCAGAAAAATCTATTCTTAGGGGTGTAAAAATTTCCCGACTTAGTCGGGAATTGACACCGGGAGTCGGGATCGGGATCGGGAGGCCAAAAACTCGGGAAATTTTCCCGAGTCGGGAGTCGGGATCGGGATACCCGAGCATCACTAATGTATACTGTCTGCTATTACAGGTTTACGACAGTTCTTAAAATTTAATATAATATTTATTCATTTTTATCATTGATCGTGAGTAAGAAAAACTTCTAGAAAATTTAAATTCTTCATATATAATATTTTTAAAGAAACTGATTACCGTAAATCCTGTATTAGAATCCATGGCATTCTATTTTTCAATCACCTTCAAAAATGGCATTCTATTATAGGGTGGCATTCAAATTGAGCATTCTATTTTTCGATGAGAAAATTTTAAAATTTGGATAATTTCTGGACCATTTCGATAAGTAAAATCGTAAAAATTCTTTGAAATAATATTGAATATTCTATCGAATTTCGAATAATTCAAAATTTCTAACTTATTTGATGATTAAGGACATGGAGAGGACAAGGGATTATCAGGAATATCAGGAGTAAAGGAGATATCAAATGATTATGAGGATATGGATATGATATTTAAGGATTAGGATAGGAGATATCGAGGGATTTGAAACGAATAGAAATGATTAGGATAAGTTGTGGCGATATCGATGGATTTAAAGGGCTTAAGAAGTAATAGGGAGCTTGAGAATTATTTAAAATGTTCAACAAATTCAAGGGGTTAAAAAGAATTTTGAGAGATAAAGTGGATTCCTCCACATCTAAGTATCATTCCTCCAAATAATCTTTATCCGCTTATATCCTCTCTATCTCATATCCTCTCTATCACTCTGAGTCTACCTTAATCCTTCAATCCATGATATCTGTGATTTATATCAGGTCCCCTGTATCCCTGATATCTATTACGTAATAATTTTTAAGTAAACTTCTTAACTCCTGACATTTTTAAAATCCCGTTAAGGGATTTGCTATTTCGGATTGCACAATAATATGGCAAGAATATAAGAAAAAGTCAATAAAACATCTTTGGATGGGATATCATTTATATTAGGTAAAATTTTGGCATAAAAATAGGTGGCATTCTAATAAAGGGTGGCATTCAATTAAATGGAGGCATTCTATTTTTCAATCACCTTCCAAGGTGGCATTCTATTATAGGGTGGCATTCAAATAGAGGGTGGCATTCTAATACAGGAAATACGGTATGTTCAACTTAAGATTAAATTTTAATAAAATCCTTAACAATTTACTATGTGTTAATTTAATATTAAATTAATAAACCATGTTTTGTTTTGGATAATCAACAAAGCGAAAGTGTCAGACAAAGAACTTTATATTAAAAAACCTTTACGTAATAAATTAGATTTTTATTTTAAATTAAGTTATGGAAATTTTTGTTAATTGAAATTCTTTAAATTAATATTTTTTCATAAAAAGGGTTTTTCTTTAAATTTCTTTTAGTAAGGTTACATTATTCTAAGCATACATTAATTTCTATCTAAATTTTATCTTTACTGTGTAAGCATATAATTAAAATATTCCAAAGTATGTTTTGAGACCAAACAGTTTGCATTATCATTTCCGATCTGAAATATTATAATATAAATTGAATGAAGGAAATAATTTAGAATAACCTAAATATGGTATGTATACGCCAATTAAAACTCAACTATGTATATAGTAAAAACATGATAAAAATTTGAATAAAATTAGAAATAACATATATTCGTTAAATGATGACACAATTATAATTAAAATGTAAACATAAAAAAATGACATTCTTATGATTTTTGATATTTATAAAGATTAATATTTTTAAACAAAGTTATTTATGTTTTAATGTAGATGAAATTGTACGCAGCAACATTAAATCTTTTGCACTCAGCAATATTTATTTCATATTTTAAAAAGCTTTAAAGTTAGTGAAAATAAATACTAAACTCTTTTACAATATAAATACAATTATTAGAATTACTATGAATGATAAATAACAGAAGAAATTTACATATAATATATAAAGGGAAAAATGCAAGGTAATTTACTAATAAAAAATTAGATTAATTTATTTGTTTTATTGTGATTTGAAAAATATTTGGGGTTTGTTTGGGGTTTGCTTTTATTTGGGGTTGTTTTAAAAATATTTGGGTGTGCTTTTTATTGTAAAAATTTTTTTAATCTAGATATTTTCAATAAATTACAACAGGGAGTGATTGCTTCCAATCACCGCTAATGATGACAACCTTTCCAGCAAAGGGAATTTTCTTATTTCGGTAAATCATTTTACGGCAAAGGGCGTCGACATTTTCAAATAAGGTTCTATCAAGCATAGTAATTTCATCATAATTACAACACTGCTCTCAATAATTCGACGTCCAAAAAAGCTTTCGAATGGAACGCTGGGAAGGCGGCCAGGTTCGTGGTCAATACCAAAACGGAAGGCGGAATGTTTTAAAACACATTTTTAAAATAATTTTTAAACAATTTAAAACCACTGGCAGCAATGCCGGTAGATGCAGTAGGAAGAACCTTTTTGCCTGTTCTTCTCAAATGGTAGAGGAGGAAATTTTATAAAAATGTTTTGCCAGTGCCGCCATCACCGGATAAGAAAGAGCTTTTGGGGGGGATTTGTCATCTGTGACAGAGTTAATAATTAGGTCAAAAAAGTTCTGTTGTTCAGGGTTTAGTTGGGCACTATCAAATGAAGAAGTGTCTACAGTTGCATCTCTATCATCATCGTTTAAATGGTGAGGGAAAAAGAAGTTATCAATTGCTGCATTTGGGTCATCAGTGAGGGAATTTGTAGGATTTGGAAGATTATAATGGGCCATAGTTTTACCGTTAGAGAGTAAATATCTTTCAATTATGGCAAAATCTATGTCAATACGAATGGGGCGTTGAGCGTCAGTGCAACGACGGTCATACATATGTTCTATAAACATATTCCAAAGGTGTAATGCATCAATTACACAGGACGAGGTTGAACCGAATGAAAGGATATTTACGAACAATTGTCGCATCTGAGAAGAGTTAAGTGATTGGGAACCCTCCTAAGAGTACGTTCCCAGGCTGAGTTGTCTTCGAAAAGTCCATGCTGCCTTGCAGCCTCTGCAAAGGTATTATACTTTGTACCATTAACGATAAGGAGGTGGTTTGGATCACCGGGGAAGTGTTTAATAAGGACATAAAGGGCAAACAATTCTTGTTCACGTGGAGAAACAGGGTAAATACGGCAGAGAACGAGATTTCCTTTTTTGGTTTTCTTTTTTCGGGGCAACCACTGTGTTATATCCTTATGGAAGGCATGTGTCGAAATTCGGTTTGATTAGCATACCTCTTTCAATTCATCTATATTTCTTTCCAATTCTCTAATCGTTTCTGTTGTCCAATATAGCTGTCTTCTCAGCTGATTTTCCGTTGCGTTCGGCCCTAACGCCGCCGGAATTTCCCTTTCTAATACTCCTTTTAAGTTTCCAGCCAAGATTTTAACCTGCAGATTCGTAAATACCGACATTCTGCTAAATAGTTCAGGAAACTAAGTTCCGTTTATTAAATTATATAAAATTCTAAAAATTTTATACCCAATTCTTAGATTAATTTTAATCTAACCCCAGAAAGTTTAAATTAACTTTTCCAAGTTAATTCTAAGTGAAAAAATTTTTTTTTAATTTAAATTTGGCTCTTCCAGGCCTTTAATTTAATTAAATTTATTTAAAAATAAATTCACCTCCCCGCAAGTGTTGTCCAAGTTTAATGCCGTGCTCGCCAGATGTGAAATTCGATTCGATTAGGTCCTACAACACTTGTTTCCAAAATATATGTAAATAAAATATTTTCCAAATATTTTCCAAATAATTAATTTATTCCAACAATAAATAATATTTTTAATATAGAGAAAAGGAATTAGCTTTTATGTTAATACATAACGAATGAATGATTGAAATCCAAAGAAAGGGAAAAATACATTTAGTTTTATAGGAAGTTAATTAGCGCCACTAAGGGCGATCATTCTTTCCTATTCTCAAGCTTAGTCATCGCCACTAAGGGCGGAAATATTATATTAGCAAAAAAGAATGAGAAACTTAATCGCTACAAAGAGAGAAAAAAATGATTAAGTTTAAAGAGATAAGGGGACAAAGATTAAAAAAGAAAGAAATTGGAACAGGTGAAAAATGTGTGAAATAAATAAAAATTTATCAATATTTTACTAAAAATGTCGAACTTCGACAGTCGGCCTTTTTTCTGGTTTATTCCAATTTTTTTTTATTAAACATATTAAAATATAAGGACAAGGCACAACATACAAGAAAAGCAGAAATCGCAATAGTTAGAGCGAGTAATGAGAAAGAGAAAAAAATTAAAAAACATTCTTCCTGTTGTTTAATCATATTCTTTTCTAAGATTTAAAAATTATTCAAATAAATCTTTTATGTTAAATGTTCAGATGCTATTGGACAAAATTTTAATTTGTGAAAAATACCAAAATATATTAAATGTATAAAAATTTTTTTATCTAGTATTTGCTAAAGTATATAATAGAAACAAGAATTTTAAATATGGGTAAGAATTTTAGTTTAAATTTTTTAATCTGTATCGATTTTGTATCAATCAACAGACAATTAAGTTCGAACAGTTATTTATTTTCTATTAATTTGAAAAAATTTTAAACTCTAATTTGATTGTAGTAATTAATATTTAAAACTGTAATATATTAACAAAGAAAGACAATTTATCAAAATTTATAATGATATATTGTAAAAAATTTATTTTTTTATATTTTTGCCAACATTTTGAAAAACAAAATAAAAATTTGGTAATATACTATATTAATAATTTAAGAATCTACTATTTTACATGTTTTATTCAAATGGAAAATTGTTCGAAATTGATAAATAAATAAAATCAGTCAAAACGAAAAAATAGAGAAAAATGTTAGTAAAAAGAAAAAATCCATAAATTTAAACGAATTCAATGATTTTAAATCTGAATAAAAGTAAAAATAATTAAAATTAAATAAAAATTAATTAAATACGTTTAAATTAAATAAACTTCATTTAAAAGCACTTTTTTGTATTTAACAAGGGCCCAACGCCGACCGTTACTCAGGAGATTAAGATTGTGCTCCCAGGCGCTTCTATTTTTCATACTTCCAAAAATTCAAATTTTATCACCTTAAAATTCGAAATTAATACCAACAAATCACAACCATTCCATCTAATTCTAAATTACCCATAAATTATTATTAAGCTCCGCCTAAATTGGCTAAATTACTGAAACATAAATATTATAACAAAATTGGCATATTAATATGAATCGGCCTATTACCCTTATAAAAAAATAATTTAAATCGACTCATTTATTTTAAATCCATTGTAATTTTTTTATAAGTAATCAAAGGGAAATGCCTAAACCTTTTCATTAATACATATAATGAATCACCCGTAATCAAAAACATTTTATCTAAATTTTGTTTACATATTTGCAACACTTCGTGAGAAATCTTGTAATTAATTTCGTCAGAACATTAATATTATAAATTAAATAATTTCATTAAAAAACTTTTTTTTTAATTTTATTTTTTACCCCGAAAAACTAGTGCTTATCTTCCTCCTCTATTGACGCTTAAATATAACGATACCCACTCTGAGTAGACATACAATTAACAATTTATTAGTTTTGCTAAAACAATTCACTTACTTAACTTAAAGCGGAAAGGTTATGAAATAAATGGATAGTCTCGAAATGACATTTGATAGTTAATCTTATTATGACAATCAAAATGCCAACGTAGATTAAAACCGAGGCAATAAGTAAAATTTTCTAGAGTTCCATAGTAGTTGTAGAAGCAAAAGTGGGGTAAAGGCCGTTGACATAAAATTTAAATAAAAAGTAAATTAATTTACCGTATTTTCTCTAAAATAGCCCCCGGGGGTTATTTTTTTCGATCGACCTCCAGAGGATGGCTATTTTAGAGGGGGGGCTATTTTAGAGGGGGGGGTTATTTTTTTCGATGCCTAAATTTTTTGAAAACGTAAATTTTTTTACGAAATTTTAAATAATATTTTTCTAAAATTTAATAGAATTCATCATGAACTAAACGTCTCTTAAAGAAAATCATAGCCCAAAAACTTCCATTAAGTAATCCTCAGTCCTTAAATTCATCCAAGACTATATTTAAGGTTCAGGATACCTAATTAAGAATTAATTTTAGATTATTATCCCACTCGTATACATCTTAGTTAAGTCCATAAAGTTTAATAATATTAAAAGGGGTTGGATTAAGATGCCTATCTTGGCATTTTTAGGTATTAAAGTCAATGTGACATGACTCTAATCCTTCATCGAGAGATCAAGTGGATAATAGATCAAGTGGATATCCATCATAATCCCCTTATATCCCTTCAAATCCTCGATATCCCCCATAATCATTTCTAATTTTATTGACAAATAAGGATTAAACATTGCTGTGCTTTGAAAAATACAATGCCAAAAAATAATTAAATATTTTATGGGAGGGGGCTATTTTAAAGGGGGGGTTATTTTAGAGGGGGGGCTATTTTAGAGAAAATACGGTATTTGTATTAGTAAATAAAATTTAATATATAACTTGAGTGAAAAAAGTTTTTTGGAAATTTTCTCAACATAAAAAATACTAGAAGAGAGATTGGCTGCTTCTTTATAAATATTCTATTAAAAATATTAAAAATTAATAAAAAATTTTTAAATTTAATTTTATAATTTCCATTAAATTTAATATGAAATGGGCAATTAATTGTTGTATGTAGAAAAATATAAAATTCAAAGTTATAACAACATTACTATCTTAAGTAATGAAGAAAAATTTAAAAAATGTTTAAAAAGTTATAATCTACAAAAAAGATGAATAAATTAATTGATTGATATTATTTTATAATTATATTTTATCGATAGTTACTTTAAATAATAAATTGGAAAGAGAGTGTGATTTGCTTGATCAACAAAACGATCTCCTCAATCAAAAACTCATCAAAGAAAAGTCAAAAAAGCCCTTCTACTTTTAAAACAAATTTACGTTCCATTTTTTCTTAATGTAATCAATTAAATATAGTAATTTATCTATTAGCGATTCAATTATAATAATTAGATTAATATAGATGATAACTTTATTTATTCCAGTATGTAAATTAGATAATTTCAGGATGCTTCTTTTATATTGTTAGCGGTCTTACGTTTTGCTATACTGCTCCAATGTAAAAATTCGTTATTTTCTTAAATTTTTTACGCTTATAGTTAACTATAATACTTAGTTGAATTCAAAGATTTTATTAAACACTACACAAAAGTATATGTTTATTATAATGTTATTATTATAATCATTAGAATTTCTAGCTTTTGAAATAAAAACCATTCATCAGACATCATTATACTTAACAAGATGAACGAGACTTTAGACAATACTTTTATCTCAACAATTATCTAAATTTATAAGATACAACACAAGTGGTAAATAAGGACCAAGTAATGTTCACCGTTTTTACATATTTTTCTTTAAAGTATTGAAATGTAAAATTAGTAATTAAATACAGACCGATATGGAATAAAAACACGTGTAAAATTTAAATATATAAAATAAATAATTATTAGCAGTAAATGTCCTAGATCAACAATAAATATATAAATTTTATCTCTTAATAAATTCAATTGTTTAAAATAATGATATTGATAGTTTAAAAAATAAGAATTTTACATTATCTATCTATATGTATCGAAATAAATTGCTAAGTATGTAACATATAATTTATTTTACAACTGGAAGGAAATATCAAGTGAAAAATGAGTCGACTTATAATTAATGATTTAGATTTAATATTAAATAAACATAATAAATTAAATAATGACATTTAGTCATTGCATTTGCATTTAGTCCTTGCAAAAGCATTGACCAAACTACATTCCTCCTAATACAGTAAAAGGAGAATCATTTGAGCGGGGGCAATGGAATTTTCTAGAAAAAATCTTAAAAAGCTTGTCTGTCTTTTCAATTTAGAATTTTTAAAAAACTAAAAAAAATAATTCAAAAATATTTCCCAATAAAAATCGAAGGAAACAAACATTTTACTTTTTTAAAAAATAAAATTGAAAAAAAACATTTTCATTCTGAACAGCAATTATTAGTTCTGTAATTGTGGCAGTTTTAATTTTTGCTTTTCTAAAATATTGTAAAATTTTTCAAAAATTTTAATAATTAAAATTTCTAAATTGGATTATAAATTTGTTTTATCAAATTAAAATTTTTCAAGATACAAAGTTCTAAACTTTATATTATTCAAGGAAAAAATATGGAAAACGAGAGCAACAGTATACTAGGATAAAGATAAATGAAAAAAATATAAAAAACTTATAATGTATTAAATGAAAGGTATAAAATTTGCTTTTTAGATGAGTTTTTGAAATAGATGAAGCAGAAGTGGTTGAGCTATAGTACGTATATGGTATATAGCCATCGAAAAATGAAGTATGGATACTGTATTCTATATAATAATATTTATATACTATTTTAAATCAAATTTAAAAATTGAATGCAAAAATAATTATTAAATTTAACAAAAAATATTGAGTACGTTAATTCGCAATAAAATTATTTGTTTTGCAGGAATGTAGGAATTATTTAAAGAATTTAGTTCAAGTCTATTATAGTTAATTAAAATATTTTTAATATAAAGATAAACATGTAAAGAAAAAATATTTGGCTATGACGCATGCTCGCTTTGTCCATTAATCGCTAATACAGAATTTATTTTCTACATCAAATACTATCAACGAATATCAAAAAAATAGCTAATTATTAAATTTATTGCCAAATATCTATAATAAATTTTTTTTAAATAGTAATCTAAAATTTGTAGAATCAAATTAATTTAAAATTTTTAAAAAGCAATTTAAAAAATTGCAATCATTATCTTTAATTTTGAAAAGAATTTTTTAGTTTTTAGTAAATTAACTGGTCGTGTTACTTTTGTGCATCGCGGCCCTACAGCACGTCGTTCTTTTGACAGATGTGATGTTTTGTTGGATGCTGGTAGTCAAACGATCTACAAGTTATTAGAGTATATGGATATAAACATAATGCTGTAAAACTTCAATCAATTCATATAAACGTATTTAATATTATATTAAATTTTAACATAATTTAAATTAAATTTAATTATAATTAAATTTTAATTATATATTTAATTAGTATATTTCCTATTTAGTATATTTCCTATTTAGTATTTCCTATTAGCTAATTACAGTTAGTCTTAAGCAAATTCAGTTGTGTGAGCTGGTCTGATGTTTAAAAATGTAAAAAACAAATAAATTATTCATTATAATGTAAAAGACCAGATATAATCTTAAAATTTATAAAAAAATTACATTAATCATAGTAAATAAAATTAAATAAATATATAAAACATACACAACTATCTATAAATAATTATAGATAAATCATAGTTGATTTACATAACTTATTTGTTTGTTATGAATTTGATGTAATTTTAGACTTTTATTAATGTGGAAAAATAAAATTTGAAAATAAAATCAATCAATTTAGTTAAAAACGTTTTACTGCGAATTTATTATAAATTTACCTCGAGCATAACTGGTATATTAAACTGCATAAATAAATATTTTTACATAATATAAAAACAGAAATATTTGCGAAAGTTTTATCATAATAAAATAATAAATAAAAATATCATTATTTCAGATTTCAAGAAAATCTATTCACAATGTTTTTAAAATAGAACTTGTAAAAATGATATTTTCCATAACCAATTTTATTCATCCGGTTATTAAATCAAAAAATTCTTTATTTTAATAAATGAATAATAAATATTAGCAATACTACATATTTTTGTCGTACTACAAACGGAATTAAATGGACATTCTTTTTAAAAACTACAACGAAAACGACGATCCTAAATGATTTGAGCCCAACAAGATGCAAAAAAGTTTAGGCTCTACCTCAATACGGTAAAATATTAATACACTCCGCCACATAATTATATGAACACCCCTAAATTTCCACTTTTTATCGTATTTAGCAGGCAAATACCGATTTTTAACCTTAATATATTTTAGAAACCGGCTCAAATCGCCTTAGAAAAAAGAAATTCTGAAGATGGTTTTATGGTAAATAAAATTTTTTTAGAAAATTTTCAATTTTTCGACTGCCACATAATTATATGAACACTTTGGGTTTTCGTATTTTCAAAGGTAGGAAAAATCTATAAAAATTCCAAAAAACTTATTTATCGATGCTAAGAAAAAATAAAAAAGAACTAAGCCCATAACTGTTTTCAGTTTCGAGATCTCGAACCCCGAAAATCAACGTAAAACAGGGGTAAGCAGCTTCGAAAATTTTTTTCGACCCCTTATGGATTATTTTAAAATATTATTTTAGGCTTATCTGAAAGCCCTTGAAATTTGCTACAAGATACCATAAATGATATTTTTCAGAAAAAATACAATTAAGAGATATTTACTTTAATTCTTCCGTAGTGATCTTATAGGGCATTTTATGGGGCAATTAGTGTTTTTTTGAGACTTAGAGATTTAACAGCTAATAATATTCCAGAATATTTTTTCTGGAAAATGAGATAATTGCTATCTTGTAGCAAATTTCAAGGGCTTTCAGATAAGCCTAAAATAAAATTTTAAAATAATCCATAAGGGGTCGAAAAAAATTTTCGAAGCTGCTTACCCCTGTTTTACGTTGATTTTCGGGGTTCGAGATCTCGAAACTGGAAACAGTTATGGGCTTAGTTCTTTTTTATTTATTCTTATTATCGATAAATCTGTTTATTGGAATTTTTATAGATTTTTCCTACCCTTAGAATTACGAAAACCCAAAGTGTTCATATAATTATGTGGCGGTCCAAAAATTGAAAATTTTCTAAAAAATTTTACCTTTAAACGATTTTCAGATTTTCTTTTTCCTAAGACGATTTTAGCCGATTTCTAAAAGATATTAAAGTTTAAAAAATATTTCGGCATATAAATACGGTAATAAGTGGTATTTAGGGGTGTTCATATAATTATGTGGCGGAGTGTACTTAATAATAAATAAAATATAATATTTATTAATTTATTTAATAAATAAAATAATTTTTAATGTTTTCAACAAAAAATTAATAAATTTTATATGGTTATTAGTAAATGGGTATGTATAATAATGCCTAAATGTAAAAAATTATAAATACTGAACTAATATGGTATTAAGACAACGTATCTGGAGTCACTAACAACAATCTTGTGCAAGTAACCATTATTAATGCTCCAAACCATTATTAAATACAATAATTTCATAATTTGAATGACTATGAGGATAATTAGAACAAATTAATTTATTATTTATAACGAAAAGTAATTTAGATAACAATATAAATTTATTTTTCAAAAATAACAGTAAAAATAGTAATTAATAGGAAAATTATTATTAAAAATTTTCAAAAAGGAAAGGCTTAGCCGCTATATTGTACAATCGGACTGCCCGAAAATAAAAATTAAAGAAATTAAAACAAATTAGTTTAGTAAAATTAATGTTATTAGAATGATCATAATTTCAATTAATAGTTGTATTAAAATATTATTAAATTTCAGGAATGGATTTTCTCGAGATTAAGCTTTTTGAAGTTTGCACTTAAGCTTTTTGAAGTTGCATATTTCCTTTAATACTTATATTTCCTTAATGATAATAATATTTAAATCAAAATTAGAACGGAATTTTTGATTTAGATCTTATCGATTAAAATTATTTAAGGTTTAAATTATTATCTATTAAAATTTTATTTTTTAAAAATTAGTATTTATATTTATTAAATAAATATAATTTTGATATATCAGCTTAAATTATTACTGCATAATTATATTTACTCATTTAAAATTTTTTAAATGAAAAAAACTGAAAATTTCACATAAGATATATAAAAAAATAATGAAATAAATATTATAAAATTAATAATTTAAAATAAGATATAATAATTTGAATAAGAAATTTATTATTTTAATATACATATATTTAAAATATTTTATTAGAATAAAAAGTTTTGATAATTAAAATTTTAATAAAATTTAATAACACAATAAGCAAATAAACATAATCTTAAAAAATAATATATGTAGAATATATATTGACAATGAAAGCGTCATTATAATTGAGCTATAATTATTTTTGAATGAGAATATTGTATTTTAATTATAAAAGCTCAAAAATTATATTCTGATACGGCAAGAATAGCTGCAAGAGATTGCTTCGGCAGTAAAAAATTAAAAAAAGGTGTTTAAAAGTTTAAAACAATATAAATGTCTTAAAATAAAATTATACTTCATCCAATTTAATAAACAGTATTTTATTAATTCTATGCGCGAAGTAAAAAGGGAAATAAATTTAATATAACTGATGAAAAAATGGTTAGAATTTTTCTTAATTTAAATATTCATATTTACTTGTACAAAATGATTTAATTTAAAAAATATAAAAAAGGCTTATACATATAACTAACTTGGTACATATAACTAACTTGGTGTTTTCTTGAAATTAATTACGACAACTAGACAAGACTAAAAGCGATCGAAATAAAATTATCGAAAACGGTTGAATTGCTTGAATTAATGAATAAAAATTGGGTAATTTGAGCATTAAAAACTTTTTTATTAACCATTCTAATTTTAATATAATTTATATAATATGTTAGTTAGAAAAGCAGACAACGCAAGACACTTCTAAAATTGTAGCCGTGTCTTTAAAAGATTTTGCAAAAAATATTTGAATTTGATTTCACAACTTTTGCTAGTAATAATGTTTTATAACAAACCCTAGAAACTCAAGTATAACATTCGCTGACTTATAACTGCGCATCATAAAATTATATTGTATTTTCATTTATTTTCTAGATTTCATATTTAAAATATTTCATTTATATATTTTGTATAATTTTTCTTAAATTAATAGCAGAGCTGAAATGAAGTGAATTGATGAATGATACATTATATTAAATCGGACATTAAATAGGAGTTTAATTTATATTAGAATTTTTTGGATATGTGAAATAATATTGCCTTAATCAAACAATTAAATAAATTTAGAAATCAATATGCAAGAGCGAGAGGAATTTCTCCTGAAGTACCTACATTCGGATCATTAATCCTTGTAAAATATAACAAATATTAATATGTATTAGTATAATAAATGCTATTTAAAATATAATAAAAAAAATGATAATGCCAATGAAGTCTAAATGTAAAAATGTTAAAAAGAATATTAATGGAGAATGAAAAAAATTGACTTAGGGCGACTTAGATTTTGTTAGGGCGACTTAGATTTGAAATTGACTTAGATTTTATATCTCTAAAAAGATACAAAATAATAATTTATTAATTCTCAATGATGAAATAAAAAAATTTTTAATATAACAAAAAATTACAATTAACTTTGGTTGAATCATAGAGTTCTTAATATATTTTTAATTAAAAATAAATAATAGATAATAGACTATCGTTCAATAGAATCTAGAATATATTATAATTAAATAATGGTTTATTTGAAGGCAGAATTTATTAAGCGAAAAAAATCGTATAGGATTCTGCCCATTTTGTTTCAAAAGAAAAGTTATAATTGAATAAATACATTCATGTACTTTGATATAACTGATTGACCAATAATAAAAAAATAAATAATTGGAAATTTCATGTAATTGGTTTATTTTTATTTTATTTTCAAAATTTACTAACACTTGGTACTAAGGAATGAGAAATAATTATAGAAAAATTGATACTAAATATATACTACTGACGCTTGAATATACCGATACTAACCTCTGTGTAGTCAAACAATTACCAATTTATATTTTTAAAAACAATTCAATTATTTTACATTAAACTGAAAATGTTCTGGAATAAAAGGATAGTCAGTCTCGCGAGTCTTCTTGAAATTCAATATGAGATTCCATATATTTATAGCAATAAATTCTATTATCTTGAATACTGATGTTAAAGAGAAAGTATAATGGAATGGGAAGAAAAGCTAAAGTACATCATATTAACGTAAACAAGACGATTACTACCATGATTAAATAATGAATAATTTTAACGATTCTTCAGTACATGTTTAATTATAGTAGTAATAGTAATTAACTTTAATAAATATTATAATTAATTTTTAATATTATGCTTAATTTTATAATTGCACTTTTTAGTTTTTAAACATTTAGAGAGTAATGTTATTTCATATGTGGTTCACGAAAAATGTAATGATGAAACTTTATTATTTACAGTTTTAAACGATTTTGTGCTAATCAAAGACAAGAGTTGAAAATTAAAAATGAAAGTATATTTTCGAAAAAATATTAAATAAATCAGTAGTAAAATAAATATAAAATAAATATTTTAAGATGATAATTATAATGAACAAATTATTTTAAATGAATCTAAAAAATTATACAAATTAACTTTGAAATTAATCCAAATTAAATAAATATCCAAACAACGACGCCACTATTCCTAAATTGGAACTACAAGCATTGGCAATCGGCACAAAAGTTATTAAATTTCTCCAAAAGGCTAATTAAATTTCTCCAAAATATCACTAATTTACTTTTGAATTAATTTACATTTTAATAAAAATTAACTTTATTTGGATAGTTTGAAGAATAGATTTTTATTCGGAACTTTTGCTGAACAATCATCGGGAGATTGATGTATTTTTCAATATTTTACTCAATATACATATTGTTTGACCCGTTTCCGTCCGTGTTTTGTCCGAGTCAGTTCGTCTCCATTTTCACTTTCCATTTTTTCATTCCTGGCAGGTAATGAAAAAACGATTCCGCACTTTTTTGGGATAGGGTCAAAATTTAAGTTAAAAATTAAGAAAAATAAAGTGATTAATTAATTTTAAGATTATATCCAAATAATAAATAAATATATAATTTTTTTCAAAAATTGGACTAAATATTGTTTGCGTTCACTCAGATGTCAGACTTTTTAAATAGTAAATTATAAAAAATAAAATAAAAACTAGAATCAAAAATTAAAACTTGATTTTTATTTATGATTTTGAATTATAAATTGAGTACCAAAACGTTATCCAACGCCTAATATTCCCTTAAATGTAGGAAGATATTTAATAATATTAATCATACATATATATAAGTAAATAATAATATCAATCTATAATATTAATATAATAAATTTGCTATTAAATCAGTCGTGAAGTGTGTTGGGGATCAGCGATAAACTTACATAAAAATATAAAAAGAAAATATTAATGGCTTGTTCAACATCATTAAAATAAAATATGTGAAAAACATCAAAAAATATAATATTTTCTTAATCGATGAAAGGCTATAAAGACGAGTCATTTCTGTTTTTGAAGAATCAGATTGCGTTTTCTAAGGTCGATGCATTTCAAACTTGTTTAAATAAATAATAAAGACTAAAAAATAAAATAATAATCAAGATTTAAATTTATGTTAAAAAATATTTAATAAACATATTATTCTAATAATATTATTTGGTATTTATTAATTAAATTTTAAATTCTGCTATATTTGCTAATTTAAATTCAAAAAATATTAATCAAATTTATTTTCAAGCGTATTGTAAAATTGATTCATCAATTTTGTGTTGTTTCAATTTAAAAATTTTTGATATGTTGTATTATTATAATTGTAAAATAAATTAAATTCTTCTCAGGAAATTGAGGATCTGTAGTTAAAACAATTTTTTATCTTTTATTTTTTATCAATTTCGCGCTTTTCAGAAGTGCAAAATCTTCCTTTAATATTTCTCTTTATATTAATAGATTACTTAACTACATTAATAGTAAGACTGTTAATATTGTTTTGTTGATTTTTATGACATTTAATTTCTATATAATAGGAATAATTTTCTGGTCGTGGTTCTGCTCTCTTTTTATGTATTATTGTCTCACTTGCATTATTATAAAATTAAATATATATTAAATTGTGTTTGAAATAGATAATTAAATTAAATAAATTACTTAAATAAAAAGATTAGGCAGAGTTACTATATTTGTGTGAGCTCAGCTTAATGAAGAAAATACAGTTAAAAATAATTATTAATTATTTGAAAAGGTTTATTATAATTATTTAAATAAATTAATGAATTAATCAAAACAATATCAATTTAAAATTTTATACAAAATTATTAGAAATATCTGTAAAAATTAATTTTATTATTTATATTTTTTCTAACTTATAAACAAATAAATTTTTTAATTGTAAATATAAGAAAACCCGGTACTAACCTTAGAGGAAGTTTGTGACAAAGAAAAACTAATAAGGAAACAATAAAAAAGAAATTTGTACTCCCTCTCATATATAACTATGTATGTGGTGCAAACGAATAAAAGGTGAAAAACATACTAGGTGCGAAATGTTTTATAAGTATAATTATTTTATAAGTAAACTAGAATTACGACAAAACTCTCTGCTATATTGCAGGATCCTTTTTCTTGAATCTGATGAAAGGAGTTATTTTTTAATAATTTCAAATTGCTAAATATGAAAAATTCAATTAGCTCCGTGTATTAACTTTTACTAAAACTTCTTGTTGGACTTGAAGGCGATGGTTATTGTTATATTTTCGTATGAGAGTTATTAACTCTCAGAAAATAATTCTATATTTAGAAAATTATTTTATAAGTAAAATTACTTGCAAATCTTAAGCAGCAACATCAACCATCTAATTAACTAACAAGTTACTTAAAATATCATAATAACAATGAGTATAATGTCAAAAAACGAGTTAAAAATATAAAAGATCAAGAAACTTAAATACGCTAAAAATACTACGTTTTATAAGTAAAATTCAAAATAAACAATATTAATAATTATAAATCGATAATATAAATCATTTTAAATCACCATAAGGATTTTATTATTGATATTTGCAAATAGACAAGTACGAATAATAAGTACCAATATTAATACCCACAATTATGAATACTGGGTGCGAAATGTATATAAGGAGCGTAAATTAGATTTAAAAAAAGGAAAAATTCTAATTCATTTTAATTCTAATTCTAATCAGATTCATTCGGACTTAATGAATAATATTTAGTACTTACTAATATAAATAATGAATACTTAGGCAAGAATAATTCTTTTAAGCAAATAACGGGTGAAGCTTTTACACAAATAAACTATAAACTTTGTCCATTAAAGAAGATTACTGTTTATAATGTTTATTTGTCAGCTTAAAATACCAAAAGTTTTCTCATCCATTACAATATTAAATGAAAACAGCAAATTGGTAAATCTGAGGTAATCTGACTAATTTTTTATTCAATTATTATTAAATAATTTGATATAGAATCTTAATTTTATTCATAACCAAATTTATTCATAAAACTCAAATTATCTTATTTTAGCAGTGTAGTTCATTTATTAATAAGTATTTATTAGAGTATCGAGTCCTACTATATATACTTTCCCCATAGTTTGTGGGGAAAATATACTTTTATCAGCAGATTAATTTAATAGAAATAAAATAAAAATACAATAATTTAATAAAATTTACTAAATAATTTTTGATATTTAGAGGATTCCGAGAATATAGTTAAAAGTAGAAATGGATAGAATTATTTTGGAGGAAAATGATCTTAAAAATTATTTTACAAAACTTTCTTTAATCTTTAGAGCTATAATTCAATAGTCTAGGCTTCAAAAATGGAACTAAATCAAATTTCCATGAATTATGTAAATTAGTCAATACCAACGAGATTTGGTGAAGCAAAAAATTAAAAAAAATTTTAATTAAAAAAAATTTAAAACATTTTAATTTTTTGGAAGTTCTTTGAATAAATAAATTGTTAAATTAATTTAAACACTTGAAAAAAATTTTACATATGTAAATATTTTATATTCTTCTAAAAAAAGGGTTTTCCCAAGGAACAGGAAGTTTCCATGATAAGAACCACAACCGATCAGTTTTAGAATTAGTTTTACTTTAATTAAAATAATTTTATCAGTTATATTTTAAATAATCAAGTTAGATAATGCCTAATCAAATAATAATGCCTAATCATAAAGTAAAAATTTAGAAATTTATGTCCTTAATGTTTCTTATATTTTAATATTATTTTTTAATTGCATGTCTGATTATTATTGATTTTAGAGGCATAGCTTTAGAAGCATAGCACTTTCTCTATTCCCTAATTAATTTCATAGGTGGCTCCACAGCTGTTGCAGTACAACGATTGTTTCAACCATTTTTTTAAATTAATTATAAAATATATACGTTGACGTTAAATATCAGGAGTGAGTTGCTAAGCAAAAAAGTTGAAAAATCTTCAATTATAACATTAATTTACTTTAATATTAATCAATTAATAAGGGACTTTAAAGGGATTCTTATAACTAAGTGTTAAGAGAATTCTTATTTATTAAAAAAAGAAAATTGTCAAAGTGTATATCAGAAAATAATATATTGAAAAATAATTTTTATAATAATAAAAAATAATAATAAACAATAATAAGAAAATAATAAAAATAATTTGTAAAAATCTAGATGAAATAAATGATAATTTTATCGAATATTAAAGCAATTTTTAATCAGTAAATTTTTCTAAAAGCACGAAATTACCTATCCTTTTCTAATTCATGAATTGCTGATTTAATATTTGAGGCATCTTCACATACACAACAAATTAGTTTTTCGTTTCAATACCATTTGTAACTAAACAATTTGTAATTTTTTCTTCTAAAAATTGCCATACTGACGAAATCCTGACATGGGGAATGCCAGAACCATATCATTTCCATGAAAATTCTGATCAACTCAGTGTATTGTTACACTAAATTATTTTTTGCGTAAAATTTTGATAAACCTTTATAAAATTTTGATAAACTTTTATAAACTCCAGTACATATGTGTGTGATTCTCATGCCTAGACAATTAACGTTTTAATTTTAGTTCTTAGAAATAAAATATTCCAAGTATTGCATATTTTTATTTTTGATTTTTATTTCTATTTCAATTTTTAATAATTAATTTATTTTATATCAATTTTGTATATTTTATGCATAAAGTAAAATTAAATCGTATTTAATAAATGATAAAATATTCCAATTTTAATATTTTTTCTAAGATTCGAAATAAATTTTCCTTCAACATGGACAAATCTCTATACATTAGCAATTGATTATGTGTAAACTCTCACGCGTCAGTTGTTTGGTTTATACATACTAATTTTTTAACTTATTACAGAATATTTTTGTATAATTGTATTTTAAAATATCTTTTCAATTAGTATTGCCATTTTATTTGAGATAATAACTAAGTGTGCTATTTTCGATAAAATAATCTAAAAAAATAAAATATAGTTTTTCTAAATTTACATAGAAACAAACATAATATTAACAATAAATCTTCATATTTTTATTTCTTTCAAATCACAACAAATACTGTATAAATATATTTTTAAGAGTATTAATTTTTCAGAATTCTATTTTCAGATTTTATTTCGATTAATAAACTTAATTTTAATTATTTAAATTGAAGAATTAATATAATTTATTTAATTTATTTTAGTAGTTAATAATAATAAAAATAGCTAAGTCAAAATCAATTAATAATTATCATTATAAAAGAATTTAAATTTTTATTGATACTATTTAAGGATTTAAATTTGGTAATTAATCGTTTTAATTAAAATTTCATTTAAATTTTTAGCATACTTATATCATAATTCTCTCTCTCGACTTTATTACTTATTCTCGTAATCTTTATAATGTAATATATGTTATATTGACGATTTAAGATGCACATAAACAAAAGATGTTTAGTGCATGGGTCAATCCATCATTTGTTTATATCTCCGTACTTAGTATTAAGGCTTATAATAGAAGTTTTTATTAGTGATACATAAGTTTATTAATAATTTTAATTTTAAATAATTTTATTAATGATTTAATAATTAAATCATTAATGATTTAATTTATTAATGATCTTTTATAAATAGAGAAATATATCTTTATGGTTCTTTTTTGTTCGAATTGGTCTTCTGCCATATCAAATCATTAAAAGGAAGCCGTATTTTTAAATAATGTAAAATCTTTTAATATGGAAAATATAATGATGAAGATATTAGTAATTTTATTTAATTTAATAGTTCAATTTAAATTTTTAAATTAATTTAAAAGTATTTCTTTCAAATACAATTGCAAAATTTGATTAAAGCTTTTAATAAACTTTTAGAATTTTTAATAGTATTTCTTTCTAAACTAAATAAAAGTTTAGAAATAAAAAATTTTTGTAAATAAATTTTTATAGCTTGAAATGTTTAAAATTCAATTTATTTTTTTAAATTAAAATAAAAATTTATCAAGAATTTTATTTTTTAATAAAAAATTATAATTTGTGAAAATAAAAAATTACCGTGCGAACATCAATAATAAGAGCTTGCGAGTTCTTACACACCTAACATTAATTTATTAAAATTTTTAAATATATTTTGAAATTACTTCTCTTAAAACTTTTAAAGGTAGAACGTTTTGAGGACGATTTACATTTTGACGAGTCACTTTGTACTGTTTGGATAAAACAAAGAGAACAACATAATAAATAATGTTAATTGTTTAAATTAAGTATTCTCATTATAATAATTTCTCTTAAGTACTAATGAATAGTAAAATTATCTTTTCAAAATTTATTTATTATGAACATCTTATTTTGCTATATAAATTTAGTTTTTAAAAATTGATACTTTAATAATACTTTATATTAATCATTAAACTTAAATTTTTAATATTTGCACATCTTTCTACTTCATTTATATTTTGCAAATTTATTTATTTTAAACAATAGTTTTTTCCAATAAAAAGTAAATTTCTTTCATATTATTATTTCAGAAAAATTAAATAGAAACCGCTGTAAAATTTTATGTATAAAAAATATTAATAAAATCTTGGAAATTGAAAAAATGTTTTTATATATTAGCTTTATTTAACCTAATTAGTGTTATCTAACTTAAATTAAGGTGTGCCTATTTTTCAATATTTTACTACAACTAGCATAATCGACCCATTTATCAACTACACATTGCTAAAAATTTAGTACAGAAGAATGTAGCTTTTTATTTTTAAGAATTGATTTTTATGCTTGTACAATTTCTGAAAATTGATGTATTTAAAAGTTTTATGAATTATACTGCAAAAAACTATTAAGGATGCTGGAGAAAAATATTAAATAAATTAAATATTTGATATATAAATTCAATATTTTTATAATGTATTTGAATAATTTAATGTGAAGAAAGAATATAAAACTGAAAAAACAATAAGATAGATAAACTAATGTAAACAAACTCAAATCATATTGGAAGGTTCCAGCAGTTTTATGTGTGGACATAAACGGATGCAGACTTTATAAAATAGTTTTATAAAAATTAACGAATTTTCTGTACATATATAAGCTATTACAATTAACAAAATAAAATTTATATGAAAAGAAAAATATGAGATAGATATAAGATTTTTCTAAATGTGTTTCTAGTCATTCTGTATCTTGACTTCTAAATGTCGTACTATATATGAAATAAAAACTATTATTTTTATATAAAATTTTACATAAATAATTCTGCTTGAGCTTTGTTTAAAAGATAGATGTGTTGAAAAGTAATTTTATTAATAATTTCTTTTAAACAATCTTTTTAATCAATCGAGATTTTTTCTTAATAAATTTTAAGGCTGGCATCATGAATGAATGATTAAAATTACCTTTATCTGTTTTTCAATATTACCGTCGAATATTATGTTTCGTCGTTAATAAAAGCAGATACTAATTTTATTGCAAATATTTATCCTCATCATTATATTTTTTAAAAATTAAAAAAATTAGTTTTCGGTTTACGAATGTTATATTGTAATTGCCATTTGCAATAATGCAAAGAACTTTTATCTAAAATAAATTACAAAAATATTCATAAGAAAATATTTAAAAATATGATTTTTGAACATTATTATGGGATTTACAGTTTTAAACATTATAGATCTTTTAAATTTAAAGAATTCCTTAATAATTTTGAATGTAAATATTTTAATTTAAAACTACTTTAATTTGAAGAATTGTTTATACCTATTTATAACTTATAGTATATAGATACATAAAATAAATAATTTAGATTTTAAATTATAAAAATATAAATTATAAAATACTAATTTTTTTCAATAGATTAAATATAAATAAATCTTATTACATAAAATCTTTATCATCATTAAATATTTATCATATATTTGAAAGTTTTCGAAAAATTTCTATTTCGATAAATAACTTATTATATAGAATAAAGCACTTTGCTGATGCCGAAATTAGCTTCTCTGCAACGTAATTTTAGCTTCTATTAAGTTTTTCACGTTTTTTGTATTTTAGCAAATTATGTAAAAACACAACGGCTTATTCAGGAACAAAACGGTTAATAATATTCATGATTAAAAAAAGACACATAAAATAAATTAACTCAAATCTGAAAATCAATTAACTATATATTCATTACCGACAATTTTTTGCCGTTAGCTAAATTAAATTTAGTGGTACTTTATTTGCTTAAATGTTAATCTTTCAATTTTACAAAAGGAAAAAATTTTTTAATATTAATTGATTACCATGTTTTTGGAAGTATAACTAAAAATTTTAAAGTATCAACCGTTAAAAAATTATCATCATTATTAACTCTTCACACCTAACGAGGTGTTAGAGATTGAAATTGTTTATTGTACATATATTGTGTATTATTATCAAATAAATATAACAAACAAAAATTATCCCAATATTCTTATTTTATGTTGACTATTTTTAAATATTTAGTTTATTTATAATGTGGGAACTTTTTATTATATATGTTATAATTAATTGTTATAATTAATTTACTTTACATATTTAAATACATACTTAAATACTTAAATACTTTACATGCTTAAAAATATCTGTTTCATTAAATACTGCGGATAAGTTATGCAGTCAAATTAATCCACCGCCTAAACCCCCCTCACAATAAAAACAAAAAATTGAAGAAGTAGAATTAAATTAATTTTTATATAGCATTTTAATCATAATTTATTCGTTCAAAATAGAAATTAAAATGCGACATACGTTAATGTGCGTATTTTTAATTAATGATGTTATTTAATTAATTGTTGAATTAATGAAGTTATATTAATTGTTACTTTTCCTTTTTCATTTAATGAATAAAGCTTAAATTCATAAATTTTATTCTGTATATTATTTCTAAACTTAACGTTTTAAAGTTACATTAGTTAGCAAAAGCAGTTATCTAAATAAAGTTAATTAGTTTTATCAATTATTATTTTAATTGATATCCAAGATTACTACAATTTCCATTAACTTATATAGAATTTTTGTAATATTAAATTTTTCAAATAAATTTTTTTTAAATTTCTGAGCATTATTAACTATTCAATTATAATCAATCCAAGTCTGTGTTCCTCTTATTATTTGTGTTTAAATAATGTGTTAAATAAATTTTAAAAAATACATTCCAAATCTTTAATATATGAATAAAATTAAAGAACATTTAATTTTCTAAAAAATCAAAATATTTACATCAAGCGACAACTAATATTGCATGAGAGATTATTTAAGAGATTATTATTATTATTATTATTACTTTTAATTAAGAAAAATAAATTGTTGAAAAAAGTCACCCATAATAATATCGTAAAGAAGAAAGAGGTTGTTAAAAAATGCATATTGATGGTTTGTTGTTTAAATATACTATTTAAGGAAAATCATTTAAATGTTTAGGAGGGAGATCTGTAAGAAAAAATATTCATTGGCACGTGTTGCTTTTTTTTATAAAGGCGTTGTGAAATATGGTCTTTCAAATTTAGATTTAGTTCGTTGTAATAAACAAAGTGAAAATATTATAAATATAGACATTGACACAAATTAATTTTTGTTCTAGATAAAGATAAATTAAATATGATATAAAAAATATATTAATATTAATAAAATACATGCAAGTAAAAAAGTGTCCTCAATACTTCATTTTTCAATTCACACAATAAACAATTTAAAAATATATTACATACTATCGTGAAATTGTAACTACTTTCTAATAATTAATATATTCATGTAATTAAAAACCTTAACAACTAAGAAAGACGACTTGATGTTAACAAGAATTAGTTAAATATAATTAATATTGTTCTTATTGATTTATTTTAAGGTTTATTTAACTTATAGAATTCACAAATTAATATTCACTTTGATAATTAAAGTAATCATTTTTAAAAACTTAACACACAACTTAATATAGACATGAAAAATTAATATTAAGCAACAACAATAGTTTGTGTAGTTTTGACGCAATTGAGTTAAATTTTATTAAAATAAAATTATAATCTGACATATTAAGTAGAAATTAAGTTAAAATATTAATTTTGAAAAAACGTTATTTTCTTAAACTAATGTTAGTTAAAGTAAAGTAAACTAAATTCCAATCAAATAGCTTAAATTAAAAACTAATAAATATACGGCATTCATATTATAAAAAAGACATCTTCGAATTAATATCAAATAAGCAAAGCAACAGCAAATCAATTTATTTTATTTTGCAAATAATATTAAACAAAGAATCAAAAAACATAACAGTGAATAGAACAAAATGACAAAAATAAAATTTAATTAAAATAGATTCGTTTTGTACTTTAATTGTAAAAATTTAAATTATATGCAACTGATAGTATTTTGTACTATAATCGAAACCTATAGATTAAAGATAACTCACTCTTCAAGCTGGTCAACTACAGTTTCTGTACAATATTTTTAATAAAAATCTACATAATATTTTATTTTTCAATAAGCATATTTATATAATTATAAAATAAAAAAACTTTTTTATACAAATTTGTTCTGACAAGATGATATATTTTTGATTTTTTTAAATATGATTAGAAAATATTATAGAAATTAAATAATGAATCAAAATAATAAATAGCTATCTTGAAACTCAACAAAATCACTATATATTCATAGATGATTAATCAAGCATTGCCATGTAAACCCAAAAGCAGCATAATTGTTAGATGATAAAAAGAATTAAGAAGGTATTAATAAAAGTATAATTATTATGATCGCCATCCTCTACAGGAGTTAATTAATTAATAAGGAAAATGAAAATAATAAAATTAATTTTATCGATAGAAGATACAGATTCAGCACTTTTCTTTTAATATAAAAAAACTACAAAATTTAAATTTACGTATGTATTTTGTTTGGCTAATTTATTTTTTGTTAATTAAACAATTTTTATCCGAAAATTTTACCAAACACATTTTGACCAAAAAGAAAAATGTCGGACATGCCATTCTTAGGAGAAGGGGGAATTAGTAAATATTTTATTTGAAAAATTCAATATCTACAAATTTTTACTTATTTAACTGCACATATATAAACAATTTATTTAATTAGAAATACATATATTCTCTTCATATGTTGACTTCAAACCCCTTTATTTACATTCGTTTCAGTAAAAATTGTGAGCGAACGAATACGTATGATATATTAAAAATACTATACAGTTTAAGATTGTTGAATAATTAGGATTTAAATTTTTTTACATATATTAATAATAATTTAACATTAATGATAAGATGAAAAATAAGAAATAAAAGAAATTGTTTAAATATACAAAGAAATTTTTAAAGAAGAAATATACAAAGAAATTTTTTTTGATACAAAAATTTACAGAAATATATATTATTTTATTTTTTAGTTAAAATCTATTCAGCAATTGAAGTAATTGAATTTATTTACATTCTAATAAAATATCAACATTCATTAAACACGCGAACAGTGGAATAGACACACAACCAGAAGCTTTAGCGGAAGAGATAGATTTAAAATTAATTTTTATCTAAAAATTTACTCAAATAGTGGCAACAAGGTTTTCAAGTGAAATGACTAGGACAGCAATTTACATTTGTTACCTTTATAGATACAGTTACAAAATTTACAAGTATCAGAATTGAATTATAAATCGAATCAATAAATATATCGAAAAAACAATTTTAACGAACCACGCCTCGGTGTTTTTCAATATTTTAATTTATCTTTTATTTAATATAAAGAAAGACCAACAATTGGTCCATTCGGAGAAATATTAATTTTATTATAAAAAAATAGGAAAATATTTCTTCGTTTTTAGAACCATTGGAGTTTCAACAACCCGGTGTTTTCGAACTAATATTTATATCTTTATATATCTTTTGTGGTATTTTGACATTTCTATAAATTAGTAATAAAATTAATTATAAAAATAATCTAAAATCTAACACAATTTTTATAAAAATGTATCCTCATGTGATATATCCATTAAAAATTAAATTTGTGGGAACGCTTATGAGATTTGGTAATTTTTTATTTTTCCTTATATTTATTGAAATTGAGGATTTAGAGGTGGTAAAAATAATATAAGAAAGAAAACAGAAAGAAAGAAACTAATTCCACTACATTTAATTAAATAGATTTTGATTTTGTCTTAAAGGAAGTTGAAAAATATTAATATTGGAATTATAAATATTCAATGTTAATTGTGTTGTCAATAGTATAGGGAAGTACTGTAATTATCGTCCCTTATTTCGTCTGATCTTCTTTTCCATCTTGACCTATTAAGATCAAATATATGCGCCTTTATTTTAGAACTCACTATTACTATATCGTCTAAAAATAATTTAATAAATTTCTTTTGCTGATAAATAATTTTTAATTTGTATTGCTCAAAATGCTTTCATCAATCTTTACAGTCAATTTTTAAGTAAATAAAGTTTTACAATATTTATAAGATTTAATATTTGTATCTAATTAATCAAACTAATGTATTCATATAAAAATATAGACAAATAATTCTTAATAAAATATTATTTTTATTTTGTATTTAATTTAAGTATTTTAAGCAGGAAGATTATGTTAGGAATAAAAAAGGTCCTGTTAAAGCAACATTTATTTTGATTGAAATTGAATGGAATAGAAAATATAATTTTATGTTGATTTCATATCTATACAATTAATATCTAATTTCAAAATGAATTTTTATTTAAATTATAAATTTATAATACTTATTATAACACATTTATAAATTCATTGTATTTGTGTTTAACATAGTTTTCTGGATAATAGTGTAATAGTGTTTGATAATATATCAAATTTATTTAGGCGTTATTAAATTTTATCTTTTGATGAAATTTGATGATTAAATACAGTGCGGTGCATATGTTTATCAACTTTATAAATTTCTTTTTAATTCTTAATTTTTTATTCAAAAAAATACGTTCTATATATCAATCGAAAGCTCTATTCGTATCTCAGTTGACATGTTTCTGCATTTTTCATGAAAGTGAAAATTGGCCGAGATATCCGTATTAAGCCGGATATACCAAATCGCATAGCCTCGGAAAAAATTTTCGGAAAAAATTTAACAAACCCATTTGATAGAGCATATTTTTGTGAGTATATACCACAAAACCGCTTAAAAATATCTTTTTCCGGAACAAAGATATGATTTTTTGAAAATGGCATTTTTCGCTTAAAAATTGAATTTTTTTCAAAAAGACGAAAAATGCCATTTTCAAAAAATCATATCTTTGTTCCGGAAAAAGATATTTTTAAGCGGTTTTGTGGTATATACTCACAAAAATATGCTCTATCAAATGGGTTTGTTAAATTTTTTCCGAAAATTTTTTCCGAGGCTATGCGATTTGGTATATCCGGCTTAATCCGGATATCTCGGCCAATTTTCACTTTCATGAAAAATGCAGAAACATGTCAACTGAGATACGAATAGAGCTTTCGATTGATATATAGAACGTATTTTTTTGAATAAAAAATTAAGAATTAAAAAGAAATTTATAAAGTTGATAAACATATGCACCGCACTGTATATAGTTTGTGATTTTTAATGTTAAGATCCACTTTATTGTAATTTTTTAAATAATTTGTCTTAATTCAATATCATTTTACGATTTAATATTTTTACATTTCTGGCATTTATTTTTGTGATGAGAGGTATGTATTTCAATTAAAATTCTATTTAAATAAAATTTATGAAAAAAACTCTAAAGAATCGCTTAAATATAAAAAGTAGATACTGACTGTCCATAATCCTAACATAATTGCTAAAAGCTGTACTAAAACGATAAACAATCATTGATTTAAGCAGATAATAAATTATTTGCATTATATCTATATCTATTCAAGTTATATACGGATCTTCATTTAAAATAATTTATATAATGAATTTAATTTAATTAAAAATATGTTCCCCTCAATAAAAACATTGAACCATGACAAGATAATTTACTTTAATTTTCTAAAAATTTTTTAATAATTTACTTTAATTTCTTTATTTTCTAAAAATACAAGAAAAAATAATTTTATTCATAATATTTAATGAAAATAAAAATTAATCTAAACTGGGCTTAATAAATTTTTAAAACTTTCTTAAATAAATTTAAACATTCTTATTCAAGATACTAGATTGCTGATTGGCAATTCTAAGAAAAATTTAGGTTAAAAAACTATTTAAAAATTATTGTACATTAAAATTTTATTTTTTAAGATGCAAAGAAAGTTTAACACAAATTAAGCATGCTGATGCCTTTTGGTATAAGAAAGGTCGACTGTTATAATTATCAATTTTATTTTTTTCAAATTGAAGTCATTTTAAAGTTTTTAATTTTTTCTAAGCATTCAAAGCTGCAAAAAATTAATTAAAACTCTTTGTTTTTGCCGAAATAAAAAATTGTAGACGCATCATTAGATTGATTCCTTCTTTTAGTAGTTTTAAATTTTTAATAGATGATTATTTTTTCGATTATTTTTTTTAATTATTTTTTTACAAAAAATTTTCGAATATTTTTTTAAATTTTCAATCAAATATTTTGTTTAATAGTAATTAGTTGAAAATACGATAAGATTATGCTCAATGCCGCTGAGCAAGTGTTTACTCTCTATTTTTTAATAGTGAAGCAACTGTAAGAATATAGCTTCAGGTTAACTTTTATTTTTAAATATAATTATAAAAAAACTTTTAAAAATAACTTATCATTAATACTTTTCTTGGTAAAAAATCATAAATTGATTAAAAATCATAAATTGTTGTGAAACACAAAGGAAATTAATATGATAATTTTACTAAATAGAAAGATTCCGTCATAGCTTCCGTCATAATAAAAAAAAAAAAGATTCCGTCATAATAAAAGATTTCGTCATAATAAGATTCCGTCATAATAAAATATCAACATTCATTAAACACGCGAACAGTGGAATAGACACACAACCAGAAGCTTTAGCGGAAGAGATAGATTTAAAATTAATTTTTATCTAAAAATTTACTCAAATAGTGGCAACAAGGTTTTCAAGTGAAATGACTAGGACAGCAATTTACATTTGTTACCTTTATAGATACAGTTACAAAATTTACAAGTATCAGAATTGAATTATAAATCGAATCAATAAATATATCGAAAAAACAATTTTAACGAACCACGCCTCGGTGTTTTTCAATATTTTAATTTATCTTTTATTTAATATAAAGAAAGACCAACAATTGGTCCATTCGGAGAAATATTAATTTTATTATAAAAAAATAGGAAAATATTTCTTCGTTTTTAGAACCATTGGAGTTTCAACAACCCGGTGTTTTCGAACTAATATTTATATCTTTATATATCTTTTGTGGTATTTTGACATTTCTATAAATTAGTAATAAAATTAATTATAAAAATAATCTAAAATCTAACACAATTTTTATAAAAATGTATCCTCATGTGATATATCCATTAAAAATTAAATTTGTGGGAACGCTTATGAGATTTGGTAATTTTTTATTTTTCCTTATATTTATTGAAATTGAGGATTTAGAGGTGGTAAAAATAATATAAGAAAGAAAACAGAAAGAAAGAAACTAATTCCACTACATTTAATTAAATAGATTTTGATTTTGTCTTAAAGGAAGTTGAAAAATATTAATATTGGAATTATAAATATTCAATGTTAATTGTGTTGTCAATAGTATAGGGAAGTACTGTAATTATCGTCCCTTATTTCGTCTGATCTTCTTTTCCATCTTGACCTATTAAGATCAAATATATGCGCCTTTATTTTAGAACTCACTATTACTATATCGTCTAAAAATAATTTAATAAATTTCTTTTGCTGATAAATAATTTTTAATTTGTATTGCTCAAAATGCTTTCATCAATCTTTACAGTCAATTTTTAAGTAAATAAAGTTTTACAATATTTATAAGATTTAATATTTGTATCTAATTAATCAAACTAATGTATTCATATAAAAATATAGACAAATAATTCTTAATAAAATATTATTTTTATTTTGTATTTAATTTAAGTATTTTAAGCAGGAAGATTATGTTAGGAATAAAAAAGGTCCTGTTAAAGCAACATTTATTTTGATTGAAATTGAATGGAATAGAAAATATAATTTTATGTTGATTTCATATCTATACAATTAATATCTAATTTCAAAATGAATTTTTATTTAAATTATAAATTTATAATACTTATTATAACACATTTATAAATTCATTGTATTTGTGTTTAACATAGTTTTCTGGATAATAGTGTAATAGTGTTTGATAATATATCAAATTTATTTAGGCGTTATTAAATTTTATCTTTTGATGAAATTTGATGATTAAATACAGTGCGGTGCATATGTTTATCAACTTTATAAATTTCTTTTTAATTCTTAATTTTTTATTCAAAAAAATACGTTCTATATATCAATCGAAAGCTCTATTCGTATCTCAGTTGACATGTTTCTGCATTTTTCATGAAAGTGAAAATTGGCCGAGATATCCGTATTAAGCCGGATATACCAAATCGCATAGCCTCGGAAAAAATTTTCGGAAAAAATTTAACAAACCCATTTGATAGAGCATATTTTTGTGAGTATATACCACAAAACCGCTTAAAAATATCTTTTTCCGGAACAAAGATATGATTTTTTGAAAATGGCATTTTTCGCTTAAAAATTGAATTTTTTTCAAAAAGACGAAAAATGCCATTTTCAAAAAATCATATCTTTGTTCCGGAAAAAGATATTTTTAAGCGGTTTTGTGGTATATACTCACAAAAATATGCTCTATCAAATGGGTTTGTTAAATTTTTTCCGAAAATTTTTTCCGAGGCTATGCGATTTGGTATATCCGGCTTAATCCGGATATCTCGGCCAATTTTCACTTTCATGAAAAATGCAGAAACATGTCAACTGAGATACGAATAGAGCTTTCGATTGATATATAGAACGTATTTTTTTGAATAAAAAATTAAGAATTAAAAAGAAATTTATAAAGTTGATAAACATATGCACCGCACTGTATATAGTTTGTGATTTTTAATGTTAAGATCCACTTTATTGTAATTTTTTAAATAATTTGTCTTAATTCAATATCATTTTACGATTTAATATTTTTACATTTCTGGCATTTATTTTTGTGATGAGAGGTATGTATTTCAATTAAAATTCTATTTAAATAAAATTTATGAAAAAAACTCTAAAGAATCGCTTAAATATAAAAAGTAGATACTGACTGTCCATAATCCTAACATAATTGCTAAAAGCTGTACTAAAACGATAAACAATCATTGATTTAAGCAGATAATAAATTATTTGCATTATATCTATATCTATTCAAGTTATATACGGATCTTCATTTAAAATAATTTATATAATGAATTTAATTTAATTAAAAATATGTTCCCCTCAATAAAAACATTGAACCATGACAAGATAATTTACTTTAATTTTCTAAAAATTTTTTAATAATTTACTTTAATTTCTTTATTTTCTAAAAATACAAGAAAAAATAATTTTATTCATAATATTTAATGAAAATAAAAATTAATCTAAACTGGGCTTAATAAATTTTTAAAACTTTCTTAAATAAATTTAAACATTCTTATTCAAGATACTAGATTGCTGATTGGCAATTCTAAGAAAAATTTAGGTTAAAAAACTATTTAAAAATTATTGTACATTAAAATTTTATTTTTTAAGATGCAAAGAAAGTTTAACACAAATTAAGCATGCTGATGCCTTTTGGTATAAGAAAGGTCGACTGTTATAATTATCAATTTTATTTTTTTCAAATTGAAGTCATTTTAAAGTTTTTAATTTTTTCTAAGCATTCAAAGCTGCAAAAAATTAATTAAAACTCTTTGTTTTTGCCGAAATAAAAAATTGTAGACGCATCATTAGATTGATTCCTTCTTTTAGTAGTTTTAAATTTTTAATAGATGATTATTTTTTCGATTATTTTTTTTAATTATTTTTTTACAAAAAATTTTCGAATATTTTTTTAAATTTTCAATCAAATATTTTGTTTAATAGTAATTAGTTGAAAATACGATAAGATTATGCTCAATGCCGCTGAGCAAGTGTTTACTCTCTATTTTTTAATAGTGAAGCAACTGTAAGAATATAGCTTCAGGTTAACTTTTATTTTTAAATATAATTATAAAAAAACTTTTAAAAATAACTTATCATTAATACTTTTCTTGGTAAAAAATCATAAATTGATTAAAAATCATAAATTGTTGTGAAACACAAAGGAAATTAATATGATAATTTTACTAAATAGAAAGATTCCGTCATAGCCCCGATTTAGGCTAATTTATGTCATTCGGTAGAGCCTTCCGAGTGAGTCAAACAACATTAATATTGGCTTTGGGTTTCAACTTATATTAAAAATTAATCAACAGAAGTACTTTCAGCGAGTTTTTTAGATTTACGACGACGTTTTCTTTCAGCACCACATCTATCCTTAAAAAATATATTAAAATACTAGATTTGAATCACTATACATACGACCCGTTGGCCGAATTTTGCTAACGTGGTAAGATTTTTGATCAGGTAAACCTTAGACCGAAGCTCTTAACTTTAGCCGAAGTTTCTCACATTAGGCAGGATCTCCGCATCTTAGACGGAGATCATACTCAAGGCATGAATTCCTCACCTTAGAAGGAACTCCGGCCTTTAGTGTGCTCAAATTAGGCCGGATTTCCTAACATTATTTCCTAACCATTCAAATCTGTTTATTAAGTAAAATAATAAATATAATAAATCAACATTTAAAATGATTTAAATTTTCTTACTTTACCACGCTTTTCCTCTTGAAAAGTTTTGTATAAAAATTTTTTATATTTTTTATGGCTCATTCTGAAGCCTTGAAGTATCTAATCACTCTTCATTTCTAAATCACTCTTCATTATAATACCAGTTATAGCAATATAGGTATATGTGATTTTCTTAAGTTTATGATACATATTTTAAACCTCACTACCTCGTACTGAAAATTACAATCATTTACACCATAAATTTTAAATTACCTAAAATGCAAAACAAGGAGCAAAAAATCATAATGATCTAGTTAATGGGGCCGTTTTCTATGCTTGAGAGCAAAGAATTGAGTTCAGGCTTTCCGATGAAGGCCGTATAGAGTTCGAATTTTACGAGGAAAACTTGATTGTAGAAGGATATCTGCTCTATATATACAGCCACGCTTGAATTGAAAAACGCGGGCTGCGCTTAGGAAAGACAGATCAAATGCCGCATGTACTTTCACAAAAATGAAACAGCCGAGACGATGTATGTAAAAACCCCGTAAAATCATCCGATCAGGATGATCTAAACTGAATTTTAAATTCCGTACAAGTCTTACAGTAAATTTATTGTATAAAGTCTGTAAAAAGTGTCGAACTAGGAATTCGAAATCCGAACTTTTTTGAAAATTTAGACTTTTCCGATAAAAAAATTCGACTTTGTGCCCTTCTGATAGATAGTTCGAACTAAATATTATCATTACATATACTTGAAAAAATTTGATTACCGATATTTAGAAAATTTTGATATTTCGATCAGAAGTCCCTGAATATCTAAGTAAAAATTCTCAAATGCTAGGATCTTTTAGAAAGCGCTCTAATAGATGAATTATAATAAAAATAAAAAATATCCAAATTAAAAAAGCGACAATTATTATGACTCGATTAATATTTAATTTATAATTATTTGTTTTATAATTACACGATCAGAACAGAAAGAAAGAAACTAATTCCACTACATTTAATTAAATAGATTTTGATTTTGTCTTAAAGGAAGTTGAAAAATATTAATATTGGAATTATAAATATTCAATGTTAATTGTGTTGTCAATAGTATAGGGAAGTACTGTAATTATCGTCCCTTATTTCGTCTGATCTTCTTTTCCATCTTGACCTATTAAGATCAAATATATGCGCCTTTATTTTAGAACTCACTATTACTATATCGTCTAAAAATAATTTAATAAATTTCTTTTGCTGATAAATAATTTTTAATTTGTATTGCTCAAAATGCTTTCATCAATCTTTACAGTCAATTTTTAAGTAAATAAAGTTTTACAATATTTATAAGATTTAATATTTGTATCTAATTAATCAAACTAATGTATTCATATAAAAATATAGACAAATAATTCTTAATAAAATATTATTTTTATTTTGTATTTAATTTAAGTATTTTAAGCAGGAAGATTATGTTAGGAATAAAAAAGGTCCTGTTAAAGCAACATTTATTTTGATTGAAATTGAATGGAATAGAAAATATAATTTTATGTTGATTTCATATCTATACAATTAATATCTAATTTCAAAATGAATTTTTATTTAAATTATAAATTTATAATACTTATTATAACACATTTATAAATTCATTGTATTTGTGTTTAACATAGTTTTCTGGATAATAGTGTAATAGTGTTTGATAATATATCAAATTTATTTAGGCGTTATTAAATTTTATCTTTTGATGAAATTTGATGATTAAATACAGTGCGGTGCATATGTTTATCAACTTTATAAATTTCTTTTTAATTCTTAATTTTTTATTCAAAAAAATACGTTCTATATATCAATCGAAAGCTCTATTCGTATCTCAGTTGACATGTTTCTGCATTTTTCATGAAAGTGAAAATTGGCCGAGATATCCGTATTAAGCCGGATATACCAAATCGCATAGCCTCGGAAAAAATTTTCGGAAAAAATTTAACAAACCCATTTGATAGAGCATATTTTTGTGAGTATATACCACAAAACCGCTTAAAAATATCTTTTTCCGGAACAAAGATATGATTTTTTGAAAATGGCATTTTTCGCTTAAAAATTGAATTTTTTTCAAAAAGACGAAAAATGCCATTTTCAAAAAATCATATCTTTGTTCCGGAAAAAGATATTTTTAAGCGGTTTTGTGGTATATACTCACAAAAATATGCTCTATCAAATGGGTTTGTTAAATTTTTTCCGAAAATTTTTTCCGAGGCTATGCGATTTGGTATATCCGGCTTAATCCGGATATCTCGGCCAATTTTCACTTTCATGAAAAATGCAGAAACATGTCAACTGAGATACGAATAGAGCTTTCGATTGATATATAGAACGTATTTTTTTGAATAAAAAATTAAGAATTAAAAAGAAATTTATAAAGTTGATAAACATATGCACCGCACTGTATATAGTTTGTGATTTTTAATGTTAAGATCCACTTTATTGTAATTTTTTAAATAATTTGTCTTAATTCAATATCATTTTACGATTTAATATTTTTACATTTCTGGCATTTATTTTTGTGATGAGAGGTATGTATTTCAATTAAAATTCTATTTAAATAAAATTTATGAAAAAAACTCTAAAGAATCGCTTAAATATAAAAAGTAGATACTGACTGTCCATAATCCTAACATAATTGCTAAAAGCTGTACTAAAACGATAAACAATCATTGATTTAAGCAGATAATAAATTATTTGCATTATATCTATATCTATTCAAGTTATATACGGATCTTCATTTAAAATAATTTATATAATGAATTTAATTTAATTAAAAATATGTTCCCCTCAATAAAAACATTGAACCATGACAAGATAATTTACTTTAATTTTCTAAAAATTTTTTAATAATTTACTTTAATTTCTTTATTTTCTAAAAATACAAGAAAAAATAATTTTATTCATAATATTTAATGAAAATAAAAATTAATCTAAACTGGGCTTAATAAATTTTTAAAACTTTCTTAAATAAATTTAAACATTCTTATTCAAGATACTAGATTGCTGATTGGCAATTCTAAGAAAAATTTAGGTTAAAAAACTATTTAAAAATTATTGTACATTAAAATTTTATTTTTTAAGATGCAAAGAAAGTTTAACACAAATTAAGCATGCTGATGCCTTTTGGTATAAGAAAGGTCGACTGTTATAATTATCAATTTTATTTTTTTCAAATTGAAGTCATTTTAAAGTTTTTAATTTTTTCTAAGCATTCAAAGCTGCAAAAAATTAATTAAAACTCTTTGTTTTTGCCGAAATAAAAAATTGTAGACGCATCATTAGATTGATTCCTTCTTTTAGTAGTTTTAAATTTTTAATAGATGATTATTTTTTCGATTATTTTTTTTAATTATTTTTTTACAAAAAATTTTCGAATATTTTTTTAAATTTTCAATCAAATATTTTGTTTAATAGTAATTAGTTGAAAATACGATAAGATTATGCTCAATGCCGCTGAGCAAGTGTTTACTCTCTATTTTTTAATAGTGAAGCAACTGTAAGAATATAGCTTCAGGTTAACTTTTATTTTTAAATATAATTATAAAAAAACTTTTAAAAATAACTTATCATTAATACTTTTCTTGGTAAAAAATCATAAATTGATTAAAAATCATAAATTGTTGTGAAACACAAAGGAAATTAATATGATAATTTTACTAAATAGAAAGATTCCGTCATAGCCCCGATTTAGGCTAATTTATGTCATTCGGTAGAGCCTTCCGAGTGAGTCAAACAACATTAATATTGGCTTTGGGTTTCAACTTATATTAAAAATTAATCAACAGAAGTACTTTCAGCGAGTTTTTTAGATTTACGACGACGTTTTCTTTCAGCACCACATCTATCCTTAAAAAATATATTAAAATACTAGATTTGAATCACTATACATACGACCCGTTGGCCGAATTTTGCTAACGTGGTAAGATTTTTGATCAGGTAAACCTTAGACCGAAGCTCTTAACTTTAGCCGAAGTTTCTCACATTAGGCAGGATCTCCGCATCTTAGACGGAGATCATACTCAAGGCATGAATTCCTCACCTTAGAAGGAACTCCGGCCTTTAGTGTGCTCAAATTAGGCCGGATTTCCTAACATTATTTCCTAACCATTCAAATCTGTTTATTAAGTAAAATAATAAATATAATAAATCAACATTTAAAATGATTTAAATTTTCTTACTTTACCACGCTTTTCCTCTTGAAAAGTTTTGTATAAAAATTTTTTATATTTTTTATGGCTCATTCTGAAGCCTTGAAGTATCTAATCACTCTTCATTTCTAAATCACTCTTCATTATAATACCAGTTATAGCAATATAGGTATATGTGATTTTCTTAAGTTTATGATACATATTTTAAACCTCACTACCTCGTACTGAAAATTACAATCATTTACACCATAAATTTTAAATTACCTAAAATGCAAAACAAGGAGCAAAAAATCATAATGATCTAGTTAATGGGGCCGTTTTCTATGCTTGAGAGCAAAGAATTGAGTTCAGGCTTTCCGATGAAGGCCGTATAGAGTTCGAATTTTACGAGGAAAACTTGATTGTAGAAGGATATCTGCTCTATATATACAGCCACGCTTGAATTGAAAAACGCGGGCTGCGCTTAGGAAAGACAGATCAAATGCCGCATGTACTTTCACAAAAATGAAACAGCCGAGACGATGTATGTAAAAACCCCGTAAAATCATCCGATCAGGATGATCTAAACTGAATTTTAAATTCCGTACAAGTCTTACAGTAAATTTATTGTATAAAGTCTGTAAAAAGTGTCGAACTAGGAATTCGAAATCCGAACTTTTTTGAAAATTTAGACTTTTCCGATAAAAAAATTCGACTTTGTGCCCTTCTGATAGATAGTTCGAACTAAATATTATCATTACATATACTTGAAAAAATTTGATTACCGATATTTAGAAAATTTTGATATTTTCGATCAGAAGTCCCTGAATATCTAACTAAAAATTCTCAAATGCTAGGATCTTTTAGAAAGCGCTCTAATAGATGAATTATAATAAAAATAAAAAATATCCAAATTAAAAAAGCGACAATTATTATGACTCGATTAATATTTAATTTATAATTATTTGTTTTATAATTACACGATCAGACCTCACCAAAATGTAAATAATTAATTGAATAGAGGTCCATATCTTCTATATGCCAAGTAAATATACTCTTAAATGCTCCAAAATAGAGGTAAGGAGTGTTGACACCCTCAAAAATATTTGCGCTGTTCTAAATTTATCAATTTAAAAATATTATTATTAAGTCACCTTTTTCTCCATAAGAATATCCAAAATTGTGCCAAGATTTTTTATATTAAATTCTTTTAAATTATCATCAAAAAAGGAGTCTGGTGTATCTGACCCAGCCTCATTTTTAGCCTCATTTTTCAATATATTCTTCCAGAAATAACTGTAAAATTTATTTAAAAATACATAAATTTCATATACCTCTCTAAATTACATACATAAATCTAAATTATCTGGCTTTCTGAATTTCTTCGATGATATTTTCTTTTTAAACTCCTTGACTCTCATTTGACTCTTAAATTCAACATTGTTTTTTATAAAGACTCCTTTATTAATCATCTCGATTTTTCCCTTCTTAAATAATTATTTATATACTAATTCATAACAGATGATTGAGACATACGTTGGACTTTCAATTATATAATTATCCACATCATGATAAACTCACGATTTTTTTGATGGATTTGGAGATCAAGCAGAAGGCGGAAGTATCTATATTTAAAATTAAAATAAACCGATTTCCCGGCCCTAGCAATTTATCATAATCGGATTGGACAATGTTTTTCAATATACATAGCTATACAAAACTAAAGAAGGTGAAACAAAAGATTAGAGGGATGTATAATAGGTTTGGGAAGTAAAAAAGTTTGAAAAAAGTATATGCTATTTCTTCTGTTCTTTAATAAGAATGTGTGGTTGACAGGATAATGTCAGGTTCATATTTTATGAAATGTTTAAGTGTTATGTTCGAACCCTAATATAACAAATGAGTAAACAATTATTATTTTTGAAAATGTATTTTTATAAACTTAATTTAATGGAAAAATTGAATATTTCCCTTAATCCTATATCCTCATATTTCCCCTAATTCCTATATCCCATAATCCTCCTTTATTTCCTTAACTCTCGTAATTATGGTTATTGGTTCGGGAATGAACCGAACCAAGAAACCGATGATTTTTTGGTTCTGTTATGTTCTTAGGTTCGGTTACGGATATCCGAACTTCCAAGAAACGACATTGCTACTCTTAATTCATCTAAAGAATTTGTGGGGCTATTTTTTATTATTTTTCCTCCAATATTTTTTGGGTGGGGCTTTATTTGGGGTGGGGCTCTAATTGAGGGTGAGGCTCTATTTTTCAACTATCCTCCAAGGTGGGGCTGTAATAGAGGGTGGGGCTCTAATTGAGGGCAGGGCTCTATTTGAAGAAATATGGTATATAATTTCTAACAACTTGGCATTCAAAATTTTCGGCTGCGGCGTAAAAAAGTAATATTTTTAGAAAAAATCTCTGAAAATTTTTATAAGTCTCGCTTGAGTCGCAAAAATAAATCTAATAGTGAGGGATCTCAGAACCCACTATCACAATTAATCACGCAAATCCGAGATATTCACTTGATCATCTTAATATATATTCACGTGATTCATCGTGATTCATCTTAATTTACATAATTTCCACGATAACGCTCTTAGTCCGCACATATCCCACAATAATTTACCGAAAACCCCTTTTCATGGAGCTTTTCTTAAGGAGTGGCGCTGCTGATTTCTCCTTTTCTGTTAGTAAAGTAAACTTTGGCACCTGGAAGGAAGAAATAATTTAAATTACTAAATTTATTTCTTTAATTATTTTATTTTTATTTCATTAAATTTAATTTTTTTTTATGTTTTAAATTTAAAAATTATTAAGGTTAAGTACATATAAATACTCCATTCTCACATAGATGAAAAATTTAGGGCAATCTTCCAAAAAGATTTCTAAAATAGGTATCTGTTGGATAAGATTTGATGAATTATTAGAGGATTAAGAAATTAATTAAAGAATTAAATTTATTAGTTTAAATTATTTCTTCCTTCCAAGTGCCAAAGTTTACTATACTAACAGAAAAGGAAAAATCAGCGAGCGCCACTCATTAAGAAAAAAATGCATAAAAAGGAAGGAAACTGCGTTTTTATTTGTGGACATGTAGGACACAAACTGGACATTAGCCCAGATTTTGCTCATACTTCGCTCGTACTTCGTATACAGGTACGAGTACGAATTTTGTTACGACCTTAAAATAAATCCGGAAGGATTTTGTAGAAATCTTCGTCAGGAATGTTAATTTAAAGAAGAAAAATATATTTTAAAAAATTTAAAGATTATTTATAAAATGGATAAAAAATAATGAAATATGATTTACAGAAGATTAAAAATATTAAAATAAAATTTTATAGTATAATACGTAGATAAATATGAGTTATTAGGAAATGAAAAATAAAATTTTAATAAATGCTTAAATTTCTGTAAAAAATAATTTAAAAATATTTTTTTTCTGTAAAAAAGAAATAAATATGATTATTTATTATTTAATGGATTAAACAAATTTATTTTAACATTTTTTAATCATTCACATAATTTTATTCAAAAAATGAAAAAAAAGAAAATTAGTTGTGAAAAGATATTTTTATATTTTATTCAAAATGAAACGGAAAAATATCTTTTTACACAGCTGGCTAAAAAATTGAATAAAAATGAATAATTAAATGTGTTGTAAATAAATATTTTCCTTTATCGTTTTTTTTGTTTTTTATTAAAAAAGTTAAATAAAAAAGTTTTTTGAAATAATGGTCTATGATTTTAGAAACCATTATTATTTGGTTCTATTAAACGAAAATCAAATCTGTAAAAATTTAAGGATATTTCAGATATCATTTTTTATTTTCTTATCTGAAAGTTTTTTGAAATTATAAAATACAGTATAATTTTACAATTAAATAAAATATTTACTCGATTAGCTCCATTAAAGAATTTTACGATTTCATATTTTTTTGTTCGAGTTTGGAGGATTATTTTAAGCTTGTGGAATATTTAATAATACGGTAAAAAGCTGAAAAAGCGGAAGTTGAATGGCAGAAGCAGAAGAAAAAACAATCTTTGTTAAATAGAATTAATAGAAAATTTTAAAAAATGAAAACTAAAATTAATCAAAACAAATAATTAAATAGTTTTAATTAAATTGAAAATTTTTAAAGTGTTATTTAAAAATTTTAATTAAAATTAATTTTAATAGTAATATTTTAAATTATTTTACTTCAGATAATTAAGAGAGGTGAATTAGATTTATTTATTACAGTATTAGAGAAAAATAGGCGCGCCCTCAAAATTCCTGCCCTGAAAATGTCCTAATGAACAAAAACCCTCAAAATGTCCCAATGAATAAAAACCCTTAAAATGTTCTCCCTCAAAAAAATGTTAAATTTAAATTAAAATCTCAAAAAAATTAAAATGTTCTCCTATTCAGAAAATGTCCTAATAAACAAAAACCCCGAAAATGTCCGGAAACCATTTTCCGGATTTTCGGGAAACATTTTTCGGGTTCCGGTAACCTTTTTTCCGTATTTCAAATTAAAATTACCCGGATTCCAAGGAAGGAATGGGGTAGGACATTTTCTGGCTGGGACCTTTTAGGGGAGGACATTTTAAGGACATCCTTTTGCCGCTTGTAGGGGAGGTAGGGATGGACATTCTGTAAGGGAGGACATTCTTTTGCCGCTTCTTCTAGTAACGCGCATAAAACTCGCATCTTTTTAGAAAAAAACATAAAAAGCATAAGAAAACAATGGGCAAATGGCAGAGGGAAAAACTAAGAGAAAATTAAGGAAAATAAGCGAAAATATTTTTCCAAAAATTTTATTTTTCTTTCAGAATGTCCCACATCCCTTCACAATAAAGGTTGGCGGATCCGGATCTGAAAAAAGGCAAGATATACGGAAATTTTCGGTTCGGATACCGGATCCGGATATCTGACGACTTCACAATAACTTTCACTTATCCAAGTAATATTCCCTCTAATTTTCAATTCTAAATCTTAAAATAATTTTTTTCTAATAAAAAGAAAAAAATGTTTTTCTTGATAAAAGTGTTCAAAAGTGATTTAAAAGTTATGAAATTCCTGTTAGAAATATATGCCACTAAATCCATATGATCGTTCAAATAAAAAAATTTTTTAAAGGAGAGGAGTAAGAGAGAAAAAAGGAAGAATAATAGCGCCCTCCAAACAATACCTAAATCCACAAAATCTTCGTGAGCTCTAAAATATAGTAAAACCGGATATAGGGGGAGTAAAAGAGATAGAACAATAGATATGAACCAGGGATATCTTCCACTCCCACCTTCTGTAAATCTTGCCTTTCTTGGCTCTTACGCTTACATCTTCTCTATCGCTCTTTAAAACGCGTCAAAGCCTACCACTACTAAAAACTTCTCCAAAAAATTTTTTTATGAGACTATAAAATATCTTCGCATTTGTTATGGAAAAAATTGACAGGATTATTATTTATTACCTGAAAACATTAATTACATGCTCGGGCCTTCGGCCCTCGCGACCCATTTTGTGACGGATCTTAAGCTCGGGCCTTCGGCCCTCGCGACCCATTTTGGCGTGGATCTTAAGCTCGGGCCTTCGGCCCTCGCGACCCATTTTGGGGTGGATCTTAAGCTCGGGCCTTCGGCCCTCGCGACCCATTTTGTGATGGATCTTAAGCTCGGGCCTTCGGCCTAAGCTCGGCCTAAAAGTTCTTTTTCGCAAGTCTATTTTATAATTCTTCTAGAGAAATACAAAAGAAAGAAATTGCTATACTTGCGGAGTTACGCATACGTCACGATGGTATAATCACTCAGAATATAAAAAATATTTATGTGCTGCATGTTACCAGAAACAATATAGAACAAAGAAGAAAACATAATAAAGCTAAAACAAAGAAATTTAGTAATTATATATTTAATTATATGAGATTAATTATATAAGTATTTTTTTACGTGTCCGGTAGTCTCGTCAGAGGTTTGTTTCGTCAGAGGACATTTTCGTCAGAATCAGTTTCGTCAGAGGCCTTTTTCGTCAGAAAAACACCAATCTGGTAGTTTTAACACCAACCTGGTAGCGATATTTATTATACAAATAAAATATACTAAAGTCACAGTGTATTTACCATTTTTATCTCCTATAATATTTATATACATAATTTTTAAGAAAGATATTTTCAAGAGTTAATAGAAGCTTATGCAAGATCTTTTTAGATAATTTTTGTTAAACTTTTTCTATTGAGGTGAATTTTTAAATTTGTAAATATAATATTATTCTATATAAATAATTAATATCTAATCATTTGAAATATTGGACATTTTCTTATTATCTTTAATTTATTATTTATTGCGGTATTTAAATTTTATTTGATATCCCACATTTCAAACTTTTTATCCAGAGATTTTTATTTTATTTTTTATTGAGATGAAAAATTTAATTATGATTTTATTTCTTATCATAAATCTAGCGGTAATTCCGCTTGGTTGTATAACTTCCACCAGCTAAAATCTTGCATTTTTTTATTATTAGACATAATGCAAAATATAAATTAATACATTAAATTGCATGATTGACTGTATTAATCCTAAAATCAGACGCAAGCAAGAAGATAGTTTTTATTTATTAAAACTCTATTGTAATAATTTGCTAATTTTATTATTTGAGAAAATAACTCTAATTATTCCTTTCCATGGTAGGTGAAATATTTAGAGGAGTCTACGTTAACCGCATAACAACACAGAAAATTAACAAAATTATAATCATTTATTATTCTAATATATGAGTCTTAAAATATCATTATAATTTAAAAATATTTTTAAGCATAAAAGTATTATTAAATGTTTGTATACAAATTTAAGTAAAAATTGCAAATATATTAATTAATAAAATTTAATATTTTTAAAAAAGTATAAAATAGAATTTTATATTTTTAAATATTGTTTATTATTTGAAATTAAATGTAGTATAATTAATTTGTATTTAACATTATTTTATTGGGAAAATTCTTATACTTGTATTAGCTACTTGTATTTGTTTATAAAATGGTTTAATATTGGGATATGAAAAAGTGTATAAAAATTATAAAGCTAAATTTTTTTTAATATATTGGTTATCATTCTTAAAATGCCAATGTATAAGTTTCTCTTTAGTACAATTATTTTATTTAAATTTAGGCTCCGATTCTTTAGTACGATGATAAGCGTCAAAAACTATTTTTGCTTATTTTCTTTTCGTCATTTTAACAAAGTGGTGGTGTATATAATTTGATAATTTGCTTTGTTTTTCACATTTTTACTATAATAAAATTTCCAGCTTACTCAATAAATAACTGACAACAATAATAATAATTAATAATAATTTTTCAACAAAAATAATAATTATGTTAATCTATTTCATACTTAAGATAGTAATTCAGTATAAATTTTTAATTATTTTTACAAATAGATATCAAAATATTATGATATTCATAGTTATTAACTTAAATATTTCTTGATTTGATATAAATTTTGATCTCAATATTTAATTTTGTAAATGTCTGTTTTTGATAGCGCTTGTATATTTTACTAGCATTGCACTATTTTCTTTCCTGACATATTTTGGTTTCGCATAACCAACCAGTTCTAGGAAGTAAAAGAGCATCTTGGACATATTTATTTTTAATTGAATCAAATTTAGTTTATATTTAAATATTAAAATAGGTTTTTAATATTAAATAATTTTAGCATTTATTTATGCATGGTATGGTGAATGATTAAAATTTTTATCCGAGCTGTTTCATATAAAATGATATTAATTTTGATAAATTAATTAAATACAAATTTACAAACAACAAAATAATTTTGATCATTTGGTTTATTAAGTTTTTATATTTAATAAAGCTCTTGATATTTGATTTGGCCGATCCAATGGTAATTAAATTGATGTTGAAGAACTTTGCTATTCTTTCTTCGAAGCACATGAAAATCATTTAAGAATTTGGCCTTGTAGATCTTTTTTGGTTCTAATTTAATATATTGCCAAAATTTTAAAAGCAGCCACATAGAATTTAATTCAGTTTGCAGATTTGATCTCTTAGTATTGCTCAATATTATTTTTTCAGCAATAGATTTTAAATTTATTTATTCATTATTCTTATTTTATTGCTCTAGATAATAAAGGTATTATTTAATATATCTCTAACTCATAATTTTCATTTTAGTTCTATGTGAATGAATGAATGTAAATTCTCTGCGTAGCGTAGATCAAATTTCAATAAAGTGAGATGTCAATTTATTATTTATTCAGGAATTATAAGATATTTTAAACTTGTAAAATATTGTAAAATTCGTATTCAATAAATTTTAAATTGTTGATAATATTTAATATTTAATAATTTATATATTTGATGAATATTTAAAAGAACTAAAATTAGAAATGAGGAATTGTTGACAAGAGGAAATTTTTAAATTATATCGCGATTAAAAAATTGCGAATTTTAGACGCAATATAATATTTCTAAATATTTCACATTTGTTGATAGAAAAATTTATACATAAAGTAATTATTAAAGTTTTTTACGTTAATCTGGATATCCATGGCTATTCCAGCTATTACTTTATACTCTAATACGTATGTTCCAATAATTCTGATTAGATTCCATAATAATTTGAATAATTATTTAAATAATGTTCTTATTCCTGTGTAACAACTTTTCCCAATTCAGCATTAAAACATCAGTATTGGTGCACTTTAAAACTCGCTCGACTGACTCAATTAACTGAAGATTTCTAGGTTGTGTTTTCTCTCTACAACTTCTTTTGCAAGCTTTCTGTAATAATTTAATATTTTCAGTTATTGAGATCAATTTAAATTTTTTAGATCCGAAGCTTATCTGAAGCCTCACGAGCGGCAAATTAAGTAAATAAGTAGTAATTTTAAAGTAAAAATAATAATTAAGATTTAATAATTAAAATTAATATATATCTAACGTTTAATCATGCTTGAGCATTCTTCTTAAATTTTATATGTCTAACATTTTTAAATATTTATTAAATTTTAATAAAAAATGGAGGTTTTATGTATTGTCTCATAATAAATTATAATTTATGCAAAGTTGATGAATAATTACTTATTTATCTTTATAAATGATAAGTTGAAATTTTGTTGTTTGGTGTTTATTTTTAAATTGTTTCATATTTAAAATTTAAATAATATATTTTAAATAAAATAAATTTAAATAGTATTATTTTAATTTAGATAAGTAAATAATTAAATAATAAAGTCTACAAATATAAACATATTAATCAACAATAAATAATACAGATTTATTTTGATAGATATTGTTGTGAATAATATATAATCTATCTAAATAATAGATGATTAACTTAACCTAATGAGTAATCGGGGACAAAAACCACTAAGAACTATAGTCATGGACAAAATTCAAAAACTAATGTAAGTTGAAAATGAAGGATAATAAATTGTTTATAGTGAGGATCAAAAAGACAATTTAAATCAATCAAAAATATGCCATATCATCCTAATCAGAGCTGCACGAAAATTTTCGTTTCGTTTCGTTTTTCGTTATTTTCGTGGATTTTTTATGATTTTCGTTTCGTTTTCGTTTGAAAATTTTTTTTACTTTTTTTCGTTTCGAGTTTCGTTGAAAAAATATTTTCTTTCGTTTTCGTTTCGTAAAATGCCATTTTTAGACGAAAATTGACGAAAATATTTTGTTATTTTAGACATTTTTTCTCGCTTTTCTATCGCATTTTTAAGCCAAATTCTCAGAATTTTTGCCTGCGGCGCTGAAAACGGAAGAATTTTGGCTGTTTGGCTTCCAAAATTCCCAAAATTTTTGCCTGCGGCTCTGAAAAAGAATTTAGGCTAATTTATGTCATTCGGTAGAGCCTTCCGAGTGAGTCAAACAACATTAATATTGGCTTTGGGTCTCAACTTATATTAAAAATTAATCAACAGAAGTACCTTCAGCGAGTTTTTTGGATTTACGACGACGTTTTCTTTCAGCACCACATCTATCCTTAAAAAATATATTAAAATACTAGATTTGAATCACTATACATACGACCCGTTGGCCGAATTTTGCTAACGTGGTAAGATTTTTGATCAGGTAAACCTTAGACCGAAGCTCTTAACTTTAGCCGAAGTTTCTCACATTAGGCAGGATCTCCGCATCTTAGACGGAGATCATACTCAAGGCATGAATTCCTCACCTTAGAAGGAACTCCGGCCTTTAGTGTGCTCAAATTAGGCCGGATTTCCTAACATTATTTCCTAACCATTCAAATCTGTTTATTAAGTAAAATAATAAATATAATAAATCAACATTTAAAATGATTTAAATTTTCTTACTTTACCACGCTTTTCCTCTTGAAAAGTTTTGTATAAAAATTTTTTATATTTTTTATGGCTCATTCTGAAGCCTTGAAGTATATATTTTATTAAATTTTTTAATTCATTACAGTTACCAGATTTTATATTCATTTGGTCGAAATTTTTGCAAAAATGGTAAAATTGAAAAATCTACCATCTTTTTACAATAGCAGTGAACAACGTTTTTACGTTTAGTTTAAATTTAAATGAAATAAATTTTAAAAACCAAAGTCTATCCATTTTTCAAGGGCGAAATTTATAGCTTCTGCGCAATTATAACCTGCAATAAATCCCATATGATATGTTTTGGAAAACTTAATTTGAAGTTTTATGAATTAATATTATTTTTTATAACTTATTATAAATTCTCCCGAATTTTTAATCATTGTATCATAAGGAATACTATTTGACTTTAAAACTTCAGGAGAGAATATAAATTTTTTGTGCCTAAGAAAAGCATTGCAATTTTTTGCCTCTTCGGGAAAAAAAGTTGAAGCCATTGTTTCAAAACTTTCAGAATAATTAGCAGGTATCGAATACCAGAATTTTGGCTAAATAATATAATTACTCATATTTAACATATAAAATTACATATAAAATTTTTTGATTAAATTTTTAGAGGTGTTGATTTACAAATATTCTTTTCCACTAATCAACATAAAGATCTAAATCACTCTTCATTATAATACCAGTTATAGCAATATAGGTATATGTGATTTTCTTAAGTTTATGATACATATTTTAAACCTCACTACCTCGTACTGAAAATTACAATCATTTACACCATAAATTTTAAATTACCTAAAATGCAAAACAAGGAGCAAAAAATCATAATGATCTAGTTAATGGGGCCGTTGTCTATGCTTGAGAGCAAAGAATTGAGTTCAGGCTTTCCGATGAAGGCCGTATAGAGTTCGAATTTTACGAGGAAAACTTGATTGTAGAAGGATATCTGCTCTATATATACAGCCACGCTTGAATTGAAAAACGCGGGCTGCGCTTAGGAAAGACAGATCAAATGCCGCATGTACTTTCACAAAAATGAAACAGCCGAGACGATGTATGTAAGGACCCCGTAAAATCATCCGATCAGGATGATCTAAACTGAATTTTAAATTCCGTACAAGTCTTACAGTAAATTTATTGTATAAAGTCTGTAAAAAGTGTCGAACTAGGAATTCGAAATCCGAACTTTTTTGAAAATTTAGACTTTTCCGATAAAAAAATTCGACTTTGTGCCCTTCTGATAGATAGTTCGAACTAAATATTATCATTACATATACTTGAAAAAATTTGATTACCGATATTTAGAAAATTTTGATATTTTCGATCAGAAGTCCCTGAATATCTAAGTAAAAATTCTCAAATGCTAGGATCTTTTAGAAAGCGCTCTAATAGATGAATTATAATAAAAATAAAAAATATCCAAATTAAAAAAGCGACAATTATTATGACTCGATTAATATTTAATTTATAATTATTTGTTTTATAATTACACGATCAGACCTCACCAAAATGTAAATAATTAATTGAATAGAGGTCCATATCTTCTATATGCCAAGTAAATATACTCTTAAATGCTCCAAAATAGAGGTAAGGAGTGTTGACATTCTCAAAAATATTTGCGCTGTTCTAAATTTATCAATTTAAAAATATTATTATTAAGTCACCTTTTTCTCCATAAGAATATCCAAATTGTGCCAAGATTTTTTATATTAAATTCTTTTAAATTATCATCAAAAAAAGAGCCTGGTGTATCTGACCCAGCCTCATTTTTAGCCTCATTTTTCAATATATTCTTTCAGAAATAACTGTAAAATTTATTTAAAATTTGTGATTTTAAATAAATTTTATTTTTGTGAGGATCTTAAGCTCGGGCCTTCGGCCCTCGCGACCCATTTTGGCGTGGATCTTAAGCTCGGGCCTTCGGCCCTCGCGACCCATTTTGGGGTGGATCTTAAGCTCGGGCCTTCGGCCCTCGCGACCCATTTTGTGATGGATCTTAAGCTCGGGCCTTCGGCCTAAGCTCGGCCTAAAAGTTCTTTTTCGCAAGTCTATTTTATAATTCTTCTAGAGAAATACAAAAGAAAGAAATTGCTATACTTGCGGAGTTACGCATACGTCACGATGGTATAATCACTCAGAATATAAAAAATATTTATGTGCTGCATGTTACCAGAAACAATATAGAACAAAGAAGAAAACATAATAAAGCTAAAACAAAGAAATTTAGTAATTATATATTTAATTATATGAGATTAATTATATAAGTATTTTTTTACGTGTCCGGTAGTCTCGTCAGAGGTTTGTTTCGTCAGAGGACATTTTCGTCAGAATCAGTTTCGTCAGAGGCCTTTTTCGTCAGAGAAACACCAATCTGGTAGTTTTAACACCAACCTGGTAGCGATATTTATTATACAAGTAAAATATACTAAAGTCACAGTGTATTTACCATTTTTATCTCCTATAATATTTATATACATAATTTTTAAGAAAGATATTTTCAAGAGTTAATAGAAGCTTATGCAAGATCTTTTTAGATAATTTTTGTTAAACTTTTTCTATTGAGGTGAATTTTTAAATTTGTAAATATAATATTATTCTATATAAATAATTAATATCTAATCATTTGAAATATTGGACATTTTCTTATTATCTTTAATTTATTATTTATTGCGGTATTTAAATTTTATTTGATATCCCACATTTCAAACTTTTTATCCAGAGATTTTTATTTTATTTTTTATTGAGATGAAAAATTTAATTATGATTTTATTTCTTATCATAAATCTAGCGGTAATTCCGCTTGGTTGTATAACTTCCACCAGCTAAAATCTTGCATTTTTTTATTATTAGACATAATGCAAAATATAAATTAATACATTAAATTGCATGATTGACTGTATTAATCCTAAAATCAGACGCAAGCAAGAAGATAGTTTTTATTTATTAAAACTCTATTGTAATAATTTGCTAATTTTATTATTTGAGAAAATAACTCTAATTATTCCTTTCCATGGTAGGTGAAATATTTAGAGGAGTCTACGTTAACCGCATAACAACACAGAAAATTAACAAAATTATAATCATTTATTATTCTAATATATGAGTCTTAAAATATCATTATAATTTAAAAATATTTTTAAGCATAAAAGTATTATTAAATGTTTGTATACAAATTTAAGTAAAAATTGCAAATATATTAATTAATAAAATTTAATATTTTTAAAAAAGTATAAAATAGAATTTTATATTTTTAAATATTGTTTATTATTTGAAATTAAATGTAGTATAATTAATTTGTATTTAACATTATTTTATTGGGAAAATTCTTATACTTGTATTAGCTACTTGTATTTGTTTATAAAATGGTTTAATATTGGGATATGAAAAAGTGTATAAAAATTATAAAGCTAAATTTTTTTTAATATATTGGTTATCATTCTTAAAATGCCAATGTATAAGTTTCTCTTTAGTACAATTATTTTATTTAAATTTAGGCTCCGATTCTTTAGTACGATGATAAGCGTCAAAAACTATTTTTGCTTATTTTCTTTTCGTCATTTTAACAAAGTGGTGGTGTATATAATTTGATAATTTGCTTTGTTTTTCACATTTTTACTATAATAAAATTTCCAGCTTACTCAATAAATAACTGACAACAATAATAATAATTAATAATAATTTTTCAACAAAAATAATAATTATGTTAATCTATTTCATACTTAAGATAGTAATTCAGTATAAATTTTTAATTATTTTTACAAATAGATATCAAAATATTATGATATTCATAGTTATTAACTTAAATATTTCTTGATTTGATATAAATTTTGATCTCAATATTTAATTTTGTAAATGTCTGTTTTTGATAGCGCTTGTATATTTTACTAGCATTGCACTATTTTCTTTCCTGACATATTTTGGTTTCGCATAACCAACCAGTTCTAGGAAGTAAAAGAGCATCTTGGACATATTTATTTTTAATTGAATCAAATTTAGTTTATATTTAAATATTAAAATAGGTTTTTAATATTAAATAATTTTAGCATTTATTTATGCATGGTATGGTGAATGATTAAAATTTTTATCCGAGCTGTTTCATATAAAATGATATTAATTTTGATAAATTAATTAAATACAAATTTACAAACAACAAAATAATTTTGATCATTTGGTTTATTAAGTTTTTATATTTAATAAAGCTCTTGATATTTGATTTGGCCGATCCAATGGTAATTAAATTGATGTTGAAGAACTTTGCTATTCTTTCTTCGAAGCACATGAAAATCATTTAAGAATTTGGCCTTGTAGATCTTTTTTGGTTCTAATTTAATATATTGCCAAAATTTTAAAAGCAGCCACATAGAATTTAATTCAGTTTGCAGATTTGATCTCTTAGTATTGCTCAATATTATTTTTTCAGCAATAGATTTTAAATTTATTTATTCATTATTCTTATTTTATTGCTCTAGATAATAAAGGTATTATTTAATATATCTCTAACTCATAATTTTCATTTTAGTTCTATGTGAATGAATGAATGTAAATTCTCTGCGTAGCGTAGATCAAATTTCAATAAAGTGAGATGTCAATTTATTATTTATTCAGGAATTATAAGATATTTTAAACTTGTAAAATATTGTAAAATTCGTATTCAATAAATTTTAAATTGTTGATAATATTTAATATTTAATAATTTATATATTTGATGAATATTTAAAAGAACTAAAATTAGAAATGAGGAATTGTTGACAAGAGGAAATTTTTAAATTATATCGCGATTAAAAAATTGCGAATTTTAGACGCAATATAATATTTCTAAATATTTCACATTTGTTGATAGAAAAATTTATACATAAAGTAATTATTAAAGTTTTTTACGTTAATCTGGATATCCATGGCTATTCCAGCTATTACTTTATACTCTAATACGTATGTTCCAATAATTCTGATTAGATTCCATAATAATTTGAATAATTATTTAAATAATGTTCTTATTCCTGTGTAACAACTTTTCCCAATTCAGCATTAAAACATCAGTATTGGTGCACTTTAAAACTCGCTCGACTGACTCAATTAACTGAAGATTTCTAGGTTGTGTTTTCTCTCTACAACTTCTTTTGCAAGCTTTCTGTAATAATTTAATATTTTCAGTTATTGAGATCAATTTAAATTTTTTAGATCCGAAGCTTATCTGAAGCCTCACGAGCGGCAAATTAAGTAAATAAGTAGTAATTTTAAAGTAAAAATAATAATTAAGATTTAATAATTAAAATTAATATATATCTAACGTTTAATCATGCTTGAGCATTCTTCTTAAATTTTATATGTCTAACATTTTTAAATATTTATTAAATTTTAATAAAAAATGGAGGTTTTATGTATTGTCTCATAATAAATTATAATTTATGCAAAGTTGATGAATAATTACTTATTTATCTTTATAAATGATAAGTTGAAATTTTGTTGTTTGGTGTTTATTTTTAAATTGTTTCATATTTAAAATTTAAATAATATATTTTAAATAAAATAAATTTAAATAGTATTATTTTAATTTAGATAAGTAAATAATTAAATAATAAAGTCTACAAATATAAACATATTAATCAACAATAAATAATACAGATTTATTTTGATAGATATTGTTGTGAATAATATATAATCTATCTAAATAATAGATGATTAACTTAACCTAATGAGTAATCGGGGACAAAAACCACTAAGAACTATAGTCATGGACAATATTCATAAACTAATGTAAGTTGAAAATGAAGGATAATAAATTGTTTATAGTGAGGATCAAAAAGACAATTTAAATCAATCAAAAATATGCCATATCATCCTAATCAGAGCTGCACGAAAATTTTCGTTTCGTTTCGTTTTTCGTTATTTTCGTGGATTTTTTATGATTTTCGTTTCGTTTTCGTTTGAAAATTTTTTTTACTTTTTTTCGTTTCGAGTTTCGTTGAAAAAATATTTTCTTTCGTTTTCGTTTCGTAAAATGCCATTTTTAGACGAAAATTGACGAAAATATTTTGTTATTTTAGACATTTTTTCTCGCTTTTCTATCGCATTTTTAAGCCAAATTCTCAGAATTTTTGCCTGCGGCGCTGAAAACGGAAGAATTTTGGCTGTTTGGCTTCCAAAATTCCCAAAATTTTTGCCTGCGGCTCTGAAAAAGAATTTAGGCTAATTTATGTCATTCGGTAGAGCCTTCCGAGTGAGTCAAACAACATTAATATTGGCTTTGTGTCTCAACTTATATTAAAAATTAATTTAATCAACAGAAGTACCTTCAGCGAGTTTTTTGGATTTACGACGACGTTTTCTTTCAGCACCACATCTATCCTTAAAAAATATATTAAAATACTAGATTTGAATCACTATACATACGACCCGTTGGCCGAATTTTGCTAACGTGGTAAGATTTTTGATCAGGTAAACCTTAGACCGAAGCTCTTAACTTTAGCCGAAGTTTCTCACATTAGGCAGGATCTCCGCATCTTAGACGGAGATCATACTCAAGGCATGAATTCCTCACCTTAGAAGGAACTCCGGCCTTTAGTGTGCTCAAATTAGGCCGGATTTCCTAACATTATTTCCTAACCATTCAAATCTGTTTATTAAGTAAAATAATAAATATAATAAATCAACATTTAAAATGATTTAAATTTTCTTACTTTACCACGCTTTTCCTCTTGAAAAGTTTTGTATAAAAATTTTTTATATTTTTTATGGCTCATTCTGAAGCCTTGAAGTATATATTTTATTAAATTTTTTAATTCATTACAGTTACCAGATTTTATATTCATTTGGTCGAAATTTTTGCAAAAATGGTAAAATTGAAAAATCTACCATCTTTTTACAATAGCAGTGAACAACGTTTTTACGTTTAGTTTCAATTTAAATGAAATAAATTTTAAAAACCAAAGTCTATCCATTTTTCAAGGGCGAAATTTATAGCTTCTGCGCAATTATAACCTGCATTAAATCCCATATGATATGTTTTGGAAAACTTAATTTGAAGTTTTATGAATTAATATTATTTTTTATAACTTATTATAAATTCTCCCGAATTTTTAATCATTGTATCATAAGGAATACTATTTGACTTTAAAACTTCAGGAGAGAATATAAATTTTTTGTGCCTAAGAAAAGCATTGCAATTTTTTGCCTCTTCGGGAAAAAAAGTTGAAGCCATTGTTTCAAAACTTTCAGAATAATTAGCAGGTATCGAATACAAGAATTTTGGCTAAATAATATAATTACTCACATTTAACATATAAAATTAACAAAATCTTATTAAAATTATGAGGTCGTGTCATAATTGGTGTGGCTTTTTTGATTAAATTTTTAGAGGTGTTGATTTACAAATATTCTTTTCCACTAATCAACATAAAGATCTAAATCACTCTTCATTATAATACCAGTTATAGCAATATAGGTATATGTGATTTTCTTAAGTTTATGATACATATTTTAAACCTCACTACCTCGTACTGAAAATTACAATCATTTACACCATAAATTTTAAATTACCTAAAATGCAAAACAAGGAGCAAAAAATCATAATGATCTAGTTAATGGGGCCGTTGTCTATGCTTGAGAGCAAAGAATTGAGTTCAGGCTTTCCGATGAAGGTATAGAGTTCGAATTTTACGAGGAAAACTTGATTGTAGAAGGATATCTGCTCTATATATACAGCCACGCTTGAATTGAAAAACGCGGGCTGCGCTTAGGAAAGACAGATCAAATGCCGCATGTACTTTCACAAAAATGAAACAGCCGAGACGATGTATGTAAGGACCCCGTAAAATCATCCGATCAGGATGATCTAAACTGAATTTTAAATTCCGTACAAGTCTTACAGTAAATTTATTGTATAAAGTCTGTAAAAAGTGTCGAACTAGGAATTCGAAATCCGAACTTTTTTGAAAATTTAGACTTTTCCGATAAAAAAATTCGACTTTGTGCCCTTCTGATAGATAGTTCGAACTAAATATTATCATTACATATACTTGAAAAAATTTGATTACCGATATTTAGAAAATTTTGATATTTTCGATCAGAAGTCCCTGAATATCTAAGTAAAAATTCTCAAATGCTAGGATCTTTTAGAAAGCGCTCTAATAGATGAATTATAATAAAAATAAAAAATATCCAAATTAAAAAAGCGACAATTATTATGACTCGATTAATATTTAATTTATAATTATTTGTTTTATAATTACACGATCAGACCTCACCAAAATGTAAATAATTAATTGAATAGAGGTCCATATCTTCTATATGCCAAGTAAATATACTCTTAAATGCTCCAAAATAGAGGTAAGGAGTGTTGACATTCTCAAAAATATTTGCGCTGTTCTAAATTTATCAATTTAAAAATATTATTATTAAGTCACCTTTTTCTCCATAAGAATATCCAAATTGTGCCAAGATTTTTTATATTAAATTCTTTTAAATTATCATCAAAAAAGGAGCCTGGTGTATCTGACCCAGCCTCATTTTTAGCCTCATTTTTCAATATATTCTTCCAGAAATAACTGTAAAATTTATTTAAAAATACATAAATTTCATATACCTCTCTAAATTACATACATAAATCGAAATTATCTGGCTTTCTGAATTTCTTCGATGATATTTTCTTTTTAAACTCCTTGACTCTCATTTGACTCTTAAATTCAACATTGTTTTTTATAAAGACTAATTTATTAATCATCTCGATTTTTTCCCTTCTTAAATAATTATTTATATACTAATTCATAACAGATGATTGAGACATACGTTGGACTTTCAATTATATAATTATTCACATCATGATCTCACGATTTTTTTGATGGATTTGGAGACCAAGCAGAAGGCGGAAGTATCTATATTTAAAATTAAAATAAACCGATTTCCCGGCCCTAGCAATTTATCATAATCGGATTGGACAATGTTTTTCAATATACATAGCTATACAAAACTAAAGAAGGTGAAACAAAAGATTAGAGGGATGTATAATAGGTTTGGGAAGTAATATATATTCACGTGATTCATCGTGATTCATCCTAATTTACATAATTTCCACGATAACGCTCTTAGTCCGCACATATCCCACAATAATTTACCGAAAACCCCTTTTCATGGAGCTTTTCTTAAGGAGTGGCGCTGCTGATTTCTCCTTTTCTGTTAGTAAAGTAAACTTTGGCACCTGGATGGAAGAAATAATTTAAATTACTAAATTTATTTCTTTAATTATTTTATTTTTATTTCATTAAATTTAATTTTTTTTATGTTTTAAATTTAAAAATTATTAAGGTTAAGTACAGATAAATACTCCATTCTCACATAGATGAAAAATTTAGGGCAATCTTCCAAAAAGATTTCTAAAATAGGTATCTGTTGGATAAGATTTGATGAATTATTAGAGGATTAAGAAATTAATTAAAGAATTAAATTTATTAGTTTAAATTATTTCTTCCTTCCAAGTGCCAAAGTTTACTATACTAACAGAAAAGGAAAAATCAGCGAGCGCCACTCATTAAGAAAAAAATGCATAAAAAGGAAGGAAACTGCGTTTTTATTTGTGGACATGTAGGACACAAACTGGACATTAGCCCAGATTTTGCTCGTACTTCGCTCGTACTTCGTATACAGGTACGAGTACGAATTTTGTTACGACCTTAAAATAAATCCGGAAGGATTTTGTAGAAATCTTCGTCAGGAATGTTAATTTAAAGAAGAAAAATATATTTTAAAAAATTTAAAGATTATTTATAAAATGGATAAAAAATAATGAAATATGATTTACAGAAGATTAAAAATATTAAAATAAAATTTTATAGAATAATACGTAGATAAATATGAGTTATTAGGAAATGAAAAATAAAATTTTAATAAATGCTTAAATTTCTGTAAAAATAATTTAAAAATATTTTTTTCTGTAAAAAAGAAATAAATATGATTATTTATTATTTAATGGATTAAACAAATTTATTTTAACATTTTTTAATCATTCACATAATTTTATTCAAAAAATGAAAAAAAAGAAAATTAGTTATGAAAAGATATTTTTATATTTTATTCAAAATGAAACGGAAAAATATCTTTTTACACAGCTGGCTAAAAAATTGAATAAAAATGAATAATTAAATGTGTTGTAAATAAATATTTTCCTTTATCGTTTTTTTTGTTTTTTATTAAAAAAGTTAAATAAAAAAGTTTTTTGAAATAATGGTCTATGATTTTAGAAACCATTATTATTTGGTTCTATTAAACGAAAATCAAATCTGTAAAAATTTAAGGATATTTCAGATATCATTTTTTATTTTCTTATCTGAAAGTTTTTTGAAATTATAAAATACAGTATAATTTTACAATTAAATAAAATATTTACTCGATTAGCTCCATTAAACAATTTTACGATTTCATATTTTTTTGTTCGAGTTTGGAGGATTATTTTAAGCTTGTGGAATATTTAATAATACGGTAAAAAGCTGAAAAAGCGGAAGTTGAATGGCAGAAGCAGAAGAAAAAACAATCTTTGTTAAATAGAATTAATAGAAAATTTTAAAAAATGAAAACTAAAATTAATCAAAACAAATAATTAAATAGTTTTAATTAAATTGAAAATTTTTAAAGTGTTATTTAAAAATTTTAATTAAAATTAATTTTAATAGTAATATTTTAAATTATTTTACTTCAGATAATTAAGAGAGGTGAATTAGATTTATTTATTACAGTATTAGAGAAAAATAGGCGCGCCCTCAAAATTCCTGCCCTGAAAATGTCCTAATGAACAAAAACCCTCAAAATGTCCCAATGAATAAAAACCCTTAAAATGTTCTCCCTCAAAAAAATGTTAAATTTAAATTAAAATCTCAAAAAAATTAAAATGTTCTCCTATTCAGAAAATGTCCTAATAAACAAAAACCCCGAAAATGTCCGGAAACCATTTTCCGGATTTTCGGGAAACATTTTTCGGGTTCCGGTAACCTTTTTTCCGTATTTTAAATTAAAATTACCCGGATTCCAAGGAAGGAATGGGGTAGGACATTTTCTGGCTGGGACCTTTTAGGGGAGGACATTTTAAGGACATCCTTTTGCCGCTTGTAGGGGAGGTAGGGATGGACATTCTGTAAGGGAGGACATTCTTTTGCCGCTTCTTCTAGTAACGCGCATAAAACTCGCATCTTTTTAGAAAAAAACATAAAAAGCATAAGAAAACAATGGGCAAATGGCAGAGGGAAAAACTAAGAGAAAATTAAGGAAAATAAGCGAAAATATTTTTCCAAAAATTTTATTTTTCTTTCAGAATGTCCCACATCCCTTCACAATAAAGGTTGGCGGATCCGGATCTGAAAAAAGGCAAGATATACGGAAATTTTCGGTTCGGATACCGGATCCGGATATCTGACGACTTCACAATAACTTTCACTTATCCAAGTAATATTCCCTCTAATTTTCAATTCTAAATCTTAAAATAATTTTTTTCTAATAAAAAGAAAAAAATGTTTTTCTTGATAAAAGTGTTCAAAAGTGATTTAAAAGTTATGAAATTCCTGTTAGAAATATATGCCACTAAATCCATATGATCGTTCAAATAAAAAAATTTTTTAAAGGAGAGGAGTAAGAGAGAAAAAAGGAAGAATAATAGCGCCCTCCAAACAATACCTAAATCCACAAAATCTTCGTGAGCTCTAAAATATAGTAAAACCGGATATAGGGGGAGTAAAAGAGATAGAACAATAGATATGAACCAGGGATATCTTCCACTCCCACCTTCTGTAAATCTTGCCTTTCTTGGCTCTTACGCTTACATCTTCTCTATCGCTCTTTAAAACGCGTCAAAGCCTACCACTACTAAAAACTTCTCCAAAAAATTTTTTTATGAGACTATAAAATATCTTCGCATTTGTTATGGAAAAAATTGACAGGATTATTATTTATTACCTGAAAACATTAATTACATGCATTATTTATATTTAAATGAAAATATTTTAAAGCACTTAATAATTTATAATCTTTTATTTTAAAATTTTTATTTTAATTACTTTATCTTAATCTTAATTAACTATATTTTAATTAGAAAGTTTTCATAATCTCAATAGTACTATTACGGAAGAAGCCAACATTTCGCCGAAAGAAACGATTATTCGAGTCAAAAGTTTTAATGTTTAGCAGCACATCAGAATGGCAGACGGATATTACCAATTATAAATGAACAAAGTTTTTATATAAATAACGCTATTAAAAGATTTATTGGACGATTAAGTTAATAAAATTTTATATGATAGAATTAATTATACATCAAATTAAACCCAGCAGTTGAGATAGTCTCTCCACTTTTAACCCAAGATAATAGCACACTCAAGCGTCCGAATGTTATGTATATCAATGAAGAAATAAAATACTAAAAAATATATGTTAGTAATACAATTATATTTGCGTGATCTGAATCTATTCGTTTAAAATGAACATTTTTCTAAGAATGGATCGTATACTGGGAAGTATTTCAATTAATTAACGAAATCAAAATGCTCTCAAAATATTGACTAATCTAAGTATATAATTTTATTTTTTAAGAATAAATGATACATGCCAATAGTGGCAAATAACCCGAAAGACATAATTTTTGAAACAATTGCATTATCTCGTCGACTAAATGCCGAAACAGCAGGACTTTGCCGAATCCTCATCAATTGTAGTAAAATTGTAAAGTGAAAAAAAAGAACTATAAAAATCAAAGGCCAAAACTATAATAAATTAATTCCATCAAAATTTAAAACTTGTAATCAGCTCGCAACAAAGAATAGTAAAATGAACATTACATTGAAAAACTTTTTAATTCCAAATATGGAAACATATAATTTTTGTTTTGTAAAGACTGACTGGTAATCTTTGCTCGGGAAAATGATACATATATAAACAATCTCAAACTTGAGATTAAATCATTTTAAACATTTTTAAATAATATAAAATTTTTTTACTTTTAAAATTTTTTATTTTAAACATTTTTCTTCTCATTGTTTTAAAAATCTTTAAAAAAAATTTTCTTCACCTTTATTTTTTTCAATTATTTTTTTTCTTCCTTTGAAGTTTCATCTTTCGCTTCGTTTAATTTCATAGTAGTTGGCAAAACAAGCAATGTACTATATATTTATAATCAATATCAAAATTCAATCTTATTTATTTATAAAATTGTAATAGTTTATAAAATTAAAAACAATGAAAATTATTTATCTAAAGTCGATAAGCCAATGAACTATGTGAGATTTAATATGTATTTGAAGCTTTAAATGCTTTTATTCAACAGCAATGCAGCAATCCGGAATACAATAACAATATACATTTAATTAAGAATACAAAAACTAAATATTTATTAATTAATTTAGTAGTACACTCTGTTCCAAAATTATAAGGTCACCCCTATTTTTTATCATATCTCATTGAAAAACCAACGAAATTTTTTGAAATTTTTACATAATTTATATCTTTCTATTTAAAATCTGTCTTAAAAAAATCAAATTTGTAGCTACCTTAAAAAATTTCTTATGACCAAAAAAATAAATTTAAGGTGTTCCATAATTATAAGGTCACCTCTGTTTTTAGGTTTCTAATAGTGGTAAAAATCCACAAAAATTTTTCTGAACATATCTATCAATATAGATACGAAATACAAAAGAAATGAAGTTCTGATGTACTCCCATCATCGAGATATCAAAACCAGAAAATCAACGGAAAACAGGGGGTAGACGTCTTTAAAAAATATTTTCGACCCCTTACAGGTAAAATGAAAAATTTATTTAGGCTTATCTGAAAGCCCTTGAAATTTGCTACAAGATAGCATTAATTTTATTTTACGAAAAAAATTCTCCTGTAAGAAGTAATGAGTTTAGTTTATAAGTTGAATTTTTATTACTTTTTGGGGGGCGTTTTGTGATTTCTATGGCCTGAAAGTTTATCACATTAGGTCTTACAGGATAATTTTTTTCGTAAAATAAAATTAATGCTATCTTGTAGCAAATTTCAAGGGCTTTCAGATAAGCCTAAATAAATTTTTCATTTTACCTGTAAGGGGTCGAAAATATTTTTTAAAGACGTCTACCCCCTGTTTTCCGTTGATTTTCTGGTTTTGATATCTCGATGATGGGAGTACATCAGAACTTCATTTCTTTTGTATTTCGTATCTATATTGATAGATATGTTCAGAAAAATTTTTGTGGATTTTTACCACTATTAGAAACCTAAAAACAGAGGTGACCTTATAATTATGGAACACCTTAAATTTATTTTTTTGGTCATAAGAAATTTTTTAAGGTAGCTACAAATTTGATTTTTTTAAGACAGATTTTAAATAGAAAGATATAAATTATGTAAAAATTTCAAAAAATTTCGTTGGTTTTTCAATGAGATATGATAAAAAATAGGGGTGACCTTATAATTTTGGAACAGAGTGTATATATAATGAGAAATAAATATATAATGAACCATATAATAATTTTATGCATTTCCTTTGAATTTTTTAATAAATATATAAATATTAAATTTTACTTTTTGTTAAATTATAATCGAATATAATTCGCAGCCCGATTAAGACTAAATTTCATTATTTATTTTACTTTTTTATTTGTAATAAATTATTTTATAACTCGTTTTAGGAAATTTTTTAATTAATATCCTATACATAAAATTTCATAATTTCATTTTATTTAATTTTAATTTAATAAGAGATGAAGTTATTTATTGATGTTTATTGTCTATTGACGTAATTATACATCAAGTTTATATCTTACGCTAAAAAATTTATTAAATTTCTTTACCTGTTTTATAAAAATTATTTACGAAAGACATTGCCTTATTATTTTCAAAATTAGAGGTTTTATTAAAGCTTAGAGTTTTTGCTATCGAATAGGCTTTTTTATATAAACATGTAGTGGTAAGATTTTTAGGTGTAAGTTTCGAATTTGACACTTAGTTTTCATCATAATGGAAAATGAATAAATTTGAATAATTTTTAAAAAATTATGCTTTAACAATTGAATTTTTCCGTTTTAATGAGAAGAAAATCCAATTATATTTTCTAAATAATAAATTATTCCAAAATTTTAAAGAATGTTTTAAGAAAATTATATTACACTGACAAGCTCAAAAATTAAAAAAAATAAATAATTATGTTAAAAAATAGAGCCTACAAAAAACAAAGGTTGGCTGAATTGTTGAATTTTCATTTAATTATAGCTCGAAAGATTAATATCAATTATTTCTAATTGATAATTTATTAAATAGATAAAAGGAGCTAATAAAGAAGTTAATGTAGTAATATTCTTCTTAATCATCTATTTATGATTAGCTATATATTTATATATTTTTATGTGCAATGTTTTCATATCTAAACATTTCTTAAAATTATACAATAATCTCATTGAAAACTTTATAATTGCATAATATTATATTTTATAAAGTCGGAAAAAATTAAATCAAATATAAATTTATTTATTATGTTTTTAATTAATATAATTTTAGCAAAACAATAAATTTTGTACTATTTTATTCATCTACATATTATAATTCTTGAATATTTATTATTTTTAATGTAAGTTTTATGGATTTAGCGACATTTTACGGAAACGAACTTTTAATAAATATAGATTTAATTTTTATTAAATTTTTTTACTAATAAAATTTATAAGGCTGTATGTATAACTGAATCATCTGATCTATAATTTAGATTTTGCAAAATACTTCAATATGCAATTAAAAAAATTAATAGAATAAACTGTTATAATAAGATGCATAAAAATTAATATCTGCAATAACAAATCATTATCTTTATAGATAATTATTTACTTTCATTAAATAATTAAATAAAATAATTTAATTATTAATTTAATAAAAAAATTTAACTTAATTTTTTAATAAATACATAGGTATATGTGTATTATCATATTTACAGTTACTTTACACATTTTCTATTTTTATTGAATTATTTTTTTGATTATTTAATTTGTATGTTTTTAATTATTTTAGTTTTGTAAGACTAATTTTTTACTTCTATATTACTAGTAAAGTGTTATATCTTCAGCAAAAGCAACACGGATGATTACTGGCTGTTCCTTTGTGACCAACAAAGTCTTTTAAAAATTTTCGAGTCACACAAAAAACTTAAAATTAATCTTTGGCTTTAATTTTAATCGTTTAAAATTATAGAACAAATAAAAAAAATTACAGCTTTATAGAATCAACCTAAAAATTATTTAAAAAGGTATTCAAATTCTGGCAACTTTTTAAATTCTTAATAATATTTCTTCTTTCAAATTGTTTTTTAAAATTTATCTTTTAAAATATATAAAATTTACAATTTTTATTAGATTATTATTTAAATTATTAAGTTTTATAGAAAATTAGTTTTATAAAAAATTTAAATTATTTCAGTTTAATAAAAAATTACAGCAGATTTATAGCAGGATTTTAAACAACTTTAAAAAATGGTTAGTAATTAAAATAATCATTTTTTGGTATGCTTTCCAATTTATTTTTTAATCAAATTTTTAAGAACAATTTATTTTCAATAAAAAATTTAAGTATTTTTTTATTTTAAAATTCTATAAAAAATATTTAATGTTTAGGATTATTTAATGCGTTTTTCTGATTCTTTTTATAATTAAAATTTTAAAAAAGTTTAAATGTAATTTAAAAAATAAAATATTTACCCAATCATAATATTCGAGCAAGCAAACCCACTAATTTGTTGAAAAGTTCGATTAATTTTGGCAAAACATCATTAAATTGTTCTTCAAATGAGGTTGTGTGTGGATGATCAGGAACAAGAAAATCCTCTATTAAATGGTCTTTTAAAAATTATCAATATTTTTAAATTAAAAATTTAAGTTTTAAGCTCTTTTACCACATCAAAAACTTTTCCGCTTATAATTAAAATTTTAATTCTGAGTGTAATACTCATTTGAGTATATTTCTAATAATAGAGGTACCACAAGGGAGTTCGGTACAGCATTTATTATAAAACTCGTCGAGCTGTGTGACTAATATTTATATAATATGTATAAGTTTATTTGTAAAAAGAATTATTTGTATAATATAAGAAGTATTATAATATGATAAATATTGTAATAAATTTTATTTAATATATGTATTATATAATACATAAGTAGTTTTTAATAAAAAATCCTTTTGTTGTTGTTGAAAACTATGGTGTTTAAAATTTTGTAACTTGCCATTCACATTGTTCTACTATTGGATCGCCGTATAAATTTAGAAATTTTCCAAAATACATTTAACATTTTTATAAATTTCTAAATTTTAATTTTATGTTAAGTGAATAAAATTTAACAAAAAATATTTATGAAAAAATTTGTTTGTAAAATTTAATATATAATTTGTATTATTACTTTTAATTATCTTAAAATTATTTAAAATACTAGAATTATATGAAGGTTGTTATAATATGTACTTATATACTATTAATTTATCTATGTAATATTTCCATTTTCTATTTGAAAATTTTTTAATATACTTCTATTATAACTTTTCTAGTAAGAAATTTTATAAAATCTAAGTTATTAATCATTCTAGTTTTATTTTAACAAATACTAGTTAACGTGGCGTCAATTTATAACTTGCCATTTGGTGAAGATGCTCTTCAAATAGGAATAAAATAATTGTCGACTCTGTATTTTCCCCAAATTCTAAAATTTGATCTGTGATAAACTGAATTCAACTATTTTTTTACACTTACGAACAGATATTTCTTTGTTACCATAAACAAAAACAAATGTTGAAATTTTGATCTAGTAACATTATTTTTGAGCTAAAAATTTTTCAGTTTTTAAAATAAATATGATGTTTTCTAATATTTTCAATTTAATTTTAATGTTTTATCACATTTGCTTAGTTTTAATTAATTACAAATTTCATATGTTAGAATTATTTTGATAATAAAGATGCTAAAATAAATAAAGGAATATTTGTAAATCAAAGGAATAATCAAGGAAATATAAATAAATCAAGGAATAATCAAGGAATATTTGCTAAAATAAATAGAGGAATAAAAATTAATTTTTAGCTTTTCGACTGACTATTTTCTTATAATTATAAATTTAAAATAAAAAATTTTTTGTTAGGGCTAATTTATTTTGAAAAAATACTAATAAATGTATAATTATCTACAATAAAATATAGCATTTATTATCTTTTCATTACATATAACAAATATGTATCATTAGTAAACAAATATAGAATTATTTAACAAAAATTTCATGATATTTAGAATTTTGTGAATTATACAAATTTTTAAATTAGATTCTCGCATCGCTCGGACTATTTTTTCTCAACAAATTAATTAGTTATTTTTGAGCTTTACTTTAATTTTATTAAAACTTTTATAATTTATTATGTTTTATTTACAATAATGTATAAAAATGTTCTTCTAAAAAATAAAAATATAAAGGAAAACATTCCAAAACAATTTTCAATTTCTTATTATTGCTCTATCTTTTTTATACATATTCTTAATATCGTTAGAATTATTAGGTACCCTTGCTTGAGTCAGTTAGCTTCATCGCTTTCATTGTGCCTCAAATCCATTAATTAAATTTTTTTGTATTATAACTTGTATCTTTGATCCTAAAAAGAAATATAAATACCTTTTTTAAACAAATTTATAGTGCATGTTATTTCTTTTTGATTTTTATTTAAATTTCTTCATTATTGCTATTAAAATGGTGTTAAAATGTTGATGTATAATATTATATCTTTAAATGTTTATATTTTTATATGTATATTTTTAAATTATATATTTAAATGTCTCAGAAGTTTCTCTAAAGTAGCAGCTTCAATTTTGGAAGTATCTAATTAATGAAGTATTTATTTTAGTTTTCTTTAATTCTTATTTTTATAGTAATAATAAAAAATTTTTAGTTAATGATGCGTGTAAATTTTAAACAAAATATTTTTGGAATATCTTTAAATAATTCTTATTTTAAATGGGTGGAATATCTTTATATAACTTGTATCTTTGATCCTAAAAAGAATTATTTTATTTTATTAAAATCTTTTTGCATAACACAGACTTCTTTTTTTTTATGCATAACACAGACTTCTTGATTGATTATCGATTTTGTTTTATTGTAAAACTTTGATTATTTAAATTATAAGTAATAACTCATATGTAAGTAATAACTCATTAAATTTGCAATATTTGAATAGATATAATAATTTTTTAGATGTATTCTTTTAGCAAATGTTTAACATATATTTTAAATGCATAACACAGACTTCTTGATTGATTTTCTTTATAAAATTTATAATTTATTAATCGTTATTTATTTGTTATTGTTACTTGAAAATAAACAAATTTCACTTTTGAAGATCAATTTAATTAATTAAATCTGCTTTTATTATATATTTAATATGAATTTTTATAAGAAATTTTTGTCATTTTTTCATTTTTGGAATTTGTTTCTGTTTCATTCCTTTCCTGGAACCCATCAGTTGAATCTCTTATTATTGCCTCCTTTAGGTTTAACAGAATAAAACATAGAATTTTTTGATATTAACGGATAAAATTCGGTGATTTCATACTGCATCCGAATGTAAATTTAGTTAGTTTAATGATATTTAAGTAGGTATATTATTGGAAATATTAAATAAAATAAATAAAATGAAACTTTTGAGAATTTTAGAAGAGGATATTGGAAGGTCAAGAAGTTAGATTTAAAATTTTAATTAATAATGAAAATAAAAATATACAAATTATATAAAAATATATATTAATTAAATAATAATAAAAACACATTAAAATACCAAAACCGTACGAGTACAAATATTTGTACTTTTAATGAAAAACAAAAAATTTAATAAAATTAATTTCTTTGTTATTTTCTTATGGAAAAAGCTAGTTTAAAAATAAAGTTAAAATTTGAAAGTTGTTGATAGGCCCATTCAAAAACAACGTTGAGGCGAAAATATTTTCTTTTTCAAATATCGGGTCGTCTGTGTAGAGCGACGATAATTTTGTCTTTCTGAAAGTAACCCCGCTTAACTTTTGTTTAACTTTCTCTAGCGTTGTACATACACCAATTTCTATTGTTTCCAGCTTAAGAATTAAATAATTGTGTTGGCCGCCCACTCATAAAGGCGTTTAAGAAACAGCACAATAGTTTATCTTAATAAATTATATGTTTTAATATAAAAATATTATGTAATCATTGGTATAAACCATGGGAAATCTCAACACTTAACACAAATACACTTAGTTATATGTATAACAATTTTTATTTTGTTTATTTGTTATTATTCTTATTTAATAACTGGATTAAAATTTCTAGATTTTAAAAAATAAATATTTAATATTTTCATTGATTTTAAAATGTATCTTCAACGATTATTAATTTATTATCTTCAGAATTATCTTCAAATTATCTTCAACGATTAATTAATTTTTTTATTTTAAATCGCAACAATTATCGAATTCATTATGAAGAATATAATTTAAATAGCAAATGAATAAATAATAATCCTTCTTTCATAAGGATCGTTGAAGTAATAAATATTTATACTCCCACAATTTAGGTCTTAGCATTATGCCTTCACACATACTATTTTTTAAGATCCAATTTTCTAAAACGTAATGATTATGAGTAGAGTTCTCTCTCAAGCGAAGTTTTAATTAATAATAATTTATTTAGCCTATTAACCGATATTTATATTATATATTTTAAATAATAAAGTAATTTGTAAAAATTTTAAATATTTTGAAGATTTATATGCCAGCTTCTTAAATTAAAATATTTATACAATAAAAGATTAAATTATTTTTAGAACATGTCGCAGTGTAGACTTCCTTGAAGAAGACAAATTTAATTGATGCTTAGTTGTGTCGTCAAGTTTTTAGTTGAAAATTTCTAAATATGAGAATTTTTTAAAAATATAAAAATTTTATTGTGTTTCAAAAAAGTTTTGCTGAGCAGTGCCAAAGAATAATTAGAAAATAAAAAAATTAAATATAATAAGTTCTAGTCAATGTTTAATGTTGAGTTCTTTCTTACGTTTCCATATACCTGATTTCCAATTTCGAACTTTTCAGAATTTTAGAGATGATAATTCTACAGATTAAAATGCCATTGTATTAAAAATTTAACCAAAATAAATTTAAAAATTTAATCAAGTGTAAAAATTAAATTAATTAAACAAATCAAATTTTAAACAGATACAAATTAAAGTTGTGAATCTAGAAATTTTTAATCATAAAGTTTGCGAGCCTTAAATGATATGAAATTGGAAAATTTATTGAAATTTAAATAATTTTAATAATTTATCTATTTTATATTCAGTAAATTTACTTCTCGAAGATCTCTAAATTTTATCTAAATTTCTTTGATATATTTTATTTAAAATATGTATTTATCGTTAATAATAGAACATTTATTAGGGAATTGTTAGAACATCTATAATCATAAAATTTAGAGCAAATTTTGTCCTTTTGAGTAGATTATTTTCATACATATTCAATTTATCATTATTTACATTCGGTTTTCATTTATTCATATTTAACAAGAGTGCAATCTAATTATCATCAATTCAAAACCTTAAGCACATTCCTTTGAATGTGCTAATAATAAAATTTATAGCAAATTTTGTCCTTTTTTTGTAGTTTAATCAAGTGTAAAAACTTAAGCACTCCATTCAAACTAATCATTTTCTCCATTCAAACTAATTTCTCCAAAAAAATCAATATGGTTAAACCTAAAAGACAACGAAATTTGTCTTCTTCAAGTAATTTAGATTCTAGCTCAATTTCACAGAATTTCCAGTTATCCTCTGAACAAATCTCACAAATTGTTCAGCAGGTTCTGGAAATTCTAAAGCCAACAATACAACCAATAGTTGAAACTTCTATTTCTAAAATTATTGAAAAAATTCCAAATTTGACTAATCAACAACAAAGACCGTCAACTCCCTGGGGCTGTCCACCAACGCAAGATCCATCATTCCTTACCAAAATATCTAATTATAATATTTTAAATCAACAAACAGTAATTCAAAAATCTAAATCTGCTGTCCTAGAAAAATTTCCTGAAACTACAGACATCACTGTTGTGGAACAAATTATTGATAAATGTGGGTTAAAGGAAAAAATTGACACAACAAAAGAAATACATCGCCACCTTGAAATGAGGGAAGGAAATAATTTAAAACCTAGGATTATCAAAATCCCTTTTATAGATAATGCCTCTAGGGATTTATTTATTAAAAAATTTCGTAAACAATTGTCTTCTTTTCCAAATTTGCCAAAAAATTTAAGTGTTAGAAGAGATATGACACCTCCAGAATTATCAATACTTTATTCACAAAGGTCCAAAGCGTATAATCTAAATTTAGCTGAAGGACTTTTTAAATACATTGTTATTGATCTTGACATTATTGAGTTGAGAAACCCAAAACCTTTTAAAACAAAAAATAAATAGGGGTTAAAGAGTAAATCACAAAAAATTGATTCTAAAAAGGCTGACATATTCTCATGTGTATATCTAAATTCCAGGTCTTTATTAAATAAAGTTTCAGAGTTTAATCATTTACTCAATACAAAAAACCCCTCTTTGTGTATAATTACTGAGAAATGGCTTAATGAAACTAATTGTATCCCATCTGAATATTCTCTTAATGGAAAATATCAGTGTGTATTTGCTAAAAGAGAGAAGAAGCGTGGCGGTGGATGTGGAGTAGTATTTTTATCTGACTTAGATAATCAAATTATTTTTTGTGGTTCTAAGTATGGATGTGAAATTATAGAGATTAAAGTTAAGTTAGATAATATGATAACAATTGTAACTGTATATAGACCACCAAACCTTAGCGTAGCTTATACAAAAAAATTATTTAAATATTTATCAGGAATAAACTGTAAAAATGTAATAATTCTAGGTGACTTTAATCTGGGTAATATTAACTGGAATAATTTAGCAGATCGAAATAATACCCAAACTCAGCAAATGATAAACTTTATAAGTCAGACTCATTTAAAACAACACATAACAATACCCACTAGAGAAAATAATATTTTGGATTTAATTTTCTGTAGACCTCATGATTTAGTACACGATGTTGATGTAGCTGAAAATTTTTCTAATTCAGATCATAAGATGATTTATTTTCAAATAAATGCAAAGCCTAATAAAATTAAAAAAGATATAATTCTTACAAGAAATATAACCTATACTGGGATTAAGAATTTAAATTCAGCTTTAGCCCAAGTTAATTTGGATGAATTACTAAATACTTGTTTTTATGTTGATACCAAGTATAACCTTTTCACTGAGACAATATATAAGTTATTTAATGCGAGTATACCTTTAAAACCCATTAACAAAGTCATAAAATCAAAATATAGTGATAAAATTAAATCACTTAATAAAGAAAAGCTAAGACTACATAGGTTGGTAAAATTAAATCCCGATAATACAGAGTTAAAATTGCAAAGCAAAATTATAAGTTGGCAGCTAGGAAAGGAACTTAGATGTTTTTATTATAATCAAGAAAATAGTCTCATCAAAAGAGGAATAAATTCGATTCATAAATTTGTTAAAAACAGATTAGGTGTAAAAAATGAAATAGGTATATTGCTAGATAATGATGGAACAATTATTATTGATCCGAAAGAAAAATGTGATTTAATAGCTAAGGCATTCCAGCTACCCACTAGTAACCATGATGAAAATACTAATAAAATTAACTTCTCAGTATCAAGCCCAAACACATTAAACGATATAGATTTTACAATTCTAGAAGTATTACAATCACTAAAATATTTACCAAACAGAAACTCTACTTCACCAGATAATATACCTTATATATTGCTTAAAAACTGTCGTGAAGTCCTTGCTCCATCAATAACAGGATTATTCAGATTAATTCTGGATAGTATGCAAATCCCTGAATCCTGGAGAACGTCCATTATTATACCAATTTTTAAGAAGGGTGAAAAAACAGATGTAACAAGTGGGATATTGTTACATCCCACTAACAAGTGGGATATTGGGGGGGGGGGTAATTACTTACAAGCTCAAATAATCACTTTCTCTCTCTCTTTCCTCTAGGATAATTACACCATTCCAATATCTCTATCCATTTAAATTTTTTAAATATCTGTTTATTTAGCTAACAAATTAAAATTAAACACGTTCAAATACACTTAAGGTGATTACGGACGATATCATGGGATGTGGAGTGATATTGAGGTATCATTCATATCCATCCACATGGGTTGTGGAGGGTTATCTCAACAAATCCCACTTAATTTCCAAATAAATTAACAAAAATAGAACCGCGTTTTTAATTTAAAATATTTTTCAGTGTGGAATGCAGGCATGACGCTAGTCAAAATGCACGATGATGGCAAATAACCATTTTTATAGATTAATGATAATAAAAATTAATTTTCTTTTTCATTTAAATTTTTGTGTGTTTAATTAGTTGTCATGAATAAATTTAAGTTTTTTAAATAAAATTTTATTTATGGAATAAAATATTCATTCATAGAAAGATGAAAGGAGAGAAGTTTCAAAGTTAACTAAATTGATTAAATCTAAATTATACTCATAATTTTCTAAATTTTAGTATTCTAACAGTTTTGCCAAAAAATTTTATTTAATGAAATATAAATAATTATAATATTTAATATTAATTATTTTATAAGCTAATAAAGACGTGTTTCGTTTTTGTCATGTTAAAATAAAAATTATTTTTGCCTGAAAAAAATTCTATAAACGATATTCTTTTATTAAACCGTTGATTTCGATTTTTAAAAATATCTTAAAAGCCTGATAATAAGCATTTATCAACTTTATTTTATTAGCAAAAAGATACCAATTTATTTTAAAAATGGAAAGAAATTTTATTAAAAAATGCAAAGTATGTGGGACAAAAGAAAATGTTTGTTTTCATTATGGAGTTTGTACATGTATGGCTTGTGGGTCTTTTTTCAGGTATTTTGTATAAATTTAATTTTAAAAAATTTGGTAAAATTCCGTCATATCTCCCATAATCCGATACGGACAAATAATATTTCATTCGAAAAATAGGTTCCGGACTAACCTCTGGGCATGATGGAAAAGTTTCAGTTACGTAACTGATGCGGTTCCATTTCCAGTTTTGGTAGCAGTTCCAGTTTTGGAACTAATAATTTGAACCGGCAATGGTTTAGAACCGGTGCCGGAACCGATTCTGAAGATACACCCCTAATGATGGGTTAAAAAAGTGAAATGAGCAAAAGATGAGAGTCGTGAGAAGAAAAGGAAGAGGAAATTGAGACAGTAAAAAGATATCCTTTCTTTTCCCTAAAGAAGAAGATTTTTAGGCGAAAAATTCGAATATAAAAATTTTGTTTGTTTTGAATAACCTCTTCGAGCCTAGTCAAATGCACAAAAATATTTTCATAACTTTGTTCGGTATCATCAAATCGAATTGATTTTGGTGTCTTTCGACTTCTCGTCGAGCTCTTTCGAATGCAATATTGTTTGCCCAAATCAGAGTACGGGAGATATGACGGAATTTTTCCAAAAATTTCTTTTCAACAGGCGTTATCTTGAAAACGAAAATCAATGGAAATATAATTTATGTAAATGTTCAGAAAAAAATACAGACGAAAAATCCCAACCAAATTTGACAAAATGTAAAAAATGTAGACTTGAAAAATGTCTTTCTGTTGGAATGAAAAAATTGGGTTTGTCATAATAAGGATAAAAAACTGTCTCCTCTTATATCCGCCAATACCCCTTCAAATTACTGTTAAATTAATGACCTAATCAGCGCTAATCCCAAAAATCTCCCATTAACCTTGCGAATCTCCTATACTCTCTTAATCACTTCTAATCCTTTTATATATGTATGTACCTTCATGAGGATTTAACTGAGGTATAAACTAGAGATCGGAATTTTGAAAAAGAAAACTGGTCCGGGAACCGGGAAACGGGTTCTGAAGGTTGACCGGGAGGGACCCTGACGGGAAAACCGGGAATGCCCTTTCCCAGGCTTAATTCTCTGTTTCCTTGTTATCCTTACAAATCTCATTATATCTCTCTCAATCCTTTCAAATTCCTAATCTTCTATATTCCTCTAATCAATGATATCAAAAGAAAGCTTCCCTAATACTTCAAATCCCTTATTTTTCAGACTAGTCTTTATATCCCTAGATTGCGGACTGCGGACGCGGATTGCGGCGCGGATTTTAAAATTAAAATTGCTGCTGCTGAAAATTTTTTTCACTTGCGGACTTCCCTGATTCCAGCAAAACTCTGGTGCCTAGGTTATTTATTCCCTCTAAACCTATATAAATTAATCTCCTTAATCATTTAAACTCTCTTATATCTTTCGATATCCCACCAAATCACCGATATTTTTTTTGTTGTGCTTCAATAAAAACTGCTTGAAGTCAGAGTGTTTAGATGCCCTGCTTTTTATCTAATTTTACACTAATTTGGTTATTTTTGATTCCAATTTTCTCTTTCTCCTCTTACGCCGCCTCACCCTCACCCTATTCTCTATTATTTTGTTTCACCTGTCTTTAATAATATTCATGCCAATACCGCAACATTATTCGACGTCAATCCAGATACGATACTGGCCTCGGTATCAGCAAAAACGGTATCGGGATTTGTCTTTCGGTGTTGGTATCAAAAAATCGGTATCGTGTTTCAAAAAACCGGTATAATATCGCCCGATACCGGTCGGGATCCAGATACAGGCCAAATCTAGATAAAAAACACAACATTAACACTGGAAGAAATAGGGTCGGTTTAATAGATGAGGTCGGTCTAATATGTAGAGACAGTCGCACTATTAGAAGAAATACGGTAAATTAATAAAAGTATTTTAGAAGTTAGATATTTACGTAATGATATATGCCAGGAAGCGATGGAAAACCAAGAAAAGGAAATTAAAGTAAATTTATTTATTTTATACAGAATTGGAAAACATTGTTACTGTAGACTAGGGTTGAAAAAAATCTTTGAAGATCGAATATTGAATAAGTTCAAATTATCTAAATCAAAACAAAAACATCCATCTATCTTTAGCTAATTTCAAAATTTTACCAAAAAATACCCAAAGGAACAAAAAACAAAACATAATAACAAACAAGAATTTAAATTCTCTCTATTTTTAAGATACTAAATTCCCCAACTGTCGAAATAACCATCAAAGACCTAAAACTGATAAACTCACTTTTACCAATTATTGAAGCCAAAAAACGTATTATGCATGCATTTAATGATTTGGATGATATATTCCTTAATGGCCCGATTTTGTTTGAAGAAATAATTTTATCTGATTTTAATATTTTTCGTTTAACTGGGAATTTCTCGGTAAATTTTAATTTAATTTTCAATAAAATTTTGATTTAAAGCCAAATCCAATTCCAATACCTTTTGATGAATTAAATAGTTGGGAATCTTCAGTACAACGTGAAGGATTATTTAATAGTAGAGCTCAAAAATGTATTCTTGTTGACAGACTTTTACTTGTTGCTATAGCTAAATCTATGCCTGTTTTTGAAAAATTGACCTTATCTGATCAGGTATATATAATCACGACATAAGAATTTTGGCAAAGAGTTCCGTGTTAATCCAATCCTCTATTATGATATTGTTCTTAAATTGCTCAAACCTAAACTCTTAAAATCAGTTTTGTACAGCCCTGGTGTGTGCTAAAACGGGTGTGCTAAAACGCAAATAAAGACAAACGAATAAGAAAAACCCGATTAATCTAAAATCTAATTTTCTTTTAATAAATATTTGGATTGCAAATCTAAGGAGTATTTCTTATTTGTTTACATCATTTACAAACACCTATCTAGCATGTGAATTAGGTTCTGAAACGTGGACACGTAAAGATAATGTTATGCCAGCTCTTGCTATTATGAAGCATTTTGCAAATGACGATAAGTAAATAAATTTTTCTAAAAATTAGAAAACACGTTTTTTCCATTATTAGAATGATTAAATGGTCAGATTATGGTTATACAAAATCTGTTGTTCACTTCAAACGTTTTGCATTAACAAAAATTGAATTTGCTTTATTGGTAGCTATTATCCTTTCGAAAGCGGGTAAAACTTTAATTTGTAAAGGCGAACTAAAATTGCTTGCACGCTTATAACTTATTGCATGTCTTAAGAATTAAGAATTCCATTGATGTCTCTTTTTTTAATTTCAAATTTAAAATTTTTATATGAGTTAACTAGCCTTTCCGAATATGCAAAACTTTACCTATGTATCTAGGTCATAAATTGGCAAAGTTATAAGCTTGCGTTTAAAGGCTGTATGGCCTAACCGGTATGTGTATACCCTATGTCGGTTTAAATGGAATTTAAATAAATTTTTATTATATAAAAAGATGCTAAAGGCTTATCTTCTGAAGGAAAAGAATTACTTTGTAACGAATCGTCTAAATATACAAATATTTTACTTCGATATAATCAACGAAGATTAGGTTTAATTGAAGGGGCTCAGAGATTGGATGAATGTTTTCGTTTAATTAATCGAAGTATTGAAAATGAATTTACTTTTCGTTTAATGGTCTCTCACCAACTTGAATGTTTTTCGATAAGTATTGATTATTTGAAATGCTCAAACTTTATGAAAAATTTTTTGGAAAGAAGTGATTAAAATCGAGGTCCTCGCCCATCTTCAAGCCTCAGTCTTTATTATACCTTATACCCTTTACATATTAATGCTTTCTATTTTTATCACTAAAAACATAATAAATTTAAATAAAGATATAAAATTTAATCCATTTCGTTTTTTGAAAAATTTAAATATAAATGAAAATTCAAAATTTAGGCTCAAAATAAATATTTAAAAATTATAATTTAAATAAATTTTTCAAAAAATAAGTAATTTGAAAGAGGTAATATTTTCTGAGGACCTATGTTTAATATAGTAAACGTTTTAATTCCCAAGTTATTAATTAATTGAAATTTTATCAAGTTATTAAAATTTTACCTATTAAATTTTACTTAAGGCCGAGGCCTCCATCAGCCTCCATCAGTCATAATTCAATGTCGACTCATCTATTAATTTATAATTCAATCAATCTAGAGACCGGCCCAGCTCTCGTCTTTTACGTGAAGAAGTTGTTGTGCCGATGCTCCGCTGTTGCCAGGAATGGTTTGAATCACCGAAAGATCGAAACATCTATATGAAAATAATGTGTTGATCTCTATCCCGAACTTAGATGTTTTATAGATAAAGATTTAGTTTTAAAAATACCAATGCATGCAGAATTAGTACTAGTTAATGGAGAAAGGCCAAAGTCAAAGGAAATAAATTAACTCATATCGGTATGTTTTATCTATACATATTTAGTTTCTTACAGACAAAACACAAAACTTTTATCAATGGCTATATATATTTAAATTAAATTTAAAATTAATAAATTTATTAACGTTAATTAGACATCGTAGACATAGCTAGTTTTAAAATCAATATTACAGGCAATAAATAAATTTAAATGCGCGGACACTTATGAGGAAAATCGACAGATTTATTCAATAACCTTTATAAATTTTATTAGAGAATTTAAAAATTAAAAAGAGAATTGGGGAATTTTAATTAAAAAGAAATTTATGAAATTGTTTTATAATAATATGTTAGTTTTATTACAAACTCGCGGTTTTGTTGGCTCTGTTTCCGGCGCAGTCTTAAAGTTTTTAAAACCTTGGCGATACCGTAATCCAGAAATTTTGCTTTTAAAATCTTTTATCCGCTCTATCTTCGACTACGGAGATAGAGCGGAGATTAATTCCGACTACGGAGATAGAGCGGAGATTAATTGATCGCCCTGCCAGTTTGTTTACAACATCTATGCAGACTATAAAACTCTTATTATTTTCCATTTATATTTTGCTTTTTTTTCCATTTCCCGATCGGATATTTAAAACTTCTCATTTTGTTTAATGTGACTTTTATCACGACCAATTACAATATTAAGCTTTACTTAAAAATTTACATTTACAAAATTTAACTGGAACCGGTTCCAGTTCTGGAACGGTTTTTGAATTTCTTCAGTTCCAGTTGCAGTTAACTGCTTTTTTAAAATTGGCAGTTCCATTTTCGGAACTGGTACCGCATAGGTTCCGGAACTGGAACTTTCCCATAACTGGCAGCGACCATCCTAGCCCCCTCACGCTCTAAATTTTTTTGTATTTAATTCAATGTTATTCTTCAAAGTTTATTACATTTAAAACATTAACATCTATTATATATTGTCCATTCAAGAATAATTTAAAATAATTTTTTAAATTAGATCTTAAGGCCGCCTCCACTTGTAATTTGCTTTACTATTTATATAGAATAATTTTAGTGGAATAATTTTTATTAGAATAATTATAGAATAATTTTTATAATTTTTAGAATAATTTTTAATAATTTCAACAATTTCAAATAATTTCAAATATACTTTTAATTTGATTTTTTTAAATTTTATTCAGATTAAAATTCCAAAAATCTTCATTTAAAAACACAAAATGTGTTCGATTGGAGGCAAAGTTTTTATTACATACGTTCTATTAGTAGTTATTTTTGAATACGATGTCGTGTCTTGTGCTAGACCTGGAGGTGGACGAGTACAGGTGTTTTCGTGTCAAATTCATAAGAATTTTACAGATCCAAATTTTCTCATCGATTTCTAGGACAATCTATTTTCACATTAATATCTTTCAAATAAATTTTATAGCCAAATGCAAATGAGGCGCTTCAAACTGCATTACAAAATTTAAATAACCGCTTAATTACGTATGGTCAAGAAGGAAATGTAAATGAGTTGCACAATCTGGTTAGATTTATTATTAACAAAATAAATTAATAACTTAATAATGGAAAAACTTTTATGGTATTTGCGGGCTTATGAAATGAGAATCTTATTTTAGATTTTCTGACTTATTTTGGATACATAAAAGATTTAATCAAAGATTTATTTGCCATATTTTTGTTTTACTGATTAAAAATTTATGACATAATTTCAGGTAGATGAAGTTCGAACTATTGAAAATCAATATACATCGGCTCCAGGAATAACTCAAGCTGAAGTAAATTTATTTGCATAATTTATAAATTTGTTTATAATAACCAAAAATTACTGAAATTATCCTCTAATGTGTTATACATAAAAAGCTTCTTGTTTTGCGGCAATAACTAATATTCAAAAGGAGAAAATTGCGTCTCTCATTCCCAATGCTATTTTTGCCGCAAAACGCGAGACGCTTTCTATTTAAACACAGCATAATAAATAACTTCTACTAATTTAGAGAATCACTAAGGGCGAAATTTTCATAAAGTCCCTATGAGCAATTTCTTAAATTTGCTAATCCGATTTTGGAAAAGGTATTTATAATTGAGTGACTTAATTTATTTCATAAATAACTAACCTAAATTAAGATTAATGATTTTAAATTGTTTTAAATAAAAATTTTTGAATAGCTTTTACAAGTTCGACAATTTGATGTACAATGCGGCAGGGTGATATTCGGTTTGGAACAGGTGGGTTATCTACGGGGATTGTTATTCTTTGTGTTGATATGGTATTGCGATTGTATAAAATACTGAACAGTCTGGTTAATTTAGGAAAATTTAGGAATGCCAAAGAAATATAGACAAAGTTTGAAAGATTTTTAGTTAGGATTTATAGGTGATGCGCTTTTGCGGCCTGTACAATTGCGGCCCAGACATTTGTGGCTCAATCACTTGCGGCTCGCCCCTATTTTGACACTTGCGGTCCCGCCACTTGCTGCTATGAAATTTTCTGCTATTCTGGAGAACCCTAACTTACACTACTTTTCATACATAGTTTCAATCATACAATAATTAAAATGCAGCCTGCTCAGCTTGATTTAGAATATGGGGAGTTAATTAATTTAATCAATCATAAACGGCAGCATCGAATAACACGTCGAATACGTCATGATCTGGTTAGAATCATACTTATAAATTATTTTCTAAAGTGGGTTATACATTTGAGGATTAATTAAATATTATATCGTTGGTAATTATAACTATATTAAAAAACTAAAAATTCTTGTTATAGCCTAAAAGCTTTTCAACAATTGACCGATATTAATGCTTTTTATAATGATACAGGCGAATAAAAATATAGAGGATTAGACTAATATGTTATTATAATTAAAGATTTTTTAGATAAAAAAAGCTCAAGAATTTCAACATAAACAACAAAGATTCAGTCAATTCATTGAAGGAATCGAATTATTGAATGCTAATCCTTTACTTCAACATCATGTAAATTTATTAATAATTCGGGATCTGTTTTTACTTTATAATTTATTTTTGCAGTAAAGTTAAGATAAGAAACATTTTTATGTTTATGGTTACTTATTACTCCCATTCAAACTATTCTGTAAAATTAAAAAAATATGCTGTTCAGTAAATAACATTTTGTACCAGATCAAACTGAGACCATTCATTTCCATTCTCCTACTAAAATTTTTTGAGCTATAAAATATTCCAAATTAAAATACATTTTTTACAAATAACTTAAAAATAAAATTATTCATTTTAAATCACTCTAAATAAATCAAATTTAATAGGTTGCGCAAATTAAAGATTCTATTGACAATATTCTACATATTCTTGAAAAGGTTATATTTGAAAAGTTAGTCTAAATTGTGCTTATAATCTATTAATAAATGAAATACCAAGCGAACTCTTTTAATATATAATTTGATCAGAAGGGGATGATATAAAAATAGATGTCGGGTGTTCAATATGTGGCATAAAGCCTCCTCTATAACATAATATGTATTTCAGAAAATAAGTTAATCGTAACTAGAGTCGGTACGGTAACGATCCCATACTGGATTTTAAGTGATCCTGTCCCGAAATCCCGTGTTATACCCGATGAACGGGATTTAGGTATTAATCCCGCGGGATTCTGTCCCGTTTGATCTTTTGAAGATAATCCCGTTACGGGATCCCGTGAATGAGATTTTACTGACCTCTAATCGCAACATCAGTAAAGAGCATGAAAAATCTTGGTTGTAATTATACCCGCTTTTTGATAAAAAATAAATTAAAAGGAAATATTTAAATATGTTCGTTTTTTAATTTTATTATCAAACTTTAGGAGCCATCTAGCAACTGGAATTTCTGAAGCTTGAAAGAAAAATAAATTTAGTAATTCATGATGAAAAGTGATTCAATTATTATTTATTCAAGATTTTAATAGCTCCCACCCCGTGGACTAACTTTTTATTCATTTGTAACTTCGCCCTTTCTTCCTAGAAGAATTTTTCAAAGCCGCTAATCTGGTAACAAGAACGTTCCAATCCGGTAATTATTGCTTGACTATTGCTTCGGTAACTATTGCCCTTTGTATTAGAATTATTATTTTTCACAGTTGTATTTCATTATTTATTTGATAAAATTCTTTTTTTCTTACATTACATTATTACTTTTCACTAGTCACTAGTCAACCTGATATGATAGTGTCAAATATTTTAAAAATTTTTAAACAAAATTAAGTTTTATACAGAAGGCACCATACAATAAATTCTCTTAGAGAAGTACACTCTATCAAAACATATAATAATATAAGCCTCCCTAAGAGAGAATAAAAAATAAAAATACACTCTTTAAATGAAGCATACTCTAACAGAAGAAACCACTATGATAAGGATTAAAAATGAATGTTATTTCTATTGTTTACGTTAGTTCAAAAAATAAAAAATGTCTAGTGATGAATAAATTTTTATATGAAAAAGTAAAAATATTTATGGCCGATATAACAAAAAATTATTCACTTCCCTGAAATAATAACAGTAAATAATTTAATATTTATAATTATTAATGTCTATTTATAATTTGATAAAATATATACATGATAATCAAGTCATTAAACATTAGTAAAAAAAGTAAAACAAATAATATCCATTTTGAAATAATGAAGTAATTACAAATTAATTAGTTTTTAATTATCCTTTTGCCTCATTAATCTTTTGTCTCAATGTTGGACAATGTAATTATTTTTATAGTTTTTAATATTTATACCAATTATAGTCGACAAAGATAATATTAAATAAATTGTTTTAAATATGTACATATTGTTAATTCTTTTAAACCAAACGGAATTTAATTATTTGTAAGATAAATAATAATCTACTCGATCAAGTAAATAATTATTATTAAAATATTAACTATTTAAATTTTAATAAATTTTAAATATGGAAATAAAATTATAATTTATATTAAATTATATTAAAAATTATATAAAATTAAAAATTGTATTGAAAAATTTTATTGAGGGACAATTTTTTATTCCGGGAGAGGCCTAATGCAATACAACAGAAAAATTACTTAAAACACCATTGTCTATACATCCAAAGCTGACTCATCATATTGATTAATACAATAAATTTTTGAAAAAATGTTTAACCTTTATTGAAACATTGTATTTTTAATTTATTTTTAAGTTCTAATATGATTGGGTCGCACTTGATTGGTCACATTGAGTCATACTTGGTTACACTATTCTTCACTAAAAAAATTTAAATAATCAACAACAACAAAATTCTTCAGATAATAATTCAAATAATCGACATCAACAAAGTAGTGGTACATTTAGTTAATCAAATTATAATAATTTATATAGGTATAAAAATAATAAAAAATGAAATATTCAAATTAAAATATTTTTATTTGAAATTGAAATTTCCTATTCATTGACCCGATTGAAAAACCTACTTATAACTTTTAAGAGCTCGGGCGACAGAAATTAAGCAAATAAATTGAACACTTATTCTTTGATAAATTATTTTACATTTATCAATAGTTGCACTAAATATTAATTATATTAACGTCATCAAGTATTTCAAGAAATGTTAATGAGTCTAAATAAATATGTTAATTTATAATTTTTTATACATATATTGTTCACTTATAAAATTTTAATAAAAAATAGTCTAAACAAAAAAGCATGTATTGGCTTTATTCTTCTACTTTCCGTTCGAGAAACATTTCAGAAAATAAAAAAATGGTGGCACATGAATTATCTCGTGCCTCAATTTTAAATGAAAAAAGGTAAAAGAAATAAAAAATACAAAATTATTGTATTCGCTTAATTAATCCAAATTAATATTATGATATACTTTTCTATATCAAATTATAGTGTTAAATTTCAGTATTGTTCAAATTATCTATTTAAATTTTAAATATAAGTGTAATTAAAAATATAAATGAAAATTTCTATTTAATTATTTATTTATTGTTGTTACTTGTATTTACATATCTAGCAAATAAAAAATGATTTAAAATAATTATGAATGAGATCATTTTAGAATGAGACAATATTTCGCATTTATTTTTATTTATTATTATTACTTTCTAAATGTTTCCAAAATTAGGATTAGAGCAAATTGTTGAAGCGCAATAAAAGAGAAACAGGAGGCATAGTTGAGATTTGCCTCTATTCGCACCAAGCCGAATATATAATATTTTATGCAACGACTAAGAAAATATATGTCCATTAATTCTATCAATAAAACTATGCTATAAAGTTTTAATCAACAAATAATCTGCATTAAAAACAAATATATCCTAATATTAAATTTAAAGCAAAGGAACCACTTAATGAATTGTGAAATAATTTTAAATCTAACTGTAATGTAAAAACACGTAAGCTATGTTTCTTATCAATTAAATTATCATATCCAATTAAATTCTTTTATAGCATATATTAAAATATTAAATAATAATAATTATTCTATTATTAAGTAAAATACATAATATTGAGTGATGACAACATCTCAAATAAGCTCACTTAAATAGACTATATATAATTATATTTTTTTGAAATATAATTAGAGATAAATAAAATTTAAATATGATGATATAACGATGAACATTGCCGTTGAGTTCTACCATTAAAATGCTGGGACCGCGGTGATTGCCAATTGGATATTGAATATAATGGAGTAGTGGAAAAAATTTAGTGTTTGCAAAGAAAAAGTAATTTAATTTTCTTTTACAAATTTATTTATAAATTTCAAATTTTATGAAAAATTATTTTATTATAATTAAAACAAATTTGTATTTAATCAAATTAATTAGTTCTACTTAAATTTTTTATCAATTATAAAACTAATTTTAAAAAGTATAAAAAAATTTAAAATAAAAAGAATTGCATTTTAAAATTATATTATAAAACCTTTATTTATAAATTTTATGAATGACAATGTTAAAAACGAATGATGTTATGATTCCAAAGTTACTGTTATGAAAGTATTTTTTCTTATATTAACAATCCTTTAACGATAATTTAGAAATTATTGTTATTATATTATAGTGAACGCTATTCTATTTAATTATTTCTTATTATAGATAGAAAAAATTTATTTAATTGTTCAAAATGTTTAGATATGATGTATAATTCAGTTTATTGTATAATGCTTTATCCTCTTAATAGCATAATACTTATACCATCAACGCCTGGCTCCAAAATATTACAGGAAGATTTATTAAATTCCATATGGAAATTATAATTTACATAAAAGCTAACATATTTTCAAATTTGCTACAGATAAACTTATTAAAACTTTTTTACCATTAAATCTATTATGATTATATATAGCTGTTGTCGTTGAACCTTTCAATATCAAAAAAAAAGCTAAAAAAGTTGTTACAATTAATTTAATTAACTATATTTAATACTATTGTAGTTAATACTAATTTCATAAAAATTATCTTATAAAATATTATTATTTGTAGCTAATAATAAAAAGTTAAATTGATGTTTAAATTTTAAAAAATCATAAGAAAACTAAGCATAAATGTCAAAGTTCGGAAACAATTTCAAAATTTAAATACTCAAAATCAGTGCTCAACATTACTTATCAAGATTAATTTACTCGAAATCAGTGCTACACTATAGTTTAAGAAACAGCATTTCTCAAAACTATAGTACCATGGAAAAAATTCCTTTTTAAAAGACAAATATTAATTAAATAATAAAAAATTAAAAGTTGATTGAAGTTAATCCATTTGACAACCTTTGGGGTAAGTAACCATTTATAAACTTTAAGTGGGTAAACCTCTTCGTGGTAAAATTAAATAGGACAGTTACACGTAAAATTTACAGAAAATATAAAAATAAATACCATATATAAAACTAAATACCAATTCCGAAATTACCTTTCAATAAAACAACGAATACAAATCCAAAAATTTGAAAAATATCTACATTCAAAAATAAAATAATATTATTTGTTTTAAAGTTTAATTAATTTAGCGTTCATAACACACAGAGTAGAAAGGTTAAAATTAAATTGACATAATTTACAATCTGAATTTTATTCGTTGCTATAAAAATTTATTTCTAGAGTATTAAATATTATTTTAGATTTATTTAAAATTTTTTAGATTTATTTAAAAAATTATTCTATAGAATGAAAAGTAAAAACCTCAGAGCCATTTATTAGTGTGCCTGCATCAAACAGATTAAAAATATAATGTCTAACAATAAAGGCACGACATGTTTTTCCAAAAATTTAGGTTTAACACAAAAAATATTTAATTTAAAAATGTCTAAAATTATTAAAATAAAATCCCGTTTTCTGTTAAAAAATTTATGTTTTAACTGTTTTTGTTGCGTAATCTTAGAGCTAAAAATTCAAGACACTTTTTCTTTTCTAATGTAACATTTGAGTCGAAATTTTATAGTTTAGTATTATCTTGTATAGTGTAGTATTATCATATTTTATAATGTATTATTATATAATTTTATAGTGTAGTAAATAAAATCTAAAATTTAATTATTATATTTTTTATTCATGATTTATTATTTATTTTTTCTAGTAAATTAATAAATAATTAACTAAACAGGCATTATATATTGTGCCATGCTTCTATAGAGTTGTTAGTGCGTGATAACCATACACTGGTTTTCGCTTATATTATTAGAATATTATTAAATGTAATCAATAATATTGTGGATTATTCAATAAAATTTTATTTTTTGCTTTTTGGCTTTAATAAATACTAAGAATCGTCACAGCTTCTTTTGAAGATAGAACATTTCTAAATCAATTTATTTTTATATTTAAATTCAACTCATTTGCTATAAATTCTTTATTTTAATTAAAATTGCATTATTTTAATTGTCACAAGTTTTGTTTTAGATTCGATTAATTCTTCTTAATTTTAGCTTCAAAATTTTTATACTATTAGATAATATCAATCATAATTTAGTTGAATTTTTTTGAGAACATTTATGCTTATAAACATAGATAACTAAAATATATGCATATATAACTAAATTGTTAATTTCCATTTATTTGTTAAAAATTTTCATTTATCTATGAAAAGAAATTTTGCTATAATAATAAATTTTCACATGTCTATCTGCAGTTAAATTAACTGATGTGAATAATTAGAATTTAATAATAATGTTCACAACCGAAATTTCTCCATCGGCCCAACTTACATAGAATCGCTCCTCGACCTGTCCGATATACATAAGCCGAAATTTAACTTTCGTAATAATTTTTCTAAAGACAAATGCTAAAATTATATTTAATTCTTTAATAATTCAATTATTCTATAATAATTTAAAGCATACTCATCATTCTCATTTAAATTATATAAATATAATTAGTATTTCGTTGTTTTTGTTCTTCCCTGGGAGTAGTCGATAAAATATAATACTTTAATAAATTTTAATAAATTTTACTTTTCGGATCAAATGTATATTTTAATTGAAATTAACTAGGTTATTTTAAAAATAGATTAATCATTAAAAATTGGAGGTCCTACCCAACCCGACAGTAAGGGAAATAAAAATAAAATATTTTAAATTTAAAGAAAATTTTTTAATAATTACTTATAATATTAAGTGAAACAGTAATATTTAGGAAAGATTATGTAATTATTAATGGATTTCTATAGAAAATTAAGAAATAATTTAGAACCATTTAAAATTTCATTTAAATAAAACTATACAGAACAAGTTTTAAAATCGAAAATTTAAAAAAAAATTTTTTAAAAATTTGAAAAAAACTGCACACGATGTTTTAAGTAAATATTTACCGATACTTTCCAAAAAGTATTTCTGCCTTAAATACATAAGCTTATAAAATATATAAGCTTATGTCTAAGCTTATAAATTCACCTCTTTATCTGGTGAATTTTAATATTATATAATAAAAAATATTTATAAAACTTAGACAGTCCAGTTTATCTTCTTAAGAGCAAATTTTTCACACCCAAAAAACAATGAAAACATATTAATTGAACAAAAAAATTAATTGAAAAATTTAAGAAAATGACTAAAATGAGCAGTAACTAAAAATACCTTTAAAAAGATGTGTAAATTTGAAAAAATCTGGGAAGCAGAGGAAAAAATCCAAAATAATCTACAAAAACTAAAGCTCTACAAAAGTTTTAAAACTAAGGCTCTACAAAAGTTTTAAAGCTCTAGAAATTTTTTTAATAATAACTTACTATTTTTTAATTTTTTTTTAAATTTTTTATTATTTTTTTAAAGATTCATAAAAAAATTTACATGATTTTTTTCAAGTTTAATGAGTATGATGAATTTCTAAATAAAAATAATGATATTGAGGATCAATAATTTAAAAAATTTTAGTTTTCCATAAAACATTTTTAATTAATTTCTGAAATTGGATGAATTTATGTTTTACCCTTAATATGCAAAAATAATCTATCCCTCTTTTTTTCTTCAAGGCCACGCATACTTGTATTTCGTTTTTTTGCAAAGTAATACTTTACACACTGCAACAAAATATTGACAATTTATTTATTCTGTTATTTACTGATTTTATTCCTATCTCGAATCAATAAATAATAATAAATTTTATATAAATAAAATAAAATAATATTTCTTCTAAAACTAATCCTTAAAATAAAATTAAAATAAAAATTCTCTCTTTGAATAAAATATAAAAATATTACCTAATTTAATAAAAATTTATCATATAATTAATATTCATAAATTAAAGGCCTACAAATCAACAACAACAGCAACAAAGACGAAATTTAGAAAAAATATACTCAAAATCATCGATTAGATGGTGAAATAATTCTTCTTGGTGAAGTAGTAGGTTCGTTTAAATAAAAATTTTCTATCATACAAATTGTAATTTAAATTAAAATTTTGATTTATCTTTTGTAAATTGGGGTCTTTTTTATACAATTATGACAGTGTTGGGGTCGTTTTGGCGCCGGGCCGTTTTGGCGCGAGAACAAAAAAGTTTCACTTAGTCGAGACCTAAATTTATAAAATTTTTCTCAAATTTCTTTAACATCCTTGACTATCTACTCCAGAAATTTCAGAATTTTTTATCCAATATTTCCGAAGTTATAGTCGATAAACCAGAAAAAATTAGGCATTTTTCAGAAAATCGACATTTTTGGACATAATTTCTAAAATTCTTGCTCAAAAATTCTGAAATTTTTGGAAAACATAGATAAAGGTACGAGAGTTATTATTGCAAAATTTTATCATTTTTGATAAAAAGTTCGCTATCTTATAAGCTCGCGCCAAAACGGCCCCGCGCCAAAACGACCCAGTCCCTTATGACAATGTTTAAAATTAATATTTTAAGTTATTTTTATTACAAAATGTGTCTTTCTTAAGTTTTCTCTTTGAATTGAAATACACATCTAGAAGAAATTTTGTAAATAAAATGTGAATAAAATTTACCTTCTATTATCACGTGGATCATTGTCCTATACTGCACATGCCCTATTGATAATATGGTCTGCTTGAGACCTAAGGGTTTAAAGCAACCATTGTTTTGTGTAAATAAAAAATTTAAAATTATTTTAATAAATATTTTTACTGAACCTTTTAAAAATATTTCTTTCAAAATATAAAAGCTTCTGTTGAAAATGCTACCACTACTAATAATAGTAATAATATTTGAAATTGTTTTTAAAACTTTTATTATTTTGGCGCAAGTTTTTTTTGTTTTTTTCTATATTCAAAATAAAACCAAAATAATAATTTTCATATTTAGATTATTATTACAATATTGATTATCTGTATTTTATTAAAAATAAAAATTATTCATTTTAATCACGAACAAATTAATGGAATATTTCCTTTTTCTAAATCTAAATATTATTTAGAAATGACATATTCAATATCATCTCCCTTTAAAAATGCCGACCGCATTTGTCGACCCAAAAATACCCCTCCTGCACCCCTTTTGGAGGAAATTGAATTAGAATAAAATAAATATTTCAATTAAAAATTAAAGATTTTTAAATTGTATTCGCAAATTAAATAAAATTAATTATGTTAATTATTCTGAGAAATTAATGATTAATGAATTATATTATTTTTCATGTTAAGAAAATATTGGTAAAGAGTTATTTTTATGATAAGTCAGGAGTTGTTTATTAAAAGACAAGTCAGGATGTAAACTCAAATATATTCATTACAAGTTATTTACAAAATGATAAGTCGGGATGTGAACTCAAATATTTTCATTATAAAAATTAAATACTTATATTTAACAATGAGAATACTTAATATCTTCTTGGGTTAAATTTACAATTTGTTAAACAATCACAGATTATACCCTTTATCATATGGCTATAGAAATTAAATTAAGTCGAAAGGTTTTGCTAAGTAATTTGCAATAAAATTAATCGAAAACGTCTAGAATATTTAGTTAAAAATAAAGATCCAGGAAAGGAATAAAAAAATCAAAATTTTCAACATTATTACAAACGTTATCAAAAATTAGAAGTATTCTATCAACTAAGATTCGTAATTAATTAAAACTAATAAAATTTGATAAACCAATTCAAATTAAATTGAAAATGGTAAAAAACATCAAATTTATTTTAGAAGAGGAAAAAAATTTAGACTTAAAAATCATTTCATCATTACAAATTATGCAATAGAAAAATAACATAAAATATTATTATAAAAAGATATTAGATAAATGCTGGCACTATTATCTGAAAATGGTAAAATTCTGTACGCTCAGTACATAAACGCAAATACAATTTATTTTACACCGATTACAAACTTTGAATAAATGAAAATGACAATAATTGATTAATTTCTTAATAGAAAATAACTAGATTAATGATAAGTAATATTAAAATTATTTTATAACTTCACACATTAATAAATTTGAATTTTAAGTAAAATATTAATGGATTTAATTTATTTTTTCAACTTGATAATCTTCCCGAATATGTTTTATTTTATGAATAGAATTAACCTAAATATATTGACAAATTTTTCTAATTTAACTACAATGATTTATTTGACTACAATGATTTAACTTTTAAAGACACCCTTTGACTTCGAAATTTCTCTTACCAGGATCAATCTTTGATATACATTAATTTATAATATAAAGACAAATTACAATTTTATGAATATTCATATTACAGTTAATTATATAAAAAACATTAATACAAGTAGATTAAAGACAAGTGTTACAAAGATTTCAAAATTGTGACTCATAGAATAGACAAATATTAAAACGATTTTATAAATAAATAAACCAAAATCTAATAAAATTAATTCAGAATCAGAATAAAGCTAAATAAAAGAGTTATTTAAAGCGATTGTCCTTATTTTGCATGAATTTGATTACTGTTACTTCGACAAATTTTGAAAAAATTTTTAAATTAGATATAAAAGGAAAAATAGTGATCTGAATATAAAATAGACGATGAAATTCAAAGAATATATTACTTTATTAATAAATATAGCGAAGATAACTATTTTTGACTATTGGTTACATACTTGGAACGATTTGATGGTGTTGAATCTGTGAATCAATCGCTTCAACTTTTTTGGGAGGTTGTCAAATAAAATCTGATTTGCAAATAAAATTTATAATAAATTTCTAAAATTCATTTCGTCATAAATTAATAAATATTTGTTTGACTTATACTGATTAAAAATTTTTCTAGATTTTATTCATATTTAATATCTTTTATAAATAAGTAAATATCATATTCAAATTTTCTTATATAATAAATTATTTTATTATACAATATTTATATTTTGATATTATTTATACGATTTTTTCAAAAAAATTACTTAAATAAAATGATATTTGTATAACATTAATTTCATTTTTACTCTTTCTCAAATTAAAAACTTTAAAGAATTTTATTTAGGAAAAATATTTTATAAAATATATTTAAACTTCAAAAAGAATTATTATACTTAAAATTTAATCAAAAGGTTATTCAATTATTAATTTTAACAACAGTAAATTAACTTATTTTAAAAACTTCACTCTTTAGCTTCTTATTCTTCATAGACTCTTTAAATTCATTTTCTAATTAAAATTCATATCTATAACCAATGAAAATTTTTCTATGAACTTTTTTTCACAAATTTGTTACTTGTATTTAAATAATTTATTTCAGTTTTTAATTTAGTTTTAATTTTAATCTTTGAATTTTAACTCTGCAGTATCTGCAATAATTGTCCCCTTAAAATTAAAAAAATTTTCGAATCGCATAAAAAACTTTGCACACGCTTTGCATGCTCTCGCTCCATAAAATTTGTAATGATAAGTAATAAATATGTAATAAATAATAATAATAAATAAGCACAACAAATCAAACATTTTTTATTATTGTAGTCTTTTTTTGATGCATTTGACTTAGTGTAGTTTAGTTTAATATTTAATCAGCTTAATTATTTTTATGATTGCGAATCATTATTTAAACTTATATTATGAATTTCCTTAATTTTTTATGATTTTGTTTATTTTTAATATGAACTTTTTTTAAGGCATAATATATTTAATCATGCGTGGAACTTTTCTAGATCGGTTAATTTTTCCTATTTTTAGAAAATTTAGTGATTTTATTATTCTTATAATTTTATTATTCTTTAATAATATTATGACATTGTAAATCCTTTAAAAAATATATATCTATAAACCCGATTTAAATTTAATTTTACTATTTTATGAAGTTTTTAATTTTAATTTCTAATTTTAATTATCTGACATTGGACTTTGTCTGCAAATTTTTATCCAAAATAAGGAGGGATAATATAAAGATTATGATATATTCATTTTATTTGTATTTTTGTATATAATAACGATTTCGTTTAATACAACACTAATTCCTAAGCTGTTCAGGTTATATATCAACTTTTATAATAAAAGCATTTGCTGTTGATATATCTTCTAAATTAAATAAATTAATTTTATTTTGTTAAAAAAATTTTTCTAATAAAATTATATTTTATTTTAAAAAATCAGAAAAAACATATACTTTTGTGTAGTTATTAATAAAATATTTAAATTCAACTATTATATTTAAATATAAGCGTAAAAACATTAATCAAATAACACATTTTTACATTGGAGCAGTATAGCAAAATCTAAGACCGCTTACAATATAAAAGCATCCTTAAAGTATTTAATTTTAACGCTGGAATAAATGAAGTTAGATTTATAAATGAAATTAGATTTTTTTCATCTATTACTTATCTTATTATTACTTATTTTATTAAATAGCAAATATGTAAATTATATTTAATTGATCAATAGTAGATTTATTTAAATGTATTAATATATAAATTCAATTTAGTATTTATAGTTTAATTTAATTTGCTAAAATGATTAAAATTTTCATTTTATTTTGTTCATGTCTTTTATTGGCGGCTTCATAACTTATTATTCAATTTTAATATATAATAGATATAAATATTTAGTATAAATAATTGCAATAAAATTTAGAAGTTAATAAATATAAAATAAATTCACATACTATTTATTCAGCTTGATCATTTATTCTAAAAATTTTTATAAAATTATATAGAATATTTTTCTATTTTATATTAAATTGCTTTGTTAATTATAATCTGTTTATTTTAAATTAATTTAATATACTTTTCTTTTTATTAACTTTAAAAGTTTAACAATTATACTTAAAAATTGTAAAACATCCACAAACTATTCGGAATTGTAAAACAATCACATACGAATCGGAGGATTTTCCGTTTCGCCGTGATGGTAGTCCAACGTCTAGGCATAAACTCCGGGAATCCCGGAAGAGTTCATACTTCTACTCCCGTCCCGGAAATGGCTCGAACACCGAGAGGCACAGCCGAAATTTAAATAAACATTTACATATTATCTACATATTCAATTTATTTTTTATATTTCCATTTTTATTTACTTAAAAATTAAATTAAAAATTAGGTTTCATTAATTTGAATTATTTTTAGATTATTTAACGAATCTTTTCTGAGTTTATTTGTTTATTTTTATTAATCATATTTAAATTATTCTGCAACTTCAATAAAAATAATTCGCGCTTATAGTGCTCGATCCAGCTCTCAAAATTATTAGTCGTTTGGTGTATTTTTATCATTTCGAGTTTACAGCCAATCCTCTTCTGGATCTTCAATAAAAAATTTAAAAGCACTTAAATCTAAGCAATTCTGATCAGAAATTGGTTACATCCGCGGAAGCCATTGAGCTAATGCATAAAAATCTACGCGCCAACAATTCAAATACTATTATTAAAATGAAGTTACTTTCCTCTACAGTTCAAAATAAAAAGAAAAGCAGAGCTAGCACAAATGTCAAAATACATAAGAACAGCCAAAATAAAATTGTTATAGATTTAAAATTTATAGGCAACATTTTAATCAATGCGAATTCAAACGGTGATATTGTTGACAAGTTCAATAACATATTTGTCTCAACAGGTAACTCAATTTTTATTAAATAAAAGAAGCAAAATACATTTACTTATTATTGAAAAATTTTAAATCTTAAAAAATGTATACATTATTCTTTCATTTATAATATAACTAATTGAATTAATAAAAAGATGTCTAAAATTTTAGATACAGCATTCAGACAATGTCGAGCAAAATTTATGAAGATCAATAAGACTTCTAATACTTCAGAGACAGTAACAATGAAAAGTAAAGAAAATCTTAACGAAATATTACAAACCCTAGTACGAATCATTATATTAATTTATTATGACATAACCATGAAGGTCTTTAATCAACGATTTGAGATCTTCAGCTAAAAATAAAATAAAAATTTCTTTATGAAACCGATAATCTAAATTGATAAAGTAATTTATTTTAAACTTTACTATCGGATAGTTTAAAATAAAAACAAACTTCCGTCACATTTAAATGAAAAATTTTTTAAAATGGATTCGAAATAGTTATAATAGTAAAATAATATTTATTAAGATCTAATTAATATTTATATAAGATGATAACAATAAGTTAATAGAGAATTTAAAACTAAACAAAGATTAAAGATTTTATGCTTTCGAAATAAAAATATGGCACAGCTGAAATTGATTGACGTTTTATTTTTAAAGAAAGAAAATAATAGACCAAATCGAAAAACGATATTTTAAGAGTAAACATATTCAAGGTTTGATGTGAATTAAAAGAAGTCAATTTTTGTATTTTAGGAAAAAATGTTAAATATAACTGCTAAAATTTTCAAAAAATTGGAAAACTGGAAAAGATTTACTATTTTGATAGTTTTAGAAAAAATATAATTATAAAAATTATACTAAAATACATATTCAAATAATCTAAATAATAAACGAAAAGTAATATTATTTAGAATCGTCAATTATTATGTGTATTATGATTTACGTTTACAAATCATCTTTTAGATAAATTAAAAACGGTGATAGGTAATTGTAAAAGAGAATTCATGGATTCAAGCAGATCAAGAAACTCAAGAAAAAATATGTAGCTAAAAATTTAAATTCAAAAATATATATTAAAAAAATACATATTAAAAACTAAATAAACTATTTTCATTGTAAAATATATTCAGATTATTTATCAAAAAAACTTTTTAAATCGATTTTTTAAAAATATATAAGTGTTATAATATTTAGCTATCGTTTAATAATTTAAAAATGTCTACTTTGTGTATGGTTTTAAATATGTTGAACATTTTTTTGTTTGCGTCATAAATTTGTTCGAAATAAATAAAAAATTTTTTACTCTTAAATTTATAATTCGTTTTTTTATAAAATTAATAATATTTTTTAGATGAATTAGAATTTACTCAAAATAATTAATTTTGTCTTTCACAACTAAGAAATGTAGTTGGAGCTAATTTATTTTATTATTTATTTAGTTGGAGCTAAATAATTATTTAGTTGGAGCTAATTCCAACGTCTTTTGTTTCCAAAAGTTTGTCAATAATTTGTGACCATTCACTTCCAGATAGGACTGTATTCACTCCAATTTATGATGTCCTCACAAAGTTCCGCTTTATTTTTTTCAACTTATTAAAAAAATTGTATAAATATTAATTATAATTTTTCCTAAATTTCATTAAAAATTATTTGCATATTTAAAATTTACTAAAATGATTATTATTTTATATAATGTTTGATTATTTATTTGACATTTCATAAAATGAATAGATGAAATGTGTTATATTGACTAGTATTTTCAGCATTTTCATTAGTATAGCTAATATTTAAATAATGTTTTTAATAAATTGTTCGTTGGTGAATTAAATTGTCGTGGTCCATTTCGTCCGGTTAATTAAACAAATTTACATACTTAGATATTATTTAATATTATTAAATATAAAATAAAGCTTTATTATTTTGACTTTTTAACTTGTATAAAACTTTTTTATTTTTATGTTTATTTAATACATTTTAAAATGAAATTATTGAAAATTAATAAAATAATTTCGAAATAAGTAATTGTTAACAACTGTTTCCTTGCTGAGGGTGTGATCCTCCTTAAAGATTAAGGGTTTGAAAATTTGTCTTTTTAATAATTCATAAGTTAATTTTGTGTTGATAATTGATAAATTGTGAGTCTACCTCCTTTTTATAATAGTTTTTAGTTTTGGTTGTCCGGATTGGCGTAGGAGGCGAACAGGGCCTATGAGGTGTAGCAGGTTTCTATAAATTATGAGGACTTTTACTGAACAAAAATAATGGGCTGACAGATCTTTTTATTACGAACCACTTTTCTGGAGGTCTTCGTCTGATCAGTCGGAGATATCCCTTGTTATTTGGCTTTACAATAATATTCACCCTCTTATTTTTAATTTCATTGGCCTCAGGAGGGTCTTGCACAGAGGAAGATTGTTTTTATATGCTAATTTTGGTTGTATATAACAATAAATATTTATTTTATGATGTGTTTTGTAGTTTGGTAAATTCAATAACTTTCTTAAAACGGTTGTCGTGGACAGAGCCACGTAAAAATATATAATTATCAACCACAAATTACTTTCCCATACAAGTTTAAGATTTTATCTACTTCCTATCATTTTTTCCTTCTTTCTCATAAATTACACATTAATTATTATTCACCTTCTTCACTTAGGCTTTTTATTTTTCATTCATTTTATAATTATTCACTTAGCTTGTTTATAAAAAATAAGAATTTTTTAATAAATAAAATTTCTCCTGTTTTTGTTGGAAAAATAAAATAAATAAAAAAATATAAGTTTTTTATATTTTTAATTAAATTAATTTGTGGCGAGTTTCATACAACCGCTACAAAAGTGGTGCAACGGCTAAACGCAAAACGCAAAGCCAAAAACTGAACCAAAACTTAACTAAATTTTCGCAACCGCAAAAATAGCCAAACGCGAAAAAAAATGAGCGGACCTATACGCCAAAGCTTAGGACCCGCTAAAGCAACTCTCATCTGCGCAATCGAAGAAGCAAAAACAATATTGGAACAAGCAGAGAGACCCGAACAAGCAGAGAGAGAAAATTCTCTCTATGAGGCAGTGGCAGGAGGAGAAGAAGGCCTTTTGGTAAAAATTGAAGAGGCGAACGAACTAGCGGTTGACCTAGGCACCTCCATTGAAATTGGAGAGAATGCTATAAGGCAAAAAAGTATTGACTCTGACCGCGCCTCATCCATTCGCCAAGCGACGCCAAACAGACACTCACAAGTAATATTGCCAAAAAATGCATTACCTGAGTTTTATGGCGATCTAAACCTATGGCCTTCATTCTGGGACAATTATCGCTCTGCAATACACGAAAACGCGCTTTTAACCGATGTAGATAGATTCAACTATTTAAACGGTTGCGTTAAAGGCGAAGCGAAAAAATTAATCCAAAATTATTTTATAACGGAGGCAAATTACCATATTGCAATAAACAAACTTCGCGAGCGATATGGGGATGAAGAGCGCATTGAAGCAAATTTGCGCGCTGAATTAAGAGCTTTACCTCAAGCTAATAAATTCATCAATTCTATTCGATTAACAACAGACAACATTGATCGAATTATTCAACAACTACAACAAATGGGAGAAAATACAAACCAATCTTTTATTACATCAGTTATTGAAGAAAAATTACCTAAATGGATTCTTCTTGAACTGGAACTTGCAATTTTTAAAAAATGCATTTGGTGCTTTAAAGACGCAAATCATAATGTTTGTCTTGCAAAATACAAATGCAAATTGTGTAATGGGGACCACAAAGACATTGTTTGCAAAAAATTCGCTATTGAAAAACAAGCGAGCGAAACAGTCCAACAGCACTCGCTTGCATCGAAAAACAAGGCGCAAAATGACATTCTTTTAATGACACGCCAAATATCTGTCCTAGCAGGAAATGGAAAGGTTGTTAGAGGCATTAAAGCATTCATCGACCCAGGTTCCTCTAGATCATTTATTAAAAAAGAATTGGCGAGCAAACTAGCCATTGATTTAAAAGAAGCGCCAGAAATAACAATAAATGCTCAAGGGATGTTTAATCACGCAACTTCATTCGCTAGTAAAAGCGTGCAATTAAAGCTTGGACTTCGAAAAAATTGGCGGCAAAAATTAGAATTTAAAGAATTTCGATTTTGCACAGCCGAAAAAATTACTGGTAAAATAGCTACAGCAAAGCTAACCGATCGCGAAATACACTTATTGCGCAAAAGACCAAAACACGAAAAAATTAGCATTCCTACCGAAAACAATGAAGCTGAGATATTAATAGGAATGGACCATTTTTGGGAATTAGTCACAAGAATAGAGCACTTACCCAGAGGTATATGTTTAGTTGAAACGCTTCTAGGTCCGAAAGTTTGCGGTAAAATAAACACAAAAAATGCAAACGCTATTAATTGCTACGGTAGCGAAAATGTGCTAACATACGGTCTTTTTGAAAATTTAACGGATCAATAAAAACTTTACGGCCTGGAAGGCATTGGCATCAATGATTCGACAACTGAAAATGAGGACGAAAGCGCGCAAAACATATTCGATAAACGATTACTAAAAACGGAAATAGTTATTGCGTTCGCCTACCTCGACGACCAAACGCGCCGCCATTACCTACAAACAAAAATCTATGCCTAAGTCGCTTAAATTCTACTTTGCGCAAATTAAAAAGCATAGAAGATCCGCCAAATTTATTAGAAATGTACGACAAAACATTTACAGACCAATTAAATGAAAAAATAATTGAGGAAATACCCGAAGCTGAACAGGAAACAGAGAACCTATGCCACTTTATACCCCATCAGCGGTTTATCGGCAAGATAAGAAAAAATTACGTATAGTTTTCGATTGTTCAGCTCATATTAAAGGTCACCCCTCTTTAAACGACACGCTATATCGCGGCCCAATTACTGCCAAAGGTAGCAGCCGTTCTCTTACGCTGGCGCCAAGCCAACATAGTAATCGCCTGCGATATTAAAGCTGCATTTTTAATGTTAGAGCTGCACAAAGAAGACAGAGATCTAACACGATTTCTTTGGTTGAAAGACCTAAATAAGCCGCCTACGCAAGCCAATATAAAAATATTGCGATTTCGGCGTGTTCTCTTTGGAGCAGTTTCATCGCCCTTTTTGCTAGGAGCTACTGTAATACACCACTTATGTAGGAAAGTCGGCAATCGCGAAAAAATATCCTAATATTGCTAAAGAAGTGAAAAATTCTATTTATATGGACAATATATTGCTAACAGCCAACTCAGAAGAAAAGGCAAAAATAAAATTAAAATTATTCGCGAAATTTTTCTTGTCGCTAATATAAAATTACGCTAATTTCTTGCCAATAATGAAAATGTAAAGCGCGCATATTCTTCCAATCACTCTGGAAAATAAAAGTAAAATGGGACACACCCCTACCAGAAGAAAAACAAATGGAATGGATGGAAATAGCCAGAGAATGGGAAAACGCGGGCATAGAGCTACCTCGCTCTTTAGATTTAAAGCCAAATCATTCTTCTCAAATACATATTTGCGACGCTGCACAAGCTTGTTACGCAACAGCCGTATATATACAAAATACAAGCGATAAAGAAAGTAAAACAAATTTAGTATTTGCAAGAAGTCGCCTAGCGCCAATAAATTCAAAAATTACTATCCCGAAATTAGAATTATTGGGTATAGTTATAGGCGTACGACGGCAAACTTTATTAAAAAAGAAATGGGATTAGAAAAAGCAAAAATACTTCGGACTGACAGCGAAATAGCGCTTAGCTGGATTGGATCAAACGAAAGACAACCAGTATTCATAGCCAATCGCTTAAAGGAAATACGAAGTCATGACATTTCTTTCCGACACGTCGGTACCGCTTCTAATCCTGCAGACCTAGCTACGCGCGGCATAAAAGCTTTATGAAGGATTTGGGAAGTAAAATAAATACTTATGAAGGATTTGGGTAGTTCTTATTATTCACTTCAGTGTTGTTCACTTAACTAAGTTTTTTTAAAAATAAATAAAATTGTTTTCTCCTATTAAATTAAATTAAAAAATTTATATTTTTTAATATTTGTGGGACCAAATCGAATAGCTCCTACAATTATTTCAAAAAATTATCACATCGATAATAGCAAAAGAACCATTATAAATATACTATTTCATCCAATTATTTATTTGAAACAATAATTTTATTTTATAAGTTCATCATATCTTTATTTTTTGAAGATATTATTTATAATAATACTATTTGTAATAAATGAATAATAAAATTTTTCAACGTTTTAAAATTCTTTTATTATTTCTTATAAATAACCTTTTTTATTTAAAGCTATGTGGGTATGTGGGGTTTAGCTACTATGGTTTTATTGTGATTAACTAACAAACAATTAATGAATTAAAAATTTTTGTTTGTTAGGTAAACCCATTAGTAAATTTTGAATATAATTTTGCATATTCCCAATATTGCGTGAAAAGTTGTGTAAGTAATTTCGTGTTTTTTCACTTATTTGCTTATTAGTCATGGCTACAAAGACTGTAATAGTGTAGAAGTTAGTTGAAGTTCTTGACAAATTATTCTTAAGTTGATATATAAGGTTCCGAAGTTCTGATGGTAATTCTCGAATTTGACATCAGTCAGTTTGGAAACAAAACAATCTAAATCGTTTATTCTCTTACTAAAAATATAGAAGTTTTAATTGATTTTTAACTTTAGTTAAACAAACTATTAGTATCATATCATAAACTTTTCTAGTTTTATTACAACTATATATTTTATAACTGTTACACATTTCGCGTTGGCGGTTTAATGCAATAGACAATAAACAAAAACGAAGATAATCTTTATATACGCTAAAACAGCATAACGCTCAATTCATCCTGTTTATTATAATAAGAATAAACCTACAGTAAAATTTTATAAAATTAGAAAACCTCAAAATTTTTTACGTAATGAAACTATGGATTAGGCTAAAGATTTTCCGCTTCGTTTGTTCGGTCAGTTCACTAACACTAAGACATTTATTTATCGCCTGAAACTACAATAATAACGACATAGATATGTATTATATTTAGAAAATATGTATTACATTTTCATTTAACTTTATTATTAGAATTTTAATACTTTGGAAAACTACATTTGTATAATTAAGATGCAATAACAATGACTTTTGCGTTTTTGTTTTAAGGATTTCTTCTCTATACCTTGGAATACCTACCTGTTTATATTTGTCTTCCCGATGGAAAAAATTTGCATAAATTATTTCTTATATACAATTTAGACCAATTATATTTTCTATACATATGTATTTTATAGAATTTGATCTTTGCGAAAGATTGCTTAATTAAATCTGCAGAAAACATAAGTGAAGGAGTGGGAAAAACTTTTTTACAAGGGAAATATTTTTTCGAATTTAAGGATTTTCTGCTTAATGGAGCTTTTTAATTCATTTATTAAACCTTGAATAATTTGATTTTTAAACTGATTCGTTGATATTTTAAATATCATAATAAATCTTCAATTATTGTAGTTGTTTAATAAATTTAATTATGTTTTTCCTTTTCCATTTCAGGAATAGAAATTTGTATTGTATTCATTTTACTATAATTTGAATTTATTATTTAAATTTGTTTATTGTTAAAATTATAATTCACTGAAAGATTTATAAATATACACATTACTGTGCAATACCAATTTAAATTTGTATACTAATTAAATATGTATGGTAACAATTAGGCAAACAATTTGGGCAGAAACTGATATAATAATAACGAACACTTAAATTGAGAATTTTTTGCTTAAAATGAGCGTATAAGGAAAAGTATTAATATTTAATACTTTAGCGAATTAGAAGTGGAAGCAATGAAAAAATCACTCCTTCAAATTATTCTATTGTCATTTAATTCATTTTAACAATAAATCAATTTAATCATTTTAACAATAATTTTAAGAATATACATTTTCAACTCTAAAAAATGCACATCATTTTCAATAATTTGTTCTAATCTTTGATCATACATATCCTTTTCTTTTAGGTAATCTTCTTTAATTTTATTTAATTCACTTATTAAACGTTGAAATTCAGATTCCTACAAGTAAAAACTTTTAATTTTATTAAAAAACATCTATATATTACATATTACATGGAATGTACAAATTAATTGTCGAATCTTGAATAATTTTTTATTATAAATTAAATATTTAAAAATTATTATTGGATGAAAAATTTCCGATTCTTTAAAAAATCAAAAGTTCAATTTCAATTGTTGCTTCACCATTTCTTTCGAAATAAGCTTAAATTTGGCTTGTTATTTAATTCAGATTATTTGAAATCAGCATGTACAGTTTAGTTAAAATATCTTTTTGTTACTATGAATTAATATGTCACCGATTCAGACGATTCTAATTTTCCAAAGTAATTACAAAAAATATTCCACCTGTTGTCGCGAGGACCAATACAGTTAGGTTAATAAAAATAAAAGATGCACAAGCGGAGTAGAATTTAAGCATTTTTGTTTATTTATATATTCCTATACATTTATTTTAAATATCAATTGATATTTACGTTATAATTTATTTTTAAAAATATTATAACATATCATATCAATGTTTTAAAGTTATGTATATAAAAATTATCTGCATAAATTTTTGAGTGGCAGGAGTTAACTATATATATTTTTATTTTTACTTTCATTTAATTATTTATCGAAAAAATAAACTATATGGATTTTTTTCAACAAAATCTATTAATGAACTATTGGTCTGATATCTATAAACGCACATTTTAAGTTATTTTCTTGTTTTGTTTCGTTATTTTATATTTTTTAGTTTATTTTTAGATTTATTTTTTTTATTTTTTAATTTATTTTTTAGTTATTTTTTTTATTGTGTCAATTAGTGCAATTATTGTCATTAATTTATGTATAATAAAATATTTATCATAAAACGTTAATAAAAATTCTCATTTAAAAAATTCGCTTTTTACTATGTATTTATAATTAGATTTTACGTTTATAATTAAAAATTCTTTTTATAAATTCAAATAATTTGTAATCATATTAGTCTTTCAAAAATTTATGACTTTTACTTTTATCCCGTGTCGTGGCACCATTTTAATTCGCGTTAGGAATTTAATATTATTTTAAAGAATAACGAGATATAGTTATATATTTTAAAATTATTTTATAATTAAAGCCAAATATTGTATATACATAGTTAGAAAAATATGATCATTTTGCAATTTATTTAATAATTTTATTTGATAATTATATAATAATAATGATTTTTATAAATATACCATTAAATATACCATTAATCCATGCCAAAAATGGAATTTGAATAATCGTCCCGTAATTACTCTATTTACTATACTAAAAAATCATGCTTTTCTTTGCCACCCATCTATTATTTCTGTGATTATAATTTCTCCATTTTACTAAAAAAGTTCGACTATTTTAAATTTATGATTTAATATTTTTTCAATTTTGAAATGATCCATCTCAAAATAAAAAAAATTAGATTTGCAAAAATAAAAATAAGTGTGTTTTTAAGCAGGTGCAAAGCTTATATCGTTATAATAAAAAATTGCTCATATAAACGATGTATTTTTTGTAAAGTAAATCATTTAATTTTTGATTTAACTTTAATTATAATTTGATATACATCTCATGATGATTATTTAGAAAAAAATTTTGTAAAAATAACAAGTATAAATTACAAATACTTTAAATATTACAAATAATAGATGAATCTTTAAACATTTAAATTAATTTAATTTATTTTGTAAAAAATTAAATGTATTATTAAAATTAATAGTTTTTAAATTAATATAATAAAGCATAACATAAATATTATGCATGAATTAAATAATGGTAATGCTCATTTACGAATAATTCATTTCTTAAATATTTATAATTATTTAAACAATAATTTTAAACTATACAACGCATAACAATAATTTTAAAACATTGAATAATTGTTGCATGTCCATATTTTTTCATAAATTAAAAACTTTCAAATAGCATAAATTTAGCTATTAAAGAGAATTGCTATAAAGCATCAAAGCATAAACAAGTTTTACTTGAAACAAAAGATTAAAAAAGATAAATCCGTGCATTTTCTATGAAAAAGCTCATTTTAATAATATTAATTAATGCCTAATTCAAAAATAATTTCAACAGCTATTTCGAACAAGTAGTTCCTATCATCGAACATATAGTTCCTGATGAGGGCGTTGTTGTGATTTTCGATCCCATCCTTTACTTGAGACAGACCATCTATCAAAAAACGATCGTCGTTCAGAACGCATTAGAAATCAAAAGAATGCTACATTGCACGTTTTATATAAAAACAAAAAAAACTATCAACGTATTAAGATTTAGTGTGTTATAAATAAAGAAAATGTATTGTGATTATATAGTTACTTGATTAATATGAATTATAAATATATGCTATAAGCAATAGATCTATAAAGCACATGAAATAAGTAATGTAAAATTTTACTAAAATAATAAATATTAAATCCGTATTCTCCAGATTTGACATGTGATTGAATTCTGAAATATCTAAAGCACAACCGATTCAAATAAAATTTAAAAAAGTATATACAAAATTAAATTCGGCAATTAAAAATATTTTTAATTTTTTTCAAATTTTAAAGTATCAATTAGTCAGAAAACAAAATCTAACCTATACAAAAAATTGTTTTTAACTGAGTCATAGTCTACCATTCCAATAAAAATATTTAAAAAGTGTAAAAGAAAAGGTTGCGATTAACAATTTTTTACACATAAAAGTGGGATAATGGACAAGTACTCTTTTTAAATTTTTAGAAGCAAAACTTTATTTTATGCTTTATTGAGCCCAGACGTTACAAAATTTCTATAATTTAAATAATAAAACAAACTTTAATGTCCTTTAAAAAAATATTCAAATATATTTGAAATACTTATTAAAATACGAACTAATTTAGTATATATTTTATTTAATTAGTATAATGTTTATATCGAATGACATACAAGCACAGCATCTATCAAAACAATAAATCGACCAAATTTTAAAATAATAATTTTATTTATTAGATCTCTATTCTGAGAGTTAGTAATAGTTAGTAATGGTTCACAACAATGTTAAAAATTTTTATTAACAATATTTAAAATAGAATTTATCAACGAAACTTTTTGATAACTGAAGATTTTCATTATATGAAAAATTATTACTTATTAGTCATAATTTAATAATATTATTATACTTTTCATATATAAATATATTATAAGTATATTCATGATAAAAAATTTAGATCAATGCTTAAATTTAATCATTTAAAAGCTATTTTATATAATTTATTTTATATTTTATTAATTTTGAAAAATAAAGTAGTTTATTGACAATGATACTTGGAGCATTATAGCTCTTCTTATAGTTCCTTATTGGTCAATTTTGATATTTGTTATAATTTTAATTAACTTACATTATTATATCAAAATATAAAAGTTTATTTTATAAACTAAAATTTATAATGAACTCAGATATTAAATATTTGACTCAAAAAGTATATTTGCTCTTTCCTCACTAGTTTCTTTATCACTTATAGATCGTTAACTATATACTTCCAGTTTTATTTCTAATTTTAAATTATATCTTTCTAAGTTTTCAATTATTTATGTTTCAATTTTCTAATATTACTAAGTTAATTATTTTCAAATGTAAATTTTAAACATAAAAAAACCTGCATAATCAGTTATTTGAATTTCTTTTTTACACTAATAAAATTCTTAGACTATTTTCAGTCGATTAAATATTAAAAATTTGTTCAGTGTTTACTTCTTTGATACTTATTGTAACATCTTCTACTTATATCCAATAATTTTTCTAGATTCTGATTTAGAGGATTCTGATTTTAATCATCTTCTGATTGATTAATTTCACATTCTAGAACTTTTAAGCTTCTAAATTAGGCTTCTCTAAATTATTCTTTTCAGTAAAACCGTTGGTATCGTAATTTTTATAAAGATAAGTAATTATAATAAATAAAAAATAAATAACTTATAATAAAAATTTGAGGAAAAGTTCGATTTAATTTTATATTATGAATCATAAAATTTTTTTTAGTTTTCATTGAAATGAATTAAATTTATAATTTAAATTATGTTTTTAAAGGACTTATAAAAAATAACTTTTTAAAAAATTCTATTAAAATTTAATCTCTCTTAACTATGGTACCAAATTGTTAAGTAAAGTCGTATCCCAGAGGTGTATTATACAACTTTTTTCCGACAAATCGCTTAAAATCAAACTATTTCTTCTTTAGTTTTGTCTTTTAGCTTAATTTTAACTTAGTAAGTTGCGTCTATAAATATTTGATTTTTACGTTTTCACTATTTTCCTATTGAAGATTTGTATTATTCTATTTCTACAATGATATCTTATTATTCTCCTAAAATAACTGATCGATATCTTTAAATAATGTTCAATTATTTAGTTAGAATTTTAATTCTCTATTAGATCTCGACCCATCTCGACACAGTAGAATCTTTCTCCTTCAAAGTTATATTCAAAATAAAAGAAGTTGTAAAATGGACCTGTTGATCCTAAAAAGGCGATTAGACGCTTTCCGGAATTTAATCCGTGGATGCGCATTTCTCTCAAATTTAAATTATTTAATTTATTGAACCCTGTAAGGTATAATGAATTTTGTTGTTGGTTTGGTCAGTACTTATATTAATTTTATAATGTATATGAGAGTGATCGAATGGAAATTCGTTTTTTTGTTGAATAGCAGATTTTCTTTTCTTAACATAACTATATTTTTTTATAGTTTAATATTGAAAGTTTATGTGTGAACAGAATAAATTTTTATAAAAATAAAACTGAACACATAAAGAAAGTTATGTAAATTTGAATATATTGTTGAATATATATTTTTTAACTTGTTGTGTAAGATTAATGTAAAATTTTAATTGGAGGAAAGTTCAAAATGGAAAAACGAGATGAAGAAAAATATCAAAAATTTTTAGTCGTACACCAGAAAGAATACATATATATCCATTGTAACTATTTCCTAAAAATTAAAATTTGGTATAATTACTTTCATATAAATATAATCAATCAACTCAAATTTTTGTATTTACTCATAAATTTAGCATTTAATCGAATCCTATTGAATAGAACTTTGACGCATTCCACAGTCTATCTCAATATAAATTAACCCTATCGTTTTACTAAACGGTCGCCTTCGTTGAGTTCAAGCGTGACACGTATTGCTATAATTTTAATTATCATCATAAGAAATTTATCATTCTCTACCATTAGAAATCGTTCTCAATTATCAAAATTTTAAATGATTAAAAAATAATTTACAAAATATATTTATTTAATTATTTTTTAATTTCAAAAACTAAGAATATTTTTTTATTTTTATATTAAAGACGTATAAGCACAAATCAGACAAATTTGAAATAATTTTTATGAAATATTAAATTAATTATTAAATATTATAATTTGATTTCGAATACTTTATTAATATTTAGATGTAGTAAATTTGGTGTTCAATATTGTTGAATATTAAATACAAAACAATATTTATTTCCTCGATTTTCGTATACAAACAGCATCCTCAGGATTAAAAGCGATGATATCTTTGTAAATTCATTTAAACAAAAGACTATTTAATAAACCTGCTTGATATCATTAAAATTATCCGCATAAAAATTAGCTGCATTAAGCCAACTACTCCATCTTGTTAGAACTTGTTGAGGTGGTAAAGCAAGCCAACGCAATAATTCCTTGTGTTTTCGAATCCGAGATGGGCCTTTGTAAAAAAATTTGTAAATGGTAAGGTGTAAAATTAGGCAATGGCATAAGCACAGCTCAATTGTCTCTATTAAGTATGCAGTTATTTTTTATTTAATATTACTTCGTAAGTTTTCAAATTGAAATGTTGTTTCATGGGTCATCTAATTTTTTAAGATTTTCATTATTGTTAATAATTTTAAAGCAATTAGTATTAAATTTTCAGATTTTATTTCATCTGTTTTTAGAGATTTATATTCTATTTGAAAAAATATTAAAAAAATTAAATCTAAAAAATTGATATAATTTTATAATTAATGTATAGTAACTAAAAAATATTTAATTTTATTGAGTATATATTATTACAATAATTTGATGTCTTTCGAAATACAAATAATGCGAAATATTCGATTTATTTTGAATAAATTTATGTGAACTGCTAGAGTTTACATTTGTGTGAACATTTCAATGTTATCAGTTCTCTAAATTCTGTTTTATAGGTTTTTAATAGTTTTATCAAATAATAGATTAATTTTCAGATGTTTTATTAGTTTTACTATATTCTATTAGTTTAGTGATAATTTTTCCAAATGTTGCTACTTATACATTAGAAACCGCCGGTTTTTGCTTAAATTTACCTTATTTTAGAAAAAATCTAAAACTTTTTATTTAATTAAAAAATTTTACGATCTAGCACGGAATTAGTAACTAAAGCAATACTAAGTTTAATTTTTTAAGAATATTTTACTAAATGTAAGTATTGACGCATTCAGCATTAACAATATTATTCTATTGTTTATAATAAATGAAAGAATATATTTTTTATAATAAGAATTTTAGACTACTAAATTAAAAGCTAATTAACTGTTATTTAAATAACACTGCTATAAAATTCTCTTTTTTGTCAAATTTATGTTTTTCCGCCTAAGTTAAATGTAAATGAATCCAATCTTTATCAGCATTTGTCCACCTTAATTATTTAAATTAAAAAACTAAAGCTTAAATTATTAATTATATAAATGAAATTCTATCATAAATTGTGTAAATTTTTACATCTAACAACATGACATAAAAATTTCAAATATTTCATTAATTTTTTTACTAATATTTTGGATTATTTGTCATCTGATATAAAATTAATTTTATTAGAAATTTAAAGTTGTTGAATGTTGGCCAAAGTTTTTCATCTGATTGATATATTAAATTTTTGGTTTTCTATTAAATTTTTGGTTTCTTCATTGATTTTTTAAATGTTTGTTTTAACATATATACTTATTTTTGTTTTTTAAACGTTTTTTAACATCTATATTCTATATTAATATTAACTTGTTTTTAATTATTATTTGTAAATCGAAAATTATTATTTGTACCTTGAAACACACATATATTTTCATTAGATTGGATAGTGTTTATAATTATTGAAAGAATATATTTTTTATAATAAGACCTTTAAACTATTAAAGTAAAAGTAATTAATTGTTATTTAATTATCACTTCTATAAAATTGTCTTTTTTGTCAATTTATGTATTTCATCCTAAGTTAAAAATAAAAGAGTTCAATCTTTATCAGCATTTGTCCACCTTAATTGTTTAAATTAAAAAATTAAAGCTTAAATTAATAATTATATGAATCAAATTATGATAGTAGTTACCCTCCCGTAACCGTATCAAAGGAAAATGCCGCCAACCTATTGAAGGGTCTGGTTGGGGGAGGGGTCCGCCCCCATAAACGTCAGCCTATTGAAGGGTTTTGGCGCGCGATGGGGGAGGGGGTAAGGGGAAATCCAATCCTAATGGGATGTTTTGAATTAATTAGGGGGAGGGGGCAAGGGAAAACAATTTGTTCTACTAATTGGTCGTGGTTGGGTGTAAGGGGATTTCAAGGTGTTAATTAGTTGACTAATTGACTGGGGAGGGGGTAAGGGGAAGATTAAAAATTAAATGGTTTACAAATTGGTCTAAGGGAGGGGGTAAGGGGGAACTTTTATTATCAAGAGATGCTAATTGTTTAACTAATTGGTTCGGGCAGGGGGTATTTGGAAACAATTTGTAAAATAAATTGGTTCGAGGGAGGGGTAAGGGAAAATTTTAAGGTGTTAATGAGTGAGTGCGCGAAAATTTGGTGGACGATGGACGAATGGTGGATGCTCTACAAAACCCAAAATGCTCTCTTTAGAGCAGCAAATCTAATAAGTGAAACGAGACAATTACTAATTTTTTCTTGTATAAACTTTTGTATTTTTCTTTTAATTTCTTTTATTATTAATAATTCACACTAGGCGGGCTAACCCAGAAGATCACCTACTGAATTTTTAATATTATAGAGGTGATCTTCTGGGTTGTCTTTTTGGTAGCTTTTTCTTTTCTAAACATTTAATAGAGCTGTATAGAGAACAAAAGGAAGTTGCGTAAAAATAAATTTTGGATAAAAATAAAGTGAAAAGGGACTTGGAAACATATGTTTTTGTGAAAAACTGTGATTATGACAGTTATATTCATTATAATTAAAAATAATTTGTCACATTTTCACCCAATAAAAATTTTCTGATTTGTTCTGATTTTTTAGGTTTTAAATAAATAAATAAATAATGATTTGGGTTGAAATGAATTGTACATGCCCGGGAAATCTCAAATGCTTGAGGCCTGGTATTTATTCCAAGCCTACGTTTTGCCTGCCAGAAAGTGTTCCAGCGGAACAATTTGAAAAATATGTTTCCAATCCGCTACAATTTCTGCCGCAAAATTGTTCAAACGCAACTATTCTCTATACACTTCTATTCTTTATTTTGGTTTCACTGATTTTCCAAGTAAATTTTTCTCTACACTTAACTAAGGAGGGGATTGTTACACTTTCTAAAAGATTTACCCCATGATGTAGCTAATAGCCTCTGTTAATTAGGTGTTATACAGGGACTACACTAAATTTCCAATTAATTATATAATATTTAGTTGGCATCATTTGCCTTTATGGTTTTGAAAAAACGTAGTCGTCCTATGACTACGCGTCAATTTGCTGCTGGGCCTCATCATATTTTGACACCTACTGTACAACCAACACCTTTGGTTGTCGACTGTCGAGTAATTATTTTTAATAAATTAATTAGTTAATGAATAAGTATAATGAACCAAAGCTGGGCTATATCTTTCCCTCAGCTGTGCAAAAGGGGTTTCGACGGTTGGGAGTGAACCAGATCTTTAGGAATTAAATAACTATCTGATTTATATTATTTAATAAATTTTAAAAACAGTTAAAATAATAAAAATATTTTTCACATTTCAGAAGAAACGTACTCCGGGAACGGAGATGAAACTTTTCTCGTCTTCCCGAAAGGAGGCTACTCTTGAGAAAATGAGCAAATTAGTTGCCAAGGAGGCACATCATTCATCATTATAGATGAAACTGAAGAAAATGAAAAAGAAAATTTATAGATTTAAAATAAAATTAAAAAATAAAAGTAATTAAAAAATTAATTTGTATTCGACATTTAAAGTAAAGTAAATATTATGAAATATGTAGTTTAAATTTTTCTTGCAAAAATTAGATAGGAAGTAGAATGAATTATAATCTAGATTAGTAAATTTTTGTGTTTTATAGAGACAATAGTAGTTAGATAGGTGAGAGAGAGTGAGAGAGGGAGAGAGGGGGGGAGAGAGAGGTAAAAGAGAGAGAGAGAGGTAAAAAGAGAGAGGTAAAGAGAGAAAGGGAGAGAGAGGGAGAGAGGTAAAGAGAGAAAGGGAGAGAGAGGGAGAGAGAGGTAAAGAGAGAGGGAGAGAGAGGTAAAGAGAGAGGGAGAGTGAGGTAAAGAGAGAAAGAGAGAGGGAGAGAGAGGGGAGAGAGAAAGAGAGGGAGAGAGAGGGGAGAGAGAAAGAGAGACCAGATGCAACCAGATGCAAAGGACCGCATCTGTTTATCTTTTTGGGGTCGGATTTTATTAAGCAAAATGTCCAATTTTTATTTAACAAAATTTTATTTTTTAACTCAACATTTAAAGTTACAATGAAAGTTTTCAAACATTTAAAGTTATCAAACGTTTTTTCTTAACTTAATGTCAGTTTTTCCTCTTCATTCTGCTTTTCTTTTGGTACCAATCTTTTTGTATGGTGCCAAAACATCAGTAGCAATGCTATTCGCTTTGACACAGTTATTGCATAATCCTATCTTCACAGTAACACAATCAGGATTCTCTTCAAATTTATCTTTCGAATAAAATAATTTGTTTTGACAGTCTAAAAATTTAATTTTTGAATAAAATATTAAATTTTATTACCTTGACACTAGTAGAATGTAATTAAGAATTTTCCGCGTATTAGCTTCCAAAGTTGTTGTTTTTTAACAACTTGTTCTTCAACAATTTTTATTAAATTTAGATCCACGGGAGGATTAGTAATAGTTGGCTCTTAAGAAATTTGTATGAAAATAATTATTTTATTATGAAACCTAAAGAGCTTTTAGAAGTTGATTCCTTCTTTTCTAATTTCACAGGTTTTTTAAAGGAAATTTCCTTGTTTTGCTCACAATCCCCATCTTTTAAATAGAAACTTAAATAAATTTTTAAAGGAAAAGTTACCAATCTTCTCAGATGATGAGTTATTTTGTTGCATATTTTTAATATTAAAATATTAAATATTTAATTGCGGAAAAATTTGTTGTAAATTATATAGAATGATCTTAAGAAATAAGGATTATGGATTTTTTTAGTAAAAAATGGGCGTGGCTTAATATCGATTTTTTAAAAATGGCTTGGCTTCGTTTTTTCAAAGTTGGTGCCTGATTCAATACTGTAGGGTTAGATAGTATAGACACCTACGGGAGCGAGAGAAGGGTATATAAACTCAAAATTTTGAACAAAGTAAATTAATTTTAGAAAAATTTTAATAAAATGGCCCTCAACATGAATGACAAGAAATCATTATTAACCCAGATTATCCCTGAAGTCGACTTCAACATAACTACTAATGGGATAACCATTACTAGTGAACGAATCACCACCCCGCGTTTCATTCCTTTTGAACACGGGGGTCGGTGCCGGGAATGTAAAAGCACAGAAGTAGAATTGGACTTCATTGTTACAAAGGAGGGAGTGACAATTTATTGTACTCGCCTGTCATCTCCTCGTTTAGTGCCATTTGATTGCATTTATGACCTCCCGGGTCATTGTTTCTTTAAGGTCATTTTCCTAAAATAATTTCGGATGAAATATAAATTTTAGATCAAAAACAAAGGCCGCGTCTTGAATATACCATATGGTTCACAAGATGTCCGCTCGGTTGTGAATACGAATTCTCGTAAACGTGAAGCTACTACTCAGCTTTCGCCTCTAAAATCTCCTCCCCATGAGCCTCTCCAAGAGGTAGTAGATCCACCATTGATTGAAGATGTTCAAAATATTGAACAAACTCCAACTATTGAAACCGAACCATCTGTTAATGATTTAAATGTTATGGGACAACCCAATGCGGACGATGCCGTCATTATGGAATTTTTCGATTCTATGCAAGCTGTCACTATGGGCATATCTTCAGAGATAGAGGTTAAGAATGAAGTAATAGCTAAGATGGAAGACACTAATTTACAACCACCTATTTAAATTCGCAAAGTATTTAAGTTAATTAATTTTTAAGTTCATTAATTTTCCTATCATTTAATATGGAAGCGTTAACTTTTTCAAATAAAGATTTAAAACTTAAACTGCCTTTTGGTATGATTGTCTCAGGTCCTAGTTCTAGTGGCAAGAGTACTTTCTTGCTCAAATTTATCTCAGAGGTAGATGAGTTAATTGAACCCAAACCAAAGAGTATACTTTATTGCTTTGGTGAAATGAGTAGTATTGTACCAATACTTCAAAAATCTGGTGTTAATGTGTTTGTCGGAGCCCTACCTGAAGACTTAATAAAAACACTACCCAAGCCACTTCTTTTAATTTTGGATGACCTTCTTTTGTCAATAGATGAAAAATATCTATCTGAACTTTTTACAAAAAAGTCACACCATCAAAATTTTTCTGTTATATTTGTTACACAAAATTTATTCGACCGAAAAATTAAAGTCGCTCGTCAAAATGCCCAGTATATTGTACTGATGCGGTCACCTAATTCTGCTCTCGCAGTAAGAAATATAGGAGTCCAACTCTTCCCTAGAAGGCTAGATTATTTCCTGGATGCCTACAATCAATCAAAAAACCAACCTTATGGATATTTATTGATTGACATGCATGCCTCTTCTGACCCAACTTTAAGGCTTAGGACAGGAATATTTAAGGAGGACGAAAAAATTATTTTTACTCCAAAAAGTGGCATTTAAAATGGTCGGTCATTTAATTAGTGAAAATTCAAATTTTCTAAATACTCTGTGTTATACAAAATCTCAAAGAAAAATTCGTCGTCTTTTACGACTTGCTAGTAATAATCAACTTTTAACACTAGTAGAAATTTGTCTTAATATTGTTAAATCAAGGTTTCAGTTGACAACTCGTCAAAAGAAACGTTTAATGCCTTATGCCTGTTTTGTTCGAAAAGTAAGTAGGGTTCGAAGCGAAAGGGGAGCAAGGCATGCTTTGCAGAAGGGAAATGGTGTTGGTGCGTTTGCCGCTCTCCTTACACCCATACTCATTGAACTGGCGCGCTCTATAAAAAGCGGGAATTAATTTAATCAATCACTTAATTATTTAATTATGGCTAATAAATTTATTCTTGTTCCTCAAGAAATTTATCGGGGTCTCACTACATTCGATACCGGTGAACCAAATCTTGATGATGTGAGGCGTACACTTGATAGAACTCAGAAAGGAAAAGAACACCCAAGTGCTAAAAACATTCGTTATAATCAGGAATTACGGCGTTACTTACACTTACGTAATGAAAGTCAAAATCGACCAGTTAGAGTTGAAATGGTCGCTTCACCCAAAGGGGCTATTATGAGTAATGAACAAACGCGTCCTTCAACAGCCGAGGATGATGATGAAATGTGGATGAGTGATGATGTCTCATTCTCAGCTTACCCTAAAGAACCTCCAAACAGAGCTTATAATATTGTACCGCCTCTCTCTGAATCTTCGTACCACCCGTCTTTACCTTCCATAGCTAAAAATAGAAACGTTCCAAGCGAAAGAGTATCCCCAGCGCCACCAACTCCACGGCAACCTGTAAAAAGGAAAGAGAAAATAAATGGAAATGGTACAAAAAGGATGAAGACCGCTAAAGAAATTAAAAAGTCTAAAATTCCTGTTAAAAAGAAACAAAAGAAGAGGGTGACGGCAAGTCTCTCGTTACCCTCAACTTCAGCAGTTGAATCAATTAATAAAACAGATCCCATTATCGAATCACAAAATGCCCCATTAATGGATTCTAATCCTGTAGCATTAAAAAGAGACCAAGATTCCAGTAATATTGAAGCGTCCAAGAAAAGTAAGAATACATATGAAAATAAGGAAGTTAGATTAAGCCAACAAATTGCAAAAACGCGAAAGAAGAAAGAGCTATTAAGGAGAAGAAAATCATCCCAAAATGTCAAAGTCCCCCTTGATCATAGTGTAATGCAACAAATACGTCGAGATGAGGAGGCAGAAGTTTTAGATAGAGCTAAAAGATCTCGTCGTCGTCAAGGAATATTGAGAGAAGGTAGATCCCCTTCTCCTTCAATACCACGTCAGCGCTCAAAAAGAAAATCTGAAATTCCTGAAGGGACCAAGTTGTTACATTATAAAAGGATAAAAAGACCTGTTTCGAAGAAAAAATCAGAACGTTTATCAAAGGCATGGGTGGAAAAATTAAATACAATAAAAGGGCGTACGAGTGGAAAATACAAATGGGCAACGAAGAAGCCGACCCAAGAAGATATAAGTTCTCGACATATCGGTGTAAAAGGGCGATTAATTGGAAAGAAATGGGCTGTAAAGAAGCCTTCCCAACAGGATATAAATAGATTTAAACCAAATTTATGGTGAAAAATGGCAGATTATACAAAACTTTTGCAACATCTGTATAATGACCCAGATTCCCCTGCAGCCTTTTCAGGAGTTGATAGATTATGGCATGAAGCCCGCAAAGTTCTTAAAAATTTACCTAGAAGCGTTGTACAAGATTTTCTTGAGGGACATAGGACTTATACTCTTATGCGTCCTAAGAGAATTCATTTTCCTCGCAGTAAAACTGTAGCCTCGGGTTTTATGACAGATGTTCAAGTAGACTTGGCTGATTTTCAAACACTTTCTAGGAATAATAAAGGAAATAGATATTTACTCTTGGGAATTGATGTTCTATCTAAGCGTGTTTTTGGAGTAGCTGTAAAATCAAAGAAAGCCGAAGATATTTTGGAGGCATTTAAGCAATTAATCGAGCAGATGCCTATGAAACCACATAGAATTTTCTCTGATAGAGGTCTAGAATTTAAAAATAGACAAATAAAGGAATATTTTGAGAAAGAAGAAATTGAAAAGTTTGAAGCTACCCATTCAACAGTCAAAGCTTCGCTTGCGGAGCGTTCAATTAGAAATGTTAAGCAACGATTATATAGATATTTTGCTCATTATAAAACACTTAATTGGATAGAAATTTTACCCAAAATTTTGGACGGGATTAATAAGGCAAGGAGTCGAGTTCACGGAATGCGTCCTATGGATGTAAACTTTGCGAATGCACAAGAGGTATGGAAGAGAATTTACGGAGACGTATTGTCTACTAAAATTAAAAAATCCAAGCCAAAATTTAACAAAGGAGATTCTGTTCGTATGAGTATAAATAAAGGAACGTTTGAGAAGGGATATATTCCAAACTGGGGTGACGTAATAGCAGAAGTTGACAAAGTCAAAGATCAATCAAGACCCGTTCGTTACAAATTAGTAGATGACAAAGGAGATAAGTACAAGGGATCGTATTACAATGAGTAACTCACTAAAGTGAAAAAAGATGCGGGGACCGAGTACAGAATTGAGAAGGTATATCAAAAAAGAAAACGACCGGATGGTACATATGAACTACTTGTAAAATATATAGGTTACCCCGAAAGAGAATGGATACATGAGAACCAGTTGGTATAAAAGTCATTTGTTTTCACATTGTATAATTTTATTCGAGATAAAAATGTCAAACAGTTTTTACGTTTGTTTACTAAGTAATACAACTGATTATCCCGATAATCAGCCTAATAAGTTTCGAGTTCATCTCCCGAAACCAATTTATTTTTCTGGAGACTGGGTATGTGGTTTACATAGCATCTCATACCCATATTCATGGCCTTCAACGATTGGTACTCTTGACGAACAATGGATTGCTATTCACTGTACAGATTTTAAAGGAATGGCTAAAATAATAAGAGTACCTGTACCAAGAGGCTCACACAATAAACCGGAAGATTTACTAAAATTTTTAACATCAACTTTACAACACCAGAGTGGATCGCTTGAAGAATCTCCTCAAAATAAAACTGATAGTTTTGTCGATAGGCCAACTCTAATTTCACCTCCAAGAGTTGGACGCCCAAAACGAAGTTTAGAGGAGACTCTACCATCGCCTCCAAGGATACAACCTTCTCCTCCGCGATGGGTTGATCCTGCAAAACCATCTTCACCTACTCCGCCAGTAAAGAAACCTGCGCCTCTACCTCAAGAAAATGAGAAATCTATAACTCCTTCTAAAGAAACAATACTTCCTTCGCCTCCTAGACTACAACCTTCTACAATTCAACATCAAAAACCTGCTACTCCTTCTACTCAAAAACCTCCAACTCCCCAGAAACCTACTTCTACTCAAAAACCTCCTATTACACAATCACCTCCTCATACTACTCAAAAACCTCCTACTCCACAACCACCTACTACTCAAAAACCCCCTATTACACAACCACCGTCTCTTACTACTCAAAAACCTCCTACTCCACAACCCCCTCCTCCTACTACTCAAAAACCCCATATTACACAACCACTGCCTCTTACTACTCAAAAACCTCCTACTCCACAACCCCCTCCTACTACTCAAAAACCTCCTATTACACAATCACCTCCTCCTACTACTCAAAAACCTCCTACTCCACAACCACCTCCACCTATTAATCAAAAACCTCCTATTACACAATCACCTCCTCCTACTACTCCTACTACTCAAAAACCCCCTATTACACAAACACCTCCTCCTACTACTCAAAAACCCCCTATTACACAACCAACTCCTCCTACTACTCAAAAACCTCCTACTCCACAACCACTTCCTCCTACTACTCAAAAACCTATTACACCCCCACCTCCACCTATTACTCAAAAACCTATTACACCCCCACCTCCACCTTATACTCAAAAACCTACTACCACACAACCACCTCCACATACTACTCAAAAACCTCCTATTTCACAACCACCTCCACCTATTACTCAAAAACCTATTACACCCCCACCTTCTACTCAAAAACCTACTACTACACAAACACCTCCTCCTACTCAAAAACCAAGTAAACCGCCGTCTCAACAAAAACCTCCAACACCACAAAAACCAACACCAGGGTCTAAACTAAGTCAAAAACTTTATTCACCCCCTAAACTACCACAAAAACCACCATCTCCACCCCCTCAAATCTTGCCTACGCAACTTCCTCATCAAAAAACTACACCTCAAAAATTACTTCCTCCGCCAAAACCTACTACTACAACCCCTCAAAAAACTCCGGAATCACTACCACAGCCTATACAAACTCTTCCTCCACTCCCTGAAGCTCTTCCGTTAAAACAGAATCAATCAGTCGTTCAACAAAAAATAAAATGGACTGATGATATGGAAAGAGTTCTTACCCACGTAATAGGAAAACCCCCTACTGATTTTCAAAGAGAAAGTTATTTACCAATGATTGAAGGGCTTTTAAAAAAATACAGTTATCTAAGAAAAGACAAAATAACTGCTACTGTCCAGAAACAAATCATAGATTCTATTTCTCTGTCCTTTCACAAAGATTTTAAACGTTTTAAAATGGAATATTCTCACCCAAATATTAAATATCTATCGTTTTCTCCTCAGCTTGGATATGTGCTGGGCTTTGAAAACTCGAATATGGTTATGAATAATGAGATTGCAAAGTACGGGAGTGACTTGAGAGGAGGATTCTCAAGTTTTGCTGTATACACAAGAGGACTAACCGAGAATATGATAGTCGGAAATTCTCTAAGTTCTCTATTAAGAGTTGTTTCTGTCTCAGGAGCAACACCTGGAGAATATCATGAAAAAATCTATGACTCACCAATCTATATTCGTGTGCTTCCTAAGGAAATTAATGAGATTGAAATAGAATTAAGAACGATGGATGGAGGAAGACTTGTTCCATTTGCATTTGGAACAGTGATGATTGTTTTAATCTTTAAGAAAGTCATTAATTTTTAATGTTCACGTGACGTGTCTATATAAATACCCTCAAAATTGTAATTTTATTTAATTTTCGAAGTAAAATTTTCTAAAATGGTACATATTATTTTTGATACAAGATCAGTGGGTTATGAAGAATTTATTCCTATGAGAGGAAGTGGCATATCTGATGAATACAATTATTTCAAGGGTTCTTCGCCATTTCAAAGAGGTTACGGTAATTCTCAGAGAGGTGCAGGAATAGGAGATGTAATGAGGGGACTTTGGCGTTTTTTCCTTCCAATCATTAAACAAGCTGGCACTACAGTAGCTGGGGAAGCATTAAATACCGGACAGCGAGTGTTAGAGAGGGTTAATCAAGGAGAACCGCTTAAAGCAGCGCTCAAAGAAGAAGGAAGAAAAGGTATTGACACCGTATTGGAGAAAGGGGGATTACCAAAACAATTTGGGACTGGTCGTAAAAAGGGTATAAAAAGGAATGCAATGCCTGCACATCAAACATTTATTGGAAAAAAAGTTAAAAAAAGATTAAGATCGGACGCTTTTGGTCTCTATTAAAATGGCTTTTCACAAAATAGATAGTGACAGTATTAATTCTATTACAAGTGCTCTGGACTTTTTCCAAATTCCACCGACTAATGTTACAGTAACATCTTCTAAAGTATTTGAAATTCTCACCAGTAATCCTCTTACAGACACTCCCTACCATTTTAAAATCCATTCAAGTCAAAATTATATTGACTTGTCAAAATGTTACCTTTTTACTGAACTTAGAATAAGAAAAGAGAATGAGAACGGACAACTAATTAATCTTGCTGCAACAGACAATGTTGCACCTATTCAACTCATAGGGCAAACTTTCATAAATAATATGAAAGTTAGTGTAAATGGGCGCGAAATCTTCAATTCAAACTCCCTATACGCTTACAAAACCTACTTGTCGTATGAACTTTCGTATTCCCAAGGAGCAAAAAGTTCGCATCTCAACTCATCTGGATATTATTTTGACTCTGGTACAATGCTAGAAAGTGGTGAAGGATATGAGGCTAGGAAAAGATTATTTTCCAATAGTAAAACAACACAATTTATTTCTAAACTTGATGCTGATATTTTCAATCAGCCGCTTTATTTAATAAATCAATGTGAGGTAGATATAGAGATTTTACCAAATGACACAAAATTCGTTCTAATTGACCCTCCTGTTCTGGGTCTTGCTCAATCTACACGTTACCATTTCGAAGTAGTTAATTGTAAACTTTATGTAAAAAAGATGGATCTCATGGATGGTTTAGCTTTGGACATTGCCCGAAAACTTGACATGAAACCCGCCCGTTATGCAATAAGAAAGACTATGATGAAACCTCTCTTTATTAGCCAAGGAAGATACGAATTTAATGCCAACCTCTTCATGGACCAGATTCCTCGAAGAATAACACTTGGTTTGGTAGCAAACACGGACTATGTTGGAAATTTAAGTCGTAGTCCTTTCAATTTCCAACACTTTAACGTACGGGAAATTACTATAATCGCGAACGGGCGAAGCTATCCTCAAGCTCCTTATGACTTCGATTATATGAATGGGAAATATGTTAGAGCATTTAACGACATGAATGAGGCTATTGGACTTTCAAATTCGTCAGAAAGCAATGGTATTACCTATCAGCAGTACGGTAGTACACATTGTATTTATGTTTTTGCGTTGACCAATAGTGGGGATGACCAGGGAGGATTATTTGATTTAATAAAGAACGGGACAACTGCCATTAATATTAAATTCAGTCAGCCTGTTCCCGATGGAGGAATTATGCTTGTAGCTATGGGTGAAGCGGATTCATTGATTATTCTAGATAAAAATCGCACTATTGCCAGTGACACTACTATATAAACTCATTTAAATTGTAATATTTTCAATAATATTTTAAAATGAATAAAATTTCAATTGTTATTTTTCTTATTCGAATTTTTTCTCCTCTTGTTGAGACTTTAAGTATTGATGATATTTCAAAAGTGGAAAATCTACCCGAATATTCAGAATATTTGGGTAAGCGAACGACTATAGCAACATCCTCACCTTTTCAAATGGATTTTCCAAACTTCCCTTCAATTCAACTCTGCAAAGAAAGTCCAGGAGAGAACAATATATATGGACATATATTTTGTTGGGGAATGATACTCTTATACATTTTGTTTATATTTAGTCTTATCATTTTTCAATTTCGTTCAATACTTTGGTTCAAAGTAGTATTACCGAGAAAAAAGACAATTGAAGGTAAATTGAATTAATTTTTAAAATTATGATTAAATTAAGCAACCGATGAACGGATACAAAATAACACAGATATTGAACTCGAATCAAAAGACAAGGCAAATTTTTCAGGGTTGCTTCCCGTGTGATTTTATTCCGAGGAACGATTTCAAGAAATCCGTTTACATTGTCAATTTAGACCCAAGAGGAAAGAAGGGTTCTCATTGGATAACAATTTATATAAATTTTAATAAATTATACTATTTTGATAGTCTGGCTTTACCTACCAGCTATTGTATTTTTAATTCTATGCTTAAAAATTTTTCTTATATTAAACGCAATGTTAAACCTTATCAATCCCCCTTAGCTAAAACTTGCGCCCATCATTGTATCTCTCTCACTTATTTTCTATCTCAAGGCCTATCTTTTGAAGAATATTTAAAATTATTAGATACAAAGCAAAATCCAGATTTATTTGTAGTTAAAATAGTGAATAAACTTTTACAATGAATTGTTTATTAAATTACACAGGAGTTGTGGCAAAAAGCGCACAATCAGTGCAAAGCCAAAATGAATAAAAGAATAGGTTGTTAGTTATTGGTATTAATGTTTTTCGTTGTTTCTTCATAAGATTGAACTTCAAACATTCTTCACACCAGTGAAACCCCATAAAATAATGGTAAATAAAACTGCAACGTGCACCCTTATCAAGCTTTTCCCCATTCTTCAAAGATGAATTTAGAGCTATAAGATATCCGTGTCGTAAGCAGGATTTGTATTGACAAAATCCCTTTAAATATATTTTTAATTTTAAATTAAAAATTTATTAGGGCTACCTCTATTTCAAAATATTTGGTCCCTTCTTCTTGTGACATTTTTAGTTAATGAAAAAATCTATCTGAAAAAATTACGGTATTTATTTGAAGAAATATGGTATAAAAGAAAAAATAAAACACACGAGGGATATGGAAAGGAAATTAATAAAAAGGGATATTAACTAATTAAATATGCATGCAGCGGCTTGAAAAAACAAAAGAAAAGAGACGTTGGTGGGTAGCTGGCAAAAAAGAAACTAAGATAAAGGAGAGTGACCTTGAGCGGTAAAAAGATGAATGAAAACCTAAGAATCGGGAAGAATGAAAAATTTTCAAATTTTTGGCACTTTATAAGTGCCGCGTAAACACCAGATGGTCTATTAAAAACTGGAAGGAACGCTAAATTCAAATATAAATTAGCGTCCTTTTTAAACCTAGTATTTTTCTAGTTTATCATCATTTGAATATTTTTGATATTTTTTTAAATAATTTCTTTGTTAAAATTATTAAAAGATGGATGATCAACCGCCGAAAAAATATACTCGATTTACTATCGAGAATTTATTAGGACTTCGTCCTTATTTTCTATTCTTCAATCTGGAAGTGGTATGAAGAAGAAACCCGAGGAGTATGTCGAACGCCTTGAGAACGACATTACCCACAATTCTAAATTCAATTTTGTTAAAGCTCACTCAAAGTTTTCAATAAAGGAATTGCCTGAGGACCCGGAAGAATTATTAAAAGGTAAATTTATTTTAATAAAGTAAATTGATTTATTTCAGGAATTTTTCAATTGTTAATTGATGAAGCTGTGGAGGAGAGTCGCAAACGCGGCTTTGAACCGGAGCAAATAGGATGTGTAGTTAGCAGCCCGTTATTAGATCATGATATATGGGTTCCAGTGAGGTTGGTTTAGATTTCTTAAAAATATTTTCAATAAAATTGTGATTTTTTCAGAGATAGAAATGAAAATACGGTTGAGGCAATCCTCAACCGTTTTCTACTTGTGGCCCAGAGCTTCAGACAGAAGGATGTTACCCTCTGGGGACAACCATTTACTGTTACGATTACAACTGTCAACAAAAGTAAACTTCCGAAACAACGACAACTTCCTGGGGCCGGGCGAAATATTCCACCTGTTCGCCATCGAGTCAATGAACAATCATTGATTAAGGCCAGTTTACCAAGTTTATAAAAGAATTACGAGATTAAAAAATAAAATTTCTAACATAAATATATTAAGATTGATAAAATTAAAGTGGGAAAATTAAAGTGGGAAATATAAGTGTCGGGTAAAAACACAATGTTATACTAATTTATTTATTTTAGATTCAAAATCAAGACAGTTTCTGTCTTTTCTATGCCTTAACTGCAACATTGATTCATGGAATATCTAAATGGTCCAGAGTTAAGTTCTTTCGCTACCTTCGTAGTGAGTATGGAATGGCAAATCGATTCAGAGAAGATACTATTGAATTAATGGAAGAAGTTGGAGCACCAAATTTTCAACAAGAATACAACGCAGAGGAATGGGTTCCAATTGTGGTTGACTACTGGAACAACAAGTATAGAGGGCAACATAAGTTCAAAGTATTTGTATTCGGCTCCCTCGGTCACTACAAACCACTCTTCAAGTATGGACCGAATGATTTTGATATTCCCATCATCCTTTACTACAACAACAAGCATTTTGATGGAGTAAAGAGTGCTTCGGGAATATTTGGAAAATTATATTGCTTGTCCTGTGAAAAGGTATACGACAAGCCAACCAACCATTCAATTAGCTGCAAGTCCAGGTGCAACAAATGCTCAAGAGTTGGACCTAATTTCCCCTGCATCATCATAGATGGTTTTCAAAAACTTTGCCAATTATGCTGCAAAGTTTTTTACAACAATAATTGTTATCAACATCACCTTCAATCTGGATTCTGCAATAAATCGAAACAGTGTGAGAAGTGTGGAGTTATATGGAATGTAAAAGACAACAACAAAAGAGGTCGTCAGGGTCATGTATGCGGCGAACGACATTGTTCTACCTGTAATGATTATCATATTCCAAAGAGAGGATGTTTCATCAAGCCTCTAGATCACAAGGACAACAAGAAATATCGCATCGTTGCATTTGACCTAGAAACAATGCAGCATCGACCTTCTGGTAATGGAAAACAACATGAACCCAACTTCATTTGTGCTAAAGTTACTTGCCCTGAATGTATTTTGGACGTAGGTTTTAAAATAAAAACTTATAATTTTTCTCTTTTTTTAGGTGAAGGAATGTAAAGTTTGTGGGGATAGAAGGACTATTACCTTTTCCCATAAACCCTTTACAAAAACATTAGTTGACAAAATGGTGGTAACTTCAGACCCGTTGGGAGCTTTTGTTGAATGGATACTTAATGATCTCCCACAAGAATATGATACGTTTGCTTTTTCACATTTTGGCGGACGTTTCGACATGGTACTTGTCTTTAAAGAACTATTTTTGAGAGGTAAATTTTTATTTAGTAAAAAATAGAAAAAATTCTTCAGGTTTCACGCCTGAGATGTTGAAAAAGGGTAATAAAATGTATGAAATGAAGCTGATTTCTCGTGGTAAGAACAAAGGGAGCATCATTTTCCGTGACTCCTTTAATTTAATGCCGATGTCCTTGGCTGCTCTTGTCCCCGCATTTGCTCTTCAAGTGGAGGAAAAGCCATTCTTCCCCCACTTGGCTAACCACCCGAACAACTACGGCAAGGAGATCTTCCCATCACCATCAGACTATATAGCAGATGGAATGATGCCTGATAAAAGGAAATTATTTGATGAATGGTATCAACAACATCGCCATGAGCCTTTCAACCTGGAGGAGTCCCTAGCGGCGTATTGTACCAACGACGTGGAGATTTTAATGGCCGCTCTCATTGCGTTCCGCAATGAATTCATAGAGGTAAATTAGTTTAAAATATTAAATATTTTATTTTAAGGTTTCAAAGCGTGAAGCTGGACAACGACCAGCATCGAACAAGGGACATGAGGGGATTGATGTGCTTCGTGAGGCCATGACAATCGCGTCGGCCTGTATGAAGCACTTCCGATCAAACCATCTAAAGATCGACCATGTTGGCATTGTTCCGGAACGTGGGTATGATAATATCGAAAACCAAAGCAAAATAGCCCTGAAATTCCTTGAATGGTATGGAGAGGCAAATAATGTTCAAGTTCAGACTGCCATCTCTGCCGGCGGTGAAAAAAGGTAAAATTAAAAAATAAAATTAGAAAACTAAACCAAAATAATTAATTTAAGAGTTGGCAATTATCATTTGGACGGGTGGGTGGAAGATATGCAGCTTGGAATTGAAGTCAACGGATGCTGCTGGCATGGGTGCTCCAATTGCTTCCCCGATGACAACACTGTTTTACCCAATGGTAAAACAGCAGGAAAACAACGGGAATTGGATCAGCAGCGACTTAATTTCATCAAATCTCAAATTCCCAACATTGAAGTATATTGGGAGTGCGAGATCGAGAATATGGTGAAAAAAGACCGGGAAATGCGCCGCAAGTTTGAAACTTATGTTGATAATGGGCCTGTAGAGATTAGAAATAGTTTCTTTGGCGGAAGAACCGGTCCACTGAAACTTTTCTACAAGCCAAAGGATGGGGAAAGAATTAGCTACTATGATGTAACGTCCCTTTACCCGTTCATCAATGTATCGACCAACTACCCAATCGGACACCCCTCTGTCCATATTCTGAATGAAAATGTTTCTTGGACTTGCTCCGCTGACAACAAATACAATTTGGCCATTTTAAAGGTATTTTTATGCGTTTGAAAAATATATTAAGGTTTTAGGTATTTGTCATCCCTCCACGCAAGATTGATGTCCCGATCCTGCCTGTAAAGTTGGATGAGCGTCTACTTTTCCCGCTGTGTGCAACATGTGCTCGACTCTATCCGAAGGGCAAAGTCGAGGAGAACTACAACTGTCAACATACAGACGAGCAACGAGGCTGGGTGAGCACTTGTACTTCGCTGGAGTTGAACGTAGCACTTGATGAGGTATTTTTTAATATAAAGTTAATTTAAACTATTATTTTATAGGGATACATTGTTACAAAATTGTTCCGGGTTCTGGAATATACGGCTTCTGATAACGGTCTCTTCACTTCATATATTGCCGAGTTCATGGCGCAGAAAGTACATGCTTCCGGCTTTGACGACTCGATTAAGGGTAATATTGAAGCGGAGAACAACTTCATCAAAGAATGCGATGAAATGTTCAATATAAAGATCGAGCGGGAAAAAATGGTAAATTTAAAAATTTATTAGTTAAATTTTAAATATTTTAGGTTCCAAACAAGGGAAAAAGGACACAAGCCAAGCTGTGTCTGAACAATCTTTGTAAGTTCTATTATATAAAATTAAAAATAATTTTAATTTTAGGGGGCAGATTTTCACTGAGAAATTTTGGACTTTCTCAGTGTACAGTGACAGATGACCCTGTGAAGGTTAGAAATTTGATGGATGACCAGAGCAAAGAGGTGACTGGACTTGATGAGCTAACTCAGGATGTTGTGCTCATCAGCCATCTAACAAAAAAGGATTGGATTGAGGAGCATGACTGCTCCAACGTTGGTATGTTTTTTTGAAAAAGTTTTTAAAAAAAATAAAATTTCTAGTGATCTCTTTGTGGACCACATCCGCTGCCCGCCTTCATTTGTTAAAAGCAATGCAGCAGGTAGTTCGGTCTCCGGGATGCACATTGTTATATACAGGTAAAAATTCAACATAAGATTTAATTAAATATTAAAATTTAGACACGGATTCATTAATTTTCGCCCATCCGAATGAATCCTGCCCACTCGAACTAGGCCCACATCTCGGGCAATTCACTGATGAGTACCCGAGGCATGAAATTCTCGAGTATTGCTCGGGTGGCGCCAAGCAATATGGGCTTAAATTACAACGCAAGGACCAGATGGATGCTGCTCCAGAATATGTTCTCAAAATTCGGGGGATCACTTTGAACTGGGACGTTGTTGTCAACCAAGGAATGCAGTATGAGAATTTTAAAGATAAAGTTTTAAGTTTTGCTAATGAAGGATGTACCCCTATAAATATTGTTTACCCAAATTTTCTTAGGCCTACTGTAAAAAGAGGTGCTGTAATAACCCAATCTATGAAAAAACTTTATAAGCCTTTTGTCGGCAAGGGTGTTTTACGCCCGAGCGACTTTTCTGTTATTGATTATGGTTTTAATACTAATTAATTATTGTATCTTTCTTTCTTTAATTTATAATTTTGTAACTTAATATTTTCTTTTATTTATTTTAATAAAATTATCATGCAAAATTAGTGTAAAGAAGTAATTGGTTTTGAGGGCAAAATTACAGAATTAAGCAAAAGAAGAAAATATTTTAAGATTAAAGAAAAGAAGTAGTAGATTTTAGGGAGAAAATTGCATAATTAGTGCAAGGAAAAAACAATTAAAAATTTAAAATAACTGTTCTTAAAATTAACAATTATAAGTAGTCATTTTTAGAGGGAAAATTGCAGAATTAATAAAATGGAGATTAAATTTGGAAAAATTCATAAAAATTATATGTCTGTGTACACACAGACAATGTTCACGCACGTGTGATTACCAACCTTCCATCTCATCCAACATATCAAACTCTAATGGTTCATCGTTTTTGTCCGAATCAGAATTTGCCTTGTCGATTCGAAGTTTGTCTGAAACATCTACATATAGTGGTTTATCGTTGTCCTTAATTGGGAAGCTAATATAATCCTCTTCCTTATCATCGACCAGCTCGAGTAATTCAAGAGGGTAGTAGCGGTCCTCGCACCGACGTGGAAACTTTTCTACAACGCATTGGAGATAAGGATAACGTAGACGAATCCTATGTCTTGAATAGTAATGAGCCGTGACCGAAACATTGTAAGGACGAGACAGTGCTCCGTACGCCATTAATGTATGTGCTCCTTAATGAAAATTTAAAGTACTTGGTGGGTAATGATCGGAACCTTTATGCGTGAATCCGTGGAATGTGAAAGTTTTGCGGAAGTCGTTACGATCCGAATAAAGAGTTCGGACAATCCTTCCTTTGAGCTTCGAATGTAGAATGGCACGCTTTGCAGGGTGGTTTAAATGATCGCGAAGAGACTTTGGATGGCAATTAAGTATATCAGCGCATTCATCGATTAAATGACGCATTTTGAGAATTAAATGAATGAAATTAACAAAACTCGGGTTTATATACCCCTCCAAACACCCTCAAACAATCAATTATGATTTAAATAAGATTTTAATTTAATTAATTAAGATGGTCCCTTTTTCTTTCACACTTTATAATAAAAAACAAATGACCTTGGTAAACGGTCAATAGGTAACAATAATATACAAAAAGAAATTAATCGACAGGATTATTGAAGATTTATTCTTTACCTTTATTTTTATCTATTCTTTACCTTTATATTTTATTCATTTTATATATTTTAGTTTTATTTTTTAAATGAGTGAAATTGAAGAAATTAGTAGTGATCTTCTTACAACTCAGCGAGAATTGGGGATATTGTATATACGTGTTAGACGTATAGAAATTTGGGCGGAAGCAGAGGTTTGCATTTTTGAATTATATCCTAATAACTTTATATTTCCAGCTAAACTTCCCTCGCCCATTATTTCCATTGGATGAAACAATTGATGCAATACGAGATCGTATACGGGCTCGTGGACAGACATCTGGACAACAACAACAGCAGCAAAATATGTCATCAAACGAAAATGGTTAGAGATAAAATGTTTATTTGTATTAAGATTTTTATAATTAGGGCATGTTGACCAAGTTGTCCCACAACAGCAACGAACTCCTCCAAATGGTAGTTCAGGTAATTAATTTTAATATTTTTATAACTTTATAGAGTAATCTATAATTTATATTTTATAGATTTATATTTATGATTAATATTTATATTTATTTTTATAGATCAAGTTGTGCCAGAGCGAGAATAGTGATGAATAAATTGATAAAAAAAATTGTTAATAATGATTAATTAATTAATTAATAATTTTGGATAAATATATAAAATTAGTTGATTTTTTAGTTAGTAAAATTTCTGTGATGGTCCCTTAATATTTGTATTAAAATAAAAATATTATTCTTTTTGAACTTTAAATAATTGCCGCTTTTTTTATTGCGTGCCGTTTTCCTAAAACAGCTGGCGTAACTGATTTTTCGCCTATGACCTTGCGGGAGTAAGTGAGAGAATAGAGAATTTATTGTAATTTTATTCAAATAATGTTATACATCTCCTTTTATACACATTTCCTTGATTATCCTTTATTTTTGTTTTTAATTTTTATTGTTGTCCTTATTTTTCTTTGAATTTTTAATTTTAGAATTATTTCTAAAAAATGGAGAACAGCATAGATTTAGGTCTAGCAAAAATGATGGACAAATTAAGCCTAAGGGTTTCAAATTTGAGGGAGGACACCGTTGATATGCGGTCTATGGTCGAGGCCCACCACATACAAATCTCGAGACTACATCAAGATATTTTTGTGGATAGGGAGATGATTAGAAATCTCCAATTTCGTTTAGAAATGGTGGAGTATTGGGCTGAACAAGTAATTAATCTTTAATTTCATTAATTTTTTTTATTTTTTAAGATTGGGATTGGAAACTTCAACATAATATTTCCGGCTGTAGATGAAGAGTTGATACATCAGTATCAACAAATGGAGGTGGATCCTCCAGAAGAACAACAACAGGTTGAAAATCCTGTAAATGGTGAAGAAATGGATGAAACTTGGAGTGAGGAAGAAGAGGTTGCAATGGACAACCAGTAAATTTTGAATTTTTATAAAAATTAAATTTGGAAAAAATATTGTTTTGAATTAGGGTTGTTCACGACGGTTTTAAACCGAAAATTTTTGTTTTTTGTCTATAGTTAACCGTTTTTATGAAATTTAAAAAAACCGAATTTAAAACATTCCTCTAAAACACAACCGGTATTTGACTCGAACTCAAAACAAAAGACCGGATTTTTAAAATTTGGATTAACCGAAAAAAACCAGTTAATAACTAGTAGTGAACAAACCTAGTTTGAATGTTTGTTAAATTATTAAATTTAAACTTGAACTTATTAATTTCGGAAAACTTTTTTAATTTTAAAAATAAAACTACTTGATAGATTCACACTATTTAATTTTTAGTTCCATAATTACCTTATAAATATAAAAATATATAATTGAAAACATTTATCCAAAAAAATTAATGTAGCATTAAGTATTGTGTTTAGTGTTTTATTTGTTTGATTTGATGGAAAACAAAACAAGGAAAGGCTCAACGCAAGACATATGTCTGCGTCTGTACCTTTCCTTTATGGAACCACTCAACGCTAGTCAAAATGACTGCGTCTGTGTAGGACCATAATACAGAATTCAAAAATATATTACTTTTTTATTTCCCAAAAATTCAATTATTACTTTTTATTTTACAAAAATTCAACTCTCAAATTAAATAATTCTAACTAGTGTAATAAAAAAGTAAAATGTTAAAAACAAAACAAGGAAAGGCTCAACGCAAGACATATGTCTGCGTCTGTACCTTTCCTTTATGGAACCACTCAACGCTAGTCAAAATGACTGCGTCTGTGTAGAACCATAATACAGAAATTCAAAAATTTTACTTTTTTATTTCCCAAAAAATATACCTAATTGCTAAATATAAAAAAATTTTTACCCCTGCAGCATTTCTTTCCCCGTATTTTTCAAGTAAAGCCGGACACTTTGATTTTGGGTGATCAAGATGTTTGCAACGATTTTTTTGAACAACCGGTAATATACGAGCAGCTTCATTAATACCACGAGGAACATTGTCTAAATTATACATTTTAGAATGCTTGAAAATATTACGGGTTTTTCTAAAACCTTGTATGACAACTTCCTCCTCAGGGAAGACCTCTTCCTCATCTACAATAACCTCCTCATCGTTTACAATAACCTCCTCCTCCTCTACATTTTCATTTAAAATAACAATAGTTTCGTTGAAAGAAACTTCTTTTCCTAATAATTATTGATTACTATTCATTTTTTTTATAATTAGATAATTTTACTTTGTTTTAAAACTTCAGCATCGGCGTCCCGCAGAGAGTCGGTCTCAGTCTGCATTGCACCTTTTTCCATTTCTTTAACTTTTTTTTTCAAAGGTCCTACAATATTATGTAGGATTATAAAAATTATATAGATACCTTTACTTTGTTTTAAATCTTCAGCATCGGCGTCCCGCTGAGAGTCGGTCTCAGTCTGTACAGCACCTTGTCCCCTTTTTTTAACTTTTTTTTTCAAAGGTCCTACAATATTAAGTAGGATAATAAAAATTATAATAATATAAACCGGCTTTAGTAATTGATTCGAGTGAGCATAAGGTTGGTGGAGCGACTCGACGTCGCGGTTGATCGACTTGATTAAAATATAGATAAATATTTTTTTAAAACCTGGGGGTTGTATTGAGGAGGAACAGCTTTGGACATAACTTCCATGCGGGAGTCCTATATTCATTAGAAAATTTGAAATAATTAGAATAAAAAGTACTTGTTTGGGAGCGGGTATAAGGTTTCTCGTACGGATCGTTATCGTCTGAATTTAATTAAATTAATATCTATATCCATAAATAAAACTAACAATCAGAGTCATCAAATGTTTCTTCTACTTTTTTTTTCAAACCAAGTTGTCTTGACCTGCCTGACATTTTAGTTATTATAGACGAACAGCTGTTTGCACTTCACGAGAAGAGATGGTAGAGCGCTTGTTGTAATGCGTAAGTCACAAAGTCTCAGTAATAATTAACACGAACAGGTTAAATAATCCCAACAATAGTTGTTGAAGGAAAATGTTAAAAAGAAATTTTTAATTAAAATTAATCAAAACAACTCAAAAAATCAAAAATTTTGATTAAGTTGAGTGAATTTTATTAAAAAGAGAAAATTTTTCCCAAAACTTATCTAATTTTGAGAAAATTTTTCATGGTTAAGTGGTATACGGGTGGGGATTTTAAGAGTAAGGTTCGAACCCTTTTGTGGTTTATAATTTTTAAAACTATAAAAAGAGTATATAAAAGAGACCTCACGAGAAGAAATGGTAGAGCGCTTGTTGTAATAATCAAAAATTGTTTAAATAAATATTTAGGAAGAAATTAGTAAAAATTTGTCAACAAATTTTTAAAAAACTTAAAAATATAATTTTACAATTTTTTATAAAAATTAAAAAAATCTGAAAAATTAATAAAAATGATGGAAAAAATTTTTTATACATTATTATTTATGCAATCAATCGAAGGAGAGAAGAAAAGTACTCTGAGAAAAACGCTTGGCGTCTTTTCTCAGTGTATTTTACTTCTCCCCTTTTCCCTTCTTCTACCTAGGCATAGAATTATTTAAATTATTTTTTACTAAAAAAAAGAATAAAATTTTTCGCGCACAATTTAACACCTTAAAATTTTCCCTTACCCCTCCCTCGAACCAATTAGTTAAACAATTAGCATTTCTTGATAATAAAAGTTCCCCCTTACCCCCTCCCCAGTCAATTAGTCAACTAATTAACACCTTGAAATCCCCTTACACCCAACCCCGACCAATTAGTAAAACATTTAATTCTTTTCCCCTTACCCCCTCCCCAACCAATTAATAGAACAATTAACACCTTAAAATCCCCCTTACACCCAACCCCGACCAATTAGTAAAACAAATTGTTTTCCCTTGCCCCCTCCCCCTAATTAATTCAAAACACCCCATTAGGATTGGATTTCCTCTTACCCCCACCCCCATCGCGCGCCAAAACCCTTCAATAGGCTGACGTTTATGGGGGCGGACCCCTCCCCCAACCAGACCCTTCAATAGGTTGGCGGCATTTTCCTTTGATACGGTTACGGGAGGGTAACTACTTATGATTACATATAAAATTTGTAAAATTTTTAGATCTAACAACATAACATAAAAATTTCAAACATATAATAATTCTTTACTAATATTTTAGATTATTTATTATCTGATATTAAATTAATTTAATTAAAAATTTAAAAGATGTTAGATTCTGCCCAGAGTTTCTCATTCGATTGTATATAGTCTCTATTAAATTTTTGTTTTCTTCCTTAATTTTTTAAATAATTTTTCTAACATCTATACATACTTTTAAATTAAGTAATGTTAACTTGTTTTTAATTATGATTTGTATGTTATTTTACATTAAAAATTTATAATCATATATTTTATTATGCGAGTAAACTTTTATTTTTAACAGCCAAGTTAAAGAATATTTATATAACACATTAGAAAATGAAGCAAGAACTATTTATCATACAAGAAGTTACATAAAATAAATTAATAAAATCTTTATAATATAAATAAGCTACTATATTTTAGATTTTTTATTTTACTTAATTATGATTCGAATTTATTTATTTCTACCATATGTAAAACATAATAAATTGAAGTCGACTTGAATAATTATTTGACATGATTGTACTAGGAGTAGAGAATTAGAACCAGTCAGACTATTGAATAAATGAATTTCGCCTTGCTTTCATATGTTTAATATTTAAACGACAAAGTAATTAATATAAAGGGTACGGCAAATTAGCGGCCGCTTTTCTTTTGGCTATAACTTTTTTGATTTTTAATAAAACCGATAATTCTTTTTTTTCTGTTTCCTGATACTCTAAGAATTTTTCTGATATCAAAATCGCTTTCAAATTTGATAATTTAGTCTGATTAATCATCTCTCAAAGTTTAAGTCAAATTTTTTAAATATAATCTGGCCTGGATTCAAGGCTATTATTTTTATAAGAGCTGTTTCGAATGACACCAAAATCAGGTGTCTATCACGTAAATGGACCGAGATATGGCTTATTGAATGATTTATTAAAATAATTTTGGCAAATACAAAATTTTTGAGTAAAATTTTCAAGAATGAAATTCTAAGCTAATTCGATGCGCCTGAACAATACGAGTCGATTGGTACTAAAATCATCGGGATTGAATCATTTTTATCGAAGTTATGATCAATTAAAGTTTGGCACGAAAAAATGTTTTTTGATGCTTTTAAATGTTTGGACCGGCTTACCTTTACCATATGTGAACCAAATTTTTATTTTTTGGTACCAAAAAAAATTCTTAGAGTGCTGGGAATCCAGTAAAAAAAGAATTAGTGATTTTCTTTAAAAATTTAAAAAGTTATAGCAAAAAGAAAAGCGGCCGCCAATTTGCCGCACCCTGTACTATTTAATGTATTTTTATTAATTTCAAATTTATTCCATCTTTTATTTTCTTAAAAAATTTTCAGATATTTTTTAATAATAAATTAACTTTAATAAAATAGTAATTTATTTTTATAAAATTGATTCTTGGACTAAATTTAAAACGGCAAAGTAATTAATATGCAATTTTAAGAAAACTACTTAGCAATTTATGCTAGGGAAGTGTATACTCTTTGTTTTTCGACGGTAGAGCAACTTTTATCGGCCCGTCTTATCACGCCTTATATTTTTCAGAAAAAGTTCGTAGGCGATTTTATCGTCATTTTGGCATGGGCATTCACTAATTCCTATCCCCTCAAGATTCCAAAAATTTTCAATAGTTTCATCCGAAAATAATGTATTCATTTGTATATTTTTTGCTGTTTTTTCAATTGATTTATTCTTTTTTTTAATTTTAATTTGGTCTTTTAAAGAGCGGAGTCGAGCGGAATACATTCCCCCAATATTAAATTTCTTTGCATTTTCAGGCTCAACTGGAACAGGAGTGCAAATAAAAGGGTATTTACTTTTACATTTGCATTTAATGTTTGGGTCCTTGTAACACTTGCAAAAACACAAATTTGGTACGGGGGCCCTATTTTCCCTATGTGTTTGTTGAAATTCCCTTTGAGTGGGTTTTGGGTCATGCGGAGGGCTTTCTAAGTTTATTTATTTATTTATTTACGTCAAAATGACGCGAAGGTCACAAATAAAATTACAATTCACAACAATGCAACAAAATGAAAACATAAAATTCGAAATAATACTAATTTTTAAATTCAATGGAATGTTTTATTTGAGAGTAAATATAAAATCTGTGGAAATTAGTGGTTTGTAATAAGGTGTGGTAAAGTTTTTTGTATATGCCCTAACAGATCAAAATTCATAATAATTTTTCTAAAATTCGAGGGTGTATTTTTCCTAATAACCATAGGTAGTGAATTATATAATCTAGATGTTCTAATGAAGTAGGAATTATATCTAACATGGATGAGCAATGTGGAATATTCAATTTGTATTCCTCCCCACGGGTCCTAGATTGTTTATAGTGAATTATATTATTGTTGTTAATTTTAATTTCGCCAAAAATAATTTTTTGAAATAAAATCAAATCGATTTTGAATCGTCTAGTTTCTAATGTTTCTACATTAAATTTTTTGAGTAACTCGCCATATTTAGGAATATCCGAGAAGTTAATTTTTTGATTGTTTGTATAAGTTAGCCTTATAAATACAGATACAAGAAATTTCTTTTGGATTCTTTCAATATTGATAATATCTTTTCTTAAGTATGGATTCCAAATAGAAGACGCAAACTCTAATCCGGTCTGACATAAGTATTAAACATATGTATAAGTATTTTGGGATTTTTAGTTTTAAGAGTCTTAAGTAAATTATACATAATCTTAGAGGCTTTTTTGTAATAAATTCAATATGTTCTGAAAACTTTAGGTTAGGTGAAAATAAGATACCAAGATCTCTAACGACTTCATTTTTAGAATCTATGGTTATTCCATCAATAAAATACTCATTTTTATCGTTCCCGTTACCTAGATAAAGTGTCTGGCATTTTTTAATAGCTAATTTAAGACCATTAGCGATACAATATTCTTGAAACTTATTAATAAATGACTGCAATTTTAAATTGTCTTTCTTAGTATAAATTTGGTATGCCTTAATATCATCTGCGTAAAGTTTAATTTTGACATTTTCCGTGAAGCAGAGTTTGTTTATATCCGAAAAGTATAGGTTAAATAAAAGGGGACTAAGAATAGAACCCTGTGCAACTCCACTACTTGCGGTGTAAGTGTTAGAAAGTGTTTTTCCTACTTTAACTTGATAATTTCTATTAGTGAGCGTCGCTTTCATCAGTAGAGTCCATAAAGAATGGCAAATTTAGTTTTTCCTTATTGGGGGTTTCCATATAACCTTTCCCTGCTAATGAGGAAGAGGAAAGGTTTTTATATTCTATTTATTTTCATTAGATAATATTTTTTATATATCATTCAATGATTTTTATTTATTTAAACTGATTTCTTTTTATTTCTATTCATTCTATTTCCTGATTTCTATTTATACTATTTTCCTGATTTGTATTTATTTAAACTGATTTTTATAATTGAATTTCGCTTTCTTATTTATTAAATAATTTAAAAATTTTTTAAATTTTGTTTGAAAGGACAATTAAATTTACCTAACTTTGTTCGACAAAAATTTTACATTTAGATAAAATTAGTTTTTAATTAGTTTGTTCAATTTAATTTCTAACATTTCAAAATAATTTCGAAAAGAAAACTTAAATAAATTTAATATTTTTTGCGTTTTGGAATAGATTTAATTAAAATAATTTTCTAAGTTTTTGGGTGCTCGCCACCTGTTTAGGCCTACACTAAGTTTTCTTCTGTTGAAAATATATTTAATTTCTAATTCAATCAAATATTTTTAAACTATTATTTTAGAAGTTTTCAATAAATAAAAATTTGATTTAACAAGTTTAAAAAATATTTATGAAAAGAAGTGATTTGTAAAAAACGATGGAAGTTAATATGCTTAATCACAAAAACAGTGCTTCGAAATTTCAAATTTGCTCGTACTCGTACTTCGTACCACCTCTTTTTTTTGGCCTCGTACTCGTCTCGTACCTCGTACTACCCTTATTTTATTGCTCGTACTCGTACTCGTACCTCGTACCACCCCTATTTTAGGCCTCGTACCTCGTACTCGTACCTCGTACTTACTCGTACTTGAGAATAAATCAAAAAATCTAAAATTTTTATGATTTTTTGAGTTCAGGACATCTAGTTTTAAATTTTAAGCGTTTGTGCATAATTTTTGAATCTAGGAAGGCTTTGAAGCCATAAATCCTCCAATATAATTCATTTTCTGCGCCGCAGGCAAAATTTTTGAGCATTTTGAAGTGCAAGGAGGAATATTTCCTTAAAGATGGGTCGGTTTCAAAGATGGTACGGGTATATTTTCATCCGTTTTTCATTCTCTTCCATGGAAAGTTATACATTTTTTACACAATTTTTCTCTTGATATCCCTCTTAATCTTAATTCGCTTTCGGCGCCGCAGGCAAAAATTTTGAGAATTTTGGATGTTCTTATGACAGATTTCTTCCATTTTTGCTCCGCAGCCGAAAATTTTCAGAAAATTTTAAGGCCATGCAGCCAGAAAAGGCCATGCAGCCAGATGGCCTTTGGCTGCATGGCTTTTTAAGGCCATGCAGCCAGAAAACTAATATCTTCATTACAATATTTAGTTTTACAAGTTTTGCAAAATTTGCCTGTGTTAGATGGGCATTTACCACAACCTTGTTCTACTATAATAAAATTACTTTTGAATTATTAATTATTAAAAATATTTCCATACGTTTTCCATTTCCATGCCTGTAAACAAAACATTCTTGATCACAATATATACCAACATTATTAACTACTTTTCGTTTATTCAGGCAAAACAAAGCTTTGTCGAATAATTCTTTTGTATTGCAATTTTTTGTGTTGCATTCAACACATTCTGAATCCACTATAGGGCATTTTCCGCAGCCGACATTTTGACTACCTTGGTTTAAAAAATTCTATTTTTGTTAAAATAAATGGCTAAGAAGTAGAGCTGTTTTTTAGAATTTAGATTTTTGAAGTTTATAGGGATTATAATTTTTTGACTAAAAGAGTAGAATTCAGAATTTTAGGTCACAGATTTCGCTGTGACGATAAAAAAGCAGGAACTAGACTTTGAAATGTCCATGAAAGGAAGGAAAATTATCCAGTTCAATTTCCGAGTTTCGGGTTTTTTAATTTTCTTTTTGATTTCGATTTTGAATTTAAAAATATTTTTGGTTTTCTTGACAAATATCAAAAACTTGCTTGCTTCTTCATTAAATACCTATTACTCATTTTTATATTTTTCATTATACCTTTAGCATCAATGTAAATGTAACAAATTTTGGTTCCGCATACATTTCCAAGCTTTATATTCCCGTTATTATCTCTTATATAACAATAAAATGCTTCTTTGAATTTATCTACTGTATTGCAGTTTTTCCCTTCGCAATCATAACAGTGCTTATTTGGATCACATTTGCCACAGCCACCCCGGAATCTACCTTTAATTTTACGCTTGAACTTTTATTTTTTATTATGTATTTTTTCTTTATCCACAAAAATTACTAAGACAGATCAAGTTTAAATTATTTTGGGCGTGAACAAATAATGTTTAAAAGTAAATCGAGTTTAAATTAGAGTTGATCGAGGTCGAGGCCTCGCCGAAACCGGGTCCTCACCCATTTTCAAACCTCGATTAAGATTTTGCTGACCTCGATTTCGAAACCGAGTTCCTCGACAATAAACCTCGCCGAGGACCGATTATAATTATACACCCCTAAATATGACTTTTTTGGAATAAATTGATTCTCGTTCCTCGACCTCGGCCCAAATCTCACCCTCGACCTCGATCGGTGCATTTCAGCCTCGTTGATCCTCGTATCGGGTTTTTTTAAATCTCGACTTCGACCAACTCTAGCTTAAATCTAAATTCATTTTAACTAAAAATTTCTTAGCATACTCAATACCAAGTTTGAGTACACACTGTTATGTCTTCCATCAAAATATTTATAGAAAAAACATCAAATTTAGAATATCTTAGAGTGAAGTATTACATAGTTAACGTAAGCTTACTCAAATTTTAAAAAATACATATCTAAAAATATTTTAAAAAATATCTAAAATACCGTATTTTTCCAAATACAGCCCCATGGGGCTGTATTTTTCAACTATCCTCCAGACAGGGGCTGTATTAGAAAATGGGGCTCTAGAAGAGAATAGGGCTCTATATTTCAACTATATTTTTTTATTTTTTTCTACCAAGACCTTTAATTCCTCCTAACTCTGTGTCAACACAATCAAGGGTTTGGAGAGTTTTATGAAATATAGAGAGAGTGGATGAAGCTTTTAGAGGGATTTGGGAAATAACTTGAGGATTTAAGTGGATTCCGTGGATTTGCAAAGATGTCGTTGAATTGCTTTTAATATCAGGGAATTTTTGGAGTTGGAGGGATTGTGTGGAATATTAAGTCTTTAAGGGATATCAGAGGATTTAAAAAATTAAGTCGATATCGTGTTTACACATAAATCCTTGATATCGTTAGATATCTCGAGATAATCCTTTTAATCTTTCGATACCCCTTTTAATGCAGTTGTCTAAAAATACAAGAGTCGAATAGTAATTTGATTAAGAGAATATCGTAGGGCATAAGATGATATTTCGGTGACAGATATTAGTGATATCTATTAATCCCTTGCGTTTTTCTCAATATCTCCCTGATAAGTCAAATTTTTAACCATATCAAGTAATTTCGAGATTCATAATCCTTTCCGACACTCCCTTTCCGCTCTATGGTATCGTATTAGTGTGTAGGTATATAGGAGGTTTAAGGGGATACTGGGGGAATTTTGAGGGAATTTGAAGGGATATCTGTGGATTTTGAGGGATTAAGAGGACTTTCAAGTCCGACCAAGAATTAAAAATGAAATTTGTTTGATCAAAATAGTTTGTTGATCAGGAAGCTTTCAGGATGACTCAATTTAGTATTTACTTAGATTAACAATAGTGGGGCTGTATTAGGGAGTGGGGTTCTAATAGGGAATGGGGCTCTATTTTTCAACCATCCTCCAGACTGTCCAGACTGGGGCTGTATTAGAGAATGGGCTCTAATTGAAAATGGGGCTTTATTTGGAAAAATACGGTATCTTTGAAGAGAAAAGGGGTTAACAAATTTCGCGAGTTTTCAAAAAATATGTATTTGTTTTAATGTGATTTAAAAAAGACAGTTTATATTGAAGAATCAGGAAAAACAGTTATCAAAAACCCTCTTCTTTTCAGATGGCAACAAACCTTCCTTTCCTTCCCATTTTGTAATAAAACATTTATCATTACTCTTACAAGCTGCCCAGGCTCCAGGGATATCATGGTCGGCCAAACCGTGTCCGGTAGTCTCGTCAGAGGTTAGTTTCGTTAGAGAACATTTTCGTCAGAATTAGTTTCGTCAGATGTCCCTCTCGTCAGAGGACATTTTCGTCAGAGGGTTGTTTCGTCAGTGATGAGTTTCGTCAGAGGTCCTTTTCGTCAGTAAGGCTCCCTTTTTAAAATTCTAATTAACCTGCGGTATTATGAAATGTATTAGGTTATTTATTTCTGGATCGATTTGGGCGAATGAGGTGCCATTCGAAAGGACTCTGAAAAGCTGATTTTTGAGCTGAAAAATTCGAGTTAACAAATGATAACTCATTTAGATAAGAACGTCGAGCTGACTCCAGCTCGACGAGCTGAACCTTCCTATGGTTTATTAGGATTTAGGAGTCTGTAACTCGGTCTCTAAATGTTGGATCAACTTCTTCCACAACTGCTTCGACTCAGTTTTTAGAGCTCTTTCGAATGACGCCTCATTTGTCAAAATCGATCCAAAACAAATAACCTAGTACATTTCATAATACCGCAGGTTAATTAGAATTTTAAAAAGGGAGCCTTACTGACAAAAAAGGTCTCTGACGAAACTCATCTCTGACGAAACAACCCTCTGACGAAACTGTTCTCTGACGAAAAAGGCCTCTGACGAAACTGATTCTGACGAAAATGTTCTCTGACGAAACTAACCTCTGACGAGACTACAGAGCACCGTTTTTATACGTTTGATATGAAATTTTTTTATTAAAATAATGTAGACATAAAAATTTTGTGCATATGGAAAGCAGAGCAGTTTTTTCATCTTCAATACTTGCGTAAATATTCATTTTTTTTTTTAAAAAACAGCTCTACTTCTTTGACTTCATTATTATTTGGATAATTTTTTTTTATTCTATATAACCTTAGTTTCTTAGAGTATAGGTCCCTTATTCGTTGTGGATAAGAGTTTCTTATTATTTTATTTAATGGTTTATTTGGTATGAAGTTATTATATATTTCTAATAATTCATTTATAAATGTTAAATATTTTTGATTTACATCATATTTATTGGAAATATGACGCTTAATCTGACTTTGTATTAGCATATGGTTTAGCTTTACAAAGTTTTTATTTTGGAAATCTCTTTTGTATATTTTGGTTAGCTTAGTCCTTACTATCTTTGTTAGTATATTAAATTTAACTATTTTATGGTCTGATGTTGAAAAATTTTCAAAAACTTCAACTTCTTGAACAATTTTAGCATTGTTAGAGAGAATTATATCTAAAATTGAGTTTTCCCTAGTGGGTTCTCTAACAAACTGTTTTAGCTGTTTTTTGTCTATGAATTCTAGCATTAAGTTTGCTACGGGATCATTTAAATCTGATAGCTTATTTTCTTGCCAATCAATATGTCTTATATTAAAATCCCCACAATAAATTAAATTATCTGATTCTGTTAGATTAGAAAGATGTTTAAGTAACTTTTTTGTATTTTTTAATAAACAATTTGGAGGCCTGTATAAGTTAATTAAATGGATTGGTTTTATTCCTGTTAGAATCTTGATATGATTAAGTTCACATTGGAATTTTGTCCCTAAGAATATCTCTTTAAAACTAATTTCTTTCTTAATTAAAATTAAAGCGCCGCCTCCCCTACCAATAGTTCTATTGGCTAATACTAACTGATATTTGCCCATGATTGTGAGCTCGGAACAAATCGTATTATTGGTATTTAGCCATGTCTCATTTATGATAAGTATGTCGGGCGTGTGCTTATTAACTAAGAATTCTAAATCAGCAATTTTGTTTAATATAGACCTCGCATTAATAAGTATACAAGAAATTCGTGGAATTATATCAATATTCATTTGTTTATTTATTTTAGTTAGTTTGCTCGGAGATCCCTATGCATGAGTTTTGAATGGTTTTGGGTTAGGCAATTCCTTAATTGAAAGGTCATTTACAACATATTTATATTGGCCACATTTCTGGTTTTCGGCATATGCCTTAGAACGCAAATTATATAAAATGGACAATTCAGACATAGTCATGTCCCGTCTGGCACTGATGAATTTTGGAATATTTGGTAAATTTTTTAGTGCCTTACGGTACGTTTTTAAAAAAGTATTTCGGGCCTTAACTGTGCGAAATGGTATTTTAATTATACGAGATTTATTATTTGACTCACTTTTTTGCCTTGGATGGCGATGAATATCTTCTTCTATTAATTCGTTTTCTAAACCACATTTCTCCACAATCGATTTTATTACCTCTTTTTCTTCGATATTCTCTGGTACCTTCTCCAACAATGCCCTCTTCGATTTTTCTTCTATAATTTCTCTATCTAACATTGCAGCATTGACATTTCGAATAATAAGGTCAGGTGGACAGCCCATGGCGAAATAGTATTTGTTGTCTGTGGTGTGAAATCTGTTGTAAGATTAGAATTTTGTCCAAAATTTTGTTGTTTTAATGATGCAACAACTGAATGTACAAGTTTTTCTAGCTTATCAAGACGTTTTTCTAATCGAGCTAATGGTTGTTCATTATCAGAATTATTTTCCGGAATAATTTGAAGCAGAAGATTTTCAATTTTTTAAAACGTTGTTCAAAATTTCTAAATACTGAATTACGAGAAGTTGTTGGAGTTGAAGTTGTTTGTTTAACCATTTTTTTTTAATTTGTAAAATCTCAAATTATTGGGTAATAACCCAATTTTTTACGCGAAAATTCAATATTTTTCCTATTTATTAAATTGTAATTATTGATTATTGCATGTTACATGCCTAGGGACTATTCATTATCATCTTAAATTTATCTTTTAACATTCATAATACATTCATAATATTCATAATATATAATTTTTCCAATTTCAGTAATTCTAGCTTCTTTTTGAGATTGAGTATAAGTCGGGATTACATTTAAGGCTCATTTGCTTAAATTTGTCAAATTTATATTATTTTTATCAAAATATCAACTAATTATTAATATTTTGCTATATAGATTAGTTCGTTGTCGATCTACCGTTGACTTTTAGGTCAGTATGTTGATTTTTGTTTAATTAATCAAATTAGCTTCATAACTATGTGTTTAGCTAGATCTATTTATTATCATTCACAAAATTAATATATGTAAATTATGTCCAAACATCAGTTAATTATGAATGAAGTATTATCTTGATAAGTTTATAAGCATTCCTAATTAAAATTTTTATTTAAATGTGATTAGAAATGCTTTAGCAAAAGCTGACGTTTAAATTCTTATTATACAAATTATATTTGAGTACATTATCTTTTTGATACACGAAAAGATTTATTTCAATAATTTATAAAAATAAAATTTTATAAACTTGTTTTTATAAATTAATATAAGCAAAGATGCATAATAATTATTTTTTAAAGCAAAATTTGAAACCTACCAGAGCATCATCATTGGCGGATGAGCAGCAGTTTGATAAGTATTTTATAGTCCTGAAGAGGACTCTTTGCCATTATTCTGCGCAATTATTCTTTTTTTTAAAATTTTTATATTAATTATAATAATTTTGTAATTTGATTTCTATTTTTATATTCGAAACATATCTCAGCTCTGCTTTTATATTTTTAGTAGTGCAATGAATATTCATCTTCCCTTTTTTATCCTTTTGAAAATAGAAAATATATATTACTCCTAAGTTTTTATACTATTAGTATATTTATTTAATTAAAATCAGATTTATGTTAAGTTTTTCAAATATTTTGACATTATTTTAAATCTTAATATTTGGTTACCGAATACTAAATTTTTTATTAAAATTTATTAAAAATCACATCGACTAAAATTCTATAAAATGTAGTTTTTTTATGAATTTTTGTATGTATTTTCTGTTAGAATATATTTAATTATATTCAAAAGGAAGTTTACTCTATTTTGCAAAAAATTTAATCGTTTAAGTTATTGATATAAAACATTAAATGATTTTCTTTTACAAACTTTATTAATTTTCTTGTTATGATATAAAAAATATATATATTTCTCATTGGTTTTAATCTTCAATTTTGCATTTACCCTTGAAGATTTGCTCTTCTTCTTAATAAAACAAAGCACACAATCTAGATCATTCTGAAAATTTTAACGCTCCCAAAAAGTTGAAGCAGTTGATGTCTTCATTAAATTCAATAATATTTCTAGATTATGATTTGGAGTTCGAGACCTTTTCACCTTCTAAATTAGGCCATATATTATTATATTATTCATTTTAGTAAAGTCGTCTGAATTAGGCTCTTCTAAATTAATTTCCAAACTAGGCCCTCAAAATTATTTTCTCTCTGTATTTTTGACAGTATATCAAATTTATTTTAATATTATTTAGTTTAACTAAATATCAAATTTATAACAAATCTTTGGATATTATTTTACAGTGTTCATGTATTTTATTAAATTATTTAAATTTTAAAAACTAAGTTTAATTCTAAAAGCATTACGATTTAATTATTCTTCACTATTTTTTTCTAATATAAAACCTAATATAGTTGTTATCAAATGTCACGTAATCTTTTAAGTGTCTGTTTTCATATTAAATCAAAGGACTAATTTTGAAAAATAATATTTGAAATATTTCGATATAATACTTCTTTATTTAAAAAAGAGCATTTCATAAGTAAAAACATTATTTATATTTAAATTTCCTTAATTTTTATAATATCTTCAATATTTAAATCTCTTATATCTTCAGCATTAGTACGAACCTTATTAAAAATAAAAATTTAAAAAATTTGAACAAAATACATCAAATTTATTTAATAAGAAGTCATTTATTTATATATATATTTAGTATTTTCAAAATATATTTTTATATTTCTTGTTTATTATATGACAAATCAAATAATTAAATAACAAAAGTAACAAATCAAATACTTCTTCTATTACTAAAAATTTCTGATCCATATTTACCACCTCACATACTACTACAGATTTTATTTTAAAAAACAAGCTTATTAATTAAATATTATGGTATTCTGATCAAATTGATTATTATGATATAATTCTGTCAGAATTATAAAGTAAAATCTTCTTAAGTAAGTTTTTTATATGATTGATATTTTTATTTAACATAATTTAAAAAATATATGTATTCACATTCTTTTACTATCTCGTTCAAGCTTTCATCAAAATTAAATTAAATCTTCAAAAAATTTTCATTAAAACAATCAGCACATTAAAACAATCACACATTTATAAAACTAATAAATAGAAGCATTATTATTTTGACAATTTTATTATAAACTAAAACTAATCTTTTAGTTCTATCTATTTTATCTAATATTAAGAAAGTTTTTTTTATGAGAAAAATTTTTAAATTAAAAATTTTTTCTAATAAAAATATTATGAATGGCATAATTTTTTTGTTTATTAAGCATTTTTCATTATATATTTTTGTTTATCTTTGGTATATTCAAGTCAATACCATTGCTATTACATACTAAAAATTCTAATCATACAATAAAACGAAATGTCTTAGCAAAAATTGCGAAAAAGCTTTGATGAAGAAAATTGTTTTTATAAAAATATTAAAAAAAATGATGGAAAAAACACCTTAAAAATGCTAATAAATATTAAAAAATATCAAATGTATAAAATAATTTATTATAAAATTGAATTATGCTTCGCATTAACGTAGAGAGCTGGTTCAATGCTCATAATTTGCATTGAACCCTTAACGTTGGGGAAATAATGCTGCGTTTCGTTTGCTTTTATCCCATATATGGGCATAATGCATAATTTTTTGAAATTCGAGTGTTCAACAAAAACGTTAAAGTAAATTTAGCATCAGCGTAAAAATCAAAAATTGGTTGAGAATTATAATTGAATACATGATTTTCTTTTAAATTATTGAATAATATACATAGACACTTCTATGGCCAACCCACTCGATTGATTTCTTTTTATGTTTAATTTTTATTCACATTTTTTCCCAAATTTAACTATGAATTTATGTATATTTCGCTTTTAAAATTAAAATACATTAATTTGTAGAATTATTTAGAAAAATTATTTAATAATGTTTAATTAACAAAATTAAATTTTATTTTATATGCAATTTTATTAAAAATATTTTTAAGAAATTATTTATTTTTAATTTTCAATACTTCACAGAGTTTTATATTAAAAATTGAAAATTGGTAAATTTTAGAAATCTTTTTAATAAGTAGATAACTCCTTCACCATGTTTTTACGCATGAATACCTAAATGCTTAATTAGATAAATTAGGAAGTTAAAAATTAATAAATAATTAATTTTTGTGATATAATAACCATAATATAAAAATTATCAATACGTTATTGATCAGCATATGATGTTGAAAAATAATTTTATTTAATCCTATTGAGATTTAATCCATGTCTTGTGTAAAAGGAATTAAAATTAACTTTAAAATAGTAATTAAATCTTAAAACTGATTTACAGTATATATTCAGATTACAATATATATTCAGATTTTTCAAATTAGCGGAAATGTTTATATTTCTTAGCTTGTATTAAATAAAACGACCATGATATAATCTCATGATTGATTTTCCTTGATTAACTGTCAAGTTATCTAGATGAGGATTTTGTCGTTATGCTCAGGAAAGGAAATAAAGTAACAACCAAAATCTGTTTATCAGAATTTCTAAATTAAAAAATATCAAATAATTAATAAATTAAATATTACTGGCCTAAATAATGTTTTTAAATATAAATTAAATTTAATAATTAAAATCCCTATAATTATATTATTACAATATATTTAAGCCATAGCAACACTCATCCTTATACTTATAAATTATCACATACTACAAAATCAATTATCAATATTATAGATAAAGATAAATTTATATGTATAGATTATTATGAAGGTAGTGTTTTATCGATAATTTACGATTATTTTAAAATTTAATAGGTTAATAAATATTAAATTGATTCCAATAGGTAATACGCTTGCAAGTGAATAAACATGATAAAAAAATTAAACCTTTGTGATATCTGTCACTACATATGTTTTAATAAATTTTGTAAGACAAAAAAATAATTGACTAAATTCATAAAATAAATAATGCTTACGTATTTAAAATTAATTATAATAATTAAATGTTAAAATAAAAAAATTTTTTGTATAAATTTTTCAATGAATTTTTAACATAAAATGGTAAATATACAGAATAGCAAAAAGTGTAATGAAAAATAATAAAGATAATGAGCAAGCTAAGTCCGGTTCCTGGTAGATCAACCATGATCAACATGCTAGAAAAAAAAAATTTCGCGTAAAGTTTAAAATAAAATATCATTGATATAACAATAAAAATGATAGTATTAATTCCTTATTTTTTAAATATTAAAATTTATCGTATATAAATAGTGATCACTTTAAAGTGGAATGAAAGAAGGAATTTGGAAATTAAAAAATATTTCCAATTTGTGAAAATATGGATCTAAATAATTTAAAAATACATTTATTAGTAAAATAATTAAATAAAATTTCATATATAAATTTTGAGTAAAAAGCATTTTATTTGTATTTTAAAAAAAAAGAAATCGAAATTAAATTTACCGATATTTTGGCTGAATGGATAAGAGAAGATAGTCAATATATTAAATTTTATATGAAGAATCATTCAAAGGATATAAAAAAGTTACACATAAAATAATTTGAAACTAAATTATAAAACAAATAGGATGAATGGAAAAGATAGGAAAATTTTAAAATTTTTGTTCTGAAAACTTTCAAATTTTATGTTGCTTAAGAAAATGATGGAAACAACGTTGTTTTTCGTGTTCCGTCAAATTTTTTTTTAAAAACTTAAATACATTCGAACAATTTAAAAATTACTAATTTTTAGTTGAAAAACGCAAAAAATTCGCGAGAAAAGACGATACTCCGTAAGGGCTTGATTTAAACACTTAAAAATGTGTGTTTAGGGGTTACACCCTAAAGACTTATAAATTTATTTATATGATTAATTTTATTTAAAATAAATATATTTTTATTAAATTCCAATATCTTTTAATACAATTTATTTTATAAAATTTAATTAAATATTATTTTCATTAAATTTCTATATTAATAATAATAATAAAAGACATTTTACAAATAAAAAGTACAAATATTCTATTAATTAAAATTTTATGTTTATATTAAAGTTTAATTTTTTATAAAATTTGATTTCTATAGAATGGGATTAAAAGCTCAATTGAGAATGCTAAAAGTTTTGTATAAATTTTTATAGAAATTTTATATGAAAAATGGTTGGAACAAAACTTCACACTAAAAATTTCAAATAATAAAATAATAAATAGAAAGGATGTTGTAAAAATTCTTAAACGATTAATTCATTAAATTTTGGAGCATCAAGACGATAAATTATAAAAATTAAAGTTCAAATATATTTAGTGGCCTATACTTTTGCCATTTTTCTGTTATTATAGATTGGGATCAAACGCTATAATTTTAAATTTGGATAATGTAGTACCTGGTTATAAATTAATTGCGAAGGCACCAAATGAAAACGAAGGCACTAATAATTTAATTTCTAATAAAAAATTAAATTATAATAAAAAGTCGATAATTAAGAAAGTTAAGGTTATTTAAAATAGAATATTTATTAAATTAACTTTCAAATTTTAAAATATAATTTTTGAAAAGGTAAAACATTTATTTGTTAATCCACAGATAATTGCAGAAGAACCATTTTGAAATCGTGAATATGGAATTTCATTAAAAATTAATGAAAATATTGCTCTATTTTTCAATTGAAAAGAGGTCATCTAATATCATTTAATAATTCATCTAATAATTCAATTAAGGGGGTCATATAAAAAGGGTCATCTAATACATAATCCAATTAAAAAGATTTTTTGGGGAGGTGTTTTATTTTTATTATTACATTTAAATTTAAATAAAATTATTTAATTTAGAAAGAGTTGCTCTCATTCTGTTTCTTCTTCTTATTATTGAAACTCACATTTTATAGTTTACCTTATGGCTTTCATCGACCGCTAAACTTTATGATAAAGAAGAAAAATAAAGAAAAATTAAACTTTTATAAAATGAAGAGAAAAAATATTTTTTTGATTTTTATAAAATTTCTATAAATTGCTGATCTATTTTATCCCTTTTAAAAATTTTTTAAATTATTTATTATTAAATAAAATTTTTCTGAAAAAACCCTTTTTTGTTGTTTTATTATGTTACTTAAGCTAAAAAATGAGAAATGAAAAGAAGACAAAGGTGGGTGGTGTGTAAAAAAACTAAATAATTATTAAATCATAAATGATTCACTTTCTTTTATAAAAAAGTTTTAAGATTTAGACTAATTTAAAAATCAATTTGCTGTTTTAAATTTAAGATTATAAAAAAATTTAAAAAATTTTTTGCTAAAAAAATGTTTTAAATTCTCGCCGTCCATTATTTCTTGGGTGTTCGTGAAAAATTGTTGATGTATTTATCCAACGTTCTGTGCTTGTACGTCGACAATTACCTGTACATCGACAATTACCTACAAAATCAGCAAAAAATTTGTATTTCAATATTTGAAATAACAATGTTTTTAATATTATAAAAAATTGTGTCGGGAGACGGGATCCCGACAAATTGGTTTTTGAGGGTTGGAGGGAAAGGTCGTGGCACCAGACTGGTCGGTAGTGCCGACGCAGTCAAAAGAATGAAGAACAGTAAGTGAACCTTGAGGCGGTTCACTTTTTACCAAACACACACAAAAAAATTGACACAACCAATTCAACAATTAATTTACTTCCACAAAAAAATATCAGCAAAAAAGGACAGCAGTAATTGAAATCGAGCACTAATTAAACAAAGGTAGAAGCCACGGATCAGCCACCAGAAAGATTAGAGTTGGAATTAAAAACTGGAAGATTGAATGGAAGTTGAAATTGGAAGTATGGAATGGAATTATGGAATAATTTTGGGGGCTGATCCTCGGCCTAAATAAAGATTAAAAGAGGGCGGGTCTTGGCAAAAAAAACTCAAAAAATGCGAACTTGAAAATAATGCTTAATAGATTATAGAAAACCAAATGTGTAGAGAGAACGGGGCAGAGAAAACAATCGGAAAAAACAATAGAAAAATTTAAGTTGTGACAGGCGCAAGCTGTCGCTAAAAAATAGAGAGAAAAAATTTTGGCGGGAAAAGGTTTAAAAAGATTGAGTGGACAATGAAAAATTAAAGGGTGAACGGCTAAAAAATTAACGAGGAGTGAACGGGGGACAAATTAAAAAAAGGACAATTCAATGAAAAGTCGCTAAAATTGGCAGAAAAAATAGGGATAAAAATAACAAATTGATAAAAAAGGGATATTAAACTAAAAAGTCGCCAATTTGGCGACAAATTGAAATCAAAAAGCTATGTTTATTGAATATGAAATATAATTAAATCTGAAGATATATTTAAATTGAAACAAAATATTCTGAAAATTATTTTTAACTTATTTATACATATTGCAAGAATTGATAATCCAAAAAATTAATTTTGCCACTGATTATAAATACGATTAAATAAATTATTAGTAAAGTGATTGAGAGGTGGCACATTATTAATTATTCTAATATTATTCGTACTTGTCATGCGACATATCCAAATCAGCATTTCCTATTAACATCTACACAAAGAAACAAACTTATTTCTGTAATACTTAAAATTCTTTGTTTTTTAATAGACGTTAAAAGCTAAATGAACTTTTAAATTAATAAAATGCTATATAAGTACATCAATTTACTATACACACTAAAATTACTAGTTATTAATAAAATAAAAATTAATAAAAAATATCAAATTTCATAAAATTAATTTTATATAAATTAATTTATTTTATTCTATAAATTATTAAAAATATTTCATCAACAAAAATTGATGCATTATCTCACTTTTTAAATTGAAAAATATTTGATTACTCATTTTTAAGTTTAAGGTGATAAGATCAATAAAATTGATTAAATTATTAATATAGATGTCAGGATCTACTCATATCATAAACTAAAACACTGTTAACTGAAAAAGCTAATACTTGATAAATCTAAAAATATTAAAAATGGGAAATTCTAGAGTTTTAGCAAATAGTTGAATACAAATTAAAAATTAATTTATGTACATGAATTTTTTCTAATAGCCAAATATGGAATATTTTCTAAGTAACTTGAAAAAAATTAATTAAAGTATCAGGAAAAAATGGGATTTAAATGCAGTTAAATTACCTTAAATTATTTGAATTTTTTATAAAATAAAAAAAATGATTTGATAAAAATATGTTCATGTTTTTACGATTAACATTAGCTACAGAATAATATGTATTTTTACAAATGATATTAATTTTCATGATTTACGATAGGTTCAAATTATCTATTTAAATTTTAAAATGTTAGTGTAATTAAAAAAATAAATTAAAATTTCTAAGTAATTATTTATTCATTGTTGTTACTTGTAATTACATATCTAGCATATAAAAAATGATTAAAAATACTAATCAATGAGATCTTTTTAGAATGAGACAATATTTTGCATTTATTCATATTGATATATTATTATTACTTTCTAAATGTTTCCAAAATTAGGATTATAGCAAAATGTTGAAGCGCAGCCAAAGAGAAACAGGAGGCAAAGTTGAGATTTGCCTCTATTTGCACCAATCCGAATAAATAATATTTTATGCACCGAATAAGAAAACATATGTCCATTAAGCTTATCAGTTTTTTTTTCCGTTAAGCTTATCAGTTTTAATATTAAATTATTTTTAAAATTTATTTTTATTGTATTTTATAGAAATTTAAATTTAATTTAAAATTATAATTGTTTAAAGAATTTATTAAAAATTGAAATAATATTTTTTTAGATATATTTTATAATAAATATTTGCCGTAATTGATAAATGAACTTCTTAAAATTTATTCGTTAATTTTACATGGATAATATTTTTACGAATCTAAGCAAAAATTCGACAGCTCAGCCGGTGAAACAGGAACCGTTTCATTTTCAATTTAAAATGGAAAAAATTTCATTTTAAGATTTGAAAAAATATTATTATAATATTTCTATACATCATATGAGTCGTTATTTATTATATATTAATTTATTAAAATTATAAAATAATAATATATAATTTAAATAAAAAATAAATAATAAATAATCTATAGAATTTAAGAAACCAGACTTAATTGAAAGTTATTAAATTTTTACATCATGGGTTAATTTGCTGAAATTGACTTAAAATCTCTATTTAAAAGTATAAAAATATATGTTAGTTATTTATGTTTATTTCATTAAATCTTATTTTTAAAATTGTTCGTAACAAACCGTTTGTTTTCACAAACAGAATGAATTTATAATGTAATTGAAAATATCTGTCATTTATTAAATAATTTAACTCATGTTTTAAGTAAATATATATAATAAAAATTAACAAAAGACGAAAAATGTAAATTTTTTGCCTAATCTAATAGTAAAGTTTTATTCTATAATGTAAGAAAAATTTTCACAGAAATCTCGATAGTAGTCATCTGTCTGTACTCATACCAGAATGAGTGTCCTTAAAATGAAATTGAAAAATACTTGGAAAATATTAATCTACACCTAAAAAGATGAAGAAATTCTTAAAACTAAATAATATTTTATTTTTTCCGTGTTAAAAATTTACAAATAAAAATTTTTTAGCATTTGAAATTAGAAAAATTTTGAGAAAACTCAAATTAATTGGTTTGTATGTTGGAATAATATTGAAATACTATATACATTGAGGAATCAACGACGATAATATGAATCTTCTATTTGACAATAAAAGCGTATAGATAAAGAGGAATATTAATCGCTGTCCTATTAGAAAAAATAGGGAAGACATTAGAAGCTGTAAACAGTTGGCGATGTTCGAATTAAATGTTAGGATAATATGAATTAATGGCATTAATTTTCAATAATTACTTTTTTAATAAATAGTTAAGATTTTCTAAAAAATGCTACCTACTACCCATGTTTGTTGTATTTTGCTACTAACTGAGTTCTTATAAAACAAGCTTGTAATTTCGAATAATCTCTTAAGTTTATATTATTGATTGCTTAGTCGATTTTTGATTACTTTTTCAAGCAAATTATTATTAGTCATATAATTATTGACGTCGACTAAATTAATAATGATTAATTAGTTTTTGTGTAATTTAGATTGAATTTAAATTTTGCTTGATAGTCTAATATAATTTTTAGACTAATATGACGAGAAATTTTGACAAACATTTAAAAATTATTGACGTCGACTAAATTCATAATGATTTTATGAATTAAAACTGGTGAATCTAATCGGTACGAAAAGATTGAAAAAAGATAAAAAAATCTAATTTTATATATTTAAAAATTTTTGTAATAATTTTTAAATATTCTTGATTTTTATGTAAATTATTTACATCGATGGCAGTGCGGCTGTACTTTTATTCTTTTTTAATTCAGTAAATATGTATAAATTTTGTATTACAGTTATTTTTTGTATTACAGTTCAGAGACAGGATTTTCCAACAAGACTCTGCTCCGGCTCACAATGCGAAAAAAGTTCAGGATTGGTGCAGGGTCAATTTTCCAGGGTTTATTAACACTCAGGAATGGCCACCTTACTCGTCGGAATTAAACCCGATGGATTATTCCGTCTGGTCTATTTTGGAGTCAAGGGCATGTGCTAAGCCTTACAAAGTTTTGGAGTCGTTACGACTTGCTTTGACTCGAGAATGGGAAAAAATTCCAGCACAAGAAGTGCGGCAAATTTGCGAAAACTTTTGCACGCGTCTGCGCCTCTGTATTAAAGCCAAAGGGGGGCATTTCGAAAAATCCTAATTTATTTTGTTCTCCATTAAATTCTCTATTATTTGATTGTATTTTGTTATTATTTGATTGAGTTTTAATAAAGTTATATTAAAAAATGTGTAGGCAAAGACTTTTGAGGCACTCTGTATAATCTATTTTATAGAAATTTTATATCAATTAAAAATAACTAAAAATATAGGCAAATCCCTAAATTTAATGAAATTTAAACTATATACATATAACTGCACATAAGTTATGTTAAGTTGATTTTAATCGAACATAACTTCTACAAAATTTTGATTTTAAAAGTGTTGAATCTAATCGTTCGAAAAGATTGAAAAAAGATTAGAAAAAATAAAGTAAAATGATTAATTGACGAATGAGATGCAGAATTTAAGCATTAATATAACAAGTTTCAAGATTTTTGTTAAATTTCTACAGTAAGTCTTATGAACATCTTTATTAACAGATATTTTTACTGCAGATAAATTGTGGAAAGGATCGAAATTTTTAGAAAATTATACTTTGGATTAACAGTTTTTTATTATATTCTAAATTTGAGACGATATTTAGTTCGCATATTTAAATTAACAAATTTTTAATTTAATTTGATAAATATATTTCCGCCATTCTAAATAACACGAAGTTAAAGTTTATCATTGTAATGAATCATAGAATACATGTTTAAATACAAAGAAATATATTTATAACTTAAATGACGGAAATAAAATAAATAAATAAACGAGGCTGCCCAAAAATTGATAATTTTTATCTTTTGAAAATGCAAAGTTACTGGAATGCGACATTTAACATATGTTTATATTCATTGGTTAAAAATATATAAAATGAAATGGACTAAAAAAATAATCATTCAATTGTAAATTATTTTATCTTTTCTTAGAAATATAAAAAATGTAATGATATTTGTAATATAATGATATGATATTTGTACTAAATGATATTTGTAATATAAAAATAAGTCATTTACGACAAATTTTAAAATAATTAAAATTGAAATATAGGAATGTTAATATTAATTATATTTTACTCAAATTCTTCGTAAAAAATAAATTTTAATTTTATTTTAAATTCTAAACTGGTTATTAAAATAATAGCAAAATTGAAGATTTAGAAAATTATCGAACAAAGAATACAATTATGATATGAAAACTTAAAATTATCGTTTAGTCTTTGAAAAATTTCTAATGAAATTTTTAGCAAAAGACAAAAAAATTAAAAATATGTAACCAGACTGTATATATTAAAGATCTATAGAAGGTATGTAGAATGTAAATTGTCTATTAATATGAACATTTGGGACTATTTTTTATTTAAAAAGGAAGTAAATTAATTAAAAGATAAAAATTAAAAATTTATACTATAAATCAGTAATTTTTAAACTATAAATAAGTAATTTTAGGACTAAATTTTGTCCAACTGGGGTTCATTTCAACGCAATGGAAGCAATTATGTCATTATCGCTGGTAAATGTTTAATTGAAAAAAATTTCATTTTCGCCATGAATATAATAAATGATTATTGTTATATACTAATTGACACTAATATATAACTGAATTTCTGCTCATTAATTATTCATATAATATTGTTTTTAATTATAAAATCAATGACACGTGTTGTATGTTAATCGTTATAAAATTTATTTTTAATAAAAATACTTTCACTTAAATTTAATTAAAATATAATTTTATAAAATTCATTTAAGTCTTAATGCTAAAAATATGTCAAGAGGATTTTTAATTTAACTGAAAAAAATTTTTCATTCTTCAATGATAAAATGTTTGCTGTTAGAATGCTAGAAGCAAAAAGAAACGACATAAGATAAGTTGGAACGTGAATAGAGTTAAACAGAGTTTTTAAATTTTATAGTGAAGAAGCATCTAAACTACAAAATAATTATATTAAAACTAGTGAACTCCCAAAAATTAAACAGATAATGTTAAATGAATATTTTGAAATGCATACGGTTCAATCTTGCAGATTCTATGGATAAACAGTGTATTTATGTATAAATCATAAAAAGCTATACTAAAATTTTAATCGTGTCCCGAATTCCTTTATATCAATCAAGATATAATTAATTAGATATCTGAAAATAAAAAAAAATAAAACTATTTTTTTATAAAATATGAAAATGTATATATTTGTTAACTCTGGTTTAAAATAGGTTTTATGTATAACAAGCTAATTCAAACATAAATATGTATATTAGAAATTTTAATGTCAAGAAGATCAACAATTGATAGATTTTTGAGTGAATTAAAAAAATATTAAAGCTAACTTAAAAATAACAAATCAGTTGAAAAGAAGAAAGTATTGAAACAGCATAAAAAGCTTCTGAAACAAGAGAAAAAATGTATAAATATGTTTTCTAAAATCAAATTTTTTTTGAAAACGTAATATAATTTATTTAAGAACACCTCCCCGCCACTGGCCATGACGGTAGGGAGTAAGATCAAGTTATAATTTTCAAACGATTTTCAAAATTTTTCTCCACTTTGCCTTTCATGTCCGATTATTCAAAATCTTTGAATTGATTGGTTGTCATTAATCACAACCTAGTAAACAAAAGAAACTACAAGAAGAAATATCTTTGTGTCTTATAGTCTGCTGAAATTAATGGCAAATGAATTATTTGATAAATATATTCTGTTTTTTGTTTGTTTTAAGATATGAAACTAGTAAAAATTTAAATTTATGTTAGTCGAAAATATTGAATATTGATTCTTTTAAATTACTTATGTTGTTTTATGTAATTTTAATTTTGTACGAAAAAATTAGTTGATTAAAAAAATGTGAACAAGGATTGGTTTATAAAATTATTTTTTAATGAAATGTAATTCTGTAATTATTGATGAGTTAAATTAAGAACATTTATCTAAATAAATATAATTATGTTAATTAAAGATAATTTTAAAATAAATTATCTGAGGTAAAAAAGATTGAATATAGCTTTCTAAATTATTTGTTTATCTAAATATGATTGAAAAAATATTTAAGTTAAAAATTTATATGGATTTCCTTAATTTTAATTAAATTTTATTTTGTTAAAAATGAATTAATGATTTTTTCAAAATTATTACACAAACAAAAATTAATGATTTTTTTAAAATTAATTTTAAAAAATTTAAAAATGAAATAAGACACAAATTCATGACAAAATTGTTTATATTCTAGTCATCCTCAACAACATCATCAGTATTCTGGGCCTTCCAGAATGCCCGAGAACGTGAAGTTGCTGCTGCAACATCAGCTCTCCGGGCATCTGGAAGGCCACCAGCTGCGAGAGCGGTATCGCCACGTTTGCGAGGGCGTATTGACTGTTCCCGAATTTATTCAAGTTAAAGCATGAAGTATATGTTGAATATGCCTTTTTTAGCATTAATTTTAAAATCATTTTTTATTTGGTCTAGAAATCAAGATTTCATAAATTAAAAGTTTAATCCTAAAAAGGATATATATAATGGACCCAATTAATGTTATAAGAAACACTCCAAGAGCTATGAATGCCAATGAAGAAAAGGAATTTGATTGTAGTTGATACTATTGATACAATTGATACTATTGAAAATATAATTTTGAAAATTTTAAAATTTTAGTGAAACTAACTGAACCAAAAATTATATATAATATAAAGATAAATAAATTTAAATATAAAATTTACTTTGATAAAAATTGAAAAGAAGAAATCGAAAAATGTTTTGAAGACTATATTCTAAACATTCCTCTCTGGAATTTTTGATCTGCTAAAGGACTGAAAATGGTTTTGAAAAATTCAATAATCAATAATCAACAAGTTATTGTTAAAAATCCAGAATATAATATGCCATCTTTTTCTTGTTTAGGTTTTGGTGGAAATCCCATTTACATCAGGGCTGGGCGTAATGAAAAAATAAAAAGCGAAATGCGAAACTTTTCGCGCCAAAAAATGTGAGAATGCGAATGATGCGAAACGCGAAAGTGCGAAATAAGCCCAGCCCTGATATACATGGGCATAATAGATTTTGATTTCTCATCACAAATCCACCAAACATGGCCGTATTGGGTCCAAATTTCTTTATAATCTGTATGATTAGGTACGCTAACATTTAAAATCTCCGTAAAATATCCTAATGGAGATATTCTTCGAAAGACTTAGTTATAGCTTTCTCACACTGCCTTATTTTAAATTCAGATAATTTCTTATCTTCACTTGTAACATTATAAATTATAAATACTATTAAAATAATATTAAAAATCATTTATTAATTTAAGATTTATCTTTAATTCTAGTATTTATACTTTTTTTGAATTTATATATTTTTAAACTTTTTTATGATTTAAAAATATTTTATATTCTTTTAGGAATTGTTCCTTTGCAATTTTATATTTAAAAAGCTTTTTTCTTTTTATTCTAATTCCCTTTTGGGAATTGAAACAAAAAATTATCTTTTAAATTTCACCTTTGTGAAAAAAACATTTTTAATATATTGATTGACTTACCAATTTAAAAATTTTTAAATTTTCTAATAAACTTTTAACGCTTATACTTCGAATTCCCTTTTGGGAATGGAAAACAACAAATTCTGTAATTTAATCTTCATTCTTGAGAATAAAACAATTTTTTAATAAATTGATTGATAGCATTTTCAAATATTTTTTAATTTTTTTATAGTTTATAGCTCTTATTATTTCTAATTCCATTTGTGATTTAAAACAAAAAATTTTTCTTAAAAAATTCTACGATTAAAAAGAAAAATTAAATTTGTTTATGGTTTTAAAATTTGAATTCTTTTTAATTTTGGGGATTGAAGAATAAAAATTTTTAAATTCAAAGGAAATTTTTGATCCGATCATTGATCAATGCTCTCGGGCTGATCTATTTATTACATTCCCAGTTTAGTCCTAAAAATAAGTCCTAAAAATAATTCTGGGTCAAATTTATTTTAATTAGTATTTTTAAAAAATTATACTATTTTAAATTATTATAGTTAAAAAATTACATTTTAAGAATAAGATTTACACATAAAAGGAAGCAGCTAGAGATAAAAGGAAAATATCGGTAAAGTTGAAAAAACGATCGACAACAAAATAATTATTATACGATATAAAATATAAAATTAAAAAAATGATAAAATTAAATAAATTACTTTAAAAATTTTAAATTTAATAATATTATACAAAAAGTTAAAATTTATTTTATCAAAAAATAAAACAGATTTAATAAAATTAATTAAAAAATACTAAAAATTAAATTAATTTGTTACTTAATTATTTAGAGTTGGTGTCATCGATGATGACTAAAAACATTATTTTAAAATAAATAAATTTTAATATAAGAATTTAAAAGATTAATTATTTAGTTATATAAAAATAAAGAATTTTAAAGCAATTGGCTAGTAAGCTGCAACCTATATAACAATTATTATTTACTTTTAAAAATTAATTTCATAATTATATTTTAGAATAATTGCTCATTAGTAATATTGATTATTATATTTAATATAATTGAAATTGTTATAACTAGTTAAAAACAAAATTTTCAATAGATAGCATCCAATTTAGCTATAAATTTAACCAAAAAGGCCATTTTATTGAATAAAAAATGAAAGATATAAAAATTAAAATAATGAATTATTTATTTATTTACACCACAACTTCTACTAAAAGAAAAAACAATTAATTTTGTGATGGATGAAAAATTTATGAAGGTTAACAACTTCGTTGGCATTTAATTTTAAATAAAATAATTTCTCATTTAAAAATCTAGTATTTCCTAAATAGATTAAAATTTAAAATAATAATAATTATAATAGCATTAAAAATAAACTAATTTTAAAAGTTATAAATTTAAGAGAAATTAAATAAAAATTTAAAATTATCTTTGAAATTAATAAATAAAATAAATTTAATAAAATTGGTTAAAAAATAATCAAAAATATGTAGACTTTAATTTTTATAATAATTCTTGCCATATTAAAATTCAATCATATAAAATTCACAAAAAAATGCATTCTTTGTGATTTGTAAGGGTCTTCAAATAGAAAAATGAATTATTTTTAAAAAATTAATTATTATTATTATAGCTGCAGCGGAGGCAGTTTATATGTGTCGCCTCATATGGGGCAGCACGTTTCTCATGCATTGATTGAGCAATTAAAAAAATTATCTAAAAAATTTATTTTTTGAAATTTAATTTTAAAGAAAAGAATATATTTAATATAATATTTATAACAAATTAAACTAAAAGTTAAAAGAATAAATGACTTAAATTGATATTCATAGATATCTATTTAAATTAAATGATACAATATGCAAATCAAATTGATGTAATAAAAGTTGATAATTAAAAATTATAATGAAGCGAGGAGCTCAGTAACCAATTGGTTACTGAGCTGAAAAATCCATAAATAAATTCTAAATATATTAATATGATAATATATTAATAATTATATTCAGTTGATTTTATATTCAATCGATTTCTGAGCTTTTTATAGTCAGACTGAAATATAAACTATGTTTTATTTAAGTAGACAATTAAATATTTCTATTGATATTTTTAATTTATTATTGGGGCCAATATTTTCGATGTTTTGTGTTTGACTATGTTTGATATTAATAAAATGACTCTTTAAATTATACAAATATTTGCTGAAAGTATTGACTATTTTTTACTTGATCCTTTTCGCCATGGAAGAAACGACTAATGCGTTAAATTTTGAGAAAATTTTGTTTAAAAATCTATTGAAAATAAATTTTATACAAAAAGAAAAGATAAAATTACATTTTGTCTTCATGAAGAAGACAGCCTAAGTTTATTTGATAAAAAAGGATCAACAAATATAGTCGGAAGTGAATATTGCAGTCTAAGTTTATCTGATAATTCTAAAAATAATAATAGAGAAGAATTGAAAGAAATCGAAAGTGAAAAATTAAAAAATGAAAAATCAACAGAAGAAAAACTGAACGAAAATACCAAAGAAGAAATTAAGAAAATTAAAAAGAATAATTTTGAAATTAATGGTTCTTTGAATAGTGAATGCATCAAACTAAATATTACCCAAAACTAGCTGCCGTTCTGTGAATGATAGGGCCTCTTTCTACTTAAAAATTGAAATTAAATTGTTGAATAAAATTGATTTTAAAGAAATTGATTTTGAATTGAAAAGAAAAGATTAGAAATAGAAAATATTGTTTATTCGTTGGAATAAACTAAAAAAACTTAAATAAATATATTTAAAGAAATTATGAAAATTTATTTATCTTTAACATTGTCCGGCAAAAACATTTAACTTAAACTTTATTTGTTTTTGCGACAAAAACAGGGAGTAAGAACCAACCCAAAAAGTCAACTTTTTTGAACAAAGTTGAATTTTTTATTTGTTAAATAGAACCATACAAAATCTAACCGATAAGGATCTCAATAAATATATGGTTGGTAGAAAATAGTTCTGATAAAAAAATTATTTCTATTAAAAGCATCTTCTAAATTAAATAATTTAATTTTTAAAAATATTCCAAATGTCAAGACAAATTGTTAAGCAATAATTATGAATGTTACTAAATATTATCGATGATTATTTTTAAATTTGTTTTAGTGCATAATAACATAGAAATTATTTTGTTGTGATTTGTTATTTTAATAATTTAAAAATAAATTAATAATTTTTAAAAAATAATTATTTATTTATTACAAAAGGTTATTTCATATATGTAAAAATTATTTAATATGTAAAAAAGGTTATTTATAGATGTAAAAATTTTATAGTTGTACATTTTAATATTTAATTATTTTTTACTATTGCTAAGCCTGCTAACATGACTCTAACAATTTTAGCCCCTATTAAAATTTTTAAATATATTTATTAATTTTACAAAGTTAAAATTAAATTTTATGTTTATATTTTTATTCATTATTATCGAGGTTAAAAATTCTTGATTTTTCTGAGCTAATTTAGTTAGGCAGAGAAACTGGATTTTTTGAAAATGATTAAAATTTATATAAAAATTTTATAGATTGTAGAATTATTAATAGAACAATCGTTATATTTTTGATTAGTGATTTAACGAAAGTTGCTACAATTTAAAGTTATCGTGAAAGGAAGTCGATCCTTCCAAAAATTGATAATTCCGCTAATAAAAAGATTTTCTAAAGAACACAAAAAATCGAGGTGTCCTGAAATGTTTAAAAAATATGCTGCAAAAATGATGGGGGTAAAGACTTTATTTTAAAGTTTTAATTTAATTTATAAAATTAAAAATTGTTAAACGAGTTTAAAAGTTCATTTAAAAGTTTTTTTCATAGTATTTTCATAATAAGTTTTTATTAAAATTTATCATTAATCCTAATAATTTCAAATAATATAGTTAAGTAATATAAATGCTTTCAATTAATAATATAAGTTTGTGTCACGATAATTATGCCAACTTAATTTTATAAATTCTGTTTTGCATACAAACAACTTGCTTTTTAGGATTTAGTAGATTTATGTTCTGCCTCATATTGTTTCAATGTTCTGCCTCAGAACATTGAAACATTACGATTTCGATTTCGCCAAATCGTGTAATTTTAGGAGTTATATTATTAAAAAAGTTTTCAGTTTTTTTTACATTTTTATTCCGCATCCTCTACCAGAAGCGCCATGCAAATAAGTAATGAAATATAATTTACTTATAATTTTATTGTTTTTTTTCTTTAAATCATAATTCTTATCATTTTTGAAGATAAAGTCACTTCAAACAAAATTTTTCCTTTATATTTTTATAGATATGTTCAAAAATACTTTTTAAATAATTAAACGATATTAAATTTTCAATATTGAAAAGCAGAAGAGAAATTCAAAAATTATGATAAAATGCTGTGAAAATTTCGTTAAAATATTTTTTATTTAAATAGAATTGAAAAATGGAAGCATAGAAAATTATATGCATTACATTTTCTCAATTTAAAATTTTAAATTTTTTATCAATTTTTTCTTCAAACTAATTGTAATTTATTATTATATGTATGTATTATATGTATATTAAAGAAATTGTGATATTAAATAGTTGATCGTACTAGATAATTTGATACAGTGAGACTAAATAATTAATTGTTTAACACAGGGTTCCGATCGACAAACTTTCATTCTAAAATATAAAAATCTCGATTTCGAAGTATACAGGGACAAAATTTCCAAATATAAAGTATACTCAAAATTAAATTAGAAAATATTTATCTTGCTCATATCTTTTATATTTCTCTCCTAAATATATTTTCTAATAATTTCTTGTTTTCACTGAGCATTTTGTGAATTTATTTTTTGCGCCAAATCTATTTTAGCGCGCAGGCGAATATTTTGAGAATTTTGGAGGTCCTTAAGCCATATTTCTTCCATTTTTTCCAAAATATTGATTTTGGAGTACATACTTTGAATAAAGTACAAATTCAATTTCGTAAGTACGGAGGTCGATTTTAGAGTACGATACTTTCAAATAAAATACGAATCAGAACCCTGATTTACTACCATTCCCAACAGGGCTGAGCGTGATTCCATTCTTCTTGGCGTTTTACGTTTGGCGTGCTTTAAAAATTTGAAAAATTGGCGTTTAGCGTTTGGCGTTCCTGCTAACAAATAGCAATACTTTTACTATGTATTTTCATAACTATATGAAAAATTTTCGTGCTTTAGAAAAATAAATTTACGTTTATGATTCATAAAAGTACAAAATATTAAATATGTGAAAATAAGAATAGTCAAACTGATTACTATTTTGGCTGCCATTTTTTATAATTATTACATACACCTAAATATAATTTCAAATGCAATAATTTTGCTAATTTAAAATCTGCTAGATCCATCAGCAAGGAAAACTAAAGCGGTAAACCAAAGAGAAATAAACAACCCCTTTGAGGATAATTTTCGAGTTTTTTTTAAAATCCTAAATCTTTGTGGTTAAGAAAATTTACTATTTTAAAAATAATTTTTATAAACTACTAAAAATTTTTTACAATGTGGCGCATTCTGTTTTCTACAAATTTTTAAATTAAATAAGGCTTTTATTTAGAATATTTTTATAAAAAACTTCTTTATTAAAAATAAGATGAATAAAATTTTGTCTTTAATAATGAATTTAATGTTAATGAATGTTGTTATAGCAACTCAGAAAAAGAATCTTTATGACCATGTAAATATTTTATGAAAATTAAATTCAGAGGAATTTTTTCTTAGAACCTTCGACCCTGTCCGAATTGTGAAAATTGGTGCAAAAAAAAGGACAAGTATACTTGTAATTATTCTTGCGAAGATATGAAATATGAAACTTATTACAAAGAAGAATGTAATGATAAAAACATTGAATGTGTTCGATATAGCGAATCCTACCCTATGTAATTCTATTTAATTTAACAAATTTTTCAATCGCTTCAAACAAATAACAAATTTACATACTACTTAGGCTTTCAACTAAGTTTTGAGCCCCCATTGAGTTAATCAGATTTAATTAAATCCAACAAAATGTTATCCGAATTCAAATTATGTTCTTAATGATCCTAAGATGATCCTTTTTTTATTTTTAGATCCTTTTTTATGATCCGGGTGTAAACTAAGAATCGATTTCAGTCTTAAATGTTGTTTATTCTATGTCCTATATTATTACTAGAAATTTTTTAAAAAAATTAATTTGAACATGAAATATTAATAAATAGGGGTGCGGTTATCATTTTTGAACAGACTGTATATTAATTTACTTTTAATTCAATTAATTCATAGGTGTGGAGAAAATTTTGCACCGCACGATGCAGGTGCGGAGAGGTAATCTCTTAAATTATAATACAAATTATGCTTTTTTATTTTTTGGCTAAAATCCAAATTCCTATAACATAAATTTTATAAAGCTTTCGAAGGCCAAGAAAAAGTCTTTATAATTTATTTTAAAAAATCTCATCAATAGAGGGTTTAAAATAATGGCACCCAGATCTCTGGAACAGAGGAAAGCAAAAAATTTTCTCTGGAACAGAGAATAACATGTAAAACGCCAAACGTGGCATACAACGCCATGGCAAAGAGCCTTGTGCCACGATCTCCTTTTAAAAGATTTCCAAATATCTTTTCTTAATGATAGGAGATAATTTCAATATGAGATCAATAGGAGATATTTTCAAAAATTAATACTTATTGTTAGTTGAAGGCTCAATAGGAGCAGTTCAGAAAATGTTGATTAGGTAGCGGCAAAAAATTCTTTCCTTGCTGCAAAAAACTATCAGCAAAACTTTTTCCGAAAAGCATGAACTCAACTGTTTTTGTGGTCAAAAATTTGAAAAAGTAAATAATAGCCCATTCGAAAGAGCTCGACAATCTGAGTAGAATGACACAAAAATTAGCTAAAGTTATGACCAGTTGTTTAATTTTCCGACTACCTTTTTTGACAAATATCAGGCCATAATTTTGCGTAAGATTTAGAAATTGAACATAACTATTTTTACATAAAATTAATTGAACATAATTTCCACTTAAAAATGAAAAAATGTAATACAAATGAGAGACTATATTTGGTACCAAAAAATTTCCTAAAGACTTAGCTTTAAATAAAAAAAGAATTATCGATTTCTGATGAGTTTTACGAGAGATATGGTCAAAACAATATCGCGAAACTTTGTCGCACCCTGCATTAAAATATACCAATTATTTTTTCTTCAGGTGCTGCAATGCATTGAAAAGTTGCTATGACAGTTCCTATGACCCATTTCAAGTCATGTAAATTTTAAAGATAAATTTACTGTTAATATACCGTATTCACTCTAATGGAGCCACTTATTTCTACAAACGTCCCCGTTTTTACCAGGGATGTAGCGACATAAAAATTAAATTCCCGATTTTCGGGAATCGGGATTCCCGACCCAAAAAACGTCGGGAATTCCCGATTTTCGGGAATCGGGTCGGCTAGATCCCTGGTTTCCACCCTCTTACTCCCCTAAATTTTCGCATTTATATTAGAGATTGTGGTCCTTTTTTTAGAAAATGATATTCTTTTGTGATAGTGAAAAATATAGAGAATTTCAAATTCGTTATCAGACAAAAATATTTTATGATAAAGTTTTCTATAGTAGAATATTAAGTTATTCAGTACTTTGTTAATATTCCCCTACCCATCCCTATTTGAGTCTAAGATTAATTTTCCTTTTATCTTCAGATTTACCTCATTATAAATCTTGATTTTTGCCGTAGGGACGTAACATATGTCATTCGATTCGTCTCGACGAGCTGAGTCGAACGGTACCACTCCCTACTTTAGGAAATGATTCTGAACCGAGTTATGTTCCGAGAAATTGGAAAACCACAGGGGGGAGGAGTAAGGTCGATTTTGGGAAGAAAAATTCGAGGCCCAGGAATTTACTGAAAAAGTCTAATCTTAGAAATAATTTCAAATAATATTCGATGGAAAAATATGATCGGCATTAAAAAAGGAGGGAAATAAATGAGACAGTAAAAAAGGAAAATTAATCTGAGACTCAAATAGGAGTAAGAGGATGGATATTAGTAAAGTATCCGCTTATATAAGTCAAATCTCGGCCATTTTCCAATCTCGGTCTCGGTTTTGCCGAGACGAGACCACCTAACCGAGACGAGATTCTCGGCACTTAATCTCGCCGAGATCCGAGATCAGTATACACCCCTAAAGATTGACCTTCTTGAGATTTATTTTTATTTTGACAAAATATTTAAAATTTCGCTATTGGTATATTGTTGTGCTCACTTTAATTTAGTTGTCTAGTGAGCGGGGCAGGACAAATAGGCGCGGCCGAATACACATCAACCTTCGCGGAAAAAAGTTTTTGCCGCTGCGGAGGAAGCCGGGCATGTCGAGAGGAACGACGGCAGCCGCTTCGCTGCGGTCGCCGCAATCGAAGCGAGCACGACCGCAGCGAAGCACGGCCATCGTGTAGCGAAGACTTGCGGAACCCAACCTTGAACACAAAGAAAAATCCAAAATTTGAAGCTTCAGTCCCCAATTGGCCGGCTAAATTCATTTGGACAAGAATGTAATTTGGACGGTGACATATATACACCGTATTTCTTCTAATAGTGCGACTGTCTCTATCAGACCGACCCCTTCTAATAAACAAGTGTCCGTACATAAGTGTCCCCTACCCTTTATACTTAAGTCTTTCTGGAGAAATGGTGGAAAAAATTCTAGTTGTAAAGGCAAATATGGATAAACTGTTGCTTGGTCCACCAACTGAAATTGATTCTGATGAAACATATGATTTTGATGATAGATATTTAATTAATAGATGATATTTAATTAATTTAACTGGGTTTTGGTGGATAAAAAATGTTTTGAAAAATCTCGGTTTATCTCGGATCTCGATATCGGTCTCGGGTCAAATTTTGCATCTCGGTCTCGGTCATGCGAGTCTCGGTCAATCTCGGTCTAGGATTTATTCTAAAATCTCGATCTCGTGCAACTCTAGTTATAACACGATAAATTTAGTGACGAAAAATGCGCACCGGGAGTACCTACAACGGGAGGACCAGGAAATTTATATCTATCTGCATATTTTGGAGTAGGAAAAATTAATGGATGGAATGCAGAATGGACATATAAAGTAACATATGATTTGAAAAATAGAAGTGAGAAGTTTTTTGAATGGTGTGGAATGTATGTTTATATTTTTGTAATTTAAAAGCCCATTATATTTAGATTCTAGAGTCTGGCCAGTCTGGTCGGTCGATTTTTGTTCGATTAAATTGAGGAAAATCGAATTGAAATACCGTATTTTCTGTTGTAGAGCCTCATTTGTCAGAGCACCACAGTTCGGCGCGTCACGGTTCGGCGCGGCAAGATTCGGCGCGACACGTTTCGGCGCCCGTCAATAAATTTTCTAAAAAAATAAAAATGATTTTTCTTGTTCTGTGGTTCTGATTTTTGTTCTGATTTTCGGCTGGGTTCTCTTTAGTGTTAGTTTTCGGTTTTACAGAATTAAAAACCGGGATTCCGGTTTTACAGGATTAATCCCGCTGGATCCCGTCCCGGTCGAATTTTGGAGAGATCTCAGGTGAAAAAAAAGTCTCAAAGTAATTGAGGAAAAAAGAAACCAACGAACATCCCTCTTAATCCACCAATTTCGCTTTAGCTCTCCCTTAATCTCACATAATTGTAAAGCATATAGCTATTTAATTCCTAAGGCTGGGCAGTAGGCGGCTGGTGTAATGGCTAACATATCAGTCCGGTCTACTGGGGCCGTATTCAGAGAACGAGATAAGTGTACCTGGTAAGTCCTCTTTAAATCATTCCAAATCAATCAAGATCCCTCCAAATCCACCAATACCACCTTAATCCAACGATATCCACTTAATCCCTCCAATCTTTATATCAACAGATAGAGGAGAGTGTTTTACATACTATAAGGAAAAATTAGAATTTTAGCTTACCTTTCCTGAGACTTATAAAATTTAAAAGATGCTTGATTGAAATAATCAAGAAATACCAAATAAATAAATGCCTGTTGGAGAGAATGAGTCCTGAAGATGCTGATTCGCTCTCAGCAGCTGAATAACCTTTTGCACTGGCCAAAGGAGAGAAATAGCTATAGCCCAGCTGCTTTACTTAATCAACTGATCTATATCCTCCGATATCCCTCCAAATAAACGAATATCACCAATATATATTACGTAAAAAAATTTTTTTTTTAAATCTTTTATAAATATAAATCTTTTATAGCGCCGCAGACTAAAATCTTGAGAATTTTGGAAGACCAAAGTGTCAACACAATGCCCAAATTAAACGCAAATAACGCGTAAAGCAATGCACCCATCCCAGATCGGAACCCACTAATTCGAAAAACATCCTTCGTAGTACTTTCCCTTATTTTAGAATTTTTTAATATTTTTTTAAAAAAAATTTCACTACGGGCGCCGACACGTGTCGCGCCGAATCGTGCCGCGCGGAACCGTGACGCGCCAAAATGTGCGCGCGGAACCGTGACGCGCCGAAATGTGGTGTACCGTCACTTGTAACGGGGAGTTACAAAGTGTAAGCTCAAAAATTGTATTTTTACATTGGTATTTTGAGAAATTTTGCATATTCTGGTCAATAGATCGTTATTTTTTTCGAATTTTGCCAAAAATTATCAAAATTTTCGGCTCTACTCTCGAATTATACACCTCATCTTTAGATTTTTTCGAATTATAGGCAATGTAAAAACGGTAGACTTGTACGTAATTTTTCTTTACCTTTAACAACATTGAAAACAACCAAAATATCAACTACTACCTTGCGTACGACGGTTCCTTCTACAAAATTAACATTTCCTTCTACAAAGGTTAAAATCGTTGAATCGTCTGCTATTTCACTTGGTAAGAGGATTTCAAGCATTAATAACATTTTATTAAATTGAATTTTTCTAGGAATTTTTATGTGAGGATTTCTGACTCTTAGCCTTGTTAGAATTTAAAAATTTTAGCCATCGCTGGGAAATGAGAAATGCCCTTCAGAAAATTCCTGGAATTTTAACATTTTGCGATAAAATCTTGGCAATAGTAAGCTTAAAGGTCCGAACGGTCTTAATTCCTCAATTATCCCCCGATATCCACATATTAATCTTGGAATGCCCCTTTTAATCCTAGATAAACCCTCAATATATTCCCCAAATCCTTGCAATCACTCGATATCCTTAATCTCATAATCCCTCAATATCTCAGTTAATCCCTCTAAATCCCTCGATGTCCCAATATCCTATTCTTACATTTTCAGAAATTTGTCTAATAAAAAATATCTCTAGTCCGAAATCAAAAAAATCAAAATTTAAAACAGAAATTCTCTGCTGACAACTTAGTAGATAAAATTAAATTTTAATTTTAAGCAAATAATGTGCATTGTTCTACTTTTGTTTGGATTATATTTTTGGCAATATTAGCAGTTCTGTTTGAATAGAGTGGTATATTTTTGATGTAATGTGAATAATTGATACAATTTATAATATTTTTCGTAAATTATAAATCTTGCAAAAAATTATTACGGCTGATAAAATATATGAAATTATATAGTCTCTTTGCATTTTTTGCGTGCCTGGACATTTACCCATTTTTTGTATCTATAATATTCTTTGAAAGCTCGAACCTCATCTCTTTGACATATTTTGATTTTTCCAAATAATATATGCACAGATAAAGAATAGAACATTCTGGATATACAAAATCAAAGATTCGTGCTTTTATGAGACTTTGATGAAAAATGACATTTACAAAAATAACAATTTTTGAGAGAATATAATCTTGTTACTATTGGGTTACTTATCTTCATCTTCTTTTCTTTTAGTTTTTTTATTTTTCGTCCCAAAGTACAAAATTGTCACATCCCAGCTCTACAATTTAGACCCAATGCCCTGCTTTCTATAAGCAAATTTTTTAATGTTAAGCGTTTTTGAAAATTGGTACTTTTTTTTATCTTTGGAATTTTTTGGTTGGCTGTTCGGGGATTTGGAAGACCTTGACTTGTCTGTTTCTTGAGATGCCCGACACATCTAGTCTATACGAATTGATACTCTCGTGTTATCTCTAATGTTTGGAAAATTCGTACTCATACTCGTACCCGTGGACGGAGTACGATACGAGTACGAGGGAAAAAATAAGAGAGATACATTTATGGAATAAAGGCTTGTACGAGTGGTAGTGCGAAACTTGCGGACCGACTTTTGCGGACCATAGGTTTAGGTTTTTGTTTTTCTATCGTAGCTTTGTCCAAGCTTGTACAATCACGATGATTTTGATGTCATTCGACTCAGCTCGTCGAGCTCTTTCGAATGTGTTATGTTTTGAGAAATTCGTCGTTTCCACAAGTTTCGGTCCGCAAAAGTCGGTCCGCAAGTTTCGGAATGCCGTACGAGTACGAGTAAATCCAATCATACCTTTCAATTTTGCATTAAATTTTTTTAAGGAAAAGGGAAAGAAATATTCTGATTTCTTTATTCTCTTTTGATTTGTTGTTAAGCGTTTATGTTGCATGGCTTTAGTAACTTTGATTATAAGTGAGATGATTTCGATTCCATTGAAGGAAATGGACACTAAAAATTTTTTTTAAAAATTGTGATGCTTGTTAGACAAATGGTCCTGCCAGTACTCAGAGTATATTGAGCTCCCTATTTCAAAAAAATATTCCGTTAACACAGTGAATAAAAAAATAAAAAATTAAACAGTACACACACCAGGCTGCATCGGGTCTAATTCCTAATGATAGTAACTCACGAGATAGATACACTTAACCACATTTGCACTTTATCGTAGAAATGAAAAAGAAAAAGGAAGAAACTTAAATGATGGAGATAAAACAAGAGTAACTACGAATTTTCAAGACACTTTTACACTCTTAAATGTTAATTAATTATGGAAATTTCAAATTTTATATACAGGGTGCGGCAAAAGTTCCCGTACTTTTCTTAAGCGTAAAATTTATTTCAAATATTTTCTTAAATTTTATAAAATCTATGAAAAAGTGATCATGAATATGTAAAGAAACGAAAAATTATAACAAATCTTCAGAATGTCCTCCCTCCACCAAGATACACGCGTTCAAACGCTTACTGCTGATGCTCACTATGGTCGCGCAATCAACCACAATAATCGAGTCCCAGCCCAGTTGCAATCCCTCTTATCTGCCTCTGTTTATGTAAATTGTATCCGTGAAAGTCTCTGCTTCAATCATGACCAAACCGTGTGTCTATAGCATTCAGATCTGTGGAGTTACATGGCCAAATGTCTTTGCCCCAAAAACCTGGAAACAACTCTTCGCAGAGGCGTTTGGACGCGTATATCTTGGCGGAGGGAGGGCATTTTGGACATTTGTTATAATTTTTCTTTTCATTAGATATTAATAAACACTTTTTTATAGATTTTATAAAATCTAAGAAAATATTTGAAATAAATTTTATGTTTAATAAAAGTACGGGAACTTTTGCCGCACCCTGTAAATGCTTAATATTGATTACAAATTTGGTTTATGTATTTGATAATTATTATCCGATTCTTCCTTAATTTAATTTTTATTTTGAATGCACAAATAGTTTTTTTGTCGCCTTTGACGACAAACCATTAGTCTGCCCAGCTTCCTCCGCAGCGGCAAAAACATTTTTCCGCGGAGGCCTTGTAAAATAGGTAAAAACAAACGCTCATAACTTTGTCCATTCCCGTCTGATTTCGTTGATTTTGGTGTCATTCGACTTAGCTCAATGAGCTCTTTCGAATGAGGTATAATTAACATTTTCGAATTTTTTACTCCAAAAAAGTGCTCCCCCTATTTTTTTCGATTTTCGAGGGCCTATATCTCAGCTTCTCTGTGAGTCCGCTCGAAAATTTTTTCACTATTCGGCTCAACTCGACGAGCTCTTTCGAATGACATATAGTTCGAACTATTTCGGCTCTGTTCTTTTGCCGAAATTATACCGATTTCCAATATTCTATGATTCGCGCTCTAAACATTTTATCTTGAAAATTTTATTTTATCTCATAAAGACATAGGCTCCCGGCTCGGGTCTCAGGAGTTTTAAAATCTTGGCTTGATTTCCGGCTCCAGAGCCGGCGATTTTCAGAACCGCTCCACGATGGCTGTCGTCTGCGTTTATAACATCAAGGAATTATTTTTCATTCGTGGATTTGTGTAAATTAGAGTTGATCAAGACGAGACCGATACCGAGACCGATACCGAGATTCTCGGCTTTTTTCTAATATCGGTCTCGGTTTTTTCATTCTCGGTCTCGAAACCGATACCGATATTCTCGGTCCATTTCTCGGCGAGAAACGATACTGACTCAAAGAAACAAAATTCTCAATATTGTCCAAGTTTTCATCCATAATTTTTTTCGGATATCCGTCCATAACAGAGAAAGTGAATTTTTTCGAATAAGGTCTTCTAAAACTCAAAAAATTTTTGCCTGCGGCGCTGAAAAGGGAATAAATTTGGTGACTTGTCCTTCCAAAATTTAATAAATTTTCGTCTGTGTCGCTGAAATGTTGAATTTTCCGAGCCCTCGGCCGTTAGCTTTTTAAGATTTTGATTACAGAGCCTTCCGATTTTCGGCATCTGTTGTTCCCACCAGTGGACGGCTCCGCTTGAGCAAATAATTTTCTATTGTTCTCATAAACTCTAGTTAGAATCAGATAGTTTTATTGGACCATTTGGAGAGTTTCAATGGTTCCTTATTATAAATTTTAGATTATTTCGCATTTTACAATTTATTTCATCTCAAATATATTTTCCAAACATAGCTGATACCAATCAAAATTACCAGAAATCAAAAAAATAAAATATAGAGTAATTTTGCTAAACTAACAAGAGATGATTCATTCTAATATTTAATTTTATAATAATAAAACGCCATTAAAATTAATTAATAAAAATAAATGATTTTCATAAAAAATTTACACATTGAATATATTTAATAGAAAAAATTATTCATTTTACTTTTTAATTTCAAATTATTTCGTTTTTCCTATTTATGTAATAACCAGAAAATGATCGGGCACTTTTCATTTCATCATAATTTTTTTCATCATTAACTCTTTTAAAATTTTTTTTCGCTATCTTGTATCACAATCAATTCTCTTTCATTGCCTTTAAGCCGATTCTATTATAAACATTTTTTCAAAAAATTAACATTTTATGAACCTTCTAAAATTTGACTCCATTAATCATAAATGGTAATCCGTACAAAAAACCGCGACCTCGCGCGTCTCGAGTTTTGTGTCCAGATTCCGTATATCATGCTTCGGGTATGGCGACCTATCTCACTAAGCGGTACTAATACTACAAAATAATAATCCCTAAACTATCAATTTCCAAACAAATCTGCAAGCGAAAATTTAACAAGTTTCATATTAACAAATTTCATATTTTCATTCAAACTTTTAATTATAACGTGAACTTGACATGACATTTCACTAGATAGTATAAATACGGTTAAAGAATAATTATTTTCAGATATTTAAAGAAAATGATAACGTTATTTTGTTTAATTTGCATGGTTTTACCATTAATGTTGGCAAGAATGACTCCTGTACCACGGGAAATGAGAAAGATTGTCTATGATTGGGTAACGGAATTTTTACCTCCAGAACTTTCGTCTCCACATTTTTGGAATTTTCGTCTCCAGCGGAATATTCGTCACTAAGTCAAAAAAAAACGGAATTTTTTCACTGAAATTTTGGGCGCAGGAGTAATGTCGTCGGAGTAATTTTTTTTATGTCGTCGGAGTAAACGCCCTAAAGTTTACTCCGACGACATAAATAAACAAAAGTTCCGAAAAATTTTGGAGACAAAAGTTCCAGAGACACTTTACTACATATTTTGTTCGTTTGTTATTAAAAATTATGTTTGGCAAATGGACTTTTCGGTACCGGTACAGTTAGTTTTCCAATACCGAATCAAGAGTAGCGAAATTTTGTGAGTTATAGTGGACTAGTTCGACTCAGTTCATAAAGCTCGAAATTGGTCCAGACAGAAAAAGAGAAAATCTCAACAAAGCATAATCAAACTCAAAGACAAAATTTTACACTAAACACAAAGTGCAACGCAAAAGCGATAGCTTAAATGTAGTGAATGCCGTATCATTTCTGTTATATAAGGGTTCGGAAGAGATTCTTATTTTAATAGCTAAGGAGAATATATTAATAGCTAAGGAGGCATAAATATTAGCTTTACTTTCGTCAAAATAACTCAACCAAGGAAAAATTTAATGCGAAACGCATTTGCTCATTACCGTCCCTTGTTTTTTCCTTTTGTTTAATTTTTTAGTTCAGTACTTTAAATATAAAAAAAATATTTAATTAATAGGAGATATATCCCTGCATTGGCTGTGAAGAATGGTGCCGCGATTTGTGGAACTACACCTGCGATTACTCCTGTGAAAAGAAAAATTACCCGTTCTTCTTTCAAGTTAACAAAGGCAAATATTATAATGTCTACGATTACGATTATCGGACACAATACTACCCATTGTAAGATATTCATGACATATACAAAATTAAAACCGGCAAAATGTAATATAGCGGAGTAGGATCTTGATTCAGTTTTGTACTAGAGCCGATCCAGCTGGAATTTTCTGGTTTTATTTGGTCCAGTTTTATTTAGGTTCCATACTCGGCTGAATTTTTAGACAAATTGTTTTGTCCGAGTGTTTCCCGATGTTGATGTGCACGAGATAACAGATTATCCGAAGTAGATATGTACAATGTAGGCGAAGGGATTTGGAGCTGGATAGCGACTAGAAAGCGAGGGACCAGCGACTAGCCGGGCTAGTTTGAACAAATTAGACTGACGCTAACACTGGCTTTTATAATATCGCGACAGGGACTAGGCCGTTTTGGCGCGGGGCCGTTTTGGCGCGAGCTTATAAGATAGCGAGTTCGTTATCAAAAATGATAAAATTTTGCAATAATAACTCTAGTACCTTTATCTAAGTTCTCCAAACATTTCAGAATTTTTGATCAAGAATTCTAGATCTGGAATTTAGCCAACCAATAACTACAGATGAATCTACCCAGAGGGTCAGATTATCATCCACTGATTTTACATAAAGAAGAGCTCTTACTCCCATAAGGGCGGCTACAAGTTCCATTTTGGGTATAGTGAATTTTTGGCCTTTCTTTGTGATAGGTTTAAGCTTAGTTTTACTAAATAAAAGAGTTGAATGGATTGATTGGGGAAGGTGGACACGTAAATAGACCGCAGCGCACATAGCTAGGGATGAAGCATCACTAAAGGCATGTAATTCAATTTGCTTCACTTTTAAGGGGTCAGGACATATGCCTCTTGGTATTGAGAAATTTACTTCTTTCCATTCAGAAAATAATTTCGTCCATTCATCTAATTTTTCTTCGGGTACGGGTTCGGTCCATTTTAGATCATTTAGCCATAAAGATTGGAAGAATAATTTTAATGGTAGTAGGATGGGGGATAAAAGACCACATGGATCATAAACAGATGCGACAAATGAGAGAATGTCACATTTCTTTGGATTAGAATTTTCGGGGGGAGTTGGTAAGGCAAGTTTAAATTCATCTTTTTTGGGGCAATATTTAATGCCAAGGAATTTGATTTTTTCACCTGGGAGTCGGTCATCTTCTGGAACATCTTCTATAATTTCCTTGCTGTTACTTACAAATTCTCGAAGTTTCATATTTGCTGTGGTGAAGAGCTTTGTTGCCTCAAGACATTTTTGTTTTCCTTCTGAAATTGAAGAGGCTGTAAGAATTATGTTGTCTACATAAATGTTTTCTTCCAATTCTTTCGAGAGTGTTGATTTGTTTTTTGAAAGGTGATGTCGGATTGTTGCTGCGAGGAGATATGGGGAACAAATCAGTCCAAAAGGTACACGGGCAAATCGGTAAATTTCAATGTTGGACGAGGAGAAGGGAATTGAAATATCTTTTAACCACAAAAATCGCGTTACATCGCGATCGGAGGGATTTATACTAATTTGGAGAAAAGCCTTTTGAATATCGGCGGTAATAATATATTTGGGGAGTCGAAATTTAAATAAAAGACCAACAAGGTCATTTAAAAGATTAGGGCCGGAGAACAAGCATTCGTTGAGTGACAGGTTTTTTCCTAATTTTGCTGAACCGTCGTAGACTATTCGAACGGTTTTCTTGTCTTGACGTATTACTGGGTGGTGGGGAAGGTAATGGAGTGGTACACAATTTTTACTGGGGGTTGGGACCTTTTCTATTATTCCCAATTGGAGTTGTTCGGTGAGTATATCTTGGTATTTGGCAATGAGAGTTTTATCATTTTTCAAGGAATTTAAAACAGAACGCAAGCGTCCGTAACATAAAGAATAATTAGTGGGTATTGGCAAATGGGCTGGGTCGGATTTGAACGGGAATTTTATCTCATAGCGCCCGTCTACAAATTTAATGTCTTTCAAAAATTGGGCCGACACTTTATCTTCTGAAATTTCTCCAGGATCTTCTTTTATTCCAATTCCTTCCAAAGTCAAAAATTCTATTATTTTTTCTTCGTGTTGTGAGCAGAAATTGATGGAACTATTTAATAATTTGTTTGAACATAAATACGGCTTTCCAGCCACAATTGGACCTAAAAGAGTGCTTACTAGGGTGTAGCCTGAGGGTAGACGTTTTATTGGGGTAGGCTCTAAATCATAATAATAATCACTTCCTAGTAAAATAACTGGGTAAATTACTTCGGCTGGTGGAATTAATTCTGGGAAGCCGATTAGTGCATTATTGGTTGGTGGTATGTATTTCGTAGGTTGGGTCAGGTAATTTATAGTACATGCTCGAATAATGAGGGAACGGCCATCGGAAAGTGAGAGGCCAAATTCTGTAGAGTAAGTTTGGGTAGGTTTACTATTCGGTCACTGAAAACTCCTAGATTTACTGTTTTCGGTTCTAATTTCAATCCGAGATTTATTGCTTCGGATGTTTGGATATATGAATGTGTACTAGCGTCATCCAATAACAGAAAGCCAATACGAGCATGAGATGGGGAATTGGGATTAAAAAATCTTACTTTAATGCATTTCAGTAGGATTGGCAATTCTTGAGGGTGTCTTTGTGTAGAGAGTGAGGAGGCGTTTGTTTGTGGTTGTTGTGAATCATTTCTTTCAGTTTGGATTTCATTAGATTTCTGCGTGTCTGATTTTGTTGTTTGTGGATAATAATTATTGTATAAATCAGCTGGTGGGACAACAGAGGATAACGGGGGGATGGCTCTTCTGGGGATATTTTCAAATCTAATAGGTTGGGTGTAATTAGTCATGTGTTGATGTTGAAATTCGTTTTGTGAAGAGCTGCCTGCACCATAATGGTAATTTTCAAAATTTCGAGCTCTTTGTTGTTGGGGATTGAATAGGTTTGGACAAAGTGCACGGGGATGGAGATTTCGACAATTAGTGCACGTAATTGGGTTTTGGCAGGATCTAGCGAGATGGTCAGGCTTATAACAATAAAAACATAGTTTCTTTTCTCGCAGTCGGGATTTTCGTGTTTGAAGGGTATTATAATTCGAACAGAGATGGGAGAGGTGGTTAGGGTGGTTGCAAAAAACACAGGGGAATCTAAACATCCCTGGTCTATTATTTGGCCTAGATGTGGAAAATGTTAAAGAGGATTGGGGCATATTATTCGAACGGAAATTTCCGACCTGCCTGAATTGTTTGGGAGAATTAGAGGGCCTGTCCGGGGTATTGAGTTCCTTCTTCTGGTCTCTAAGGGCTTTTACACCTTCTTTTCTTTTTAATATTGACTTCAAAGTGTTGCGAAGTTGGTCCGTGTTCCAGTCTTTTCCATGAGTTTCTTTGTCTCTGAACACTTCTTCAAGTATTTGAGGAGGCAATTTCGATTCGAGTTCCATTTGAACGGGCAGAGTATTTACATCAAAGTGTTGTTCAAGCATTTGTAAATAAAGCGATTCGAATTGGTCGACGAAAGCTCGTAATTCAGTACATAAAATTTCGGGACCGTTCACAGAGTGAACGACGGGTAATTTTCGGATTGCGTGGTGGAGAGTACGGTTAATTTCGTCTACATTTCCAAAGTTTTCATGTATTAGGCGAATTGCTTCATGGTAAGAAGCTTCTGTGAGGGGGAGTGACTTTACTAGTAGAAGAGGGGGCCCTTCCAAGCATTCCTTCAAGTAATTAAATTTTACGGAGTCTGAAATGTTGGTGAGGTCGTTGACTCCGACGCGGAAGGCATTCCAAAAAGAGGTGAACTCCACGCATTTACCGCTAAATTTTGGGAGAGACAGTTTTGGGAGATGGAAAAGAGTGTCGGTATTTTGGGACGGGTCGGGTAGTGCTGCGGACAATGTCCCTCTTTCAGCAAGGAGCCTACGGTTATATTTCATTAATTTACGTAATGTGGTCGGATAGGGCACGTCTGTGACAAATTCATCATAAATTGGGTTGTCCGCCAGTCTTTCAGCTCCAGTCATAGACGTTCTAGTGGCCATCCATCTGTCATTTTATTAGTAATGTTGTCAAATAATTCAGTCACGATTTGGGATTCTGAGTCAAGGGAAGTAATAAGGGAGCGTATTTGTGCGTGAAATTGGGATATACTTCCAGTCTGCACTGGGAGAACAAAGGACTTGGGGTCTTCCAATAATTCCTCCGCTTCTTGAACGAGAAGCCGGATTTGGTTACGAAAGGGTGCCGACATTCTCACCGGCTGGGCTTTTCCAAAATAACCAATTTAAAGTAAATTTTTAACTCAAATTTATTTCCTAACACTTAATTTCCTATTAATTACTCTCAATTTTCTTCAATCAATTTTAAACAATCACAAATAATTTTATTTCACAGGAAAGCGTATAAAATATATTTTATTGCGAAGTAGATTTTATTTAGAAGAATTTTATTAGAATGAAATTGTAAAAACCAAAGAAAGCTGGAAACAATCCGCTTTCTTTACACGGGTGGGAAATTACACAAATATGTATTTATGATTAATAATTAATTATATAAAAAATCTCATTTCGAAATGAGACAGCTATGTTATATTTTATTTAACTAGCAAGCTAGTTCTATTAATTCATTTAAATTAAGATACAAACAGATTTGTATATACATAAGATAAATAAAATTATTAACTAAACATTCACAAATAAACAAAAGCAGTAAAGTGAATTGTAATTATTTATAATTAAGTGTAGTTAAAATATCATTTTTTATATTTTTAGTCAGAAGAATAAAGTTAATTTATATAAAGTTAATTTATAATTTTATATGTCTTTTCTTGCATCTCTGTCGGCTAGGTGTGTGTTTGCAGCTTCTGAAATATTCTTCTCCGCTGCCACTATCACCCATTTGCTGTATTGTGCCATCTTCTTTTCAAGGATTGTTTTGTTCTTTTTATATATTATTAGGTGCGGACATAATTAGTGGCCGTTTTTTTCGATTAAATTTTTAGGGGTTTTATTTTAAAAATTTTCTTTTTTCTTATTAACCAACATAAAGATCTAAATCTCCTCTTCATTTTAATACTACGTTTAGCTATATATGGTTGATATTCATAAAGTTATGATTTTTTGAACTTCACTACCTCGTTGTGAAATTTACAAGCATTTACACCAAAAATTTTAAATTACCAAAGATGCAACAATAGAATCAAATAATCTTAATGATCTAGTTAATGGGATCGTTATCTATGCTATACAGCAAAAAATAGGGTTCAGGCTTTATGAATACGGCCGTATAACTCTGCGAAGCAAACATCGTGAAGGAGACGGATGTCATTAAGAAACCGGTCTTGCTCGGACGGTTTAGACTTGAGAAAATTTGATTACTTGAGAAAATTTGATTTTCGGTGATTTCGGGAATTTTGATGTTTTCGATCAGAACTCCCTGAATACCTAACCAAAAATTCTCAAATGCAGGAATCCTATAGAACATACTCGAACAAATGATTCCTAATAAAAATAAAAATTATTTTCAAAAAGCTTAACTTTAAAAATCCAAAAAACCCAAATAAAAAACGGCCACTAATTATGACGCGACCTAATAATTGAATTTTCTTGTAAAATTTTAAATGTTGCATTGTATAAATTGTATCGTATATTTTTAGATAAAAGTAGTAAATATTATATTTTAAGTTAATGAAAATATATTTTTTATTAAAGAATTTTATTATCAATTTTATTATCAAAACAAATAAACTTCGTTACTATTTTCATTAAGCTTATCCTTTATCTTAGAATTAATTTCAGTTACTCACAATAATTTGAATATAAACATCTGTTATCTCTTTCGAAAAATTTAATTTTTTCACATTCAATCAGCTTTTTTAAGCTATAAATTACTTTGCTGGTATCGAATTATTTATTATTAAATTACATTGTAATTTTATTATTAATTACAACTGTTTTAGTCTTTTTTGATTTCATAATTTTTTTATCTTTTATCGTGCAAAACAGCAGTGCTTATATCGTATATAAAATTATTTAAACTATTTTCGTATTGCAATATAAAATTGCATTGAAAATGGTTTGAAAAATCGTATTTCTAGTGAAAAATAGAATCAGCCATACTTCTTTTTTCGCTTGCACTCTTCTGTATATTTATTTTTAGTCTAGGTGTATATTTATTGATTTGTTGTCAATTTGCTTTCAATTTGGTTAAAATATAATAACTTCTGTATATCTATAAAAATCAATTTCAATCAGTTATTTTCAATTATTTTTAAATTATTATTAATATGAATTGTTAATTATATTATATAGTAAATTTAGACAATGATTTATAATTTTTTTAACTTCAAATGTCAAGATTCTATTTTGAATATTCACTAAAAAATTTTTTATTTAAATTTTATTATAATAAATTTTAATCACATTTTTATATTAATAATATTATGTCTAATATTGTTGTGATTGATATTGCTAATGGAGAAATATCAATAATATTTTTCTCACTAATAATCAAAAATTTTATTATATAGGTACATATATTATAATTTTTAAATAAAACTTGTTTAGACTTGGGATAAATAATTGCTTTTTAATGTATAAATTTTTAGGTTATTATACCTTTTAATGATTATTGTAAATAAAATAAAATTTGTTTTTTGTTTACAGTAATTCGTTGATTTATTTTAAATGTTAACCATAGTAACCTGAATAATATTTTACTATTATTTCACTTTTTATCAATTATTTAATTTTTATATACACATATTTCAGGTTCTAGACGTGGTGATTTATCAATTTTTATATCAATTCAAATCATTTAATCTAGAATTGATGAAAATAATTTTATAAAATTTCGATTCAGTATTGGAATACTTAAGAAAATTATTTTCTGTTAAATGAAAGCAGCCAAGATTAACAACGACAATATCTTATTGTAATTAGAGTTTAATATTTATTGTCTCAAATTTATCTTTTATATTTCAATTTTCATTTATCTATTTTATACTTATTTTGTTTAAAAATAAAATAATAGTACATACAAATATTTTAAGTATTTAAATCTAATGATGATCTTACTTAATTTTACATACATAATTTAAATATAAAATTATTATTATTAGAACAACAAATTAATTCTCTGAATTATAGTTTATATAAATTCATACATATTTTAATAGAATTTAGTAAATTAATATAAATAATTTTTTTAATAGTTAAAAAGATTGCATGATAGATTGCATGTCGTCTAGATTAATCTCATTTGCAATTTGATTTAATTAAATATTTTATTTAAATAAAAATATAGAAAACAAAAATTATTGCTTTTATAATTTCATTTTATTCTTGAAAAGGCAAGATAAATCATTTCAAGAGATATTCAATTAGATTCCCCCGAATCAACATTTGTCTGCGTCACTTGTTTTAAGTGATATTTTGATATAAAAATAATGCTATATTTTTGACCTTCTTAAATTATTAAGAATAACTTCTTAATCTAGCTTCTTTTAAGACTAACTTTAAGACTAACTTTACTTCTTTCCATTCAGAAAATAATTTCGTCCATTCATCTAATTTTTCTTCGGGTACGGGTTCGGTCCATTTTAGATCATTTAGCCATAAAGATTGGAAGAATAATTTTAATGGTAGTAGGATGGGGGATAAAAGACCACATGGATCATAAACAGATGCGACAAATGAGAGAATGTCACATTTCTTTGGATTAGAATTTTCGGGGGGAGTTGGTAAGGCAAGTTTAAATTCATCTTTTTTGGGGCAATATTTAATGCCAAGGAATTTGATTTTTTCACCTGGGAGTCGGTCATCTTCTGGAACATCTTCTATAATTTCCTTGCTGTTACTTACAAATTCTCGAAGTTTCATATTTGCTGTGGTGAAGAGCTTTGTTGCCTCAAGACATTTTTGTTTTCCTTCTGAAATTGAAGAGGCTGTAAGAATTATGTTGTCTACATAAATGTTTTCTTCCAATTCTTTCGAGAGTGTTGATTTGTTTTTTGAAAGGTGATGTCGGATTGTTGCTGCGAGGAGATATGGGGAACAAATCAGTCCAAAAGGTACACGGGCAAATCGGTAAATTTCAATGTTGGACGAGGAGAAGGGAATTGAAATATCTTTTAACCACAAAAATCGCGTTACATCGCGATCGGAGGGATTTATACTAATTTGGAGAAAAGCCTTTTGAATATCGGCGGTAATAATATATTTGGGGAGTCGAAATTTAAATAAAAGACCAACAAGGTCATTTAAAAGATTAGGGCCGGAGAACAAGCATTCGTTGAGTGACAGGTTTTTTCCTAATTTTGCTGAACCGTCGTAGACTATTCGAACGGTTTTCTTGTCTTGACGTATTACTGGGTGGTGGGGAAGGTAATGGAGTGGTACACAATTTTTACTGGGGGTTGGGACCTTTTCTATTATTCCCAATTGGAGTTGTTCGGTGAGTATATCTTGGTATTTGGCAATGAGAGTTTTATCATTTTTCAAGGAATTTAAAACAGAACGCAAGCGTCCGTAACATAAAGAATAATTAGTGGGTATTGGCAAATGGGCTGGGTCGGATTTGAACGGGAATTTTATCTCATAGCGCCCGTCTACAAATTTAATGTCTTTCAAAAATTGGGCCGACACTTTATCTTCTGAAATTTCTCCAGGATCTTCTTTTATTCCAATTCCTTCCAAAGTCAAAAATTCTATTATTTTTTCTTCGTGTTGTGAGCAGAAATTGATGGAACTATTTAATAATTTGTTTGAACATAAATACGGCTTTCCAGCCACAATTGGACCTAAAAGAGTGCTTACTAGGGTGTAGCCTGAGGGTAGACGTTTTATTGGGGTAGGCTCTAAATCATAATAATAATCACTTCCTAGTAAAATAACTGGGTAAATTACTTCGGCTGGTGGAATTAATTCTGGGAAGCCGATTAGTGCATTATTGGTTGGTGGTATGTATTTCGTAGGTTGGGTCAGGTAATTTATAGTACATGCTCGAATAATGAGGGAACGGCCATCGGAAAGTGAGAGGCCAAATTCTGTAGAGTAAGTTTGGGTAGGTTTACTATTCGGTCACTGAAAACTCCTAGATTTACTGTTTTCGGTTCTAATTTCAATCCGAGATTTATTGCTTCGGATGTTTGGATATATGAATGTGTACTAGCGTCATCCAATAACAGAAAGCCAATACGAGCATGAGATGGGGAATTGGGATTAAAAAATCTTACTTTAATGCATTTCAGTAGGATTGGCAATTCTTGAGGGTGTCTTTGTGTAGAGAGTGAGGAGGCGTTTGTTTGTGGTTGTTGTGAATCATTTCTTTCAGTTTGGATTTCATTAGATTTCTGCGTGTCTGATTTTGTTGTTTGTGGATAATAATTATTGTATAAATCAGCTGGTGGGACAACAGAGGATAACGGGGGGATGGCTCTTCTGGGGATATTTTCAAATCTAATAGGTTGGGTGTAATTAGTCATGTGTTGATGTTGAAATTCGTTTTGTGAAGAGCTGCCTGCACCATAATGGTAATTTTCAAAATTTCGAGCTCTTTGTTGTTGGGGATTGAATAGGTTTGGACAAAGTGCACGGGGATGGAGATTTCGACAATTAGTGCACGTAATTGGGTTTTGGCAGGATCTAGCGAGATGGTCAGGCTTATAACAATAAAAACATAGTTTCTTTTCTCGCAGTCGGGATTTTCGTGTTTGAAGGGTATTATAATTCGAACAGAGATGGGAGAGGTGGTTAGGGTGGTTGCAAAAAACACAGGGGAATCTAAACATCCCTGGTCTATTATTTGGCCTAGATGTGGAAAATGTTAAAGAGGATTGGGGCATATTATTCGAACGGAAATTTCCGACCTGCCTGAATTGTTTGGGAGAATTAGAGGGCCTGTCCGGGGTATTGAGTTCCTTCTTCTGGTCTCTAAGGGCTTTTACACCTTCTTTTCTTTTTAATATTGACTTCAAAGTGTTGCGAAGTTGGTCCGTGTTCCAGTCTTTTCCATGAGTTTCTTTGTCTCTGAACACTTCTTCAAGTATTTGAGGAGGCAATTTCGATTCGAGTTCCATTTGAACGGGCAGAGTATTTACATCAAAGTGTTGTTCAAGCATTTGTAAATAAAGCGATTCGAATTGGTCGACGAAAGCTCGTAATTCAGTACATAAAATTTCGGGACCGTTCACAGAGTGAACGACGGGTAATTTTCGGATTGCGTGGTGGAGAGTACGGTTAATTTCGTCTACATTTCCAAAGTTTTCATGTATTAGGCGAATTGCTTCATGGTAAGAAGCTTCTGTGAGGGGGAGTGACTTTACTAGTAGAAGAGGGGGCCCTTCCAAGCATTCCTTCAAGTAATTAAATTTTACGGAGTCTGAAATGTTGGTGAGGTCGTTGACTCCGACGCGGAAGGCATTCCAAAAAGAGGTGAACTCCACGCATTTACCGCTAAATTTTGGGAGAGACAGTTTTGGGAGATGGAAAAGAGTGTCGGTATTTTGGGACGGGTCGGGTAGTGCTGCGGACAATGTCCCTCTTTCAGCAAGGAGCCTACGGTTATATTTCATTAATTTACGTAATGTGGTCGGATAGGGCACGTCTGTGACAAATTCATCATAAATTGGGTTGTCCGCCAGTCTTTCAGCTCCAGTCATAGACGTTCTAGTGGCCATCCATCTGTCATTTTCATTAGTAATGTTGTCAAATAATTCAGTCACGATTTGGGATTCTGAGTCAAGGGAAGTAATAAGGGAGCGTATTTGTGCGTGAAATTGGGATATACTTCCAGTCTGCACTGGGAGAACAAAGGACTTGGGGTCTTCCAATAATTCCTCCGCTTCTTGAACGAGAAGCCGGATTTGGTTACGAAAGGGTGCCGACATTCTCACCGGCTGGGCTTTTCCAAAATAACCAATTTAAAGTAAATTTTTAACTCAAATTTATTTCCTAACACTTAATTTCCTATTAATTACTCTCAATTTTCTTCAATCAATTTTAAACAATCACAAATAATTTTATTTCACAGGAAAGCGTATAAAATATATTTTATTGCGAAGTAGATTTTATTTAGAAGAATTTTATTAGAATGAAATTGTAAAAACCAAAGAAAGCTGGAAACAATCCGCTTTCTTTACACGGGTGGGAAATTACACAAATATGTATTTATGATTAATAATTAATTATATAAAAAATCTCATTTCGAAATGAGACAGCTATGTTATATTTTATTTAACTAGCAAGCTAGTTCTATTAATTCATTTAAATTAAGATACAAACAGATTTGTATATACATAAGATAAATAAAATTATTAACTAAACATTCACAAATAAACAAAAGCAGTAAAGTGAATTGTAATTATTTATAATTAAGTGTAGTTAAAATATCATTTTTTATATTTTTAGTCAGAAGAATAAAGTTAATTTATATAAAGTTAATTTATAATTTTATATGTCTTTTCTTGCATCTCTGTCGGCTAGGTGTGTGTTTGCAGCTTCTGAAATATTCTTCTCCGCTGCCACTATCACCCATTTGCTGTATTGTGCCATCTTCTTTTCAAGGATTGTTTTGTTCTTTTTATATATTATTAGGTGCGGACATAATTAGTGGCCGTTTTTTTCGATTAAATTTTTAGGGGTTTTATTTTAAAAATTTTCTTTTTTCTTATTAACCAACATAAAGATCTAAATCTCCTCTTCATTTTAATACTACGTTTAGCTATATATGGTTGATATTCATAAAGTTATGATTTTTTGAACTTCACTACCTCGTTGTGAAATTTACAAGCATTTACACCAAAAATTTTAAATTACCAAAGATGCAACAATAGAATCAAATAATCTTAATGATCTAGTTAATGGGATCGTTATCTATGCTATACAGCAAAAAATAGGGTTCAGGCTTTATGAATACGGCCGTATAACTCTGCGAAGCAAACATCGTGAAGGAGACGGATGTCATTAAGAAACCGGTCTTGCTCGGACGGTTTAGACTTGAGAAAATTTGATTACTTGAGAAAATTTGATTTTCGGTGATTTCGGGAATTTTGATGTTTTCGATCAGAACTCCCTGAATACCTAACCAAAAATTCTCAAATGCAGGAATCCTATAGAACATACTCGAACAAATGATTCCTAATAAAAATAAAAATTATTTTCAAAAAGCTTAACTTTAAAAATCCAAAAAACCCAAATAAAAAACGGCCACTAATTATGACGCGACCTAATAATTGAATTTTCTTGTAAAATTTTAAATGTTGCATTGTATAAATTGTATCGTATATTTTTAGATAAAAGTAGTAAATATTATATTTTAAGTTAATGAAAATATATTTTTTATTAAAGAATTTTATTATCAATTTTATTATCAAAACAAATAAACTTCGTTACTATTTTCATTAAGCTTATCCTTTATCTTAGAATTAATTTCAGTTACTCACAATAATTTGAATATAAACATCTGTTATCTCTTTCGAAAAATTTAATTTTTTCACATTCAATCAGCTTTTTTAAGCTATAAATTACTTTGCTGGTATCGAATTATTTATTATTAAATTACATTGTAATTTTATTATTAATTACAACTGTTTTAGTCTTTTTTGATTTCATAATTTTTTTATCTTTTATCGTGCAAAACAGCAGTGCTTATATCGTATATAAAATTATTTAAACTATTTTCGTATTGCAATATAAAATTGCATTGAAAATGGTTTGAAAAATCGTATTTCTAGTGAAAAATAGAATCAGCCATACTTCTTTTTTCGCTTGCACTCTTCTGTATATTTATTTTTAGTCTAGGTGTATATTTATTGATTTGTTGTCAATTTGCTTTCAATTTGGTTAAAATATAATAACTTCTGTATATCTATAAAAATCAATTTCAATCAGTTATTTTCAATTATTTTTAAATTATTATTAATATGAATTGTTAATTATATTATATAGTAAATTTAGACAATGATTTATAATTTTTTTAACTTCAAATGTCAAGATTCTATTTTGAATATTCACTAAAAAATTTTTTATTTAAATTTTATTATAATAAATTTTAATCACATTTTTATATTAATAATATTATGTCTAATATTGTTGTGATTGATATTGCTAATGGAGAAATATCAATAATATTTTTCTCACTAATAATCAAAAATTTTATTATATAGGTACATATATTATAATTTTTAAATAAAACTTGTTTAGACTTGGGATAAATAATTGCTTTTTAATGTATAAATTTTTAGGTTATTATACCTTTTAATGATTATTGTAAATAAAATAAAATTTGTTTTTTGTTTACAGTAATTCGTTGATTTATTTTAAATGTTAACCATAGTAACCTGAATAATATTTTACTATTATTTCACTTTTTATCAATTATTTAATTTTTATATACACATATTTCAGGTTCTAGACGTGGTGATTTATCAATTTTTATATCAATTCAAATCATTTAATCTAGAATTGATGAAAATAATTTTATAAAATTTCGATTCAGTATTGGAATACTTAAGAAAATTATTTTCTGTTAAATGAAAGCAGCCAAGATTAACAACGACAATATCTTATTGTAATTAGAGTTTAATATTTATTGTCTCAAATTTATCTTTTATATTTCAATTTTCATTTATCTATTTTATACTTATTTTGTTTAAAAATAAAATAATAGTACATACAAATATTTTAAGTATTTAAATCTAATGATGATCTTACTTAATTTTACATACATAATTTAAATATAAAATTATTATTATTAGAACAACAAATTAATTCTCTGAATTATAGTTTATATAAATTCATACATATTTTAATAGAATTTAGTAAATTAATATAAATAATTTTTTTAATAGTTAAAAAGATTGCATGATAGATTGCATGTCGTCTAGATTAATCTCATTTGCAATTTGATTTAATTAAATATTTTATTTAAATAAAAATATAGAAAACAAAAATTATTGCTTTTATAATTTCATTTTATTCTTGAAAAGGCAAGATAAATCATTTCAAGAGATATTCAATTAGATTCCCCCGAATCAACATTTGTCTGCGTCACTTGTTTTAAGTGATATTTTGATATAAAAATAATGCTATATTTTTGACCTTCTTAAATTATTAAGAATAACTTCTTAATCTAGCTTCTTTTAAGACTAACTTCATAAACGTTGCTCATACCAACCACTTACCATTAGTAATATGGGTATATCGCATTATACCGCCACAAGTCCGCAAATGTTTGTCCGCAGGTTTTAACTTCTCCCATTCTCTGAATTCTTATAAATATTAGAAGAACGGTAACTAATAATGGTCATCGATTCATTTTATTGAATATTTTATAATAAAATGAATCGATGGATATTTTTACTCTTCCGCAGACCGAAATAAAAGTCATAAAAAATTACATTTAATCAGCTCAACATGCTCTTTCGGATGAGCTTTATTTGCTTAATCAAATTTTTAGCCCAAAAAATGAGCTTGTTCGACCCTTTGTTTTTCTTCGTGCGCTGACCATTTTTCTGACTGACCATTTTTTACAAATTTACAAAAAAATTGACAGGGGAGCGTGAGTAAATAAGTACCGAAAATCTAAATGTCGTTGAGTCGGAACTTGGTTAGAAGACAGTCGTATACCAGTTGTTTGCTTTATCTGCGCGTGGGCCTTTCTTCCCTAATAACTAGAGACAGGATTTTTAGGCACGATAAAGTTAAAAATAGGCGCCTATATAGGCACTAACAAACTGCCAAAATAGGCACTAAAATCCGAAAAAAGGCAAAATATGCAGTATTTTTTCGAGATTTTCTGATTTAAATTTGCTAAATTTTATCAAAAATGCTAAATCTAAGCAATAAAATGTTAAATAAATTAATTTTGACGATCAGAATTATGTACATACAAATTAGGAAATTTCGGAATACTGAACAGAAAGCAAATGAGTCAAATCATATGTCATTCGAAAGAGCTCGTCGAGTTGAGTCGAACGGTGAAAAAATTTTCGTGCGGACTCATACAGGGGCTGAGATATAGGCCTCCGAAAATCGAAAAACCATAGGGGGACCAAGCTGTTTTTTGGGGTGAAAAATTCGAATATGCAAATCATACCTCATTCGAAAGAGCTCCTCGAGCTGAGTCGAAAGACACAAAAATCAACGAAATCCGAATTCATATGGCCGAGTTACAGACCCACGAAATTTGAAAATTTTTGGGGTCAAAAAATTCGAATATGCAAATTATACCTCATTCGAAAGGGCTCGTCGAGCTGAGTCGAATGATACCAAAATCAGCTTGATTGAATGATTTTATACAAAGTTATGACAACGTAAACTTATGGGGCGTCGGCGAGGCGCTTGTGCAAAACCCCGCGCTTCGCGCGGGGTTTTGCGGCACGCGCCTCGCGGGGAGTCTACGGGCGCTGGGTCTGGGCTCGTAACTTAATCCTATTCCTATCATCGATGATGAGGTCATGCCTGGCTCCCTCCACAGCAACAAAAATCTTCACGGAGCCCATAGGTAAGGAGCTCAAACAAATGGTCATAACTTTGTCAAATCAAGTCTGATTTTGTTGATTTTGGTGTCATTCGACTCAGTTTGATGAGCTCTTTCGAATGAGGTATAATTTGCATATTCGAATTTTTCACCCCAAAAAACAGCTTGGTCCCGTCCCCCCTATGGTTTTTCGATTTTCGGGGACCTGTATCTCAGCCCCTGTTTGAGTCCGAACAAAAATTTTTCATATTTCGACTCAACTCGACGAGCTCTTTCGAATGACATATGATTTGACCCATTTGCTTTCTGTTCAGTATTCCGAAATTATACCCAAATTAATTTATATTAATTATTTTGTTTCCAAAAATAATTTGATAAATTTTTCAGGAGAAAATTTTTCTCAAAAAATTTTTTGACAAATATTTTTTGGAAAAATTTTATATTTTACCAGAAAAAAATTTTTTAGACAACAATGTTCTTAAAAAATGCACAAAAATTCGCAAATTTTAGAAAAAATATGCAAAATAGGCTGAAAAAAAGGCAAAATAGGGCATTTTGCCAGAAAAGGTTAAAATAGGCAAATTTAGGCAACGATAAAATTAGTTAGAAAGAAGATATCTGTAAAATAACACCTGATTTGGACGTTTCAGCATCAGGCCTATCTAGGAAAAAAAGAGGCATTTGCCTAAAGATCCTAACCCTACCTATAATAATATAAAAGAAAAAAAGCAAAGGTTGAAAAAACGTTGGGTTCGGAAACGGGTCGGAAACACAGCTTACTAGGTTAAAAAATTTAAATAATATGATAACAATGATTTTGGATGATTATTAAAATGTTAACAAAATATTAAATAGAGTTGTCTGACAACATTAGTTTTAATCAGCTAATACATATCCACTTAATCAGTAAAAAAACAATAAATTTTAAAGAATGATAATATAAAATTTTTTAAATATAAATTAGGTTATTCTATCAAAAACATCAATAAAATTATAATTGTTGAAATATATAGGCATAAATTTCCGGTTTAAAAATATTCTTTCTAATAAATCTTAATATAAGAATAAATTATATATATATTTAAAAAAATCCTATTAATAAAAAATCCTATTAAATTGTTATTATATTGTCATTGCCAATTAAAATGAACCATATTTACTTTAAAATTTGCATTAGTTTTGCAGGATAATTCGCAAAAGTATGAAAAGATTTTGTTTAAATATTATAATTGATTAGATCTATTAAAAATTGTTAAATATTCAACATGCTCAACTGTTTTGAATTCTGATCTTATGATACGCACATTTAATTATAGACGATGATAAAATATAGATTAGTTTGAACATCTTTTTTACAAAAATTTTAAATTTTTATAAATACTAATTTAACGTTCAAAATTTAAAAAGATACAGATCAAAGGGATGTGTGACATTACAACATAAGGAATCTCGCAAATTTACTGCACAAAATTTTTAGAATTTTAAATGGTACGGAGCGAACAACTGCTTGTTGCAGCAAAAATGATGCTACTTGATCATTTTTTAAATGGTGAGAAGTTAAAAACAGAACTTAATTATTGCTTAATTATTAATTATACTTATTTTAATATTTCACTTTGCGGCTATTTAAATATTGTATTATCAATATTTGATCTTGTATTATCAGGCGATGTTTGTTTTTTATTGTTTATTCATACACAACCTTTCAAATGTTATGTTTGCATATTGCATCCAATCATCATGTGAATCGTTTCCTGAAATCTATTAAGTTAATATTTATATTAGTTATTTTATTAAAATTTGAATACATTTCAATCACTAGCATGTATTATGCCAATTATTTTTATATATTCAATTAAATTTTTAATTGTAGCTTATACTCTTTTTAAATAATAAGTTTATTTATGTCAATTATATACAGTTCTTAGTTATTATTTATTACTTCTTTAAAATAAATCTTTATAGATTTTTTTATTAATATTTACAAGAAAAACCATTAAATAATAATTTACAACAAATTGTAAAGATATTAAAATTTTAAAAGAAAATTAAAATACTATTTTAAAATAAAATTATTTCATTAAGATACCTTCCGCTTTTTAACTAGTGTAAAAACATTGTAATTAATAAATGATATATCAATTAATTCAATAAATTTTAATCAGATAAACGAAAAGTAACTTAGATCTAATATATTTGCCTAGAGAAATCTTGTGTACTTATTCAAAAATAATTTCTATATTTTATTTGAATGTTTCAATTTCTAACATTTTCTTTATCAGGCTCATATTTTAATCCGAATGATTTAAAATTATATGTGATTTATTAAAATCCCATTAATGTTTAAATTTCTCTCTTAATATTTAATGAATAAAGTTTAATATAATTGAGCTACAATTTTCTTTGTGTTTGTTAATTGGCCAGTCAATAAACGCAATCATTAATAGTATCTTCTTTATGGATAATAGTATCTTCTTTATGGATAGCTCGTCGAAATAGGTCAAACGACTCCAAAATCATCCCGATTCAATCATTCTCAACAAAATTATGATTAATTGAATCTCGCTTGAATAAATAATTTTGTGCTGATACATAGCGGGTAGGTCGGCATTTAAAAGATGAAAATCAGTAAAAAGGGATAGGTTTATGTTACTGTTGTAGAACCCAGCGACCGTAGACTCCCGCGAGGCGCGTGCCGCAAAATCCCGCGCGAAGCGCGGGATTTTGCACAAGCGCTTCGCCGGTGCCCATAGGTTTACGTTGTTTGATTTTGTGTTATTTTTGAATAAATCAAAAAATTCACACCGACGCCCAAATTCCCCGCGCCTAAAATTCCAGTGTCCAATATTCCGTTTTTTGACTTGGTGACCAAAATTCCGCTGGTGACCAAAATTCCAAAAAAGTTGGTGACCAAAGTTCCGAAAATCCTTGGTGACCAAAATTCCGGCACCCAAACAATATATAATTAATTTGTAAAAATTTCATGATATTTAGAATTTTATGAATTATGAAAATTTTTAAATTAAATTCTTGCATCACTCGAAATATTTTTTCATAACAAATTCTTTAGTTATTTTTAAATGTTTACTTTAATTTTATTAAGACGTTTATTTATGTATTTGATAGATAACATTATGTATATGTAAGAGAGAATTTCACTTTTAAATCGTGTATTTCTTTTTAAATTGAATAAATAAATTGTTATCTTCTTAAGATAATTTTTAATATATAGTTCCAACAAATATCTTTTATCCTAGCAAATACCATTTAATACCAACAAATATCCTTAAGCCCACCGAATGAGTTTTAGTAGCACAAGTACACTTTAGTCCCACCAACTGGTTTTAATACTAACAAATCAACGCCTTATATACATATTGGTGAAATTTTATTTTATATATTAACAAATACTTGTTGAATAATTTTTATTTTTTGTTTATCTCACCAACTTTAATATTTTGTCTATTTATTTAATGTTTGCATGTTTACAATTAGTATTGAATTTATACAATAGTTTCTGTTAAGTATTTTGTAAAAATTTTGCTTTTTATATTTTAGATACTTATTTTTTCATTTTACATTTTTTTTCATTTTCCTTATTTTGAATTTTATTTTAGAATTTATATAAAGCATCCATTCGGAAAATTATTTATTATATTATGTAAATTAATTTTTATTTAAGCCAAAGTAATGCGCAAAGCAATTTTTCAATTAATTTTCCAATTAATGTATAATGTTGTTTATGCGATAAACAACGTTTAAAGCAGTTTGGGTCACGTGGCAACTTCATTAACTGAGTCAATGTAATACTTTTCTATAATAATACTTTTTTATAACTTTTACTTTATTTACAAGATTTTACTTTATTTACAAAATTAATTTATTATTTTTCCTTTCCCATATTGTGTCTAAACTTTACATTTGATGAGAGAAGTGGCCATCATTTTTCTAATTTAAATTTTATGGGAAAATCTACTTGTTATAATTTTCTTATTAAACTATTGACTGGCAGAACCTTAATTACATTTCTGTATTTTAAAATGTATTTTAAAATTTTAAATAAAATAATTGATATTTATTTTAAGAAAAGAAAATTTATTTTATTTATAACATTTAAAAAAAAATATGAATATGGATGTGTAAAAAGATAAATTATTTAATTCATTCATTGTTATTTATTTAATTTATTAATTCTGGTCAGATCACACCAAACTTTTTAATTTTTAATATAAATGGATATATTCTTTATCTAATATCTAATCTAATATATCTAATATCTATTTCCATAATAACTGATGTACTTAAATGGCTGATGTCTTAGTTTTCACTTACTAATAGTCTAACATATCATTTTCTAAACGTAAATTTCTTTCGTCTTCATTTCATCTTCTCTTACTAAACTATGTCTAACATTATCGAGACGTTCATTTCGTTTTTATCATTCTCAATAACTCTTTTTAATTTGTTATTTTCTCGATCTCTTAATAATCTTCAGTTCTCTCATGTTCGGTTTCATTTCTTTTTAACATTTTTCTTTCTTTATGTTTTTCTAATCAATAATTTTTATCATTGCTTTTACTTTTCCCTTATTAAAATTGCTAACATTACTCAGTTTTATTATTATGTACAATACTACGTATTAGCTATAATTTGTAAAGTTATATGAAATGCTTCTCCATCATCTAAGTTGCGCATTAAGGTATATTTCTCCACTTCGGAGCCATAATAATTTAGTTATTTCTTTGTTTTATTATGTTTTTGAATGAATGTACGATGTCTTTAAAATTAAATTTGTTAAATTTTGCTATTAAATAGATTAAAATACTTTTGTAAAACTTTTTCATCGTGTTGCATTTTTATTTTTTCTTTTATCTATCTTTTTATTTATACTTTATTTTTATTTTATACAAATATTGATTGTTAAAATAAAATTTATATTTTTTTAATTTTATATATTTTCAAATAATTAAGTTGCTAAGATGGTACGTCTTGAAACTTCCAAAAAATAGTAATTTTAAAGAATATATTTTCACAAAATGTGTGAATATTTTTTAAGATCCATGAATTTTATTCCTTCTATTAACCAAATTTTTTTAATTTTCTTCCTTCTCGAAGAATACTGTGTATTTAAATTCAATATTATTAGTTTTATTTGTATTTTATTTTTTAAGATAAGATTTTAGAAAAATCAAATTTAATAATAAATTAGAAAACTTTTCTAAAATTACTTTAAGCCCTTTTTTCGCCCGACTTAGTCATCTTCTGAAGATTCTTACGTAGTTTTTGTTTCTCAGCTCTGCTGAGTTCATTTAAATTCTTTTTGTTAACATTAGTATTTTTCATGCTTGGGAACGTTTTCTTTATGTCGATTTCAGGGTTTGCCGTCGCAAACTTTTCTATAAACTTTGCCATTTATTATTATTTAAATTTTATTTAAATTATTGATTCTAATTAATTTTTTTACTAACTATAAATTTTTTCACGCGTTTTATTTGGATCATTCTTACAAGCGTATTAAAATTGAAAAAAGCATCCCACAATTTCAAAAAACTTGAAGTGCTCAATAAGTTTTAATAGTAAAATTATATTTTATAAATATCTTTAAATATTTCTTATAAATTAATGATAAATGTAATATATCTTTATTACGACAGTGGAAATGATGTGGTTCTATTTATACACTACCAAAGCATCTTACAATATAAAAAATTTGAAGTAGCTGAAATGTGTATTTTTTGATTTTCGATTTTTATACTAAATTATTTATTTCGACATTTTTTTATTTAATAATTTTAATAAAACGAACAATAACTATTTATTTTTATTAATTAAAATTATATATTTATATCTCAAGCTCTTTATCCCTTCAGATATTTTTTTAGAAATCGTATTTATTTCACTTTTTTGCCATCATTTTATCTATTTCAATTATCTTATCTTATATTTTACTTATTCGTTTTTTAAATTTATTATTTACAATGATTCAAATGATATTTAAATTTAACATTAGCACAAAATATTTATTTTTAATTGCAGAAAAATATTAGAAGTAAAGAAAGGAAGTCACAAGGTATATATTTTTTATTTTATTGGGCGTTCTCTTTTGATCTCTGCCTCAGAACAAATTTATAGTCATGATATAATAGTAGTGTAAAATTATAAACATTGAGCTTTTGTTTTATTCATAATTATAATTTTATTCATCCATATAATGTTCGTTATGTTTTTGTTGTATCTGTTTTAATAATTCTAAATTTAAAAATTAAAACAACAATGAAATGTTTACAAAATCGTTTGAATAAATTAGCAATAATTCTCTAACTTATATCATTCACTTACTCCCGCAAGGTCATAGGCGAATAGTCAGTTGTTCATATAATTTTGTATATTTTATTATATATTTTTTATTACATAACTTTTGTTCCACTGGTTCCTTCTATGAATTACTGTTTTTTGATTTTAACTCTATTTTATAATCTTATGATATTAAAGTTATATGTATTTATAACGTTATGCTATATATTTATTTTTATGATTACTATATAAACATAAAAACTTTGTTATTTTGAAGTGAATAGTCTAGTCCCTCCTATTTAAATAGTAAATTCTTTATAATTTCTGTATTTGGGAAACATTAATGTTTAGAAGTTGTATTATTATAAGATAAAAAGCTTAATAAAATATTGACCAGCTCACTATTTTTAGAATACTAAAGTATATATTGCATTTATTTCATTTATTATTTATTAATTTAATTTGCTAATATATTATTTTAAAAATTCTTACATTAATAATCTTTAAATAACACTATTAAAAAGTTTTAGTGAATCTATAAACAGTATATAAAGAACAAATATTTTATATGATTTATTTTAATGTTAACTCTCTTAAACAAAAAATATTGTAAAAAAAGGAAATTTGTTTTTAAATTAATAAGCTTAAAAAGAAAGAAACATGGCTAGTTTAATGTCAAAAGCATTCAGCTTCTTTTTGAGATTATGTATAAATTGGTATAGATTACATTTACGGCTCATTTGCTAAATTTGTCAAATTTATAGTTATTAGAAAAACCTCCTTAATTTTGTTTTGCTCCACCGATGCTGTTCATAATATTTATTTCTACTTAACGAAAATTTAGCTTCAACATTGAAAATCATTTCTCCATTATCTTCCACTATTGTTTAAATACATGATGAGACACGTATAAGACAATATTATCATTCCTGTCCCATATAATATCTAATATATTTAATAAAAAAATATGTTATCTAATACAGAAAAAATTTTTCACATACAATCATCTTTTTTATTTATTATTTGCTTTATTTACATAGAATATTAATTTTTATATTTTATTTGCAATTTTATTAGTTGTTAAAACTTTTAATACTAAATTATAAAGAAAAAAAAGAATTAATTTCATAATTGTTCCTTTATAATTTGTCCTTCAATTCTCTGGCTAAGTTTAGCGATAAATCCAAAAATATTAGTAGTTATTTAATTAATTTATACAGTATTAATTTATAAATACATAGGTAACAACAGAAACATTTTTTGTAAGATTATGATATCTTACTTGAGGCTTTTTTTAACCATACCGACAAATTGTTTTTCGATAAAGCTTCCGGCTTCTGAAAAATGATTTATATATTTTTACTATTTTCAAGATATACATAGATCGAAATAATTGTGTAATTATTCCTCAAGCGCATCCGCAGTTGCTTTGACTTTCATACAAATTGATCAAACCCAATTGATAACTTATAAAGATTATTTGTATTTTATTAATTGTGAGATCTGTTGTATTTAAGATCTTAATAGAAAAACGGGAAAAATAAACGGGATTTAACTATTGTAGAAGTTAATAAATTTAAAATGTAATAAAGTCAATAATGTATTTAATTTATGCAGCTATATATAAATTATACTATTCATTACTTTATATGAAATAGATTTTATAAATAAGTTACAATTGAATTTATATTAATATTATTTAATTGTAGAACTTTTTAGAAAAAATTTTTTACTGCAATTGGAAAACCATTATTGTATTCTAATATTAAAATAATTTTTTGACTATTAAAACATTTTAGACCTGTAGATACATTTGGTTGTAATTTACTAAAGCAATAAGTAGTTTTAGTATGAATTTAGAAATTTTTTAATTATGTTTACCAATACCGAATGTGAGCATTGAAACCTATGCCTGTGATATAGCTACAGGGCAACACTTAAATTTAAAATTTTCTAAAATTATTTTTCCAGTTTTATTTGGCACAGATAATAATTTAATTTGTGACCAAGATAATTTTAATAATTGAATTGCATTTTTGTTATAAGAATGTTGTTTTTTAATTTCTTCCTCGTTTGCAAAATTTAGACCTTCATATATTTCCAAACTACAGGGTGCGGCATAAGTAACCGGACACTTTCTTTCTCTCATAACTTTATTAAAACACAATCAAATAAAATCAAAATACAATCAAATGATAGAGAATTAAATAAGGAACAATAATAATCAAGAAAATTCGAGATGCCCACCCTTGGCTTTGATACAGAGGCGAAGGCGCGAAGAAAAATTTTCGCAAATAGCACGAACCTCTTTGAGTGTAATTAAGACTCTTAATTACACTCAAAGAGGTTCGTGCTATTTGCGAAAATTTTTCTTCTCAATTTTCTCTTCCTTTCTTTTCACGTCCACCATCTTTGCTTACCTCTTTTTCTCTAACCCATCTTTAGGGGTGTATAGCCGGAGCCGTGGGGAATTGAAAAACCTTGGCTCCGGCTCCGGCTCCGGGCTCCGGGGTTTCAAATTCTTGGCTCCGGCTCCAGCTCCGGCTCCGGGGTTTCCAAAATCTTAGCTCCGGCTCCGGCTCCGCCGGAGCCGGGCTCCGGAGCTAGCTCCCGGAGCCATACCCAGCACTGATTAAGAGCCACTCTCGGGTGAGAGAATGTCGCAGAGACTCCAAACTTTTTTGAGGCTTAGCACAGGACCTGGACTCCTAAATAGTCCTTAACTTCTTTCGCCTTGTGTGCCGGAGCAGAGTCCTGTTGGAAAATCCAGACTCTGCGACCGAAATGGCTCTTGAACCGAGGCTTCACAACACGCTGAAAAAATTCTCGCAAGTAATAGTCTTTATTGACTTTTACCCCAGGATCCACGAAAATGAGGGGTTTTTTGACTGACGCGCAAATACCGGCACAAACCATGACAGATTGGGGATGTTGGGAATGAGTGCTAAGCTTATCGAAAAGAGGAGATTCTGAAGTCCAAATTCTATAATTTTGATGTTGTGAACGGCTTTTATTGTAAAAATTTTTTCGTCTGTGAAGAGAATGTCCAAACATGCGTGCCACTGGGGGAGCAGTTTGCATCCTTCAAGCCTAACTTTTTTGGTTTTTTCTGTTAAGAGTTGTGCTTTTTGGATTTTGTAGGGTATTAACCCAAGTTCATTTCTGGCTATTCGTCTGACGGTCCTCTCACTTATTCCGGTTTCACGAGCCACTTTTCTTACGGAGGGTCGATAACTGAGATGCACCCAGTTTTTGATCATTTTAATATTCTTGGAAGTGATTACGGAAAGAGGTCTTCCACTTTTTTGTAAGTTCTTAGTTGTGCCATGATTACTAAATTAATTTCAAAAAAATTTTCTTCCAAAAAATTTTCACCAGAATTTTTTGAAAGTGTATTGCACAGTGATTTTTGGGACATCCAAATGAGGTGAAATTTTGCGGACAGAATTTTTTTTGCCAAAAAAGTAAAACTATTAGAATCACGTTGACTAGCCATAATAGAGAATTGAATAAGCTAAAAAATAACCCTAAAATCAATTAAAAATATTGACAATAAAAAAAGTTATAAGGAATTTAAAAGTGTCCGGTTACTTATGCCGCACCCTGTAGTATTTCCGGTTAATTTAATTTGTCCTAAGTTTCGATGCCAAAATAAGAAATCCTTTCGATAAAAAGTTTTTATTGAAACTTTTATAATTGATTAGGTATATTATTATATAATATATTCAGTTTTTCGAGAAATAATAAAATAGTACTTTTCATATTAATGTGGTTACTAATATCTTTAAATGCAAATTTCATGCTTTTTAGCCCAGAGAATTTTAGTGTATTCATATAAAATATTTTTTCAGATATAATCTTAAAATTATTCAGAGTAATCTTTTTAAATGTTGTTTAGCATTACATGTAGCATTGTTTTGTTGCAATAATTCAATTTTAAATGTCTGATTTTGTTTAAGAATGTATTTATATGTATTAAACTTGTAATTTAACTTTTTTAATTGTTAAATGAAAAACATAGTGAGTTTTATAAAAAATTTTGTATAAATTTTTTATAAAATCTCAACTTAAATCTACAAAATCTACGATGAAAATTTGTTCCTTCGTGTAGTAATTCATCAGCAATGCAAGTAATAGCCTTTGGAAGAAGTATATAGGTTATTAAAGAGTTATTAAAGATTGAAGAAAACAATGAATGAAAATTTTTGAATTATTTTTGAAATTTTATAAAATATTCGAAATATCTTATGTATTTTGACATTGCTGGAGTAGTTTTTTGTTCGGTAAAGGTCTGATTAAACCGCGTTGTTTAAATGCTGATTGTATTAACCAGATTTAAACCGGCCATTTTAAATTAAATAATTTATTTTAAATCAAATAAATTAACATATAAAAGATTTATTTCATTCCTTTGTAATAAATATGAAAGTTTAATTAAAAATGTCTTTTAAGTATTTATTAAATCTTAAATTTAAGCTAAAAAGCATAAATTATACAGTATTAGCGATCTCTAAGGATCTTGTATTAATTATCAAAATAATTAAAAGTATTATAATACTAAAAAATAAATGAAAGTGATTTCAAGAAAGTTCTGCTTTTCTTTCTTTTCAATTTTTAATGTATTACCGCCAATTTGTCGCGGAATAAATTGAAAGTTCCTTTTTTAATTTTTAAGTTTGTTTAATGTTGTTTCATTCAATCCTTCCGGTCCGTCGACACGACGGTGCAATTCATCGATATTGAATAAATTTTTTGTAGGTAAACGGTCTCGAATTTTTGTCGAATATGTTATTCGTCGAATTGTAGCCATTGTTTTAAGCTTCAATTTATTTATTTAGCGAAGTTTAATAATATTTATTTCTGTGTCTTTACTGATAATTCTGTAAAAAATTAAAAATTTTAAGAAGAATTAACTAAAAAAATTATCAAAAAATATATGTGTTTTTTGTTGTTTGTATTTATTACAGCTGTGTATTAATTGATTTTTTGTTTGTTATTTTATATTGTTTACATATTTTGTACTTATTTGCTCGCTTTTTAAAAGTAATTATTTTCTTTTAAAATTTTTATTTTCTCTTTTAATTTCTTTAGTTTTTTAAGTTATTCATTAGCTAATCGCATTTCTTATTTAAATTGATCTTTATCAATAAATTTAATGTGTATTTCTTGGTAATTCGCATTGCCATTTAGTTTTAAAAAATTGAGAATCATTATGTTCTTGAGAGAATCATTATGTTCTTTGGTACTTTTATGTATATAAATAATAAATAGATATTTTTTATTGTTATGATTTGTTTTTTAAAACAAATTATTCAGAAGTTTCCAAAAAGAAATAAAATAAAAATTAAAGATTTGTATTTCTCTTTATTTTTTCTTTTCTTTCATATTCAATAACATTATTTTTTAAAGTACATTATCTTGCCTTTTTCATAATTTTTCTTGGTGATCTGAAATAACAACATTTTTGCCTTCGGATAATGAATTAAAACTCCAGAAATTTTCTCAAAGCAGTCTAAAAATTTTCGGCTACTTTCCATATAGTATTTAAAAATTTCTAACTAAAATTGATGTTTCATACAAAAAATTAATGTATCATATTTCAAAATATACCAATAATTTTATAATAATATTTTTAATTTTTTGATTTCTTTAGTTGTTAAAGAAGATAGTAATTTTAACATTTACACGTGTTTAATATTAATCAATATTATCCATTTTGTAACTTCTTTCGTTTTCTGGTTCAATTTGAATTCTACGCTACTCATTCATTAAACTGGCTCTAATATTATTTTTTAAATTATTGTAATATTCACTAGTGAAAATGAAAAAAATTATTTTTTAGTATGTATGAGTATCATAATCTTCTTATCTAATAATCTAATTAAAAATTTATTTTTTGTTCAATAATTGTTTTAATTATATTTATGAATTTAATTTGTTTTGTTTTCGAAATTTCTTACAAGGTGGAAGAAGCATGGTTGTATTTGCGTTTAAAATCCTTAAATTTGTTGTCAATTATGTAATCAGTTTGTTTATATTAATTAGTTATGTATTGTGTCAATTAGTGTCAATAATTTATATATAATAAAATATTTATCATAAAACATTAATAAAAATTACCACATAAAAAATTCGCTTTTTACTATAATTATAATCTATTTTATGTTTATAAGTAAAAATCTTTTTGTAAATTCAGATAATTTGTAATCAAATTAGTCTTTCAAAAATTTATGAGTCTGACTTGATATCCCGTGTGTGGCATGATTTTTGTGGCACGATTGTGGCACGATTTTTATCCACGTTAGGAATTAAATTATTTAAAAAGAATAACGAAATATAGTTTTATATTTTAAAATAATTTTATAATTCGTGTTTAAAATCCTTGAATTTGTTCCGCCTCGTCCCAACAAGATCGTGAACTCTCCGCGCTTCCTTTATTCTCAACGTCCTGACGAGTATGAAGATTACACAATCATTTTTTCATATTTATTGTTCTTTATAATATCTGAAAAATTCTAATAATATTTTTAATATTTTTAAAAACAGATATTTATTCCTATTTGACATATGAGAATTTTATTTTTATTATAATAATTTAAAATAATTTTTTATTTGTTTTTTAAAAATATGCACGATCAAGAAACGCCTGAAACTTTATAAAATCTTACAGTAAACAATTTGTTAATTTATTAAATAGTTATTTCATTTTATCTTTTAAATATAAATAATTTAATACAATTATTTATGCATTAACTTTCTAAAAATCGGGTATAACTTTCTAAATATCTTACATCCTATTGCTCATATTAAATCCTGTTGCTTACATCTTACATCCTGCAATATTTGCTAAGTTCCCGAATCAATTTCGAAAATTCTCTTCTAAAGGCAGTAGCTCTATTAAAGTTACATCGTTCTTTTATTTTAAATTTTACAATTATATACAGTATATAAATTGTAAACATATACTTAAAATTAAATTATTTATCATTTTTAAATTATATAATTAAAATCTTCCACAGAAGAATTGAGAGATGTAAATTATATTAAAAAATAATTAATTAAATTTTAAAAGAATTTAGGATAAAACCTTCCCCTGAAAGATCCACAGAAGATTCAAAAAACAATAGAAAAATTAAAGAATAAAAAAAGTTTTAATAGTACCGCTGCATTTAATGTTTGGACCTCTAGAGTTAACTGGACAACTCGAGAAGATAAGCTGGCGACCGATAGATAGTCTTCATTATCATAAAAGCAATTCTTAATTTTCATTTTATATTTAAATCAATTACAAAATATATTATACATTATTCACAAATATTTACATATATTTTTTCCAACGCAAGCTATCGTATAAATTTACATTATTTATTATTATATTTTCGTCATTTTCGAAAATTTTTCATAATACTGATATTCCAGTTTCAACAAATAATTTAAATTGTCCTCAAAAGTTGATTTCGCTCCGGGTGAGTATAAAATCTTTAGCATTCAATTTTTATAAAAAATTTTGTTATTAATTTATATTAACTTCTTTTTAATAAAGAAATAACTTGATTTGAAGATGTTTTTCTAAAAGGTCGGCTTTATTCTTCTTAAAAATCTTATAATTATATTAATTATAAAAATCTTAAGCTAATTACTCTATATTATTTGTTAAATCTTTAAATTTATAAGTTGATTGTTTTTATTTTTAATAATTTATTTTATTTTTATTATATCTGAAAAAAGTACATCCTGTTCTGCGTGCCAAAGTTTTTGAGTAAAATTAAATATGTAAAGCATCCTTTTAAAAGTCCTTTTAATATTAACTCCTTTTAATATTTAACGTTAAAATTTGTAATAATTTCATTATTAATTACAATTTTAATAAACGAAATGTAATATGTATTGGACATAATTAACAGAAATTTTCGAAACGTTCTAACAACACTTAATTATTAATTTCTTTATTAATTAGAATTAATAAAAACAATAAAATTTTAATTTATGCTTTTAAATATTATCTTTATCTTAAAATTATTAATAGTACTTAAGACTGCTTATAATTGCTGCTTACAATTTTATATACATTTATTCGAATTTATTTATAAAAATGTCAATATTTTCTTCTATAATCATTTAGACTCCTCTTAATGGACAAATATTTCCCAGAAATACGACACGACGATTTTGTCACTTATAATGTTGAATTTTATTACGAAGCAAAGTTGGACACCCAGAAGATACGACTTGAAGGGTGTTGAGATTCGGAAAAAATTGTTCATATTATTTGACTCCAATGATGATCCTGCCGAGTTCGCATGTCGCGCAGACACGAAGGGTTCTTGGGTATATTTGATTTATTAAATCTATTTGGAATGCTAAGCATCCTATTTATAATACGTAATAAATACGTAATAAAATAAAATTAAAAAATATTTTTACGTTTGATAATTGTGTTATTTTATCACATTATACCTAGTTTTCTTTGTATTATACATTTTTATTGGTAATGAATTATAAAGATTATTAATTATTTGTAAATAAATTTAATTTTTTCATATTTTTACTACATTGCCAAACCAAATTATTCAATTTAAAATTTGAATTATTTCAAATAAATATAAAATTTGAATTTTAAGATATGTAATATCAACGTAAGTAAATAATAATTTAAGCAGAGTGACTATTCTCTAATATATTATTCCTACGTTGTTGAAGTGTTGTTCAAGATATCTTGCATACTTCGTAACACTTTTACAATGGCGTCACGGTAGAGTGATTCCTTAGTAGATAACTGATGTCCAAATCGGAGTTAGTTTTAGTTTTACGTCTTTATAATTTGAATTTTACTATATTTTACAATTCATTTTATGCTAAATATGTTCAAGAAGTAATTGGTAAATTTTATAAACAAGTTTACTCATTTATGGACTAATCTACATATTTATATGGAAATATTTATATATTAAGCTTCTAAAAAATTTATATCAATAATACTTGTTATTTTAGAACCTTTAGTCTAGGCACTACTTTTTAATAAATTTTTTCTAATTTATTTTAGGAAATTTTATTTAATTAAAAAATTTAACATTAATAAATCTTTTTGTAAAAATAAAATATTTATTAAGATTATAAATTGTTGAATATTAATTTTATTATGGCAATAACGCATCGTTTGTTCACTCAACATAAAAAAGATGATATTTTTTATTCTAATATTAATTTCAAAATTTTTCACTTATCTAATTTATTTATTAGTTTTTATTTAAAAAATATTTTTACATTATTAAATCATGATGGATCAAATTTGTGTGTAAACTTTGGTATTACCAAATCAATACCAACGTTTTTTAATAGAATTAATGCATTTATTAGTTTATATATTTATCTTTTATATTGGGTAAAATTAGTATTTTTTGTATTTTTTTTCAATTTGGATTTGTTTTAATAAATTTCTTTAAAAATATTTCGTGTTTTTAGATAATTGATATTTTAGTAATTTTTTAGTATGCTAGTTTATTTTTGTTGAAAATAAAAAGGTTTATACATATTAAGCACAACAAATAATTGAAGAATTATTTTGCTTGCCAAAATTAAAAATAACAGTAAGAAATTGAGAGGAAAATTTAGAAAAGAGAATTGAATAAAAATACTTTATATTAATTAGTTTTTAATATAAAGTATTTAATAATTTTATTGCAAATAAATTTAAATAAGATAAATTTTCTTTTAAACAATTTTATTTATTATTTTAGTTCTATAAAAGCCTAATATTTTATTTATTATCGAAAATATTAACATTATAAGCATTTTGTATAAGTTTATATCAGGGCTTCGATTTCTGCGGATTTTTCCTCATTTTGTGGTTTTTTGATAGGGCGATGAGGATTATTTTTAAAAATGCGGATTTGCGGATTTTTGTGGTTTTTTGAAGATTATGAGGATTTTTCGTATTTTCTTGTAGTTTTTAGGATAAAATGTCATTTTTTGTATTCATGGCCTTCCAAAATCCGCAAAATTTTCGCCTACGGCGCTGAAAAAAGGCGATTTTTGGCTTCTTGGCATTCCAAAATCCGCAAATTTTTTGCCTGCGGCGCTGAAAATGTATGAAATCTAGTTTCTTGAGCTCCAAAATTAAAAAATTTTGCCTGCGGCGCTAAAAAGTTAATTTTGTTGGCCTACAGCCATCTAAATACTCAAAAATTTCGCCTGCGGCGCTGAAAATAAAAATTTTCTTAATTTGGCATAGAAAAACTTCTTCTTTGGCCCCCCCCATCCCCCGAAAAAATCCTGGCTACGGGCCTGACTCGAGTCAACATAATTATTCCTTTAATTGTTCGGATTTTAATAAAATATGTAGTCATTAGTAGAAAAAAATTGCTCAATTCAATTGTTGGAGTCAAAAAATATAACGTATAAAGTGATTTTAATTCAACTTTTGTGTTTGATAAATTTTTGCGGATTTTTCATATCAAATGCGGATTTTTTCGATCAAAATTGCGGATTTTTAAAAATTCGAGATCGAAGCCCTGGTTTATATTGTTTTATATCTAATATATTTTTTTTATTAATAAGCTATTTCTCGTTATTGATTTTTATTTTCATACAGTTAAAATATATTTAAATGTTTTATAATTTTGTAGGTGATTAATTAGGAAACATTGGTCTAACTCTTCAAATTTTAATTCTCTAATGATTTTCAATGGTTTTACCAAGTCTAATGGTCGTAAAATATCAAAATCTTTATTTTTATTAAAAACATAAGTTAAGGGGCATGAATTTATTACAAATTTTATTTCGGGAAGTAAAGTCCTCAATTCTTCAGTATTTAAGATCCTTTTTCCGATGGCATTTTTAAAGATTTTTTAGTAATTTTTATTATTGCTTAGTAAACTCCACCAAACCAAGAGCTTACAGCTGGGTTAATGTATTTGATAAATAATATATTTTGATGAATTATTTGTTCATAAATAACCAGATAATTTTAATGATTTGATGATAAATTAGCCTTTTTTGAATGTACTATTTTCCTATTTTTTGACTATAGAAATTTATCAATTAACTTAAATTTTTACACTTTATTTATAGTTTATTAATTAAGTGCTTTATTTTAATATTGGTCGAAAGTTGGTAAAATTTTTATATTAATTATTATACGTATTCATAAATGTTATTTATGCTTTTGAACATTGTATAATAGTCAAAATATTTTATGATTATGCTTTGTTAAAACTTTATTTGGTAAAAATTTCTTTTAATTAATTTATGTAATGTTTGAACTTTATCTTATTGCAAATTATAGTTTTATAAAAACCAAAATATAACGTGATGAAAATAGATTTGTTGTTCATAGATTAAATTGATTTTTAATTGTTGGTTACTTAATTGTTCATTTAAAGATTAAAATGTTAGTAAATAGAGCACATTTGCTTTACTGATAATTTGTATATTTTTTAAAACTTTTTAATTTTTTAATATGAATATATTAATTAATCTGTCATATTGTTAAAATTAATGAGCTTTAAGCAAATTTATCAATGCAAATTTGGTTGACTTTTGTCATTATGCTGCCTAGATATCTTTATATGCTTTAAATAGGTGGAATATTTGTAATTGTTTTCTTTATTTTTTACCCAGTTTTATAGTTTTTGCTTTTTTTATTATTAAATTTAATTATCTAATAACCAGATTTCTACCACTTGTAATTTTTTAATTTATAATGTATATAAAATTTTATTTTATTAAACATTTCCATCTGGAACCAATATAAAAATTTTGGTATATAATGGAAGATAAATACAATTAAAAAAATGTGAGATTCCTCTACAAAAGTAGCTGTTAGATTGTTTTTCTTTTATTGCGGCAAAGTATGAGTTTATAGGATTTTAAAGGAATGAACCGCTCTTATTCCATTCATTACTATTTATAATTTAAATCCTTTCCGATCTAATTTTTTTATTAAACAAATGTAAGAAATTGAATGGCGACATTTATCAAATTTATGAAAAACTCAATATATTTATCCTTTTTATGCATTCATATATTAATAAATTCAATTTAAATGCAGAATCATTTTAAATCCTATTTATTTATCTATTTAATAATTTGTTTTATTATTAAATATGAATATTTCCGTTATGGCAAATGATCTTATTCTTAAATGAAGATATATAAGCAACTGAATATATTTTGTTAAAATGAATTGTTAAAAAAGTTTCCTATCCGTGTCAGGAATTTGGTCCCTGAATGTTTATTTGTTATAAAAATAGTATTATAGATAATAACTTAACTAGTATTCAATTTAATTTAATTTACTAATATATGATTTAATTATTCGTTTTTAATAATTTTAATATACCTATGTTTATAACGGGACAAGTTGAAAGAAAAATTTTTTAATTGCCGGTAAACGTTTTATGCTTAAATATTGAATTATTTTTATGCTTTATATTTCGATCTTCATTGAAACCAATAAATTAACAACAAAATTATAATATATTTTTTTGTTGTAATGGAACTCAGCCGTACAAATTCTTATTATTTCGTTTATTTTTCTAAATTGCTATTAACGACAATTAATCTTTAAAAATTATTTTATTTTTTCTCATCTCATTTTTTATTTCAATGTATACAAAAATAATTTATCTAAAATTTATTTATTTTATTTTTAATATTTTATCGTTCTTATAATGGAGTGATTAATTTAAAAATTTTTTTAATAATAGTATAAAATTATTTGTTTTTAAAGAAAATTTTTACTTAAAAATTATTCTATTGAAATCAGATTAGATATTAAAAATATTTCTCATAATGGAATGGCATTTTTAAGTTTTATTCTTATTATTTTTTTAATAATATGTTGAAAAGTTTCCAAATCAAAAATTATATTGATTTAAACAATTTTGATAAATTAATTTCCTTCGTTTCATCTAATATTTCGAATTATTATACTTATACTTTTTTTTACTTCTCATAGTTAATATTTAATTAAAGCATATAATTAGGTTTTTTCATTCTACCATCACTTTATTGTTTTTCTTCAACTCCTTTGCGCCATTATCCGTATCAATTTTCTTTTTCAGTTTTATTTTTCTTCTTTTCAAGAATAATTTAAACATAGATACGAAGCTTCTTCTCGACGTAATAATTTCAACGCTTAAGGAAACGGTTTCTTTAAAGACAATTCTATAAACTAGTTGGTTTACACAAAATCTTTTTTCAAAATACTTTTATTTTAATATTAGTACATAGGAAGCCTTTTTCATTTTCTCGTATTATTATTTTCTTCTATTTAGAAAATCGTTGACTATTTTATTATTAACTTTCTATCTTGTGCTTTTATCATTAGAAATCTTTCTCGATGGTTTTCATTCAATCCAAGTTCATTTCTTTGTTTTCTAAAATAATTAAATTACTTTAATATGTATAAGCTCTTTCATTTTCAAAGTTTTTATCAGTTATGGTCTTAATAAAAGAAACAAAATTACTTTATTTTTAAAATTAAAAGGACAAAATTTTTTAGTTATAATATGCTTATTTATAAATATCAGGGGAAAATCAATAGTCAATATATCAGGGGAAAAAATCAATATATCAGGGGAATATTGATTTCAATATATCAAATCAATATATCAGGGGAAAATCAATCTAATTTCTTAGCAAAATCACTACTCCCTAATTTGGCGAATAATAATCGAGCCTGAACTTTTTCGGCTAAAAAATTACCTTCTATTTTTAAGAATGACTTTGCTTATCGTACCAAGAAACGAATTTTTTGTTCTTCTCCATATTGAAATCAAATTCAATTTTAGAAAAAGAAAACGCTGTTTTTATATGCTGCGGTAATATGTCGCTATCAATTAAATGTCGCAAGTTTTCCATTTACATAATTGAATCAATAAGGAAATGGTGTCTTAAATAAAACAGAAAAATCATTTAGCTATTGATTTAATGTTCATATAAATATGTTTAATTATTTATAAAGAAGGATATTAAAGGATATTAAGCTGCCACATTCTTTTAAAAAACAATAGTCAGTATTCAAAGTTTAATAGAGTTAAAATCATAAAATTTATAAAAGTGATTCATTAATTATATTGTATTTAATTGAAGTATCTTATTAAATTTAATAGTCAAACCAATTCAACTTGCAATTAAATCTAATGTGTATAATATGCATAATATTGTAATATAACATAGAGAGCAATGTGTTTGTTTACAAATAAAACGTTCAACTATGTAAGAATCAAGACCGAATCAATATTTACACATAATTTTGACACTAGATTCCTTTAAATAAGCTGCAGGTGTTGCGTAAATACAACATTTCTAAATTTAAAATTTTTTCTTCGTGTATCAAACTTAGTTTTCTTAGAAAGGGGCTAAAATTGTTGAAGTCGTATTGGCGTGCTTATTAATAGTAAAAACTATATTAAACATTAAAATTTTTAATTGTTTTATAACCTAAAATTATTTTTTTAAATTATTAATTTATATTTAAATTATTAAAATAACAAATTACAACAAAATAATTTCTAACTATTATGCGCACAAAACAAATTTAAAATTATAAACAATAATATTTATTAAAATTGATAATTATTGATTATTGTTGAATTATAAAAATTGTTGGTATTCAAACTCCTATTCTAATATAATATGAAATAAAATTGTATTTTTAAAGTCTGTTGATAAAAAAATTTTGCTAATCATTTACAAACATGCTGGATTCAAATATTTTCTTAAAATAAATTTGATTACATTTATTTCTTAAAAATTGTCGTATGACGTTCGTATTTTGCGTTCAGAAATCTGATTGAATTATTTAAATTTTTCATATTTATATGTTATATTTTATATTTTCTGACTAAATAACTCCAAGATCTGAGAACATTTTATTAATTTTAATAAAATCAATTTATATTAAAAAATTTTAATATGTATATTATTTATATTTTAATTTATTTTATATTATATTTGTCGTTCTATTACTAGGAATATATAATTCCCATCTTGTGTGGTACAACTTTTGTAATAAGTTTTCTAATAACTCAAAATGTTTAAAAATATTTAGTAAAAACTTAATTTAACCCTTAAACGACGGATGGGGTCAAAATGACCCCAAAGCGATTTCTAAGCTTTATATCTCTCTTCGCATATTTACTGCACTCATCCCTTTTCGTGACTTTGTTTATATCGATGTCTAGTATTAAAAAATGAATAAAAAATAGAAATACATATTTTGTAAAAATTTTTATGACACCTAGTCACGTTCTGGTCGGTTGGGGTCATTTTGACCCCAGTTGTGTTAGTGCCTTATTGACCCGAGACCTAGATTCAAATTATATCAATCGATTCCACTCTCCAAGCTGAGTCGAACGGTACCATTGACTAGGTACAGAAATGCCTGTGGATCGAAATATAGACCGAGACATAGATCGAGATATATCACAGTATCCGACCTATAACTCGGTACTATCATGTCAGATTGAGTTGATTTTGGTGTCTTTCGACTCAGCTCGAGGTGCCCTTTCGAATGAGCTATCATTCAAAAAATCGATTTTTTCACCCCAAAATTGAGCTTACTCCCTCCTATGGTAGTTCGATTTTCGGGGACCTATATCTCTGCGAGTTTACGTCCCCCGCAAAAAATTCTTACATATTTGAACCCAGTTCAGCGAGAGGAATTGACTGGTGTAAATTTCGAATCTAGAGAAAAGGTCTAAAATCGATTGGGGTCAAAATGACCCCAAACAGGCTTTAACGTCGTATGAAAATTTCCGTCGTTTAAGTGTTAATTTAATTAATTAATATTTATATAATAAATAAATTAATTTTGTTTTTATATTATGATAATAAAAATTTCTTTTTACTTATTATACATATCGTGATATTGTCCGTGTTTATTTGTCACCAATTTTTATTACACAATATTTATTAATATTTATTATCAAAAATATTTTTCAAATAATTTTTCAAATTTATTTTGTTTATATTTAAATACAGACATTTTATTATTCCTACCTCTACTTTAAAATTAAATAACAAAGCAATAATTCCATTTAATTATATTATATTTACTTCTTTCATCATAGAATAGATTACATCTTTACTGTACTTCCTATTCATTATTAAATAAAAGCAACGCATCATCTTCCTTATTAATACGTTCTTTGAATGAATCATCAATTAACTTTGTTCGATGACTAAGTCTTTTTTGGCAGCTATCATTAAAACATTTTTTATCGATTATCCGTACTTTTTGATTATGAATTTTTCGGCTCTGTGTACATTCTCTTTGAGAGTTTACAGATAATTAACAAAAAGGTGCTTAAATAAAAACTGTAAAATTTATATTTATCTAAAAAATCTGTATGGTCTAGCACAGAATTATTAACTAAATCCAAATTTAATGTTCTCTTAGTAGACATTAATAATATAAATGTTTTAAGTTGTTTCTCATCTGCTTCTTTTAAACCGGTTTCAAGTTTTTTTACAATTTCTTGCTAATTTTACTTATCTTACTCATTTTACTTATCTTACTCATTTTACTTATCTTACATCAATAAAATATTTTAATTTAAATTGGATTAATTGATAATAAAAATTCATCTTAAACTGCCAATTTACTTTTTTATTGATACATATATGTATCCTTCAACCATAACATATACATTTTTTACTTACTTTATTAAATTAATTTTTCGATTAACATTTATGAGAGCCAATTAAAATATGTTTTTGTTTCTAATTTTTTTTGATCATAAATTTATAGATAATTAAATTATACAATTTTTATTAATTATTTAGCTTAGCCTTATTAGAGTAATATGTTATGGTATTATTAATATGTTATGGACTTGGAATTACACTAGAGTTTTTAAATATTTTACTAACGGATGCTCCATTGCATTGATTGAATGGTAAAAGTGTCGAGCAACATATTGTCCTTCATTTATTGCAGGTATCGCAGCATGAATATTATTCTTTACATTCTCTTAGATAATTAACTATAAATTTATATTTTTAATACAAATTAATCCCCAAACAACAGGGCTCAGAAAAAATGTGAAAAATCTTTCTTAATTTACTTTTTAATATTTTCATATTAATAGCTTTGTAATGTAAATTTATTTTATAATATTTTAGACGAATTATTTTACAAAGAGAAATATATTTTTAGAGCAAAAAAAACAAGGATATTAGCATTTTTATTTTTATATCACCAAAATGATTCTTATTCTTTACATTTAAATTTTCTTTATTTATAAATTTTTTCTACAACATTTAATGGCACCTCCAGATTGCTTATAAAGCTAAATATAGATAATATATTTAACGATATAGGATACATTATCATTAATTTAAATAATTTTAATTATTTGTATATTTACTAGTTAAAAATGAATTTATATTTAATTATTTCTTGCTATTAAAACAGTTATAGATGTTTATTAAAGCACTTAAATCTTATAAACTAAATTTTATTTTTTTTGAATACAATTTATTTATTAAAAATCATAACTACATAATAAAAGACGATAAAAGATTATAATATATTTATATATTATAAAATTTTTTTATTATTATCAAGTGATCATTTATCAGGGTGGTATTGTCGTGCCAGTTTTAGAAATGGATATAATATTTTATGACATTGTTATATAATTTTGTATCTATTTATAAGCAAATATTATTATTTGTTGTCAGTATTATTTATACGGTATTTTCAATAGAAATATAATTATTAAAGTCTCTAAAGACTCCTCATCTTTTCTTTTGCTTTATCCTCAAAAATGTTTGACCTCGGGATAGAACTCCAAAAGCCAAAAGGAGTTTTTTTTTGTTTGGTGTTTTGTCCATGTTATGTGTTCAACCAAATCTTTATTAACAATATTTATTGTTTATTTAAATGTTTACTTGTTAGAAATATATTTTTATTTTATTAGATAAATTATTTTTATTTCTTATATTATTAGATTAACAAATTACTTGTTTTACGTATAATTATTTATTTTTGTATACATATAATTTAAAGATTTATAATTTGTTTCTTTGGGAAATATTTTCCATATTCTTTATTCAAATCATGAATTTAAAATTTTCTCATATATGTTTTAAATCTTTGTAATAATATATTTACTCCAAATTGGGTGGGTTTGTTACATTTTTGAAAATATGTATTTACAATTTCGTGTTAAAATTTAAAGTTAGATTAATTATTAAAAAATAAATTTGTTGAAAAAATTGTAATGTAAAGTCTTATATTTCGAAATAATCATTTTAATCATAATGCACATCCTCGTTAAAAAACAAAGGGGAATTTAATGTTTTTTTAATTGTAAACTTTTTTATTAATCGAAATTTACTACGCAATTTTTATTGAATGATGAATAAAATTCTACGCATTATATACCCCAATAAATTTTTTATCCTCTTTTATTTAAAAATTTTTTATTTTAGTTTACATGGTGTTAACATGGTGTTAATCTTATTTTAAATTATTTGATGTTATATTTTTCTATCACCCATTGCATTTTTAGTCCTTTAATCATCCTGTTTTTATTAAGAATTTGTCGTTTTTATTTCTTTAATACTTACTGTAACTCTACTTCATTAAATTGAATAATTTTTATATATATCACGCTTTCGAGTTTTAATAAAAAAAATTTCCTCGAAACTTAAAGCAATTTATTTTATATAAATTTTACAAATTAATATTTTTCTCCTTAATATTTATTCAGATTTTTTTGTATATTACTTATACTAAACGAAAGTTTAATTCATATAAGTTATAAAAATAATTTCAAATTTTTTTTACTTTTTTTCATTAATTATTAAGTGTGTTTTTAGACATTATCTCTCTGTTATGCAACTTCTCTTATAACATTTATCTTTACTTTCACCAATATTAAACTCAATTATTTTTTTACATTAGAAGTAATAATTAAAGTATTATTTTTTATTACATTTCCTAAAAAACTAAAATATATTTATTTATTTTTATTACTTTTTCTCTTTTTTACTATTTTTCTCCATTAGCAGCTCATCAGTCGAGCTCTATTACGCTCATCAAAGGTGGTTCTTTCCAAAGGTTTTCGTATGGAAGCCTGATATTTTTATCTACTCTTCGTTTTCTGGATCTCACGCTTTGGGGAATTTTATATGTAAAATTTCATCGTATCATACAGCAATGTTTCATACGAATTTTCCAAATTAATTTTTTTCTTTTTAAATTTTTTTTTCTGATTTTTTTCTGATTTTTTCCTTTTCTGATTTTTTTATAATACTAGACGGAAGTTTAATTTATATAAATATGCATGTTATAAAAATAATTTAAAAATTTTTTATTTTTTTCATAAATTAATAAGATTGTTGGGCAATATGATATGCTACAAGTTTGGTAATGCATGTATTACAAGATTATTGGTTATATTATTATATATTTAATTTCTTACACAGTTTCTAATTTAAATGTAAAAAAGTTATTATTTATAGAATTTTCAGAAAGGTTTCCTGTTTGGTATTATTTTAAGACATTTTATTATATTTTTTATTTAATGAAAATTAACTGAGATGCATAATTGTGATTACCTTTTACTGAAATACTTCAATCCTCCAAGAATAATTTATTGAAATATAATTGATTTTGTTTAAATTCTGTTAAATAAATTATTTTGGGAAATTAAACAGTTAAAAAATTATAGCTACAGGGTGCGCCATAAGTAATTGCACACTTTTAATTCCTTATAACTTTTTTTGTTGTCAAAATTTTTAATTGATTTTAGGCTTATTTTTTAGCTCATTAAATTCTCTATTATGGCTAGTCAACGTGATTCTATAATCTCACTTTTTTTGCAAAAAAATTCAGTCCGCAAAATTTCATCTCTTTTGATTGTTGATCTCTTTTGATTGTCGCATGTCCGGATTTTTTTTCACAAACGAAAAAATTTTTACAATAAAAATCGTACACAACCATCAAAATTATAGAACATCCCCAATCTGTCATGGTTTGGGCCGGTATTTGCGCGTCAGTCAAAAAACCCCTTATTTTCGTGGATTTTGGTGTAAAAGTCAACAAAGACTATTACTTGCGAGAAATTTTTCAGCGTGTTCTGAAGCCTTGGTTCAAGAGCCATTTCGGTCGCAGAGTCTGGATTTTCCAACAGGACTCTGCTTCGGCACACAAGGCGATAGAAGTTCATGACTGGTGCAAGGCCAATTTTCCTGGGTTCATTAGCGCTCAGTAATGGCCGCACTACTTCCCGGATCTAAACCCGATGGATTATTCTGTTTGGTTTATTTTGGAGTCCAGGGTCTGTGCTATGCCTCACAAAAGTTTGGAGTCTCTGCGCCACTCTCTCACCCGAGTGTGGGACTTAATTACACTTAAAGAGGTGCGTGCTATTAGCGAAAATTTTTCTTCACGCCTTCGCCTCTGGATCGACGCCAAGGGTGGGTATCTCGAACTTCTTGATTATTATTGTTCCTTATTTAATTCTCTATCATTTGATTGTATTTCGATTTTATTTGATTTTGTTTTAATAAAGTTATGAGAGAAAACAAGTGTGCAATTACTTATGGCGCACCCTGTACATACATCTTCATAAATTAAATCAAAACTTCGTCTGCAAGTTCATTTTCAAAAATTACGAAAGGAGAATATAGTGATTATCATCTCATTTTTTGAAAGTATTTTTATACTTAATTAAACTTTTTTCAATATAACGAGTTAATTTTTAAGTTAACTCAGGTTATATATTATCTTTTGTTACTATCATCATTTGATGTCCATCTATTTTATAAATTATATAAATTATTTTAATTTAATTAAAAAGAGTAATTTTCTTTATAAAATCTTATTTTATTTTAAATAATTATACTTTTGTTTAGTTTTTAATAAAATTTTCAATTCAAATATAACACCTAACTATAATAGTAAGACACATTTTTACATTGGAGAAGTATAGCAAAACGCAAGACCGCTAGTAATATAAAAGCTTACTTAAATTATCAAATATTTACACTAGAATAAATAAAGGTTCATTTATTAATAGGTAAATTATGTTTAATTAATTATTTTTAATTAGTTCAAAAATACTTTAAATTTCATTTTATCAGAATTCATTTTATGAGTAAAAAATTATTTAACAAATTTATATTATAATAAAATATTAAGATTTCTGAATACTTAAATTTTTGAATTATTTATATGATTCATAGTATTTAATAGTATAAAGAAACTATTTTAATTCCTTAATTATATTTACTTAAATGTATTAAAATATAAATTTTAATTATATTTTTATGTTTAATTTAATTTGTCTACTTGATCAAAACTTTCATTTTACTTTTTTCTCTTATTTATGTCGAAAACATGCTTCTTGATTTCACAGCTTGCTAGTTCATTGTCATTAAAAATTTGAAAAAATTAGCGATTTAATATTTAATTAGTTTTTTATTATTAATTCTAGATGCACAGCCATTTTACAAACAAACGGCGCATGTGTCCAGTTCTTCAGTAACTTTATTTTTCAGGTCGAACCACTTAAGCGTTCATTATTATTTATTCTTCATGATTTGTTGTACTCTGCATATAAAACTTAAAATTTTTTATAGGATAGGCGCTTTTAATAAATTAGATTTATTAATTTAGTATAGTAATACGTTTTGGCAAGTTAATTATTTTAATTATTGTAATTTTTATTATTTGTATTATATATATTTTTTATTGTATCAAAATTAAAAATTATTAGAATATATTTTTTTATTTTTGATTTAAGATATAGGCATTAAAACTAATTGCCTATATTATTACTTTTTTATAAAAATTGAGTTATTATTTAAATACTATCTTCATACACGTCTTTACAACCGTTAATAAGTAAGCCATCGTTCTGTTGACCATAAAATTCACAGAAAAAATCTACAATATTTCAAAAAATTTTAAAGATCACATTTTATATAAACATTTTAGATTTATTAATATGTTATATTGTTTGCTATACTTCTATTATGACTTTTCTAGTATGAAATTTTATAAAATCTATGTTAATAATCATTCTAGATTTATTTTAACAAATACGAGTTAACGTGGCGTCAATCTATAATTTGCCATTTGGTGAAGTTGCTCTTCAAATAAGAATAAAATATTTTGTCGATCTGTATTTACACCAAATTCTAAAAATTGATCTTTAAAATTGATAAACTGAATTTAACTATTTTTACACTTATGAACAGATATTTACTTTGTTATCATATTCAAAATATAAGTGTTGAAATTTTGATCTAGTGACATTATTTTTGAGTCTAAAAATTTTTTCATTTTTTAAAATAAATCTGATGTTTTCTAATATTTACAATTTAATTTGAACTGTTTTATCAAATTCGCTTAGTTTTAATTTATTACAAATTTCATATGTTAGAATTATTTTGATAATAAAGATGCTAAAATAAATCAAGGAAAATTTGTATATTTAAAGATGAAGACAGCCATTAACAAAAAAAAACAGATAAAATTTAAAAATGTTATTTAAGAAATAAAATTTTCCACTAAGCTTTCTAACAATGCAAAATCAATAATTTGTAGTCTATAATAATTTTTTTATATTTTTAAATTAAATTAAACTTAAGGTTAAATAAATTTTCTTGGAAATGTTAAATATTTAATGTTAGACTATACGTTTCCGTTTGGGATATAAAAATTAATTTTCAGATTTTGGACTAACTATTTTCATATAATTATAGATTTTAAAATAAAAAATTTTTTGTTAGGGCTAATTTATGTATTTTCAAAAAATACTAATAAATGTATAATTATCTACAATAAAATATAGCATTTATTATCTTTTCATTACATATAACAAATATGTATCATTAGCAAACAAATATAGAATTATTTAATTTAAATTTCATGATATTTAGGATTTTGTTAATTACACAAATTTTTAAATTAAATTCTCGCATCGCTCGGACTATTTTTTAGTAACAAATTCTTTAGTTATTTTCTAGGTTTACTTTAATTTTATTAAAACTTTTATAATTTATTATGTTTTATTTACAATAATGTATAAAAATGTTCTTCTAAAAAATAAAAATATAAAAGAAAACATTCCAAAACAATTTTAATTTCTTATTATTGCTATATCTTTTTTATACATATTTTTAATATCGTTAGAATTATTAGGTACCCTTGCTTGAATCAGTTAGCTTAATCACTTTCATTGTGCCACAAATCCACTAATTAAATCTTTTTTTTGTATTATAACTTGTATCTTTGATCCTAAAAAGAAATATAAATACCTTTTTTAAACAAATTTATAGTGCATGTTATTTATTTTTTATTTTTATTCAAATTTTTTCATTATTGCTATTAAAATGGTGTTAAAATGTTGATGTATAATATTATATTTTTAAATGTTTATATTTTTATATGTATATTTTTAAATTATATATTTAAATGTCTCAGAAGTTTCTCTAAAGTAGCAGCTTCAATTTTGGAAGTATCTAATTAATTAAGTAATTATTTTAGTTATTCTTTAATTCTTATTTTTATAGTAATAATAAAAAATTTTTAGTTTAATGATGCGTGTAAATTTTAAACAAAATATGTATTTTTGGAATATCTTTAAATAATTCTTATTTTAAATGGGTGGAGAAAATATTTTAAGGAGCACCATATCATATTCTAGACCTTTTTAAATGGAACAATTATATAAATGAAGATAAACAGTAAATTACAATTGATTTTTCTAGAGAATTAGATGCATGAAAGGGAAATCAAAATGCAAAATATTATCGATTTTGTTTTATTGTAAAACTTTGATTATTTAAATTATAAGTAATAACTCATATGTAAGTAATAACTCATTAAATAGGCAATATTTGAATAGATATAATAATTTTTTAGATGTATTCTTTTAGCAAATATTTAACATTAATTTTAAATGCATAACACAGACTTCTTGATTGATTTTCTTTATAAAATTTATAATTTATTAATCGTTATTTATTTTTTATTATGACTTGAAAATAAACAAATTTCACTTTTGAAGATGAATTTAATTAATTTAATCTGCTTTTATTATATATTTAATATGAATTTTTATACTAAGAAATTTTTGTCACTTTTTTCATCTTTAGAATTTTTTTTGTTTCATTTCCTTATATGGAACGCATCAGTTGAATCTCTTATTTTTTCGCTTTTTGATAATATTTAATTTAATTACAATTTATAGACAAAAGTATTTAAATAAACGAGCAATACCTGGATTTCATACTAGATTTATTTGTTTATAGTTTATTAATTTATAAATTTCATACTAAGTTTTAGGTTTAGTTTACAGTATTTTTACTTGATTTGTTAATCTTGATTGATTTTCATTTATTCCAGTGATTTTAATTTATTCTCTAAAAAGAAAATGTGAACACAATGTAAAAATATTTTAGATATTTTTAAAATCATAATTTAAGGAATTTTATTCCAATTTTAGATCTATTGTATGGATTTACATCTGTATATATTTAGCTATAAATATTTTATTAAATATTTAAATATAAAATTTTCTTTATTTTATACTTTTTATTTTAGGATTTTAACTGTTACGTCCTCCCCATAATCTTTTTCCAAAATTTTTTCTGAAAAAAAACTTAGAGAATTTACTTTGCAGACTTAGCCATCTTCTGAAACTTTTTTCGTAAATTTTGTTTTTATTGTTGTGTCATATTATCTTTATTTCCTAATCTAGCAAAATTTGGGAAAATTTTCCCAATTTGAATATAGGAATTTGCTGATGCCAATTTAATAATAATTTTTTCAACTTTTTTTTCAATTACTTTCTTAAATAATGATTTAATTTTAAATAACTCCCATTTTTATACTATAAGATATTCGAAACATAGTGTTTTTTTTATCTTTTTTTCTTTTATTACAATAAAAACTAAGTGTTAATTTACTTACCGAAATTTACTTATCACTTATCTATTTTATTTTCATCAATTTTAATTATAATAATTCTAATTCTTAATTGTTCACATATTGTTTTATTTTAAAACATATGTATGTTATAAAATAAGTTATAAATATTTCGTTCAAAATTTTGATTTATAATCTAATTATATAATATCATTTTTAATATTTGGATTTCTTGGGATGTATGGTTAAAATTATGTACAATCACTAAAAGATTGACTGTCCCAAAATAAGGCAACGCGTCATCAAACGTGTCAACTAATTTTAATAAAATATATATGTGCTACTATCAAATACAATATATTTCAAAAGCATAAATTGAATTAATTTTATTTTTTTGTTTCAAAAATTGAAATTTTATAATAAACATTTTTAAAAATGTCTTGGTTAGCTTCATTTTTCCTTTTTTATTTGTTAAACCAGTTTCATCAAGTTATAGAATCCTTTTCTAATATATATTTTTGAGAAAGTAATTGAGATAATGTATAAAAAATATAATTTAACTGTATTGCTGTATGTACATTTTTGAATCACTTCTTCATACATTAAAAATTTTTTAATTAAAAAATAAAACCGATAATTCTTCAGTTTTATTGCTTTTCAACTTTTACGCTCCAATATGCTTGGATCATGCTTTCGAGAAGAACGCTAATGGAAATTATCCAATTGCTGATAAAAATGGATTGCTCCAATACGTTAATGTTTATAATGCTAAATCGATATTCATCGCTGTCTATTTGGAATTTTAACTTAATAATTAATTATATAAATTTATTTATTTTAAATAAACTATTTATTTTAACTTAAATAATACAAAATTTCGGCGTATTTTTCTATGAAATATCTAATTTGAAAACTTTAAATTATTATAATATAAATTGGTTTAACACAATTTAACTTTTTATTTAATTCCTTTTTATATCCCCAGCTACATGACAGTTTAATATTTGTTGTGCTATATCTTTATTTCCAGAAATTATTGCTTTCCATTGCATATAATATTGTTCAGTTGAAGAATAATTTATATCCTCGATAACAAAAGAACAACTTTAGTGATTAAAAAATGTAGCGCGTTGTAAAAAATGGTTCTTATTAAAAGAATTCACTTGAACAAACATTAAATTAAGATTTAGAACTATTATTATTTCGAAAATTTTAAATTTTTTTGAAATAACAAGGGAATAAAGCTTTTGCAGTTTAAATTTATAGTTTTTTCATTTTGTTGTGTAATTCAGTTTTTAAATCAATATTTAAAACATTCAAATATTTTATTTGTTTATCAAAAAACAAAAACTAATAATTAAATTAATTAATCAAAAATTTTAAAAATTTTTACAAATGAAGTTAAATTGATTTATTTTAAAATTTTAAAAATCTTTTAAGAAAAATGAAAATAAACTTAAGACTACAAATGTTAAAAATAAGGCTGTTTCTCAAGTTTTTAAAAACTTTTTATTCTAATTTATTCTTTAAATAGAAATGGGGTTTTTCTGTATTTATTGTAGTGGCTCATTTAGCAGCCGGTTCAACTTGAAAAGACACTACGAAAATCTGCATTGTAAGTCTCGTACAACTATTAAAGAAATTTATTTTTAATTCAGAAAAAACGGAAGAAATATTAAATCTTTTTAATAAACCTACTCCACACAATCATTTATAAGAAAAAATACGGCGGTACCAACATGGTCCAATTAGTAGCGTATATTCTTTCATTGTTATACATTGTATATATGACGAAAAAAACACAATGCTATATAGAAAAGTATATATGACGATCTTATTAGTAACTATTTCAATCACAAGATATAACAATTGGCATTATAAACTAGAAATATAAGTAAATACTCAGTTAAATAATATAAAAGTAAACAATAAATACAAATACTTAAGCTAAATATATTTAAATATTAGATTAAATAAATTAAATTATATTTAAATATTACTTTAAAACAAAATATTTTAAAAAATATTTTAATTTATATGTAAATGCGGAATATCTCAATAATAATAATATAATCATCTATATAAATTTTCATATTTATAAAAAGGATTATAAAAGTATATTTGTGGACAACAAACAAGTTTTTAATTTTTTATATAGATATATAAAAATGAAAATAATATTTTATCCTGAATTAATATAAAAAAGGTTAAATAAACATTAATAAAAATATTCATTGGATTGACAAAGAATTATAATTCATATAGATGATATGAATTAATAAAAGCTCATTTGTACTCCAGACTAATAAATCTAAAGAGGTTGATAAAAAGATACCTGTTAATAATACCTGTATTTTTAATGGGATACCTAGAGATTTATTTTCCGAAATGTATCTTTTATAATTGACGTTTTTCTTTCATTTCAGATCTAGTTTCATGAAAAAATTTTAAATTACTTATATATATATATACCGTATTTTCTCTAATAGAATGACAGTCATTCTATTTTTCATATACCCCAAAAAAGTGTCATTCAATTAGAGATGTCATTCAAATAGAGACTGTCATTTAATTAGAAAATACGGTATATATATAATTTACTTGAATGTCCAAATCTTTTTTAAATTTTTCCCAAAATCAAACACATGTTGGAAAAGAAAACGATAAAATTAGAGAGATAAATAAAGAGAAGAAGTTAGAGAAAAAGAAAATTAAAGGAAACAAAGAATATTTAAAAAAATTTTTTGAAAATACAATAAACTAAGTATTTCAGAATCTTTATATTCAATAATGTTGTTTCGTAATGAGGTGTGTTTCGGTTATTAAATATTATATGTAATTTATTAATTTGTGTGAATAAAAAGTTTATTATTATTTTAACAAATATTAATTTATATTAATTTATGAATTCAGAATATGTAAAATTGTAAATTTTGAATATTAGTTTTAAAATTAAATTTTATGGCCAAAGTCAACAATTTTCATGTTAAGGTCACTTTACCGTAAAAATAGTTGGTCAAGAAATTTATGATTAAATAAATAAATTTTAATTGAATTAATAAATTTTATAATTTTATTTTTAATTATTTATGTTTTTGTTATAATCCCGTTTAGACATACGTTTTTTTATAAGCCAATTTTTTTAAGTTAAAATATTTTATTCAAAATCGAAATTTTAGCCTTAAAGTTAATTTCGTACTTATACCACGCTTTTATTTACGGCATATAAAATCATAGAATGAAATATGATAAAGATTTATAAGATCAATTAGATCTCACACCGGTATTATCAAACTGTTCATATCAATTTGCTCGTTTTTGAGCTATGAGATCAAATGCCCTACAGATATTAGGTTAGCCATTTAGTATGACCAATTGAATTTTTAGTTATTCAATTTATTTAAAAATTATTTTAGAATATTTTTACAAATTTTTAATTCTTAACATCAAATTCTATAAACTATATAAACTATTATTAATATTTTTATACTTTTTTAATATGATTTTAAAAATAATATTTTCAAATATATAATAATTTAAATAAAAAAATATATACATATATCTTTACTTTGAAATATTTTTTACTGTTTAAATTAGCAACATACAGACATACTCTATCATTTTAAATCGATTAATTAATTAATTAATTACTAATCGGATGGATTTATACACAATTTTATTTTTTCTGTAGAGAATTTTTTTCGGTCTATACAAGGAAGAAAGTACTATCACCAGTATGATTGTTGCGAAGGAGCCAGTTTTTGATATCAGTTGAGCTTGCTTTGATGAAGAAAATACCATGGACCAAGAAAATAAAAAAATAACAAGAAAATACCAAAATACCATAGTTAAATCGTTCGTATGTATATTTTTGTCAATCTTAGATAAAAAATTCAAAGAATTCATCTCAATACCACATTTTTTACAAACTGCTTTTCATTTTTTCCAAATTTTCTTTTGACTGAATTGATATTATAAAGTAATAATAATTATTATACAGGGTGCGGCATAAGTAACCGGACACTTTTAAATTCCTTATAACTTTTTTTATTGTCAATATTTTTAATTGAGTTTAGGCTTATTTTTTAGCTCATTCAATTCTCTATTATGGCTAGTCAACGTGATTCCATAGTTTCACTTTTTTTGCAAAAAAAATCAGTCCGCAAAATTTCATCTCTTTTGAAAGTCACAAAAAGCACTGTACAATACTCAATCAAAAAATTCTGGTGAAAATTTTTTGGGAGAAAATTTTTTTGAAATTAATTTAGTAAGATGGCACAACTAAGAACTTACAAAAAAGTGAAAGACCTGGTTCCGTCAGCACTTCCAAGTATATCAAAATCATCAAAATGAGGGTGCATCTCAATTATCGACCCTCCGTAAGAAAATTGGCTCGTGACACCGGAATAAGTGAGATGACCGTCGTACGAATAGCTAAAAATAAACTTGGGTTAAAACCCTACAAAATCCCAAAAGATCAATTGCCAACAAAAAAAACCAAAAAAGTTAGGCTTGCAAGATGCAAACTCCTCCTACAGTGGCACGCATGTCCGGACATTCTTTTCACAGACGAAAAAATTTTCACAATAAAAGCCGTTCACAACCATCAAAATTATAGAATCTGGACTACAGAATTTCCTCTTTCCGATAAGCTTATCATTCATTCCCAACATCCCCAATTTGTCATGGTTTGGGCCGGTATTTGCGCGTCAGGCAAAACACCCCTTATTTTCGTGGATCCAGGGGTAAAAGTCAACAAAGACTATTACCTGCGACAATTTTTTCAGCGTGTTCTGAAGCCTCGGTTCAAGAGCCATTTCGGTCGCAGAGTCTGGATTTTCCAACAATACTCTGCTCCGGCACACAAGGCGAAAGAAGTTCATGACTGGTGCAAGGCCAATTTTCCTGGGTTCATTAGCTAATAATTGGCAAACGTATTAAATTTAAATTATTTGATTTCTATTATTTTGCTAATTATACATATTTTTAATTTTAACATTGAGTAATTATATCGATAGATTTTATTTTCATAGAATTTTTCAAGTAAAATTATTAAATTAAAACTATTTTATCTACGTATAAGTAACTTTGAATTATTAATGTGAATTATTTTATTTCCAATATTCATAGATTTAAAATTTTATTATTCCTAAAAAGATGGAATAATACGTGTAAAATTTATATAAAAATAAAATTGTTAGAGATGTGAGACTTTAAAGAACCGAATTTGAATTGACCAAATCGACATTATGACATATTCCCTTCCCGCTCATTTTATGTGTATTTAAGCATTTCCCTTTTCCCTCATTTTGTTCGTTGTCTTATTCATTCCCATATTTATTAAGTGACTCGGTCACAAACAAATTGTTATTTTATTTATTTAAAATAAACTTTATTATTATTCTTAAATTGTGTTATTGGGGAGAAACACAACAAAACTGGCGCGGTCGACTAAACTTTTTAGTGATTAAAAAGAATTTTGATTTGACAACAAATTCTTTTATTTTGATTATTATTTTGATTGGACGACTTCTTTATTCTGTTGACTACAAGTCCAATTTGATTCGACATTAATTGTGTTGGAATTTCGACTTTTTGCATTTGGTCGAAAAAGGAATTGATTTTTTTTTGTTTGGACTTCGAAACTTTTTTGTGTGCGTTCGTCAGATTCGAACGCCGAGATTCTGCAGGTTTATTTAAGTTTTAAAAGAATTTATCAGTTGCCCTCTGCCGTGTTTGGCTTTCATTCAAAAAAATCGATAACTTGGCGTCGCTTCTGACACGCCAACACTGCCGAAAATCAATCAACAAGCTAGGCGCTTGTTATTCTTTTTGATTTTATTCTTCAAAGGACTCACAAGCTATACGCTAGTGATAAAACAGCTAGGCGCTGGTCCTGATTATTTCTACAAAAAAGCCCTATCACAGCTAGGCGCTGTTTGATTGTTTGCTAGGCGCAAACCGGTTTAATCAACAATGGCAACGTTTACAGCAGAACAATTTCAGCAATTAATGCAAGTGCTAGGTGCAAATGCAAACAATTCAGCTGCTGCTTCTCTCGCTTCTGCATTGGATAACAGAATTGGGAAATTCTATTATGAACCAAAAGCTGGACAGACATTTGAAGTGTGGTACAAAAGGTACTCAAATTTCTTTTTGGAAGAAGGAAAGAGTCTGGATGACTCAGCCAAAGTACGACTTCTCGTCGGAAAAATAGGAGAAAATGAATATGCTACATTCAGCAACGCCGTTCTTCCTTCCACACCAGACCAGCTGAAATTCAAAGATGCGGTTAGTAAGCTTAAAGATTTTTTTGGAGATAAGCGATCGTTGTTTGTACGACGCTATGAATGCTTCAAGATTCAGCAACAGCAAGGTCAAGATATTTCGTCTTATGTTGCTTCGGTGAATGCGTCTTGCGAGAATGCAGACCTCACCCTGACAAAAGAAGCTTTGAAATGTTTGATTATGGTTGTAGGTCTTCGAGACGAATACATCTTTTATATATATATATATAAAAGATGTTACAAGAAGGGACATCTAGTCGACAACTGCCGTAGTAAAGCTAAAGCGGATGACAGAAATACCCGCCGAATAAATACAGTCTCAACATATTGTTTAGCCATGGAAGCTAAAAATCCTGACTGGTTTATAGTTAAAGTGGAGATAAATGGAGTTGATGTTGAAATGAAACTAGACACCGCTTCTCAGATCACGCTTGTCACAACTAGGACATGGAAGAAGTTAGGGTGTCCAGAACTCCAAACGTCTGATCTCCAAGTGAAAAACTGCAATGGCATAGCCTTCGATATTCAAGGAAAGTTTGAATGTTCTGTGCAATTCAATGGAGCACAAAAGAAAACATTAACTGCCTATACATGCAATTCGGTTGCTCATGATTTCTTAGGCATTCCATGGATATGCGAACTGCAAGTTTTTCCACAGAAAATGATGGGAACTTTCCAAAAGTCTACTGCTAGAATCGCAGTAGTGAAAAACAAGAGAGGCATGAAGAAAGCTAAAGAAGATAAAATTTGGTGCGAGAAGATGCTACTTGCATATCGTTCTACACCACACACAGCTTTAAATGGATGCTCTCCTGACCAGCTATTTCTAGGTCGTCGCTTAAGAACGAAAATTTCACTAGTCCATCCAGAGGGATTAAAATTGAAAAAGACGAAATTTTCTGCTTCTGAGAGAAAAGAATACACTCAGAAGATGGCAAAGCAATTCGACAAGAAACATGGGTCTAAAGACATCGAATTCAGTAATGGAGAAGCCATCTATGCGCTTAATTATAGATTTGGAAAAACGCATTTGCTTCCAGGAGAAATTATTGCAAAAGTTAAGAATTCTCCAACATATCGCGTCTCGATTCCCTCGATAGGAAGAAACGTTCATCGCCACACCAATCAGCTTAGAAAGAGATTACAAGTGATTGAAACTGAAGTTATGGCGAATGAAGATCTCCAAGTGCAACGCCAAGCTAGGACTCCCACCCAGAAAAGTCCAGCTCAAGAAAAGAATAATTCCGAGACTAGGCGTCACCAAATCGAGCGAGACCAGAACGTCCAAAAGACTCCTCGACGTTATCCCACTCGAGACCGAAGACAAGTCCACCACCTTGACATGGACCCGAGGAAGAAGAGATATGAAAAGGGAGATTAAAAATCTTAAGAAGGGAGATGTTAGAGATGTGAGACTTTAAAGAACCGAATTTGAATTGACCAAATCGACATTATGACATATTCCCTTCCCGCTCATTTTATGTGTATTTAAGCATTTCCCTTTTCCCTCATTTTGTTCGTTGTCTTATTCATTCCCATATTTATTAAGTGACTCGGTCACAAACAAATTGTTATTTTATTTATTTAAAATAAACTTTATTATTATTCTTAAATTGTGTTATTGGGGAGAAACACAACAAAAATAAATAATTATTATCAATAAATGTCCTGTGTCTATAATAAATATACAGGCTTATTCACAAAAATTATATATTTATTAAATGATATACAAAAATGAAATAGGTATATACTGTTTACAAAAAAATATATTTACGAAAATGATATAGATAGGTAGAATAAAATAAGAATTTTTCATCATCTATCTATACGTACCGAAATAAATTGCTAAGTATGAACATATAATTTTCTAAACTGGAGGGAAATATCAAGTGAAAAATAAATCAACTATAAATAATGATTTAGATTTAATATTAAATAAACGCAACAATAAATTAATTAATGACATTTAGTCATTGCATTTGACTAAACTACACTTTGGATAATACAGGAAAGGGAGAATCATTTAGATTTATTAAACAGCGTATCTTCACTAATAAATTGCCAATGCTGATTTTAAATGCCGTTAATTGCCTAGTTTAAGGTTTCAAACCTGTTCTACTACATTTGAAATTTCTTTAATACTAATAATTCAAGAATTCGACAACAATTCAGTAGTCGTACGGCCTTGTAATTTTTCAAGCATTCGATTTACTAAATTATGGTTGATTTATTTAATTATTGTTAATTAGTTATTATTATATTTTTAATAAAAAACTACTAAGCACACAATTTATTTTTACAATTTTTTGCTTATATAATCAAAAATCTTTTCATCATTTAATTATTAATCATGTAATTTTCCAGGAGCATTTATCGAAACAACTTTAAATTTAGAAAAGTATCTAGACTTTTAATACTTATAATATTATTATGTTTTAAGTACTGTTTATTAATAAATATCTAGATTATTCGGTTACAACAATTTTTGGATAGGAGATTTGACAAAATCACTGACAATGTTTTCATGAACTAAAAAATTATTTAATATCAAAAACAAATACTTTTATTTGAAATAAATACTAAAAATAAATAAAAATCTGATGGAGTTCCCAAAACTAAAAATGGAGTTAATTAAGAAACGGTTTTGTCTTTACAACTCAGACAACAAAAACAGAATTAAATAAATAATAGTGTATATTTAAATAACTTATGAGTAAAACGAATATAAATAATTGATATTATAATCAATTTTTCAAAAAATAATTCCTATTATATTATAATCAATTTTTCAAAATCAAATAATAATTAATTATAAAATTTAATATAATTTAAAAAATGAAATTCAGACAATCATATGTTAGAAATGAAATAACGAATAACACACAAGGAGGTTCAAAAAACCTACAAAGACTTTTAGATAAAGACTTTTACACCCTGATCACCGACGATCCCGAACCCGAAGGCTCGGGGAGCCCTACTCAGGGCGAAAATTTTGAGAATTTTGGAAGGCCGTAAGCCAAAAAATTCACTTTTAGCTGAGCAAACGAAAATTTTCAGAATTAAGGAGGTTCAAAAAATTCTTTACCTGCTCAAAAAAATTCTTTACCTGCTTACAATGCTCGCTATCGATCGGGCCAAATCCTCGTTTAAATTTAATTTTTTTGAAATTAATTCAATTACAATTGAGATTATCATTATTTCTTAAAATGGGCCTCGACCTCGAAATACTTCAGTTTAATCAGTAAATTTTCAAAATGACAAAGGTTACTTAAAACACAGAATTGAATTTAAACTCACATATTCGATACTAACCGTAAAGATTCTGCTCCTGAAGAAGAATAAGATGTAACCTTGAATAAAACTTTTATCAAATAAGATATTATCTTGATGATGAATACTTAAAAATTTCAAATTAACTAAAAAATATTTTTATCTAAATTTTTAGTATATTTATTTATTATTTAGATTTAATGTCTAAAATTTGACAGATTTGTTCTACTCGATTCAATGTAAATTGAGAAACGTTCTTAATTAACATGCCAGAATCTTTTACGAACTTTCATATAAAATAAATTGATGCAGACCATTTAACTCTGAAAGTTTTTTTAAAATTAATTTTATTTTTTAAATTAATTTTATTATTTAAGTTACATTATTCAATTTTGCTTTTTATAATATAGCGGCATATCATTACACTTGAAAATAAAATACCCTATTTGCGCCGCTGACCAACTTCCACAATCAGGTCACCCCTATCAATACATTCTTGCTTCTGAGCACGTTTAACAAAGACAACCTCATTTAACTTTTTAAAAATTAATGAAAAATTTTCTCAATAAAATTAATTACCAGTTATAAAATCCTTTTCTCGTGATACGCAGACTGGTGCATGGATACGGATAATATCCGGATATCCGCGGGTATCCACGGATACGGACGGATATGGATAGTGTATTTTAAAAATCGGACGGATACGGATGGATACGGATATAATGCTCCAAATCCGCGGATATCCGTCCCTAATTTTCCCTAATTTGTCGATTAAACATCCATGATTAAATTATAAAAATACATTTTGCCAAGAGAAAATAATTATATTCCCAACGCCAGGGGATAATTGATTCTCGCACATGACCCCTAGCCCCGACCCAAAAGTCAACCACGACCCCGGACCACGACATGCCCTGACCGGCAAACCCTGATCACCGACGATCCCGAACCCGAAGGCTCGGGGAGCCCTACTCAGGGCGAAAATTTTGAGAATTTTGGAAGGCCGTAAGCCAAAAAATTCACTTTTAGCTGAGCAAACGAAAATTTTCAGAATTAAGGAGGTTCAAAAACCTACACCAGGCTCGTAACTAGGGAGGGAAGGAAGAGGTTGGAATTCCCCCCTCACGAATGGGGAATAAGAATAAATTTGATGAGGGGATTGGGAAAGAAAGTGAATTTTTTTGGCCTCGGCCTTCTAAAATTCTCAAAATTTTCGCCTGTGGCGCTGAAAATGGAAGATTTTTTGCTTAATGGTCTTCCAAAAATCTCAAAAATTTCGCCTGCGGCGCTGAAAACAACTGGTCAGTTAACCGAATTTTTCGAAAATTTTCAAAATTTTATTTCGGAATTCCGTTCTCTGCCTTTCGATTTTCGAACCTCCGATGTTCACAAGCAAAGTTCGTTATGCTGCATGCAGTTATTACCTCATTATCTAACCATTACTCAAATTTAAATGAATTTGACCATTTTGAAAATTGTGGTCAGGCTGACCATTTAGAGAAAAAACGGATATATCCGCGGATATCCGCGGATGGATATGACTCAAAAGTTGGACGGATACAAACGGATACGGATATTGACCTCACGGATATATCCGGATACGGATAGCAAAATCCGTATCCATGCACCAGTCTGGTGATACGGACATTTTATCAATGTTTTCTTGTTTTATTTGAATGACGTGCTTTATTTTTAGGTATTTTAATTTTATTTATCTCAATATATAATTATTTTAAGACTAGATTAATTCCCCATTCTTAATTTTTTCTTTGACAATCTTCATATTTATCTGTAAATTGTTTTTATTTTGTATTTATTTTGTATTGTTTCATCGTCTTTCTTATTCATTTCACGGAAATTACGATTTGTTATGTTTTGCGCAGTAATGTTGATGAGTTCAACAAATAAAGTTCACGATTTATAAAGATATCATTTATATGTATGTAATCAAATTTTATAAAAAATATTTGTATAGGTTTTTTAATACTAATTATCTAAGTGTTTCTTTTATAATTTAATTTGCATAAACTTGTTTAATGTATTATTTATTTTTCAATAAGTATTATTTTATTTTCAATATTATTTTTAAATAAAAAATTATAAGAATTTTTGAAAATAAAAAATTACCGGTCGAACATCAATATTAAGAGGTTGCGAGATTTTTCGACCTAAAAATTAATTTATTAAAATTTTTGAAACATATTTTGAAATTACTTCTCTTAAAATTTTGAGGACGATTTACAGTTTGACGAGTCACTTTAAGCGTTTGGGCAAAACAAAGAGAACAACATAATAAATAATGTTAATTGTTTAAATAAAGTATTTTCATTATAATAATTTCTCTTAAGTACTATTGAATAGTAAAATTATCTTTTAAAAATTTATTTATTTTGAACATCTTATTTTGCTATATAAATTTAGTATTTTAAAAATTGAACATAATTTAATAATACATTATATTAATCATTAAACTTAAAAATTGACATTGTAAAATATAATGAAATATAATTTTTTGTAAAAATTATAAAAAAGATTTCTACATCTTTTCGAAATAAACGGAACATTTCAAAACGTATCTCTCGTCTAATACTTATTCCGATTCGGAAAAAGATTCGAAAATTAATGATAAATTTTAAGTTTTTAACTGTTGGTTGTCAAAGATTCATATTATAAATATATGTTGTACATCATATGACTCCCAAACTGATTCAGTAGCCTCAAAATCCTTTCAATGATCAAATATTTACTTAAATTAAATATTTTCTATCAAGATCTCCATATTTAATTCTCATTTTTATTTATACAGGGAAACTATTTAAATTTTTATTAAATTACTATATAAATTTGCTAAATCTATTGAAAGAATTTATTTAATAGTCATTGAATAAATTAAATAATTTGCAGTTAAATGAACATTATTATTATTATTATTATTGTTACAAGAGCATCGGCTCTACCAGAGCATCGGCTTTACCAAGACCTTGTTGGAATTTAAATTCTTCTTCTTTAGTGTTGATTGTGCAATATTTCATTATTGATAGCATTCTTTAATGTTGTTTTCACAGGACTTTCAAAATTTAATTCGTTTAATTTATTTATAATATTTTCATTCTTCTTCTTTTTATACTGTATAATGTTTTGTTCGGTGGCGATTATTTGTCTAACTGATTGTTTGAATCTTCGGGACTAAAAATCTTTATCCTTTATAAGCGACTTTGTTTCGTTGATTCTGCGCCATTTGATCGTTTAATATGATGCCTCATTATTTTTTATTACTTTATTTGATTTGCTCTTTCTCAAATTTAAAATTTTTTAAAAACTTTTTTATCACTTTGAATCTTTACGAGCCTCGTATTTTTTACAATTTCATTTAGTTTTTCTGTTGTGGGCCTAGAGGCGGAAATTAAACATTATGCTGAGTTTCAATTAAGATTCTGCATAATTTAAATAATTATGGTTAGTTATTGCAGTTTATTAATTTATAATATTATACATATTTTATATTTTTGATTTTTAAATTTAAATTACCAATAAACTTAATAAAGTTAAATTTTTGGCCGACTTTTTAAATTATCCATAATCCTTGCGAGAATCCGCCCTAACACATTAATCCTTCCATTTCTTTCTATTATAATCGAAATTTTATCTAACACACACGCCCCAATAAAAATCATACGGCGAAGCTTCCACAGGAATAAGTATTTATAGAATATTTATATTTTCATTATTTGGTTATCAATTTTATTTATTTTGTAATTTTGTAAAATTATAGTTCACGTATATATCGTCTAATATTTATAGTTTTATAAATCTCTATTAAATAAAAACGCATCAATATTCAAATAAACTATAATTGGAGCTTTATCAGCTATTTGATAATTATCCATTTTCCTATTCATATCGAAACAAGAATATTTATATTTTCAAGAATTAATGTTAAATTATAATATTTATTATGTAAATTTATTTGGAAAATTAAATTTCCAAACGTTTTGTAACTATCAAATTTGCAATTTTTTCAAAACTGCGAAATTTTCATCCTTTTTTGTTCTTATAATAGAGGAATTTTTAATCATTTCACTAAATCATTTCACTGAATTCATTTTCGTTCAAAAAATTTCTCCAATTAGTTTCGAAAATTCCAACTTCTTTTAGACAACATTTTGATGTTAATGATGCTCAACTTATTTTTACGTTGTTAATTGCTTTTACAAATTAAGAGTTTAATTATTAAAAAATGTATGGAAAACAAAAAAACTATAGTAAATCTATAGATATTCGGTTGAAAACGATATAAATCATTTATTTGTTTAGATCTTTCCTATTACGCACTCTTTTTTGACCTAATATTATACAGTTATTTTAAAAAATATTTGGTTAAATTATTTACTTAGCAATCTAATTTTATTTCACATTTTAAAGATTAGGATTCTTAATTATATTCCAACAGCAATTAATTTTATTATTTAAAATAAAATTTAATATTTATCCAAAATAAATTAAAGTTATTTTAACAAATAAATTTATCAGCAAGTTTTAGTAAATAAGCAATAATTACTATATAAATAATTGTTGCTGTAATATTACAGCAACATATATATGTTATGTATGTTATGTATATGTTATGTATACTATAAATATATATTATCTAGTATACTCTTGTATAAAAATCTCGGATTCAACTAAATTGCTCATATAATCCGCCAATTTTTGGCCTCTGCATATTATGTAGCGAATAAGATCGTTAGCAGCAAAATCACTCATAAATATGATTTACACATCATCTTGTTAATATTATTTCGATCTGATTATTAATTTATCATACATATTTCTTTAACTATAAAAGAACTTTTTTAAATATGTTTGATTTTGAAAATATAAAGTTAGATCAAAAATTTTTTAATTATCTCTAATATAGCTATTACACATTTATTCTAATATAGCTATTACATATTTATTTTGTATATATGTATATTTGTGCCTTTCTATATTAACTCTGACATTTGTTAAGCTACATCATATTCTCAGATAAATAAGAATTAATCCTCAAAGCTGAGACACCCATCGATTAAATCGATGATTGAAATTTTTCCATTTAACTAAATAAAATTTTTCATCATTTTTTATTTTATGATTTAATATTTCTTCTACTTCGTAATGATCCATCTTAAAAAAAATTTTTTTTGTAAATTGGTTGTAAATTCAAAAAATTTTTAAGCGCTAAAAATACCCATGAAATAACAGAAAATGAGAAACATTTTATCATAGAAACATTTTATCATTTTTCATTTTATGTTATATTTATAAAAATATTTCCCTTATTGTTCACGCGGATGATACAATTTTTTCATTTTATTTATATATGTTTTTTATCAGGTGTAGATTTTGTTCAAAATTAAGAACAACGAACCACACAAAACTAAAACCACTCGTCAAAATAGTTAGCTACGCTATATTTATTATTATAATGTATTATTTTTTGTCAAAATTATTTTTTATAACGTTTTTTAAATTATTATTATTCCTAAAGTTAATTAAAAATAATTTTAAACAAGACCTGACTTCGCAAATTTTTGCATATTAAATTTATTTTTTATTTATATTTCATCATTTATGTTTATGCATCAACTTATTTCATAAATTTAGTTTTTATTTTATTTCATCATTTCCGATCGATTAAGAATTAGAGGTTGATTTTTTGTTAAGTATTGTATTAGTTCCAATTTTCTTTCATTTTTACAAAATACTTTATGTAGAATATGTTTTAATATTATGATTTTTAAGAATTTAAAACTAAAATATAATATAACATATATTAAATTAAATTTTAGTAAAATTAATTAAAGGACCTCGGTTTACAAATATCAGACTTTTTTCATCCGAAATAAATTTTTCTGATTATATTTTTTTATAAATATATGTATTACAAAATTAATTTAATATTTAAATTGCGTTTACTATTTTTATGTTGTCTTTGATCTTCAAAATGATTATTTTATTTTTTCTTCAATATTTTCGTGATCTTTATTCCATGGGTTTTTATAATTTTGTTGTTTTGTTCTATGATATGATACTTAATTTTTTCTTTTGTTGTTTTTTTCCGGACGAGGATCTCTCCTTTATATGATTCTTTTAATTTTTGGCGGAGAATTGGGAAAACTGGCGCCGAATAAGCCTTTTCCTAAACTAACTTCAATCAGTTTTTTGATAGTTTTTGCTGCAAATTAAGATTCTCAAATGCGGTTTTGTTATTCTTGGGGACAGATTTATCTATAAAGAAGCAATTATATTAGTTTCTTGATAATGTACTACCTTAATACCGTATTTTTTGTATTAGAGCCCCATGGGGCTCTATTTTTCAACTATCCTCCAAAGTGGGGCTATATTACAGCGTGGGGCTCTAATAGAGCGTGGGGCTCTATTTTTCAACCTATTCTTGAAAATAAGTAATAGGATTTTCAATTATACGGTTAACTATATTTATCCAATCAATTAAAGTTTAATCACAAAAGCAAATTTCAACATTGAGATATTTCCAAATATGATAGTCACGCGTGTACACTAAGGCGCGGTTAAGTGCATCTGAGTTAGATTTAAGGCCGAATTGGAATTTTAATTTGTGGAAGGTTCGAATCCTATCGAGCCTTTGAAGGTTCGATTCTATTTTTCTTCAGTCCGTACGTTTCAATCTCTCGTGAATATATTCCGGTTCAGTCCCATGAAAGGATATAGATGTGATTAAGAAGGTATTTCCATGTTGACTCCGGGCTCCGGGTGGAAAATCAATGGATAATATTATTTCGTTGATTCGTGCAGATTAAAGGGATATCGAGTGATAAGAGGAGTGAGAAGGATATCAAGGTATTAAGCGGGATTTGGGCAGATTATAGTTTTTTGGGCAGATAGAGTAACTCGAAAATGCTCAAACTCGACTTACTCTACTTTATTTCACAGACGAGTCAATTTATAAAATCGGGATTTGCATCTGGATCTGATGCACATAACAATCCCGATCTCGGCCTCGGGATTGGCCGTGATCGGGATCAGGATTTGAAAAACCCGGCTTACTCCCGCCCGATCCCGACCAAGATCCCGATCCCGCTGAACTCTAATCAATCTATGCCTCCAGTGACAGAACCTAACTGGAATGAACTGCTTTGATTTGACTGGAAATGATAGAAAAGGCTGTACAGTATTAAAAATAAATTTATTAACTTAGGTATGTGAAAATTTCATAAAGTGGGGCTTTATTACAGCGTGGGGCTCTAATACAGCGTGGGGCTCTATTTTTCAACTATCCTCCAAAGTGGGGCTTTATTACAGCGTGGGGCTCTAATACAGCGTGGGGCTCTAATACAAAAAATACGGTAATTTCTATATCTGACTCGTCATCATTCTCATCTACGCACTTTTCCTATTTTAGCTTAAATTTATTATATTTTCAGATACAAAATTAAAGGTTAAAAAATATTTTACAGTCATTTTTCGATGTTTGAACTGGCAATTGGCCTGCACCATCTTCGATCAACATTTCTATTGTTTTTGCAGCATGTTGAGCATTCTCAAGTGCTGAAAATTTTACTATATCTTCTCCGAATTTTGATTTTCTTTCTTTTGGACGAATTTCATCTACAAAGCAAGGTTGTAATTTAAATCTGGTTGTAATTTAAATATTTACTTACTTTCGTTAATTTGAATTTATTTTAATTAATTCTATTTTCATATTTAAATCAATATTTTTGCTACGAAAGCTTTATTCATTAATTAATTCTATATTAAAAATATTAGTGAAATAGTTAAATAATTTTAACTTTTAAAAAAGATTGATACCAAAAAATCATTTAATAATTCTCCAACTTACGATGATTTATCATTATTTGAATAGTATATAAATATTTTGATTTTATAAAAGAATTATGACAAATTAATTTTCTTGTCGTCTGTGTAGTGGCTATGTTGAATATAATTTGGATTTAATTTATTTTAATAATCAGATTGCGTCTTAAATAAACTTCTTTAAATATATCTTAATTTTTGTATTTAATTTTAATTTCGGCCTAATTCAAACAAAAAGAAAAATATTTATTTATTTAAAATTTAATATATACAACTCAATACAACAAAGAACAGCCAAAATAAAAGAAAAATTTTTCCTCTATAAAGGAAAAATGATTCACAAAAAATTTATATTAAAAGTTAAAATTAATTTTTTAAAAATATGTATAAAAATTAAAATTAATTATTCCGCCAAAATATTGGCTGAACCCGATATGCTTTTTAGTTTTAATTAAAATTTCATAAAATTATAGTATACGTTTGCTTTATATTCTATAGAATATTGAATTTGAGTTTAAAAGTTACTTTCTATGTTTAGGTAATTTCAAATTAATCTGCGGTATAATAATATTACTTAGATTATATACGCTACATCTTTGTGTGATTCTAAATATTTATAATAATTGCTTATATTTCATATATGTTCTATTAAAGGATCATTTCAATTCTTTACATTTATCTTGTATTTTTTTAATATTTGTTTAATTACTAAATATGAAAATAAACACAGGCCCAAAAATTTTTCTTGATAAAAAGGCGAAATTCGTAAAAATATCTAGTTAATTGTGAGATTTTTGGTGATATTAATAGTTTTTTGTGAGTTAATTTTGAAAATAAATTACTAACTATTTAATTTTATATTAAAATTAAATTACCTGTAACGAAGCCCAGGCGCTCTCGCTTAACTACCACCCTAATAGTTTTTTAACCTCTTTTAAGTGTTTTGTTTATATAAATTTTATATTTGCGTTATAAATCAAAAACTCAGCGCAGATTTTCACGAGTTTGTCGGTTAATTAACAAACACAAAAAATTTTCTCCCAACTTTTTTAAACAATTTTCTCCTAACTATTGCAAGCAAACAAGAACCGAGCTTGTCGTTTCACCAATACTTTTAACTCAAATTTTACATATTGCAACAAAATATTTCCTTTCGTAAAATAATAGAAAAAACCCCAATTAAACGAATTGGCATTTTTATCAATGCCTAAAGCTTATAATAAAAAGAACTCGATTATCTTTAATATTTATATTAATATAAGAAATTATTAATACAAAATATTAATTTTAAAATTTAATTTTCTATGTTCATTTATGTTTAATGAAATAATATTCTAGTTAATATGATTTTTATGCAGGACATTGCATGAATTCTAAAAAGATTGTAGTGTATCAAAAATAATTTTATTATATTAAATTAATTTAAAAACTAACCTTAATGTGTTTAAAATTATTATATATTTTATTATAATTAGTGTTCGGCACGGTACGGTATACCGCGGTATTTTTCCCGGTATACCGCGGTATTTTTTTCCGGTATACCGATACCGATACCGTACCGGTCAAATTTTGAAAAAACGGTATTTTTCGGTATCGGTATTTTTTCGGTATACCGATACCGAATACCGGAAAAGGTCATTTGCCGAACACTAATTATAATCATATAATAAGCAAATAAATAATAATAATATATCATTTGTTATTATTTATGAGTATCGTTACATAAATAAAAAATGACATATTCTTATCATAGTGATTTACAAAAATTAATTCCTTAAATAAAAGATTTTATACAAAATATTTTACAACAATGTAATTAGTGTATTATAATTATTATTGCCGCACTAGAACATCCTTACCACGAAAACAGGTTATTTTAAATTAAAAATAGGGCTTGACACATATAATGGCAATTATATCAATGGCAATTATAAATTACTGTTCCTCGATACCTGTTCATTTATGAAAACTTTAAATATAGTTTTATATATATTTAGGATTCAAAAAGTAATTAAAATAAAGATAACTGTGAAGAAACTTCTAATATGGAATCAGACTTTTAAACTTTTTTGTATGTTTACAGGCTTATTTGAAGAAATCTTTAATTTGAACAAAAATAAACAAAATAAAATTACTTTTCTAACAAAAATATAATTTTCATTATTAATGAATTGGCATGTAATTTATGTATATAATTTATTTCTCACGCACTTTATATACTCATAAATTTAATTTAATATTTGTAATTTAGCCATATTACTAAAAAAATTTTTATTCAATATCGAAGAATTGCGCAGTCGGTTCGAAGGACCGGAAGGATTGGATGTAACAACATTGAACAAACTTTTAAAAACGTTAATGGATTTGCATATGGCTTCTGCAATTCATTTTTTTATTCATTGTTTATAGTTGCTATGAAAGTAGAAATCATTGCAGGATATTTAGAATTTTAATAATATATATTAATAAAAATCACAATTATAAATTTGTTACAATTTTTACTTATTAATTACTTTATAATGGATTTTCATATTGTTTTCGCAATAAATTTTATTTTTATTCATTGCTTATAGTTGCTTCAAAAGTAGAAATCATTGCTTGATATTTAGAATTTTGATAATATATATTAATACAAATCACAATTATAAATATATTTTTGGCTTAAAACATATATTAATATTTTTTTGTTTCACATATTATTTATCTACATTGGTTTCCTATTTTTTAAACTTTTTAAATATTATATTATTATTATAATTTTTTTTCTTTTTATTTGTTTTATTTTGTAAATGAACATTTAATATGACACGATTATGAATAAAGCAACAGTAGTTTGTAATGTGATTAGCACACTTATTTATTATTTAATACTTATAAATTGTTTGTATCCTATCTTTAGCTGTTCCCGGGTATCTAAATGTGTTTATTTTATTTATTTTAGAATAAGGAAATTTATTCAATAAGAAATTTATTAGAAATGTTTATAAATGACATATTTATCAATAGTAAAGTTCCGAATTTACACGACTAATGTAAATCGTCACTTCATTTACATTAATTTCGAAAATTTTTAATAAAATAATTACGTGTTATTTCATTTTAAGGAAAAGAACAATTTTAATACTTCTAATCAGACTAAAAATTATTGCTAAATTTTGTTTATTTAATTTTAATGAAGAAAATTTAGGTTTATTTATATGAATACATATTCTCAAGTTTCATATGAAGTTTCATATGTATGTGCTTCATATGTATGTGAGCAATAAGTTCATATGAAACATGTATAATATTATATATAATGTTTGCATGGTATATGCGTAAATACACCCTGCGTCGTGTGAAGGCGAAATCTTCAGATTGCGCTATTCCATTTCTTTAGATAAATAAACTTTTACTTTTAATCATTATGCTATTTTTTACCTTTTGAATAATCTATAAATGTTTAGATGTCTTTTTAATAATCTATAAAATGTTTAGAAAATTTTGATAACATGTGTTGTAAAATCACTAATCAAATAGATTTGTTTATTATACATATAATAATATATGTATATTTTAATTACTATAAGAAATATTCTATTTATTGTTAGATTTACACATTCGATTATTCGAAAGCTATTTTTGTTGCTGTTGTTCTACTTCAATTATTTCTCCTTCTTCTAATTCTTGATGATTCATGTCTAAAATACTTAATGTAAATGCTCGAATTATTAACATCGCTCTAATAAAATAATTAACGATTTTGATCAAATGACCTACAGATATTAGTTTAGCCATTTAGTATGACCAATTGAATTTTTAGTTATTCAATTTATTTAAAAATTATTTTAGAATATTTTTACTAATTTTTAATTCTTAACATCAAATTCTATAAACTATATAAACTATTATTAATATTTTTATACTTTTTTAATATGATTTTAAAAATAATATTTTCAAATATATAATAATTTAAATAAAAAAATATATACATATATCTTTACTTTGAAATATTTTTTACTGTTTAAATTAGCAACATGCAGACATACTCTATCATTTTAAATCGATTAATTAATTAATTAATTACTAATCGGATGGATTTATACACAATTTTATTTTTTCTGTAGAGAATTTTTTTCGGTCTATACAAGGAAGAAAGTACTATCACCAGTACGATTGTTGCGAAGGAGCCAGTTTTTGATATCAGTTGAGCCTGCTTTGATGAAGAAAATACCATGGAACAAGAAAATAAATAAAAAAAATAACAAGAAAATACCAAAATACAATAGTTAAATCGTTCGTATGTATATTTTTGTCAATCTTAGATAAAAAATTCAAAGAATTCATCTCAATACCACATTTTTTACAAACTGCTTTTCATTTTTTCCAAATTTTCTTTTGACTGAATTGATATTATAAAGTAATAATAATTATTATACTAATAATTGGCAAACGTATCAAATTTAAATTATTTGATTTCTATTATTTTGCTAATTATACATATTTTTAATTTTAACATTGAGTAATTATATCGATAGATTTTATTTTCATAGATTTTTTCAAGTAAAATTATTAAATTAAAACTATTTTATCTACGTATAAGTAACTTTGAATTATTAATGTGAATTATTTTATTTTCAATATTCATAGATTTAAAATTTTATTATTCCTAAAAAGATGGAATAATACGTGTAAAATTTATATAAAAATAAAATAAATAATTATTATCAATAAATGTCCTATGTCTATAATAAATATACAGGCTTATTCACAAAAATTATATATTTATTAAATGATATACAAAAATGAAATAGGTATATACTGTTTACAAAAAAAATATATTTACGAAAATGATATAGATAGGTAGAATAAAATAAGAATTTTTCAGCATCTATCTATACGTACCGAAATAAATTGCTAAGTATGAACATATAATTTTCTAAACTGGAGGGAAATATCAAGTAAAAAATAAATCAACTATAAATAATGATTTAGATTTAATATTAAATAAACGCAACAATAAAGTAATTAATGACATTTAGTCATTGCAGTTGACTAAACTACATTTTGGATAATACAGGAAAGGGAGAATTTTTAGATTTATTAAACAGCAGTATCTTCACTAATAAATTGCCAATGCTGATTTTAAATGCCGATAATTGCCTAGTTTAAGGTTTCAAACCTGTTCTACTACATCTGAAATTTCTTTAATACTAATAATTCAAGAATTCGACAACAATTCAGTAGTCGTACGGCCTTGTAATTTTTCAAGCATTCGATTTACTAAATTATGGTTGATTTATTTAACTATTTTTAATTAGTTATTATTATTTTTTTAATAAAAAACTACTAAGCACACAATTTATTTTTACATTTTTTTGCTTATATAATCAAAAATCTTTTCATCATTTAATTATTAATCATGTAATTTTCCAGGAGCATTTATCGAAACAACTTTAAATTTAGAAAAGTATCTAGACTTTTAATACTTATAATATTATTATGTTTTAAGTACTGTTTATTAATAAATATCTAGATTATTCGGTTACAACAATTTTTGGATAGGAGATTTGACAAAATCACTGACAATGTTTTCATAAACTAAAAAATTATTTAATATCAAAAACAAATACTTTTATTTGAAATAAATACTAAAAATAAATAAAAATCTGATGGAGTTCCCAAAACTAAAAATGGAGTTAATTAAGAAACGGTTTTGTCTTTACAACTCAGACAACAAAAACAGAATTATCTTCTAATGATCTACGAACTCTTTGTTTTTGTACTGGATGTGTGATATAACGGACGCTGTAAAAAATTTTTTCTGGTATTAGTGTACGTTGGATTGTTCGAAATTTGATTTCTTATTCTGGACATGGATTTTTTGATTGACAGTTATGAATATAATTTTTTTATTGTACACTTCAATATTTTTATAGCCACGCCATCTATAATTTTTTATAATTATTATTTCTTTCATAGGTTTATTAGTATTAAAAAGCTTATTTTTATAATTGTAATATAACAAATAAATAGTAAAGATTTAATTATTTATGTACTTATTCATTAAACAGCTCTTTGCAAGATTACTCAATAATATTATTTCGTAATTTGTATTATACGCAATCGAATATATTCGCCGGACCCTCTATCTGTATTGTATATTAACGAACAGAATAAATCAGGCATATAATAACCAAATTCAACAACAGCATATCCAACTTGTTAGTGGAAATAATGGGATCCCACCAGATGTTTTGGCACAAGTAAAAAATATTTTTTAATTATATTGTTTACATAAATAATTATAAAATTTATCATTAAAAAATTTTTTATGAATTTTTTTAAATTCAAATAGTAAAAGTTCAACAAGTAGTAAAAGTTCAACATCAAATAGTAAAAGTTCAACATAGTAAAAGTTCAACATAAAAATTAGAAAAGATCTGTTTTAAATTATTAAAATTAGATCATAACAAGAATTTCAAACTAAACTGGCCCTATTAAATTATTTATAAAAATTTTAATTTAAAATTTATTAAAATATATAATATATAATATAAATATATTATACAAACGTGTAAAACGTCCGATAATGAACAAAGTAATTTTAAAATAATACTTTGCATGATACTTTCATTAAAATGCAAGAATAAAATTTCAATTGCAGTATTATTTGCATACAATAAAGATAAAAATCAAGAATCAGAATCAATTATAAATATATTACATGTGATTATAAAAATAAATTCCAAATCATAATATACTTATAATTAATATAATTTAATGTAATAATAACTATTCAATGATAGATTTTCTGAAATAATTTTTAAAAAACAATGGATACATATGTTATTAAAAGTTGTTGTGTGAATTCGAATAATTCTTACAACAGTTACAAGAAAATATACATATTTATATTTAAAATTACTTTATTTCTGGAAAAAATTTTTTTCAGTCCATAATTTTTTATATAATTAAATTGTATTAAATGTAATAATCTATAAATTGTGTATATATTAATTTTAATGAATTTTAATGAATATTAAATTTTGTTTATAAATTTGTAATTATAATTTAATCGCCAACATAATTCAAATTGAAACGAACATACGTGAAATTAGCTGAATGTTTTAAAGAAAATTTCAACGTATTTTAGAATGTGTTGCTTGTTGGGACTAAATAAATTTCAGGCGTATTGAGTTGGAGTGAAATTGTATTGTTTTTAATTTATAGATGTTTTGATAGAAAATTTTTTTAAATTCATCCGAAAATAATATAATTTTAATTATTTTTGCTAAAAATGAAATTTTTTAACTTTAATCATCAATAATGAAATCGATTTTCTTATAGTTTCTGTAAACTATATATTATTTACAATCTGCTTTTAAGCAGGATCAAAAATTGTAGCAGTAATCGAATTGCTTGCGTTGCTATTTTATAGATATTTCGAATATTTTCATATTAATATGTTTTTATAAATAGAATAATACTATTTTTTAATTTTTACGTTAATTTCAATTTAATATTATATTTTCTGCCTGATAACTTTTTAGTGATTTTAATCTTTTAACCTAAGTGAGACAGCATACAAACCCTTTTTGGTATCACGACTTTTGCGCCGAGAACATTTGCGCCGCGACTTTTGCGCCGCGACTTATGCGCCGGGCGACTTTTGCGCCGCGATTTTTGCGCCGCGACTTATGCGCCGAGCGACTTGTGCGCCGCGACTTTTGCGCCGGGCGACTTATGCGCCGCGACATTTGCGCCGCCCTTATTTAAAAAAATAATATCTTCAGAGGGACCTAATTATAGTGTACTCCTTAAAAATGGTATCCAGGATCTGAAGGAATTTCAGGAAGTACAATATTTCGGAAAGTACAATAGCCCCCTAAAATAAACCGACCCCCTAGAGGAAGGTTGAAAAATAAACCAACCCCCTAGAGGGGTCATTTTCAAAGAACTTGACATATTCGGATCAGGATTTTTGGTCTGTTACCCCTAAACAGGCATGATTCTCTGCCAGAAGCGGGTGCACTATAGTGTAGGGGTCGTGTCCAGATATCCTGATCTAAAAAAGGCCGGATAGCCGAAAATTTTAGGTCGGATATCGGATCCGGATATTGATATCCGAAGACCTCCAACTATCCTACATCTTCTATGGTGAGGTCCGGCTGTAGTTTTTCATAATTATTAATGATAGTGGCGGCGCAAAAGTCGTCCGGCGCAAAAATCGCGGCGCAAACGTCGCCCGGCACAAAAGTCGCGGCGCAAAAGTCCCCAGGCGCAAAAGTCGCTCGGCGCATAAGTCCCGTCGCAAAAATCGCGGCGCATAAGTCGCGGCGCAAATGTTCTCGGCGCAAAAGTCACGGAACCCACTTTTTTAGTGTTTTGAAGTTTTTGAGTGTTTACTCTTTATTTATTATGTCATAGGAAATATATTTTCTAATACTTCCATTTTTAAATTCAATTTATTTTATTCAACAATTTTATTTGACAATTTAAAAATTTATCTGGGCAATTTACAATTTCAATAAATTTTATGTACTAATATAAATTTTTTTGACTTATTGATTAAATTATTCAAATAATTATATTATTTACTATTTCTTTGGTTATACACAATAACATTTAGCATAACATAATTTATGCTAGTGTTATTTTTAAAGAATCTAACATTAATTTATTCATAAAATTTATAATTTTTAGTATATATTTATCTTTACTAGAACTTTTTCAAAATACATTTTCTGAAGTCCGGCAGTCATTTTGCCAGATGGGATTGCGACTCTTTCAGCGGTTAAAAGAAGCCAAATCATTTTAAAGATCCTAACATAATAATAATGATAACTTGCTATAAAAAATTAAATTTATTGAAATTTATCAGCAAAAGTTAATAAAATATGTTTTAAAGTATATAGAATAATTTTGGAAACAACAATTTTCTCGACACACCTTTCTATTGTTGGCATCATTCAAGGACTTAGTAAAACGTCATATTGCGGCAAAAATTCGATCTTATCTCTCGCAGATAATTTCTATATACATATACATTTCATTTATTTTTTCTTGAAAATCTTTTTCTGATATTCATTTGGTAATTCAATTCATTACATTACATGCTTTTTATGATTTCAATCTTAGATAATTTATTACTAGCTTTTAGATTTGTTACTAGCTTTTAGATTTATTATTAATCTTTACCAAAAGTATTGAGTCATACAATTTTTAAATAAATTTATTAGTAAAAATTTCATGATAATATTAATCATCATTTCTAATTTCTGAAAATGGCTTTTAACAATTATTTGTTTTCCTGCATAACTGTAGTACCAACATTTTCCATTTAGAAAACTATAGTAGGTAAAGCCAGAATTATAAAAATTTAATGAAATTTTTCAAATCTTTTTCCATTTTTTAGTTTTTCCAACTATTAATTTAATTTATCATTATCTGATTTTTATTAATTTTTTAGTTAATTGATTTATATTTGTATTATAATAAATTTTTTATATAAACGGGAAAAATCTATTTAAATCGGACTAATGGCCATTTGGATAGAATTTTGTACTTATCAATTAAAGTCAATGAATATATTAAAAAATTTCTGTTTTTATAATCGGCAAAAATTTATTTTAGAACTTAATATACACAGCAGTCTCAATGATTACTTTATTAAAAATTATTATTTGACGTAGAAAGGGCCAAAAGTAGGTACTTGTGGAAGAAATGATTTAAAGTGAATTTTGTAAGAAATTTATTAAAACATATTTTAATTATTGCTAGAGCTGTTTTATGTATTATTTTGTCAATTGCTAATTTGTATTATGTTTATATTATAAACTATTATCTTCCTCTAAGGTTAGTACCGGGTTTTCTTATATTTACAATTAAAAAATTAATTTGTTTATAAGTTAGAAAAAATATAAATAATAAAATTAATTTTTTCAGATATTTCTAATACTTTTGTATAAAATTTTAAATTGATATTGTTCTGATTAATTAATTTATTTATTTGAATACTTATAATATGTAAATCTTTTCAATGAATTAATAATTATTTTTAAGTGTACTTTCTTCATTAAGCTGACCAAAAATAATATTATTAGAAATAAATTCAATAAGCCAAATTTGTTGTTGAAATAATTGAATAATTTGAAGAAGATTGTTGGGATAAATAAAATGTACTTTATTTTTTCCATCAGTGCATAAAGTTCCATTTTGTTTCTTGGTTAAATTAAATATTATTGTTTTTTTAATTTTTTATTCGAATTTCGCCTTTATTAAGATTGTTTTTCTCTTTTTTTGATTTTTCTTTATAAGAACTAAGTTTTATTTTAAAATATTTTTTAATTAATTGTTAAAAACTCCTCTCAAAAGGATTAGAAATGGTCAAGCACTAATAAACCCTAATTTCTTTGTCTTCTCCTTTACCCCTTTCATTCTGATTAGAATGGTCAAGTAAAAATAGACGTATATGCCCTTTTTCTCCGTATCGAAACATAACAGGTCGAAACATAATTCGAACGAGTTCGGAAAGCTTAGTTGAATTAGTGAATGTCTAAGTTTTCAATTAACTAAGAACCGAGATATAGGGCTCGAGATTGTCATTTGCATCAACCGTTTTCCCTTTAGGAGAGCGGGTGAAATGAGGCCGCAAGGGTCAAAACATTCAGCGATAGTTGCTAGTACTTTTCTTTTTGTCCATTGCTTTTCCTCAGTCATTTTTGGTACAGGGAGTTTTAAAGATAGTGCATCATAGAATGTATCCCAAATTATTCCTAGTATTTTTTGTTTAGCGCTTGAATGTAAGTTCGTTGTTCTCGCTTCTATAGGAAGCTTATCAACAGGTATAGCATTCAATTGTTTGATCGCATTGGTAAATATTTCACGAAAGTTCCATCCGGCTTCCTGAAATATTTTTCGCGCCTCCAAGATATCCTTTCCAACATCAGATTTTTCTTCGGCTCCGATTAGGAAGTTATCGACGTAACCTGCCTTTTTTAATTTATCAGCAGTTGAGCTATCATATTTTGCTAAATGATAGTCTACCGTCATTCCTAAAATGGAGGGAGAACAATTAACGCCAAAGGTTACTCGGGCATATCGGAATATTTTCAAATCCTCATCATTTTGAGACGAGGCTGGTTTTTTAACGTCCTTAACCCACAGAAATCTAACGCAATTTCGGTCTTCTGGTCGCAAGCTTATTTGCAAAAAAGCTGCTTGCAAGTCTCCTGCTATTAGATACGTGGGCAGACGACATCGCATAAGTAAACCGCATAAATCTTGTATTGTTACGGGGCCTTGGTGTAGACAATCGTTAAGAGAGGGATTGTCCTTCCGGCTTTTTCCGCTTGCATTAAATACGATCCGGAATTTTGTAAAAGTTTTATCTTCTCTTACAACCGGAAAGTGCGTCAAATAGTGGATTTGTCCACCATCATCTTGGTTTCTTGGTATTTCTTCGATGATTCCTTTTTCCACTTGGTCCGCGAATGTCTGTTCATAGAGCGCCAAATGATGTGGATTTTTCTTTTGTTTATCTTCTATTTGATTTAAAAGCATCGATTTAGCCATTCGGTAATTGCTAGGCAGTTTTGGACAGGGTTCTTTCCATAACCAGCCAGCTTCATACCGTCCATTTTTAAAGGTTAATTTCGATTCAAATTCATTCCTTATTTTTTCATCTAATTTTTGATTAGATATATCATTTATTCCTATACTGTCTAAGGAATATAATTTTTCTAATTTATCCTCTAAAGTGTCATTGCCAAACTCATCCTCTTCGGTAATAACAACATTTGACCTATCAATTGAAGGAAAATTTTTATTGTTAGAAATTTGTCCTTTTCCTCCAATTATGGGACCAATTGCGCTATCAGCGAGCCAAAGTCCACAATTTAATTTTTTCTTGCGAACTAAGTTTAGATCAAAGAAGTATTCCACCCCTAATAAAACATCAGGCTCAACTAAAGAATGAGGTATTTTATTAGATTTTAGATCTATATCATTTTCATCTTCAGGTGTTAAAACTGCAGGCATTTGAGAAATCAAACTGTTCAAATTGTCTAACTGGCCAACTTCAACAATCATTTGCCCTTTGGAATGTTTTTCTATTTCTAATCTGAATATTTCCGCATTAAATTCAATCACGGGAGAACGATTAGCTGGAAAAGGTTGGATTCTTTGAACTTCTTTTTGAGAAGTTTGTAATCCTAACTTTTGAGCAATTCCCTTCCTGATGTAAGATTTCTGCGAACCACAGTCGATGAAAACGATTCCTTTAAAATTTTTGTTTGGATTAGATGGATTGAATAGAACAGCTTCTCGGCAAAGTAGTATTCTTTTTTGTCGAGGCTTTCGTAAAATAGCAGAATTTTGTAAAACTTCTCCTTCTATTTTAATATTATTTTCTTTATTTTTGTAAGTTTCTTCACATAAAGCTGTGTTGTGTTTTTCTCTGCAGTGAAAACATTTAATTGGTTTTTTACAATTTCCTCCATGTTCGGGTTTTATGCAAAGTAAACATCTTTTTAGTTCGATTAATTTCTTGCGTCGATCTTTAGCGGAGTTAATTTTTCGACATTCATCTCCCCAGTGGTTTTTCTTTCCGCAAAATATACAAGGGTATATTGGTGAACGTCTCCCCCCTTCAATTTTGTTTTTATCTTTTTCCTTCTTATTTTTTTACTTCAACATTAGCAAGAGTTCTATTTAATTCTTTTTCTTTATTTTTGTTTGAATTTTTTGGTTCACTTCTATTTCCACTTTTTTCAGGTATTTTTCCATGAATTGAAAGGACTATTTCTTCCTTTTCAATCACTTCCCTGAGTGCTTTTCGAAATGCTTCAGTGTTCCAATTTATATTCATTGTTTTTGCTAATGCCTTCTTCGTTTGCATTTCCCTCAAAATTGGTATAGTAAGTTTTTTTTCTAAACTCATCCAAACTCCTTGACCATTTATATTTTGATCATTATTTTCCAAGAGTCGGCATATCCTTTCAAGTTCTATTGCAAACCTTCTACAATCTTGAAAATTTTGGCACACAGCTAAATTTTCAAGTTGTGAATGTAGATTTCTCGTATAGTCTTCTTCATTGCCATACTTCTGTTTAAGTAATTCGATAGCTATATCGTAATCAGTTAATTTTAATCCAGCTATTAACTGTTTTGCTTCTCCAATAACACACTGTTTGAGTACAGCATGTTTAACTTCATCGTTTCCTTCAGCTTCATGAACTGTAGCATTATAGATTTGCCACCATTCCGGCCAATCTATATGCTTTCCAGAGAATTTCGAGAGTTCTTGTCTCGGTGGTTTAAAGCTAAAACCAAACGACTTTTGGCCGTTGGTATTATTCATCGTCAGATTCTTCTCTTTCCTTTCTTCTCTTCTTTTAATTAATTTTAATTTCCTTTCTGATTCTTTTAATTTTCTAAGCCTTTTTCCAGCTTCATTTAATGTATCATCAATTTTATATAGATTAGTCGCTTCATCATAAGCCGCTTCATTTAGTGGTTTTTCAATTTGAGTACTTCTTTGTATTAGAGATGACCATTTATTATTTGCCTCTTTTAAATCATTATAGGCGTCCGTCATCTCTTCTATATCATTATTTAACAAATCCAGTGTTTCACAAACTTCTAATAGGTAGTCTGGATTTTCTTCTTCCTCCGGTTCTTTTGGAACCGGCTGATCCAAGATTATCTGTATACTTTCAGCCGCTCTTTTTGTAGCGGATTTTAAAGGCTTACTCATCTTTATTTTTATTAAATTTTTCTTTTTAATAAATTTTTATTTCAAAATTTATTTTTAATAAATTTTTCTTTTAAAATTTATTAACTTACAAATTTTTTTTCCCAACAATTCTTAAACAATTTTTCCAATAATTTGACCAAATTTTCAATAATTTGAATTAAAGTAGCACAAAAACTTTTTTTTTTGTTGTTTCCACAATAATTCAAATCGTTGTTTCCACAATTAGAATTAATTAATTTCTTTTTAATTAATTCGATTAATTTCTTCTAAAATTAATTAATTTCTTTTTAATTAATTTTGATGAATTTTGTTGTTCGGTTGTCGTTTTAGGCTTGAGCCCCCATGTCAAAAGAAATAGGATTCTTTGGTTTCTTCTGATTTAAAATTTCTTCCTTGGAAATTTTAGTATAAATTCTTTTGAATTCCTCTTTTTGGAATTTTAATATAAATTCAATTTAATTAAATTTTTAATTTTTATCCAACAAAATAAATTAATTTAAAGCTAAAACAATTTTAAAAAATATTGGACGATTAAAAGTAAGAGCGAAGACTTTGATTTTTGTTGTAAGAAAGAATACTTTTATTTTATTTGTAAGAATATAAGAATGAATACAAAAAGGCTGTTTAGTGATTTATTTTATAACAGCAAAAAGAGATGGAGTTTTTAGTGTAATAGCCATTTTTTATTATAAAATGGCAAGATGAAGAATAAATGGAAGAGGAACAATTTATGAGTAATTGAAACGATAAAAGGGAGCATTAGAAAAATGAATAATAAAATTAAAGATAAATGTTTAAATGTAAGGGGTTTTATGGAAAAATCAAATTTTATAGATTTTTATCTTTAATTTACATTTTAATCTTCTTCGGTCTTTCGACGTTTTTTCTTCGACATGGCAATAGTCGAAACAACCGAAGCTGCTAAAAAGTCTTCCATTTTTGCGCCGCAGGCGAAAATTTTGAGAATTTCGGGGGTCCTTAAGCCAATTTCTTCCAATTTTTGCGCCGCAGGCGAAAATTTTGAGAATTTTTAATGTGAAATTTAATTTTAACCAAAAAGTCTATTTGTAAGTACGTACATACAAATAAGTACATTTTTAATTTTGGAAGTACGAAGGTCGATTTGTAAGTACTGTACTTCCAAAATATGTACGAATCCGAACCCTGATTTATAGTAGTTATTTTGCTTCCGAAAATATTTTGGATAATATTTGAGTCGAAATTTTTTTGAAAAATTTTTGTCAAAATTTTTATAAAAAAATTTTCAAAAATTTTTGACCAAAAATTTCATAAATTTGAAAATTTTAACCAATTTTCGGCAAAATTTTACAAAAAATGACGAAATATGGATAAAATATGGAAAATATGGACGGAACGCCTAAATATGAAAAAATATGGAAAATTATGGATTTATAACTCAAAAACGGCCTTATCACCATATGCTAAAAACATGTTTTTTTGACGTTTCAGAACTTAAAGAGTTCAGGAAAAAAATATGATAATCCATATAAATCACATCCCTATTTATAACTTGCTATATAACAACATACACTTTTCTATTTGGCAAAGTGCTGAATTCTTTGAATTAATTTATTACTTTATTAATTTATTTATTTGTTATTAATTAATTTATTACTTTCATATTAAAAAAATTAAATGTTTCTTCAAATTATGCTTTTGCCTTTTTTAAATAATTGATTTAGATTTAGAAACAAAAAATTTATAAAAAATATTAAAAATCTGTAGTTATTGATTAACCTGATATAAATACTGTCAATATCTATTCCTACCGTGCAGCATGACATTGGATTAATATCGTTAAATTTCAAGCCTGGCATATAGTAATTTTTTAAAAAAATAACGTTAAAATTAATGGACTTTCTTTCCAAATTTTGTAAGCTAGTTTAGTTCGTCAAATAAAGAAATATTACTGAATAAATTTAACTAAAAATAGAATAGATGTAGAGAAAAGAATCAATAGGTGTGTCCCATTAGGCAAACTCTTTTTCGGAAAACAGTTACTGTGTGGACCTGCCTTATATTTCTTATATTGATAACATAAAAAAAGCGTTTTGAAAAGTTGACCTTTTGAACTAGAAATTGCGAGAAGTAAAGCTCAAATATCCTTTTTGGGTGTCAATATAGTATAGCATTCAACTAATATAGTATAGCATAAATATATTATTCAATTATTTTAAAATAAATAATTAAAATAATTTTTTAAAAGAATAACATAAATTTATGAAAGATTGGCAAAATTAAAGACACTTTGGAGTAGCTACGTCTCATATATATAATTTGATATAAATATTGGCCGAATAAATATGTTAACCCTCGACATAATGAGAGAAGTTGCTATATCTGGTTCTGATCTTGCATAAAGTCAATTTGCTAATTTAATCTATAAATATAAAACATCAAAAAAAGCTGAGAAAATTTTAGATCTAAAACCATAATTAAATCTTAATTTAACAAACATGATTAAACTTCTAAAAAGATATTGCTAAAGGTTTGAAAGTATAAATTATATTTAGAAATACTTTGGGAAAAATAAGGTCTAGGCGGCGGTCGGCAATGTCGATAAATCGACAAAAGAACATATGTATATACAAAATTTCTTCTTAATGTATGTTTTAAAAATCTTAACATATATAAAAAATATAAATCTTAACTTAACATATATTATCAAAATTTAAAAAATTCGATAATTTATCTACATATATTATTATTAATTACCAATACATTTCAAAGTACATTTCATTGCTGATAATGAATGATTAATGATAAAAATTTTTGTAAGGCATTTAGATAGAATAAGTATAAGTGATGCTTCTAATATTTATATTAATTTTATTTTTTTAATAATATAATGTAATTTATTTGTTTAGAATAAAACGATTAATTAACAATTTTCTTTACATATTTTTCTAAGATTAAGGTAAAATATATTAGATAAATATTACTTAAATTTATTGTCTTCGCCTATTTGTAAAAAGTATGATTTATTTGTTATTACACAATTTTTTATAATTTTTCTTTGAGAAGCAAAGACTTTTATCTTGGATTAAAGATAAGATACCATGCGATGGTTTGAAAATTTCACTTCAAAATGAAATGATGGAATCAATTAATATTTAATTCATTTAATATATATAATGAGATTATATATAATTTTTTATGATCAACCAAGTAAAACAATTTTTAAGAAAAGAATGTCAAAATAATATTAAAAAATTGAGAACAAATAAAAATAAAAGCCCTTATATGCGCTAAAAATGTAAAAAAGTAAAATAAGTGGAAAAAACACTTTAAACACAAAAAATATAGTAACTTGAACAATAATAAGTTTGGAAAAAAAACTATTGTAAAGTGTGAAAAAATTATAAAATTATTTCAAAAACTATAACAATTATTTTAAAAAGTATATATACATATCTTTTGGGTTTAAACAAATTGTACCTGCAATCCATGTCTACATATCTAAAAAATCCATGACTAAATTCAAACACAAATTATATTCTATGACACTATAATACCATAAAATTTACAAAATCATCAATCAATTTCTTTTTATTAAAAAGAATTTTTGTAACTAATAAATAATAAAATTTCTAACAGTTAATAATTTTTATTATTACAAATAATTACATATTACTATTACGTCACTCGACGAATGTATGCTTAATGGAACTAAATTTTCGGTAACATTAAAAATTTTACATGTCTTGATCTTTCAAATTATTACTAAAGTATTAATTCTAATAAAACTTTAGATAGGTGAATTAATTTGAAACATTTGAAAAAAATAATTTAAACATGTAAAGCAAAAGTTTTAAGAAAAAGTAAGATTTTAACAAAATTTAATTTTCTATATAAATAGTATGTTCTTAAAATATATTTTTAAACACAAAAAATCCATAAATTATAATAATTGTAATTAATTAATGTAATTAATTAATTGTGTAATAATTTGTAAAATAAATAACCGATCGAGTAAATAATTATTATTTAAATATTAATTATACTATGATAAAGCTGAAAATACTAGTCAAAAAAGCTGAAAATACTACATTTTATGAAAATATTAATTATATAAATAAACATTATATAAAATAATAAATCATTTTAGTGAATTTTAAATATGGGAATAAAATTAAAAATTATATAAAATAAAAATTTATTATGACAATTTTTTATTCCGGGAGAGGCCTAATCCAAGGCAACAGAAAAATTTCTTCTAATAAATTTCAAATTTTAAGTGTCTGACCATATAAACAAAGAAGTCAACAATTTGAATTGAGAAGTTAACAATTCGTATTCAACAATTTTTTTAATAAATAAATAAATTTTTCACAAGTTGAAACATTGTCAAGTGATTCAGATTTTATTCCATTTAATATTATTGTTAATCTCTTTTTAAATTAAATAATTTAATATTTTAACTTATTTAATCTACTAAATCTATTAATTAAAATGTTTTTTGTAAATTTTAGAAATGCCTTTTAATCGAAAATTATTAGAAAACGTGAGAAACAGCATTAGGACATCGAGCTAAAATAAATCAACCACATACACATACGGATAATTTACACAAAGATCCTATTACTCAACTTTTTCAGAAGAGTAAAAATAAATTCTGATAATCTATAATTCTTATCTTATAACAATAAAATTTCTGAAAACAATAAAATTTAAAATAATCCATATTACACGGTGGAGATCGAATTATACGATAGATAAAAAATATCTATTTAAAAATGATATAACTGATAATCTTATTAATGCAATCTCAATGACTAACTAAACAATTGTAATCATAATGATTACAAAATGAAAATACAAAATAGTATATAATTCTTTATAGATTTAAGACATATTTAATGATGTTTAATCAAATAGTTACAAGTATAACCCTAATGATCAATTTTAGATTGTGATAAATCCTCGCCACCAGTCTATAGCGTGAAAATCTATAATAAAACGCTAATAATTGATAAAGATGTATTATAAAAATAGAAACAAAATAAGTCAATATAAAAATTAAGTATCAAAATATTATTTAAGTTAGATTGTATACTATACCATATTACATGGATAACTAATGATTGTGAAATTATTTTCATGAAAAATATAGGACAAAATAGGTTAAACCCCGGGGATAAATCTTCTCTTGGTTATTGAATGTAGGTTTAATAATTCAAAGTGCTAAAACAAATTATATTTAATTTTTTAAAGTTGCAAAAATAATCACAATTCCGGTTCATGAAAGAGGAATATCGGAGGCAAATAAGAAGGTTGCATGTGTTCCACTCAGTTTATGAGCCCAACCACTCTTTATGAATCCAATGAAATTTTATGAGTCCAATCAAAATATATGTTATTGTATTTTCTCAATTTTTCAAAATCTTATTGTGCTAATACGGAGGAATGGTCGGCACCTAAACTTGAATATCGTTAAAAGGGATAGAGTTTTTCGCCTCGCGGGAGTAAACAGTCACTGGATCTGTATTAGTAACATAGACCTATTCCTATTATCGCTCCCATCCATTAATTAGCTATATTTTTTGATTATTCTAAAATACGAAATATTCAACTTATTAAATAAATTCAGCAATAAAGCAACTTGATTCTGTATTAACTTGTAATACAGACTTTTTCCAAACAATTAATATTTTTGGAGCAAAAGGAAAATTAGTTGATCGTTTTATTGAAAAAATTTTTAATTTTTACAATTGCTATTTAAAATTTATTAAACAGAAAATTGGGGAAAATGTTCTATTTAATAAAATAAAATCATTATTTGAAGAAATGAGTCCTTTTGTGTTGGGAAAAGTAACACGTGAAAATTATGCGGAAGCAATTTCTATTTATTTTACGAAATACGGAGATAAATTGCAAACTGAATTAAGAAAATTTCTTGAAAATCTTGCTAATAATGATTGGCGTGAAGGTAAAACTAAGGAAAATAAAAAAGAAGAATTTGAAAGTTTAATTAAAATATTTGGTGAATTTACAAATATTCTTAACATCGAGCAAAAAGGAGTTGATCAGCCAGAAAAAGTTACAATTAAGTCTTATACAGATGATATTGAAAAGTAAATAAAATTAATTCAACCAAAAGAATTCGAAGATTTCCACAAAGGAATAAAAGAGGATTTTAAGAATATATTTAATTCATTAAAAAATTATTTATCAGTAATTAACCCAAAAAATATCAGTAATTTTGGACAAGCTAAAAGTTCTATAGCTTACGCAAAATAGGGCGTGGGTAAGGCTCTTTTCACGCACACTGTATATGTTATTAAAAAGTTTAAAAAATGTAAACGCAAGGCCAAAATTTAACGCAAACGCAATACCCTCACTTGTTCCAAACTAAACCGAAACCTCCGAGTTAATTTTTATTATAATTATTCTCAATTCGCAAAGCTTGTTAACCAACTTTTGTAAATTTTGAAGCTCAACAAACTTTAAATATAGTAAATACAAAACAATTCTCATAAATATTTTATACAAAAGATTAAATATTTAAAATTTACAGAAGACTGAATGAAAAAAGGGAATGAACTTCTGGAAAGAAATGATCATGAGCCGGGACTGGGCCATTAGGGCGCGGGGCCATTAGGGCGCGAGCTTATAAAACAGTGAGTTGCTTATTAAAAAAGATAAAATTTTGCAATAATAACTCTCATGCCTTTATCATCGTTCTCCAAAAATTTCAGAATTTTTGATCAAGAATTTCAGAAATTGTGGCCAAAAATGATGATTTTCCTAAAAAACCTTAATTTTCCTAAAAAACCTTAAACCTTAATTTTTTTTTCAACTATAACTTCAGAAATATTCTATGAAAAATTCTGAAATTTTTGGAGGTAGTCAATAATGTTAAAGAAATTTGAGAAAATTTTCATAAATTTCGGTTTCTTCTAAGTGTCAGTTTCTAGTGCTGTCGCCCTAATGGCCCCGCGTCCTTATGACCCCAACCCTCATGAGCCTAGTATGCTCATTTTTACTGATTTTATGGAGTGACCAGGATATGGTGTGAGGATATCAGGTGATATTGAAGGATACAGGGGAGATGAATTGTTTGATTTAAACATGGTATTTGAAAAGATTAAAGGGAATATTGAAAAATTTGAAAAGATATTAAGGCTCAAGCGGGTAAGTGGATATCAGCGGATTTGGATATCTATTGGATTGATAGGAAAAACGTTGATATGAAAACGGGTTCTTCATTTTTAAGATCCGCAGGCGAAAATGTTGAAAATTTTGGTGCTAGAAGCTTAATTTCTTCCTTTTTAAGTGCCGCTTGCGAAAATTATGAAAATTTCGAAAAAGTCGATTGAGCTTGCTTCACATAATTTTTCTAATAGATAAGTAAATTGTAAAACAAAAATCTTATATCAGCATTAAATAATTAATTTTTGTATTCTTTCTTTCAGTTTTTGTTTTAATCTGTGCTCTATATCGTTTTTGGTAACATGTTCCACATAAATAGTCTTCAGGTTCTGAATGATAATACCACCGTTTTGTACTTGTAGCCCCGCAAATATAACATTTTCTATCTTGCATAATTCGCTAAAATATCTATATCAATAGATTGATAAAATTAAACCTTTTTAGCTTTAAACAACATTTCTCTTGGTCTGAGCTTTCCAATATTCCGTTTATATACAGCACAAACATGACACAAAAATTGTTCTTTGAGATATTTATCACGAATTTCACTTTTTTTAGCCCCGCAATTGAAACAGTTTCGTAGATTTCCTTCATTAACTTCATCTATATTAGTTAAGAGTAAAAATTTAAGTCAAATAATGTTTGTACTAAAATGAAAATTTATTTACTTATTTTATAGCCAATATAAATAATGCTGCTTTTTAATTCATCTTCGGGATATTGAAATTTTTGCTTTTTTAACAATTCAATTTTATATCCATTTAAATTAATTTCCGTCCAATAATTTGACAAGAGTTTGTCTTTGTAATTTTCAATATTTTCTTTTAATAACTGATTATTTTCAATAATTGAACTTAATCCAATATTTTCTAAATTTCCTTCTAATATAGAAGTTTCATAATAATTATCCTTTACAGTAAAATTAGTATATCGGAGTACCTTAAATTATTTTTTAATTCGGTAATTTGCTGTAAATTTGAAAATTATGTCATTCCTTATTTTGATAAGACCATGTTTTGTCTGACCATAGAAATTTTCAGTTCAAATTCCGGTTGAAAATTTTATTTTTACTTCGCTTTATCTTATGTTAATAAAGATTACATTCTTTTAGGATTCGTAGCATATTAGGTAGTTTGGAGCTATATGGGGATTTGGATATTAAACGAAAATATTTTTATTAAATTGATTTGATTTAAAGTATATTAACAGCAGTTTAAATTAAATATAAAAATATATATTTTTAAAGCTTTAATTCTATATGATTTCATAATTTAAAGATAGATTATAAAAATTTATTTCAGAAAAATTATTATTCGCATCTTCTTATGAATAATTTAGTTAATTTTATATTTGATTTATAGAAATTTATTTTTTTACTGTTTTTATATCGTAAATTTTTATGTCTTCAAAATATTTAATATTTTATTGTAATTCATAAGTCAAAGTTTATATGCATTTATATACATATATGTATAATATATTTGATTTATATTTAGTTTTTAATTATTTATTAAATTGTCATTTAATTTTAAATCTATTTTGATATGTAATTGTTTATAAAATTAAATAATATGTACATAATAGTCAGGTAAATTGTCTGTAGTCATGTAGCTTAGATTTTTAATATTATATGTTTTTTGTCAGTTCTTGCAGCAATCAAAGCCCAGTGGTTTCCATATAAATGTGTTGGAGCTAAACTCAATTCTAATTTGATTATTTATTGGATAAATTTTGAGATAATTTAATTCAAATGTAATCTAGTAATTTAATTATCATTAGATTTCCATTTATCAAATAAAATAATAATTTTAAATTTTATTAAAATTATGTTTCAGGGTTATATTTAACTTTTTGTAATATTTTATACTTTTTAATATTCTACCTCAATATTCCTAAGAAAACTCCTAAAATTAATTAGTTAATTTATATGATTGTAGCAAATTGACTAATTTGCTTTATTTTTTTGTATTGAAGTCCTTTATTTCAGAATTATAATATATTGCTCGCAAATAAAATTTGTTTTATTATATTATTAAAAATTGTTATTATGATAAATTTAACTTGCTATATTATTAACTACTGCTTACTTATGTATGTTATTATACAGTCACTTTAAATTAATTATCAAAAGAAAGTTTTATTTTTTAATATTTACTTACTCTTATAATAAATATAGCTTTCTATTAAGCAAACATTACAGATACATGTTTATTTGACAGTTAAATGCTTGTGTATTATATAATGAAAAGTTCTTAATTTATTTCAGGCCACAGCAACACAAAAGCCATACCTTGGCAATTTTTGGCTTATAGATTTCTCTATCAAGCTTTTGTTTATTAAGCTTTTTGATTTTATTATTATTTAAATCAGCATTAAAGTTCTGATTTATAAGTTACATATATGTTTATTTAAATAAAATATAATCAAATTTATATATGCACATAGTCAAATAAAATTTTATCATTTTAAGATAAATAATCCCCGAAAATACTTTAAGTATTATATAAACATTTATTATTTTATATTTATTAAATTTTTAAAATGGATTTACGGATTTAAAGAATAGATTAATCGAACATTTGTAAAAAATTTTAAATAAATTTTTGCTACGATTTATGTATATTTTATTTTATATGATCTTCTACTATTTAATACAAGGGTTTACACTTACAGTGGCGGAAATTTAAATAGGGAAACGGTAAACTCTATGTAATTCCGTTCATCTTTATCCGATCTGGCAGTTCAAAATTTTAAAAAATAGCTTAATTCCTATCTCACTTGACACGTTTCAGCGTTTTTCAAAATTCTGATAATTTCGAAAACTTTTCGACCGGTCTAACAGGTACTACATTTTCGACTTTTTGGAGAAATTTTTTTGAAGCCTGTAAAAAATATATGTGATTCCCTTCTAGATTCTGAATACAATGCAAAAAACCGCATCAAAATCGGTCGAAATTCTACCGAGTTATGAATTTTTGAAAATCGAAAAACACCCATTTTTGCAAAAAAAATCGACAAAAAATGGCAAAAATGGGTGTTTTTCGATTTTCAAAAATTCATAACTCTATAGAATTTCGACCGATTTGGATGCGGTTTTTAGCATTGTATTCAGAATCTTTGGGAGAATCACATATAAAATTTACAGACTTCAAAAAAATTTCTCCGAAAAGTCGAAAATGTAGTACCTGTTAGACCGGTCGAAAAGTTTTCGAAATTATCAGAATTTTGAAAAACGCTGAAACATGTCAACTGAGATAGAAATTAAGCTATTTTTTAAAATTAAGATCTGACAGATCGGATAAAGATGAACGGAATTACATAGAGTTTACCCTTTCCCTATTTAAATTTCCGCCACTGTATGTATATTTGAAATTGAATTTTATTTATTTATTTAGAAAGACATTTTAAATAATTAATTATTTTCTTTTTAAAATTTAACTTTATTTTTTCTCATCTCATTTTTTATACATCTATAATTAATTTTGAACAAAGTGTAGAATAAAGATTCAATTCGTCAAATTTTTTTTAAATTATAACAGTTTTTTATTAAAAAATAAAAAAAATTTTTAATAAAAAATGGATTAAAAAAACAAAATTACACAACAAAATACCTGAATTTTAATCTTGCATAGAAGCATTGTAATTTGTAAAAAACTATCAATATGGCCTTATTTAATTCTAATCTTTTCTTTTTTTGTTGATAACATTTTTCTGGGTCTTAATTTTTAATATTTCATATTCAGGTTGAATTTTCTCTAAATTTTTTTTCGGCCATGCTAATATGTATTAAATAGTAGGATTTTTACATATCATAAATTCGATTCTCTGTTACATTGCTATCTTTATAGTCTAAATTTTTAAAATTTTTATATAAGCAAGGTCTTTAATAACAATAAAAAATTGTTTTTCTATCGCTAATTTTAATAAAAATCTCGATTAGTTGTTTTTTAAATAAATTTAGGCTTATAATTAATTTATTTTCTAAAATTTTCATACAATTAATTCTTTCGATTTCAAAAGTTTTCAATATTTACAGTATTGCCAATCTGAAATTTATATATTAAAATTTTTTCTATTTCTGTTTTAATTTTTACCTCTTGTAAACTTAAAGAAATAATTTATTTTAAGCTTTTCATTTGCCACATTGATAATACATTTAATTATTTACAATTCTGAGCTCTAAAGACCTTTATTAGTAAATTCTTTTACTATCCTCATTACGAATCGTTTTATTTAAAAATTGGTTTAGAAATTTTGATAAATGAGTTAGTTTATTTAAAAGATTATGAGTTAAAAAATTATTCTCTAAACTTGACTTTTTTCTTAATTTTTTAAATTTGTCAATTATGTATTTAAAAAATAATGTAATTATATATGTATAATTTTAGATACATCTTCTGAGAATAATGTTTTTTCTCGTATCTTTACCGAAAAAATAAGATTTTATTAATAATATCAAAAAATTTTCTTGAAATTTGCACGCATCATCACATGTCATACCATCATATTGTTCTTTAACATAATTTTTCAATTTTTTAAATTATCCAAATTACCCAAATTTTAATTTTTCAATTTTTTTAATTACCCAAAATTTCTCGATGAATGAAATAATTAATTTATAAAAATATGTTTAAAAGTTTATCGAAAAATCATAAATTTATAATTTTCAGAATATCGGTATTACAGAATTTGCATTATTTGTTATCATATTATCATTATCATTTGCATTATCATTTTTAATGTGATGATTAAAAATTAATTTCTATTTTAAAAAGCAAAAATATCTTATTTAAACATAATAATTTTAATATTTTTACAAAATAAAATAATCAAATAATCGTAAACTTGTTAAAATTTTCATTAGTCCTCCCGTAAATAAAAATTTTATTAGAGGATAACTTTTTACTTTTTAATTTCTTTAATTTTCAATTTAGAGCAGTCTGACTGGTCTAATATAGCGGCTAAGCCTTTACTGTGTGAAAGTTTTTAATAAATATATTCATATAATTGTGAAAAATAAATTTTTATGCAAAGTTATTATATAATTTGATTATTATATTAAGCTAATTTAATTATTTATCTAAATTTATCAATTTAATTAATCGTTGAGACATTTTATAAATAAAACCAAAAAAAAATTCTAAGTTATTAAAATCTTATGTCTAAGTTCTTATTACTTTATGAAAATTAAACGCACAATGAGTTTTCTGCCCAAATAGCTTGTCTAATTGTTAGAATATCTAATTAGTTTAAAAATATAAATTAATCCTTGTTCCTTTATTCTGCATAGCTTTTGACAATAAAATGTATACATATAATTTACAAACATTTTAGTAAAATATATTTTAAACAATAAACTAATTTTAATTAGTAATTTAAATAATGATTTTTATACTTATTAAAAATTCAAAAATTTTAATTATTAGATTTATTAATTATAACTTATAGAAATGCTTTCATCTCCAAGCGACGTCGATTTGAGCAGTAGAGATACGCAGCATGATGAGACCATAAATAGTTCATAATAATATGTTAACATTTAACATATTTATCATTTTATATTTTATTTATAAATATTTAAAAATGTATTTTTATTTTATTTATATATATATTTATATCTATAAACCTAATATATCGATATAATTCATTGAATTAATTGATTAGAGTTAAACTATATTTGTAAAAAGAGTGTTGAATGATTTATGATTTTTTTAAATCAAAGGAATACAAATTTGTTCACAGCCTTAGCACTCTTGCAAGAGTGGTGGCGGTGTGTTTTTATTCCTAATGTATATAAATCTGCATTCAAAATGAGTGTTTCTTTTATGAATTTTAGCAATTGTTACTTTCATTATGAAAACTCTTACATTTATTGTAAAAATTTTATATTAAAACATTACATTGTGTTGATTAAATTACTAGTAAATTTTTAATTTTTAATATAATATTCTATATAATGGTATTTATAGCAGTAAATAACCAAACACAATGGACTCTAGCATGGTCAATAGTAAGCAAATATAGCTCCGAAATTTTCAAAAATAAATTTTAATTCCTTATCATAATTTCTATTTCTAGAAGCCATTTACTTACATTATACAATTATTTATTAATATAAATGATATTGTTATTGAAACTTTTATTGATATTGTTATTGAACTCTCTACTCAAATTACTATTATATAATCACTATTCTTTATAATATCATTGAACTTATTAATCAATTGGTTTCAATTGGTTTCAGATTTTGCTGCATTAATATCTCTATTAATAATTAACTCTATTATCTTTTAATAATTAGATGTAATCTCTATTATTAATTATATGTAATAATCTTATTTGTAATAATCTTATGTAAATATCCATTCAATTGCTTAATAAAAATTTACTCACTAAAATTCTTTATGACATTGATCGACAAAGAAAATTGTTTTCGAAAATCTATTATGATTAATTTGTTCTAAGTGTGAAACATGCAAAGAATATAAACATTATTTTTATTTTTCACCAATTTGAAAAAATTTTACATCTTTTTATACTGAAATTTATATATAACTTTGAATTTATTTTAAATAAATTTCTGGTTAAATAATTATTTCTTAGTATATTACAAAAAAATATACTCAAAAAAAGTCATGAATCAAATTATTTATAATAAGCTTCTTTTTTTATTATATTGACGCTTCCACATCATCATTGTTGTGGTCTGTGAAAATCTCGTCCGAGTGATTTAAATTGTTTTATACAGTAACTTGTTCTCAGCCCAGCAACATATATAAAGCTTCAATATTTAGACGATTATGGACTTAGTCAAAATTTAATAAGTTGCAATGCTTTATAAAGCCTTCTAAAACCAATTTGAACATCCTTTTTAATTCATGATGATTTATTGACTAAAAGTTTATCCGTGAATTGCTATGGTTAAATATACAAAATTATTCCATTTGAATTAAATTTCTATTGTATAATTCTCTCTTATAAGTTTTATTGTTATATTTTGTTTCACATTATATATTATATTGACAAAATTATTTTGTGTATTTAGATAATATTTGTAATTCATCGCTAGAGGTTTTAAAACGCGAAAATATTCTATGTCACAAGTTAGACGTTATGGTGTGAGATTTATTTATAAAAATGACAAGAGGACCTCAAAAAATATTATTATAATTTATATTCACAAGTACTTCACAATATTCCGATAATTAAAAGATATTATAATAATTGGCACGCGATATTTAAATAAGATAATCTTTTCATCACATTTTTATTAAATATTTGTCATTTATAATAATCACTTTATCCAAACAACGCTATTAATATACGAACAAAACTCCTTCCTATTACGCCATGTCTAAAACTTACCAAAGAGCTAAGCGTCGTCTCAAGAAAAATTGGGAGATTGAGGCCTAGATGCTTTAAATCCTAAAGCTTTAACCAAAGAGCGTCATGTGCGTAAATAAATTAAAAAAGTAATGTACTATAATATTTTTTTAAAAAACATAAAAAAATAAATATCATATTAATAAAATTTTATAAAATTAATGATAATTTAAGAATTATAAATATTTACTTTAAGATATGATTAAAATATTATGTCTAAGTTGACTATTTAATAATTAGATTACAAAAAGTGCATCTAAATGATAGGAATTTTGCTAACCAAACTTAATAAAGAAAATGAGCTAAACGCGGATCTGTGACCATCCACATTACATATGATAATAAATGTAAAAAATAAAAGAATTCAACTTTGTTGAAAATTTAGTTAAAAAATTCAACTAAATTCAACTTTGAAAACATAGAATTAATTGCTCAGCCGGTGAATAATTTCAGCAACAAATAAAGCTATTAAGAATTTATTTAATTCTATAATTCGTTAGGATAAATTATAAAAACCTGCAACTTTTTTATTTATAATTTATTAGTCTTATAAAAAGGTCATTTACTAAAATAATGTTTTGAATAATACATACATAACATATTAATCTTTATAATCAAAAAAATTTTATTCAAAATATAATAAAATACATATAATAAAACTAGAACAGTATAAAAATTAACGAAAATAAATAATTAGTAAATTGTAATAATATATAATATTCAAACTTTTTAAAATATGTAGAAAAAAATTAATTTCAAAAATTAATTTTAATTCATCATAATGTATTTTATAATGGAAAATATCCTTTCTGATAAAGCAATAAATGGGGTTTAACAATTTAATATAATATATATATAACTCTTAAAATTCTTAAAATCATGCAAAGACAATAATCAGAGCATTAGTCTATCTTTAATAATTAAATAATAAAGTTTTCTTTCATTTTTACAAAATAATATTTAGATTTGAATTGATTTTGTCACTACAATTAATTAAAGTAGCACTATTTTGATTTTTAAATTGTTTTTTACAAATATGCAAATAACTCTTGCAAATTTATTTTTATTTATTTGTAAAAGTCCATAGATTAGAATTTTTGCCTTATTTATATTATAGTATGCGCACTAAATCTCAAATGGTAAAATAATTAAACTAGGTAATGGCTGAAGTATACTCAAAATTAAATAAATATTAGTGTTTCACCGGAACCGGAACCGGAACCAATTTGAGTTCCGGTTCCCGGAACCGGAACCAAAAAAACACCGGAACTTTCCGGAACTGGAACCGGAACTTCCGGTGAAACTCTAATAAATATGATAGTTGATTTTGATGATGCTAGAGCTGGACAAGTTTATTTCTAATATTGCCTTCAGAAATATTAAATGATATTTAAATGAAAACGTCCTAAATGGAGTATATACATCACAAAAAGTATGGAAAAATATAATTGTGAAAGAATATATGTATTTATAAAAGTCTATGAAAAACAAAATGTAATAAAAATATAAGTAACACAACTTCATGCTTTAAAGGTTATAAAGAAGAAAATAATAGTATATTTCAATCATAATATTAAACAAAATTTTAATACTTGTTAAAAATTAAAGTAAAGTATGGTATTAAATATTAAATCTACGATCGAAAAATAAAGGAAATATTATAAAGAAAAATTTAAGAAAGAAAAATATTAAATAATTAACTGGTTTAAGTGCAATATGTCTCATAGAAATAAATATTGTACTATATTCAATATTACACTGTCCTTGTTTTAATAAATTTTACATAAAGTAATAAATTTTACATAAAAAAATAATAAATTTACATCAATAAATTTTACATACGAAAAAAGAAAAAATTACAACATCTTTAATTAAGGCGAAATCAGTCTAAAATCATAAAAAGCTGTTAATATTTAATTTGACTAAAAAACAAAATGGCACTTTGTGCAATGACGGAAATAATAAAGTCCAATTTATTTACCCAAACAATATAGATTTAATTCTTGTTGATGAAATTAGAATATACACAGAAAATTTGCTCCGAAAAAAAATATCATATTAAAAAATAGAAACAAAAAAATTTGTTTAAATGAAAATAATGTGCTAGAAATTTAATTTAAAAAAAATTCGAATATCAAAAAAGTAAATAAACACCGCAATTGTTGCTAAAAAATTAACCGAATAAGAATTGAAAAAAAATTTTAAAAAATGAAAAAGAAACATATACAAAATAAATGAATTAGTTGTTCTTTTTCTTAGAACAAATTAGAAGCTAAGAAAATACAAATTATTCAAGGAAGACAATAATTAGAAGCCAATAGAAATCATTTCAAAATTTAATATTGATTACATATATTAAGAAACAAAAACTCTAAAGCAAAAAATAACAACCTTTATTAAATATAGCCGTTTTTGTAATTATAGAATTGTTTACTCTTCTACACATTTCTAGACGTGCAAATCTATTATAAGGATAATGGAAAAATAATTTAATAAAAAATTGTATTAACAAAATATTAAAACTATAGAAAAATATGTTATTCATGATTAGTTTATATAATTTAAAAATATAAAAATTTTAATTTGATAAATATATAATATCATATTACATAACACGATAGTAAATAATTATGAACATGCTGTGAAACATAATGCGAAACACACATATAAATCGGCAAAGTATCACATAATAATAAATATAGTTTTTATGTACTACAATAAAATTGTCTTGGGAAATTGGTAGACTATGGGTTGAGCTAATTGTGCAAGCTTTTTAATATGAAATTGATTTAGTAAAGGAATTAGTAAAAAATATATATCAGTTATATTAAGAAGAATTATAATAGTTAAATTAATGTAAAATCAAGGTCATACATGGTAAAAATGATATTTTTATAAAAAGAACTCATCACAGCTTTAAAGTAAAAAAAGTAATAAATTTAAAAAAAGTATTAAATTTAAAGTAAATAAATTTAAATTATTTATTTAATTCACATCTTATTTATTTATATATTTTTTAAATTTAATTCGCTTTTGTTTAATTATTTATTTAATTATCAGTGAATTTTAATTAATTTAAGCTAATGATGACTCCAAAAAGAATCATTGCTAATTTTAACAACTGCAATTTAAAAAAATGCTAAAAAATGTCTTTTAAAAAAGTATTAAATTTTAAAATATAAAATATTAATTTTTTATCTAAAAAGAAAATTTCGATTTTTAAATTTAAAATTTCAGATGATTTTTTGGCGTTAAAAAGCACCTCAAAATGTGATGGTTCGAAGCAATTTATAATCAAATATATTTATAATAATGTTCAAATTAATTTAAATCACAAAAACGGTAAATATTTTAAATAAAAAAAATTTTATTTTAATTTTTTAAGTATAATAAATACTATATTAAATAAAATTTTGAGAAAATGTCTTCAATTAAATAATTAAAGAAAATTTCTGGGAAACAGAATTCTATTATAGAAAAGTTTATTATAAATGAAGGGAAAATAGTTACCTAGAAAAAATTATTTTGACAGAGTTAGAAACTAAATTTCATCAACTTACAAAACAAAACAAAATTATTCAAGAGACAAAACAAAATTATTCAAGAGACAAATTTTTTAGAAATTTTTTTACAAGTGACGCAGTCACAAATTTAATTATATTTTATTTGAAAATAATAAATTCTTTATTATTATTTATTTTGTTTGTATTATTGGGTGTCTAATACACAACATTAACTTTTTAAAAATTTTAAAATAAAATTTTACAATAATTGTATTCAAATGAATTTTCCAAATAATAAAATTATTTAGGGAAAATTTTACATACAAAAATTCTTTGAAATTTAAAAATTTTTGATACACTAATAAATAACCATTATTAAATTCAGGATCCTAAAGGCAAATGGGAAAGCATATTTGGATATTGTTTGTCTAAGTTAATAATATTTATATAATGTTACAATACTAGACCTTGTAATCTATTTTCAGATTGTTAATGGCATTTGGAAACTGTTATAGCAATTTACATTTATTTAAATGGCTAAACTTTAAAATTAAATATATTGTAACAAAGATGAATATAATAAATACTAATATTTATTTTAAATCAATATGTCATAAAATTTAACTAAATTTAGTATAAATATTTATATAGAGTTTTAAAAAAATTTGTAAAATAAAAAAGAAAGTTTAATCACATATACAATTACCCGAAACGACCAATTAGTTGAATGCTTTCCCAAACTTCTTTTGGGGTGCAAGGCTTCCGAGAGGCACGTGAGAAATCATCATTCAGAAGCCTTAATGTAGAAGTCAGCTCATGATGGAACTAAGTACAGAATTTGGTTAACTAAATATTATTACACACTCTTAAAACTTAACCAACTCTTTCTCCTCCATGTCCTATTCTCAGGCTCCTTTCATAACTGCATAAAATAAAGAAACATCATTCGAAATGCTCAGATATTATCACATATAATACTATCAACGCATTGAATAAAAATATAAAAATAATTATAAATGCATTGAGTAAAAATAGAATAAAATAATATTTAAACAATTAAACAAAAATTTTATTTAAATATTTTAGACAATGAGTTCTAAGTAAAAATTACTCTAATATAAAATGAGGATCTATGTATTTAAATGAAGAAGGACTGAAAGCGATGGTCTACACAATTGAAGATTTGGTAGCAAAATTAAAATTAAATAAAGCATTTGTAAATGTAAATAAAAATCTTAACAATTCTGTGAAAAAGTATTGTATTAAACTAGGCTGAAATATTCATAGACACCTCAATAATATTACAGACTAATTAATAATAATGATATTTGGACAATATTAATAGACAATATTAATATATGGACAATAGAATTTTTTAATTCCCAGATTAACTAAAAAAATAAAATTTCGTTTACATTGATTCTCAACAATTAAATTATTTTAGTAAACATTTATTTTTATTTTAATAAAATATTGTTAAACATTCACATTATTCATACAAACTACAATTGGAAAAATTAATTAAATAAGCAACACATAACAACTTATGCAAAAATTATTAACTAATATTTTTTAGTATAACGCTTTCACTATTAATATTTCATTACTAATATATTCATAATATATATTTTTAAATTCATAATAAAAATATATAAATTGTCGAAATTAAATTCCTGTAATAATGGCATTATATTTACATAAATAAAAATTAATTTAGAAGCATTAGTCGTTTAATTATATTAAATTAGTGAACAGTATATTTAAATTAGCTAACGTAACGCTGACTACTATATATTATAATTTAATTAATATAATTCAAAAAACAATTATTCTGTTACATAACAAATGTATATTTAAGCGTTATACTAAAAAATACCAATCAAACAAGGAGGAAAAGTAACAAATTTAATTAAAACAAAAATTGAATCGTATTATAAGCATTTTAACATACGTTATACCATTAAAAACAGGAAAATATCAATAGATATTCTTACTATTTAACGCTATCACCATACTAATGAATAATCTTTTATTTCTCAAGTAAAAGTTATTCAAGCCAGTTAAAACTAAATAAATACATAAATTTTTAAAACATTTGATAGAGAAGATAAAATTTTCAATAAAAACCAAAAATATTTAAGAATGTTTTATCAATTAAAATTGTATTTGGATTATTTAATAATCTTGGTCTGGGTCTACAATAAATTTCCAATGTTAGTTAACGCCAACTCTCACCTTAAGTAAAAAAATTTTTCTACATTGTAATAATATTTTTGTATAAATTTTTTCAATAAACTTCAATTGATAAAAATAAAGGAGAAATTTTAAAAATTATAATCTTAATTTTTTGATATTTTTAAACAAATTAATAAAATAATTGTTACACAAAACAAAATAAATAAAAAATCAACATTTTTTAATTAAATTATAAGATTACATACTTTAACTTAATTAAAATTTTATATCTCTGGAGCTTCTAAAAGTAAGCGACAAAACTTATGGAAATTCCGCGGCTAATATTCGTTGAATCCAATTGAATATAATAATGTATATATAATATAATAATGTGTATCTTCTTTAAATTAATTAAATATTAAGCTCACTGACGTACTGTTAGCTAAAAGACGGCACAAAATTTTTCGAAGAAGCAAAAATATGAAAAAATTAAAAAAAATTGTTCAGGAGTTTGAGGAAAAGAATGGACCAATTGTTGTCGACATTGGTGACTGGGAAACCGAATCTCTGTTATCATGTGGGTCTTTTTATTATGAAGAGCGCAAAGAAATTAAATTAAAATATAATCGGATTAAAGAAATTTAAATTTAAAAAATAATTTTTTGTGAATTTTTATAATTTAATTTTATATCCTATATATAATTTGAGTTTGTCTGAGGGAAAAAGTCTTAAGCAAAAATTTTTACTACATAAAATTTTATCGATTTATAAATAATTTACACCCATTTAACAATTTTACTTTTAAATTAAGATTTAGGTTGTAAAAATGAAAACTACTTAAGAAGATACAAGAGGTTAGAGGCAAACCAATAATAAATGCCAAATCAATAATACAAATCATCAAGATTTGTATTATTTGTATTATTTATATTATTGTATTATTTGTTATTATTTGTAATAAAATCTTGATGTTATAAAAATAATAAAAATAAAAATCTTATTATAAAATTAATAATATAATATCTTAAAAAAATTAATAATATAAATTAATAAATTAATAATATCTTAATATAAAATTTTTATATCTTAATATAAAATCTTGATAAAAATCTTAATCTTAAAAATCTTAAAATAAAAATCTTAATAAATAAAAATCTTGATGTTATATTATATATTATTATTATTTGTATTATTTGTATTATTTGTATTTGTATATTTGTATTCCTCCAGCTTAAAAAGTCCAAACGTCCAATTCGGCGTACTGCTTGTATATAATCTAATTATTATGTTTTATCTTTTAAATTAATATTGCAATCTCACTAAATTAGGTGAGAAAGTTATTAAAAAAAGAGAATAAATAAAAAAGGGAGTCACTAAATAATTAGAAAATAAATAACTTTGATAATAAATAATGAAAATATAAATATTCTATAAAAATTCCCTTCAATAAGAGATACAGTATTAATCCACGAATGTTTTTTACCTAATCTAATTAGATATATACAAGTTTACAAGAACTTCCTTTATTTGTAATTAATTTAATGTTTATTATTCTATGCATATTTATAAAATTAAAAATGTTTATTAAAATAAAATTATAAAAATCTTATTACAAAAATTATTAAAAACTTTTACTTTTTAATAAGTTAAAATTAATTTTCATTTCTTCCATTTCAAGTTTAAATTTGATTTCTTTCTTTTTTGGTAAGGTCGCATAAATTCTGCTAGGGAACGGCAGTATTTAGAATTAGAAATGATAAAATTTACAAATTATATTTTGCTATAATTTATTTGACGAATCCGCCAGAAAATCATCCTCGCTGATGTCATCTTTAATTTTTTAAAATATGCATTTTTATAATCTAGGTTTTTGATGTTTTTAACAAGCTGTATTTGTGCTTTTGTCCTGTATTTATTATCTTCATTATTTTAAAATATATTCAGTTGTGTATTTATATTTTTGAATATTGCTTCTCTGATTGTAAGTGGTCATTCATGTAGAATAAGCAACATATTTATTTATCAATTTATTTCATTTCTAATATTTTAATTATAATTGTAAAAATTAAAAAATAGCATTGAATAATTTTTATAGCAAAATGTTAATCTATTTATATTAATCTATTATAAAATTTACATATTTTATTTCAATCTCTATGAAAATTTACATAATTTTTTATCATTGTTATCACTGTCTGTACAACATTGTTTATCATTGTCTGTACATAAAAAAATTTATATTTGTATGTATTTACTTCTACGACTTTTGAAATTTCATCTCGCTTCATTTCATATTAAGTTTTGCGACTTTGATCACACCATGTCGATATCTTATAGTTGTGATCAAAAATATAAAAAACGTAGTTTCTCCCTTTTTACTCATTTGATTGAGCTCTCCTGTTTGAGGATGCCAGAACAATCCTAAAATTTAGCAATTACCCAAATATTTTATTATAAAATTGATTTTTTGGAAATCTAACCTCAAAAACATTCTGTTACACAACTTTACCCGGCATTTTTCAATAGATCTTGTTTAATATCTTCTTGTTTAATATCAAATATTCAATAAAGTGGCAAAAGTTTGTTACATTGTGAATAAAATTATTATTGATATTTATCTTATCATGATTTATTCCTTTGCCCTTTAACTGTTTACATTTATTTTACTATATGTAGGTGAAATAAATGCAATAACTAATGAAATTAATTTTTATTCATTTCAATACTAATTTTTATCATATCACTTAAAAATAATAAATTGGTTTATCAGATGATTATTAAGATAAAAAATTTATTAAATTAAGTTTTTAATAAAGTTTTTTTATATTTTCAAAAAAGAAAATATGAAATTAAACTCGTCATAAGGTACTAATTATTAATTTAACTTGTATATATTATAGTATTAATAATAAGGATTTTAATTAAATAAATATTTAATTTGTTATTTTTTATGAAATGTTATTTTTACTGAATTTATATTTTGTTACTGAATGTTATATTTCTAGAATGGTCTTATCTACCCTTCTGCTACACGAATTAGAATGTAGTATTAAATAGTAGATCCATCGTAAGCGTAGAAAGCTATGCATTGAATATCCGAAACCATCCCAATATTCATGCGTAAGTCACATCTATCGAAACTTCGACGTTGAGTAGGTGGTCCTCGAAAAACATATGAACTAGATTTGTAACAAGTTGGTAAAGTTAGTAGTTTTACTTATTGTCTTTTTTTAATGTTGTACAATAGTTCGATGAAGATTTGGTGATGTCTCATTTGAGCAAAATTATTATTTTATGTTCTTTTTCATTTAAATATTACTCTTTTATAAGGTTTATTTGTTTAAATATTTATAATTGTAATCTCATGACTCATAATCAAAAAGGTATACCTAAGGATTATATTGAAAATTTTAAAATTCATTAATGTCCTTTCTCCGTGATAAAACTACATATTTATTCAAATTTCTTCTCTATTATATGTGCTTTGAATGATATTTGATTGTTTATCTTGTTTATAAAATTCTAAACATCTGTTAGATTTTAATACACTATAAAAAATTTCATGAAGAAAAAATAAAAGTTTTCACATTAAATATATAAAATTTATTATTTAGACACTAATCGATTTCACCGGATAAGATACTGCAGTTAGGAATTTAAATAATTCTTTAATTGATTATTCTTAGTTTAATATATTTTATTAAGATATTTAAAAAATTCAAACCGACACCATTTTCATTAAATTTTGCAAATTTCGCCAATTTTTTTCACAAAATTCGTGCGCTTGTCGGTCTCATTATCCAGACATTTACACCGTTTTTAGGCGATCAGGGTCCGTAAAATAAGACGATGGTTAGGTAACCATCGTAGCGGCAGCGCCAAGGTGACCCTACGCCGCGGGTTTGGCGTCGCCGTTTTTTCTTGTTTCTCCCTATTTAGGAAAAAAATCATAACTTTTTTTAAAATCGAGTAAAAATTTTATTTTTTTGCCAGAATATAGATTGGAGTGTTGACTATGATTTAGCAAAAAATCAAAAATTTTGACCGATTTATTTAAAAGTTATGATTTTTCTAGCAACCTACTACCTTTTCTTAAAAAATCACTGAAAAATGAGGTACTTTTTTAAAAAAATTCGCATAAATTGAGTTTTAAAGTGAAAATTCCAAAAATTATGTCAAAAAATAGGGAACACTTCAATCTATTTAAAAATATCAAATTTATAATTTTTCCTTCAAAATTCGCTTTTTAATGATTTTTAAAAAATCTTCTACCCTGCCCCTTAGCAGGGTAGAAGAAAAGAAAGAAAAATTACCGTATACTTTTCCTCTTTCTTTTCTTCCCTGTTTTTTCGGCGCAGCCACTTCTCTCTTCTTTTTAAATTATAGGGGAAAAGTTGGGCGCTGGTTGGTCACCTAACCAGCAACCACGCTCTTATTTTACCGGCCCAGATTGTTCCATTTCTCCAATGCCTTTCAAATTTATTATAATTCAAAGTCATTAGCCAAAAATTAAGTTTCAATTTTTCAGTCTAGTTTTTCACTTATTAACTTTTTTAGATTTATTATTTAAAAATTGTTGAGATCTTAGACATCGCAAACAATATTTAACAATATTTAATGTTTGAAAAATTTATATATTTATTTATTATTAGAACATAGTCTTAAAATTAATAATCACTTTTTATTTTTCTTAATTTTAATGTCTTTTTATTTATCTTATTTTTAACTTCAATCTTTATAATTTTCTCTTTTTAACTTTTTATTTTTCTTGTTTTTGACATAATTTATTTGTATATAAATTTTAAAGCAGAATACCATTTATTTTTAAACATCCTTTAAAATTTAATATACTATTGTTATTTATTAATTCAATATAATTTATTGATTAAAATATTAAAAAAATACAAACATCTAAAACCATCATATGACTCCGATGATGGGTCAGCATTAGTTATGAGAAAAATCCATTTTTCAAACTATTCAAATAAATTTAATTTTTATTTAACTGTAAATTTAAAAAAAAGTGAATTAATGATATTTAAATTAGATTCTTTCGGAGAAATTTAATAATTTTTGCGCCAAGTTTAAGGCTTGGAGTTCTAATTTTGGAATAGTGGCGTCGTTGTTTAAATATATTATTTAAATTAATTAATTTCAGCGCATTTGTTTAATTTTTTAGATTCATTTAAAATAATTGTTCATTATAATTATAATCTCAAACAATTTATTTTATATTTATTTTAATACTGATTTATATAATATTTTTTTCCGAAAATATACGTTTATTTGAAATTTTTTAATCCTTGCCTTTGATTAGCTACATATGTAATCGTTTAAAATATTAAATAATAAAGTTGCATAATTATTTACATCTTTCAGGAACCACATAGTAAGTACCATTAAGCATAATATTAAATATTTATTATAATATTTATTTAAGTTATAAAATATTAATTATATTTTAATTAAATATACTTTTAAAATTTTTGTTTGAATTTGATATCGTTAAATTAATAAACTAATCGTAGGAGTTATTAAATGTATTTAATGCAATAATATGCTCCATTATACAGAGGTCATATGAACGTTTTTGAATTCATTATGATATGTATAGAAAATTATGGTTGAATGTTGTCGAACTATTTAATAAATATCCGATTCATATAATTGTTTTGCACTTTTTAAAGGTTTTGCTTTTCTCTATATAAACTGAAACATAAATACTCAAATGTTTAAGAAAAGAATTTATACTTTTAGATTTCAATATTTATTAAATTTCAGGAGAATTCGTCTGCGTATGTCAAAAATTATCTTATAGCGGAGCGATATTATAGCGTATCTTTGATTAAATTACGATTTATTAAATTTTAAATCATTCTCTTCTCATGCTATAGCAAATTTTTAGTATTTAAAAAAAGTTAGCCATAAAATTTAAAAACTTAACAGATTACAACTATATAAAATCTTTTCAAAATAATACAATAATTTAAAATGATAAATATTCAATCAAATTAATATACTGTGATTGAATTATAAAATATGTATGTATAAATCTTCAAAATACATAAAACTAACTTATAAATATTGAAGTTCTAAGTTCTACGTAAATATATCGTTCTATGGAAATTTTCTATATATTAATGTAAACGATTCATAATTTCTATTTTCATCTACAGGGTGCGGCATAAGTAATCGGACACTTGTTTTCTCTCATAACTTTATTAAAACACAATCAAATAAAATAGAAATACAATCAAATGATAGAGAATTAAATAGGGAACAATAATAATCAAGAAGATTCGAGATGCCCACCCTTGGCTTTGATACAGAGGCGAAGGCGTGAAGAAAAATTTTCGCAAATAGCACGCACCTCCTTGAGTGTAATTAAGTCCCACTCTCGGGTGAGAGAGTGGCGCAGAGACTCCAAACTTTTGTGCGGCTTAGCACATGCCCTGGACTCCAAAATAGACCAAAAATAATAATCCATCGGATTCAAATCGGGGGAGTAGGGCGGCCATTCCTGAGCGCTAATGAACCCAGGAAAATTGGCCTTGCACCAGTCCTTAACTTCTTTCGCTTTGTGTGCCGTAGCAGAGTCCTGTTGGAAAATCCAGACCAGAGATGTTTCGAAATTTCGATTTTCGATTTTCTTTTTTCGATTTTCGAGGTTTTTTTCCTTTCGATTTCCGATTTTCGAAATTTTGTGATATTTTCGATTTCCGAATTTTTGAAAAAATTTAAATTTTTGGCGCCAAAAAGGAGGAATTCTGACTTATAGGCCATCATAAATTTAAAAAATTTTCGCCTGCGGCGCAAAAAAAGGAAGACTTTTGGCTTAAGGATCCATCAAGATTTTCAAAATTTTCGCCTGCGGCGCTAGAAAGGAAAAATTTAATAACTCTGAGTTTTGGATGGATTAAGTTGGACCTTAAGTTATATGGGAAATTTCAAGGGGCCCAATGTAAAGTAATTTGGGCCTTTATGGTGAATACCATAGAGTTGGATATCTGAGGATTATCGATATTCTCGACTCACCTCTTATTCTTTCGATATCCCTTCGAATCCGCTGATCTATCCTCCTCTGATATCACTTTTATCCCCCTTGATAAATTCAGAGCCCCTTTTCATCACTCCGTAGCAAAGATTTGAAATGGCAACAGGCGGTGCCGGTGATTCGATTCCTATTCCTATTTTTGGTTTGGATTTAGTGTTCGAACTTTGGATATCCGTTACTTCCCGGGATCTACCGACTAGTCCATACTTTCTTCTAATTTTTTAGAATTAAAGAGTATCAAATGAGACCTAACACAACAAATATTTTACCTGCAAATTATTTTAAATTTAAAAGTTTTTTTCGATTTTCGTTTTTCGATTTTCGTTTTTCGAGGTTATTTTTCTTTCGATTTTCGATTTTCGATTTCGAAGATTTTGAAAAATATTTTCGATTTTCGATTTCGATATTTTTGAATTTATTTCGATTTTCGATTTCCGATTTTCGAAGATTTTTTTGTTTCGAAACATCTCTGATCCAGACTCTGAGACCGAAATGGCTCTTAAACCGAGGCTTCAGAACACGCTGAAAAAATTATCGCAAGTAATAGTCTTTGTTGACTTTTACACCAAAATCCACGAAAATAAGGGGTTTTTTGACTGACGCGCAAATACCGGCCCAAACCATGACAGATTGGGCCATGACAGACCAAAATCAAAAGAGATGAAATTTTGCGGACTGAATTTTTTTGCAAAAAAAGTGAGATTATAGAATCACGTTGACTAGCCATAATAGAGAATTGAATGAGCTAAAAAATAAGCCTAAAATCAATTAAAAATATTGACAACAAAAAAAGTTATAAAGAATTTAAAAGTGTCCGGTTACTTATGCCGCACCCTGTAATAAAATTTTCTTCTAATTTGAGCTTTATACCAATTAATTTTTCCATACAGATTATTGTTTCCATACAGATTATTTGCTTATATAGACCCCCTGATTGTAATGTCTTGAATATAAAGAAAATATTTAAGTTCATTGAAGAAAATATTTCTCAGAGAACCATAATTTGTGGAGATTTTAATATTGACATTCATTAATTTAATAATATCTCACAAATCTATCAAATATTTTTCTTGATTTTATGTCACGAAATAACCTTACTCAGCATATCAAAGATAATACAAGGGAAAACTCTTTGATTGATTTAATTCTTTCTAGACCAACTTAACTTGTTTCTCAAGTGAAAGTTGATGAGCCATTTTCAACCTCTGATCACAAAAAAATCTTGTTTTTAATAGAAGCCCAGTGTCCGAAAGCCCTGTGTCTTTTTAATAATTGAATCTATATGATAATTAAAAGAAAGTTTGTCATCAATATAAACTCCAAGATCTTTTGCAACCTTGTATTTTGCTACTTCATTATTATTAATATAGTTATCTTTTTTGGTATTGTTTTTACTAGGATATATAGCTAAGCATTTTTCATTTGAAATGGTTAGACCATTAGATAATGACCACTTTTCAAGTTCTTTTAGATCATGGACTTTCTATATATTATGTATAATACAAAAAAACACAAAATTTTGCAACTCAAAAATTTATAAAAATTAATTATTCCTGCACGACAGAAAACATATTTAGTGTTTAATTGCAAAATATATATCTAAGATTGATAACAATAAAGAATTCATTAAACACCGGAAAAGAAGATTATTTAAAAATTAATTTTTTGGAACTTATTTAGTAAGTTAATTAGGCATTATCGCATTATTGGACCCATTTTATTTAATGTAAAATAAAAACTACAAATAATTAATGTGCAATGTTTATCTAAAATAAAGATGTTGACTATATTTGCATCTAAAAAAGCGATAAATTAAAAATAACATAAGTAATTATTTGTATAATTATAATTATATAATACGAATATTACAATTTATATCACAAAATTAAACAATATTTTTCAGTTTAAAGTTTTTACTAAAAAATATTTAGTGAATTAAAGAGGAATGAATTAAAGAGGAAATTAGTGAATTAAAGAGGAAATTTATTTATATTTGTCTATCATCTATGCACCAAATTATTAAAAATGTTTCAATTTCAAAATAAGTTAATAGTTATATTTTTTAATTTAATCAATTATGATTAATATTTTTTACTAATAAGATAATTAATTCAAATAAAATCACTAAATAGTTTTAACTTTAAAAATTATTTCAGTTAAATAATTTAATAGACTAAAAACAAACAACTAATAACAAAAAAATAGATTTTAACAAGAATATATAATTTTCACTTTATATAATTTTTATATGATGGTTTTATAAGATTATTTTAAATACCTATAATGGAAAAATTAATTGATAATTATTAAGATTCGATAACTTCCCATTGCACATTAAGAAATTAATCAAAATCCAAGAAAACTATTGGTCTAAAAGGATTCATATAAAAATAGACCTAGATATCTTAAAGTCACCATATATTAAACAAGGAAATTGGTAAATTTATAAAAAAACAAAGAAAGTACAATTCAGTTTGATAACAAAAGAAATCTAATTATGTAGGCCCATTTATAAAAACTAAAAATTCAAAAATAAACTCTTTAATCGATGAAAGTAATAAATTAACTATAATAAAGGTCACCAGCCTCGACTTTACAAGTAAGCCTTGTTGCAGAATCCCAAAATAATAAATAGTCTGTTAAGGTTCCTGGCGCGCAACATCCTCTTCTCATGCGAAAAGAGAAATATTTAACTAAGAACAAGGAAATATCAGGCCGTATAAATATATACAAACCTAAATAAAGTAAAGTTATAAAATATAAAGAAAAATAATTTTATACAATCTTCTAATGTTTTTTCATGGAGAAGGAGGTTTGCCCACTCCCCCCTCAAAAAAACGATTATTTTATCTAGGATTAAAAAGAAAACAACAACATATAATTATTTATTTTATTTAAAATGATTTTTTTGATAAAATTATAAATATTTATATAAAATTAATTAAATGTTTATCAACATAATATTTAAAATTTTTTGGAATGAATTTTTTAGACTTCTTTGTGTCAATGTCTCAATACTCTGAATTTGATGATATGTCTCGCTGAATATATATTACTATTTGTTATAAAATACTATTTGTTACGAAAAATTTAGAAAATAGGATTTATTAAAATAATTCTAGAATGATAATTGACTTTGAATTTATAAAATTTTATAAAAGAAAAGCTCAAGAGACCAACATTTTTACCGCTTACTTTTGTTCATATTTAATGTCAGCGTTGTTAATCGGCTCATTCACACATTTTAATCCTCCTTATTGAACCTTAACTTATAACCTCTTTCCCCATTTCCATTGAAAATATTAATGGAAATTATTGAAAATTTGTAAAATTTGTACAAAATTTTATTAAAAAATCTGCTGTTCACTGTATAGAATAATGAAAACATAAGATGTTGTATTTAAATACAACACAAGATATTGTATTTAAAAAATTTAAAAAAACTCAATGTTCATTAATTTATGTAAATATAATGGATAATTTGTATATAACTAGGCTAAAATATTTTAAAAGATATCTTATTTAGAAAAATTTAAATAAATATTATAATATGGAAATAATATTCATGAGTAAGTTAGCATATTCATTTAAAAAATTTTTTATTAATAAGAATATTTTAAATTAATTTAGAATATTAATATAATTACTTTTTCTCAATTGATGCAATTTATATAGAACCTCAAAATTCAAATACACAATTATATGCCTTTCATTAACAACTCGGCATTAAAAATTTTAATAATTTTATTGAAAATTTTTTACTGGAAAAGGAGGCCTCACTTCTATTAATTATTTTGCTCTTATCTATTAGTGTTCGGCAGCTCTTAAAAGATCCTGCTTTTAAAGTGGAAATGGTGAAAAAATATAAGATTAAAATAAATTCATTATTAAAATTTAGGTATATTTTAAATATATAAAATTTATAATCAGAGTTTTTGATAAATAAATTTAGATTTAAAGCAAGAAATAGTAATAGCTTTTTTACTTGAAGCATCTGTGTGTTCAACATTAAAATTGTAAAATTAATATAAAAAATATACATTATAATCTATAAGAATAAAAAGGAAATTTAAATAAATATTATTTGTCTCGCTGGAATAAAAATATTAATATTAGTTTATAATTAAAATATTAAACTCCTTGCTTATAAGAGTACAGTTCGTATATTTATATAAAATATATGCTAAATTAAAAAGATCATGTGTGAATTTAATCCTATTGATTACGCCCTATAATTTGAATTGAAAAATTCGGCTCAAGTGAGGATGTTAAAGTTAGAAAGGCTTATTTATCTATCAATTAATAAAACTAAAAAAAGTCCGCACTAAGAATACAAATTATTTATTAAATTTTTTAAAAAAAACAACAATAAACTTGGTGAAAAATAAATAAAAAATTTGTATTATATCTTGTGAACTGGCACAACAGGTTTTTTTATGTAATTAAATAATGTTTACGGCCAAAATTGACTGAGACTATTATACAAGGTAATAAATTTTTAAAATTAGTACCTTTTTAATGTTTTATTATTTTTTAATAATTTAATAATTGCAAATTTTTGAAAAAATTAAATGTTTATTCATATTATTCATAAATTTTAGTATTTTACAATTTTATTTAAGCAAATAATAATAGAATTATGAAGATTTACATTGAATAATGAGAAGAAAATCGAAAAATACATTTAAAAAATATCAATATTCACTGTTAAGAAGTTCATTAATAAAAATAAAACCTGAAAAGGAATTAGCAATACAAGCAAATAGAAAACAAGAAAAAAAAATAGAAAATTTAAATAAACGGATTGCACAGTATGATACCTTTTTTTATAATAATTTAGCTTAAATTGTAAGCGCTAAATTTTTCGCAAATATTAACCAAAATATTGGAATTTGTAATTGTGAAAATCATCAGTCATGCAAAGACAATAACAAAATATATAATTAAAATAATATATTTTTTATTAAGGAGAGAAAAGGTCATAATAACTAAGCGAATTTTTTGAATATACATTCACTAATTAAAAAATTATAAGTAAATTATTATGTGAAAGTGTTGCTTATTTGCAATTCAAAAATTTCAATAACAATTTCATTTTATTTGTTAAAAATATTAAACCTATAGTTTTTAAAAATATTTATTTATCTTTATAGCACATGACTACAATCTGCTTTATTAAAGAATTGCACGTAATGTTGTTTAATATGGATTGGTTTAAATTATGTATAAATTAATTTAAATCTATTGTTTATTCAAAAAATATATAAATTTTGAAAGACATATTCGACACAATAAATTGAGCTACTAAGAATGAATTTTGAAAAAAAAGATAAAAGTTTGTTGTGGGTGTGCGTTTAATATTATCAAATACATACTATTCAAGTATATGCATTACTAACTCGTTCAACATTTAATTAATGTTGAAAATCCTCACTGCTCCAGCTTAGAAAATTTTTATTGCTCCAGCCCCAATTTAATTTCCTCGCCTATTGGTTAAGTTAGCAATAAATTGGAAGTAATAATATTGATTTATTAAATAAACTATTTTTTAATAGGTCATTATTAGAATTATATATTAAATAATACTAATTTCTAAAATTCTCATTATTATAATATCTCTAAAAAGGCAAATTTTATCATTTTTGATGGAAATATTTACAAAAAAATGAAATATATTGCCATAGAAAAATGAAGATTGATACTGTTTTCTATATAATATTATATATATATTTTAATCTAATTAAAAAATAAATACAAAAATAACCATTAATATAACAAAAATATTAACAACGATCATTTGCAAATACATATGTATAAACATTAAAAAATTGTTCCTCCTTTTTTTATTTTGTGAGAAGTAAGTATATTTTTTTAATTGTGTAAAAAGAAGATAAATATTTTTTAAAGCAATTTTGTAAAATAAAAAAAATTTTTGTAAAAAGAATATATGTTTTTCAATTTGTTAAGAGAAAATCTATTATTTTTTAGAAGGAATTTTGAACAATTAAAAAATTGTAATAAGAAAAATATATTTTTTTGTTTAAATTTTTATTTGCAAGATGAAGATTTATATGTATTTTAAAAAAACAGGTGTGTTTACAACAAAAATTATTTGTTGAATAATAAAATAAGAGAGAGAAATGTTTTTTAAAAAAGTAATAAAAATTATTTCTAATTAATTTAAATTATTGCAATTAGTTAAATTGAGAATTAAAATTACCATTAGTTAAATTGAGAGAAAAATTTAATTAATTTGAGAATTCAAAATTCAGTTCTGATCCTTTCTGATGCTGACCTTATCATGAACGAAAAGATTTTGGATTAATGCAAATTTTAACGAGGATATAATAATTATAGTATAAGTGCTCCATTATTATTGATGACTATTAAAAGTTGTTGAAATTTAAAAAAGATTAAAAAGATTATTATCACTATATTTATTATATATTTAGTAATGATATTTGCTTAATAATTTGTTAAAGTGTATTTTATTTTCTATTAATAAATATTTAACAATTAAATTTATAACTAACTTTCCATTAAAATAACAACTATTAGTCAATTTTTCAAGAATTATTAATAATACAAATTAATTAACATAAGCGAATTTTTTTTTTATTAAAAACATATTTTTAAGTTCAAGGCCTAAAAATTCATAGCTAAAATAATTAAATAATGAAAAAAATTAAAAATAAATATCCTAACCTTATGAACAAAGTGATTATTTTTAAATAAGACTTATTTAAATTTTTCAGTAACTTTAGTGAATATTCGATAAAGTTTAATAAAGAATATTCGTTAAAGTTAATACACATGCTCTTCCAACAAACTTTGAGAAATTAATTTAGAAATTTAAAATTGTTATCGTTCTTTTTAAAAATTTTAGTTACATTTCTATTAAAATATCAATGAAAGATATATTATAAATGAACACAGTGAATAATTTTTAAATTTAATTTTAAATTTTAAATGATTTAATTAGTAAATTTTTATCTCTAAATTAATAATTTTTTAATTTTTTAAATTTATTATTATGCTATTTTATTTACTGAAGATATTACTTAAGTCGATCATATCATTTTTCCTAACAAATAATTTTTAACAAAATGCAAAATCTAAGAAAGAAAAAACATTTTATTTACGGAAAAACTGAATATCCTTATTTTATGATTCCAAACCCGAGTTCAATAATCCTGTAGGTGACTTAATATAATTTATTAAGTTAACTCTAATCTGTTAAAATATATTTTAAATTTATAAATATGAAAGTAAATGTTTACAATAGCAATACTTATTTTTTAAATACACTTTTTTCACAGGTTTTTAGTCATTTCTGTACAGATTTACTTATTATAGCTAATTATAACCAAGTAAATTCGGTCTTAATTGTGAATTCCATGGCCTTCGATATAAATCTGTACTAGATTCCACCTCTATTCATTACATATTTTAAATACTATAATTATTAGAATTCAAATTTCTCCACCCCCTTTCTATATATATAATTTTTATAAATTTATAAAGTAAATCTTAAATTCATGAAAATTATATTGATTAAAATTCTCGAGATCAACATCCGATGCTACCAGTTATGCTCGAGGCTTGAATAATATTAATAGACTATAGAATTAGTGTTTTATAAATTTAATTATTATAATAATAAAAAAATAAAAGATTGATAAATTATTTTGACTAAATTAATTAACTTTAAAAGTTGTACATAAATTAATTTTCAGAAATTTAACGATATTTAATAATTTTGGCTTAATTGTTAAAGTACTTATCGTTTTTTTAGGCAAAAAACATTGTTTTTATTATTAAATTGCAAATAAATTCAATTTACAAACATAAACTTTTGGTTATTATTATATTTTTAAATTATTTCAATTCTTATATTAATATATATATTTTTCGTTAACTTTAAAAATTATAAAAGTTATTAATTAATATAGACATATAGGTATATAATATGTTCAATCGTTGTAGTTTTCATATGCTGTTATGTTTTATCCATTCGATTGAAAAAATTAATTTCATTTTATTTAATTATTCTCATATGCTTATTCAAACCTATTATTAATTTTATACATTTACTTTTGCTTTGCAGAAAAATTTTGCACTTCTATACATATTTCACTTTTCAAAATTTTTAAAAATAGATTTTGAAGCATAAAGGCTCTTTGACAATACAAAGTGCCATAAAGGCTCTTTGTCTTTGTCCATTGACCATTTACTCATAATTTAAATAAACTTATGAGTAAAAATAATATCTATTTGAATTATTTAGCTGTAAAATTAATATGAGTAAATATTTATTTTTAAAATTAATGAAGTTTTTTACTAAAATTGTCTTTTTTCGTTAATTTCCATTGAAATGAATTGAATTTATATTTTAAATTACGTTTTTTAATGACTTATAAAAATAACTTTTTAAAATAATTCTATTAAAATTTAATGCAGTTATCTCTTTTAATGTTGATACCAAATTGTTAAGCCAACTCGTATCACAAGGGTGTATTATAGAACTTTTTTCCGTCAAATCGTTTAAAATCAAACTATTTCTTTTTTAGTTTTATTTTTTAGCTTAATCTTATAGTAACTTATTAAGTTGCGTCTATAAATATTTGATTTTTTCGTGTTCACTATTTTCCCATTGAAGATTTGTATTATTCTATTTCTACGATAAAATCTATTATTCTCCTAAAATAACTGATCGATATCTTTAAATAATGTTCAATTATTTAGTTAGAATTTTAATTCTCTATTAGATCTCGACCCATCTTGACACATGAGAATCTTTCTCCTTCAAAGTTATATTCAAAATAAAAGAAGTTGTAAAATTGACCTGTTAGTTCTAAAAAGGCGATTAGACGCTTTCCAGATTTAATCCGTGGATGCGCATTTCTCTCAAATTAAAATTATTTAATTTATTGAACCCCGTAGGGTTTATGAATTTTGTTGTTGGTTTGGTGTTACTTATATTAATTTTAAAATGTATATGAGAGTGATCTAATGGAAATTCGTTTTTTTGTTGAATAGTAGATTTGTTGAATAGTAGATATTTTTTGTTGAATACTAATATCAAAACTTTTTAGTCGCACACCAAAAATTATATAATTGAGGGTCTGAAGCTTATTAGATAAATAATCTTTCTTTTATAATTAGAATTTTTTATAATTATAGGCGATTTATTGAGAACAAAATATTACATAAATCTTACATTTTAATTTCGATATATTTTAATTTAATTTCGCTTTTTCTTATTGAATAATAGTTTTTTTCAACCTATTTATTAATTCCAATTCCAATAATTTTTAGTTTTTTTTCTAAATTTTAAGTTAGGTCTTTTTCGCTGAAAAAATCTAATATTTATATTAAATTATCATGCATAATTTAATATTATTTAAAAGCACATTTGCTTAGTTAGATGTTGTATAACTTATTTATTTATTAATTAAATAATCGCATATTTTATACATATTTTTTAGATTTATATTAAAAATGTAAATCTTTATAATAAATTGAATTTCATTATTCGATTCATATTTAATGTTGGATTCATATTAAAGTTAGTATCGTTAATATTATAACGACTTTTAATAGTATTAAATTTATAGTTTTGATGGTATCCATCATCTCCATTTGCGAAAAGTAAAGAAGTAGCAAAGTACGTGGGGATGATAATATGGAAATTAAAATAATGAACTTTGAAGACCAGTAATATACTTTCAATTTTGGGATCTACGGACTCATTGCTAATTGAAAACATTGCTCTTTCGTCGGGTAAATTTAAAAAAGTCTATCGAGGATAAGTATCCTCGAACAAGTCTATCGAGGATATTATCAAATGTTATAGTTTAAATTTAATTACTTCTTTTTGAACTTTTCAAATATAATATCGATTTGTAAGAAGGCTTTTTAGGACGTCATAATTTTATTAATTTACATCAATAGCTCTATTATAAAAAAATTATTATATATTAAAAGTTGGCTTATTGAATTTCTATTGTAGCCACTACACTAAGATAAGTTATAATTCATTATTAAATCTAGGCGATATTATTATATAAGTTAATCTCCTTGTTAATTATTATTTTTTAATAATAATTATATGTTATTAAATCTTTTTAATTAAAAACAAAAGATTTAAAGGTAGGCAGATAGTTAAATATTTAATTTTATAAAAAGATAGCTATTTAGTTAACATTCAAAGAAAATATTTTTTTCAATAAAAGATCCTTAACAGTTAACACTATATAAATAATTTTAATCGTAAGCAAATTAAATAAGAGTCCGAAGCTTCTTTTGTAATTTTAGTATATTAATTGCATTATACTTTTAAATATTTTAATATTTGAATCAATAGTAATTTTAATACATAGCTAAACTTATAAAGAATTTTATAATACATTAACTTTCAGACATTTATTCTAATATTTTATTTATAAGATGTTCATCGATTTATCTTCGTAAAAATTTTTGGTTTTTTAGACCGTATTTTCTTGACCAATTAAAGCCAATAGATTTTTTATAATTTATATTGAAAAATACACTCTTGTTATAGTTGTAGTAAGTATATGGCACGATTTTTTGTTTGTCTATTCTAAATATTTTTTGTTAAATTTATTTCGATAAAAAGAGATTTAGATCAAATATTGAAATAATAAATATATTTCGATGTTAAATTATATTTAATTCCCTTAAAATTAAGAGCAATTTTATTTTTTATTTATTAATGTAGTATTTTATCATATTAGTAAACAAAAAATATATAGACAACTTAATTGATTCAATAAATAAAAATTTTTTTAAATATATAAATTTATTAAATAATACATTAAAAATGAATAGGATTATGTTGTTAGACCTATGGAACATAGGCGAGGCGCTTGTGCAAAACCCCGCGCTTCGCGCGGGGTTTTGCGGCACGCGCCTCACGGGAGTCAACGGTCGCTGGGTTCTGGGTCGGCAACATAAACCTATTCCTTTTTTCAGCACCAGCTTTGATCTGACGACCTACCCTCGTAGCTCACAAAAATCCGATTGGACTCATAAGCTGTGATTGGAATCATAAACCGTAGTAGAGCCACAATTTTTACTTAAAATAATAAGACATGTCGAATTTATAAAATTTGTTTGGACTCATGAATTTTGATTGGACTCATAAAGTTTTGTTTGGACTCATAAATCTTGATTGGACTCATAAAGTTTTATTTGGACTCATAAAGTTCGATTGGACTCATAAACTTCGATTGGACTCATAAAGTTCGATTGGACTCATAAAGTCAAGTAGAACCGATTTTTCCTCATTTTGTGGTTTTTTGATAGGGCGATGAGGATTATTTTTAAAAATGCGGATTTGCGGATTTTTGTGGTCTTTTGAAGATTATGAGGATTTTTTATACTTTTTTGTGGGTTTTAGCATAAAATATCATTATTTTTCTGCTAAGACCTTCTAAAATCCTCAAAAATTTCGCCTGCGGCGCTGAAAATGGAAGAAATCTGGCTTCGTGGCCTTCCAAAATTGCCAAAATTTTGGCCTGCGGCGCAAAAAACGAAGGAATCTGTGTCCTTGATCTTCTAAAATCCTCAAAATTTTTTGCCTGGCCCGAAAATGAACGATTTTTAGCTTAAGGATCTTCCAAAATTAAAAAAATTTCGCCTGCGGAGCTGAAATCGGAGGAAATAAAAATTTACGACATCTTCGACAAAAAATGCGAGAATAATTTTCTAGATAATTTTCGGATTTTCATAGATGATCATTAGTAATAATAAAATTGATTAATTCAATTGTAAAAGACGAAAAATACCTATATGCATAAAGTGATTTTAATTCAATTTTTGTGTTCGATAATTTTTTGCGGATTTTTGATAAAAATGAGGATTTTTTCGATCAAATTTGCGGATTTTTGAAAATTCGAGATCGAAACCCTGATTTATAATAATATATAAAAACGATTTTCATGAAAATTTAATTATAATTTATTAACAAATTTTGTGTATCTGAAATACTATTAATTATATACTATTAATTATTATTCATAGTATAAATAATAATTAATAGTACTATATTAATAGATATAATAGCTTTTTACCCTTTTTGTATACTAGCATAATAGCTTTTGTATAATGTATAAATTAAAATCAAATAATTGTTGTTTATTTAGTTTAAAATTAACATAGTAAATTGTGTCTATTAACGGTTAAGTACCTCAACTCTTTTCTTCGGAACTGAGAGTGTAGGTAACCCGGAATGACTGGTATAGTACGTCTGGTACACTGATGTTTACGACAATTGGAATCCAACAAAAAATTTGCTAAAAAATTTATTATGTTTATTATTTATATATATTGAAAGATCAATTTATTTACATGAAAAAAATTTCTATTATTATATAATTTTTACAGAGCGTTTATAGAAAATAATAATAATTCAAATAATTATGATAATTTAGATATTTACTTTAGTTTTCTGTTAAGATTAAGTTTTTGAACAGAAAATTATGCAAAAAATATTTGCATCAAATATTTTCACTACTAACATTTATTTTATAAATTTGCTTTATCCAACAATTCTTATTTAATACAATATTTTTTAAATTTTCATGATAGCTACATACTTTTTAAGATGGAATAAACAAAGTGATATTTAATAAAAAGAGACTTAATTATTGACTTTAAATTATTGTTTTTAAATCACTTGCAAAATATTTTTGGTCAAACACATTTTAGTAAATTATTTTCATCTTTACAATTTATCAAACGACAAAATATGTATTATTTTACATAAATCTAATTTAAAAATCAATTTTTACACAAACTTAATTTAAAAATTTATTTTAATTTCCAAGATTCTACTTCACACTTCTTTTTTCGCAATCCATACGAAATCTCAATATTTTTCAAATTAGATGGCAATATTTCTTCATCTTCATTTAGTTTAATTTTTGTTTTAGTATTTAAGATGATAAGTCATTAAGTTATGGTTTTCTGTTGTCATCTAAATGTTTTATTATATCCTATTGAATTTACGGCCATAATTGTTGTTCTTTTCATTTTTTAGAAATAATTTTTTTATTGTTGCCAATTTTAATCGTTTTTAAGTTTTCGTTATTAACAATAAATAACCTGTCTTTCAGCTTTTTCATTCCAGGACTCTTTCCAAATTTTTTAACTTTTCCATTTGTTTTCTTTGCATTTCCATTTTTGTTCATTTTAAAAAAATATAGTTTTATGAATAAACTAACCTGGTTTATATTATTAAGAGAAAATATATTATTTATTAGTAGTGTTTGTATGACCGTGGGGATGTCGTAAATCAAAATATATTCAGCTATTAATTATTAACCAAGTTAATCAATATAATGTCCATTTTCAGTTTTCAAGTGACAATTTTTCAAATAGAATTTTATGCTTTTTAAATTTTCAAGTTTTAATTTCCAACTTTTAACTTGCAAAACAAATTTTAAAAAGTGAAAAATTAACCAACAACCCAATAATAGAATCGATAGGTGGATTCCATGGCAAATAGCAATCAGCATCATTTTATTATATTATTTTGAGTATATACCACTTTTAAATAAAATGATGTATTTATTATAATTAAATTTGTTTTTTATTAAATAAAAATTTTTTATTGTTATTTTATTAAAAAATATAATAAAGATAAGAATATAATATACTGTGCAATATTGAGACATTGAAATTATATTAAAAGTTATAACTTTCTTTAAAGTTATTAATATAACAAATTACTGTTTAATAAATTACAAATTTAACAAATTACAATTTTATTTAATATTCTTATATATATAAATACATGAATGAAATTTATTTTTATATGTATATATATAGTAGCTTACTCAATTATTAATATTATTTTTGAGTTTATTTTTATATTTTTGTTCATTATTGAAAATTAATTTATTTTAACAACTGGAATAATCTATTTAATTAAACATTAAATATTTTAATAATCTTGCTATATGAAATGTTTGTTTGTTAAAATATTTATTGAGATTTTAAAATTAATAATTAAATTAAATTCATAGTTTACATTTAATTTTTACTTTGTTTTTTTGAATAATCTTTTTATATTCTGAACGCGAAATTAATTTACGTAGATAATATAATATTTACCACCCATTCCGCAGAAAGTGAAATTTCACAATTTTGCGAATAATGCATGGTGCATTTTGTTTTTATTGAAGCCGTTTGCTATTCTAAATGTGGAGTCTGTTTTGTTTCATGTGAGCTTAGAGCAGCAATATCACGTCTAAATCTATTGACGCTATAGCATACAGTAAATCAGTGCATTTCATACGATATAATATTTTATCGGAGTTCCTCAATCTAAATATTTACTATATTATAAAACCACCTAACATAATTAAATTTACAATTTTAATCATTATAACTTTTGCCACGATTTTATTTTGCTTATTGTTTATTAAGCCGAGGAAATTTCCATGTTCTACTCTACTACAGAACCAAAAACAAAACATTGTTTAAAAATTCTTTTAAATTTGTATATTAAATTTTCCTTGAATTTTTCTTTTCTCACTTTTTGCAATTAATAAGAATTTATAATTTATTCAGCTCTCATGAATCTTGATGATTGTTTAAAAGGTTGATTAAAATTTGATTTACAAATTTTGACTTGATTTCTTATAAGTAGTTTAATTAAAATTGAATTAAATCTATGTATATACAATTTTGTTTTAAAAAACTCAAAATTTTATTTAAAATGAAAAACTCATATTTTCCCACCAATGTCATCAAAATAAAAATTAAATTTGAATCAATATATATTCATATTTTAATATAATTTCATGTAATCATAGATGTTTATTCATGTAAATATAAATATATTCATCTAAATATAAACATGAAAATAGTTGCTTATGTTTAATCAGCTCATCCCTGCAGAACTCACATTTTATTATAGTGCGACAAAATATATTAAGATAAATTTATTCAATTTTGGATGATATTATTCAACATTTTATAATTATTCTTTTATTCAACAATTTTAAATTCGTAATTTTATTGCTACGATAAAATCTAAATTATTAATATTTTTATGATTCTCCTTAACATTTGTGAAAATTCTAATTCTATGTATACAAAGTCAATCTATATATTTCAATTACTATTAGTAGTATAAAGTGCCTGTTAAAACATTTTTAAAAACAAAAATGGTTTACTTTCCACTAAATTAAATATAAATTATCAATAATAATAAATTACTTTTATATGGGCATCGAAACGTCCATTAAATGTTTGGCACTCAACTGTACTTTTATTATTCGCAGCGTGTCCTTTTGCGTTTGTATAATAGAATAAAACATTACCTCACATTACTTTTAAGCGTTTGTCTATTTTTATATCGAAGATTGATCAATGTAGCAATAACTAATTTAAATTTTATAAATTACTACATGTCAAACTTTACTATAAAAGCTACTGCTTTTATAGTAAAGTGATTTGGGGAGTGATAAATGAGGGCTTTTATAGTAAAATGATTTTGGGAGTCTTTTGAGAAAGTTGATGTAGACAAAATTGCTTCAAGGTTTTAGATGCAGTTTTCGATGCTCTTTCAAATAAGTATATATAACTTTTATCCGAATGGACTCACAAAGGAGCCTCTTAAATCAGAAACAATTAATATTGATGTCAATAAATAAAAAACAAAATTTAAAAACCATGGGAATGTAATTAAATTTCTATTTGATTTAGAAGCAGTTCTTTTATTTTTTGGTGTTTTGGAAGAAATAGGAACATTGACCATGGTTTTTGAATAAAAATTTAAGAAATAAATTTGATTCTTAAATGATAAATCTTAAATTGAAAAAAAAATCAATTAAAATTTAAAAATAAAAAAAAAATATAATGCCTAGGAAACAAAATCGAAGTCAATAAAAAAAATTGGAACTTTAAAAACCATGGACATGTAATAAATTAATATTCGGTTAAAATCAGTTATTTTATCTTTAAGTGTTTTGAAATAAATAGGAACATTGACCATGGTTTTTGAATAAGAATTTAAGAAATAAATTTGATCCTTAAATAATAAATCTTAAATAAAAAAGAATCAATTTAAATTTAAAAATAAAAAACATAATGTCTAGGAAAAAAAAATATATTGAAGTCAATAAAAAGATGGAAATTTAAGAACCATGGACATGTAGTAAATTAATATTAGGTTAAGAAGCAGTTTTTATTATTTTTGTGCTTTGAAAGTAATAGGTCCAATGACCATGGTTCTTAAATAAAAATTTAAGAAATAGATTTGATTCTTAAAAAATAAATCTTAAAATGTAAAAAAATCAATTAAAATTTGAATAAAAATAAAAAAATAAGGTCCCGACAACGAAAAAATAAAAGGTAATTTATGAAAATCGATTGGGACATTTGAGTATTAAGTAAACAAAACGCCACAAAGCAATAAACAGCCGTTTTAAAGCCTGAAAAAGTATAATTATTTGAACAGGGTTATGGTTTAGGGAAATATTAATATCAAGTAAAGACGATTATTATTGGTATATGAGAAAATAGCGAGTATAACTAGATGGGAGAGAAGGGGGGGAGGAGGGTAGGTGGAGGGAGTGGGTAGGTGGAGGGAGTGGGTAGGTGAAGGGAGAGGGTAGGTGGAGGGAGTGGGTAGGTGGAGGGAGTGGGTAGGTGGGGGGAGTAGGTAGGTGGGGGAGTGGGTAGGGGATTAATGGATCTTTCCAGAGATTAATGGATCTGTTAAAGATCCAGTGTTCAGTTTTGGAGGTTTTACGAGCTACTTTTATTTGATAATTATGTCTATTCCTATTAGGTCTATCAGATAACATAAAGAATTGTGAAGAAGTAAAGTGGGTGTGATTTTTAATGATCTTAAAAATAGTTGATAGATCGAATAAAACTCTTCTGAGGGCCAGTGATTCGAGATTAAATAATTTTAATCTTTGGATATAATTTTTTTTATGGATTTTACACTTAAAAAGAGCCACCCTTGTATACCATTTTTGCACCTTTTCTAATTTTTCTCTATGTTTTTTAGTTTTGGGATTCCATATAACCGAAGAATATTCCAAAATTGGCCTAATATATGTTTTAAATGCCATACCCCAAATTTTGGGATTAGACGTGTGGAGATTATTAATAATTGACATACCCCTAAAATAGGCATTTTTTACAATTTTTTTATAATAAGGTTCAAAAGATAAGCTATCTGTATAATCAATTCCTAGATCTGAGATTGTAGAAACACATTGCAATGGTAGACCATTGAAATAGTAGTTATGTTTGGGATTATTAGTACCAATATGTAATACTAGAGTTTTATTAAAAGAGATTTCTAGAGCATTATCAGTACACCATTTAGAAATTTTATCTAAACTTGATTGAAGATTAGATGAATCATTTTTATTACGACATTGATAAATCTTAAGATCATCTGCAAAAAGTGAGCTATTGATAGACGTAGGAATAGAGCTTGATAAGTCATTGATGTATATAATAAAGAGAATAGGAGCTAAGATTGTGCCTTGAGGCACACCGGAGTATAATTGAATAGTTTCAGAAAATTGATTGTTAATTTTTACTTTGGCTGTACGGTGATTTAAAAAATTAGAAATCCAATTTAGCACTTTACCTCTTATACCAATGGTATGTAACTTATTAATTAAAAATTTTATCGGGACTGAGTCAAATGCACTTTTTATATCAATGAAAATACAATCGATTATTTTATTGTTCAAGATTGCATCATACCAGCAATTGAAGTTAGACAGCATTTGAAGGGTAGTCGAGCGTTTTTTAATGAATCCAAATTGGCTATCGACAATAATATTGTTAACATTTAGATGTTCAATAATGTGATTAAGTATTAATCGTTCCATGACTCTACTTATGGCAGAGGTTATAGCTATTGGTCTATAATTAGACGGGTCAGTTTTTGAACCTTTTTTAAAAATAGGAGTAATATGAGAAATTTTCCATAGATCAGGAATGTTACCTGAGTCCAGTGATTCTCTAAAAAGATCTGATAGAAAGGGAGATATAGCAGAGCGACATGATTTTAGGATATTATAGCTTAAATTATCATCTGAAGCACAATTGTTATTTGGTAGAGATTTTAGAATGTTATCAATGTCTAATATGCTAAATTCAAAGTCATCCAAGAATGAATTAATATTGTAATTTGTTAGCTTAGGACAAACGGAAGTTGGAATATTTGAAAAAGACTTGGAAAAAACAGAAGCCAATGCATCAGCTTTAGCTTTATCTTCAAATATAAATTTATCATTTAATTCAATACAAGATAGTTGAGATTTTTTACAGTTAAATTTATTTAGAAATTTAAATAGGTTATTTTGATTAGAAACTAAATTTTTTATACGCTGTGACTGATAATTATTTATAAGATGCTTAATAGTTTTAGTCAAATTCTTGTATTGGTCTAAGTCTATAGAATTGTCTTTTTTATAAGCTTTAAATATTCGTTCTTTGTCTTTTATTAATTTTTTAATATATTGTGGATATTTAGGCTTAAAAGGTATACCAATAGTGTTACGAATAGGAGCATAAATTTCCAGTAATTCATTAATAGTTTTAGCAAAAAATGAATATTTATCAGAAATAAAAAAGTTTTCATATATTTTATCAAAGTTTCTTATTAGGTGGGTATTTAATAAATTTATATTAGAGAGGTCCCTATATTTGATTATTTGGATTGGTGGCGGGAGAGCTTCAATGAAAAATTTAATAGAAAAATGATCTGATGTAGAAAGTCCTTCTATAACAGAAGTTTCAAAGCATGAAGTATTGTTAGTTAAAATAAGATCTAAGGTACTACCCTTGCAATGTGTAGGAGTGAAAATATTATTGGAATAATTGAAATTACTTAAAAATTCAAGAAATTCTTTTCCCATTTGGTTACTAGCGGTAATGGATTTCCAATCTATGATATTTGAATTAAAATTAAAATCTCCTATAATTATTACATTACCATGAGAAATAGTTTGTAATGTGTTAATTAGCTTTCTAGTAGTTAAATCCTTAATATTAGGAGGTCTGTATACTAAGACAATTCTAATAGAGTTTTTATGTGGTGGTGTAATAATATCAATTGCTAATACATCTATACCTAGTATTTTTGTGAGTTCTACTTGCTTATATGGAATACCATGTTTAATCAATATAGCCACTCCACCACCCTTTGACTTAAAGTTAGCATCTCTATTGGCTAATAAAATGTGGTAATTATTTGATGACGTTAAATACGATAAATGATTATCCTTTTCTGTTAACCATGTCTCACTAAGTAAAATAATATTAGGATTATGGGTGGCTATTTGTAGGTTTAACTCGGGAATTTTGTTTCTAATAGATCGAACATTTTGATAAACACAACTTAATTTGTTTTTAAATGAATTATTTATAGGACCCTTGTTATGGATATTAATATTTCCCCGTAGTTTACATGGAGCACCAGGTATAAAATTTAGTTTATTGCTTTGGCTAATTTTGTTTACGAAAAATATGTACCTCGGATCTCAAAATAATTGTGTCTGCATAAACAATCCAATCCTGATCAGGATTTTCTTGCCTCTTCTTCTTGCACTCATCAATTAAATGTTTCCTGCGATTTCGTTGTTCTAATGTTAATGATGGGCGAATGTTGAGGTGTTGAAACATTTTCTTTCCATTAATTTTCCATTGTTTAATTGCCTCTGACTGAAAAGATCGTGTAGGGAAAATAATTTTTAATAATCTTGACCGTTGAGTGGTGGGTTGCTTTAACACTCCCATACGAAAAATAGCTTTAGGAGTGCACTCGATCCCTACCGTATCGAGTAGATGTTTCACTGCCACGACATCATCTGCCATTCGTTCAGAAGGAAGTTGTTTTTTTGATTCTGGAAGACCACTCACAACAATACTTCGTTGTCTTTCTAATTCTTCTGCTGTAATAGCATATTGATTTGCTGCAGCAGGTGGCTGTCCATAAAGAGGCTGTTGTTGTTGTTGTTTTTGCTTTTTAAGAATATTGATCGATTTGGTCAACAAATCAAATTGAGCTGTAATAGTAGCAATTAAATTTTGAAGAATTGGTGTCTGTTCTGTTGTCAATGTAGGAATTAATTCATTAATAGATTGTAAAGTTGTATTAACCAAATTCACTTGAGAGTCAACAAGTGAATTGATTAAGTCAGTATTTTCTGTTGTTGAATTGCTGTTGTCATTGGAATTTGAGAGAGGGGAAAAATTTGCTTCAGAAGCAGTTCTTTTATTTTTTGGTGTTTTGGAAGAAATAGGAACATTGACCATGGTTTTTGAATAAAAATTTAAGAAATAAATTTGATTCTTAAATGATAAATCTTAAATAAAAAAGAATCAATTTAAATTTAAAAATAAAAAACATAATGTCTAGGAAAAAAAAATATATTGAAGTCAATAAAAAGATGGAAATTTAAGAACCATGGACATGTAGTAAATTAATATTACTTTTGCCACGATTTTATTTTGCTTATTGTTTATTAAGCCGAGGAAATTTCCATGTTCTACTCTACTACAGAACCAAAAACAAAACATTGTTTAAAAATTCTTTTAAATTTGTATATTAAATTTTCCTTGAATTTTTCTTTTCTCACTTTTTGCAATTAATAAGAATTTATAATTTATTCAGCTCTCATGAATCTTGATGATTGTTTAAAAGGTTGATTAAAATTTGATTTACAAATTTTGACTTGATTTCTTATAAGTAGTTTAATTAAAATTGAATTAAATCTATGTATATACAATTTTGTTTTAAAAAACTCAAAATTTTATTTAAAATGAAAAACTCATATTTTCCCACCAATGTCATCAAAATAAAAATTAAATTTGAATCAATATATATTCATATTTTAATATAATTTCATGTAATCATAGATGTTTATTCATGTAAATATAAATATATTCATCTAAATATAAACATGAAAATAGTTGCTTATGTTTAATCAGCTCATCCCTGCAGAACTCACATTTTATTATAGTGCGACAAAATAGATTAAGATAAATTTATTCAATTTTGGATGATATTATTCAACATTTTATAATTATTCTTTTATTCAACAATTTTAAATTCGTAATTTTATTGCTACGATAAAATCTAAATTATTAATATTCTTATGATTCTCCTTAACATTTGTGAAAATTCTAATTCTATGTATACAAAGTCAATCTATATATTTCAATTACTATTAGTAGTATAAAGTGCCTGTTAAAACATTTTTAAAAACAAAAATGGTTTACTTTCCACTAAATTAAATATAAATTATCAATAATAATAAATTACTTTTATATGGGCATCGAAACGTCCATTAAATGTTTGGCACTCAACTGTACTTTTATTATTCGCAGCGTGTCCTTTTGCGTTTGTATAATAGAATAAAACATTACCTCACATTACTTTTAAGCGTTTGTCTATTTTTATATCGAAGATTGATCAATGTAGCAATAACTAATTTAAATTTTATAAATTACTACATGTCAAACTTTACTATAAAAGCTACTGCTTTTATAGTAAAGTGATTTGGGGAGTGATAAATGAGGGCTTTTATAGTAAAATGATTTTGGGAGTCTTTTGAGAAAGTTGATGTAGACAAAATTGCTTCAAGGTTTTAGATGCAGTTTTCGATGCTCTTTCAAATAAGTTATAGCATATGGGGAGTGTCTCTAAAATCAAAGTTACACCGTTGTGAATATTCACAAATTTAAAATTACATTTTATAACCCATCTATTTTATCTTTCGAGAAAGTTGTTCAAACAAAATTGCCCCAAGCTTTTAAATACAGGTTTTGATGCTCTTTCGAATAAGCTATAGCTTAAGAGGATTGTCCTTAAACTCATTGAATTACATCACTGAGTTTTCGGTCACTCCTTAAGTGCATTTGTTTACTATAAAAGCATATTAGTCATTCCATCCTCTCACTCTAGAAAAACAACAAAACAACGGCAACCCCAGTTTTAGATGCTTTTTCGAAAGCTATAGCATACGAGAAGGGTCCCTAAACTCTTCGAGTTATAAAAAGTAAAATGTTTGTTAAAGAGAAATATGGAGACTAAAAGGATTCAGTTCGTCTAGATGTTTTGAATCAACAAGATTTCGTTATTTACAAATGAAGTTATTCCTTGAGATAAAAATATGGCTCATGGTGAGTTCAAATCCTTGACGACTTAACTCTTGATATTGAGACAGCAATAAGTCAGTACAGAAATATTTATAACAGAAATATTTATAACAGCTAAGTCAGCTAAAGAAATATTTATAACATATATAAATTAATAATTTTGAGACAATAGTTTTTACAGTTGTTTTGAAAACTTCCAAACCCATAATCTTTTCAAAATCTTATTTGACGTTTTACTGATCATCGGTACGATATTAGCTTTATCAATTTTTATGGATCCGATACTTGCTATACCAATCTATTACATATATCGTTTGTTTAGCCTAATAAATAAAAAATTGATCAATTTGAATAAGATCAATGAATTAAAACTTTTTATCTTAGAATAAAATGTTTAAAATTATTTAATCTTAAGTTTGAGTTTGCTTTTATATGTTTCATTTTTTCTAGCAAAGATTACCTGTCAGTCTTTACACAAATAATTTAGAATGTTTCCATATTTCGGAATTTAAAGGTTTTTCTTTGTAATCTCAATGTAATCTATTTTACTTTTTGTTTTGTCTAAAATTTAAATTCACATTTAAATTTTATTTTACTTTTTGAAAGGTTTGATTTATTACGATTTTATATTTTGTTTCTCATTTTTCTTTTAGATCTTACTTTAAAAAATTATTTTGGTCTTCTCTTTATTCTTTTTATTTATTAGCATTTTTTTAATGTTTAGATTGGTTTTCTGTCTCTTACCTTTCCAATTATATTATTTTTCAATCATTCCAAAATATTGCATGATTCAACAAACACCGGCGGAGAAAAGAGACAATTTTGGAAAATAAGATATTTATATATATAATTATTCATTTTTAGATTTTTTTGTTAGAAGATACTTTCCATAATGGAATTCATAAACGTTATATTGTTAAAAATTATTCTCATCTTCTAAATAACAAGTAGGTTCAAACAAAGTCAAAGATAAAACGTTTCTCTTTTGTTTAGCTTATATTTTTAACTAAATTCTCTTGGGGAAATTCTATAACATTATAAATTTTCTTATTACGAATTATATATATGAGAAAGTCGATTTGCGGTCTCCAAATTATCCCCATTACCATACCATTTATTTATTTTGTTTATGACGTTCAATGTTAATGTTTATAATATTACTTGATTATTAATAGATTTAAATTGATTACCTACATTTCTTTTAGAAATTATTTGTGTAAAACCTGCACATTTTGCAATGTCTTTTGAATTAAATTGGACATATAGGACTAACTCCATTTAATATAATCTTATTTTACTCTCCTTTGATTAGATTTTAATTTATAAATTTTCTTAGTAAGGAATATATACATTAAAATGTATTGTTTTTTTTTATTTGAGTTGATTTTATATTCAATAGTTTTGTTCGATTAGTTTCTAATTTTAATAATTAATTCATTTTAATTTATAAATTTAACAGATTAGATAGTTATCCATTTAGATAATATATATCAAAAAGGCTCCAAAAACTCTGCAAATCAAAGGCTTTTCCGCTAAGTTTCGTGAGGTTGCAAATTTTAACTGTTTTTCATTAAATTTTTCACTTTCAATAGATTTTATTTTTACATATATAATTTTTTATTCTTTCTTCTTTATTTTTTAGTTAAATTTATAATAGATGTGAAATATATTTCTATTAGGAAATAAATATTATTGACAGTGATAGTTGTTTATTAAAATATAGTTGTTTATTAAAATATCTCTTAATTACGTGTATTTTTTGTTATTTGATAAGTTTTTTAACAATGCTTATTGAAATAAAATTGTAATTTTATAATTTTTATTATATTAACAAAACTATTAATTTTTACTTATCGTTAAAAAATATTTTTGTTAATATATGTAGATTTTAATTATTAAAATTTGTTGAATGAAATTTCAGCATTCTTTTTTCAAGTATTTAATTTATATAACTTTTATTTAATTTGATTTTTAAATTATAATTTTGTTAATTTATTTTATTTATTTAATTTATTTAATTTTTTAATTTCTAATAGGCGGCTTTGTAAATTAGATTGGACCATTGTTAATTGTCTTTTTATAACAATCATAGCATTTAAAACAATAGAAAATGAGAAATTCCATGATTAGAATTTTTGTGTAAACAGTTTGATGAATAAACTTTTTGAGTTTGCTTAATGGAAATAAAAGCCATTAATTTTCACAACAACTACGGATGCCTCGATAATAATAAGTGACAGCATCAGAAATAGTAATTAACTGATATAATTAACATATAATTAGAAAGTACTAATAAGATTATAAAAGTAATGTTTAAGTTTCATGATGTAGTCAGGAGATATAAAAATCTCTGGTTACACAAAGTGTTTTTAATTTTTATGTAAAAAATATAATGGACTCTAGTATGCATAATAGCTAAGCGAATGTTGATAAAAATTAATATTTGCTTGCGTATTAAGTAATAAATTAGTTGCAATTTTTACGTGTTAAATAAAATGATTACAAATTGGAGCTTACGAGCAGCTCCTTTTACAACGTTTCAAATGAGATTATTATTATCATTTAAAATGCATTCGTACAAATTTTTAAAACTATTTTCGTTCATTCTTTTATTTAATACTATTTTGCAATTAATAAATTATATGATCCAATTCTGCAATAAAAAGGGTATCAAATAGAGTTTGAAATAAAAATAGATATCATTTTATTTTTCGAGAAAGATTGAAAATAAATTCGACCGTGTACTTCTTCAAGTACAACTTCAATTTTGAATGCTTGTAGTTGAACATAATAAACGTGACAATTTTCGAAATATTGAAGGTTGTTCAATAATTTTGTTTCTTGGAAGAGAGAGAATTCAATGCAGGATAGTCAACTTTTAAATTAACTATTAATTAACAAGCAATTAAAAACCAATTTAATTAATTTATGATTAATAAATTCTCTAGACATAAAATCTATAAAGCTTGTAAAATATTATTGAATCATAAATAATTAAGCAAATTCGTGGTATTGATATAAATGTCTATGATTCTGAAAAATAAAAACATGTAATCTGATTAAATATTAAATTAACTTGATTAAATAATAACAACTAAAATTATACAAAATTTTGAAAATAATTAATTATATATTGAAAGTTTCAAATCAATTTCATAAATTGAATTTTTATTAAGCGAATCAAATTAAATTAAGTATAAATTACTTGCTTATAATAAAATATCCATGACTCACAGAAAACAAATTCATCAAAGCTACTTAATGACAATAATTAAATTACAATAAAAAACATAATTAATCTCGAGTTATATGAAATATGTACTATTATCAAAATAAAAGTATTTAGAAAAAAGATTTTTTATGTAAACCAACTAGTTTATAAAAGTGTCTTTACAAGAAAACCGATTTCTTAAGCGTAGAAATTATTACTTTGAGAAGAAGCTTCGTATATATGTTTCGATAATTCTTGGAAAGAAAAAGACATTAAAACTGAAGAAAAAAATAAATGGTGATAATGGCGCAAATGAGGTGAAGAAAAACAATGAAAGATGGTAGATAAAAAATTCATTCAGCAAATCGACTAAACTAAATACTAAAAATTATGATATTCTAATATTTACTTATTAATTTAATCATTTTTACATACTATTTATTACATTTATTATAATTTTATTCGTAAAAGTTATATAAAAATAAAATATATCAATATTTTATTAAGACTTATATTTAATATTAAAAATTATAAATGCAAGAAATATAAACATATTATAAAATATATCATTTTTATAAATTATCAAGAAAGTTTTATATTTGTGATATATATTTGTCAATAGAAATCATTATCTCGGAGAGATAAGATCAATTATTTTCCACAATATGGCATTTTACTATATCCATGAAGCATGCCATCAAAGTGCGAGCTGTTATAAATCGAGATTAAATATCAAGATGCATATTACGTCTGGTGTGCTTTTCTGTACGTTTATTTCGTTTTTAACGTACAATCAAAAATCTCTTTCACTAGAATGAAAATAAATTTACAATAATGTTATTATTGGTTTTAACGGTCTATAATTTTTTTTCTATGTCACCATGCTATTTCTTCTTTTTCTCAAAGTTTAAGTTGCATCTTTCATCTTACTCTTTTTTGTCCTTGATACATTTTTAACCAAAACAAAATAATTTTACCTTATTTTTATACAATTTTTTTCAAATAAATTTTATTATTTTTAAATAAAATTAACTTATTAAAAAATTTTCTGATAAATATTAAAAATTTAATTATTTATTCCAAAATTAATTACAACAACAAGAAATGGCTAATAATCAATAACAAATTGAAAAATTGTTAGTGAAATTTACAAAAATATTAAGTGTAATATTATAAAAATTACAATACAGCCTTTATTTATGATTTATTTTTACTTTATTTTATATTTATTGTTTTATTTAATTTCTACGAGATTTTTGTTTACCTTGCCAAGAATGCATTTTTTTACACTTATGTTTTTTGAATTAATGCGAACACGTTTGATTTTCATTATTTTTTATTATTAAATATATGATCTTATTATTTATAATATGAAATTTACAAAAATATTTTTTTTTTTATTATTTATTGTATTATTTATTATTAATATTTTAGTATTTTCTCTATTGTTGTTCTTTATTTTTATTAATTTTATAATTATATTGAATATTTCAAAATCGTTACGTTTACGCAATAGAAACTCATTTTAGTTTTATTCTCGCATCGCAATCGTCTATTATTTATATACAACTTTCTTTAATTATCTTAATGTCTTGCTTTAAAATAAAACATAAATCTTCTATAAATACATAGTTGTTGTCATACATATATCCATATATTTTGTCATTTATATATTAACTCCGTAAAGTATAGTTGAACCGATTTGTGTTCTATAACTAATTCCTAAATCAAGATTATTTAGAGGAATACCTCTTCTGTCTGAATATCAAAATTAACCAGATTCAGCTTGTCATCATTATGTCCATTTTCTATAATTTCATTTAAAGTTGTCTCCAACGAAACGTTTAGAGAGAATAAAGCGAATCCTTAAATATTAATGAGTTTAAATGTATTAAAAATAAACAGACTCCAAACGAAAATATTTGATTTCTTGTCAATAATGCACAAAAATCTAATTTTTTCTTTGAAATCTCAATAATTCTTCTAAAAATATTGTATTAATTACATTATTTTAATTGTGATTTAATTTTAATATTGATTTTAATATAATATAACATTTACACAATCCTATATATAATTTTTGAATTTAAGTTTGTCTGTCCGTTCGGTTTTTCGGCGCAGGTTTTGTTTTGGCGTAGTAAACAAAAAAGGTTAAAAAGATTCCATCGAACTCTTAGAATAAGATAATTCGACTTTCACTATTATTAATATTTTCATAAAAATAAATAATAACTATCAAAATTTCTTACATCTATTTAGTAATAATAGCCATTATATAGAAATATTAACCGTTATTTATTTAAATTCACCACTAAGGCTGGAAGATAATTATTTTATTTTCGAAAATTGAAAAATTTAGGCTTATTTCATAAAATAAATACTAATTTAAATTTTTACTATTTTTATATTTACATAAAACAATTAATTTTAGCGTATTTTTTTCAAATTTTTACCATTTCAGAAGCGATAAATTAACCAAATTATTAAATTGAAATTTTATCTTTTAAAATATAAATTTTGAAATTAATATTGATTATACCTCAAAATCTTTAATTAATTTTAATCAGGCAATTCAATCACTTTTTGAATATTTAAAATTCATTCCTTTGAATTTTTAATTTTCAAAGTTTTCTTCCAAATATTTTTATTCGTTAATTAAACATTTTAAACTATTCTCATCGCTAATAATTCGTATTCTATTCAGAGATTACCAAGTTTATATTTTGGGCAAGGCAGTCAATTGATTTGAACACTGAATCATTTACTACTTTAATCATAACTTCAGCAGAATCTCTTTTTTAATATATTTTTGTTATTATTTATATATAATATTCTCGAAATGGACTCGTGTGGAAAATAAAATTATTTTATTTTTCATTAAACTTTATTAAGCTAATAAAGAGCAATTGCCATCTACAAAAGTTTTTATTTTATCTCCTAATTAACATTTGAATTAATAAAATTATAAATAATTAAAATTTTAATTTTAAGTTAATTTTTGAATTAATAAAATTATATTAATAAAAAAGAATTAAAAGAATTAAGAATTAAGAATTAATAAAAAAGAATTAATAAAATTATGAATTAATAAATATTGAATTAATAAAATTATAAATAATTAAAATTTTAATTTTAACTTAAAATTTTAATTTTAAGTTAATTTCTTTCTCTCTCTCACATCTAAGTAGTAAATAAAAATAATTAATACTTAATTTATTTCAACTTTAATTAAAATCCAAACGAAAGTGTAGTCAATAAAATTTAAAGAACAAATCAATAAGAATATTCATTTTCCAAAATTAAATAAACAATTTCCTTTTTAGAAGGGACTAAAATTCAAAGAATAAATAAATGACAAAAATTAAAAGGGGAGAATAATATTTATAGAAAGAGGGAAAAGGTCAAAACAGCAAAATTAAAAAGGGGCGGGGATTGAAATTAGAGTCTCAATTAAATTATATTTATAAAATATATCACATCTATCTTATAATTTTCAAAAGAATATTGTACATCGATAATTTTTATTTTTCAACTTTTATTAATAAATTTTTAAAATCTCTTTATAGGATTGTATATATAACATATTTAAATTTATGTTGCATTCAAAAAATATTATTTATTTAAGCCCAAAAAAGTAATGAATTTGTAATAGAATTAGAGAATAAAGCAAAAACAAAATGCCAAAATTTTCTTCGTGTTATATTTGACAACTAACTTTATGTACTTATGAACAAATAATTAATATCTTGCACAATGTACTGAAATACATTTTTATCTCCTTTGCAAATAAAATTATAAATATTTGGAATTACTTATTTCAGAATCACAAATTAAACAGTCTTAAAAATAGCCTAAAAACTAAATTATCCTAAAATTCTGAAAACTCATCGCATAATTACTTAATATACGAAAAATACATAAAGAACCCCTGATTATTCATACAAATCCTATAAAATATTCCATTATTTTTCATCTTTTGAAAGTGCAAAGAGTTATTGGACAACATTTTCAGAAATTAACGAATATAAATATGAATTTATAAAACAAAACAAATATAGTAAAATAACTCTAGTGTATTGAGTGTGGTGGAAAAAGAAAATTCTTTTAATTGATGATAATAGTATAGAATAGGAATATGAGGAGGTTGAAGATGGTAAAGTTTTGGAGGAAATCCATTATGGTAATGAAAAGGAAGTGTTTGAGGGTAAAGTTCGTACTATTGTTGGAGATCTGGAAGATCTAAACAATGAAGAAATAGAAAATATAAATATTGGCGAAAAAAATTAAAAGATAAAAGTATAAATATAAAATATAAATATATTAGATTTGTAGATAATTTTTTATGTGAATAAAATATTTGCACTTTAGAATAATTAAATCAGCAGCAGCTCTTTACTTCTGAAAATATTGAAACAAAGAAATTAAATACCCATAATAGTCCAGCAAAGTATAAAATTGATAAGAATATGCAAATGATTTTAAAAAATCCAACAAAAATCTATAGTTCACTAATAAAATTATGATTTTGGTTCGAAAAATTAATTGAATTATAAAATTATACCAACAGTTCCTTCTTGCAAATACAATTAAGATTAATTTATCTGACAAAAAGTTGGAAAAATATTGGGGATTAGGAGAAAAATTTAGAATATAAGAGAAGAACTATTTTCGATTGTTTCTCTCGCTCATCTATAACAATTGGGTAATTGATGCATTTGACAAAAAATTATGTAAATTTTTTACATCAAATTTAAAGATACAATACAAATTAAAAACAGTTACAAATAAAAAACAGTATGTCACAACTCAAAAATTTACAAAAATTAATTATTCCTGCACTTCAGAAAGAATATTTGGTGTCTATTCGCAAAATAAAAATCTAAGATTAATAACAATAAATGATTCATTAAACACCGGAAAAGAACATGATGATAAAATTAATTTTTTGAAATTATTAGTAAGTTAAATAACACTATCGCATTATGGTTCCCATTTTATTTTAATGTATAAAATAAAAACTACAAATAATTAAAATATTTAAACTATGATAAGAGAATATAGAATAATCTGGAAGCGAAATTGTAAATTAAAAATATCCTAAATAAAATCAGTATTCTAAACAAATTTTTAAAAGTTAATTTCATTTGGAAACTAGTACAATAATTAATTATTTTCCGTAGTATTCAAGCATTTTCAGTTGTATATTTTAAATAAAATATGTGCAGTGTTTATCTAAAATAAAGGTGTTGACTATATTTGCATCTAAAAAAGCGATAGATTAAAAATAACATAAGTAATTATTTGTAAAATTATAAAAAATACAAATGAATATTACAATTTAAATCAGAAAATTAAGCAATCTTTTTCAGTTTAAAGTTTTTATTATTAAAATATATTATTGAATTAACAAAGAAAATTACTGCTACAAGAATTATTATTATGAAATTATAAATAAAAATGAAGGTAATATTGATTAAAGAAGATCTGACTGAAAATAATTATAGAAAAATTATAATGTAAAATACCTCAGCAAAATAACTGCTATGATTGCGGAATTTCATACAGAATTTTAGTAATAATTGTCTATCATCTATGCACCAATTAATTAAAAATGTTTCAAGTTCAAGTTGATTTAATAGTTATATTTTTTTAATTAAATCAATTATGATATAATATTTTCTTAATAATAAGATAATTACTTCAAATAAAATCACTGAATAGTTTTGAACCATTAAATAATAATAAATTATATTGATGCTGCTTTATCTAAATTTACTCCAACAAGTAGATTTTTTACAAATATGTTGTGTAAAGTTTATGAAAAATTGACTGGGGGATATATACAGTGAGTAATTTTAGCAACAAAAGTGTAATAATTACATATTAAAAATTGATTGATCATTTTATCAAAGAAATTAAGATGATACAATTAAAAAATAATGAAAATTTATTTAAATTTATACGCTTGACAACAATAACGTCATCATTAAATCGCAGAAAAGGTTACCTGGTATTGACATAAAAACTAACAGAGCAACTAGAATTCCCATTAAAAAAGAATTTGGTTCGCGGCAACTCAATTTGCAACTAAAAAAGTTTTTGCGGAGGATTGTAACTCAAGATTCTGGTAGAAAAATTTGATTATAAAAATATTACATCCAAAGTAATATAAAATTAAATTTATTGTAAAATAAATTATAATATAATTTTCTGTAATCTTTTACCTGGTGAAAAAATTCCTGACATTATAATATCAAAATTTAATTTAGGATTTACACACTGGGCGAACATAATATTAACTACAAGTATGCTCGGAATTAAATATTAAACATGAAAGTCTACCTCGCTGGTGGAAAAAAGCTATTAAATCAATTAATAAAATTGTATCTTTTGGGGTAAATATATTCTCTAAATTTAAATGTTAATCTATCTATAAAAATGCTGTTTATAAAAATAATTATCATTATATAATTATCAAATAAAATTATCAAATATAATGCAAAAATGATCTGTCTTTTCTAAACAATATATAATATATGTCTCAAATTATAAAAGTATTTTAAAATATTAAACTATATTTTGTTAATCTCATTAAATTATATTTAAAAGATAAGTTTTAAAATAATTTTTAAAGGAAACACTATGTTTTGCTGTTAATGACACACATTAAGTGTCATTTGCATGAACTTTCAACATTTAACTCATTAAATAACAACATTATTTTAATTTTAATTGATATCAAGCAAAAAATAGAATACTTTCAAACAAACAAACTCTTACTTTTTTATCTAAGTAGTAGGCGGTGATTATTAGAAAAAAAGGGTAAATAACTAAAAAATATAAAAATTTCGTGAAATTAAAGTCCATGAATTAAAATTTCAAGTAAATTCACGTATTGAGCAAGCATAATGAAACAAAAATCCTGTTCCAAACATATGGCCAAGCTTTCATAATTTTTATTGAAAATATTAAAAAGAGACGGAAAGGGAAAAAATACTTAAATAGAACATATGTAGTGATTGACTTAAAAAAAGAGGCAACTAAAAATTATTATGATTATGCTGAAACCAAATCTAAATTTAGTCTTGACTTCTGTTATAACAAATTGAATATTTTTGTTAGGATAATAAATATAAATAAACTAATTTTTTAAGTAATTTTTAATTAGATTTTAAATTTAATTTAATTATTGAAAAGATATTATGATCTTTTAGATTTTTAATTAGTAAGCAATATTAATTTTGATGTAAGAAACAAATTAAATACAATGATCGGCACAAGTATATGAGTTTAAATACATATATAAAAAAGTGAGAGAAAAAATAAAGAAGGGAAGCTATGTAATTGAAAATTATATCTAAAATTCTATCTGTAAATAGGAACTAAAATGTGAATATTTCTTTCTCTTTTATTTTTTACACAAAGAATATGTATGTATATACTAAAAAAACTCTTTATTTAAACAAGAAGGGCAAATACGGAAACGGTGACCATTAAATTGTATTTTAAATGCGATGTATGAAAAAAATGGGATTGTTTAATTTTTGTGAAAAGAAAATATGTAGTCAACTTATGAATAAATAGAGAGCCGATAAATTATTTAAAGTTAGTCAAAGGATTCACATTTTGAGGGAGATGTCTAGACATCTTCTGATTCCAGTTGAAATGATCGAACATAGGCTGTTCATGTTCTAATTTTAAATTTTCAAAAATTTTATAATTTTTTAAGAACGGAATTACAAAATTCAAACAAAAGTTTCCACCTGTCGACGAATAGTAGCTGTTACTTAAACATCATGGAGGTGGATCCTCCTAAACAACAACAACAGTCTGAGAATCCTGTCGATGCAGAATCGGAAAAACGCGGAGTGAGAGGAATGAGGAAGTAAAAGAAAAAGTAATTTTTTAGAATAATTTTTATTATGAAAAATTATTTAAAAGTTTTGTTAAATTTAAAAATAAAGAATAAACCTTAAAATGCACCTTTTTATCTCTTTAGTTTTACTTATCGTTAGTTCTTTGTTATCTAGGTTCCTAATATACCAGAATTATTTGAAAATAACTAAAAAAATTTACCAAAATTTTATTGGAAAAATAATTAAAACACAAAAATTTATATTAACAATAAATAATATGGATGAAAAATAATTAATATGGATAACAATAAGTAATATGGATGATGGATGATATGGATGAAACAACAAGAAAAAGGATTTCTGATTGCTGTCCATAAATTTGTAAAGCATAATCTATATACATAATTAAAACTCTGCAAATTCTTCGCATATTAATTCGGATATCAAATAATATTTAAAAAACGTGGATATTGATAATACTCAATGGATAATAATAATCATAAGAATTCCTAAAGCTAAAATGCTACAAGTTTTTACCTAAATATTTAAAAATTATTTAAAATTTGGAAGCTAAAAAGTTAGAAGTAAATTTCTGGTTATATAATTTATGAATTTAGAGTACATTTTACACATTATATTTCACGATTTTAGTCTAAATATTATTTATTAATTATATAATTTTTTAATTTTTAATATTTTGAGTAATTTTTATCTTGAGTTAATTGTGCCGTAAGTAATCGAATAATCTACTAAAAAATCTTTCTTCACATGCATCTTCTGAAAGTTATAGGACAAGGTAATTAAATTGCATATAATTTTTATAATTCTGAAATTACAATTATGAAATTAGTTTATTTTTATTATAGCTCCTAATTTCTGTTGTGGATAATATAAAAGTATCTAATGTACTGCAGAAATAAAATGAAGCGAAAGAGAAAATAATCTAAATAATTTTGCAGAAGAAAATGCAGCAAATAATGATTTCAAAAATTTATTACAAATAATATAAGCTTTTATGCTATAATATATACTAAATTTTAAATTTTAAATGTTTCCGTCCAACCTCACCACTCTTAAATGATCCGGACATGCGGTACTGTATGCTTACAAGTCACCATTCCCTTTCGAGTATCTATTTCCTCTTAAAACGAACAATAATAAACTATATAACGAGAATAGATTATAATTATTACAGTCTTACCTAATATAGATAAAAAAATATACCCAAACAATAAGTTTTGATTTTAAATGCTTCTGAAGCAAAGAATTAAAATAATATCAATTTTAATATAAATTAAAGACAACTAAAGCTTAAAAAAATAAATATTACTAATAAATATTCGTAATTTTTAAATAAATATAATGCTCGCTGAAAAAGCAGTATATTAACTAACTATAATTTTCTTACATTATAAATGCCAATTGTAAGTGATAATTATGTAGATTATTTTTGTGCTGAAGAATATCATATGCTATTCGGTTCCGTGACTTTTGCGCCGTGAACATTTGCGCCGCGACTTTTGCGCCGCGAATTTTGCGCCGCGACTTTTGCGCCGGGGGACTTTTGCGCCGCGACTTTTGCGCCGGGGGACTTTTGCGACGCGACTTTTGCGCCGGGGGACTTTTGCGCCGCCACTATTATTACTAAATATGAGAAACTACAGCCGGGCCTCACTATAGAAGATGTAGGATGGTAGGAGATCTCCGGATATCAAGATCCGGATTCATATCCGACCTACAATTTTCGGCTATCCGGCCTTTTTCAGATCCAGATATCAGAACCCGACAACCCTACACAATAGTGCACCCTCTTTTGGAAGAAAATCATGCCTTAATAGGGGTAGTAGACCAAATATCCTGATTCGAAAAAGTCAAGTTCTTTGAAAATGACCCCTCTAGGGGGTTGGTTTATTTTTTAACCTTCCTCTAGAGGGTCGTTTTATTAGAAGGGGCTATTGTACTTCCCGAAATATTGCACTTCCTGAAATTCCTTCAGCTCCTGGATACCATTTTTTAAGGAGTACCCTATAATTATGTCCCTCTGTAGATATTATTTTTTTAAATTATGGCGGCGCAAATGTCGCGGCGCATAAGTCGCCCGGCGCAAAAGTCGCGGCGCACAAGTCGCTCGGCGCACAAGTCGCTCGGCGCATAAGTCGCGGCGCAAAAGTCGCGGCGCAAAAGTCCCCCGGCGCATAAGTCGCGGCGCAAAAGTCGCGGCGCAAATGTTCTCGGCGCAAAAGTCGTGATACCTGCTATTCAAAGCTCTCTTATTTGAAGATTATGACGGTGAAAAATATTATGGCTGCGGTAGACAATAGAGAAATCAAATATAATTAAAGAAGTCTATAATTCTTTAATAAAATTTAATTATTTAATAAAATTAAAGAATTAGTCCGCTATTATGAAGGAAAATATGTATTCTGCTAATGTTCATTAATAATTTAACACAAATAAATGTATCTTTAGAATTAATAAATGAAATAAACAAAATTTATTAAAAAGTATAATATTGATGAACATTATATATGTAGTAAAATATATGAGAAAATTTTTTAATTTCTGCAATAATAAGAAATAAAACCTTAAAAAATAATAAATATAGAGACGCTGACAGACGACTTTTAATATTTTTTAAAGAACTAAATATTATTAAACCGGACTGTAACATGTCAAGAAGTTTAACATTTCTATATTTAAGAATTTTTTAATTATTTAAATAATAATTTAATAATTAAAAACTTATTATTCGTTTTTATCCCTTATCCGTCAAGAAAAATAACATACAAAATTTAAACAATATTAATTTGAATTTATTTTCAAAAATTAAATATCAGAAATGGAAGAAGATGAAATCGATGAAATAGAGGAACATATCTTAATTCCAATTCTTTTTTCTTAAACTCATAATAAATTATTATTGCAATATAATTTTAAGGTTCTCCTTATTGGCTACATAGCTTTAAGACCATGAATAAAATTGTTTTAATGGTGTGACAAAAATATTACAATCAGACATAAACAATATATAGACAATTTAAAAATAAAATTTAAAATAAAATTACAATATTTGCTTATATATCCCATCTAAATTTGCGAAAATTTTGTCATAGTTATATGAAATAAATTAATAAATATTTAAAAAAAAGAAATTAAATTGATTAAACTAATTAGATAAATAGTATAATTACAAATGTTATCATATTTCGTAAATATCAATCAAATTTAGAGCAAAAAATCTGGCTGATAAATAAATTGAGGCATAGGGAAAGTGATAGATATAAATAATACATATTTAAAATAGCATCAAATAACTGCTCGAGTTCGATAGCCAAATTCATTAAAGAGTTAAAACAATTAAATAAAGAGTCAAATTTTGCAACTTTTATTCAAGATAAAAATGGAATATATTGTATAAATATCCAATAGGTTATTACAAAAAAATTCAAATAATTTTTGATAATTTTTATCACTAATTAGTGCGAGAAAGTATTTTAAAATATGAGAAAGTATTTTAAAATTTGTTAGAAAACACAAATTGTTATGTGCTTTTGTTTTCGAAATTAATGGAATTGACCTAAAAATGCCCGCACAACCCCCATATTGTTCATTAGATAAACATTAGAACATATTACTTATTAAAAAAGAATCAAGAGAAAGGAAAACATACAAATAAATTAATAGTAAATATAAGATTTATAAATCGATTAGACAGATGAATAGTTAAACGGTTTATTTGAAATGAAGAAAATAGTATTGAAGAAATAAAGCTAAAAAATAGCTGAATAAGTCAAAATTACCAGATAAAGGGTAACCCAAAAAAATTTTTTTAATCAAATTGTTTACTAAATAACAAAAAATTTATCATTAAAAAAATTTTTTATGAATTTTTTGAAATTCAACTATAAAAGCTTTTCTATGTTGACTAAATCTTTTATATTAAAAAAATAATAAAATTTTTGTATTTTTTATAAAAAATTTGCTAGATATGGACAAATGTCGTCAACGTTTTATGTTAAAATAAACTAGAGAATATCAATTTCGTGCCACCGATTGACACATTTATGCGTTGTAAAGCAACGAATTTACTTCTCTTAAATTGAAGAAAGTTCATTAGATAACAAAAAAAGTTCATTAGAAAGTTCATTAGATAATGTTCATTAGATAAACATTAGAACATATTACTTATTAAAAAAGAATCAAGACATTACTTTCTATTTACAATTATAATGTATTTCATTGAAATTTGAGGGCCACTTTTGCCACACCTAATAAATTAAACAATCAGAATACATACAAAGTCAATAGATATTCGATATTACAACGCAGTTTATTATTATTAGTATTTTATTATTTATTATTATTTATTATTATCAGTTTATTATTATTTATTATCAAGTATTTTATTAAATTACGAACAGATATGTTTTCTTTAGATGCGCAATAGCGTAATTATATGTCAAAAATCTCCTGAAGGAAAGAGGATGAAAAAACAATTAAAAAAAGAACTGAAAACGCAAGACATACAATGGCAAATAAAGCAAACAATAGCTTCGGATAATGGTTAATTAATAAAATTTTGAAATAATTGAAAAATAGTTTTTAAAGTGAAAAATTTTTTAAAAATTATTTTGTCAATTTCTGAAAAATCGCATTGATTTTTGAAATTATAATAAATCTAAAGCTGAACAAACATTAATTTAATAATAAATTACAATAGAGAAGAATAAAACATATAAATTTAAAAATTATAAAGTGACAGACCATTTCTCGATAAAATTTAATATCAATACTAGTAAAGAACGTACGGTAATCTCAGAATACAAAAATCTAACATTGGATAATATACATAAAATTAAACCATTATTAGCCTATAATTTTGGGTTTATGGAATCAATACCATACATTAATTATAATGCTAACACTAGATTCGAGAACATCTTTAACCTAATACAAACAATTATTGACCAAAATATTACACTTATAACATTCAAAGAAAACACTGGGCAAAAATACCCATGCTACATAAGAAAAGCCATTAGGGAGAAATACAAACTCTTTAACCTATTAAAAGACAAAAATGAGTTAAAAAATGAATACAATAAAATTTGTAACAAAACAAAGTATCTGATTAAAAACTTCCTAAATTCCAAAATCTCTAAAATTTCAAACAACAAATCAATAATTAATAACATCATTAAAAACACAATAAAATCAACATAAAATATCCCAGTACTATTATATACATTTTTGACGATACTGAAAAATGTGAACTATTCGGAAATTATTTTTTGGAAATTTACACTAATAATTTTGGGACCAACAATAAAAAACCAGAATTCACAGTAGATATAAAAAATACAATAGAAGACAGACTTTGACATAATAACAGTCGCGAATACAATTAAAAACCTCCATAATAAAAACTCTACGACTCAAAATGACATATCTTATAAGATTCTAAAAAACTCACGACATCCTGGCACCCACACATTGCCAACTATTCCGTAGCTCACTAGACTCTGGGTACATACCTGACAAATGGAAACATTAAATATAATACCTATTTATAAAAATGGCAACAGAGCATGTATTTAAAACTATCGTCCAATCTCACTAATCTCCACAACATGTAGGGTTTTTGAAAAAATACTAGCATCCGAAATACTAAAATTTTTATTGGAAAATGATCTAATCTCAAAACATCAATTTGGGTTTCTCCCCAAACGGTCCACTACGACACAAATGATTCTTACACTTACAAAATGGTATCAGGGATTAATAAACAACCAAATGTCCAGAGAAAAGTTAATTTAACAAAAAATATTTGATATATAAAAATGTGTATATCTCACAATGTAACGAATAGGCACAATAGAATTGTTGGGTTGTAATAATGTTGGGTAAGAATGGTAATAATAATACTAATTTAATATCTGATTATTAGGGAGCTAAAGTAATATGGATAAAAAATTCATTTTAATGGACAAATACATATAAAGTAAATAACGAAAAATTTTAAAATCATATAAATCATGTATATATAAACTATCACAATTAATTTATTTTATAAAAATAAAAGAAAATATTATAAGCGAAATTTATAAAATAGAACTTCTCAAGAATATGAATATGAAAGAATAATTAAAAAACGATATATCTTTGTTAAATTGCTCCAGTTAATGCAAATAAATTTCAAATAATTAAGTTTTTTTAATTTTTAAAAATTTTAAATTAAACGTTGCAGTTAATCAGACACATTTATCATAATCTGTAATGTCACAATTTCTCACAATTTCATCCATCATTTTTCAAACTATGAGTGTGTCGGGAGAGCGTACATATTTGGTTCACTTATTTTCAACTCATACATAGTACACCCCATCAGTTATTCCAAACATTAAATTGAAACTTTATGTTTTTATAAGAAAAGAGAGTAAATTTAAGCGACAAAACAAGAGTAAATTGGATTTAAGTTGGCATTAGAGAATTCTCTTTTAATAAAAAATAAACTAATGATCAAATTAAAATTTTTTGACTGTCTCTAGCAAATTTCGATCTTCAAACTTTATTTTTTTTCAAAAACAGTAAAATTAAAAAAAAGTTCTTTTCAGTCTCTCTTTATTATTCTATTTAGAAAACCTTTTCGATTTTTTTATTTACAATTTTATCTTATTTTTTTAAATGAATCAGCTTTATTTTTTCATTGTAGAAAGTCTCTTAAGTAATGGAAAATGTTTTATATGTAATATTAAACATTTTTGTCTGAATGAGTGTAAAATAAATAATTATTTTTTACAAAACTGAACAATAAATATATGGAGTAGAGACTTTAAATAATTAAAACTTAAAAAAAAGATTTTTTTAAAAAGACTTTAAAATACTTAAATTTCATAATTATTTATATAATTTATAGTAATTAAAAGCATATGTACAAAATTATATTACTTTTTTAATTATAGTTATGTATATAAATTTTAATTCAATATTTATAAGTTTAATTTATCAAGTCAACTGTGTAAGAAACTATTAATAAAATATCAATTAATACAATGTATAAGCAAACCCAAAATTAGATTATTAAGGTTTGAAAAAACATAGACAGCCAATGTTGTCTCGTTATGATATTATAAATTTATAGATAATTAATCAAGAAAGTATAAATATAAATAATTAATAAACGTTTTTATGGAAAATAATGTAGAATTTAAAACGTAAATAATATTAAAGGAGTTTAGAAAGACAATCTCAGCAAAGAATTCAAGATGCCAAATAATATATTCATTTAACACAGTTAATAATATATTCATTATAAAAAATGTATTTTTGTAAAAAGTTTCAGATTTTTTGTGTTAATTTATTTAATAATGAAATTATCTATGAACTCAGATACACCCGGATCCCTTTTTGTTAATGATGCAAAAGAATTTAATATAAAATGGTTTGGAAAACTAATGACATCCTTATGGAAAAAAAGTTTTTGTTAAGTACACAAGAGAGATCCCACCCCAAGAAACATATGGGATCGCAATTAGTGAATTACAATATTATTGTAAGCACAAGATATTAAGTTAATATTAAAATAGTTAACCATGGTCTAAATAAAATAAAAAGAAAAAAAGAAACAGAAGGATTTCATTACCAAAAATATCTAAAAGAGCTTTAAGTTTAAATGATAAAGTTATTTTATAAAAGCTCAGTTGTAAAAAATAAAAATAGCCAAAATTAAATATATTAACAAGCTTAAAAATTTACAACATAATTTATATGTTATTAAGATAAACAATAATTAGAATTACATATTAAGCTATGAGTTAAAGTTTAACACATCCTACCATAGTAATCATATGACTATATAAGAAGCAAGTAGAGTAAATAAGAAGCTTTAAAATTCCGAAAACAACCTGTATAACAGTAATGCCTTTCAAAGTAGGTAAGAATAGGTTTTCAATCTCGTCACCACGTCGAAAACCCAACAAAATTAAACACACTTGTAGCCTCCCTCTCCTTCATAAACAATTCCCAAAGAATAAATGTAATCTCAGTAATTTTTATTAAACAAAAGATTAATTAAATTCATGTCGAATTTTAAAATTTTTGAATTTTAAAATTTTAATTGAAAATAATTTAATAAAAAATGTGGTTTCATACTGCAGATAAAGAATAGAATTAAATTTTTGAATAATAAATATACGAATTAAAAAAGATATAACGTAAAATAGAAACATAAAGAATTTTAGGAAAATGATGATAAAAAAGGATGATTAAATACGGAATAACGAAAACTATAATTTATTAACTCATAATACAACGTGAAAGGCAAATTATAAACAATGAAGAGCATAAAACTACAGATTTAAATGAAAAAGAATTAGAGAACAGCACATAAAAGTTGTGTTTATAAAGAAAATATAGAATTTATTATATGTAACATAAAAATGCGAAAAGATTAAATATAAAATAATATGAGAACTATTAAAAACTCATAATTTTAAACTCTCTATCTAAATTTATTTAATTTAAACAGATAAATCTAATTTTTCTGTTTTTTCATGTATTGAATAAAAAAATATATTGAATAAAAAATTACTAATGAAAGATTTTAATAAAATTAAAATTTTCAAAGAGAAATTCGATAATAATGTTAAATTAATACAAAATAATTAAAAAGTAAATTTATTTTTCAAGTACGGCTCTGCATTTTTAACGACAAGACTGGAAAAATTTTAACCAAACTATGACGCAAGGACTTTCAACTTTCCTCGTAGAAAAGATGCTGAGATGTTGAATTGCCTCAACTCGATTTCTTGGAATAAGTTCAAATTCGTCAAATAAGATTAAATGAAGGAATTGAATGTATAAAAAATGCAGACTTATATTTTATTAAACAAATAAAATTAAAAAAAATATGTCTTATTTAACTAAGTAAAATAAACAATGAATAAAAATAAAATTTATTGCGAAAACAATATGAAAATCCATTACAAAGTAATTAATAAGTAAAATTGTAACAAATTTATTTGTCATCTATTATAGAACTGTAAAAAATACAAAATAATATATGCGACAGTGTACTTCTTTGATTTCTTTTTGGTTTAAAAAATTTTAAAAATATTAGATTTTAATTGCGGACTACTTTTTTGTTTAATAACAGTCCAAATAATTAAAATAAAATTGAGTATTTTTAATATTTATAAAGTTCAATATCGATACAAAATATTGAGTATATATTCATAATAAATATTAAAGTATTTATATGAAATAATATGTGTAAATTTATGATAGAGTCTTAACTAGAATTATTTTCCAATCAAATTTGGACATCGTTTTTTACATTTTAATTGCCTTTATTGTTTTTAAAAAAGTTTTGCACACAAATGTTAAAGCTAATATCTAGACTGATGAAAAATCATATTCTGTTGTGATTTGTTGGGAAAAGTACATATGTTCCATTATACTCAACTATCTCAAAAGCAATCAGGTGCCAAAATTGAATCCATAACAGAGAATCCAAATATACAATAGAAGATAATATAAATTTTCAATTGTGCTGGCTACTGATTGTTGATGCTTTTTACGTGAATCTACAGTGCCGGTAATTTAAATAGGGAAAGGGTAAACTCTATGTAATTCCGTTCAGCTTTATCCGACTGGCAGATCTAAATTTTAAAAAATAGCAAAATTCCTATCTCAGTTGATATGTTTCAGCGTTTTTCAAAATTCTGATAATTTCGAAAACTTTTCGACCGGTCTAACAGGTACTACATTTTCGACTTTTCGCATAAATTTTTTTGAAGTCTGTAAATTTTATATGTGATTCTCCTAAAGATTCTGAATACAATGCTAAAAACCGCATCCAAATCGGTTTTATTTAAAATGATGTGTTTTATAATTATAATGATAAATTGTTAAACATTATTATAAACTCATCAGTATTGTAAAAAATTCAATACATATTTTAATTATTTGTTTTCTCCTTAAATAAATAGGGATGCACTTTGAAATATTTAATCAAATGATAAAGGCGATAGAGCTTATTCGAAATTTCGATTTACGACTTGGATAAACCAATATTTCGAACCTATTATTTTAAAATAGCTATTAAAAGCAAAGCCGACGTACAAATAAAAAATTTCATTGAGTAATTATATTAACCGCGGTATTTGACAAAAAGTGCAAATTTAAAAAGTTCATAAATGGCAAAAAATAAATATAAAGATAAGACAAAATTATGTTATTTTTTATGGGTTATATTTACAATTATTTAATTTGTCACTTGAAGAATTTAGAAATTTGCACTTTTGTCAATTGACACTGTTAATAAAATTAGTCAGAAAAATTTTTGTTGTTTGTTTTTAAGTTTAAAAATTTCTTAAATATGTATTAGTTAAAGGTTTTTAAGAGAAAAAGAAGTCTGAAGATTTAATTTTGTTGAAATTTTGTTATTTATATTAATTATATCAGTTGAAAATTATTTAAATTAGAGAAATGTTTAAGTTTCCTATGATTAAATTAACCTAGGGTGAATTGGGTAATATAGGGTTAATGTAAGGTTGTATGTTGTAAGTTTGAAAAAAACCTTATAACGTTTATATGTATTGTTATCTGAGACACTTATAACGTTTCGTCAATTTTTGAACAGAAAATTAAAATGAATTCTTACTAGAAAATTATAAAAAAATGTGAAATTTGACAGAAAAAATTAATCAAGTTTTTAATATTAAGACACCCTCGGATATAAAATGTTTTAAACATATTAATATAACAAATAACTCTACTTTAACAATAAAACTAAGCTAGTTGATTTGAATAAACTTGTTTAAAATCTATGAAATATAATTTAAATTTGTTGAGACACTATAAATAAATAGTCTTATTTTGACATTTCATCATATGCTAAGTTAATAATAGCTGATCGAAATTTCGATTTTTGACATTGCTAATCAAGATTTCGACCCAAGTATTTCGAAACAAATCTTCGAGATAAAAGGGGGTACAAATCTAACCAAACTACAAAATTTTATTTACTAATTATATTACCAAAGTGCAAATTAATAAATCAGTCGGTGAGTAAATAAATATAAAATAACATTAATACATTCTTTAATTTGCCGCCATATTTTTAAATTAATTTATTTACCCATTTAGGGCATTTTTATATTTGCACTTTTTGCTAATTTCCGCAGTTAATATAATTAGTCAATACAATTTTTGTTTGTTTATATTTTTACCGACTATGTCTTTTACGCTGTCTGGAAATATTTGGGTTGAAATTTTTAATTGTCCATGCCGCAATCGTAAATTCTAAAAAGCAGGGTAAACATGGTAAACAATAATTAAAATACATATGTATTCAATTTTTTGACCTCTATTTTAAGAGGACATTTTATTTATAATTTATTTATTATTATTTATTTATTATATTTATTGATTCTACTTTATATATTATATATTATTCTATATTATTTTATATATTTTACCTATTTATCCCCATTTATTTTTTGCTACTATTTAATAGAGCCCGGATCTTCGGTCATATTGTACGTATCTATGGATAGGTTAATCTTTCATATGTATACTATTGTTTGAACACATAAAAGTTCATTGAACGCATAAACTTGACCAGCGCCGAAATTTCATACCTAAGTAAACCTTTTTTGTTTGAAGGAACCGAAAAATCTTATATCATTCTAAAGTTCTTGAGATGCGGATTAATTTCTGATCTGACATTTTGAGTCCGCCGATAAAAGGAAGAGATCTTGCTTATTTAACTTTTAAGAGTTCCAAAATATTTGCCTTCAGAATTTAGTTAAAACAAATGAAAAATATACGGTACGAAATACGATTACCATTAAAATCGAAATTTCGAATCTAAGTCTAAAGCCTTGACAAAATTAAAATTTGCTTTTTTGGCGCGCTTGTTTATTTAAACTAATAATTCTGCCCAATATTATTCATTTTGTTTGCCTTCATCAATTTAAAAATATTTTTTATAAGAAATTAAATTAAAAGTTGTAAATCTACACTTATGCCCACACCCAAAAACAATTTTCTGGGTTATCCTCGACTGGGATTCTTTGAATATTTTCAATTATTTCTGAGTTACCCGACAACGCCTCTTAATCATTATTATTCATCCAACGCTCTTGATAACTTTTCATCTTCCTAATCCCAGATCAATGATATTAATCCACCGATCATCGATATTCCTTAATCTCGCTATATACCCTTTAATTCCTCGAATTGTTGAAATTTGTAAATTATTCAGCTCCTAGTGTATAGAATATTTATTTAAAAGCGTTAGAATGTGACAACATCTTAATGGGATATTTTGGATGAAATTTTGTCCAAAAACCTTGTCCCAGTTTTCTATAAATCCGATTCTTTTTCATAATTAAAATTTAAAATTTTTTAATCTTAGTTAAAATTTTGAATTTCCAATCATTCAAAATGCCAAAATCATTCAACTTTCTTGTCCTTTTAACATTTATACTAATTTTACTTCCATGTTCGAATGGTGCATCAGGGCGTGGTGGACGTAGAAGAAATGTTGCACGGGGTGGCTCTTCAGGTTCAGGGCATGCTGGATCTCCGGCTTTTGGAGAAACTGATATCGGATCTTCAAGTTCAAGTCGTAGTGGACGTGGCGAGGCTTCAAGTTCTGGACGTGTTGGACATTCAATTAGCGATGCAGAGCGAGAACGTATTCTTGAAGGATTGATTACAGACTATGCTAAATCCACATCTCTTGTTGAATACAGAAAATATTATAATTCTGCTGTTGATATGCAAATTCGTATTGGTCATGAAAATGTTGTTATTCCTAATAAGGTTTGAGAAAAGTTTCCTTCCATCCTAGCAAATAAAGCAAAAATTAAAACGATCAGTTGATATTGGGGTAATTGTTTGGTTTTTAGAACATTCAGGATAAGTCCTATTAAATCCTTTGCTATTTCTGGGATGGTTTTAAATAATGCATCAATTTTAATAATTTCAGAGTATTGAAATTCTAAAAGAATTATTATCAAAATCAGGAATTTCAAAGAGTCAATTAAAATTGAAAGTGAATGAAATGATTGCCAATCGGTCGGCTGTTAAAATGATTAATGACTATTGTGCTAAGTATTTAAAGAACACTATGAACGAAATTAAAGAAAACTGTTTAGTAAGTCTGATAAAGTTTGATAAAATTTCAAAGCTTCAAATTAAGAGTATAAAGCGGTGGGCTATTGCGAATTAGGAAAATCATAGAGGAAGATCTCTATTATGCATATATCAAATAAGGCTGAACAGGGCTAGCTTTGATCCTTCAGCTAATTAAAGCAAGGGTTAAACAGGCGGCTGCGGAAAAAATCAGTTCAGTCCCGGCGCCTATAACCAAAGAAAGTACGGATAATTTTTTGGTACCTTTGGATAGAGATCTAAATACCGTATTTCCTCTAAAATAAGCCCCGGGGCTTATTTTTTCGATCGATCTCTAGAGGGGGGGCTTATTTTACAGGGGGGACTTATTTGGGGGGGGGGGGCTTATTTTTTTCAATGTCTAAATTTTTGATAAACTAAAATTTATTACCAAACATTTAGAAAATTTTTTTTAAATTCAATAAAATTACCCCATACTAAGTCTTTTCAAGAAAAATCTTTGTCCAAAAACTCATCATGTACTCTGTCAATTGATCTTTCAGCTTAGATATGCCTTTAAGCTGGAGATATCGGAGGTGGATTTGAGGGATTTAGATGGATTTGAGGATTTAATGGATTTGAGGGATTTAGAAGATATATCGAAGAATTTCCCAGATATCCGTCGTTATTTTCAAGATCCATGACTCCACTTAAACCTACGACATTCCTACAAATGACGAATATCTCTGATATCCAACAAAATCAACGGATATCCGTTCAAATCATATTAATCCAATGAACTCACTATTAATCCTTGAAATCCTTGTTAATCACCGAAATTTCTTTATCTCTTAATCTAAAGAAATCCCTTTTAATCCCCCCGATAGAGTTCCTAATCTCCCTTAATCTTCACTATACATATATGTATATCCCATTAAACTTACAAAGCCTCCAATATCGCTTTAATCACCTCAAATCCCTCAATATCTATGTACATTTATCCCTTTATATATCTTTAATTTTCCAAATACCCTTTTAATCACTTCTAATCCTTCTATATCCCTCTATGGAGACTCAACTGAAGTGACACAACAATTAATCAACAATTAAAAATTTTATGGGGGAGGGGGCTTATTTTGGAGAGGGGCCTATTTTAGAGGAAATACGGTATACTACAATCTATCAAAAACTTTAATTCTCTATCCATCGGTCACAAGAACAGAAGAAGTTTCTCCATACCTTCATGAATTAAATGGTCGAGACTGAACTCAACTGATCAGATGCGACTGTGAGCGGGCCAGCATCTTTAATTTACCAGACTATAATGTGTTATTCATTATATCACGCCGTCTCTTGCATAGCTATATGAATTAGGATTCGCATTTTATGAATTTTACTCAAAATTCTGATACCTCTGATAATAATCATTCTGATAATAAACATTTAATATTTAATTCCATTAAGAAAAAAATGACAGGGTTTGTGTTTAAAGAAGATGAAGCTAATAATATAACACACTGCCCATTCTGTCAACGAGAATTTGTAGAAGATGAAGCCATTGTAAAGAATACATGTGGACATTACTATCATTATGAATGTTTTGAAGGAAAGAAAAATTGTCCGTCATGTCATAGTCCCCTCAAACTTATTACAAATAAAGATGCTTCTGCTCTAAACAAGAAACTAAAACTTTTTGATCTTGGCCTTGAAGATAAATTGTGTTTCTAAGAAGATTCAGTGTTCTAAAGAAGAAAAGTTTTTTTATTTATATATATTTTTAATTACTTTCCATTTTATTTGACTGAATTTCGCCTTAAAATTAAAATCCTTTGAGGAATAACCCCACCCCTCGATTTGATCTCACCTTGCCATTGTCAAACCAAATAGCTGCCTAAATTAAGGCATATAAAGTATCTATCTTCAAAAGTTGAGCCTTAAAGGTAGAGTAACTTTTAAAGCGAAGTCTATACTGTAATTTAAAATTTTATATCTAATTTCAAAAAACGAAATTCAGTCAGGTGATAATCGTATTTAAATTTAAAAACAGAAAAGAAAATTAAAAAACACAAAAAAATCAAAAATCCAAAAAAAAATCAAAAAAAATCAAAATATATTTGAATCTAAAAAATTATTTAAATAAACTTGTAATTATTTAACCTCTTTATTTGAAATATGTTGGTGTACCGTATATGCTTAACTAACCTTATCAGTGAGTGTTTAAAAAAAGTATGTCGGGTTAAATCGTTCTCAACGGTTTTGTCTTATCGAGATACGCCTGTATTTTATAGCCAATGAAGATTCCTGCAGGCCTTGCAGATAAAACAGAATAAATAATTGGTTACCGGTGGGGAGGGTCGTATCTCAGAGCTCTCCTAATAAAATCCCACCAAAACTTATTTATTTTCTTGAATTGGGTCGGAAGCTTTGACTTTATTTATAAATTCATAGAAGCGAATTCATGTCTGACAAGAATTTTAATGTAAGAGAGATAAGGTAAGAATATGGGGTGGAGAAATTGACAAATTTCCGAGGGGGGGGGGAGGGAGGGAGGTCGCATGAATGAAGACTCGTGAATGGAATCGCGTGAATGCCAGACTCCTAGACTTTATTGAATAACAAAAATTGATAAAAAAGAAAATTAAAAAGAAAATTAATTTAATTTAAAATTATTTAAAATATAAAATAATATTTAAATTGTTTTATTGTTTAATTAGTCGCATGTAATGATTTAATCCAATTTTGTATTATTATTATTCGTAACTCCTGGTTTCAGTTATTAGAAGATCTCAGGCCCTTGTTTTGGGTTACTGTTTTTGGTTAGCCTAAACCGGTTTTTGAGTCGGGCCGACGGTCGAGGCATTTTTTCGAGCTTGTTTATATCGAGTCGGGCCGGTACGAGTCTTTTTCAGACCTAACTTTATCGAGTTGGGCACCGAGAAACTTTCGAGTCTTTTTTAAAAGATTTATTTAGAAATGATTGGCGAATTTGGATGGATATTGTTGTTTCTGGGCAAAGCACCTTAGCTACTTATCAGGGGTGTGCGAGTTTCGCCTTTCGTCTTTCGCCTTTCGCCGATTTTCGCCTTTTTTTGACTTTCGTCTTTCGCCTTTCGCCGTTCGCTTTTTCGGTCGAAAGGCGAAATTATTATACACCCCTAATGACGGGATGTGAGGAAAAGTTGTGAGAAGGAAAAATTGGGAGAGGAAAAATTAGGAAAAGAAAAAAGGTTAAAAACTGAGACGAGTAGGGAATATAAATAATTTTCTTTTGTTTGTCTATAAGTCATGGATGGTTGAGTGGTTAAGTTGCTTGACTTGAACTAGCGACCATTTACTAGTTGATAGGTTTGAGACCAAAATTAGACGGATTTTAGTTTTCTTAAACCGGTTTTTGAGTCGGGCCGACGGTCGAGGCATTTTTCTGAGCTTGTGCCTAACATTATCGAGTTGGGCACCGAGAAACTTTCGAGTCTTTTTTAAAAGATTTATTTAGAAATGATTGGCGAATTTCATGGATATCGAAGAATTGAAAGTGATATTGATGGATTTGGAGGGATATTATTAAAATTTAGATACAAAAAACAATTTTAAATCAAAGTACAAGGTGTGGGATAATTTTTCAAAAAATTTCAAAATTATTGAGCACGAACAAACAAGTTGAATTTGTAATGAAAAAATTCATAAACGATTTCTTTTTTTCAAAAAAATCATGTTCTAAAAAATGAAAAATATTGTTGTTTCTGGATAAAGCACCTTAGCTACTTTTCTCTCGGAAGTGATAATTTTAAAAAAAAAGTAAAAATAATTTACAAACCTTTTACCTACAAAGTAAAACTGGACTTTTTCATTGGAAAGTAGTCATCAAAAATGATTTTGAGAATTTAAAGAAATCTGAGAAATAAAATGTTTTATCAACTAGAGGTAAAAGAACTCGTTAATTTATTTTACTAATCTTTATTTATTATTCTATATACCAAACACCAGAAATAATTGTACAATCACCCATCCCTCCGTACATTCAAAATACCCCTCTAGAAGTTCATTCGGACTATCTCCCTCCATATCTTTTTATAAGACAATTAAAATGTCGACATTTTCCTTCTGTTTCGAAATCTGGATTTGACCGAGGGAAACTGAAAATTTTAACTAACAAATAATCTTTGTTTTAACTTTAAAAAATAGCGATTCCAGTAAAAATTTAAAAGTGGAATTTATATTAAATATTTTATTTAAACAAGGAAATAAATTATTTGAAGCGTCTATTAAAATTAATTGTCTGTCTAGAATTTATTTTATTGAAGCGTGATTCGCTTTGTTGTCTATACATCCATCACCTCGATTCGAAACACGCGATTGCACTTTTAGCCTGTCTAATTGTCTGGCTATTTAATTATAGAATTCCTTTAAATTCTAGAGGCAATAAAAGCTTTAAAGAATTCTAAGGGCATTCAGAAAAAAATATTAAATTAAATTATATAAAAAAATTATTTAAGCAGAATATTTTATTTTCAAAATTTAACTTTCTGTTTTTTTTATTTTCTCGATAGAAGAATCGTGATATCAAATATCTTTTAATCCATCTGTCTTTTTAAAATGCTTGCATTAAAGTAGACGTTACCTTGTGTCCAAAATCGAAAAACGTCTGGGTATACAAAATTTTCAATTCGCATATTCGGTTCCGTATATCCGAGGATTTCCCAAAACCGATAACCAAAGTCTGCATTCCCTAGTAAATTTTAAAGAGATTAGACCTACAATAGTAGTCTATCTCTATTATTTCGGCTTTTCAGTCCAGATGATGACATTTTATAGAGATCCCAATTCATAAACATTTGTGGAGAGAAAAACATGTATAATATACAAAAGCTCCGAGTAGTCAATTAAACATTAAAAAATAGGTCCTAAATTGATATATTGAATGACAAATAGAAGAAATTAACAAATAGAAGAAATTAAAATATTAAATCCAACAGTAATGAAATATTTGGTAAATTATCAGGAATTTACCAAGCTGTGCAAATTTTCTGACAAGCAATTGACAAATAAATATCATAACAATAATATTTTCAAAGATTCGCCAAAAGGAGTGCCCGACGAAATTAAAAACTTACATGTTTGTTTGCTGAAATAGTTAAATTAAAACGGTTAGCCATATCTTAGTCCCTCGTTTTGGGTTGGTGTTAAATTAGATTTGTGTAAGCTTCAGAATAAGTGAAGTATGCCGAGAGTTCTTCCCTATAAGACACGAAGAACTCAACTCTGAGCTCAATGGCTCATCTCCTTTTGCATATTCCATGAGTCATATCCGCATTCTTGTTTACTATTAATTTCACGAGGATAATTTAGTGGCGATGTTAAAATTAGATAATGGCGGTTAAATATCTATCTAGCTAGTCTCTTAGATCAAGTTAGACAATCTCCTAGATAATCTTTATGAGATGTTCTTTGTACTATTGAAGCTGAAACATAAGGGATTAGCAGTCTATATGACCAAATTTTCATTTATTTCTTCAATTTTATTATTAAAATCTAAAAATTTTAGCCCTTATATCTGTCAACAGTTGAATTGAAAAAACTTTCTTTTGATTCAATATTAAAAGCTCGTGGAGTTTGCGAACAGCCAGAAATTCGAAAGGAATATAAACATTATACAGAAATTATTGAATTTTTAAAAAAATTAAATATTCAATTCACGCCAAATAATAAAGGAAAAAAATTTTCAAAACATGACCGTAAAAATTTTAAAATAATAACAAAATATAATCCGGCAGCTAACAAAGAGAACGCAATCAACTAAAATTACTTGAGGAGAATTCAACTAAAAATTTGAATGAACATAATCTTGAGGAATGAAGTTTTTGTGCATACGTAACTAAAAATCCCGAAATATGCTTAAAAATATGCCAGATCTAGTGTAAACATTTTTGTATTTCTTTATGTATAATCATTTTGTATATTATAAGTCTACATATACCAGAAAAATCATTTAACTCAAAATTAGGTGTCTAAATACAACACTGAAAATCTTTTATAATTTTCTAGTAATTCACATTCTTTTGATTGTATTTGTAAAATTATTTGATAAAATTCCATTTGATTACATTTTTATGTAAAAAAGAGTGTGGGCAGGGACTTTTTACGCAGCCTGTATATAAAATTTTATAATTTACAAAAGAATGAATTACAAAAGAATGAATTTACAAAAGAATGAAAATAGGAAAGAAAAATAAATTTTAAATGAATAGAATTAAATAAAAGTTTTTGGGAATTTTTTTGGATTCTTTGAATGTTGTTTGTTTTTTTGGTTTTTTTTAGTTTTTGGGTTTTTTTAATTTTGTGTTTTTAGGATTTTTTGTATTTTATGGTTTTCGGTTTTTTTGATTAGTTTTGATTTTTAATGTGTTTTGGATTTTTTTGTTTTAATAAAGCGACCCAAAATTTACAAATGGCTGAAAATACGAAAGTAAATAAAATAGATAGAATTAACAATTTTTTGGATTTTGTGTGGTTTTATAATGTTTTTGTAGATTTTTTGATTTTTTTTAATTCTTTAAAATTTTTTAGATTTTTTACTCAATTATATAGCCTAATTGTCGAAGAAATTCTTGCTGAGCATCTGTCAGTAATTCCACTGATTGTCGCTGAGCATCTGTCAACTCCTTTCGACATATTGCTTTCATCTCAAAACCAAGACCAATTTTGCTTAATTTCCCATTTAACTCAGCAACCGCTGGATGTATAAAAATTTCCAGCTCAGCACGGCAATAAGAACATTTGTCATAGTTACTTTCGGCATCTTGAAAGCATTTTAATATAAAATTCCTATGGTAGAAGTGTCCACAGCTAGTCATATCAATTTTTTGATTTTTATTGTAATCTCCAAGACAAATTGGACATGTTGTTTGCTCCTTTTTTACAGCTTCGTCAAATACAATCTCCATCATTTTTTTCTAAAACGAAATTAATCGCTATATAATTAAAAAAATGTTTAAAAAAATAATACAAAAATTTCAAAATTTTAATAGAGATTGACTGTACTCAATTAACTTGTAACTTTGATGAGTAAAATATCATTGAACTTAGATAGCAAATTGCAAGTTAAATATCGAAAACCAAGAGATTCGCGTGACCAGAGATTTGGTATTCGGACATTTGGAATAGTGGAGATTTCAAAAATAACAAAAATAATTTTTTGGGCAATCCAAGTATATTGTACGAGGACGATATTACAGAGATATTTGATGTCCTCGTACTCGTATTTCATACACAGTAGGAATACAAATTTAGAGTGACCTCGATAAATGGTAGCGCTTCAGGCAAAATTTCGAAAATTCTGAAAAGTTAAGTACTTTGGGCTGCGGTACCTTGGGGTTTACCTTTCTGGAAGAACATTTAGCCAAATTTCTTTCGTTTTTAGCGCTGCAGGCGAAAATTTTGTGAAATTTGAAAGAGCAAGAAGTCAGATATCTTCCATTTTTGGCGCCACAAGGTCAGTTTCTGGTCAAATTTAATCCAGGACTCTGGATTAAGGTTAGTACCCTGGACAAGATTCTGGATCTGGGTCCAGGAAAAATCCAGATCCAGAAAAAATCCAGGACGATCAAAAAATGCCTGGATCTGGATTTTGGATCCAGGAAAAATCAAGACAAGATCCAGACCGATCTCTAATGGATTCTACTGTAAGCCAGAAATGTTTCGAAATAAAAAATCTTTGAAAATCGGATATAGAACATTGAAAAAAATAGAATAATTAGGAAAAAATTTCCATCTGTTTGGTTCGGAGCTAAGAATAGGGATGGAAATCTTAGGAACTTCTCAGATATATAGATCTTGAATGAGAAAATTTTCTCTGCGCAACAGTGAAGATAATCAGTTGTTAGAAAAATCCTCACAAACTAATGATGGCCAAACTTATTGAATTACCGATTACCATGATTTACCCTCTGATTCCCCTTCAACACCAGAGCTATCTCCGATATCCGTACAAATCTCCTTTTATCTCACTTATTTTAGAAGGCAAGAAGCTAGATTTCTAACATCTTTAGCGCGCAGAAAAATATTAAGAATTTTGAAGGCCAGAGTCTTCCATTTTCAGCGCCGCGGTAAAGATTTAAGAGATAAGATAGATTACTAGCATTTTCTGCCCTGTCACTCAAAAAAAGTTGGAAAAAAGACAAAATATAGATCATACATTTATAAACTTTGGCAAAACTAACTACTATAATAATAGAAGAAATAATTAATACATTATTGCGCCACAGACGAAATTTTTTTTTAATTCACGATGCAATAAGAGCCGGAATTTTTTCATTTTCAATTTTTTTCAAAATATTACAAAAATTCGAAATTGAAAAAAACCCCTCGAAAATCGAAATTTCAAAACAACTTTGCCGTAATGCCGTAAACAAAGATACCTCAATTTTGCAATGTTTTTAGACCTTTCATTTTAAATTCATATTCATTTAAACATTACAATTATAACAATGGTAAAACATACTTTGCAATCCTCTTGAACGTGTTTCAAAATTTTAAATTTTCCATCATAGCAGTACTTGTTAACTTCCTCAATCGTTGTTATATCATTACCAATCATTTTATTTATTTTCACTTTTCGAACATTTTTTGACTCTCCTTTTTTCTTTAATAATTCATCTAATATTTTCCTATTCTATAAATTAATTTAGATTAATGTTTTATTTTCTCGGAACTTATAGCTTTGAATAGATTTGGCGAATTCTGGGATCATTCCGGATATCAGGATCCAATTTCCGAACATAATTTATCGAGATATCCGCACTTTTGAAAATCTGTATATACGAATTCATCATGTTAGGAGCTTCTCTTTACAACATTGATAGCCCCCGCATACTCTTGGTATATTTGGAACGCAGTGTACAGCTAGCAATAGGGGAATCATCTTATATGTATTTAATAAAAACAACACTAATTTTTATTAAATGATTGTTGGTTTTCGGAATAAGGAAGTACCGGTTCAACCAGAATTATATGATACATTTTAGATTAATACATAGAAGAGTAAAGTTACTAAATGATATAGCACAATAAAATCATATCAATCTAAACGATTTTTTTCAATTTTTAAGCTCAATGTATGCCCTAATGAATAATTTTTTTTAATTTTACAGTTTCAAAATGAGAGTTTGGCTGAAGTCGATCTATAACATCACCAATTATTTTATAACAATCATTGTAAAGATTGAACTCTTCAAAAGATGCCGTGCTATATTCTCTCATCAATTCTTTTAATATTTGTCTTAGAATATTCGTTTCATTTACTGTACTCGAAGATCCACCACCGCTTTCTATACCAGATCCAACGCCACGAGATTCACCACGTCCTGAACTTGAAGCCTCACCACGTTCATTGCGTCCATCATGTCTACGTCCTCCACGCCTACCACGCCCTCCACCATTTGATCTTGGTAGCAAAATTAAAATAAATATTAAAAAGTAAAGAATGTTGAATGTTTTTGACATTTTGTCTCTAGGAAAATTCTCCTCTTTAACTAAAATATTAAAAAAATAATTTTAAATACTTTAAGCTTAAAATATGAACTGTAGGTTGAAAATAATATGAAAAGGCGATATATGCAGGGTGTCTCTTTTACCCTATTTATAGAAGATTTTCTTTATTTTTGCTCTTTTCGCCCTATTATTTCCCTATTTTATATATTTGGCATATTTTGCCCTATTTTTAGCATTTTATAATATTTTTCAAATTTACTGAAATTTTGTAAATAAAATGAGAAAAAACAAAGAAATCTGACCTCCTGGAAATCTCAAATTTGAAAAAATTTTCGCCTTCGGCGCTGAAAAGGAGAGTACAGCTTATTATTAGAGATAGACGAGAGACTGTATTTTGCGCCATTATCGGTTCCAAATTCGGATATCTGAACTTTTCGGTTTGACTCCCAGTTCCGATTTTCGAGATTATTTCTCTGTAAACTTTCGATTTCAAAAATTTTTGAAACTAATTTCAGTTTCGGTATTCGTATTTCATCGATTTACAATTTTAGAAATATATTTTTTTAGAAACAGCTTCATCCTGATCTGCTCAATTAAGTTAAAACTAGTGGAGAACATGCGGAATAAAGATTTTTATTTAAAAATTTATTATTTTTAGATTTTTAACCTAATTCCATATTTTTTGCCCTATTTTTCCCTATTTTTTCCCTATTTTTTACTAATTTCGCCCTATTTTTGCCATATTTTCGAGTGGCTGCGCCATATTTTAGAGTTTTGGAAAAAATCACCCTGAGTATAACTGTAAAATTGTTTTTGGGAGTGGGCATAGGTTTAAAAAATTTTAAAATTAAAAAAAACTTTCACAACTTTAAATTAAATTTATTAGAAAAAATTTTACAAAACGGATAAAAAACTAAAGATGGGGAATCTATTTTTCTGTCCACTCTTAAAAGTGGTAGAAAATAATGAAATCAGTCAAAATTTGGGTAAAAAAATTTATAATTAATAATAATAATTTTAAAATAAAATTCTATATTCTCTATATTTTTCATTAGATTTAACTAAATTCTGAAGACGAATATTTTGGAACTCTTAAAAGCCAAATAAGCAAGATTCTTCCTTATCTACTAGTACTAAATCGGCGAACTAATGTGGAAATGTTGAATGATTTTGACAGCTTAATGATTGAAAAATTCAAGATTTTAAATAAAATAGTCAAAAATTTAATTTTTATTATGATAGATCAAATCAATCGAGTTATATGAAATATTCCGCACATCAAGATTAAAAATTCTCAATTCAAATACTTTGTTGAATTTAAAAAAATATAAACTGTATAACTTATGGAGGCTTATTATTATTTATGTTTCAGCCAAGTAAAGACTACCTAAAAATGGAGAAACCTTAATGCATTCAAGTTAGTGGATAACAGAAAAATACAATATATGTAAGTAGATGTTTTAATTAGATTAATTTGTTTAAAAAATTTTTACAAAATGTATGGAGGAAAATAAAATGAATAAAAATGGGCAAAATTATTGGTTTAAATAAACAACCCAAAATATTGAGTACATCTTTTATTGCGCAAGGCTTTCAAATCTTGATTCGAAATTTCGATTTTACTCTAATATTGTACCGGTCCACAGACTAGTATGATGAAACACAAGGGAAAAACCCAACATCTTCCTTGAATATAAACTATATTTTAAATTTAAAGTTTATTTTTACTGCCCTTTTATTAAATCTATCGCAAGCCTGTCTTAATAGTAAATAAGAAAAAGAGGCCGGAAGATGTCTTAATAAGTGCAAAATTATGGGGAATCAGCGTTTCGAAACTTCGATTGATAAACTCAAAATGTACTTCACTCAAATCTCTTTTCATTTTATTAAATTCTTTATGCTAGAAAACTGAAATTATCTGTTATAAGATGCCCCAACTCTAGATAACTTAAACCTAGGATACGTTTATTAAACATTGTTTGGTCTCTGAGGGAGCCTTGGACAGCTTTAATTGTCTAAGGGGAGAGGATCCCAATTTATGGTTTCGGTTATTCGAAGAATTTGCTGAACTAATAACACTCTATCTTAGATACTTAGAGAAAAATTATTAATAATTTAAATTTTTCTTGAAAATGTATTTGAGTTAAAAAAGCAATAATAACAAGAGTATGTTTTTGATCGTTCTGAAGCTAACAGTTGCTCGCTTTTTAATATTTACAGTTACAATATAATAACAAAAATATTTTATACAAAAGATTAGAATTTAAAATTTAAAAAAGAATGAAAATAGGAAAGAAAAAATGGATTTAAAAATGTTAGAATTAAATAAAAAATTCAGGGAATTTTTTGGGTTGTTATAAATTTTGTTGGGTTTTTTCTGTATTTTTAAATTTTATTATTTTTTAAATACCTATTTTTATTTTTTGCTTAATAAATTTTTGGGTTTTTTAATTTTATGTTTTTTGTATTTTTTGATTTTCAGGCTTTTTTGTTATAGTTTTTTTTATTTTTTATGATTATTTTAGATTTTTTTTGAATCAAATACAATTAGAGTTTCAATAAATAGAAGAATATTAAATTTTAAAAAATCTGTTTAAAATCTAAAGGCTTAAAGAATTAATATAAAAAATATTTAGAGACGAGAAAAAAATATTAGAAAAAATTTTTTCTCCATCATTTTATCATTTGAAAATCGAAATTTCGAAACCAAATCTACCGAGAACTCTCAAAAAATATATAAGGTACAAAATTTTAAAGGAATTTCCCAATTTATAGACTTAATTTTTAAATTTTTATTTGTCAATTAAGAAAGGGTACAAAAAATTTGCACTTTTTGTCAATTGCCATAATTAATATTTAATTAGCTAATAATATTTATACTTGCATTTTTTATCTCCCCTTTATACCATTAACATTTATTTAGAATTTTCTAATTGGGACAATATGTATTTTAGTCTTAAAACCCCCAAAAAGTTTTACATTTCGTTTAAAAATTTTTGGTCTGTTAATTAGCCAAATACGCTAAAAGGTTGCGGGTTTTGAGGGTTTCAGAACTCTTACGTGTTCTGAATGAGTGGTGGATTAATGGAGTGCTAAAAAATTTCAGAGTGCTGGGTATTGGGCATTTTTTGGCTCAGTCACCCTTTTCAAACTTTGTCTAGACTCCGGGCATAGTAAAATCGATTCCGAGACTTTTGCATGACTTAATATATCTATCTAACGGATCAATGTTTTTTAAATCCCAGTATTAAATTTAGAAAGGGGTTGTCTCATATAATTTTGCCACTTCTAAAATTAATAGCGGTATTTAACAAGCATTGATCCATTAGTTAAATACATATGAGCTACGAATTTGACCAAACTGAGCCACAAGTATTATATATATTCTCGCTCAATTTTGATAGTAAAATATATTCCAATAACTTGTTACATATTAAAACTAAATTTACATAAGAAAATGAAATACTATGATGAGCGTGCTTTAATTGCTCGGGAATTATCAGCATTTGATAACTTGGATAAACTCAAAAAACTAGTAGGTAGAATAAATGGAGACGTAAGTTATCATTTCTTAATCAAATAAATTTATAAATACATATAATAGATTTCACAACTTGAAAAAGAACTTGCAACATTGGAAAATTGGTTTAAATAATTTTATTTATTTAATATAGTAGTTTTAGGTAAATTTGGTATTATTGTTAGAGTTATACCAAAATATTATCTATTCTTTTAATTTCCGAATTTGGGTATTTGTTACTAATTTTCGATTTCAGAACATATTAATTTAGTTTTCTGATAATTAACTTATTATATAGAAACTTATTTTCACAAAGTTTAAAGAAATTGTTTTACTTAAATAGCATTTTTAATAGCATTTTAATTTAAGAGGAAAATTTTTTCAAATAACTAGGCTAGTTAAATTAATACACAGCGCTCATGTTTTTCGATTTTTATTGAACTTGGTAGTTAGATCAAATAGTTAGATTTTGTCATTATAAAAAGATTGATTTTTATTCACAATTTTGTTTTTATATTTTAGAATTCTGTAAAAAGTCAGATGTGATAAAGTTAAATCGAATTGAAGTATCAAAAAGATTTAACAAAAGATTAACAAGTTTTTATAAATTTTCAATTTTTATATCTTATATTCAATCATTTCCTTTATATCACATTGTTTACAACATCTAAAGTTTGATAAACTCGTTTTTAAGTTAGATTAAAATATATAAATTAATTTTTATTATTATAGTGTTTCTGCAGCTAAATTAATGAAATTTAAAATCTTTCGAAATCTTTTGATATCATAATATAGTAAATATTTACAATTTAATGAAAAACGAGGGCCAAAAATCTCTGTTTTCACTTTTAATCAACCCCAACTTCTAGATATCATCCTTTATTCCCAAAATCGCAAAAATCCTCTGATCGTCATTGTTCTAATTGCGGATTATCAAGCAAAAATATAGTTGCATCATTCAGAACCTGGACAATATTTATTTAAAACATGTTACGATCGGGATAGATATATAAAAAACAAGTCAATTACCAATAAAATTGGAAAATACTTTTTAAACAAGATAAAAATTTTTTAGAAGGCAAAAAATTAAGCAATAGGGAAAAAATATATATACAGGGTGCGGCAAATTTATCCCACCTTTTCTTTTTGTCATACCTTTCTTCAAAATTAATGAAAATTGATGATTTTTTATTCCCAACACTTTAGTAAACTTGCAAATACCAAATATTAAAAATTTGGTTCAATGTTTGCAATGATAATCGATTTCAAACGTCTGTAAAATTTAAAAGCATTTTTACGCCAAATAATAATTGAACATAACTTCAAATATTTGATTCTCTAATGTTTTGTTTTTTTTTTATTTTTTGATTCATAATATTTGATTCCCCAATCCCTATATATAACTAGGGATGAGATTTATATAGATTTCCATATTTTTTACTGGCCTCGTAGGGTTCTGAAACGTCGAAAGAACATAGTTTTAGCATATGGTGGTAAGGCCGTTTTTGAGTTATCAATCCATAATTTCCATATTTTTCCATATTTAGGCGTTCCGTCCATATTTTCCAATTTTTATCCATATTTGGTCATTTTTTGTAAAATCTTGCGAGAAATTGGTAAAATTTTCAAATTTATGAAATTTTTGGTCAAAAAAATTTTTTTATCTTTTGAAAAAATTTTTTCAAAAAATTTCTGGTCAAAAATTTTTTTATAAAAATTTTTAAAAAAATTTTCTAATAATTTTCCATTTATATATTATCAGAAGTATTTTCTGAATGATTTAGTTCAAAATTAGGGTTGTCGTCTCTGGACCGAACCGAAGAACTTATGATTTTTAGGGTTTAAGATTTTCCAAGAACCGACACCCTATTCAAAATTCATTCCTAGCGAGACTTATTGTTTTCCTACCTCATTTCTTTTCTATATTTGTTTTCTTAACTCGTTCCATAATTGTTGGATCGACTCTGCCCATCCGTAATTAGACCCTATTCTCCAAGTTCTATCGAATGACACAACGTATAAAATTACGGGAAAAAGAGTACTAAAAAATAAAAATTTTCAGAAAAAATAATTAATTAAATGGCTTCTTTAAATAATATTTTTCTTGTTCTATTTTTATTTTTAAATTTATTTATATTATTTGAACCAATTAATTGCTGTCTTTTAAAAAATGAAATCAATTGTAATAATAAGGACAATAAATGCTGTGCCTTTTTAACTTGTCAAACTAAAGCTACTGGCGGTTCAATTTGTAGACCTTACAATTGTGTTAAACAAGGTGGGCACTGCGATATATCAAAAGAATGGCTGTATTGTTGTCTTGGATCTTTTTGTTCTTATAATACAAACAAATGTGAAACGTGTTTGAAGGAAAACGATCCTTGTGATAATTCTGGTAATACTTTTCAATGCTGTGATGGTCTGCAATGTTTAGATGGCCTTTGTCGTTATTTTTAATAATTAAATAATTTTCTTTCATATTTTTGTGGTTTTCTTCCTTATATCTTTATTCTAGTATGTACTTGGGATCCTGTCGGTACAAAAAATAATTATCCGATTTCGGGAATCAAGATGGCAGACAATAGGATGGCAGACTTAATCAAAAAAACTTTTCTTTTTTACATTGGGAGTAAACAATTTAAAAATAAATATAATTTGTGTTGAATAAAATAATTAAGTTGATTCAAAATTGATGATTATATATTAATACTATTTCTATATTCGTTATTGTTTAACTAAAACATACTTAATCCCATATGTAGATTATTTATCATAAAATTATAAAAAAGTTGAACAGAATTTTCGTCATCGACGATAACGAAAAACAATATTTAAAAAATAAAGAAAATTTGAAATATGAATTTATAAGTTGAATCATTTAGTTATATAAAAATAAAGAATTTTAAAGAATATTTTCATTCTCGTTTTCCTTTTCTTTTTCTAAAAAAACTTTTCTTTCTTTATCGTTGGAAATAAATTAAAATAAAATTTGGAAATTAAAGTTTGAATTTAAAGTGATTAAAAATAGATTTTCCCTACAAATGGTAGGAAGATAAAAATAAAGAGTAGAAAGAAATAGTTTAAGAGAATTTTTTAAATTTATTTTTAAAATTGGCACATTTGTTGATCATTCATAGACTTACACTTTACACATTTATTGTCTTGACAATACAATCCATAACCGCATTGCTTAAACATTCTATCATTAACATCGCAAGCCTTACCTTCTTTAATAGGGTTGTAAGGTCGACAAATGGAATAACCAGCAGAAGTAGTTTTACAATTTAATCCTTTACAGCATTTATCATCTTTATTGTCACAATAAAATAATTCTTCTCTATACAATTCCTTTTTTTACATTTACCATTAATAGTATCCGGAAATCTACAATACAATCCACGTTTAGTACAGCAATCATCATTGCTTTTACATTCTTGACCAGCTAATTTACAAAGATTAAAAGATTAATTGAATTATATAATTGAAATAATAAAAATAAATTTGAAACCAAGAAAGGAATCAGAAAAATATTTTTTGAAGAAGCCATTTAATTAATTTTTTCTGAATCCCCATCCTTAATATTTTTTCTGAATCCCCATCTGAATCCCCATCCCCCATCCTTAATACCAAAGTTGTAAGGTCGGCAATAGGAACGGCCTATATAATCAGTTTTACAATTTAATCCGGGACAGCATTTATTGTCTTTATTGTCACAATAATAATAATTCTTCTCTATACAGCTGTTTTTCTACATATACTAGTCACTCCACGTTTAGTACAGCAATCATCATTGCTCTTACATTCACCATTTTCAAAATGACAAAGATTAATTGAATTATTTTATTGAAATAATAAAAATAAATTTAAAAACAAGAAAGGAATCAGAAAAATAATTGTTGAAGAAGTTATTCAATTAATTTTTTCTGAAAAATTTTATTTAAATTTCTTAAAAATATAAAATATATTAGCTGCTGCGAATCTATGGAATTAAAAATAATTTGGATTTTTAATTAATAGTTTAAAATTTGTTAAATGTCGGATCCGATTTACGCATTTAAAAAATTTTTTTCATCCGGACCGGATTTTTCGGTTCAAAATCCGTATTCGAGGGATATTGAAATTTTAATGGATTAAGAAGGATATCGGGGGATTACGATTAATAATAAGGTATGTAGAGGGACTAAGAAGGATTAAGAGGGATTAAGAGGTTTTACGCTTCAGAAACGATGATTTTTGAAACTGATATTTAATTTTAAAAAATTTATTTTTGAATTTTGACTTCCTCGTGTTTTTTGGTAAAAACGAAAGTATTTACGCAAATTCTATTTAATATTAGCATTACAATTTTAGATTTTTATTATCTTTTATTTCATTTATTTATTCAGGATAACCCCCCATTTTACTGCAGATCCAACCTTTACCTCTTCATATTAAGCCAATTTTCATGGTGCCATTCAGCTTCTACGGGAAAAAGGTAACCATTCTCTAGCTTTATTTGTTTTCTCTCTATAAAAATTAATTTTACTTAAAACTCTTTTGTAGTTTGTAAATTGGCAAAATCAAAAGTCACTTAATTATATGGCATTTCATTTAATACAGGTAGATTCTAGATTTAAGGCAAAAACGTACGCATTCATTACCAAAATTCTAAACGTGGATTTCTAATCCTTTTTGTTTGCATTTATTTAATGAATTATACCTCCAAAATTAGCGCAAAGCTAACTTTTACCTCATAATTTTAATCAATTTTCACGGCTTCGCTAAGTGGTAACCATTCTCAAATTAATTATGTTTGTTTAAAACTCAATAGTAGTTTGTAGATTGAGATTGATCTTAACATTACACGACTTATATGGGCTTTATATAAAATGCTGGTAAAGTCTAGCAATACATACTATATCATTTTAATTAATATCCAATATATTGAAAATAATACTGCCCCTTGTCCATAATTGTCCACGACTCTGCCTACACCTAGTTCTGTCCAGTTTTCCGAGTTATTTCGAAAGACACCACCTATAAAATCACGGGAAAAAGTAATCTCTCTTAATCCTTCTACATTCCTTATTATTAATCGTAATCCCCCGATATCCTTCTTAATCCATTAAAATTACAATAACCCTCTGAATACTGATTTTGTCAAGAAAAATCCTGCCCGGATGAAAAAAATTTTTTAAATGTGTAAATCGGATCTGACATTTTACAACTTTTAAACTATTAATTTAAAAAATACAGTCAAAAATATTACAAATAAATTAGAAAACCAATCCAACCTATTTTTAATTCCAGATTCGCAGTAGCACAAATATTTTTTATCTTTCAGAATTTTAAATAAAATTTTCTGGAAATATTAATTAAATGGCCTCTTCAAAAAATATTTTTCTTATTCCTTTCTTGGTTTTAAATTTATTTTTATTATTTCAATTAAATAATTGTAAATGTTTTAAAAATGGAGACACTGATCCTTGTCTCGACAATAATCAGTGCTGTCCTGGTTCGTTTTGTAGATTTGCGAATATTGGTTTTGGGACCTGTAAACAAATCAGCTGTGTAGAGAAGAATTATTATTATTGTGACAATAAAGACAATAAATGCTGTCCCGGATTAAATTGTAAAACTGATAGGCTTGGCTATCCAATTTGTCGACCTTACAACTGTGTAGAGAAGGATAATTATCAATGTGACAATCAAGACAATAAATGCTGTAAAGGATTAAATTGTAAAACTGATTCTCTCAACTATTCCATTTGTCGACCTTACAACTGTATTAAAGAAGGTGGGGTTTGCGATAATGATGATACAAAGAATAAACAATGCTGTTATGGATTTCGTTGTCAAAATATGAAATGTGTAAAGAAACTCTAAATTTTGAACCATTCTTTTATAATTAATTTTAAAAATAATCAAATAACTCTAAGAAATTTCTGTCAAACTATACTTTCCTTTTTTGTTTTCTTATTTAATAATTTATCAAAATTAACTTGACTTTTTGCTTTCTTTTTAATTAAAAAATCGGGAACTACATTCTATAAAGAAATTGTGACTTTATATGGATAAAATTTTGATTTTTGTATTAGAAACTGTTTAAGATGATTTCATTAGAAATTGTTTTAATTTAAAACTAAGCGTATTAAAAAATATATTATCAAGTTGGAAATTCGGGAAAAAATATAAAGAATTATGTGAAGAAGGCGCATAAAATTCAGATTTACCAGTGTAAGGAAAATTCTTTAAATTATCATAACCAAAAATTTTTTTTGTTTATTGGCAAAAGTTTTAGCTTAACTAAATTTTATTTTAGAATTTGTGTTTATTCAAAATTTTATTTTACCAAATTTAATTTAGTTCCCGATATCATCTGTTTACCTAAAAATTTATTTATTCAGGATATCCCCCCTCCCCCTTTTTTCGCAAATCCAACTTTTTACCTTCTACCTTTCATCAGATCTTCATGCCTCATTTTTCTTGGCTCATTTTTCATGGCTTACAATTTTCGTGGTTTATTCCACCTCTGAGGTAAACTGGTATCCAATTTCCAAATTTAAATTTGTCTTATTTCTATAAAAATATTTTAATTGAAATTGTAGTTTATAGGCTGAACCATTAGCCGAATTAAGCTTTATTGGAAAAAACATAAGCCAAATTAATCCATGAACCAAATAGCTCTTTATATGGGATTGTATAAAATGCCGTCAAAGTCTAGCAATATATATATATCAGTATAATTATTTTAAAAATATTCCAAACTCCAAAAATTAATTAAATGGCTTCTTTAAATAATATTATTCTTGTTCTATTTTTATTCCTAAATTTATTTACCTATATTATTTAAACCAATTAATTGTTGTCTTCAAAAGAATGAAATCAATTACAACAATAACAACAATAAATGTTGTCCTGGTTTAAATTGTAAGACTACAGCTGTTGGCGGTTCATTCTGTAGACCTTACAATTGTGTTAAACAAGGTGCTCAATGCGATATACCGTATTTATTCTAATAGAGTGGCCGCCACTCTATTTTTCGATACCCCCAAAAAGGGGCCATTCTATTGGAGGGGCCATTCTAATAGAGGTGGCCATTCTATTTTTCATAGGTAAAAATCAGAGATAGGATGAATCAAATGTTCGATCGAATATTTTTTGACTTCGAAATTTAATCGATTTTTCGTGTAAAATTCTATATTTTCGACTTTGGTTAGGGAATCATTCTTTTCGTAACATTATAAAACATAAAAATCTTTTGCCTGCTGGGCAAAAAGGCAACTTTTTATTTACTTTGGTGCCAGACAATCAAAATTTCCGGTATAGTTTGCTCATAAAAGTTCGTGGGATCTCGGAATTTGGACGTAATATATGGGAATTGGGAAAGATTTGGAGGGATATTGATTAGTAATTAAAATTCTAAACTACCAAAAATTCCAAAATTTTCGTATGTCTTCAAGGGTCCTGAAATATCCAGAATTTTATCCCAAATCTCAATCATCATTATTCCAATCATCATTAATCAATCCATCATTATTCCTCAAAATCCTATGTCCCTGCAAGTCCCCTGATAAAATAAATGTATTCAACTAAGGTTGTCGGATAGTTGGAAATCTTCGGATATCCGGATCCAATATCCGAACCGGAGCCGAAAACCTTATATCCAACTTCCTTATATCGTCAAATTCATAAATATCTATTAATTATCTTAATCCCATGCATCTATATTAAATCGTTGTAATTTCTTGATATCCCTCCTAATCCTCTCAAATCCCCTAATATCCCTCTTAATCTCCCTTTTATGACTCCAGATTTGCTCGAAAATATTATGATTATCCTTACTAAAGAGTAATATTTAATACATAAAGGAAAATAAAGAAATGTATTCAGGCATATACTTATTGGTTAAAAGGGCCATTCTATTAGAGGGCCATTCTAATGGAGGTGGCCATTCTATTTTTCATTACCCCCCAAAAGGGGCCATTCTATTGGAGGGGCCATTCTAATGGAGGGGCCATTTTATTAGAATAAATACGGTAAATAAAGAATGGTTGTCTTGTTGTTATGGATCTTTTTGTTCTTTCAAAACAAAAAAATGTGAAACGTGTTTGAAGGAATACGATCCTTGTGGTAATGATAGTAATAATTTTAAATGTTGTGAAGGTCTGGAATGTAAATATTATGGGCAAGGGAAATATGGCTCTTGTGAAAAAATTGAAATTAATAACTAAATGCTAACAATCTTTGTGGATAATTCTATTCTTTTTCTTTCTTTCTTTTCACTAATTAATAATTTTCTTTCCTATTTTGTGGTTTTCATCCTTACATTTTTATTGGAGTATTTACTTGGGATCCTGCCGGTACAAAAATAAGTCACAAATTTCGGGAGTCGGGACGGCAGGATCCCTTGAATTTATCTTTTTTGTTCCTATAATCAATCAAAAAACTTATCTTCTTATTTTGGGTCAGAATATTTAAAAATAAATATAATTTGTGGTGAATAAAATACATAATTAAATTACATAATTAAACTCCCTGCGAGGCGCGTAACTCAAATACCCTTAGGTTTCGCCGACGCACAATAGGTTTAGGTTTTTACATAAAGCCATAAATGAGTAATGTGACTTTTGATTTTGCCAATTTACAAACTACAACTGATTTTTAAATAAAATAATTTTTAACAAATAATTATAAATAAGTATAAAGATTTGGGGGAAAGTTGGGGGTAGACATTGAACAAATAAATGTTTATATTAGGTAATGCAGAGGAAATATGTATAAATTAGGAAGGGTAAAATAAAAGAATATTTTGAATAATATTTAGGTACATTTTTATTTAAAATCACAAGGAAATTAAGAAATATTTTGTTGCTCGTTTAATTTAATTTCCTTGTGATTTTAAGTAAAAATGAACCCATTTATTCAAAATATTCTTTTATTTTACCCTTCTAAATTTAGCTTTCTACTGCATTAATATTAAATTTTATTTGTTCAATGACTACCCCCATCTTTCCCCCAAATTTTTATACTTATTTATAATTATATGATAAATTCTATTTTATTTAAAAATCAGTTGTAGTTTGTAAATTGGCAAAATAAAAAGTCACATTACACTTATATGAGCATTATTTAAAATGCTGGTATAGTTAAGCAATCCGGCCCTATCGCAAATGAGGTGCGTAATCATATTTTTTCTCCTTCCTTTCTCAAGTTAAAAATGTGGAACTTTTTCCTTAGTTTTTAATGCATGCTGATTTCGCCGTAAGGAAAAATGATGCAAAAGGATTAATTTTTTACATTTTGTTTTTTGTTCATGTTTTGACTGACCGTGTTTTCACAGTCAAAACTTGGACAATTGTGACTTAAAAACAGTCAAAACACGACTGATCCTTACTGAAAAACCGTTGACTGAAAAACAGTCAAACACGGACAGTTTTGAGACAGGTTAGTCAAAACACGGGTAGAAAAGACAATGAAAAAAATTAAACCTCTTACATTATTTCTCCTTACTAAGGAAAAATACTAAGGAAAAAGTTCCTTATTTTTAACTTGAGGAAGGAAGGAGAAAAAATATAATTACGCACCTCATTTGCGATAGAGCCTAATATTCTGTAATAAGATAAAAATAACAAAAAATTATTCAACCATTCTCAACCTTTTTCATTCAAAACACGATTTATTGGATGAGTAGTTTTCTAAGAACTGATACTCTGAATTAAATTAAAAAATTTATCTTAAAGAGCAACATGCAGTCCATTATTTGATTAGTTTTTTGCAGGACCTACAATGCCCGGAATCTGCTATTATACTATAATTGAAAATTGATATATTTTTATTTGTGGTTTTTTATGATTTGGTCATGTAAAAGCCTTAATCGAAACTTTATACAACAAATGAAGGAGAAATTTTGATCAGGAATAAATTTTTTTATAAATAAAAATTCAAGAATTTAATAAACTTAATAATTCAAAAGGACAAAAATTGAAAAAAACCAATAATTTATAGAAACAAATGCTGTAAACTGAAACCTAAAGAACAACAAAGCCACTCTGTTATTTAGCCACTCTGTCGTTCAACCTATATGACAACCCCCCAAATTTCGTTTTTGCGTTATCAAACTTAACTGACGCAACCCCACTATAATACCGGCTTGCTTTTTTAAAAATAAACGTTTAAAATTATTGATAATTTATCTCTAAATTGGACAACAATTTCATTTCTCAACCCTTATAGACATTTATATCAAGGTTTTATACTACATAAACATATTTTACTTGCCCTTTAATTTTGAAAAAATAAAATATTTAATTATATTTGATAAGAAAATTAATTTAAAACTTTAGAATTAGAATGTTTTATTGTGTAAACGCAAAACTTTAATTATTCTAGTATGTTAAAAAATTTTTTTAGTGTGTTAAAAAATTTTTATGAATATATTTGACTAATAATGTGAAATCAGATGGAAGTTTTAGATGTTTTTATTATATGTATATATGAAAAAATTAAAATTCCCAAATACGAAGAAATTTTAATTAAATGGGAAGGATTTGATTCTCACAAGTTTATTAGAACTTTAAATGACAGGAGCTTAAAGCTATAGAATAAATTAACTACTATAGAATAAATTAAAATCTAAGATTTATAACAATAAAGGATTCATCAAACACCGGAAAAGAAGTTGTTGACAAAATTAGTTTATTGGAACTTATTGAGTAAGTTAATTAAGCACTATCGCATTATTGGACCCATTTTATTTTAATGAAAATAAAAAATACAAATTATTAATGATACTTGAACTATGATAATAAAATATTGAATAATCTGAAAGCGAATTTGTAAATTAAAAACTACTAATGTTGACTATTATTTTGGAAGGGCGATTTGCCAACCCAGGTAAGGGTATACATATAAAGAGGCTTCGACCATGTTTCAGTTTAGACTAAATGATTGCAATATTTTAGAGGTTGAATTGTAGAACATAAATTGTTATTCCTCGATTGTTGTTTAAATTATTATTGTTTTAATACATCGAACGTTGACTCGTAATTAATATATATCTATTAAATTATTTTTAAATTTAATTAATGAACTAAGAAATATAAAATTTTTAATAAAAAATGACAATTTAAACAAATAAAAATATTATAATAATATAAAACAACATAAATTAAAATCATAAGAGCATAAATTAAAATCATTAAAATCATATTTCGAGAATATTTATAATTAAATATTTTTATAAGTATGATTCATTGCGAAGTCAAGAACTTTATGTCTATATTCGTATTGATATACATTTATTTCAAGATGAAAATAATGCTAATATTTTTGATAAAAATAATAATAATTTTTTACTCCATCATACTCTAACGAAGTAAATATAAACGAGTATAATACATAAAAAAATATCAAAAATAATTTATGATATAAAATCAGAGTGCTATCCTTTCCCGTTCGATCTTTTAAAAAAATCCTGTTATGGTGTGGGTTTTCGAATTCTTTATTAATTTGATGATTTTTAGTTATCCCCGTAAATTGCCTCCGGCGCTAAAGGGAGAAATCTGGGCATCCGGCGCTAAAATAGGGATAAATCTGGGCCTCTGGCGCTAAAATAGGGAGAAATCTGGGCCTCCGGCGCTAAAATAGGGAGAAATCTGGCTTCTTTGCCATCCAACGCCTCCTGCTCTGAAAATGAAAAATTCTTGGGACTTGGTCTTCAATAATTCTCATAATTTCCGCCTACGGCGCTAACAATTGTCTCTTGCGCCCGGCCCTGATCCTTCGTGATTAATGGGATATTAATGGATTTAGAGGGATATCGAGGGTTAAAGTGGCTCAATAAATTTTCAGTATAATATCTAGTATTTATATCATAACTTTTTTATCAATCGGTCAAAAATTTTTATTTTTTGCTATGTTGTAGAGCTTTTGATTCTCTATCAAATCATATGAAAAATGACCATTCCTTGCTAAGTTATAGGGCAGTGACTCAGTTAAGCCGGGACTCTTTTATGCAACAGATATATAAATTTACATTAGAAGATTTAAAAAAATTCTATTATAATTTTATTCAATAATTTTGTGGCTCTGATTATTATAATTATATGTATATACTAATAGAAATAAAGATTTGAAGGAGGGAAATCAAAATGGCATTTTTAAAAGAAAATACAGCATGAAATATGAAAAAGATGTTTATTATATGTTTAATTAAAAACTTTGAAAAGGAAAAAAATCAGTTTTGTTTGATATTTTTTTAATTATTATTAAGAAATGGTATAATAAAATATAATATAAAAAACATATAAAAATATATAAAATCGTAAAATATTGATTATAATAAGAATTTATGATAAAAATAAGATACCGATAGTTTACAAAAAAGTTAAGATAAAAATTATATATAATTTTATTTTTTCTTAATAATGTTTTATTAACTAGAAAAAAATATGTAAATTATAAAAATAAAATGAAAAATGAAATATAAATTGAACCGTTTGAAAACCTTTTAAAAAACAAGTATAAAAATAATTATATTGAGAAAATTACTACAATAATTATTTAAGCATATATGTTAATAATAATTATGAATTCATTTAAATAAACATGGAATCATCCTGCCATATAAGGGTAGGAATAAGGCAGTCACTTCTTTTGATTAGTTGACAGAGAGTGAAGCATAGTTTTAAAATATTCTATTAAAATAAATTTTTAGATTGTTAATGACATTGCCAAGATTTCTAAAACCAATTACCCACTGCCGCAAGCCCATTATTATTCAGACGATGGTAGATAAAAATTAATAAAAATAATAAATTATTAAATTATAGACTGAGGATTTTAATGGAAAAAGGTAAGTATAAGGTATAAAAATAAGATTAAATTGAAAGTTAAAAATATAAATAAAATATAGTGAATTATTAAATAAATTATTGGAATTTCAAAAAGCGGATTAACCTCGTTGGCCAAAGCAGTATCAAATGATATTACTGGCAGAAGGTAAAAAAACATACTTAAACATAAAAAGATGAAGTAAACCGAAATTTAATTGTGAATTGGATCATGAATGTTTATCATCTAAAATTTAAAAATTAATTCATAGAAAACAGAAACTGCAAGTTTAAAATTTGGTGAAGATAGGTTGGTATATTTGAATGAAAAACATCCAGCAATTTAAATCGCGGTAATAATAATGTTACTAGAGAAGAAAACAAAAATAAAACAATTCTAAACACCGATTGAATTGAAAACTATGTTATATAAAAATAATTATAAAAATATTTAAATATATTAAAATTAAATTAACTAATTTAATAAATTTGACTTAATATTGTTACATATATTTTTTACAAGACTGACAACCCAATAAAATTTACAACTGCTGTATGCTAACAATTATTAATGTTGGTCTAGCTCATGCCTTCATCATTTTTATTTTAATAATAACATGCATAACTTAATATTATTAAAAAATTTCTAATCGATTTAAAACCTAATGCACATAATACGATATTCAAATAAGAACTATTATTCGTGATCGATTTAATGAACAGATAGATTGTGTGAATTGTGGGTTTTTTGTATGTGGTATTTATTCAGAAATATATTTATTTAATAATAATGCATCGTTTGTGATAAATTTTTATATCAATTAGGAAAGGAAACGTATTTTATGAAAGCTTTCTAATTTAGTTTGGCCAATGAAACTGATAATATAGGTTTGATAATCTAGCAAAATTTTCTATATAAAAGACATACCTATTAATGTTTTATATTTTATTTATTTTATTTCACAAAATTATTAGCTAAATTTAAGTATTATCATAGTTACGGGCACATTTTCTTTTTAAATAATTAAATAGTATTTTGAAAAATGCCATTAATCATAAAACATATAAGTATTATAAAGTACATAAATATATATAATATATTTATTTATCTAAATTTAATTTAAAAGGATATTAAAGTATTTACGTAGTAAAAAACTTCTTTATATTCAAAACTTCTTCATTACAATAAATTAATTATAACAGTGCTTATTTATTCTTCGTGTCCTATCTGCTTTGTGCATTGTTTGTGGACAAAATATGTCTTGATCATTTGTATGAAATATTTGACAGTTTTTTACATATTAAGTAATGATAATGAATAATTGAATCACCTTCAAACTAAGAAAAATTCATATTTACATAATTAAATAATTCTCTAAAGATATTTATTAAACTAATACAATTATGGAAAACTGTATAAGCCAAGATTTGTTGAGGGATAATTTTTATTTTTAATTTAATAAATTGAAAAGTAAAATGGAATAATAATATATGTCGCTAATTTAAAAATTTAATTCGTTTTTGCATAAATAATTTATTTATTTACCGGGGAATTTTAATTAATTTTCTAGTTTAAAATTTAAAATTTTAATTTTTAGAATTTAATCAAAAAATTAAAAATTTTTTTTGAAATTAAAAATTTTTAAGTTTTTAAAATTAATTTTAATTCTTTAACATTTAATCAAAAATTTTATAGATGAGTTTTTGGCATTAAAAAATACCTCAAAATGTGGTGGTTCGAAACAATTTATAATAAAATATATTTACAAGAATTTTCAAATTAATTTAGAGGTATTGGTTTAACTTTAATAAACTTTTGATTTTTTAAGTTAATATTTTTCAGAAATTAAAAGTAAGTTCACTAGTTCTTGAATTATATAAATAATAAAATTTAATTAATCTATTTCAAAACATGTCAAAAATTTTCATAAAAAAGGATCGAAATGACCTTGTTTCATAAATCTAACAATGACAGAAATTTATACAAAGTCTATTAATAAATAACAAAAAAATTATGAAAATTTTAGTTAGACGTCCATAACTTATCGTTTAAACTACATATAAAATAAACAATACATGTAAAACTAGTTAAACTTATTTTACTCTAATTGAAATAAAATTAAGTTAAATATAGATGTATTTAATTAGTTATAATACTTTTAGGTAATTTAATAACAAATATGTGGTACTCCGAATAGTCCTGGAGAAAGAGCTATCCAAATATGGCATAGTGGCTATGGAAAAACGTAAAAATAAAATGGAAAAAATAATAATAAAATAATAATAACCACTCAGCCTTAAATTAAATTAGAAATATTATAACTCTTAACAGATAATGTCAAACTACATAGATCTCGTTAAACCTCCAAATGATTAAAATGGTAAATTATTTGAATTAAATGATTTAATTCAAATAATTTTATTAATTTTTAAATAAATTTTTAGATATTAAATAACTTATTAGTTGCAAATTTTACAAAGAGTACAAATGATATGAATGACTACCAGAGTGATGCTGAAACGATTTAAATTATTTTCCCGAAAATTATATATTATAGTCATCACTAGAGGGCGGATTTTTATTGAAATAGGGCACAATTTATTTATTTATTTTATTTATTCTGAGCAACCACAGGTACAAATAATTGTACTCTTACGTGGAAATACAATAAAAGCGATAAAATTAATAAAAAAAAATTAAATTACAAAAAATTTAAAAAAATAAATTAAAAGGTAATTTGGTCAATGGGCTAAGTCAAATTATCATAAAATTATTTAAAAAAAAAAATTTATATATTAATAGTATAGGATAGGAGCCATTCAAAGTTAGTTACTGAACTAGGGTGTCAATACTTTTCTTAAAATTTTTAATGTTGGATAACTTTGTAATTTCAGCAGGCAAACTATTCCATTTAAGTATCATTCTAATAAAGAAATCTTGCTTATTTCTAAAATCATATTTCGAATTAAGTATAAAATGCGGTTTTCGGCTACAGCGCTTAGAAAAAGTAAAGAAATCGGTAGGAATAAGATTAGTGGAAATGACTAGTGATAGATGTGATGAAAAATTGGAGAGACAGTGGTCAGTTCGCGGGCAGGGTCGCTTCAGTGATTTATTTAAATATAAATCCGCCCTCTAGTCATCACCTAACTTATAAATAATCTAATAAATATATATAAACAACTAAGCATTTTCTTATATTAATATACATAAATATTTTACAATTATTAAAGATATTAACATAAAATTTTATACAAATTTAATCATCTATACATAATATTCAACGAAGTTGAATTAAAAAAACATGACAAAATTTTGAATAGACAAGTACTGCAGGAGATATGGAGCGAAAAGTAAATATAATAAGATATAAAGTAAAAATAATTTTTAAGCATTATTTTTGAGTATGAAAATTTATTAAATATATTATTTATACATTTATTAATAGAAATAAATGATGAAAATTAATTTTTTTATTTAATAAAAATTCTTTAGATTTGTCTTTGCATGATCATCAATCAAAATTTCTTTCTTATTAGCGATAATCTGTGCCTGTAAATACTTCAATCTTAGTGAATTAATGGTAGTGCGAAACTTGCGGACCGACTTTTGCGGAGCAGGGGTTTATGTTTTTGTTTTTCTATCTTAACTTTGTCCAAACTTGTACAATCACGATGATTTTGATGTCATTCGACTCAGCTTGTCGAGCTCTTTCGAATGAGCTATGTTTCGAGAAATTCGTCGGGTCTGCAAGTTTCGGACCGCAAAAGTCGGTCCGCAAGTTTCGGCCTGCCTATGTTTATCCATAATTAGGGAGTTGAGAGTTACGTGTCAATATTTATAAATTCAACTTCAAACTCAAAAAAATACGAACTTTTAACGTAAATGGAAACCTTGAATATTGAAATTTATTATGAAATTTGAGTGTTACGAAATTAATTTTGATTGGAAAATTATAGAGAATTAGTTATAAATTTTTCGAGAATATGTTTGAATTTTTAACGTAGTGTAATTCTTTATAAATTAGTATATTTTAAATATTTTAATAAATATTTTAATAAGATATTACATAAAACTTTAAAGAAAAATTTCGATTTTAGTTGATTTATCCTAGATTAAATTTGAGAATGCTCTGTCTGTCTATTTGTTTGTCCGCAGCTTTGAATTTTGCTGTGTTTGACGTTGTGTTTAGTTTTAAATTAAAAAGAGTTGATAGTTGATAGAAAAAGGTTGATAGTTTGATAGTTGATAGAAAAAGTGATAGATGAAAAGTTGATAAAATATTTTGCTATTGATACTTTTTGATATCAGATATATTTTCAAAGTATGAACTAAATTGTATCAGCAGTACTAAATAGATTAGGTTGGAGAGAAGTCGGAACTTATATACTTTAGGTACGCTTTTTTTAGAAATGCCTTTTTCTTTCCTTTTTCATCAATCAATCATAATTTTAAGGAATGGTCAGCCTTTCTTTCTCACTTTTTTCCCTTTCCATCATTATTCTTTTACTTTTTACTTCTCACGCGTCAATATTTCAGTTCATAGTTCTGAGTCGAATGCACCAAAATCAGTCCGTGATATCTCCGAGCTGATACCGGGGTCCAAACTTGCCCAAAAAGTGGTGTAAAATACCGAACTTATTTCTCAAAACGCAGACCCATGTACTTATTATCATTTTTAAGATTGAAATAGATAAAAATAAGAATATTGATTAAAATGTTAATTTCAAATTTTGGTGAAATTGGAAAGAAAAACTAATCTTCTCTTTGTTCATCTCTCTTATGAGCATGCCACAGGGAAAATTAAGTGAAATCGAGGAAGAAAAAAAGGTTGACCATTCCGTACAAATTATGGTTGAGTGATGAAAAAGGAAAGAAAAAGGGCATTTCTAAAAAAAGCGTACCTAAAGTATATAAGTTCCGAGAAGTCAATAGATAAATGTCAATGTTAGCGGAAAAAATCCGATAATGGGAAAGATGTGTGATGTCTTTTGTGATATATCAGTAATTGCATATTACTGAATAATTTGACATTGACTAGTGAGGTTCTGGTATGATTTGTTTTAAGTTGTAATGATATAGACTTTGTCTAGCGGAGGGGCTCGCCCGAAGGGCGACCCCCATCCGCTAGTATTATAAATATTAAAAATATAAAACATTTTAATGCTTCTAAAAAAACATTAAAATTTTAATGTTTTTGAAAAATATTTTATCAAAACATATTTAATCTATGATAACTGTACAATAGCACAAAGCATCCTTAAACTATTTAATAAGTTTGACATATGTAATCGAGGAAAAAATAATTAAAAAGTTAATATTTAATTGAAATTTTAATTGTTTTCAATAAAAAATACTTTAGAAAATTAATTTGTGGAATAATTAATTGAAATTTCTTTTTAAAGTAGTTTAAATGATTTCATATTGATAAAAATAATAACTATTAAATCCATTTAATCGAAAAAGTATATTTCACTTGTTATTATTTCATTTGTTATTAAAAAGGAGAAGACAGAAGCGCATGGCAAGCTGGCAATTATGCATAGGCGGATAGCCAAAGAAAAATGCAATGATATATAAAATTAAGAAAATGAAATTTAAAAAATACACCATATACTATCTTTAAAATTTTTCTAATCTTTTGTATTAATTTATTTAATTTTTTTTAAATCAACTCAACTATAGCTTGAATTCCAACATCAAATTTTTCAGACCATTATTTTAAATCCTCTATTTGATTTTTAATGACATTCTTCAATACTATTTATTAAGGTTATACTACAAAAGCTTGTGAAATAATTAAAAACTGCTCATTGTTTGTTATGATTACGAATAGGGAGGGTGCCAAAAATGGTTTGATTTTATCGTTGAAGATTTTTTATTTAATAAATTTCAATATTCTTAGAATATAAAGATAAAATTTTTAAAACATTTACTATAAGCATGCTCTCATGAAACTCATTCTTATCAGGAATATTATCATAAATAAATTTTATATTTTATAATAAATATTTGTGAATATTTTAAATAATTTACTATCAAATTTTAATGCTTTATATTAATTATGTTTCATTTTTATACATTTTCATTACCTCAATTAGAAAATTTAAAATTAGTAACACTTTCCCGGTTCATATAGTTGCAAACTCTCCATGGGGCTTCTGTATTGTTAAGTGTTTATTACAATACGCTATTGCGATTATTTTTTCATATTTCTTCTAATTTCCCCTTTAATAATTTTCAATAATATTATTCAAACATTTTTAACTTATTTTAATAAAATTCAAAATTAAACTTTATTTGTATTTCGTTAGTTTAGATTGAAGTTAATTAAAAAGTCTTGATTGAAAAAGAAAGGATATTTATTTTTAATTCATAGCAATTTACTACCTTTTCTAAATAAAACATATCTATGTAAAAGTTTATATGAAAGAAAGAAAAATGTTTTACTGGAAATTCACTGAATTTAATTAATTATCATAGCTACATATAATTTGATTTCATAAATTGCTTTTACCCTTTTTTTAAAAAATAAATTCTGGTTGATATTGATAAATTTTACCATATTTAAAATAAGCAAAAGAAATTTAATTTACGTTTTAATGTAAATACATATAAAAAAATAAAATCAAAAATAACACCAATAACTCGGTATTATCTGTGCTGACCATAGAATTATGTGCCGATGATCTTGACAAATACATTTCGTAGAAAAAATACTATGTAGAACTTTTACTTTGGTAAGTTTTTTGTAAAGCTTTAATTTTTTGGCGGGGGATGCTAATGGGACCCTGTCCCTAAAAATTTTAAAAATTAGAAAAAGGATATATATATATGTATATATTTAACTCAGCTCTACGAGCTCGACTCAGCTCGACTCAGCTCTACGAGCTCCTTAAAATGACAAATAAATCATCCAAATCTAGCAGAACCATAAAACGAAGAAAGATAATTCGCGAATAATAAAGATTTTAGGCTAGAGTTAAACTCACACAATTTTTTAAACAATTAATTATATTTATTAAGCAAGTAAAAATTTTCCAATAAAAAAATATATTTAATATCAAAAGTAGAAATTAAAATGAGTCGTATAAAAGCAATAAGTAAAAATGAAAATAAGCTTAACGAAATAAAGACGATTGAAAATAAGTAGATGGATATACAATTTTTATAACATGTACAGATGAATTAACTGAGAAATGTCAATTAAATGATTATTTCTTCCAGGTCAGGTATATTGTAATAAGTATTTTATTTCTATGCGCATTAAAACTTATGAAAATTAGAAAAATGATATAATGAAAAAAATAAGAAATTAATAATTTATATGTACATTCGAAATTATAATGCTTGATAGAATGTAAGAGATGTTGAAATTGGTAATATTTATTTTACGTTTATAAAGCTTCTTGACCACTTAGACTGATTGATGATAATGAATCCAATAAAATAAACAATAGAATATACAATGAGTAATGTAAAATATATCATTAAGTTTTGATTTTTAAAATTATCACAATTATTGCAGAGAAATAATGAAATAAACTGCTTTAATTGCAAGAGTAGCATTGAAATAATATGTAATAATACATCACAAATAAATACTTCCTTTGGATATTGTCAAAGTTCGATATTTTTGATAAAATATTAATGACTCATTTTTCTTTCACACTTTTTTTACGTAATTAATTTTCTATCTCCTTTACTCTTTTTACTCTTCTTGGTACTCTTGTGTTATCTCCCCCCATTTTATTTTCCTTCTCATTTCCTTTTCTTTTTCCATAAAAAGCACACATGAATCTGAATAACATACTTTTAAAGAATTATGGCGATAGGTACCCAACTCTGGTTTTAGGGACCAATGTCCATTATTGTGCTTGTGTAGGATAACTCTGGATAAATAGGGCCCTCTATTCCCTTAAAATATTCTGGTAATACAGTGAGCGTATTGTAAATAGAAGTACTGGTACACACACCAACGTTGGGATTGGACTTCTAATAGCAAAACATGGTAACTCACGACATAGATTCAATTTGACCCATTTGTATTTTAGCCAAACATAAGAAACTTGAATATCTGACAGATACAAAGTTAAACATAAAAATAAATTAATAGTTGTATTTATTAATTTAAAATTTTAATTAATAATTTTAAATTCATAAAAAATAAATAATTTTAAGCTATTTAACAAAGTGTACATATGTAGAATATTCAATGATTTATTTTTAAATATTCATCAATATTTATTTGAAACAATCTTATGTTCTAAATGTTTGATATCATTCATTCAACAAGAAATTGTTTGCATAGTATTTAATTATTTGTAAAATTAAAAATAGATACTGCTGAATGCTTTATAGCTTCAAGAAACATAAAATATTAAATATGTATAAAGTTTATTATAAAAAATTTTAATGAGTCTTTCAGTACATTAAATTTCTAAAGTCATTTAATTATTCTTTGGCCATGAATCAGTTGAGAGAGAGAATTATGATATATGTAAGTATAATAGAAATTTGAATGAAAATCTTAATTAAATCGATTAAATACCCAATTTTAAACCTTAAACTGAAATTTATTTAGTCCCAACAGACAATGCTTTCGAAAATACGTTGGGAAAGTGCCTTCAATGACTACATGGCTTTATTTGTGAACAAGTAAGAATGAAAAATGTTGGATTCAAGGGAGAGTGAAAGTGCAAGAAGATATAGAAGTGTCCAAACAATCGAACTCGAATGATTTTCCAAAAATTTTTAACTAATGCTATTGAGAGATCACAAAAATGCTTCGAAGAAAACAATAAAAGAAAATATAGTTCAAGTAGAATTTAGTTTCAATAATTTAATTTATTTTATATTTTAGTTTATTTTTATTTTCAACTTAATTCAAAAAATTTATTATTTAAAATATGTATTTACCTATTTAAAATAATTTATTTTTAATAATAACATAAAAATGTTAGATACGTTGATTGGCGGAATCAATGGAGCTGTTTATTTTTGTAAAAAAAGAAAATTTTTGTATTTTGGAATTTTGAGCCCGATAATTGAAAAGGTAATAGAAATGAAGAGAAAATATAGTATTCATTAATTTAAAAATAAATTTACTAATACATAGTACATCCTTTTATTAATTAATAAATGTCATATATTGGCTTAAATCTTATTACTAATTTATGCATTTAAACAATTAATTTAGCGATATTATTAAAAAAATAACTATTAATAAAATATTATATAATATATTAATACTAAAGCAAGCTTTAATATAATTAAAGAACGTTGTATATGATAGACGTTTGCGATGCGAGAATTAAATTCAAAAATTTGCTAAATTCATAAAATTTTAAATATTATTAGTAATTTTTATTATTTTATTATACATTTATTTACAGAGTATTTTTTGTATTTTTAATATATTTCATTCAAGGCGCTGTCAATATGGTGTATATAAATATTATTTTATATTAATTTTCTAAAATTTAAATATGAATTTTTATACTTAATATTATTATCATGTTGTGCGTAATCTTCTTGGAAATTATTGGAGCAAAAGCTGCGCGTTGTAAAACAATAAACGCTGTTTTTTCCACAAATAACAAAAAAGTTCGTTTAATTTAATTACAATTAATTTATATCTATAATAAAAATAACTTGTAGATATAAAGCAAATAAATTTGTAAGATGTTATTCACGTTAGGAAATTATTTATTTTATTCTTTTTGTTTTAATTGAATACAATTTTGATTTGTAAAATTATTTTTAGTACAAAAATTTAATCGTATTTTTTCTTAAAATTATTAGCGTTTCAATTAGATATAAAAACTTTAATATAAAATAAGACAAGAAACAGTTAAAATTTTATTTGTTTAAGGATGTTAAAAATTATCACGTGATAGTAATGGAATTAATAATTGGTAAATATATCCTTAACAGGCATTGATCCCTATAGAATTATTTATGTGAATTAATTACCCCATTTAGAGAGAAATAAAGTAAAAAATAAATTATTAAACAGATATTACAAAAAAATTTTAGAATAGATATATATAAATATTTTTTAGAATGAATTCAAGAAATTCAAAAAGTGAACAATACTTAGAGAATATAAATATTATTGTTTTGCAATATAAATAAAAGGAACCCCTTTGGCATTTTTATAAATTACAGTTAAAATAAAATCAATGTTGTAATCAATAAAACCTAATAATGCTAATAATTTAACATTATAAAAATTTTAACGTTATGTATAAAATTATTACCATCAGAGATGCCTGTTTAAATCAAAATTTGAATAATATCATAAAAAATATATTGCATTTATTTATTAAGTGTAATGAGAATAGATTTATAAAAAAGGATAATCTAAAATAAAAAATAAGAGGTAGACTCAATAAGAAGCATCTATAATAATAAATTTAAAGGAAAAATAATAAAGAAAGAAATATTTACGATCGAACAACATCTTAAATAATATTAATCGTCTAATTAAACAATATTAATTGAAAATATAAAACCGACTTATAAAAAATAATTATTATTTACGAAACATTGCAAAGCTTATTGATAATTACATTCTTAATTAGGTTCTATTAACTATATGTTTGTTCTATTAACATTTTATATTGAATTCCTATTTGTAGGTTACAAAATTGAGAAAAAGAAAAAACTAAGCCCCGTAAGGAACCAAAGGATCAGCTAAATTAAACTTATAAATTATAATTCAATTTTAAATTAACCTTAACTTTTCAATCTAGCTATGTTATTGTCGACAAATAAAACATATAAAAATTATAGATATAGCAGATAATAGGAATGAAACTGTGCAGACAGTTTTTGGCAAAATTTCAAAATAGCTACCATTTAAAACATTATTATACTAAAAGAAGTTAGAGACAAACCCTAAAAAACACAAACATTCATGATTTTAAGAAAAGTGATAAAAAATAATTGCCAATTAAATAAGTAATATGCCTGGAAAAAATTAAAATAAAACGAAAATTTACAAGAGTTCCTCTTATAGGTCTAAGATAAATTTACCATGTCTGCTCTTTAAAATACAATTTTTCAATGATTTTTAAACACAAATTTACCTATGTATAGTATAAATTACCTATATTATTTAAAGAGAAATTTTACTTCAGGCATGTATGTAATAGAATTTATGTATTTTAAAGTTGTCAAAAATTACTTTTTTGGGTCATTGTTTTAATGAATATGAATTTTGTTTTAATAATTGACGACCTGCCTCATATTCATGATGATCAATTATTCTAGTAGGGAAATGACGAACGTTAAAAAATTTTGAAAAATTAAGAATTGATAAATAAAAAAACCTTGACAAAATTAAAAAATGGAAGATGTTGAGTTTATAGACAAGGTTATCTTAGAGTGAATGGTAGGGGTGGGGGAATAGTTAACATGTTTAGCAAAATATTTAAGCAAACTACTTGTGCTTAAAGTATTCGCAGAGTTAGAGATTGTTGATGTAGATTATACCAGGAAACCGGTTATATACAGTTATATAGTTGAATTATCACAATGGTTTTGTTGTAATAAAACTATTTGGGGTTTAAATAAATAAACAATATTTAGTGTGTGGATATTTTTGAATATAAATACTGTATATAAAACGAAAGAGAAAAATTAAATTAAATATTTATGTAAAATAATCTGAATAGTTAAATTAAACAATGAATAAGATAAACAATGAATAAGATTGAACAAACCTATTAAAAACAACAAAACATTCTGCTTCAGCAAATCATTAATAAAATATATATTCAAAAGGAATAGGAATTAAAATAAATTTAGCAAAATATATTAGTATATTTATAAGCTTTAGCACTGCAATAGGAAAAACGGCATTATTTGACCATACTTTTTCAAAAAGAATATGGGTGTATTAAAAATTTGTGTAAATAATTAATTTCTCATAATAATCGTCTTAATAAAAAACGATAGATAATGAAATGTACACAATCTTATGAAATTATAAAAATAATTACATATTTGTAAAAATTTTTGGTATAAAATAGTCTTATTTGAAATAAAATCATTATAATAAAATTTTTCCTTATAAAATATTTTAAATAATTAAATAAAACTTATTACTAGATATATAAAAAATTATTAAATATTAAATATATTTAATAATTTTTAATTGATTTATATGTATTATATAACTATTATTATAAATTATTAAAACTTATTTTTATTACATATTCATTTAGTTCATTTGATAAATTTTTAGAATTTTACACGAATATAAAGATTAAATATATAAGCCGCTACATAGGTGGTAGTATTTTTTCAAATGCAAAATTCACATTTGTTTTTATTTAAATAACAATCATTTAATTAAATTAAGCTTGTAGTTTGTTAAAGTTATATTTATTTTATCAATTTTTAATCTTGAATAATGATGAATTATGTTAATATTACAAAATTCAGTAAAATTAGTATATTTTTAAATAATAAAACTAAAAAATTTCATATTCTAACTCAATCAATACAAATTGCAAATGCGGTTTTTAAATTTAAAATATGAATATAACATCGATAAAAAATATTTATAGCATGTAGCATTTTATATAAATTGAAATAAAAAACTGTAAAATATTTGCAAATTTTAGGAACGCAAGGAGACAATTGAAATGTTGTGTATGTATATTTCAAATTTTTTAGATAATTTGTAATAGTTGAATTAATACTTATAAATTATGAACCTCCAAATCAACAACAACACAGAACTAAGACAAAATTTAGAAATAATAATATCAAAATCATCCAGTAGATGGCGAAGTAATCGTTGGTGAATTAGTAGCCCTTCCCCTAAAAATATTGTTCATAGTAATATATGTATTTATCAATATTTCTTTTACTTAAGTATTTTAAATATATTGAAATACATATTTACAAAAAATTTTTATTAACTGATAAATTATTAATAAATATTATTAATGAATTATAATATAAAAAAGATAAATTTTTAATTATTAAATTAAATATTACTAATCTCTTCGGGTTCTTTTTAGTAATAGATTAAGTAATCTGCATAAAAAACTATGAAAATAAATAAAATAAATATAAGAAAATTATTATAGTAGTTCTGGTTTTATTTCGAAATAACAATACATTATGAGCGTCTTCGGAAAACCAAAATTACAATTGCAATTTCATAGACGAAAATTCTAAAAAAATCTCTTTCAAGAAAGTATTATATTTAAATTTTATAAAATATTAATTTTTACTTAAAAAAGAAAATTTTCTATTTTAAAATTTATATTTCTGGCGTTAAAAAATAGCTCTGGGGGTTCGAGGCAATTTATTATAAAATATATTTACAAGAAATTTCAAATAAATTTAAACTACAAAAACGATAATGATTTTAAATTAAGAAAATTTTTTTTAATTTTTTAAGTAAATATTATAATAGAAAAATATTGAAAAATGTCTTCGTTTAAATGAATTAAAGAAAATCTTTGGAAAACAACATTCTATTGTAGGAAAGTTTATTATCAATATAGGAAAAATTTTTACTGAGAAAAAATTATTTTAAAAGAGGTAGAAACGCCATGTAATCTACTCACGAGACAAGACAAAATTTTAAAAGAAGATATCCAGCATATTTTCAATATCTTGAACAATTTGGATAGAAGTAAAATTTAAATTTTTCAAATAATTAAAATTTTATAATGTTAAAATTTTTTGAATTATTTAAAAGGAAGTAAACTAAAAATATACATAAACCATTATTTTGCTAAAAAAATTTTATGTATATAATATAGTTTCCAAATGTTTTCTTATAATCATACTATGTTATTTCTAATTTTATCGCTAAATACAAAAGAAACTAAACCAAAATTGGGTATTCATGACCAAAATAAAATTAAAGAATTACAAAATGATGAACCTTCCTGTTCTTATAAATCTTAAGAAATTCTTAAGAATAAATATAATATAATATACCTATATAATTCTTTAAGATATTCTTATAAATTCTTTAAGATATTACAAATAGTAATATAATAGATTTAAAGAATTAAAAAGAGGCGCTAGAAATATAAAATGGCTTCAATAAAACTCAACTGTTATGAAAAGGCAGAGACAAATGGTATAACTTACCTAATACAAAATTAAAGTAACAAAATTTTAATTAAAAAATTTGAAGAAAAAATAATTTGGGTATGCTAGAAATTTTCATATTGTGAAATATAAAAATTATATTAAATATTAAATAATTTAAAATTTATATAAAAAATTTAATTTTTCAAAATAGACATTAATCTTTTTACCGAAACATGGCTACATAATCATGACAAGACTTTCACAAACTTTACCGAAAAATAAAGGTCCTGAAGAACTGGACACATGCGCCGTATGTTTGTAAAATGGCTGTGAATCTAGAATTAATAATAAAAAATTAATTATAATATTCAAATTTATAGATGACAATGAAGTAGCAAGCTGTGAAATCAAGAAGCATGTTTTCAACATAATAGAAGCATGTTTTCACATAAAAAACATGAAAAATGTTTTCAACAAAACTAAAATTTGTAAAATCAAATTAATTTAAAATTTTTAAAAAGCAATTTAAAAAATTGCAATAAAAATTTTGAAAAAAAATTTTTAGTTTTTAGTAGTTTAACTGGTCGTGTTACTTTTGTGCATCGGGGCCCTACAGCACATCGTTCTTTTGACAGATGTAATGTTTTGTTGGATGCTGGTAGGTTAAACGATGTATGCAATTTTGCGTATGCAATTTTCCACATTTTACAACCAAATCACAAATTAGTTATATATTCTTGATAATATGATCAAATAATAATGAACTTCAGTTATTATTATTTATTTATGAATAAATTTAATACACTCTCATCAATAAAATAATAAACAGAATGTTTTGTCTCTGCCATAGTAATATATTCTGACATATAAAATATTTAAGCTCAGCGACATGGTCGTCCATAGAAAAATAGAATAGTATTGAACAAATTTTATAACAATTTTGCATTCTTGCATATGAATAAATATAAAATATTGCTATGTTTAAAAAAAATAAAATATTGCACTGTCTTTGTCCGCTCTACACAATCGTTTATTAACTCGTGTTTGCGAGGATTTCTTCAGAAATATTTTTTACATTAATAAATATGTATTGCTTCTAAACAATGTATTAAGACATGTATATAAATATAAGATGTATATAAAATATAAGACAGATGCTTTATTGATTAAACAAAGCAAATGTTTATTTTTTATCTGGTGGTAATTTGCATATTTTAAATTTCATTAAAAATTACATATTGAATATTTTTTTTTGTCAATAAGGGGCTGCAGACCAATACGGGGCTGCAGATGCTTGGATTCAAGAATGGATAAATAACTCTAGCCTACAACAAATAAAAGCATTTTTTCAATAAGATATTCCAATAATGTAGAAGAATATACAATATCCAATAAAATTATTAAATGATTTGCTGAAATAAAAATAAATTGCGAATAAAAGAAATGGATATTTGAATGAAATAAAACAACTTATATTATGAAAATGAATCTGCAGCCCCGTATTGGTCTGCAGCCCCGTATTGGTCTTCTTCTTCTAATGGAATAAAATCAATAGCCGATTTTTAATTAGTTTATTTATTTTAGTAAATTATGAATTTTTATTCATTATTTGTCCTTTTTATTAGAAGAAGTGTCAGCGAAATACCGTGCAATACATAAAAAGCTTTCGAATTCAAATCTATTTAATAAATAAGATATAGTTTTAAATAAATTCAAATTAATTTGGATGAAAGCTTAATATTTAATAATGCTCTTTTATACCTATATATTTGTTTTATATATTTTTATTTTAAGAAATCCATTTGAAATTTTCTTATTTTATTGCTTTTTTAGAGACCTTTTCTTTAAACATCAGCACACATAATATTTTAATATTTAAATATTAATTTCAATATAAATTTTGAAATTTTAATATTAATTCCTATTGTATTTACAACTATATTTTTATTAAATTTAACATAAAATACTTTATAATTTTTGCTTTTTTGTTTTTATACTTTTTAAAACTTATAAAAAATTTTTAATTGAATTTGATTTAAATATATGGAATAATATTAAATATTAACGAAAAATACCTTATTAAATCGATTATGATTATGACACGTAAAATTTTTTAGCGGTTATTATGTATTTAAACATGCAATAAGGATTTTATTTAATCAGTTTATAATTTTATAACATTTGTAAATATATTAAGCTACAAACACATTAGATCAAAAGGTGCACAATCTTCTCAACAATATAAGCAGCAATATGGGTCGGCGTAGTAAATATAAAATTTAAAAATAGCCCTAAATCTATTATCTTTAATTTAATAATAATTTAATAACCTATTCATTAAATATTTATAAATTCTTTTAAAATACAAACTTCTTGTTATGGTGAAAAAACTGACATGCTAGAAAATAATCATAATCACCAAACCAATAAAGCTATTACAATATTATGAGGTTTGATAATTAAAATTTCAGACAAGAAAAACTAAATTAAAGTAAAATGACATAGAATGAAAAAATAAATGAAAAATTAACAACAAATTGCATTAAAATGTTGTTAACATAAATTAAAATAAATTTTCAAATATTATACATATCTTTATTTACTTATAATTGAATAAGAAAGTATTTATTATACTTTAAATTACCAAATCAATTTAAATAAATTTTTTTCGAATTTTTTAAAATAATAAAATTATTTAGAAAAAATGTATTTAGATATTATGGAATATTTTTTCAATCAGTTAGCATTAACTTAAAGTATTTGACATGCCATGTTATAAAAAATACAACTACAAAAATTACTTTGCTAAAAGGTCAATTTTTGATTATACGTTAAATTAAAAGAAAAATTTCAGAGAGCTGCATAATCAAAAAATGAATTATAAATATTTAAAGACAAAACAACTTAAAATATGTGAAAATGACATAAAAACAAGAACACAGTTGAAATCGCTGCAATAATGCACTTCATGCAATAGAGTTCAACTATTTAATATTAGATTCACATAATTATAAATTATTTTTAATGAATTTTTATTTAGGGTATTAAATATCGAAAAAATGCTATCTTTGATTAACGTTTCACATAATTTTTATGAATATAATATTCAAAGTAGATTTATTATATGAAAAAATATCTTGATGTTTATTTAAATAGAAAAAACTTTAACTGTTAAATAAAAAAGCATGGCAAAAATTAAAAAACTCTAAAAACATTTTTGATTTTATATAAAATAAGTTAATCGCTTTTAATTAATTTTTTTATTCAACATTTACTATAAAAACTAAAAATGAATGGATTCTGTATGATAAAATATTAATCTAAGTATATATTTCATTCTACCTCTTTCAAAAGGTTTCCTTATTAACCAAAATCATCTACAAAATCTAAAATTTACTTAATTCATTATTACATGCCATTATGAAGTTCAACAATGAAGTTCAACGCAGCTTTGATTAAATATATAGGAAATTACACATGTATTAAAAGAAAAAATAAGATAACACATAAAGTATGAAAACTTAAAAATATAAATATAAAATGATAAAAGCATACATATTTTTAATTAAAATATACAAATAAAGATATTTTACACTAAAGATGAAAGTAGGTTATTACGTGCCAAATATAATAGAGGTAGAATGTTTAATCGGCATTATAATTGGGTATTCAGCATGATCGAACGAGTCAGTAATAGAGTAAGCTTTTCCCAGAGTAAGCTTTTCCCAGCTATTGAGCGTACTTACTAATTGATCATTTAAAGCGATGCATTTTAATAAAAACAGATATAATATTTAATTAAATATTATTAATTCGATATATAACAATAATTAATTCGATATAAAAATAAAACCTTTAAATAAAATTATAGAATCCGCTTGATGATTCAAATTTTGAGTCAAGCTGATGCAGTAGTAATTAGTAGTAATTAAGTATTAATTAGTGAATAAAAATTTTTATATATCATTTTAGGATAAAACCAACAAATATGATACTAAAGAAGGATTAAAAGTATAACAAGTTCATCAAATTTTATGAACACTAAACTCCGCAGGGTCCTAAGGATAATGCAGTAGAAGTATATATAATTTATTCATGGTTCAATGATAAAAAATAAAAAAAATGGATAAAGGGTGAAAAAGGATCAGAAGATTTAACAATTTTATTAATAATGCTATGACAAAAAGAATTGCGATTTTAATAGTTGTAATTATATTGGTCGTAAAATGTGTTTAATAGTTATTTTTTTAGAAATTATGCGCAACTATTTTGATTAACTATTATGAATAAAGTGAAAAGCTTTATAAATTATAAAGCATTAAGTTTGTGTTATAAATTTTTTAATATTAATATTATATTAAAAATGCCCAATTAAATTGAATCGTCATTATGAAAATTTTTCTAATAATAATGCATCAACGAGATTGTATGTAAAAATGTGTGAATAATTCATTTAGCTTTGTGACCTTGATATTTTGCTGCTCCATAATGTTAAAAAATTTCTTTCTTCAAATAATTATTTATAATTTTCGAATAAATTTGTACTCATAAATTCATTTAATCATAATTACAACAATGACAAGTAAATGGATAATAAACATCAGACAAAAGAAAATAATGAAACTTAACAAATTAAAAAATCTAATTAATATTTAAAAAATATTATTTAAAAACAAATCAAAATTTATTAAATATAGATAAATTCTAAATTATTAACGACAGAATTATTATGTCTTATATATCTTTATCTGAACTTATGGCTATAACAGGAATAAAATAATATAATAAATAAAATATTTATCAATATTTATCAATTTATTAAATATATTTATCATCAATCAATGCGGAAAATTTTGGGCGTCATTGAAAAATTTTGGACGTAATTAATTAAAGATAAAAAATATAAAAATAGAAAAAATAAAAATAAATAGAGAAAAATAATTTATTTTAGGCATGCTTTAAATTATAGATAACAACAATAGTTTATGTAGTTTTGAGAAAATTGAGTCAAATCACAACTAAATAAAATTATAATCTGAATATTCATTGGAAATTAAATTCAAATATTAATTTTGTTGGAAAAACTTATTTTCTTGAACTAATGTTTGTTAAAGTAAAAATTAATCTTTAATCTGAAATAATTATTAGTTTAAGATCAAGTGAAATTGTTATCAAAAGACAATGGTCAAATAGATTCGCAGAAGGAGCAAAAAGGATAATTTAAAAAATTACATTGATAAAAAACTCAGTCAGTGTTATAAATATACGAAATATCCATAGTATTTATGTATTATTTATAAAAACAAATGAACGTAAGTCAAATAAATACTTTATATGTATAAATTATATAAAGCCAATAAAAAGAAGCGTGAAATAAACAAGCTGCCGCGCAATTGTATCATTATGATATCTGAAAATAATTGTGAGATAAGGAACACAAATAAGGGAATCAGAAGAAATTTAACAATAATGTTTTGAAATGTTTATCTATGAATAAATTAGCATAGTAAAGACAACAATCAACTCAACCCAGAACAGCACGCTCACCATTTGTAATTATTACAGACACGCGCGTTAATGAATTAAGAGATTAAGCTTATATTATACAGGTTATCAACAATAAAATCATCTTTTTAATATAAATAGCTATAATTTATAAAGAATAACTATGAATAAAAATTCTTTGAAACAAAATGACCATCAAACAATATATATCATCAATCGATTATAGAATGTATGAATTTGAAAATATTATATATTAAAGAACGGAAATTTATTCAGATGAGTGGAAAGCGTACAGCGCCATTGAATTAGCATTGTCTATATATTTTATAATAATAAATTATTAATTTTTTGACTTGGTTTATACAATTTATTTTAAAAATTTTATATATTAATTAATCTATTTAGTTTGAAAATCGACTCATATCCTGCTTGCAACAGCTTGTTGTTTTGTTCAATGATTAGCCATTCCTTTACTCGCCATGTCTTCAGTAATAAAAAAAATATTTTTCTTACAACTCCTAAACGAAATTAAAAAAATAAAATTAATAATATTTATTTATTAAAGTTCGATGAAACTTAATGGGTTAACAGGTTCTTTTAAAATTTATTTATATTTGCTTGGCGAATACATATAATGGATAGCTACAAAACTCTTGCCGTCTTGTAACTAAGTATTAAACATTTTTAAATAATAATAAAATATTTTCCCATTTGAATGCAGTTTGAAATTATAGATAAAAATCTAGATAAATCTAAATTAGTATCTATTAAGGAATTAGCCAACCTCATAGCATCTCTCATTTCACTTTCGATTTTATTTTTTAATTTTTTGAATATAAAATTTATTAAAAAAATAAAAGAAATTTGAATATGGCATATACTCTCTTTAATATACATTACATTTTATTCACCGCCGTTATGATGAAATTTATTTAAATAAAACACTTACAAAGTATAGCCAAAATCCAAATTTTAAAGACAACTTGTCGATACATTACCATTACCTACGAAGGTCGATACATTTTTTGAGTACTTTTTCCAAATAAATTAAAAAAATTAAAATAAATTAATATAAAAAAGATATTAAAATAATTCATAAATATAATCAGTTTATTAACCAGAAAACAGTGGTAAACGTAAACATTACACATTTATAAATTTATATGAATATATTTTTTTAAATTAAATATAAATATAATAATTATAATAGCTAAATTCATTATAAATTGTTAGATTATAAAATAATCTTACAAATTATATATTATTATAATAATGTAAGTTAAATAAAATTATAAAAAATATCAAATTTGTCCAATAAGGGACTGTAAGAAGATCTATAAAATTCAAGTATCGTTGTCAATAAACTATTTAAATTTCAAAATTAATGTACTACATAATAAAATCTATAAAATATTTCTTAGATAATCAAATAATAAACATTGATCGATTTCTCATTGTAGTACCAAAAATCTGTCTTGCCAAAGCTAATTCTAAGGATGCACATCTAATTTACAATATTTTAATTTTAAGGAATATTGGATATGCACCAGGTGAATGTTAATTAAACTTTTAAAAAATACTAATAAAATTTAGATTTAACCTTTTACTCAATCATTACCAGAAGTAATTTTTTTATTCGAAAAACCTAATTATTTAAGGTGCACAAAAACTTAAAATCAGGGAGGCCAAAAATAAAACGCAACACGTTGCCCGGTAGTTTTTTTGTTAGAAATCTAAAATTCACTTTGTTTAGTTCGTAATACTAAACCCAAAACAATAAAAGTAAATAAACAACAACAAGATTTTTGAAAGCATTTTTTACCATTTTTTCTTTAAAATTACCATTGTAATTTGGTTTATTAAATCTTACTAATCTTACTTAAATTAAAACTAATTTAAATTGTAGATTGTACATTTTATTCAAAATAATTATTTATATCATCTGTATATTCTAATAAAAATTAAGTAATATTTTGATGTGGAGGAATTAAAGGCTCTAATTTTGCCAACCTACCAGAATTGAAATACACAGTTATTATTATTTTATACATTCTTAAGAAAATTTTTTAAAGATATCAAAACTAAGTAGAAGTATTAATTTTTGAGATAATCTAAATATACAGAACACAATCGCCGAATTACTGAACAGAATCGCCGAATTACTGAACAGAATCGCCGAATTACTGAACAGATCGACAAATTACTGATTTAGTAGCCACGATGGCAAGTTTAAACAATATATTCTGAACTATATCAAATTTATTTTAACGAAGAGAATTTGAGACTTATTATAACAATATTCTAATTATAATTGATATTTTTAAGTTTGACCCATCTAATTAAATATTTATATTTCAAATTTTAAAATATTGCAAATTTAAATTCATAATAAAATTCATAATTTATCATAATAATTAAAATTTCCATAAAAAGCACTGTGAGAAGAAATTAATAAATAATTAAATATATTAATAATTATAAGCAATAATATACAGCAATAATACAGCAATAATAATTATAAGCAATAATGTATAAATAAGTCATATTGAGACGTAACTTATATTGGTGTTCTCAAAAAGGGGGAGAAGAAATTTTGAAATCTAAACAACAAAAAAATTCACGTGCAGGTAAATTACAAATTTAGAAACATTTTCACTCAGTCATTTGATTCATTACCTCTTACATGAGAAAAACCAAAAAAGAGAATTTCGAAATTACATACACATTTTTATTTATACAAAAAAATTGAACAAAGGAAATACAAATTAACAAAAGAAGAAACATAATGTTTTGACTCTGTTTTTTACGCTTTTACATCGTATTATTCATTTAAAAAATTTTTTTCCAATGTAACATTAAAAATATAGGCTTAAATGAACTGCGCCGATCAGCAATTCAAAGAAAGTTTCTCGTATAATCACTCCATTTAATTAAATAAAATACTTACTTCGTTCGTTTTTGAATTTCTTTGTTTAATGTGGTTACGACCTCATACTCCAATTCTAAAAATCTATAGTTTTTATTTTTATAAATTCAATTATAATGCATTTTCTAATGTGATTATCAATACTTAATAGTTTCGTACTTTATGTCTTTAAAGTGCTGATAAAATGAAATTCTTCGATACTTTAATAAATTATAAAATAACAAATGGAGTTATACTATTGTTTTTATTAATATAAGTTGCTTTGTTTTATCGCTGTTTTGTTGTATATATTATTTTTAATATTATTATTTTTAGAAATATTATTTATAAAAACATCATTGATGTTTTTTATTCTTTTTCAATTGGTCTCATCTATTTCTACGATCTAATCATTTCCGCCTATAGTTTCATACTTTCTTCTAATCAGCGACATTTTTAAAATCAAATTAGATTTCATTTTAATACCTATATTTTAATATTAAACTATAAAATAATGGAAGGTAAATTTGTTGAATTTTTATTATCAATGTTTGGAGAAGTTTTAAAAAGGTTTTTCCAATTATTTGCCCTGTTGTTTAAATGAGGTTTAAACTATATTAATAAAAATTATTAAAATATTATTTCAAAATAAAAATTGGGAAATGTCTTCTTGTATCCCAACAAATGAGCTAAAGTGATCTATTAAATAAAGTGCAAATATAAAATATAATTATGTAATGCTTTATGAAGCATAAATATAAAAGGCTCAAAAAATTTTGAAAGACTTTGCTTGTGTTTTGCACGTGAATTTTATTAAATTTATATAAAACTTTTATAAAAACAAAAACCACTTCTACATAATTATGATTTCGCGTATAATGATATTTTAGCTGAATTATTTTGAATATCCGAATCGTTTCAAATCTCTTTAGATTATACCTGTTATTATAAGTATCATTAATTTATTATCATTATACTATTTAATAATAATTTCTTCAGTTTAGAAAAAAATCAAGAATAGATACGTATTATATTGTTGAGACAATTCAATTTGCATGGTGCATCCAACTTCAATCACATAGTCTGCATGATTTGAAGCAGATTTTTGTCTTTTTCATTAATGCCTTTAAAAATTTTAAAATTCTGCAGGGAACCTAGATTAATCCTTCTTCAACTGCTAAAATAAAAGAACTTTTGAATATAGAAAAAATTTTAAAATCTATTTTGCTTTAATATTTAAAAAGAAAGTTTACTATTCTTTGACGCGTCTGCTACTATCACTTTCGGCTCACACATATTCTTATTTAAGCTCGCATATTCATATATAATTAAGCTTTTGGCTCAACTAACTGCCCTTTAACCAATTTATTACCATGATTTTTTCTAATACTACTTCATTTTAGCCATTAATTTAAAAAAATAATAAAAATGCAATTGTAAAAACTTTTAGCTTTATAAAATTTTTTGCTAAATTTGTTTTTATTTGGTATTCATCAAAATTAAAACTCTTATAGCGATAATTCGTTAGATACCAAAAAGACCTTAAGCCAAAACTCTCCTATTAGTGCTGGGTAAGTATTTTATTGCAACACTGTCAATTGCCCAACTGTTAATAAAATTTGCAAATTCATTGTAATTAATTGCTATTTAATTAATTAACTAATTAATTGCTGATTAATTGCTAGCCATGAAAAAAATCCTCCTTATTATAACTAATGCAAGAAAAACGCGGAAATGACAGAAGGAAAATTTGTATCGATATAGAAAGATGCTGATAGGCCATCATTTCATCCTTAAACACCGAAATTTAGGGAGATTTGAAGAGACAAAGATATTAAAATACCGGCCTAATTTTAAAATTATAAAAAAATAAAATGTTAGTTATAATAATATATTTTAATATCAGATATCTTAAATAAGTCAAACTTTTATTTGTATTTTATAAAATATTTTTATTATTAAAATTTAAGATGAATAGATTTATTATTATTCTTTTTTCATATTTGGTTGTTCAGTTGAATATCCAAATCAAGGGTAAAATATTTGAACTTGGATTGAAAATCCAAAAAGATTGGGAAGAAAAAAGAGAATTTATTTATTTAAAAAATATTCAAATAAAGGAACGTTTTGTATTGATAATGAATGTAAAACAAAGAAGTAGAATAGTTGATTATCTTTATAAGAATACCGGATCGTTTTGTAAGCTTGAAGTAAATCCTGTTAATGAAGTTTATATTGTTAAACTAAGTCAATGGTCTAAATTTAGCTCTCAATTAAAGACGAGAATTTTAATTGAGATGGCCAATAATGAAATTGTCAAGAAAATATTGAAAAACTTGGGAAAACAGGTATTTTATATTTGATTATTCGAAATTTAAGCCTCTAATTTTACTCAAATTTAATATTTAAGATTCGACTAAATAATAATTTTGTCATGAATAATAATTATTATGAAACTTCGATATTAGAGGAAGGTTTAGAAAATATAAATAAAAAAGAATTATTAAAAGATAATATAGAATTATTTAAAAACAAACTTTTATCAAGTTACTGGACGGAAATTAATTTAATTGGATATAAAATTGAGTTGTTAGAAAAACAAGAAGTAGAATATCCGAAAGAAAAAAGCAGAATTATTTATATTGGCAATAAAATGGGTAAATAAATTTTTTATTTTTGTTTATCAATTCATTTGCTAAAAAATTTAATTTTAAATATTAAAGTTGGAATGATTGAGGACAATAAGAGACTATGTTTAAATTGTGGAGCTATAAAAACTTCACAATGGTATATATACATAAAAGGGAATTATTTGTGCCACAAATGTGGGGATTATAATCGAAAATTTGGGAAGCTCAGACCAAAAGAATTATGGAATAAAATTAAAAAGGTTTGTATTTATCCAAGTTAGTAAGATACTTAGAAAATAATTAAAGGTATGTCTTCTATATTTTAGAAAGTACCAGAAAAATATTTTGAGAATTTTGAAAAGCCGTAGAAAAAAAATTCAAATTTTTGCGCCGCATGCGAAAATGAGCTTTTCAAGGGCATATTTATTTATTAACCAAAATTCTTCGTGCATAACCAAAAATCAATTACCAATTTTTAACTGCTTTATTTCCAAAATAATTAAGAACCCAAGCTTTGCTTAAAAATAAGTGTTTTTATTTTGTTGATGATAAAAATTATATCCAGAGATGGTCTTTAATTATTTAAATAAGCTTATATATTTATAGATAATACATAGAAATTTTTCTTGAAAGTCTGTTCAAGAAAGGTCAGTGGTTATGAGGCTGTTTAAATCATAAAACAAAAAAAAGTTTAAATGAATTTATTTAGCAATATCGTAAATGTTTTATTTGCGGAGTAACACGATCTCCATGTTGGCGCTTTCATCCAAAACTTGGACACGATTTATGCAATGCATGTGGCTGTAAACAGCGCGGATATTCAACAAAGAAAAGACCAAATAAGAATTTAAAAGGAAAAGATTTTAATGTATAGAAATTTAATTAATAGTCTGAGTTATTATTTATAAAATTTAATTATATCGATTATTATAATTAGTTATACAAATATTATTATATGTACATACACTGCGTAACAAAAAGATGGTCTCGGAAATTTAAAATGTGCCATCTTTTTGTTACACTGCTAAAACAGTTTTTATTTTATAAAAAATTCAGGAAAAAAATTTTTTCGCTCGGTTTAGCTTATCTGTATTCTATTCATTAAAACTATTTACAAAAAAATTTTCAATCGAAATGGACCCTCTTCCATTGAGTTATGTCGAAAATACATGATGTGCCATCTTTTTGTTACGCAGTGTATGAACTTTTATCTTAAAATCTTTTTAGAGATAAGAGTATCCCTTTATTAAATTTTTTTAAAAATAAAATTATTATTATCCTGTAGCAAATTTCAAGTCCTGTCGAACACGCATAAAATCAAAATTTCAAATGATCGAAAAGGTTTCGAAAACATTTTTTAAATAGTCTTAATCTGTTCAAAGTAGATACTTTATAAAGTGATTAATTAAGGATTTGTTGAGTTTGAGGGAGATATTTTGCAATTTTACGGAGATGATTACCGAGGAATTGGAGTCCTAAATTCATACTAAAGTGAGGTCCGGTTGTAGTTATTCATACATAATTTATTTATTCATACATTTCATTAAATTATATGTAAGTTATATTTTACATCGTTTTATAATTTGTTCAAAAAACTCAGAAAATTCAAGTTAGAAAATCATAATTATTTAATTAATATTTTATCCTGTTCTTTTTGATTTTTATTTGTTTTCATAATTATTATTCGCTGTCTATTGTAACAAGTATCACAAATATATTGTTCAGGTTTTGTATGACGGTACACTTTGATGTTTTTGTTGCTCCGCAAGTCGAAATAGCTCGTCGAGCTGAGTCGAACTACACGAAAATTATTCAGCGGAAAAAATTCTAGCCGAGTTACAGACTCCTAAAATTCAAAAAACCATAGGGAGGACAAAGCTGTTTTGGACCAAACTGCTGGAGGACCAAGCTGTATTTCCAATTTCTGAAAAATTGGAATATGCAAATTATACCTCTTTCGAAAGAACTCGCCGAAATGAGTCGAATGACACCAAAATCAACGAAATCTGACTTGATTCGGCAAAGTTATGACCGTTTGTTTTTACCACTACATAAGTTCCTTCAAGTTTTTATTGAAAAATTGTGAGTAACACTCCGAAATTAATCAGGTTCAAAAACCAATACAAAATTAATTTTTCCTTTTCTAAAAAAACTTTAATGTCAAAGCTATAACTCTCAAAACTCCTTTGGATTAGCGATTATAAAATCAATTATCGTCTAATTTGGGTATTCTTTATACATATGTTTAATTAGCTGGTTTAAATAAATTTTAGCTAAAATTCAATTTCTTACCACAACTCCCTTTTTTCAAAATGCTTAAACACTCTCCCTCAACTAAACACAATTTCCTCATGATACCCAAGCAGTCAATAAAATAATTAAATTTTTACTCAGAACGTTCACAAGGCAATTCCTTCCAAAAATTCAGAAGGAAAATTAAGAAGTAGCCCATGCGCTGTAAGGGCGAATGTATTGGCGTAAGCTTCTGATTTTGTTCAGTTTTTGGAATTGACAGAATTGCTATGATGAAATTCAACTTTGAAAATTGATGATTAATTCTTTACCATTAAAGCTTTATTTTATTTCATTATCTTTAATTGGAATAAAGTTATGGCATAAATAATATGTCCAATTAATTTCTGGTCACCTTTTCTAAAGACGCTAAAAGTTCTTGACAAAATGATAAAAAATTTAAATATTAATATTAAAAGGAGCTAATTGTGGATATAAAATTAGATAAAGATTGAAAAAGCTCATTTAACGTATGTGCTCAAATAATTTCTTTCTCTCTCTCGTTCTTTCTCATATAATTAACTCCTTGCAATTCTCCCTCAACTAACGCGAGAATATCTCTCATAATATCCCTTTAAATTTTTGTTTTAAATATTTGTTTATTCAGCTGGTAATTTTTTTTGAAATTTAAATTTGATAACTTCGAATAAGCCAAAATCATTCAAATAATTTTTAAAATTTTAGTATACTACTAATTTTGCCAAATGGATATAAAATTATATCTAATGTGATAAAAAAATTAATAATATTTAATATTAATTATTTTAAAAGATAATAAGCCGAATTTCTTTTTTAATTAAAATAAAATTTCTTTATGCCTGAAAAAATTTCTGTAAACGATATTTTTTAATTAAACTGTTTATTTAAATTTTTATAAAATATGTATCCTTAAAACTGGGTTTCGATATGTGCTGATTTTTCCTCATTTTGTGGTTTTTTGATATGTCAACGAGGATTATTTTTAAAAATGCGGATTTTTGTGGTCTTCCGGAAATTATGAGGATTTTTTTATATTTTTGTTGCTTTTAGCATAAAATGCCATTTATTTCTCTTACGGCCTTGAAAAGTCTCAAAATTTTCACCTGCGGCGCTAAAAATGAAAGATTTTCGGCTTAAGGATATCCAGAATTAAATTAATATTCGCCTGCGGTGCTGAAAGATAAGAAATAAAAATTTTTGGTGTCTTCGATGACAAAAATTCAATTGTAATTTTTAGATAATATACCGGATCTTCATAAGATTATCATTGGTAATAAAAAAAATTGCTCAATTCTATTATTGGAATAAAAAAATATTGCGGATTTTTATAAATTCGAGATCGAAACCTTGCCTTAATAGCCTGATAATATGCATTTATCAACTTTATTTTAATTAGAAAAAATATTTTAATTTTAAAAATGCAAAGAAATTTTATTAAAAAATGCAAAGTTTGTGGGGCAAAAGAACATGTTTACTTTCATTATGGAGTTTGTACATGTAGGGCTTGTGGGGCTTTTTTCAGGTATTTTTTATTTTGTTTAATTTTAAAAATTTCTATTCAAAAGGCGTTATCTTGCAAACGAAAATGAATGGAAATATAATAAATGTAAATGTTCAGAAAAGAATAGAGACGAAAAATCCCCACCAGATTTGGCAAAATGTAAAAAATGTAGACTTGAAAAATGTTTTTATGTTGGAATGGAAAGATTGGGTATGTCAAAATAAGGGTAACAACCGATTGGTTTTTTGGTTTCCGTTAACCAATTCGCTTATATCCACCGATATCCCTCCAAATTACTGATAAATTAATGACCTAACCACTGTTTATCCTAAAAATTCCCCGATATTCCTGCAAATCTCCAATACTCTCTTAATCACTTAAATCCTTTTATACCTCTTCATGGGGAAGGGCTGAGGTATATAATTTTAGGAATTTATTAAGGAATTTAGAATAGCATTAAGAACGTCTACATTTTTATCTCTGTATCCGGTATCATATTATATGTACATATATCCCTGTGTATATGTCTGTATAAAATAAAATATATAGAGGTCAAAATAGTAATTCCCCTCCTCAAATAATTACCCCATCTCTATTAATTTCTAGCTCCAGCTGGAGGTCTAAACAATGAGGTCTAACAATAGTTATTACCGGAAATACAGTATCCTATATTTAAAATAATTTTTATTAGAAAAGTATTTTAGAGGTTGGATATATACGTCGAGATATACGCCATGAAATGATTGAAGAACAGAAAAATGAAATTAACGTAAATTTATTTAATTTATACAGGAATTGGAAACACTCTATTACTACTGACTAGAGTTGTCTCGAAAAAAATCGATTATTGAAAAAGATAAAATCATCGAATCTAAAAAACATCCAATTATCTTTGCCAAAATAAAATCTACGGAGATTTATACAATTGATTAAATATTTCCATATATCTTGAAATATGTTGAATGCCCGAAGGAACCAAGACTCGGGCATTTTTATATTAGCAAAACAAGGATAAAATTCTCTCTATTTTTAAGATATTGAATCCACAAATTGCCCACGAAGCAAACAAAGACCAGAACATTATAAGCTCGATTTTACCAATTATTGAAGCCCAAAAACGTATTATGCATGCATTTAATGATTTGGATGATATATTCCTTAATGGCCCGATTTTGTTTGAAGAAATAATTTTATCTGATTTTAATATTTTTCGTTTGGTTGATAATTTTTCGGTAAATTTTAATTTAATTTTTAATTAAAATTAATTTTGGTTTAAAGCCGAATCCGAGTACAATAATTTTTGATGAATTAAATACTTGGGAAACTTCAATACAAACTGAGGGAATAATTAATAGTAGAGTTCAAAAATGCATTTTAGTTGACAGACTTTTGTGTGTTGGTTTAGCTAAATCTATGCCTGTTTTTGAGAAATTGACTTTATCTGATCAGGTGTTTTATGTTCATTTATTTTTGATTATATTTAGTGTTGAACCGGAATTTTATTGTAATTATTGTTTTATTGTAACCTCTATTTCTGTCAAGTTTAAAGATTGTTTTAAAATAATAGATTGCGCATCTAAGGCAGATATGTCATTTGTTTGCTATATTTACAAACACCTACCTAGCTTGGGAATTAGGCTCTGAAACATGGAAACGTAAAGATAATTTTATGCCTGCTCTTGGTGTTAAGAATGTATTCTTAAATCTGTATTATATATAATCCTGTATTCTTAAATGATGATAAGTAAATATTTTTATAATAATTTCAAAAAATTATTTTTTTTGACATTCAATTTTTAGAGTAATTAAATGGACAGAAATTTTATTTACAAAATCTGTTTCCCATTTTAAACGTGTTTCATTAACAAAAGTTGAATTTGCTTTGTTAATAGCTATTACCCTTTCGAAATCAGGTGAATATTTTAATTTAATAATGGTGTTGTGGCCTTTTAATGTACAGTGATTGATTCATTTAAAGTAGGGTTGCCAAAATGGATCGACTCGGACCGAAAGATCGAGTCGGCCTATGATATTTGGCCCGAAAAGAACTCTTACGGTCTGACCTCTCCTTCCTCTATTTGCCCTTTGGCATTTTCAAAGAAGAGACATTGATAAAAAGAGGCTGTCGGCCCGACTCGAAAACGGCAACCCTAATTAAAAAATAACAACATCCTATCATCTATTTTTATATTTCAAATAAAATAAACTTTAATTTTATAAGATGCTAAAGATCTGACTCCCGAAGGAAAGGAATTACTTTATGACGAATCTATTAAATATACAAATGTTTTACTTCGATATAATCAACGAAGATTAGGTTTAATTGAAGGGGCTCAAAGATTGGATGAATGTTTTCGTTTAATTAATCAAAGTATTGAAAATGAATATACTTATCGTTTAATGAGCTCTCACCAACTTAAATATTATTCAATGATTGCAACTTACTATAAATGCCCAAACTTTATATCAAAATTTTTAGAAAGAATTGATTAAAAATGAATGATTTTTAAAAATAAAATACTGTATAACCTCTATCAATTTGCCTTCCTCGATTAATTTTCCCTTTATCGAGAGGTTACACAATTCAATAAAATACATACATTCACCTATTTTACTCATGTAATTTGAAAATATTTTTCCTATTTTTAAATTTCTAAAATTTTTGTTTTCTAAAAATCTTTTAAATCTTTTAATCAAATACTTTCATAAAACATTAAAAAACATAAATGAATAAATATGTAAATCAATAAATTCGTTAACTAAAATATTTGGCAATTAAATTAACTAACAATTAACTAAATATGACAATTAACTAAACAATTAACCTGTTTTGTCTCGAGATCCCCAAGTCCATTCTAAATCCGGACTTGTGGATAAAAACCGTACTTTATGATTAAAATAGGGTAAGTTTGAGATTTATCTGTGCCTCAATAAATCACTTGAGAGCTTGAGGTTACAAGGGGTTACAAACATCATCCCTTTAATTTTATCCAAAAATTAATTTCACAACTAAAGGATAAATAATGAAAAAAATTAATAAGACAAAGTATTAATTAAGAAAAAGTAAATGAATATTTTTTCAATTCAAAATACAGGCATTTGATGATGTTGAACACTTCAAATTAGGATCCATCCATTTAGATGATATACTATTATTGAGTTGAAATGCTGCGTTCTCCTTGCGAGTAAATTGCTTGAGTGTTCCGTCGTCCAAATTAATCAGCAATCCTCTTAATTCAGCTACTCTGTCCTTAAATTAAAAAATTTTCCGACCATTTTGCTCTTTCTTTTCTCAATACCAAAAATATTTTTCAAAAAATTTTTAGCAAATTCCAAAAATTTTTTCAAAAAAACTTATGAAAAGGATACTTTTTTGTATTTTTTAATTGTTTTTTGCCTTAATCTAGACAAAATTTAATTCTTGCCTTAAAATCATTTATGTCTATTGTTGGCAAATTAATTTTCGTTGTTGTTTTAGTTCCACCGCAACTAAAAATAAATATTACATTTAAAATTAATTTCACTATTCAATAAATACAATACAATATACCTCTCAGTTATGAGACATTGTTTTAATTTTTTGGTAATTTGGTTGGGGAAGCTCTTTTAGCGATACCTTCTATTTAAATTACGCCTCAGTATAAGATACAACCTCTGAGAGAAAAATTGTACCTTATAATCAGAGCGGCGCCAAGCCCTTTGCCTAGGGTCAAGTCGGCGCTTCCGCTACCCGGGTAGTCTTGCCCTTGAATTTATTCTAAGGGCCCAGAGGTCGGTCAAAATGACGAAGGTACCGGAAATCACAACTATCGGGAATGGAATCGGAAATAAGCATAAATTTCGGAAATTGGAATGAAAAAAACTCGGAAATCGGAATTCAGACCGACCTCCGCTTATAATGAGCAGAGGTAAATGAAGTAGAGGTTTTATCAATTATTAGATGTATTTTATAGCTAGTCTGAATTATAAAAATGTTACTTATGCTCAATATGAAGTTTCATCTCTTCATATTTGTTAGAAGCTTCATAAATATTAAAAATATTGCTGCACTGGCGGTGCTGCATTATAGCGGGTAATGTTATTTTGGCAGTCTGGAGGTCAATATCCTTCGATGCTGGCATCTTAGTGTGAAGATCGCCAACCCGGATTGCAGTGTACTCGTGCTCTTCTGAGCATTTTGAAAAGAAGCCTCCACTAGCCTCAAAGTGTGTCAGGCGGAGGCCAGTAATCATTCCACCTTTAGAGCAAGTTGCGCAGCCATCCAAAATTACAAACATAGCTGTTAAATAGAATTTAAAATTTTTATTTTTGGACATAATTTACGGTTATGCTTGTCCTCCTTGTGAACATTTGTAGGGTATGTGTCATTGAAGAACTTGGCCTTAAAATTAAGCAAAATCTTAACTTCATGCAATTTTTCATGTTTTACACTTTTGAGTAGAAAAAAATTTTTGTCGGACTTCCATAAGATAGACTGACTCATTACCAGTGAAGGAAAACTTCAAAAATTTCTCTAGACTACTAGATACACCTCTATCTAATATAAATTTCTTAAAACTTTGATTAGATCTTAAGGAGGACTTGAGGGTAACTTATATTAAAGAGGAACAGGTTCCAAAAGTATAAAGTATCTTATAGTGAGATCCGACTAATTAATTAAATCTCGAGCATTTGAAAAACATACAAACGAGCAAAGTTTCATATTATCAAAAAAAGGATTCCCGCAAACTGACATCTAAAATTAGGAATTATGATAATTGTTTTAAATTATTTTAAATACTGTGACAATTTGTGTGAAATCTGGTGAATCAGGATTTGGAAATTTGAAGTTTTTCGGAAGCTGGCCATTGTAAACACAATTGCAATAGTCAAGGCCTACTTCCACCTTTTTGCAAACATAGCCTGATTTATTTTTATGGGAAGAGGCAATTTCTTTTTGAAAAGTTTCGTGTGTTAGTTCTTTATTTGGAGCAGGATTAGCATTGACCTGTAAAAATATTCAAGAAGCTCTCCCCTCATCTTGTGACAAAACATTTTTAAAAAGCTTAGCTTAATTTGAGGTGATGCACGGTATATTCTGGTTTCGGTTCCGGTAGGCCATAAGTTACGGGATTTTTTGGTTCCGGTTTGCTCGTAAAGTTCCGGTTCCGGTTTCGTTCCTTCATTTCCTGTTAAACCGACACTTTTTAACATCCCTAAGGATTTGATCGTATCCTCTATTTTCTAAAAATTGATTGACAACTGATTAGATAGGCTGTAAGATGAAAAGTTTTTATCCACAAAGGTTCTAATTAGAGGTCTTACAGTAAATATTAAATTTATAATACAAACTATTTTTCTTTATTATTAAAAAATATTACTTGATTAAATAACACGACGATAATTTGAACAATAATATAAAAATAAAAAAGCATTTTTATTTTTAATAGAATCAAAATTTTATTAAAATTTTGGCTGAAACTCTAAAAAAATTAATAAATTAATTTCCATTAAATTGATAAAAAAGAAAATAAGTAAATTTAATTTAATTAAAATTAAAAAATATTGGTTTTAACATAAAAGGTGAACTCCAAAAAAAAAGAACTAAAAAAATTCATTCGCTTTTAATGTTCTTTTAAAATATAGAAAGAGTTTAGAAAAAGTATAGCTACCGGGCAGGATTGCGACCTCCGAGTCTGCGACCTCCTAACAGTTATTGCTAGGCGTTTTCGCTCACCACAGCACAAATGAGCTACAGGGGCATCGATAATGCTTTCTCTTTTATCTTTTTAGATCGTTTAACCCCGACTAAGCGTTTTAAATGCTCCATGTAGTAGGTGAATTTTTAAATATTTTGTCTTTTAAAATATTTTGAAAATTAAAAACATTCACAACTGATATGATTATAGCTTTATTTTTATTTATTTAATACACCCTTTTCCTTAAAATAAAATTCTTACATAATTTCTTTAAATTAAATTTTTATTAGAAATTCTAGTCCACTCCTTTTTAAATTTAAAAGTGAATTTTTCATAAAAAATTTGACAAAAAATTAACTGCTTTAATCCACAAAATTATTTTGATCACGTTCAGCTAAATTTAAATCTAAAAATAAAAGAGAAAAAAATAGCCGATTTTTTCCTACGAAAATGAACTATTATGATCAGTATAAAGTCCTTGCTTAAAAAAATTTTTTTTAAAGAAATTTAATTTATTTTAATGATGCCATTATTCAGCTAGTGCTTTTTACTTAAATAAATCTAAAAAATAAAGTCGGCTGATCATTCGATTGAATAATCAGTCTGAGTAATTTTGCAAAAAATTAAGAAAAAAATTTTGAAGAATGAGCAAAATTTTTTAAAGTGATTATATGATATCCATAAAAATAATGCATATCAAATATATTTAATTTAATTGTCTATATTTTTTATTGCTATTTTGAAGTATTTAAATTTTTATATCTCTCTAAAATCAAAATCTGGAAGGATGATATTAGAATCTTAAAATTTGAATCAAAATTTTTAACATGAGTTTTTTTTGCTGGACATTAAAGGAAACGTCTAAAAGTTAATAAGATTTGGTTCAAACAGCTAAGGATACAACCATAACAATGGTTTTCTGAATTTCAAATCCACTATTAATTTAAGCACATTTTCTTAAAATTTTAAACTTAATATTTTTTCAAAATAGGTATATGAAATTATTAATTAAAATTTTTTATTTCCCGATTTTATCCTTTAATTAAAAAATTTTAGTTTCTGCTGATTTCCATTTATGTATATTTTCATTTTATCTAAATATTTTTTAAATATTAGCATTGCTCATTTTTACATTTTTACAGGAAATATCAGCTGATTTTATTATATTTTTGATTAAGCATACTATAAAATATGGCTATAGGCATTTATTTAATTAAAAAAATTTTTAATTTAAAATTAGTCATATTTAGTACAAATAAATGGGATATTTGTAAAATAGTTAGGAAGTTTAATAGTAAATTAAATTTTCAAATATGAGTGGCCTGGAGTAAAAAAAAATAAAAATCAAAAATTAATAATTATTAAATTAAAAATCTTTTTAAGAATTTTATGTTTGTTTCAACTATAATTTAGAAAATCCAAAACGATGCCGATGTAAAGACGATACCTCTTTATTGACCCTTGAGATACTCGATGAGGGAATTTATGAGAGAATGAGAGAAAAAGTCACTGTAATTTAAAAGATATATAGCTGAATCCATCGACTCGAGGCTTGGAATTTACTCAAAGATGCAGGCTTGAAATATAAAAAATTTTTAGAAAACCAAAAATTAATAAATTTAAAATAAAGCTGTAAAATTTAGACGGACCGACTTTAGCTAATTTTTTATTTAATACCAAGAAAAATTTTTTGTTTAAGAATTAAAAAAATTGTAAAAATAAAGAAATGACAAAAATACTTAAACGTTAATTATATTTTATCTCTCTTCCATCTAGATATAACTGGATTTATTTATATTTTACTTCATAATTCTGTTCAGTTTATATTTTGAATAGTAAGGCGCAAACTTGCCGTTAATGCTCTAATATAAGCCCGGCTCTTATAGAAGACCATCTGGCTAAAATTTTTGTTATATTGCGGGAACTATTAAAAAAATATTTTGGTTGATAAGTTCATTTTATAAAAATATGATTTGAGCTAAATAATAGTTATGTGTACACTAACAAATCATTGATCCTTGAGATGACGGCAACTCTTTTGCCAAAATACATGTTTTAATGTTTTCTTTTTTTTGGACGGAGATGATAGTCTTCAACTTTGTAGTTATTCGACGAACTGTTTGAATGAGCTAATATTTGCAAATTCGTTATTTCACAACAAAAATGAGCTTATGCCCCATTATGGTTTTTGAATTTTCGTTGCTATATCTCTGCGAGTTTTCGTCTTCTAGAAAAAGTCTTCTTTAAGAGAGGATTCGAATGGTATATATTTTTAATCTATGAACTTTATCCCTCGTATATGTTTAGTACAGCCCAGCTCTAATTTTTTATTTATATGATTTATCATCATAATTTTCACTATATATCAATTAACGGAATAGTAAAATTGGATAGAAATAAAAAAAAGCAAAATAAGCCATATACATTTATGAAGTGTTAGTTATTAAATAAGTGATTCATTCAATTAATTTTTTATTAAAAATTTATCGAAAACATCGAAAACTAAATCATTATTGATAATAAACCAAAAAATTTTAATCCTAATTAACTCCAAACCTAAAGCCAAAATGTCTGTTGAAAATAAAAAATTTTTGACAAACAATCTTAATAAAAAGTAAGTAAATTATATTTATTATTGAGCAGTTTAAAAATGTAAACATCATAATGAATTTATTAAAATAAAATTGCGCGAAATTCATAGGTCTAAAAAGTACCTATCGGTTATCTCCCAGCATTTTCTTTTATTTTCTTATCTCCTTCTGCCCCTCTTAGTAGCCTATTGTTAGTTAGTGTTAGTCTAGTCTGACTATGCTATTGTATTTCAACTTTGTGATAAACCTGCTTGTTAGTCAAGTCTTTCTGTTAGTATCGGACTGACCACACTATAACTAACAAATCTAATTAATACAAAACTCTTACAGTAATTACTAAGGGCACTGTAAGCTTAACCGAATAGAATTAAATCTTTAATGTAGGATTTTATTTTAGGAAATTGTAAAGGAAATTTGTAAAGCAATTCTTAGGAAATTTATAAATAAGAATCAATTAAAATATTTTTTTAGGAAATCCATGTCTGGACTGGCCAAGTTTCTTCGAGATTTTGGAAAGAAAGTTTATTCGAATGAAGGTGGTAAAACGGGCAAGTTTTTAACTTATTAAAGTAAAATTTAATATGGAATAAATGCTTTAATATGTATAGGTACTTTAATATTTTATATTACCTATATAAACTGAAAAAATTTCTAATATATTAATTAAAAAGCTGTAAACTTGTCAATTGTTCTTTTATTGCTGATCATATCGACAGCACAGCAGAACAAAGTGTACGCCTCGGAGTTTAAAGAGTTCACCATCAAGGATCTGACACAAGGAGATGTCTCATCGTTAGCAAAATCAGCTACTAAATGTAATGGGTACGTTTATATTGAGGAAGATATAAAAATGTTACTTAATATTTTTAAATTTTAGATATAGTATACATAGTACAATGGAGGCAAAATTTCGTTACAACCCTAAAATTCCACTAGAGTTTCTAAATATTTAGAGACCTATATTTAAAGCCATCTTATTAAATTATGCTGATTTTTGAGTCATTCGATTCAACTCGACGAACACTCCGAATGAGCATATTTGAATTATTCACTTCTTATATGTGTTTATACCCCCCATGATTTTTCGATTTTCGGTTATCAAGGATTTGATTGAATCCATGAAGGATTTGTTTTAAATTCACTTCAATGCTTTTCTTAAATAATATAAACTAAACATTTAAAATTTTGGGACGTACGATAAATAATTTAATAGTTTATTGATTTGCTACGAGAGCCATTGGACTAATCATCATTTGCTCGGAAAGGATTTTTACATCCCGAAACTTTACCAAATTAGACAAGGAAATGATGATCGTCTTTGCAAGGATTTGAATGCCGAAAATGATTACAATAAGCAATGGAATGGTTTTATTCTATTCCATAATATTGACTTTAGTATATTGGATGTGATTTTTGATATTGCTGGCCATATGTTTGTATTTTATATAAAATTCTAATTAAATAGCGTGAAAGTAAGGAGAGTAAGGGCTAAGAAGGGCATTTGATGAAAGAAATATTATTAAAAAAGAAAGTTGAATTATGTAGTATATCAGTTTTAAGTAGCGTACGTAGTTTTGCCCTCGCTCAGTTTTGACAGACGCTCAGGTTTTTCATTTTTAATCTGGCTTGAACTTGGTATCCTAATACTTGGGGTGAGGATTTAAGATCATAATACGTACTCGGCAGACTTCGGTATGAACCTAGTCAAGGGTTTCCTAATTACACGGTACTCGACTATAGATTTAAACGCTTGAACAAGTCTAACAATAATTCAGAAAAGTGCATTTTCGATTTCCGTTAAGCGAAAACTTATATTATGATTATGATATAAAACACAATATTATTATATTATAATATAATTCAGGAAGTATTTCAATATTCTGGATGAAACTCCATTGCAATTTCTCAGTGCATTAAGTACTAATAAAACCGAACTCGGTCGATATATATTAAATAAAATAAAAATTAAATAAATTTTAGCGAAAATTCGAGGAAAGCTTAACACTAATTCGTTTTGGAGTACATTCAGCAGTCAAGGAATCCGCCTCGAAGAGGTATTGGGATTTGAGGTAATGGAGAAAGACTTGAGTTTCTCGATTGCCACTAAGTCACGTAAAATGTATTACAAAGAACATCAACTCAGCTCTTGTCAAGAAGTGAGTTAATAATTCGTAAATATTAACTCCAATATTGAGGCAATATTATTTTTCAAATTCACATCAAAATTTCGATATTAAAAACTTGAAACCTTAAATAGCTGTTTAACTGGTATCTCGTTTTTAAACCCATGTTCTGAAACCAACTTTTTGGTGACATTTATTTTATTTAGTGAAAATACATTAATCAATCCTAAGTTAATTATATGTATGTCCAGGGTGACCAAAAGAAATGTGTCAAGTTATTTATGTTATAAATTTATTCAATCTAAAGATAATGATATCAAATAAAGCTCATAAGATAAAGAATTAAAAAAGAACAGATTTAATCAGGATTTTCAAACTGCTCACTCTTTGCTGCGATAACAAATCCATGGCGCCCGAAAATTTTTTTGGCAAAAGTTCGCAAGCAAGAGACGATTTCTTCTGTCAAAAAATATTTTATGAACAAAATTTTAGGATCATCATAATGACAAATATTGTGCCCCTGTCTTCTCTTTCCAATACTTTTTAGAATTCCTAGATTCTCGTGAATCCTGGGGTCAAAATAAATATATTAAATTATCTATGACAAATCCTACCAAGTTTATAAGGCTGGGTCCGAGGCTAATTTTGTCGTAGTAACCGGATCTTAGTATGTAATGTATGGTTGATGTGTTTCATTTAATAAGATATCCATAAATAATATATCCCATTTCTTTTGGGGTAAACTGTATAAAATAAAATAAATATAACAGTAGAAGTATTTTTAAATGTTTAATTTTTAGTCTGAATGCAGTTATCTTAAAGAACAAAATGTCTACGACAATTATGGCTGCTAGTATATATTTATAATTAAAAATAGAGTTCACTCCTTAGAGCTTCGGACCTGTTTCCTAGCCCGGTACATATCCGCAAACAGGGTTTTTTGATAAAATCCGATTTTCGGGGTTTCCTAATAGGTTTTAGTCCGGAAAACGCAGCCCGGGTCTTTTCTGAAAAATGCTGCCCCGGTCCTGCCCAGTTTGTAGCAAATAGTACTATAATATAATATTTTTTGCGTGTTTAGCCATTTTGGCTTCATGGCCATACAAAATCAAAAGCTTTGCCTTAGTCGCTAGTTAAGAGAATTTATTGCTTCATAGGGAGTATTTTGAAGCTTGTTTCAGTATTAACAAAAAATAAGGCAGGACCGAGTACGAGCAAATTTCAAAATTCCAAACAATGTTCATGAGTGACATTAGTTTAAAATTTTCTTAACGAAGTCTTCAAAGATTTCTAAGAGACTTTTTGAAAATTCAGCGAATTTTCAGTTCGATTTCTGTTTCGGCAATGAAAGAGCAAATCTCAATACTGTTTCTTATGAGGACGAATTTAACAATAACCCTAAGATCGAAATAAATCCAAGAAGTCTTGAGCCAAGATTCAAGATTAAGATTCTTGGACGTCTTACGACTCCAAATCTCAAAATAAATTAAAATTAGTTTTTAAATTCTGAAGAAAACAGGTCCAGGCCTGATGTTAAATCGGAATAATAATAAAATTATTTTATTAATTTTCTAGCTGTGGATTCCCGGCATCTACGCGGGAAGAAAAATTTGAGGAAAAAATAAACAAGTTAGTTAAAATTTATCTTAAATTATAACTATTTTTACAAAATTGTAAGAAAATTTGGTGCTCAATTTAAATTCAATGAAGAAATATAGTTGTTAAAACATTCTATATAGGTAGTAGGGTTAAGCCAGGGTGACTTTTTACCTATTTTTGACCTTTTCGCCCAAGTTTTTCGATATTTTATCCATTTGCCATATTTTGCACTATTTTTAGCATTTTGTAATATTCATAAAAATTTTGGCATATTGTTAACAAAATGTGAAAATAGGGGATTTCCGGCTCTAATAAAAATTCTCAAAATTTTTGCTTGCGGCGCTCGAAAATGTAGAAATATTTTTGTACTATTCTGTACTTTTCTTTAAATGAAGAAGAATTTTTGAATATTTAACTTCTTAAAATTAAAAATTTTTGTATGCGGCGCTAAGCTTTCTGGCCTAATGATTTTTTGAGGGGATCCCGCTGATTAATCGTGTAAATTCTGTTATCACTGTAATAGCGTTCTAAAATCTACCGGGATTCTAAGATTTTATTAAGAAAAAGTTTACAAACTTAATGGATATAGAGAAAATTAGGGTATTTGGGGGAATAGCAGCAAAAAATTTGCTGCTAAAATGTTTATTAAATTAATACCTATATATTTAGGTGCTGTGACTATCACCATCTTTGTATCAGAGCCATTAAAAAGGATTGCCCAGCCATTCAAAATGAAATTAATTATATTAAAGTCGACAAATCGAAATATTCCCATCAAGAAAGTGAAGGTTAATTGGATTAGCCGACTTTTGCGGCGCGTACACTTGCGGCTCAGACATTTGCGGCCCAGACACTTGCGGCTCGCCCCTATTTTGACACTTGCGGTCCCGACACTTGCGGCTAAGAAATTTTCGGCGCAGACATTTGCGGCTATCAACTTGAGGCCCAGACACTTCCGGCCCAGACTATTGCGGTTTTGACATTTGAGGCTCCCCCCTATTGTGACACTTGCGGCCCGACATTTGCGGCCCCAACATTTGCGGCCCAGACATTTGCGGCTATGATTAAAAAATTAAGTAAATTTTTTAAATTAAAAGTAATTTTAAGTGAATTTTTAATTTCCACCTATTTTACCCTCCAAGTCCCATTATATTTCCTTTAATATCAACCTTACATCTCCCTAAAAATTCTTCAAATATACCCAGATTCCGCTTTTAATAATAGTTTTTATCAATATTAAGAAATAATTTCGTTTCAAATTGCATTGAGTGCATCTAACCTTCATACTTTGCATGAAATCTTATTCATAATTTGTGATTAACTGGGCGACTTTATAAATCCCGAAACGGAAGTAATGATGGTATTCATAAATTTAAGATAAAAAATTATCTTAGTCATAATTGTCAACCCTTAAATAATTACCCCGTTTCTATTATTTACTCCTTCCAGTGAGAGAATGAAACAATAATTACCCAGGGTAATTAATACATTGAGTTAAGGATTTGAGAGTTAGGATTTGAGAATCTCTCAATAAGGATTTGAGAATTGGAATCAGAAACTATTGACCGATATTAATTGAACGATGAATTAAGATTTTTTAATTTAATTTTTTAATCATAGCCGCAAATGTCTGGGCCGCAAATGTTGGGGCCGCAAATGTCGGGCCGCAAGTGTCACAATAGGGGGGAGCCTCAAATGTCAAAACCGCAATAGTCTGGGCCGGAAGTGTCTGGGCCTCAAGTTGATAGCCGCAAATGTCTGCGCCGAAAATTTCTTAGCCGCAAGTGTCGGGACCGCAAGTGTCAAAATAGGGGCGAGCCGCAAGTGTCTGGGCCGCAAATGTCTGAGCCGCAAGTGTACGCGCCGCAAAAGTCGTATCACCGTTAATTGCACTTTATTAAATTCTGAATGGATAACTATTGTCCAAATAGAACAATCATAAAAAATTTCAATTGAAATAAGACATATTTTTGACAAGAAATAAAAAATAAAAACTTGGTCGAATGAGCTGTTCGAAACAATAAGCTTTTAAAAAACTGAAATAGAAAAAAGTTCTAAATATCGAAAACTAAAATATTCTACGAAAGCTTTTAGAGCCCCCCCCGTCTCTGCAAAATAGGAAAAGCGTTTGGAAATTCAATCCATTTCCTTTTTACAGGTCAGATGAAATGCCTTGAAAATCAGAACACCGTTTGCGAGCAGGCTCTTTGTCAATGTGATAAGTAAGAATTTTTCATTTGTGGACATGTAAAATAGAGACCGGACTAGGAGTGTCGCCGTTATTTCTCAGAGACCTCATTTTTATAGAATCATTATAGTAGTATAGAGTATTAGTAGAATTTTTTCACATCGAAATAAATATCTTTAAAGATTAGTTACACTTATAATAAATCACTTTTTGAAATTAACGACGAAACACGTGCAATTATTTTTCTCCAAAAATTGGGATAATGCAATTTGCATGTTTTATAGTTGTAACTTGCATCCAATGTAAAGAACTTGGATAAATTTTATCTGACAAAGGAGAGTGCATGAGGTGTCCGTGGGACTTCGGGATGAAATTTAATAGACAGATAGATCATACCCTACTTATTGCGACATTTTCACCATTTTTGCTGCGGGGTACCAGGGACCGAGTTATAAGCTCCCAGTTTTAAGGTCCCCCACATATAAACAATTTCTTTTAATATGCAAATGTATTCTGTGGTGGTGCAGTGGTAGCGTGCTTGTGTATAATTCCAAGGTTCGAGTCCTTATTGGTGAAATTGATTTTTTTAACATAATTTTAGTCTTATTAATTTTGTGATTCTTATCAGAATGTTTTTAGCCAAAAATTTTTTTAAAAACTTTTTTTAATTTCTTAACTATTTATTTCCTCCCCTTATTCATTCCTATAGTGTTCTAGAAAAAGCCTTGTGAAAAAGCCTTCCTTTTTTTGAAAAGTGTTCAAAAAAATTTCAAAAATTTTTTTTTTATTTTAAAAATAAAATTTTCAAAAACAAAAGCAAAAATTATGTTAAAATAAATGAATTTCCTCAATCTGGATTCGAACTTGGGGAAAAAAGTAAATTAAAGAACGCTACCACTGCACCAACGAATAACACATTTGTTCTAATACAAAATTGTTTATGAGTAGAAAAGAAAACTGAGGGGATCTAAAATTTTGGGGGCTTATAACTCGGTCCCTGGTACCCCGCAGCGAAAGTGGTGAGAATTTCATAATTAAAGTAGGGTATGATCTATCTGTCTGCCAAATTTTATCTCGAAGTTTTACGGACACCTCAGGCACTCTCCTTTGTGAGTGGTGTTTTTGCTCGTGCCGCTCTCGTAAAAAAGTTTGCGGGCTAGATATTTTAAAACTTCCGTTAGATATCATAGTTGATTTAAATACTGGTGCAGTGTGGGACAAGTCGAGATCGATATCGATATATCGGTCTCGAATATCTGTTTTTTTCCATATCGATATCAGATTCATCTTATATAGATCCTGAACACAATACTCCAAATCCCCATAATCCATGCAAATTCTCAAAAATACCCCATTCTTTTTTCGTTTATGCGTCACAGGCAAAGTTTTTGTGATTTTGAAAGGCCATGAATATAGATCTCTTCCTTTTAGCGCCAATTAAGATTTTTGGAAGGTCAAATGCAAAAACTATGAGATTTTTGGAAGGCTAAGAGCAGATTTTTCGCATTTTTAACACGCAGGCAAAAATTTTCTGAATCTCGTAAGGCTTATTGAAAAATATCAAGATTTGCAGGCCAAATCCACAGATATCTTTGATATCTGATTATACGACACAATCCTTCGATATTACACCCAAATCTAACGATATTTTCTATGACTCCATGATCATAGTTTACAACATCTCAAAAAAATTTCATACAAATTGAAAAATTTCGATCTTAATAATCGAGATTTTTGTTTGAGATCTCGTCCAGGTCCGGTCTCTAATCTGAAATATATCTCTAATCTGATTATTTATTTAACTTGGGGGCTTAACATGATTCTTATTGAAACATACATATTTAGAGCTGTAATAAAATGTTGGTCTAAATTACCAGTTCCATCGGTAAAAGGATGCTACGGATGTTATATTGATGATGCAACACGCTTTGCAGCAGGGCCAATTAAGGATATGATTGAGATTCAGAAAATGTACGAACCTATACAACACAAAGTACTACATCAATTGAAAGATTTTAACGCTGGGAAGGAATTAAAAGAGATTAATGAAACAATTGTTTTGGCAGTTGCAGCAGTAAATTCTGGTGTAAGTGTGATTCGTGATTCAGAAAAGGCAATGGATGAGCTTCTGAAAAATACACAAGAATTGTATGAAGAGGGCCTGGTTAAGTTTAACAACTCATATAAAGAGAATCGTTTGTTAGAAGCAAGAGCACTTATAACTGCATCAGAGCATAAGTCTATTCTTCTTAATTTAGCTCCAGCTATATACATTAAAGAACAAAAGAAGGCGTATTATATTAGCAAGATGTTACTCAATGCTACTGAATTGCTTGAGCAGATTTCATTTAAAACTCTTAAATCAAAAACTAAAAATATTCTTTCTAGCCCATAATGTAAAGCAACTTTTTATCAAATAAAATAAATATACAGTAAACAATAAAATATAAACCGTTTTATTTTTAAGAATCCATATGAATTTTACAAATACGATTAAAAATTTTGTTTCCGCGAACTATAAATTATAGCTAAGAATAATATCAAACCAAAAATGTAAAGCTTTAACTCGATTGAATTAAAGCTTTTTTATGTAAAAAAGTTTATACACTGATAATATTTTTTCTATACAGTATAACTTCGGAAGTATTTACCGTATTTACTCGATTAATTCCCCTCCCTTGAATAATTCCCCTCTCTCGAATAATTCCCTGCTACGGATGAGTTGAAACAATAATCCCCCTCCCCCAAATACCCTACTACAACTTCAAATTTCAAAACTCAAATAATTTCCCTCCCTTGTATAATTCCCCATGCCACGGATAGGTTGGAAAAATAATTCCCCAGGGGAATTAATTGAGTAAATACGGTAAGTTATAGGTCTACTTTCTTTTTTGGATGATATACTAGAATATGCCCTTTCTAATGGGTTCCGTGACTTTTGCTACGTGAACATTTGCGCCGCGACTTTTACGCCGCTACATAAATCTTCAGTTCCTGGATACCATTTTTATAATCCAAGGGGTACAGGTCCGATTGTGTTATTATTTTATTTTTTCAAAATAATGGGGGCGCAAAAGTCGGGCGCATAAGTCGCGACGCAAAAGTATTTATATAATAAATGCAAATACCTTCTAATGAATACAAATTTTTTAACTATCTTCCCTTACAGAATTTTATCATTTGTTAGTCCAAATAAGTTAAAAAAATTCTCCAAAAATAATACGTTTCGGTCTATATTCGTTAATTTATTCAAAAATTTAGATTAATTGGATTTGAAGGGATTTAAAGGGTTTAAAAGGTATATCTGTGGATATAAGTGGATTTTGCGGGATTAAGGGCGGTTTCAAGGAATATAAGTGATTATAAATATTGAACAAAGAATTGAAGGAAGATATTAAAGGATTATCAGAGATTTAAAGAGATTGAGGGGATATCAGAGATTTTGGCGGATATTAGAAGATATCTGGGCATTAATCACTCACATTCCTCGAATACCACAATAGTTTTCAAATGAGGCCTCTTAGCGCTACAGGCAAAAATTTTGAGTATTTTAGAATGACAAAAAGACAGATTTCTTTCATTTACAGTGACACAGGCAAAAATTTTAAAATTCTTTAATATCCATGAGTCTGAAATCACATTTTACAGATCCGGCATGCGCCTTTGCGGATCACGTAATTTCTACTTAAAAATTTTTGAAAGCCTACATTCTTACATTTTTAGTACCACAGGCGAAAATTTGGCTAAACTACAGTTTCCGGATCAGACTCAGAATTGGACGATTTATATGTCATTCGAAAGAGCTCGTCGAGCTGAGTCGAATGACACCAAAATTTTTCAGCGGAAAAAGTTCTGAGCCGAGTTACAGACTCCTAAATTTCAAAAAACCATAGGGGGGACCAAGCTGTTTTCTGGGGGTGAAAAATTCGAATATGCAAATTATACCTCATTCGAAAGAGCTCATCGAGCTGAGTCGAATGACACCAAAATCAATGAAATCAGACGTCATTTGACAAAGTTATGACCGTTTGTTTTAGCCCCTTCCACAAGGGTTTCGCGGAAAAAAGTTTTTGCAGCTGCGGAGGAAGCCGGGCATGTCGAGCGGAACGACGGCCGCCGCTTCGCTACGGTCGCCGCGAGCGCAGCGAGCGTTTAGGCACTTACTATGGCTAAGGTTTAGGCACTTACTATGGTAAAATTCAATTTCGTACCCCCCTCCTTTTTCCTTCCTCAATGTATTACAAAATGTTCAGTCAAACTTAAGTTATAGAACTCGTCGAGTCGTGTCGAATGACACCAAAATCGAAAAAATCGGACCTGATTTGACCGAGATACAGACTCCTGAAAATTGAACAACCATAAGAGCGAAAAACCATGGGGACCAAAATTCATAGAAATGATACCTCATTCTCGTCGAGCTGTGTAGAATGACACAAAAATCAACGCGATTGGACAAGATTTGACAGAGTTATGACATAAGTCGTCGACTCCATTAGGTCTACGGTCATAACTTTGTCAAACCATGTCTAATCACGTTGATTCTGGTGTCATTCGACTCAGCTCGACGAGCTCTTTCGAATGAGCTATCATTTGGGTAAATTTTTGGCTCTATTACACAATATATGTACGTCCAATCAACTATTATGCGTCCAATCAACTTTTATACGTCCAATCAAAGTTTATACGTCCAATGAAAAGATTATGCGTCCAATAAAAATTTATACGTCCAATCAAATATTTATACGTCCAATCAAAGTTTATGCGTCCAAATAAATTTTATTCGTCCAGTAAAAAATAAATTCTTGCTCAATGGCTAACAGAGATTCATTTAAGAATAATTAGGAAACGAATTTGCTCAAGAGCTTGCTTAGGCTAACAGAGATTTTTTAAAAATAATTTATAATCTGTTAGGGATGCGCAACGAGAGTTCAAGTTAATTCAATGTTAGGTCGCGTGGCAGAAGTTGATAAGTCGTCAAAATTCGCTAAGTATAATACAAATATGTTAATGCGTCAATACGACTGGGTGTTTGGTATGGGCGAGCGAGGAACTAATAAAGTCCGTTTCTTCCATATTGCTGCTAGCACAGCTTATACACTTCTCCCAATTATAGCAAATAATGTAGCCGCAGGTACTACGATTGTTTCCGACGGTTAAAAATGTGATTTGACGTACAAGTTCGATTGGACGCATAAACTTTTAATTGGACGCATAAACTTTCATTGGACGTATAAAATTTGATTGGACGTATAAAAGCTGATTGGACGCATAATAGTTGATTGGACGTATATTGTGTAATAGAGCCAAATTTTTTTATTCCAAAAAATCACTCCTATGGTTGTTCAATTTTCAGGGGTCTGTATCTCGGTCAAATCAGGTCCGATTTTTCGATTTTGGTGTCATGCGACACGACTCGACGAGTTCTATAACTTAAGTTTGACTGACCATTTTGTAATTCATTGAGGAAGGAAAAAGGAGGGGGGTACGAAATTGAATTTACCCTTACTATGATGGTTTTATTGCATCTTCCATCCATTCCCATAAAAACTGGCATTTTATGTCTAGTATACCCCGAAAACCTCAAAAATTTTCGGGTCGGCGGACGGGGTTTTAATTTTTTGGGCGAGATCCGGGTCGGGGATAATCTCAGAATAATCTTTCTGCAACGTGGTTCGGGGTACAGGGTCGGGCGCAACACTAATTGAAAACAAGGGTTTTTTAGATTTATGTCTGCTATCAAATTTTTGAACAGAATTCTTATTTTAAAGAACAGATCAAATTTTTAATAGAATTAGGTAAAAGTTTGGTTCGTACCCCCTCCCCCCCCCCACTCTCCTTTTTCCTTCCTAAAAGTATTAAAAAATGGTCAGTTTGTCTTAATTTATAGAATCCGTCGAGCTGAGTTTTTTACTGCATACTTCTTCCATTTTCAGCGCCGCATTTTTGACATTATTTCGATTATGTCACATTTTTCAAACGATTTTTCTAATTTTGCATATGTAGTTTTTTAAGATTTTTATTTCTTAAAGTCTTTAACTTTTTTTACTAAAAGTATGATCACAAGTTTTTCTCTCTATTTAAAAGATGCTGATATTTACGGTTTAATTTTTAAAAATAATGTTACTTAATAGGAGAAACTTAAAAACCTTTTAAAATATTGAAGGCTTTTGCTAGAATTGGATAGGATTTTTTCTAAATTATGTACAACATAAATTTAAAATTTGTAATCTAATTAATGTTATTTAATTTTATCATTTTTAAAGATTAAAAAAATATATAATTTGGATATATATAAAATAATTTTTTAGTATAATTCAATGAATATTTACAAATTAACCAATTAATTTATCCATTGTTTCTTTAATTGTAGAACCCATTTTCTCGAAATCTGATCCATCAAAGTACCACACAGAACCGGCTCTTTTCGCATCTCTGCATGCCTTCTCTGCTAATTTGACTCCAATCTCCGCTATGGTGTCGGCCCCTTCAGCAAGAAAATCTCCAACAAATGGTAAACCCCCGAGAGCCGCTGAGCCCATTTTAGCAAGTTTAACCGTACCGAATTTTAACGCTTGTCTCGTAAATTCTAAAAATCAAGATCAAATAAAAATTAAATAATTTATTATAAAAACAACTTGGGTTAAAAGGACAGTTATTTTTATCTATTTAAAAAATAATGCTTAGACAGTGTATTAGATGGGTACACCCCAAGGTGCCGCAAGCCTAATGTACCGCAGAGCTGTAACGTCGTTCAGAATTGTCGAATCTGGGGTGTCCTGGTATTGTTCGATGCACCTTGACGAGCTGAATCGCAACCAGACCTGGGCGAAACTCCAAATTATTTTCGGACGAAACGAAACAAAAGTTTGCATCAGAGCATAAGTCTATTCTTCTTAATTTAGCTCCAGCTATATACATTAAAGAACAAAAGAAGGCGTATTATATTAGCAAGATGTTACTCAATGCTACTGAATTGCTTGAGCAGATTTCATTTAAAACTCTTAAATCAAAAACTAAAAATATTCTTTCTAGCCCATAATGTAAAGCAACTTTTTATCAAATAAAATAAATATACAGTAAACAATAAAATATATAAACCGTTTTATTTTTAAGAATCCATATGAATTTTACAAATACGATTAAAAATTTTGTTTCCGCGAACTATAAATTATAGCTAAGAATAATATCAAACCAAAAATGTAAAGCTTTAACTCGATTGAATTAAAGCTTTTTTATGTAAAAAAGTTTATACACTGATAATATTTTTTCTATACAGTATAACTTCGGAAGTATTTACCGTATTTACTCGATTAATTCCCCTCCCTTGAATAATTCCCCTCTCTCGAATAATTCCCTGCTACGGATGAGTTGAAACAATAATCCCCCTCCCCCAAATACCCTACTACAACTTCAAATTTCAAAACTCAAATAATTTCCCTCCCTTGTATAATTCCCCATGCCACGGATAGGTTGGAAAAATAATTCCCCAGGGGAATTAATTGAGTAAATACGGTAAGTTATAGGTCTACTTTCTTTTTTGGATGATATACTAGAATATGCCCTTTCTAATGGGTTCCGTGACTTTTGCTACGTGAACATTTGCGCCGCGACTTTTACGCCGCTACATAAATCTTCAGTTCCTGGATACCATTTTTATAATCCAAGGGGTACAGGTCCGATTGTGTTATTATTTTATTTTTTCAAAATAATGGGGGCGCAAAAGTCGGGCGCATAAGTCGCGACGCAAAAGTATTTATATAATAAATGCAAATACCTTCTAATGAATACAAATTTTTTAACTATCTTCCCTTACAGAATTTTATCATTTGTTAGTCCAAATAAGTTAAAAAAATTCTCCAAAAATAATACGTTTCGGTCTATATTCGTTAATTTATTCAAAAATTTAGATTAATTGGATTTGAAGGGATTTAAAGGGTTTAAAAGGTATATCTGTGGATATAAGTGGATTTTGCGGGATTAAGGGCGGTTTCAAGGAATATAAGTGATTATAAATATTGAACAAAGAATTGAAGGAAGATATTAAAGGATTATCAGAGATTTAAAGAGATTGAGGGGATATCAGAGATTTTGGCGGATATTAGAAGATATCTGGGCATTAATCACTCACATTCCTCGAATACCACAATAGTTTTCAAATGAGGCCTCTTAGCGCTACAGGCAAAAATTTTGAGTATTTTAGAATGACAAAAAGACAGATTTCTTTCATTTACAGTGACACAGGCAAAAATTTTAAAATTCTTTAATATCCATGAGTCTGAAATCACATTTTACAGATCCGGCATGCGCCTTTGCGGATCACGTAATTTCTACTTAAAAATTTTTGAAAGCCTACATTCTTACATTTTTAGTACCACAGGCGAAAATTTGGCTAAACTACAGTTTCCGGATCAGACTCAGAATTGGACGATTTATATGTCATTCGAAAGAGCTCGTCGAGCTGAGTCGAATGACACCAAAATTTTTCAGCGGAAAAAGTTCTGAGCCGAGTTACAGACTCCTAAATTTCAAAAAACCATAGGGGGGACCAAGCTGTTTTCTGGGGGTGAAAAATTCGAATATGCAAATTATACCTCATTCGAAAGAGCTCATCGAGCTGAGTCGAATGACACCAAAATCAATGAAATCAGACGTCATTTGACAAAGTTATGACCGTTTGTTTTAGCCCCTTCCACAAGGGTTTCGCGGAAAAAAGTTTTTGCAGCTGCGGAGGAAGCCGGGCATGTCGAGCGGAACGACGGCCGCCGCTTCGCTACGGTCGCCGCGAGCGCAGCGAGCGTTTAGGCACTTACTATGGCTAAGGTTTAGGCACTTACTATGGTAAAATTCAATTTCGTACCCCCCTCCTTTTTCCTTCCTCAATGTATTACAAAATGTTCAGTCAAACTTAAGTTATAGAACTCGTCGAGTCGTGTCGAATGACACCAAAATCGAAAAAATCGGACCTGATTTGACCGAGATACAGACTCCTGAAAATTGAACAACCATAAGAGCGAAAAACCATGGGGACCAAAATTCATAGAAATGATACCTCATTCTCGTCGAGCTGTGTAGAATGACACAAAAATCAACGCGATTGGACAAGATTTGACAGAGTTATGACATAAGTCGTCGACTCCATTAGGTCTACGGTCATAACTTTGTCAAACCATGTCTAATCACGTTGATTCTGGTGTCATTCGACTCAGCTCGACGAGCTCTTTCGAATGAGCTATCATTTGGGTAAATTTTTGGCTCTATTACACAATATATGTACGTCCAATCAACTATTATGCGTCCAATCAACTTTTATACGTCCAATCAAAGTTTATACGTCCAATGAAAAGATTATGCGTCCAATAAAAATTTATACGTCCAATCAAATATTTATACGTCCAATCAAAGTTTATGCGTCCAAATAAATTTTATTCGTCCAGTAAAAAATAAATTCTTGCTCAATGGCTAACAGAGATTCATTTAAGAATAATTAGGAAACGAATTTGCTCAAGAGCTTGCTTAGGCTAACAGAGATTTTTTAAAAATAATTTATAATCTGTTAGGGATGCGCAACGAGAGTTCAAGTTAATTCAATGTTAGGTCGCGTGGCAGAAGTTGATAAGTCGTCAAAATTCGCTAAGTATAATACAAATATGTTAATGCGTCAATACGACTGGGTGTTTGGTATGGGCGAGCGAGGAACTAATAAAGTCCGTTTCTTCCATATTGCTGCTAGCACAGCTTATACACTTCTCCCAATTATAGCAAATAATGTAGCCGCAGGTACTACGATTGTTTCCGACGGTTAAAAATGTGATTTGACGTACAAGTTCGATTGGACGCATAAACTTTTAATTGGACGCATAAACTTTCATTGGACGTATAAAATTTGATTGGACGTATAAAAGCTGATTGGACGCATAATAGTTGATTGGACGTATATTGTGTAATAGAGCCAAATTTTTTTATTCCAAAAAATCACTCCTATGGTTGTTCAATTTTCAGGGGTCTGTATCTCGGTCAAATCAGGTCCGATTTTTCGATTTTGGTGTCATGCGACACGACTCGACGAGTTCTATAACTTAAGTTTGACTGACCATTTTGTAATTCATTGAGGAAGGAAAAAGGAGGGGGGTACGAAATTGAATTTACCCTTACTATGATGGTTTTATTGCATCTTCCATCCATTCCCATAAAAACTGGCATTTTATGTCTAGTATACCCCGAAAACCTCAAAAATTTTCGGGTCGGCGGACGGGGTTTTAATTTTTTGGGCGAGATCCGGGTCGGGGATAATCTCAGAATAATCTTTCTGCAACGTGGTTCGGGGTACAGGGTCGGGCGCAACACTAATTGAAAACAAGGGTTTTTTAGATTTATGTCTGCTATCAAATTTTTGAACAGAATTCTTATTTTAAAGAACAGATCAAATTTTTAATAGAATTAGGTAAAAGTTTGGTTCGTACCCCCTCCCCCCCCCCACTCTCCTTTTTCCTTCCTAAAAGTATTAAAAAATGGTCAGTTTGTCTTAATTTATAGAATCCGTCGAGCTGAGTTTTTTACTGCATACTTCTTCCATTTTCAGCGCCGCATTTTTGACATTATTTCGATTATGTCACATTTTTCAAACGATTTTTCTAATTTTGCATATGTAGTTTTTTAAGATTTTTATTTCTTAAAGTCTTTAACTTTTTTTACTAAAAGTATGATCACAAGTTTTTCTCTCTATTTAAAAGATGCTGATATTTACGGTTTAATTTTTAAAAATAATGTTACTTAATAGGAGAAACTTAAAAACCTTTTAAAATATTGAAGGCTTTTGCTAGAATTGGATAGGATTTTTTCTAAATTATGTACAACATAAATTTAAAATTTGTAATCTAATTAATGTTATTTAATTTTATCATTTTTAAAGATTAAAAAAATATATAATTTGGATATATATAAAATAATTTTTTAGTATAATTCAATGAATATTTACAAATTAACCAATTAATTTATCCATTGTTTCTTTAATTGTAGAACCCATTTTCTCGAAATCTGATCCATCAAAGTACCACACAGAACCGGCTCTTTTCGCATCTCTGCATGCCTTCTCTGCTAATTTGACTCCAATCTCCGCTATGGTGTCGGCCCCTTCAGCAAGAAAATCTCCAACAAATGGTAAACCCCCGAGAGCCGCTGAGCCCATTTTAGCAAGTTTAACCGTACCGAATTTTAACGCTTGTCTCGTAAATTCTAAAAATCAAGATCAAATAAAAATTAAATAATTTATTATAAAAACAACTTGGGTTAAAAGGACAGTTATTTTTATCTATTTAAAAAATAATGCTTAGACAGTGTATTAGATGGGTACACCCCAAGGTGCCGCAAGCCTAATGTACCGCAGAGCTGTAACGTCGTTCAGAATTGTCGAATCTGGGGTGTCCTGGTATTGTTCGATGCACCTTGACGAGCTGAATCGCAACCAGACCTGGGCGAAACTCCAAATTATTTTCGGACGAAACGAAACAAAAGTTTGCATCAGAGCATAAGTCTATTCTTCTTAATTTAGCTCCAGCTATATACATTAAAGAACAAAAGAAGGCGTATTATATTAGCAAGATGTTACTCAATGCTACTGAATTGCTTGAGCAGATTTCATTTAAAACTCTTAAATCAAAAACTAAAAATATTCTTTCTAGCCCATAATGTAAAGCAACTTTTTATCAAATAAAATAAATATACAGTAAACAATAAAATATATAAACCGTTTTATTTTTAAGAATCCATATGAATTTTACAAATACGATTAAAAATTTTGTTTCCGCGAACTATAAATTATAGCTAAGAATAATATCAAACCAAAAATGTAAAGCTTTAACTCGATTGAATTAAAGCTTTTTTATGTAAAAAAGTTTATACACTGATAATATTTTTTCTATACAGTATAACTTCGGAAGTATTTACCGTATTTACTCGATTAATTCCCCTCCCTTGAATAATTCCCCTCTCTCGAATAATTCCCTGCTACGGATGAGTTGAAACAATAATCCCCCTCCCCCAAATACCCTACTACAACTTCAAATTTCAAAACTCAAATAATTTCCCTCCCTTGTATAATTCCCCATGCCACGGATAGGTTGGAAAAATAATTCCCCAGGGGAATTAATTGAGTAAATACGGTAAGTTATAGGTCTACTTTCTTTTTTGGATGATATACTAGAATATGCCCTTTCTAATGGGTTCCGTGACTTTTGCTACGTGAACATTTGCGCCGCGACTTTTACGCCGCTACATAAATCTTCAGTTCCTGGATACCATTTTTATAATCCAAGGGGTACAGGTCCGATTGTGTTATTATTTTATTTTTTCAAAATAATGGGGGCGCAAAAGTCGGGCGCATAAGTCGCGACGCAAAAGTATTTATATAATAAATGCAAATACCTTCTAATGAATACAAATTTTTTAACTATCTTCCCTTACAGAATTTTATCATTTGTTAGTCCAAATAAGTTAAAAAAATTCTCCAAAAATAATACGTTTCGGTCTATATTCGTTAATTTATTCAAAAATTTAGATTAATTGGATTTGAAGGGATTTAAAGGGTTTAAAAGGTATATCTGTGGATATAAGTGGATTTTGCGGGATTAAGGGCGGTTTCAAGGAATATAAGTGATTATAAATATTGAACAAAGAATTGAAGGAAGATATTAAAGGATTATCAGAGATTTAAAGAGATTGAGGGGATATCAGAGATTTTGGCGGATATTAGAAGATATCTGGGCATTAATCACTCACATTCCTCGAATACCACAATAGTTTTCAAATGAGGCCTCTTAGCGCTACAGGCAAAAATTTTGAGTATTTTAGAATGACAAAAAGACAGATTTCTTTCATTTACAGTGACACAGGCAAAAATTTTAAAATTCTTTAATATCCATGAGTCTGAAATCACATTTTACAGATCCGGCATGCGCCTTTGCGGATCACGTAATTTCTACTTAAAAATTTTTGAAAGCCTACATTCTTACATTTTTAGTACCACAGGCGAAAATTTGGCTAAACTACAGTTTCCGGATCAGACTCAGAATTGGACGATTTATATGTCATTCGAAAGAGCTCGTCGAGCTGAGTCGAATGACACCAAAATTTTTCAGCGGAAAAAGTTCTGAGCCGAGTTACAGACTCCTAAATTTCAAAAAACCATAGGGGGGACCAAGCTGTTTTCTGGGGGTGAAAAATTCGAATATGCAAATTATACCTCATTCGAAAGAGCTCATCGAGCTGAGTCGAATGACACCAAAATCAATGAAATCAGACGTCATTTGACAAAGTTATGACCGTTTGTTTTAGCCCCTTCCACAAGGGTTTCGCGGAAAAAAGTTTTTGCAGCTGCGGAGGAAGCCGGGCATGTCGAGCGGAACGACGGCCGCCGCTTCGCTACGGTCGCCGCGAGCGCAGCGAGCACGACCGCAGCGAAGCACGGCCATCGTGTAGCGAAGACCATGCCCGGCCTACCCTCCGTAGCAGCACAAAAACAGTTTTTCCAGCGAAGATTCTGTTGGTCATAATTTTGTTCATAATCATCCAATCGAGCTGATTTTGGTGTCATTCGACTCAGCTCGACGAGCTCTTTCGAATGAGCTATTATTTGTAAAATTGAATTTTTCACCCCAAAAATGAGCTTACTCCCCCCTATGGTTTTTGACCATTTCGAGCCCTATATCTCGGCTCCGAATTTTTTCCGCGGAAAAATTTTGGTGCCATTCGACTCAGCTCGATGAGCTCTTTCGAATGACATATAAATCGTCCAATTCTGAGCCTGATCCGGAAACTGTAGTTAGGCCGAAAATTTTTTTAATTTTAATACTAAACAAAAATCGTTGAATATTCTTGTTTGATAATATTTAAAAATGAAATCTACATTTTTAAAATTAAAAAAAGCTAAGGTTTAGGCACTTACTATGGTAAAATTCAATTTCGTACCCCCCTCCTTTTTCCTTCCTCAATGTATTACAAAATGTTCAGTCAAACTTAAGTTATAGAACTCGTCGAGTCGTGTCGAATGACACCAAAATCGAAAAAATCGGACCTGATTTGACCGAGATACAGACTCGTGAAAATTGAACAACCATAAGAGCGAAAAACCATGGGGACCAAAATTCATAGAAATGATACCTCATTCTCGTCGAGCTGTGTAGAATGACACAAAAATCAACGCGATTGGACAAGATTTGACAGAGTTATGACATAAGTCGTCGACTCCATTAGGTCTACGGTCATAACTTTGTCAAACCATGTCTAATCACGTTGATTCTGGTGTCATTCGACTCAGCTCGACGAGCTCTTTCGAATGAGCTATCATTTGGGTAAATTTTTGGCTCTATTACACAATATATGTACGTCCAATCAACTATTATGCGTCCAATCAACTTTTATACGTCCAATCAAAGTTTATACGTCCAATGAAAAGATTATGCGTCCAATAAAAATTTATACGTCCAATCAAATATTTATACGTCCAATCAAAGTTTATGCGTCCAAATAAATTTTATTCGTCCAGTAAAAAATAAATTCTTGCTCAATGGCTAACAGAGATTCATTTAAGAATAATTAGGAAACGAATTTGCTCAAGAGCTTGCTTAGGCTAACAGAGATTTTTTAAAAATAATTTATAATCTGTTAGGGATGCGCAACGAGAGTTCAAGTTAATTCAATGTTAGGTCGCGTGGCAGAAGTTGATAAGTCGTCAAAATTCGCTAAGTATAATACAAATATGTTAATGCGTCAATACGACTGGGTGTTTGGTATGGGCGAGCGAGGAACTAATAAAGTCCGTTTCTTCCATATTGCTGCTAGCACAGCTTATACACTTCTCCCAATTATAGCAAATAATGTAGCCGCAGGTACTACGATTGTTTCCGACGGTTAAAAATGTGATTTGACGTACAAGTTCGATTGGACGCATAAACTTTTAATTGGACGCATAAACTTTCATTGGACGTATAAAATTTGATTGGACGTATAAAAGCTGATTGGACGCATAATAGTTGATTGGACGTATATTGTGTAATAGAGCCAAATTTTTTTATTCCAAAAAATCACTCCTATGGTTGTTCAATTTTCAGGGGTCTGTATCTCGGTCAAATCAGGTCCGATTTTTCGATTTTGGTGTCATGCGACACGACTCGACGAGTTCTATAACTTAAGTTTGACTGACCATTTTGTAATTCATTGAGGAAGGAAAAAGGAGGGGGGTACGAAATTGAATTTACCCTTACTATGATGGTTTTATTGCATCTTCCATCCATTCCCATAAAAACTGGCATTTTATGTCTAGTATACCCCGAAAACCTCAAAAATTTTCGGGTCGGCGGACGGGGTTTTAATTTTTTGGGCGAGATCCGGGTCGGGGATAATCTCAGAATAATCTTTCTGCAACGTGGTTCGGGGTACAGGGTCGGGCGCAACACTAATTGAAAACAAGGGTTTTTTAGATTTATGTCTGCTATCAAATTTTTGAACAGAATTCTTATTTTAAAGAACAGATCAAATTTTTAATAGAATTAGGTAAAAGTTTGGTTCGTACCCCCTCCCCCCCCCCACTCTCCTTTTTCCTTCCTAAAAGTATTAAAAAATGGTCAGTTTGTCTTAATTTATAGAATCCGTCGAGCTGAGTTTTTTACTGCATACTTCTTCCATTTTCAGCGCCGCATTTTTGACATTATTTCGATTATGTCACATTTTTCAAACGATTTTTCTAATTTTGCATATGTAGTTTTTTAAGATTTTTATTTCTTAAAGTCTTTAACTTTTTTTACTAAAAGTATGATCACAAGTTTTTCTCTCTATTTAAAAGATGCTGATATTTACGGTTTAATTTTTAAAAATAATGTTACTTAATAGGAGAAACTTAAAAACCTTTTAAAATATTGAAGGCTTTTGCTAGAATTGGATAGGATTTTTTCTAAATTATGTACAACATAAATTTAAAATTTGTAATCTAATTAATGTTATTTAATTTTATCATTTTTAAAGATTAAAAAAATATATAATTTGGATATATATAAAATAATTTTTTAGTATAATTCAATGAATATTTACAAATTAACCAATTAATTTATCCATTGTTTCTTTAATTGTAGAACCCATTTTCTCGAAATCTGATCCATCAAAGTACCACACAGAACCGGCTCTTTTCGCATCTCTGCATGCCTTCTCTGCTAATTTGACTCCAATCTCCGCTATGGTGTCGGCCCCTTCAGCAAGAAAATCTCCAACAAATGGTAAACCCCCGAGAGCCGCTGAGCCCATTTTAGCAAGTTTAACCGTACCGAATTTTAACGCTTGTCTCGTAAATTCTAAAAATCAAGATCAAATAAAAATTAAATAATTTATTATAAAAACAACTTGGGTTAAAAGGACAGTTATTTTTATCTATTTAAAAAATAATGCTTAGACAGTGTATTAGATGGGTACACCCCAAGGTGCCGCAAGCCTAATGTACCGCAGAGCTGTAACGTCGTTCAGAATTGTCGAATCTGGGGTGTCCTGGTATTGTTCGATGCACCTTGACGAGCTGAATCGCAACCAGACCTGGGCGAAACTCCAAATTATTTTCGGACGAAACGAAACAAAAGTTTTAAAAAATCGTTTCGTTAACAAAACAAAACGAAACAGTCAAAATTTAACGAAACGAAATAAAACGAAACATCTTAATTTCCAAAAAAATCTCAAAAAAATTAATTATTTTATTAATTATTCAATTTTAATCATGTTAATGGGCACTAATGACATATATGTTATTATATAAATATGTGGGACCACAAATTGTGGTCCCATTAGCCATTTGTCGTGGTTAGCCATTTGTTGGGGTAGTTATATTCCCTTTAACCTCTCTAATAATCTCTCTTTTAATTCTTCCCGATATTACCACCTTAATCTATGCAAATGCACAGATATACCACATATTTCTTTTTACAGCGCCGAAGGCGAAAATTTTGAGAATTTTGGAAGGTCATGGAGGATGACTTCTACCATTAAATTTTGAGAATTTTGGAGGTCCTTAAGCGAGATTTCTTTCTTTTTCAGTGCCGCAGGCAAAAATTTTTTGAATTGCCATCGCCAAATGGGAAATTTTTTGTTTTTGGGTAATATTTTGGCTTAAAAATAGGTAATTTTCTGTTAACGAAACATCGGTGTTTCGTTAACAAAACGAAACGTCTGATCGCAACATACCAGAAAGTCTCGGATTCGACAATTTTGAACGAAGTTATATCTCGGCGGTATTTTGGAGTGTATTAGACGTAGAAGCTTTTGTTAAGTGGCATTTTATTGTTTATATACCGTATTTCCTGAAATAGTACTTCCCCTGAATTAGTACTCCCCCCTTAAATAATACTCCCTTGGGAGTTATTATAATACTATATAATGGGAGTATTATAATACTGAGTATTATAATACTATAATAATACTCCCTTGGGATTATTATTCAAACCCCCTTATCATTTCGGGTGATAAAGGGGTTTGAATTGATCAAGGTGAATTAAAGATATTATTGGATTAGGGTTTAATAAAGAAATTTGAGAGAATAATGACGGATGAGTAATATTAGATGATTTTGGCTGATTAAGAGTGATCAAGATATAAAATTGAATCATATATAAAATTGAATCAAGATATAAAACTCAATACACCGTATTTCTTCACTACCTCTATTCCGAAAATCCTCAGGTATCAAAATCACTGATATTTAACATACATCCTTTGATCCCTTTTATCAAGCCAAGTCCGGATATCATAAGATTCGAAGCGATACCGGAAGAACAAAAGGGATGTGGAGGATATTGGTTATTAATGCTGATAAATCTCTACACTGAGATTTATTCCCATCAAACGCCACAATATCCAGCTTTATCCCCTCGCTTTTAGTCCCCAAATTCCCTGACATCCCTACCAATCCACCAGCGTTAATATTCTTTTTAATCCCTATCAATTTTTCGATATCCACCTTAATTCAACGATACCCCTTATATCCCTTGTATCCTCTTATATCCCTTGTTGTCACTCCAAATCCACTGATATACTTCTTGATATGCCTCAATAATCCTTATTTTAAGTTACTTATGTTTAAATGTCTTGCCATTTGCTCAATTTTATAATAATTTTGATATTTTATGCGAATATTTATAAAAAAAATTTTTAAAAAATCCAGGTTTGGATCCAGCAGTTTTCAAATTACGAACTCTAATTGATTTAGCATTTAAGATTTTGAAACAAATTTTTCTAAGATAAATCATGGAGGAAGGTTAAAAAATGGTACTCCCTCCTGAATCAGTACCCCCCCCTCTAAATAGTACTTTCCTTTGGAGAAGGGTTGAAAAATAGTACTCTTGGGAGTATTATTTTAGGAAATACAGTAATTTATTTATATCCGTTTATCTTTATATTTAACAGATCTTGAATAATTCTAGCCAAAAAATAATTTTTAGTAAGCATCTTAAAGATTTTAAAAGAAAAATCGAACCATCTGACATGTTAATATCATAACTACAATAATCCCCAATTTCAATCTCTTTCGAAATATTTTCAACTTTTTTTTCAATTTCCTTTGTCCAATTAACTAATTGAGTGATGTTATGTGCAAGCACTGCCAACTGTGTTGTGACATTACCTTTCCATTCATCAAACTATTTGTATAATTATTTATTTATCAGATGCGGCAAATTAGGACAAACTGATTCCTTATACATAGCTTTCTTCAATGCCAATAAAAATTAGTAATTCTTTCTTTTATTTTATTCACTCTAAGAACATGTGCACCAATTAATTAAATTTTATTCATTAATATGATTACTCCCGTCTAATGTATCGCGAGACCGCACACTCATTGTACTCCCACCGAATTTTTTTTATTTTTATAGACATAAATCAAAAAACATTTTGTTGGAACAATTTCCCTCGTAGTTTGAACAACATTCACATACTTGGAACATGATTCCCCATTCTTGAAACCACTTTATTCGGGTGCCGGAAAAATGGGCTCTGGAAAATTGGGCTCCAAGATTTTTCGGAAAATTGGGCTCCAGCGGAATTTTGGGCTCTAAGTGAGAAAAACGGAAAATTGGGCTCTAGATTTTTAGGCGCGGGGAATTTGGGCGTCGGAGTTAATTTCTTGATTTATTCGAAAAATAACACAAAATCAAACTTCGTAAACCTATGGGCGTCGGCGAGGCGCGTGCCGCAAAATCCCGCGCTTTGCGCGGGATTTTGCGGCACGCGCCTCGCGGGAGTCAACGGTCGCTGGGTTCTACACCAGTAACATAAACCTATCCCTTTCTACTAATTTTCAGCTTTGAAATGCCGACTTACCCACTAATTATCAGCACTCAAGAGAATTTTGTGATATTTCTCGAATAAATCAAGAAATTAACTCCGACGCCCAAATTCCCCGCGCCTAAAAATTTGGAGCCCAATTTTCCGTTTTTCTCACTTAGAGCCCAAAATTCCGCTGGAGCCCAATTTTCCAGAGCCCATTTTTCCGGACACCACTTTATTCAATGTTCACGGAACAAATTTCCCGTAACAGATCAAATTCTCCCATCAGTGAAACAACTTTCTCCCGCGTTGGAACAACTATTTTCAATGTTGAAACAATCCCCCCCCCCTCCCCCTTTGTTGAAAGAACAAATTTCTATTTTAAATACAGCATCTCCCATTGTTGGAACAATAATTTTTGTTCAAGTTTTTCTTGAACAAATATTTTCATATTGATTTGCAGAATTGTCTGGTCACAATGGACGAGCGGTACATGGGTTTGCGGTACAATGTGCGGCGGTACATTGGACGGTACATTGGGCTTTCAGAACTTCGGAAGATTTATCTTTTCTAGCATTGAACCAAATTTATATTGAATACATACTACTTCAATTTTCCTAGAGTTGTGAATAAAATAAAAAATAGAATTATTGTTATGTACGTGACTCGTATGTCTACGTACTAACAAGAATAAACACAAGATAAGACAGTATCTAACAACTGTGCTTTATCTACAATACTAATTACAATAGGAGCGAACAATAGGAATATGGCCGACGCCGAATATGTGGAGCACTGGAATCAGTGATGTCAAAGTTCCAAAATTTCTCTGGAACTAGTTCCAGTTCCAGAACTAGGTTTTTAATTTTTGTAGTTCCAGTTCCAGTTCCGGAACTCCATTTTTGAAATTCCTTAGTTCCAGTTCTGGAACTAGTTCCAAGCAGACTGGTGCATGGATACGGATTTTGCTATCCGTATCCGGATATATCCGTGAGGTCAATATCCGTATCCGTTTGTATCCGTCTAAGTTTTTAGGCATATCCATCCGCGGATATCCGCGGATATATCCGTTTTTTCTCAAAATGGTCAGACTGGCTAAAATTTTCAAAATGGTCAAATTTATTTTAATTCGAGTAATGGTTAGATAATGCTGTAATAACTGCATGCAACAAAACGAACCTTGCTTATGAACATCGGAGGTTCGAAAATCGGAAGGCAGAGATAGGAATTCCGATCGAACGCTGCATATCAGGGATCATACCGACAAAAAATACAATTCTGAAAATTTTTGAGAATTTTTGAAAATTTAAATTCCCGATTTCGGGCCAAAATGAAAATCTCGGTTAACTGACCAGTTGATTTCAGCGCCGCAGGCGAAAATTTTGAGAATTTTGGAAGACCATGCAGCAAAAAATCTTTCATTTTTAGCGCCGCAGGCGAAAATTTTGATAATTTTAGAAGGCCATAGGCCAAAAAAATTCACTTTTTTGCCCAATCTCCTCATTAAATTTATCAGTATTCCCCATTTCTAGAGGGGGGTGGGCAATTCCCCTCCCTCCCTCCCTGGTTATGAGCCTGGTATAGGTTTTTGGACCTCCAAAATTCAGGAATTTTTGTTTGCTCAACTAAAAGTTAATTTTTTCGGCTTATGGCCTTATAAAATTCTCTAAATTTTCGCCTGCAGCGCTGGAAAGGGATGAAATCTGGTTTCTTGGCTTTTAAAATTCTAAAAATTTTCGCAGAGTAGGACTCCCCGAGCCTTCGGGTTCGGGATCGTTGGGGATCAGCGTTTGCCGGTCAGGGCATGTCGTGGTCCGGGGTCGTTGTTGACTTATGGGTCGGGGTTAGGGGTCATGCGCGAGAATCAATTATCTCCTGGCGTTGGGAATATAATTATTTTCTCTTGGCAAAATTAGGGACGGATATCCGCGGATTTGGAGCATCATATCCGTATCCATCCGTATCCGTCCGATTTTTAAAAAAACACTATCCATATCCGTCCGTATCCGCGGATACCCGCGGATATCCGGATATTATCCGTATCCATGCACCAGTCTGGTTCCAAGCTAGTTCTAGTTCCAAATTTTTAAATTTTTGAATATGAAAGGACTTATCAATTTTAACAAATAAAGGCATAACACTACACCCACAATTGATCCGTGTCAAGTGTTGAGCGTTGAGTGTCAAGTGTTTTGGTCCGTGCCTTTTTTATTTCAATGTAGGAAGGATACGTACTACTCGACACTCAACACTTGATAGTCGCCCGTGTCGAGTGTCGAGTGGTTTCGCATTCAGTCTAAACACGGAGTAATATGGGAGTGTGGGTAATCATGTAGAATCTGGGATACACCTAAAAAATTTGTTTGTTCTTTTCTGAAAATCATTTTTTATAGGTAATCGACCATGCTGAGTCCGAATCTGAACTTAGATTTTGTTTATTTCGAACCCCGGACCCGATTTCGACTAAGTCGAATTCGGGGTAAAAAATTCGAAATTAAAATTTTAGGGCTAATTTGACACGCCTATTCGAGCTGAGGGCTGTACTATAGTATAGGTCCACCGAGATCGGAACTCAATGTATATACCATTCGATTCGTCTCGCCGAGCTGAGTTAAAATATGCAAAAATTTTCTGCCGGAGATGAAAACTCGCAAAGTTACAGACGATTGAAAATCGAAAAACCATAGGGGGGACCAAGCACTTTTTTGGGGCGAAAAATTCGAAAATGCAAATTATACCTCATTCGAAAGAGATCATCGAGCTGAGTCGAATGACACCAAAATCAACGAAATCCGACTTGATTGGACAAAGTTATGATCTTTTATTTTAGCTCCTTACCTATGGCATCTATGGAGATTTTTGCTGCTACGGAGGCCCCAAATACGTCCAGAGCAAGGGAGATAGGAATAGGTTTATGTTACGAGCCCAGACCCATCGCCCGTAGACTCCCCGCGAGGCGCGTGCCGCAAAACCCCGCGCGAAGCGCGGGGTTTTGCACAAGCGCCTCGCCGACGCTCCATAGGTTTAGGTTTTTGTTTTTTGTGTCATAACTTTGTCTAATCTTGTTTGATCACGGTGATTTTGGTGTCATTCGACTCAGCTCGTCGAGCTCTTTCGAATGAGGTATTATTTGTATAAAAAATTTTTTAGTCTAAAAATCGCCCTTTTGGATCTTTGATTTTTAGGGGTCTATATCTCGGTCCAATCAAGTCGGATTTCGTTGATTTTGGTGTCATTCGACTCAGCTCGAGGAGCTCTTTCAAATGAGCTCGTCGAGCTCTTTCGAATGAGGTATTATTTGTATAAAAAATTCGAAATAAACAGAATCTAAGTTCAGATTCGGACTCAGCATGGTCGATTACCTATACAAAATTATTTTCAGAAAAAATATTAAGTCATAAAGTCGAAACTGAATAATTTTGATACCAATCGACTATTCGAATTTTTCACCCCAAAAAAGTGCTTGGTCCCCCCTATGGTTTTTCAATTTTCGGGGGCCTGTATCTCTGCGAGTTTTCGTCTCCGGCAGAAAATTTTTGCATATTTGAACTCAGCTCGGCGAGACGAATCGAATGGTATATACTTTGAGTTCCGATCTCGGTGGACCTATACTATAGCGACCCCGAGCTGAGTCGATTGGTATCAAAATTATTTAGTTTCGACAACTTTGGACGAAGTTATGATCAATTAAATAACGTTGGGTTAGACCTCCGAATACAAATCAGACACCATAACTTTGTCCAAAGTTGTCGAAACTGAATAATTTTGATACCAATCGACTCAGCTCGAATTGGCGCTTCAGATTAGCTCTAAATTTTTAATTTCGAATTCTTACCCCGAATTCGACTTGGTCGAATTCGGTTCCGGGGTTCGAAATAAACAGAATCTAAGTTCAGATTCGGACTCAGCATGGTCGATTACCTATACAAAATTGTTTTCAGAAAAAATATTAAGTCATAAAGTATTTTTAAGGTGTATCCCAGATTCTACATGATTACCGGAGTGTGCACTTGACACTCGACAAAACACTCAACAAAACACTCGACACGGATGTCTTTGTGGGAGTAGCCTAATTTAAAAAATCATTTAGTGTGCGGCAAAATCGCATTCACGGGATCCCGTAACGGGATTTTTTTCAAAATTTTTTACGGGACAGGATGCCGCGGGATTAATCCCGTAATTGCGATAATCCCGTTCTAAAATTTAGATATCTGGGTTATAAGAGGATTATGAGTGATAACGGAGGATTTAAGGAGATTGGAGGATAAACAGAAGGATTAAGAAGCCGAAAAAATTCACTTTTTCAGCGCCGCAGGCAAAATTTTGAGAATTTCTAAGGTCGTAGGCCTAAAAAATTCACTTTTTCAGCGCCGCAGGCGAAAATTTTGAGAATTTTGGAGCTCAAGCAGTCAGATTTCTTCCATACTCAGCGCGCTGCAGGTAATTTTCGAGGAAATTTTGTCAAAAATATACCCCCAAGAACTAGTTCCAGAACTAGTTCCAAAGCTAGTTCCAGACATTTACTAGTTCCGTAGTTCCAGTTCCAAGCTAGTTCCAGGCATTTACTAGTTCCGTAGTTCTAGTTCCAAACTAGTTCCAGATAATCGTTAGTTCCGTAGTTCTAGTTCCGGAACTGGAACTAGAACTAATTAGTTCCGGAACTGGAACTGGAACTTTGACATCACTGTCTGGAATAAGGCTAAGAATAACACTAACGAATACTAACACACGAATGGTTAAAGCCGTAGCCTTTTATACTAAGCACATACCCAACAATTATCAACCTTTTGATAATGTAAAAAGTTATGAAATGTTCAAAAAGAAAATTTGGTCCTAATTTGCCGCACTCAGTGCTTTAATTTCATGAAAATGAGTGCCGGAAAATTGGGCTCTGGAAAATTGGGCTCCAAGATTTTTCGGAAAATTGGGCTCCAACTTTTCGGAAAATTGGGCTCCAGCGGAAATTTGGGCTCTACGTGAAGAAAACGGAAAATTGGGCTCCAATTTTTTAGGCGCGGGGAATTGTCCTTTTTACTGATTTTCAGCTTTGAAATGCCGACCTACCCTTCTAAGTAACAATGCAAAAATAGTTATTCCAGATATTTTTCGAATAAATCTAAAAATTAACTCCGACGCCCAAAATTCCCCGCGCCTAAAAAATTGGAGCCCAATTTTCCGTTTTTTTCACTTAAAGCCCAAATTTCCGCTGGAGCCCAATTTTCCGAAAAGTTGGAGCCCAATTTTCCGAAAAATCTTGGAGCCCAATTTTCCAGAGCCCAATTTTCCGGACACCCATGAAAATATAATAATCCAGATTTTAACCCAACGATCCTGTCGTAGGTGGTAGAGGTTTCCGTGTAAATAATCTCTGATTAATCCCCCCTAATTTCTTCGCTAATTAGACCACATTTTAAAGATTATGGACATCCTGAATAACCAAGGACATATTAGTTTGATTCTTAACGCTCACTCAATGCCTTTTATTAGAATATATATGATCATTTGTTGTCTTATTTTTCGATTAATGTTTTAGGTTAATTTTTTAACATTAAAAATAAATCCAAACCACAGCTTGCATCTTTCTAAATTCATAAGCAGTGTTAAATATAAGCCGGTCGCCCACACAATTCCTGTTTAAATTAATATGTATTTTGTTATTTTTATACTAATAATTATAATGTAATGCTACTGAATCTTATTTATATAAAAACTCCTAAATTATAATTTCCCCTTATTTTTAGAAATATACAATAGTGGAACTAAGGTTGGCGGTTCCTGGGAAATCTTCGGTTATCCGGAACCGGAACCGATATCCGAACCGAGAATTTCGGTTATCCGTAACCGAAACCGGAATTTTTATTTTCAAAATTTTCGCCTGCGGCGCTTAAAAGTTGAGTCCCATGGAAGGATATAGAAAGATTAGGAGAAATTATGAATGGATTTGAGGATTAACAGAGTTATCGAGGGAATTTATGATTAGCAGAGCTATCTAGACAGGGTGGCCCTTTCCGAAACACTAAAATAGGCCGCAGCCACTTAAAAATAGGGCAAAAATAGGGCGAAATCGGCCAAAAATAGGGCAAAAAATAGGGCATTGTTTAAAAATCATAAAAATAATTAAAATTTTAATTAAGAAGCTTTATTCTACATATATATTTTTCACTAGTTTTAACTAAATTGAGCAAATGGAAGGACATAGAGAGGTTGGGACATTTATGAGGATTTGGGAGTAGTTACCCCCCCCCCCAATTTGTTGCACAGGTGTGCAACAAATTGGAGGCGGAATTTTGAAACATCAAAGGGAAACCCAAGGGTGTAGGGGGTTTCCCGGACCCATCCTCATCAATTTGACGGCAAGATCAAAGGAAACCAAAGGGTTTGGGGCAATTACTCATCCCATTTGTCCGAGTTTGTCGGCATGATCAAAGGGAAACTAGGGGGTTTGGGGTAATTACTCATCCCATTTGTCCGAGTTATCAATTTTGATTGATGGGTACAAGATTTTGATTGATGATTACAAGGTACCACCCAAATGTTGCACAACGTGCAACATTTTGGTGGGTACCAAAACGTTGCACGTTCTGCAACATTTTGGTGGCTGAACGACAATCAAAGGAAACCAAAAGGATTTGGGGCACTTTTAGGTTCTCGGAGCGGGAAATTTGATTGACAGGTACAAGTACAAGGTACTTGTACCTTGTACTTGTACAAGGTACAAGTGTTTGATTGATGGGTGACAGGTGATTAATTTGATTGATACCTGACAAGGATTCAATCCCGGACTGAAAGTCTGGGACTGAAAAAAGTTGGGGGGTAGGGGTCCGGGGTACGGTAGAATTAAAAATAATAAAAATTAATAAAAATAAATTAAATAAAAAATAAATTAAATAAATTTAATAAAAAATAGGGAGAGATAAAATTTACAAAATTTTACAAAAAATTAAAATGATTTGCAAAAAAGGGTGGAAGTCAAAATGTAAGGGGGAGGTAACCAATTATTTCGAAACATACAAGATCTTATCTAATTGACTGATGATTAATGAGTCTGGGGCTGAGATATTTGAGTCTGAGATTTTCAATCTGGGACTGAAATTTTTGAGTCTGGGAATTTCAGTCTGGGACTGAAATATATGGGTTTGGGAATTTTAGTCTGTGACTGAAAATTTGCTGGGGCAGGGGTCCGGGGTACGGTAAAATTAAAAATAATTAAAATTAGAAATATTAATTAAATAAAAATAATAGGGAGAAATAAAATTTAAAAATTTTACAAAAAAATAAAAATGATTTGCAAAAAAGGGCGGAAGTCAGAATGTAAGGGGGTTCAACCAATTATTTCGAAACATCTCAAGATCTTATCTAATAGATGATTAATGAGTTTTTGAGGCTCAAATTTTGTAGCCGACAGAGTTTGGATAATTTATAAATGACCTTGAAGGTTACGAAATAAGGAAAAGCTAACTTATTAAAAAATTACCCTTTATCTCAAGATCTTATCTAACTGTCTGATGATTAATGAGTTTTTGGGCAGACAAATTTTGAGCGGGAAAATTTTTTTAATAAAATGACCTTCAATTTTATGAAATAAGGTAAAGTAAGTTATTAAAAAATTTTTTCCTTTTATCTCAAGATCTTATCTGACAGATTGATGATTATGAGTTGTAGAGGGAACAAATTTTACCAGTTCCGCATCACGTGACCTTGACAAAAAATATTTCGTAATCACCCATCCGCCTGAAACGAGGAGTATAAAAGGCGAGGTTTTTTGTCATTCTTAACCATTTGTCTCAAAAACAAAAACAAAACGCTCTCTTCAATTAAAAATTAAAAATCAAAAATGGCATTTAATAACGGACAAACTGCACCTGCCAATAAGCGCGCTAGATTCCTCATCCGCGATATCCTTCCTCATTTATTCAATGACGTACAAAGCGGTGCGGGTGCAAATACCCTAAAAAATTATTACCGACAAATCGATTATGAAACTGACTACAGCAGCAAATTTAAAATGATGAAAACAACTGGAAAATTTATAATAGAAAAAATACCTGAGAATCCGGAGGAATTGCTTCGAGAAATAATACAACAATGTATGGATAAAACAGTTGAAGAAGCAAAAAATAAATCAATAGAACCTGAATGCCTGGGGGCATTAATTTCGTCACAGCTATTAGACAGCGACATATGGATTCCTATAAGAAAAATTGAAAATGATACGATCGACAACATACTTAATCGTTTCCAGCTTGTTTCACAATCAAAGATAGAAAAAGGCTCTCTTATTGGGCAACCATTCACAATAGCAATTCAAACACTTGGAATCTCCTCTCTTCCAAGAACAAAATCAATTAGAGGCCGCGCACCGCAAATATTAGCAACAAGTAATCTACAAATAAATAGCCCCTGCCTAATAAAAATCGATAACCCCAACAACTTATGCCTCTTCTATGCATTGGAAATAGCAAGAAAATATTTTACTAAAGAACTGGGTGCGCGTTGGAATTTTACAAGATACATGCAAAATAAAAAGAGACAAATGGAAGATGTTTTTAATCTTTTGATTTCAGCAAAAATCCCCCAAAATCTCCTCGAATATGATGCTGTGGAATTTGTACCAACTGTTGTAGATTTTTGGAACAACAAATATAATGATTCTGGGTTCAAATTCAAGGTATTTATATTTGGAAACGACAACGAAAAGCCAAAATTTACTTATGGAAATGAAAATTTCAACATGCCTATTACAATTCTTCACACAAACAACCATTTTGACGCAATAAGAAATGTTGGAGGAATGTTTGGATCAGGGGCAAAATATTGCTTTACGTGTGAAAAGAAGTTTAGGAAATCAAAGGAACATGATTTGAGATGCAAATCTCTTTGCCGATTTTGTGGGCGCATTGGCAGTGACCGACCTTGTGTTGCAACGGGAGACTTTTTCAAAAAATGTGATGAATGTGGGAAAAAATATTTAAATGAAGACTGCTTCAATCATCACAAAAAAAGCAGCAATTGCCGCCAAACAAAGCAGTGTGAGAAATGTGGAGTCATCTGGTCAATGAAAAATTATAAGAGGGAGGGTGAAAAGAAACATGTTTGTGGGCAAAAGTGGTGTCAAATTTGTCGGCAATTTCACAGTATGGAAAGAGGGTGCTTTATTCGACCACTGGAACTGAAAAAACCATCACATTATCGCCTAGTAACATTTGACTTTGAAGCAACACAAAATGAAAAGATAAACGAAATTACCGAAGAAGAAAGGCGACTTCACAAAGTGAATTTCATTGCTGCAACAGTGACTTGCACAAAATGTATGGAAGATGATCAATTATGGCGTGCACCTCTCAAACAAAATGGGAAAAATTGTACAATTTGCGGTAATAATCGATCAATCACATTTTCCCACCGGCCATTTACTCAAACAACAGTCGATCAGCAAATCGTCACAACAAACCCTCTAAAAGAATTTATTGATTGGATCCTGTTTAAACTTAACCCTCAATATACAACTGTGGCATTTTCACACAATGGAGGGCGCTATGATATGATTATGGTCTTCAAAGAAATTTATTCAAAAGGAGTTGTTCCATCAATGATTCGTCGCGGTAATAAACTTTACGAACTGAAAATTCCCCGCAACAATAAATGCAATGAAGTTATATTCCGAGACTCTTTTAACCTCTGTCCAGTTGCCTTGGGGAAGCTGGTTGGTGCCTTTGGACTACAAATTACAGAAAAACAATTTTTCCCGCATTTGGCAAATATTCCTGAAAATTACAATAAAATATTACCGCAACTGCCTTCAAAATCCGATTACCTTTATGGAGGAATGTCACCTGAGAAACAAAATGAATTTGACAAATGGTATGAAGAAGAAAAAAATAAACAATTTTGCTTGGATGAAGCCTTGGCCGAATACTGCACAAACGATGTCCAAATACTCACAGAAGCACTGATTGCATTCAGGAAAAAATTCACAGAGATTAGCAAACCAAAAAATGGCAAGTCTGGGCCAGCAGCAGAAGGAATAGATATTTTGAAGGATGCAATGACAATAGCATCGGCCTGCATGAAACATTTTCGTCTGAATCATCTTCAACCTGACCATTTGGCAATTGTTCCGGAGAAAGGATATGAAAACATCGATAACCAAAGCGAGCTTGCCCTGAAATATCTACAATGGTATGAGGAAACAAGAGGCGTTGAAATTCAAAGTGCACATTCAGAAGGTGGGGAATTTGTAGTGGCGGGAAAATATAAAGTTGATGGGTACATTGTGGCTGAAGATAGGGCAATTGAAGTGAATGGCTGTGTGTGGCACGCGTGCCAAAAATGCTTTGGAGATGATTTGTACAAAGTATTGCCGAATGGAAAAACCGTAGGAGAAACACGTGAAGATGATGGAAAAAGATTGGAAATAATTAAAAAACATATAAAGAATGTCGATATAATATGGGAATGCGATATACATCAAATGCTTCGCCGCAACCAGAAAATGAGGAAGGCTTTTGCAAATTACCACAACAAAGGGCCAATCAATATTAGAGACTGCTATTTTGGTGGAAGAACTGGACCCTTACAAATGTACTTTGATGCAGAAAAGGAACAACATAAAATTGCCTACTTAGACTTTAATTCACTTTACCCCTCAACAATTGCTACGACATCATTTCCGGTTGGGCATCCGAAAGTACATGTTGTACCACTATCTGAACAAAAAGTTTATTGGACAAGAAGCGAGCAAATCATGTTCAAAGGAATTTTGAAAGTATTTATATTACCACCGCCTCAACTGGATGTTCCTGTAATTCCGGTCAAGTTTGATGAACGACTTCTTTTCCCACTGTGTAGAAAATGCTCACTCACATACCCAAATGGCGCAAACATCAAAGACTACCACTGTCCACACAATGATGATGAAAGAGGGTGGGTTTCAACAGTTACATCGATTGAATTGGAAGAAGCATTAAAAGTTGGGTACACCGTTACAAGATTTTATAGAGCCTTACATTATGACAAATGGGATGAAAATTTATTCAAAAATTATGTGGCTGAGTTTATGGCAATGAAGATTCATGCGAGTGGCTTCCCTGAAGGAATAGAAGGAAAAGATAGTGAAGATGATTTCATAAAAGAATGCAAAGAAAAATTTGGTATTGAACTTCAAAAAGAAAAAATGGTCCCAGACAAGGCAATGCGCTACATTTCAAAACTAATGTTAAACTCTCTGTGGGGAAGATTCAGTCTGAGGAATACCTTGTCAAAAACTGTGATTACAGATGCACCAGATGAACTTCGAGAATATTATTACAACAAATCAATTGAATTGCAATCTGTAGATAAATTAACCGAAGAGACAGTAATAATAACCTACAAACCAAAAGATGAATTTATTGTTGAACATGACACTTCAAATATTGTGATTTCCTTATGGACAACGTCAGCAGCAAGAATTAGGCTATTGAAAGCAATGCAAAAGGTTACCGGAAAACTTGACTGCAATCTGCTCTATGGGGACACTGACAGCATATTATTCTCTTACCCAAAGAACATGGAATGCCCGCTCCAAACCGGTCCTCATCTGGGTGATTTGGCACGAGAGTACGCAGGATCTGAAATAAAAGAATATGTTGGAGGCGCGTGCAAGGCTTATGCACTGAGAATGGAAAACAACAAAAACGCAAAAATTAGCACTGTTCTGAAAGTACGCGGCATCACTTTAACAGCTGATGTCTGCAAAATCCTCCACTTTGACACTTTCAAAGAAAGCGTACTTAAATATGCAAATGGGGAAAACGAAAACAAGGAAGATGATGATGAGGGAACAATTATGATCGAGAACCCAAACTTTATACGCCGCAGTGTGAAGGATGGTATAGTTTACTCAACTAAAATGAAGAAAATATTTAGACCAATCATACAAAAAGGGATAATTTCAAATCTCAAAATTGTAAATTTCGGACAAAAATAATTTCATTTTTCACAATATATTTTCCACCGTATTTTATTATTTTTGTCCTTTACTTTATTCACAAAATTTTTCAATTGTATTGTAATTTTCACAATAATTTTTCAATTGTATTGTAATATTTTCACAATGTTCTTTAAATTGTATTTAAATTTGTTGATAAATTATTATATTATTAAAATGTTTAATTACTTTTAGGGTTTAAGAAAAAGTTAAGGATTATAAGATAAGATTGATACAAAGTTAAGGATTATAAGATACAATTGTTGCAATGTTAAGAGTTAGAAGATATAATTTAGGCTAAGTTAAGTAATGCAAGATCCAGGTTTTTGGGGTAAAAATGTAAAGTTAAGCGATAGAAGATACAATTGAATAAAAGTTAAGGATGTGAAGAAACAATTGAATAAAAGTTAAGGTTTAAAAGATAAAAATGGTACAAAGTTAAGAGAAAAACGCATATTTTCAGTAAAATGTTAAAGAATATCTACACTTTCCACGCTTTCCCTCTTATTGGCGGGTGTAATGGAGAGCTACTCACTAGGTGGATGACACAGTTACAGTATACAACATTGTGATGTATACAGTACACCCTATTGGAAAGTTTACGTGCTATGTCTTTAAATGAAAAATGATATTTCACCGAAAAATATTTTATTATAACAAATTACCAGTTTACTTAGAATACAAGCAATTCATAATTTAATAAAATACATTATTCAAAATGTTAATGTTTTCAATTATATTAATAACTATTCCGTCCTTAGTGGCAGATAGGATTGACAACGAACCATGGAAGGGAGAAGAATTAGTGACTACATTATACCGGAGGACGCCATTACCAATATGGCGGAGAACACCGCCACCAATATTTCCTAACAGAGATAAAAATAATTCAGTGGAAATACCGATATGGCGGAGAACGCCGCCACCACTATTTCCTAACAGAGGAAAAAATACAACAGTGGAAATACCAATATGGAGGAGGACACCACCACCAATGTTTCCAATCAGTGATAAAAATAGTTCAGTGGAAATACCAATATGGCGGAGAACACCACCACCAATATTTCCTGGCAGAGATGTAAACAACTCAAGGGAGATTCAACGCTTAGATAAATTAAGCAATCAGTCGATGAATAAAGCTGATGTAGGGGAAAGATTACTTAAGAAATGGATTGTAAAGGATATCTATCATCTGAACAAAACAGACTCAGCAAGAAAACGTGAAATAAAAAATATGGGGCGTTGGATTCTACGTTGGGATCTTTGGGACGAAAAGTTCAAATCTGGAAAACATAATCGAACAGATTACTTAATGTATTCAAGATGGCGATTTTTATACGAACCTCCTATTTCAAACATTATCGATTTTTTCAAAAATTTATAAAATTATTTTTTAATGTTTAACATTTTTATGTAAAATTATTTAATAAACATGTACTTAAAATAAAATTTTCAAATTAATTAATCACAAAATATCAAAACATTGCGTTTTTCCCATTGGCTCGGTTTACCTTCTATTTCAATCCACAATATTCCTGGTCTAGATTTTTTCTTAATAGGTGTAGGTGGAAAACTTCCAAGGGATAACGGAATACTGTTGAGAGTAAGTGTTGATGATGACGAAGTTGCTTGTGTACGTCGAGCCCCAAATTCTGAACAACTTATAGGTGACGCAGGTGAGGTGGGGGAAAAGCATAAAAGTTCTAGAGGGTAGTATCTCTCACATATTCCATTCTTTGTGCATGTTCTTTCTATAACACATTGATGAAACGGGTATTGGAGTTTTATCTTGTGGTGAGCAAAGAAATATGCCGCAACCGATATGTTGAATGGGTAAGCTAAGTCACCGAAGGCTTTGACAAAATGTGCTCCTGAAGTTGTAATTCCGTCACATCTAACTCTGCTATATAATCCTCTCCTATCAGAATAATTTGTCTCTAACTTTCCTTTCTCATTTATAAATTTTGCGATCAAATCGGCATTTTCCTGATACATTAATCTGTATCTCACCAAATAAATTGGGCAATTCAATTTTTTAGAAATCTCATCCAAAATAGAGGTCATTTTATTGATTAATTTAGAATGATTGATGAATGACTTGATAAATTGTTAAGTTGAACGAAAATTTCGCCTTTTATACCCAAAGACTTGACCTTGAAAACTGACAGATATTTCGAAATATTAGGAAAGGGCGGAGCTTAGGAGGAGTATATAAGGCGAAGGATTTTCAACTTTTCATTCATTTCTTCATTCATTAAAAATACTATTTTAAATTAATAAAAATGAGCGGATTAAAAAAAGAAAAGATCCCAAAAATGGAATTAGTTAATGAGCCAAAAATTGAGCAGGAAGTAGAGATAATTAAATTGGAAGAGGAAAAAGAAAAAGAAAAGGCAAACAAGCCAAAAGCCTCTGCTTCAAAAGTTGAGAATGGGAAAATTGAGAAAAGTAACAGTATAAATCCGCGTATTCTATGGAAACTTGTGCGCATAAGAGAAACACCTAGGATTGAAATTAAACTTTGCAAAAAATGTGCCAATGCGCTTTACAATGATAAAAATAAATTCACTCAGAAGGAAAATGGAAACATCGGAATCTGCTTTGAAATATGCGAAACCTGCGCGAAGCTAAATATGCAGCTCAAGGATATTGTTGCTGACTGGGATGAAAAGAATATACAGAAATTGAAAAAGTGATTAATGATTAATGTTTTCTGTCAACTTTGTTATTTATTTTTGATTTCATTAAATGTAACATTTTAATTCTAAATAAATATTTTTGAATTGTATTATTTTTCATTAACTTAGGAAAAAATTAATCCCAAATTCTCGGAGGCCACGCCCATTTTCAGAGTATAAATACTGAAAAATTCCCCCCAAGATCAAACTTCCGCCAAAAATTTGAATTCATTTATAAAATTTCTTGAAAAATGTCAGTAATCGAAAATAATTGCCAGCTCTTGGAAAAAGTACTCCCTGAGGTGTTATTTACGGTATCTTCTACTGGTGTGACAATTTCGTCACCACGCCTCATAACCACACGTTTCGTGGAGTTTGACATGGCAGGAAAATGTAAAAGTTGCAGGGGAGAAAATGTGGACATAGATTTTATTGTTACTCCAAAGGACGTAACCTTATATTGCAACCGCCTAAAATCAGAGAAAGTAGTGATGTTTGATCATATTTATGAAATTCCTCAACAATGTGTTTTCCGTGTACGGTCAAAAGGGAAGAATTTCAATATTTTACACAAAGAGCAAGTCTGGAATGAAAAACAGTTTATCACCGGTAATGAGCAAATGAGTGTCAAGGAATTTTTGTCAAAGTTTACACAGAAGAAGGCTCAAGTAGAGAACGAAGAAACGAAAGAAAATATAAAAGAAGACGATAAAGAAAAAATAATAAACGATAATTCAATTACCCCTCTTAATCATTAATCATTCTTATTTATATTTTTAATTTTCAACAAATAATTTAAACATGAATTATCATTTATTTTCTAATAAAGATTTAAAACTAAAACTTCCATTTGGTTGTATTATTAGCGGTCCAAGTTCAACTGGCAAAAGTACACTTGTACGAAAATTAATTTCAAATTCTGATAAACTTATTGAGCCTATTCCAAAATCTATACTTTACTGCTATGGTGAATATAACCCACTTGTTCCAGAACTACAGCGAGCCGGAGTCTCAGTTTACTTCGGAGTTCCCCCTGAGGATCTTATTAAGAAACAACAACAACCCTCTCTAGTCATCCTCGATGACCTAATGTACTCAATTGACGAAAAATATTTATCGGAACTTTTCACAAAGAAATCTCATCATCTTAATTTTGGCATAATATTCATCACACAGAATCTCTTCGAGAAAAAACTCAGAGTCGCACGTCAAAATTCTATGTATATTGTATTAACCCGCGCACCAAATAGTGCATTGGCCGTTCGAAATCTAGGAGTACAACTATTCCCAGGAAGATTAAATTATTTTCTAGACGCATATCGACAAGCTACAAGCAGCAGTAATTATTCATACCTATTTATCGATTTACACCCCTCATCAGACCCAACACTTAGACTAAGAACAAACATATTTACAGACAAAGAATCAGAAGACTCCTACAACTCATTACCAATTATATTTTTACCCAAGAATTCCTCTAATTAAAAATAATGTCAACGAAAATTAGCCAACTTGTCAAGGACAACCTACAGTTTCTCAAACAGCTGGCAAAAACGCGCTCATTAACTAAAAGAAGACGGTTTTTAAGAAAAGCATCAATCGACCAATTACTTTCTCTCACTGAAATTTGCTACAATATTGTACGTGATCAATTTAAATTAACTAAGAGACAAAAATCTCGTCTTCTACCATTCGCTGATTTTGTTCGTCGTGTGAGCAGATTAAAAACGGAAAGAGGAGCCCGACGTACAGTAATACAACAAGGAACTGGTTTACCAATTGGATTGTTCCCTGCCCTTTTAACCCCAATCATTATCGAATTAACAAAAACATTAACAAGCAACTAATAAAAATGGCAAATAAATTTATATTAATTCCTGAGGATATATATCGTGGACTACTTACTCACCCCATACCGGAAACTGGAAATATCAATTTGGATTTTACACGCGAAAATTTGGAAAATATCAAAAGTCAAAATGCCAACACAGAATTAAAGAATATAAATTATAATCAGGAATTGAGACGTTATCTACACATGCTGAAGGATCAGAATGAGAGACCAATGAATGTTTCAGTAAGGCAAATGGAAGATCCAGCCCTGGAGCAAATTAAAAAATTGCTTCCCCTCCTCCAAACAAGCTCCAAAGAAAGAAATCAACAAGTCCTTGAACAAAATATACCCACACCAAAATTGTCCCCGTTAAATGAAGGTGGAGATTTAAACGAAGATGATCTTAGTATGCATACGGCCGGGGAGGAATCTCCGGATTCCAAGAGGAAAATGGAACCAAAGAAGTCAACAATAAGAGAAAAGACAGAGGAAATTTTTGAAAATATGAAACAGGAAAATCTAGATAAATATGATGTGAGCACAGATGGAAAAATTTTAAGTAAGAAGGGAGGAAAAGAAATACAGGGAAGCAATGCACAAAAATCTCTAGAGTGTATTCTCCGTACAGGAATAAGTGGGAAATTGAGATGGGGAGAGTTGACACCACCGGGGACATCAGTTTTAGAAAGTAAATTAAAAAGTGATAACAAAATTTGGCCGTTGATAGAGAAGGCACGAGAAAGTTGTACACCAAAAAGAACTAATACAAAGCAAAAAAGAAAAATACCTGAATCCAAAGAAATAGCTGAATCAAAATGGAGACTTCCAACAGAGTGGAAATGATATTAGATAAACTTTACAATGATCCAGCGAATCCGGCAGGATTTGCTGGTGTAAACCAGTTATGGACAGAGGCTAGAAAAAAAGATGCGAGTATTAAAAAAAAGGATGTGCAGGAATATTTGGAAGGCCACAGAACTTACACAATCCACCGCCCTAGGCGTGTGCACTTCAAAAGATCAATAACAACCCCATCTGGCTATATGACAGACGTTCAGTGCGACTTGGCAGATTTCCAAAAATTATCACGGCAAAACAACGGGAAAAATTATGCGCTTGTGGCAATCGATGTGTTAAGCAAAAGAGTTTTCGCTGAACCTGTTCGCACTAAAAAGTCAAATGATATGATTGATGCATTTGAAAAAATTTTGGCAAGAATGGAAATGCACCCACACCGGATTTTTAGTGATAAGGGAACTGAATTTTGCAGCAAGGAAATTATTGCATTTTTCAGAGAAAAAGATATTGAAAAATACACGGCAACCTTTTCATCAGTTAAAGCGTCACTAGCTGAACGATGTATTAGAAACATTAAACAGAGACTGTATAGATTTATGAGTGAGAAGCATACATTAAAATGGACTGAGGCATTACCGAAAATAGTTGACGCAATAAATCATTCAAAGTGTAGAGTTTTAGGTGGATTAAGACCGGTTGATGTAAACTTTAACAATGCAAAGGAAATTAGAGAAATGGTATTTGGTCCTATTGGGAAGAATAAACCTAGAAAAAACCCACGATTTAAGGAAGATGATCATGTACGTATGAGCAGAAACAAAAATATTTTTTCAAAGGGTTATCTCCCAAATTATAGCGATGAAATTCTTCAAATAGATCTTGTCAAAAAGAAGGCTAACCCCAACAGATACCGTATCCGTGACGATAATGGGGAAGTATTTAAAGGATATTTCTACCCTGAGGAATTAACCAGAGTGAGGAAGGATGAGAATACCAGCTACAGAATTGAGAAGATTATTAAGAGCAGAATGAAAAAAGATGGAGGAAAAGAATATTTTGTTAAATTTTTTGATTACCCTCAACCCCAATGGATAGACGAAAATCAATTTGTATAAAAGCCCAATTTTTCATTCCCATATATCATTTTTAATTATTTTTTCACTTTAATTGTTCAATTTATTATTATCTTTAAAATAAATTATGGCTAATACATTCTTTGTTGTTCTTCCTAGCAATGTTAGTGATTACCCAGATAATAAACCCAATAAATATCGAGTGCATCTTCCGAAACCAATAGAGTTTCAAGGTGGAAACTGGGTATGTGGACTCTACAGTATCCAATACCCACAATCATGGGCTGCAACTATTGGCACCGACATTAAACAATGGATCGAAATTAATTACAAAAATAAGAAACCGCATAGAATTGGAATCCCCAAAACAACACAGCTAACACCCAACGGACTCAGCTTCTTTTTAAAACTTGTATTATCCAATAAAGAGAAACCTAGGAAAAGACGCGATGTATCAATCGATACTTTGGAGGATGAAGTTATCATTGACCCAGAAATTAATTTAGTAGTGGAGCCAGCTAAGAAACGAAGAAAGAGAGAGGCAGATAAAGTAGATACTGTGCCATTATGGGTAAAGGAATTTTTTAATCAGTATCCACACAATTACTGGGAAGCCATACGCGATTATGAACAAGAATTAGAACAACATAAATCTGATGTAGAGGAAAAAACAAAACAAGTTCTTAATGAGAAGGATGATACACATAAGGGAGAATTACAGCAAGAACTTGATCACCTACATTCCCTTTCAGAAGGTAAAAAGAAGGAAATTCGTCTCTTAACAGAGGAAGCTAATAAGAGGGATAGGCGTGATGATGGACTAATAGCAAACCAGTTTTTGGAACAACACCCAGATGATTATCACGAGGAAGTAATAAAGATGGAAATAAATATAATAGTAAGATACATTGAACTAGAAGACAAAATTAGAGAAAGCAGGGAAGAGGGTGTTAAGAATGCTCGATCTGGTGATGAGATTCAGAGGTTTATTAATTCAATAAAACGTATGCGTAAGAATTTGGAAGCATTGGAATCTGCTATTATTGAAAGAGACTTGCAAATTACTAGAGATGAATTTCATCAGCAAAATTCAAATACACACTCAGAATTTGTCCAGAAATTTTTCGAGGACCACCCTGTAGATCATTGGACAGCGTTAAAGAAAAATTTAGGTGATCTACAGGAATTACATAGACAAATTCGAGAAAAACGAGATGCCCATTCACAAGAACAAAATGAGGAAGAAAAGAATAAACTAGGGAAGGAGATTGACAATTTAAGTAAATTGGCTTCCTACAGAAGAAATAGATTTACAGCAATACACCATGCTGCCTACAAGAAATGGAAAAATTTTGAGCTGCCAATTCCCCCAACTAGAAATGAAATTAAGGAGATGCAAAAAATTGAAGAGAGAACTCATCCGGAATATTTGGAAGATGCACTAAAGACAGATGATCAAGGTAAACCAGTACCAATTCCTGCTCCCGTAATTACGGATGAAATGGTTGAGGTTGTCAAGGACAGACATGGTTATGAGCAGGACAAGGCCAGAGAGGTAGAGGAAAATGAAAGAAAAGATAGAGAACTGAAAGAAAGCAAGGAACAATTAAAGCATGCAAGAAGATTAGATAAATATGGAGAGCCTATACCCCTTGAGCAGCCAATAGATGAAGAGCAAGATACAGTACCTGATGAGGAAAGTTTCGAAGAAGAAGAAGAAAGGTGGGAGGAGAAAAGTAGGGAAAGCCCAGTTTTAGATTTGGATTCCTCAGAAGAGATTATACCAACTGAAGAGATATTTAAGGAGCAAAAGGAGAAAAATACTGACGATCTGATAAATGAGAAAACAGTTACTTTGATTGAAGAAAAGGAATCTAAAGCAAAAGATTTATATTCTGACATTGAATTTGAATATTTGGACAGTATTGATCGTTTTCGGGTAATTTTTAATGATACTGAGATTCGAAATATTGTTATCTCTTCACAACTATGCTATGTTCTCGGTTTCCCCATGGGACCATTGGTAAATGGACAAATTGGAAAATATGGAATTGATCTCAAAGGAGGGTTTACAAGCTTTGCTGTATATTCAAAGGGGTTAACTAACACTGTAATAATGGGTAATTCTGTCAGTTCATTACTCAGAATTGTGGCCGTTGAGAATAGGTCTGGAGGTGTTGTAGAAAGAGTGTATGATCAACCAATGTTCATACCTGTGTTACCCAGAGAAATTAACGAGATTGAAATTGAACTAAGATGGATGAACGGAAGTCTTGTTAAATTTGATCATGGAACTGTAATTATTACCCTAATGTTTAATAGAATGTTAAGATTTTAATTTAAAACTTTTTTGAAATTGTCAAATTTTATTATATATTTTTTATCATTTTGATAATAAAGGAAAATACAAATTCGTCTGGGTTTGAATGTTTAAATAATAGGGAAAGGAATTTTTTATAAGAGTATCCAGATGAAATAAAATAAATAAAGGTGATACAATGTTGTCCACAAGTAGGTAAAAGAGGGTTTTGAACGGGAACATTATTCATTACACGGTTTGGAAATTTGGAAATAAAATTTTTTATTGAAATTGGAGGTTCGGGGAGTAGTAATGAATCAAAAATTAATATTTTCTCGGGGTTAATTATAAAAAATGCAATCCAATGTGATCCTCTTTGAGTAGCTTTTTCAAGGTTGACGACCAATGAGCACGGGTATTCTCGAAATTTTTGTGGAATTTTATCTGCGGCAAAGCATCCTTTAAAATATCTTCTAGTTGTTCTGTTGTGTAATAAGATTTTGTCGATTTGTAAAGTGTCCATTTTCGTCGAAGAGGTGGAGGTTTGAATCTTTTCTTTGAATCTCTCCAAGTTCAATGTCTTTGCCGTTGTCTTTAACCTTTATAAATTTTCTCAGTTGATAGGTCAATGCTGTTGCTAGCAATAAAAGCCAGAGTGCAATTAATGTATAACAGTAAATAGTCTGAGCAATTGATGTCTCTGATGAAGGAAATTCCTTGCAAGGAGAGGGAAATTGAACATTCTCCACGTGTTCCATTGACCAAAAATCCAAGATTGTAATATTTTTCTCAGGGTTAAAGTTAGATGCTAGTCCAATACTATTTTGTACTCTTTGTGGAATTATTGGGGATTTTGTCGAAGACGAATTAATCATTTGTTCTGGCTTAGGAAGTATTGTATTAGCGTAATAGCCTATACGTTCTCTTAATTTTTCTCTATATTCTGGATGTTCATCCTCATTAGACATAGAATATTGTTGTGTAAATTTATACAGGAAGAAAAATAAAATGAAACAAACAAAGCAAAATTCAATTTTTATAGTAATGTGACACATTTTTAAAATGAAATGGGAGAATGAAAAAATAAGGAAAATTGAGGGTATTTATACTGAAATATCTGTAGAAATAGTTCTGTTCCTATCTAACATAAGCAGCGAATCGATTTCGCCCATGGCTACTAGTACAATCCCACCACTAGGAACAGGTTCGTTGAAGGTCATCCGTATACTTGTTGTACCATTCTTTATTAAATCAAACATCTCTGGGCCGTTATCTTCCTGGCTATTTGTAAGGTTAAATACGAAGAAGCAATATCCTGCATATGCATAACGAAACATTGATATACCGTTACTTTCTAGTGATCCCGCGTACCCTATTGCTTCTTGCATGTCATGATAAATTCTGGCATAGTTTCCTTTCGGAAAATCAAGGGAATAAGGGGCTGCTGGAAATGTCACTCCCCCAGCAGTAATGGAAATATCTCTCAAATTAAAATGTTGGAAATAAAATGGAGTTGTTTTTTGTCGTCCTACAAAATCTTTATTATCAACCATTCCCAGTATAATTCTTCGAGGCACCTGATCCATCCATATGTTAGCATTAAATTCAGTTCTATTTTCACTGATGAATAAAGATTTCAGAGATGTTTTTCTTATCGGGTATCTCGCGGGCTTTATTTCAAGTTTTTTTGCAATATCAAAGGCTAGGCTGTCCATCAACTCAATCTTCTTTACATATAATTTGCAAGCCAGAATTTCTAGATGATATTTTGGGGCAGTGTCCCAGGGCGCACTAAGCAGGAAACTTGATTCATTGGGTAGTAGTTCAATATCAACTTCACACTGGTTTACTAAATATCTTGGTTGATTACAAATATCAACATCCAATTTGGCCATAAATTGTGCAGTACGCGGATTTCCATCTTCGTCTAAGAATAATCTTTTCCTTGATTTAACTCCATATCCATTAGAATCAACACCTGGGTATGTTTGTGTGGCTCCATCATCATAATACCCCGCCACAGAAAGATAAGAGTTCTTCACACTTTGTGGGTAGGTTAGTTCGTAGTCAAAAATACTTTTGTATGCCATGAGGGAGTTCCCTTCAAAAACCTGAGTTCCATTAATATGCATACGGCAATTTTTCCAAAGTGTATGACCTATAAGTTGCACTGCCGATACATTATCATCCCTTCCTATATCAACAAGTTTCCCATCCTTGTCTTCTTTTTTAATCCTAAGTTCAGTGAAAACATAAGTTTTGGCCAGATCAATATAATTTGTAGTCGCATGAATTTTGAAATGAAAGGGGGTGATATTTACAGGGTTGAGTGTGAGTAATTCAATAAATGAGGAGTTGCTAATACTGACATTTGTGTGGGGAGTTTCGAAAAATGATAAAGCGTTTGTTATTGCGTTGCCAGAATCGCGATCAATTTTCTGATGAGTAGACATTTTTATTTAATAAAGACCGAATGTGTCTATTTTTTGACGCTTCTTTTTTGGGGTAAGAGATGGAGGTCTTCCAATAATGAGTTGATGACTATTTTCTTTTGAAAATGATGAATGGGGTTTACGTTTTCTTTTGAGTCCTTTTATACTAGCTCTGGCTCGCAATCCGGTTCCAAATTGTTTTGGCAATCCTCCTTTCTCGAGTAATCTGTCCAACCCCCGTTTTCCTTCACTTATTACTGTCTGCTTAAAATTTGGGTTAGAATCTTCTTTGCCATATTCTGGATTCCCCACACTTTCTAAAATTCTCCCACCAGTATCCAGTGCTTCCTTTGCTACAGCTGTACCCGCGCGTTTTGCATACGGTAGGAGGAAACGCCAAAAATTTCTGAGTACATCTCCGACTCCACCACCCGCTTGTCTCCCGTATCCACGTTGATAAGGATTTAGTCCACGAAAATAGTAATAGTTTTCATCTGCGCCTTGTCCTACTTGGCTGATAGATATATGATGGTCGTTGTAACCGATTGTCCTTGGGTCAAAGGCTATATGAACCATGTTTGGTTTTGTTTGGAATGTTATGTAATATCAAGTTAGGTGATCTATTGTAGTTATCTTAAGTGATAATTGTAGGATAGTGTTAGGGATAAGTGAAAGTTATATAAATTAATTGAAGGTGTTTAAATTTTATATTATTTTAAATGAAGAGATAAATTTAATATAGAATGTGAAGGTGATCTTTTGAACATTGACATTTTGGGTGTTGTCGAATTGAGAGTTGACATTCTGTGAGCTGGCATTTTGTCCTTGTGGCATTTTGTCCTTGTGGCATTTTGTCGTTTTGAGATTTCGAAATAATTGGTCTTCCTCTTACATTCTTACTTCCGCCCTTTTTTGCAAATCATTTTAATATTTTTTTAAAATTTTGTAAAAATTTATCTCTCCCTATTTTTTATTTTTTAATTAATTATTTTTATTATTTTTAAAGCTACCGTACCCCGGACCCCTGCCCCAACTTTTTTCAATCCCTGACTCGAAAATTTCAGTCCCAGACTGAAATTCCCAGCCCAAAATATTTCAGTCCCAGACTGAAATTCCATTCTACTACGAGAAGAATAATTTTTCCCTCAAATGACCTTGAGAGGGAAATCTTCCTCCTCCCCCTCCGCGGGCTGCGCCGAGATTTCAGTCCCAGACTCATTAATCATCGATCAATTAGATAAGATCTTGAGAATTTGAAATAATTGGTTACCTCCCCCTTACATTTTGACTTCCACCCTTTTTTGCAAATCATTTTAATTTTTTGTAAAATTTTGTAAATTTTATCTCTCCCTATTTTTTATTAAATTTATTTAATTTATTTTTTATTTAATTTATTTTTATTAATTTTTATTATTTTTAATTCTACCGTACCCCGGACCCCTACCCCCCAACTTTTTTCAGTCCCAGACTTTCAGTCCGGGATTGAATCCTTGTCAGGTATCAATCAAATTAATCACCTGTCACCCATCAATCAAACACTTGTACCTTGTACAAGTACAAGGTACAAGTACCTTGTACTTGTACCTGTACAAGGTACAAGTACCTTGTACTTGTACCTGTCAATCAAATTTCCCGCTCCGAGAACCTAAAAGTGCCCCAAATCCTTTTGGTTTCCTTTGATTGTCGTTCAGCCACCAAAATGTTGCAGAACGTGCAACGTTTTGGTACCCACCAAAATGTTGCACGTTGTGCAACATTTGGGTGGTACCTTGTCCCAATCAATCAAATCCTGTCACTTGTCATCATCAATCAAACACTTGTACCCATCAATCAAAACCTGTCACTTATCTTGTACCTTCCCAAATTAATGACCCAAACCCTTTGATCATGCCGACAAATTGATGAGGATGGGTCCGGGAAACCCCCTACACCCTTGGGTTTCCCTTTGATGTTTCAAAATTCCGCCTCCAATTTGTTGCACACCTGTGCAACAAATTGGGGGGGGGGGTAACTACTTTTGGGGATTAAAAGATTTATCGAGATTTTCCTTCATATCCTTAATCAATATAAATTATATTATATCAAACTTAATCTTCTATTCACCTTAGTCCTATACACCATTAATCTCTCAAATTCATTGATACCTCTCTTTATCAATACAAATCCCTCGTTATCCAGTCAGATCCCCTATAATCATAGTAGATCCTCCTAAATCGTCTATAGTAAAATTCGCCTATATTCCACTCAAGCCCTTCTAATCCATCAATTTCACACAGTCTTTCTTCCTTTTTCAGCGCCGCAGGCAAAAATTTTAGGAATTTTGGAAGGCCGTAAAGCCAGATTTCTTACTTTTTTATGCTATTTCATTTACGAGATTCAAAAATTGTAAAAGTTTTACAAAATGCTAAAAATAGGGCAAAAATATGGCAAATGCAAAAATAGGGAAAAAATAGGGCGGAAAGGTCGAAAATAGGGCAAATGCCCTGTAAATAGGGCAAAAGGGCCACCCTGTATCTAGGTGCAATAAATGTATCCGAAATTCAAATAATTTCGAAAAGTTAATCCGGGTGGAGAATCAATGGAATATATTATTTCAGAGGATCTGTATGGATGAAGGGGATATCTACTAGTGACATCAAAGGATTAAGAGGGATAACTGGGAGATTTAGTGAATTATGAGGAATGTCGTGGGATTAGAGGATTATCGATCGATTAAGGAGAATATGGAGGTATAAAGGGGAATTTGGGCGGATTAAGAGGGATCAACAGGAATATTAGCGATTTCGGGGCTCGGGTGATTGTGATTGAGCGGTGTGAGTGAAATTCTTTTTTAGCGCCGCAGGCGAAAATTTTGAGAATTTTAGAAGACTAGGCTACTAGAATTCTTCCTTTTTCAGCGCTGCAGGCAAAAATTTTGAGAAATTTGGAAGGCAAAAGGGATAGATTTCTCCCATTTTTCCTCATTTTAGGAACCGAACCGAAGATTTCGGTTATCCGGAACCGGAACCGATAACCGAACCGAAAATTTTCGGTTATCCGGTTTTTTTTGGTTTCGGATAACCGGAACCGCCAACCTTAAGTGGAACAATAATATTTATAGTAAAATCTCAAAAAGATTAAAAATCCTTCATTATCTTAAATTCCCCTGACAAGATTAATTTCCAAAAAAATTAATCTAGTCAGGGGAAGTAGATTATTTCCTTATTGGGTGTCTATATCTATCGGAATCCCTATAATTTCCCGATATTCGCGGTATCCCTTTAAATCCGTTAATATCCCTTTATTCTCAGATATAACCCACATCATTTGACACTCCATAATCTCATGGTATCTGTTTCTTTAACTCTCCTTGATCCTCCCAAACCCATGATATTTTCCGTAATCCCCGATATCTCAGTAAATTCACTTGATCCTCTAAATCCGCAATATCCTTATTTTTGCGCTTTTGCGTTTGCGTGATTTTAGGTTTTTCGTTGTGGTTACACGATTGCCTCTTGCTCTCACCCATGGTTAGAAGGAGGACTGAAGAAAATAAGACAAAAAACTATTGGCTGGTCTTTATATTAACTTGATTAAGGGCCCGCGCCCATACACATTAAAGAATAACTAATGAATTTGATGGCTTAAGCGCGTTTAAAAGAAATATCCACTCCCTAATTTAGAAAATGATTCTGGACCAAGTTATAGGTCCCGAAATATTGAAAAACCATAGGGGGGAGTAAGTTCGGTTTTGTGGTGAAAAAATTGAATATGGAAATAAAAGCTCTTTCGAAAGACCTAGCGACCGTAGACTCCCCGCAAGGCGCGTGCCACAAAGCCCGCGCGAAGCGCGGGCTTTGCACAAGCGCCTCGCCAGGATTTTTGTTTATGGTTTTTGTATTTCTATCGTAACTTTGTCCAAACTTGTACAACCATGAAGATATTTATGCCATTCGACTTTGCTCGACTCTTTCGAATTAGCTATTATTTGCATATTCGAATTTTTCACCCCAAAATTGAGCTTACTTCCCCGTATGGTTTTTCAATTTTACGTTACCTATAACTCGGTCCAGAATCATTTCCTATAGTAGGGAGTGGTACATTTCGACTCAGCTCGCCGTGTCGAATCGAATGACATATGTCACGTTTCGAACTTTTATCACCGGTACATATATCCAAATAAACTTACATTTGACAATATTCGAAGAATTTAGCATTAAATTCAGGCAAAAATTTGTGGGGAATTGAACGACTAGCTACTTTCATCCCCCAATAATTCAATTCTCCAACCACAAAAAAACGTTTAACCTTAACCAAATAGTGAAAATTATAATCATTTACTTCATATTTCAATCCATTTTTTGTACATTCTTTATTTCTATAAATATAATTAAGAAATTAAAAATGAAATATGTATATAATAGCTATTAAATTATTATACATACCTATCAGGGTTGGCTCTCGTCTCGTATCTTGTGTCTCGTGAAATCTCGTGTTTTTTGGAGGTCTCGTATCTCGTATTTTGCCACGAGACACGAGATATTTTCAATCTATTTTAGAAAAAATGTCAAAATTTTTCGACAATTTAAAGAGAGAAACCGGAGTCTAAAATAGTAAAAGATCTAGCTTCATGACCTTCCGTAATTTGTAAAATTTTTGCCTCAGGCCTCAGGCGCAAATTGAAGTTAGCTCTAACTATATTGATGTTATGCGTCGGCTTCGTGTCTGAAATAAGGTTGGCGGATCCAGATACCCGGAAATTTTCTGTTCGGATTCTAGAATTAGGAAGAAATCTTGCCCATTTTTCTGCCAAAATTCTTAAAATTTTCACTTGCGGCGCTGGCAAAGGAAGAAATCTGACTTGTTGGCCTTCCAAACTTCTCAAAATTTTCGACTGCGGCGCTAAAATGAAGAAATTAGGCTTCTTGGCCTTCCATAAATTTAGAATTTTTGCCTGCGGCGTTTAAGAAGAAAAAAGGCTTTTATGGATATCGGAGGATTAACCTCAAATTACCTCGATGTGCCTATTAATCGCCAAATATCAGTGGATTTAAGGGGTAAGTTGGATTTGGAGAGAATGTTGGTAGATTTTGGATATCAGCAGATTTGGAAGGTCTTTTTATTTCTGAAATGTTTTTATCTCGAATTTAACTCTTGTAATCCTAGTTTAACATCTAATTTTGAAACATTTCTAAATTTTAATTAACCCTAAATCATCTTACCATCCTTTGAATCCTTATATCACACCAGATCCACCGATATCACCATTAATACTTCATGAATTATAGCCTCCAAATACCCGATATCCCATATATCATCCAAATCTGTTGATGTACCCTAATTTACCAATCTTCTGACTATATTAATCTTTCAAAGCATACTCATCAGAGGAGGCGTTAGTCTCTTATATCTCGTGTTTCGTATCTCGTGAAATCTCGTATTTTTGAGAGATCTCGTATCTCGTTTTATTTCGTTCTCGTATTTTTTTGAAAATCTCGTATCTTTTAAATCTCGTATTTTGTGGCACTCGCGCCACCCCTGATACCTATATGTATAATAGTTTAGGTGCCGCAAGCGAAAATTGTGAGATTTTAGAAGACCGTAGGTCCTTTCCAAATGTTCTTTCCAAATGTTCATTCCCCTTATTTGAGGGAAAGATTAGAGCCTTCGAAAACTCTTGGTCTTGGGTCTTGACTCGGGCCTTTTCTTGGATTTTTTCGGTCTAGGTATTGGTTTTAAAATGAAGTCTTATTCTCTAAAGCTGGAATTTTTAGCAAATGGTAATAGTGATAGGTATGAGAAGAAAAGGAAAGAAAGTATTTTCTTTCTTTTTTGATTTTCTTTCCTATTTATTATTTGTATTTAGCCAATTTTCTGATTAGCCTATTGTGTGTTAGGTTTGAACACTTGCAGTTCGTATCCGGACAATGCGTCAGTGGACTGTAGGTCATTGTACAACGCGTCAGTGGTCAATCAGTCAGTAAAATATATCGGAAAATTTAGGGACGACACAATGCACTTTTGAGGGATTAAGTAAAATATTAGTGGATTTGTGCGGATTATGCTGGATTAAGAGGAATTTTTTGAGATATCAAGTGATCTGGATATTAAGTGGACAAAAGGATAAATCTCACATTTGGTGGCAAACAATCAATTTTAAATATGCAGAGGATTTGTAGAATTAACAGGGATATCGAGGATTTGTAAGGAAAAACGATACATAATTCTCTGATATACATATTTCACTGACCGATTGCCCAATGACGCATTGTCAACTGACCTATAGTCCCTTAATGCATTGCAGTTGACTTTTGACCGGAATTCCGCTGGTGACCAAAATTTAAAAAAATTTTTGGAAAAATCTTGGTGACCAAACTTCCGGTGACTAATATTCCGAATATCGTTTTTGAAAAATCATGGTTTGATTTTAAGCAATAAAAATAAAATTTTAAGTAATAGAATACATGCTGGATTGCCAATTGTCTAACATACAGTCTTTAACAACATTACAGCAACTTAATTTAATAGATTATACATATCATTAACTCAAATAATACATATACATTATTGTAAGAAATTCGGTTGACAAAAAAAATCTTCGAAAGTCGGAAATCGAAAGAAAACAAAAATATCAAAATCAAAATTTTCTGAAAAATTCGAAAATCGAATATCGAAAGAAAAAACGTAGAAAATCGAAGTCGAAAATAGAATTCTTTTAAAATAAATAAAAAGTCAGTCCCGAATTCATTGATTAATAATCAGTACAGGATTCATGGATTAGGACCTGTCAGGCTACTCCCACATAGACATCCGTGTCGAATTTTTGTAAAGTGTTTTGTGCTTGCATCCGTGCGTGCGTCTGTGTTAAGTGCACCCTCCTATATAACCATCTATGTCAAATGTTGAGTATCGAGGTTTGAGTGTCCCCCGTTTTAGAATAAAAACGTCGTATTAGAAAATGTGTTTTGGATAAAACGGCCAAATAGAGTATATTACACGTCTAATCGAGACCACTGATACAACTGCTAAACCTATTATACGAACCATTGTCATTCTTCACAATTTTCTAATTGAGTATTCCCCAGGGTATTATTCCAGTATTCTTCATTTATCAAGATAATCATTAATTATTTTGCAGGTGCTACTTATCCCTCTAAAATGGCTGATTTTGTAATCTGTGAGAAAGAAAATGGGCAATGGAGACAAAAAGTGCAAAATAAATTATGACCTGTGGAGCAAACTGACGACCAGTGCTTCGAAGCTCGTACCAAAATTCGTACTCGTACTCGTACCTGGTATGAAGTACGAGTACGAGGCCAAAAAACGACTGTTAATTGTTGAGTGTCGACTGGTACGCAGCTTTTCTACATCGAAATAGATAAGGCACGGACCAAAACACTTACATCAACGCTCGACACTTGACACGGATCCAATGTGGGAGTAGTGTCAGTCACAAAAATATGTAACAAATTTTCACTTTGATTTAATGAAAATGAATGATAGTTATAAAAAGTACTGATTTAATAACTTACGTTTCGCCTTCATAATCAAATGGCTTAAAGTTCAAATCACACCTGGAAAATAAGAATAGGTATAAATCTTGTAATATTGTTTTTTTAATTTTTTTAAATTCTCAAGATTAAATTTATTTTGTCTATGCTTCAGTTTAGAGGTCGGCAAAATCGTAATTGCGGGATTCCGCATGCGGGAATAACTTTAAAATTGTCTGCGGGAGTAACTCCCGCGGGAATAATCCCGCAAAATCCCGCATTTTTAATTTGCGGGATACCGCGCGGGATTGCGGGATTTTTCTAAATTTTGAAACTTTTTTGAAAAAGCACGCCGGAAGCCAAATTTAAGCTGAATAACATACTATTCGAACCGTCTCAGTCAGAATAGATGGAATTGTATCATTTCTACGTGGAGTTATCAGCCGGGAAATCTATCAACAAGGAGAGTGATAAGACGGAAGAGTGATCAGCCGGAAGAACTTGTGGATATCAAAAATTGTGGATATACGAATTATATATACAGAGATTCAAACCAAGAAATGAGTAATCCCTCGATATATCCTCAAAATCCTTTTAACTAAGTCAAAAACTTTCTTTTACTTAGCGCCGCAGGCGAAAATTTTAAAATTTTAGAAGGCAACAATGCCAGATTTCTTCCTTTTTTAGCACCGCAAGCAAAAATGTTGGAAGCAAAGAAGCCGGAGTTCTTACTTTACAGCGCCGAAGGCCAAAATTTTGAAGAAATTTAGAAGCCAAGGGGCCAAAATCCTCCATTTCCTAAAAATCCTGCAAAATACAAAATATTTTGCGGGATCCCGCATGCGGGAGTAACTTCTAAAAACGTCTGCGGGACGCAAAATCCCGCAAATCGAAAAAAATGCAGGATTGCGGGAGCGGTATCACGCAAAATCCCGCGCGGGATCCCGTCCCGCGCCGACCTCTACTTCAGTTAATTAATTTAGTATATAAGAGTATTATAATGTTAATTTTTGAGATTATATCATTAAGCAATACGACAAAGATATCTAAATTCTTGTCGTTTGGATAGGCTAATATTTTAAATAGTCTAAAAATATCGCTAACCGACATTTGGGAATCAGACTTTTGGGGACCCGAATTTTAGGGACCCGTCACTTAGGGACACGGTAATTGGGGACCCGACATTTAGGGACGAAATAGAATTTAAAAAAAATTTAAAATCTACGTGAAGCGGGTTTTTGATGCATGTTCAGATATTGGAAAAACATGGTTCGCGGAGTCAAGCGCGGGAGTTAACGATCAAGTGCGGGTCGTGACTCCTGCGCTTGATCGTTAACTCCCGCACTTGGTTTTCATTCTAATTTTACTCAGACATCGAGCTGAGTCAATGCCATGTTTTGACTATGTACTGACCAGTACATGATCATTGACATGGTCACTAGAGTTCGAACCCGGGCCGGGCCCGGACCGGTTTTTTCCGGGCCCGGTGGCCCGGAACCGGGTATTTTTGAGGAAATCCGGTTTTTCCGGGCTAACCGGTTTTTCCGGTTTTATCCGGAAAAACCGGCCCGGGTGCGATTTTGAGTTAAAAAACCGGGTCCCGGGCCCGGTAATTTTTTGCCGGGCCCGGACTTCTCCCCTTGGCCTTCCAAAATTCTCAAAATTTTCGCCTCCGGCGGTAAAAAGGGAAGAAATGACCTTCAAAAATTCTCCCCTTGACCTTCCAAAATTCTCAAAATTCGAGGGCTTAATCCTCTGATATACCTTAATATCCTTACAAATCTCATGAGTTCTCTATAAATCTCTCCAAATTCATAATCTTCTATATCCCTCCAAATCACTGATATAACATGGAAGCTTCCCAAATACTTCAAATCCCCCTTTCCCAGACTACCAATTATTTCAATTGCGTGTTTTTTTGACTTGCGGACTGCGGATTGCGGCTGCGGATTTTAAAATTAAAATTGCGGACTGAGGATTGCGGCTGCGAAAAATTTTTTCCACTTGCGGACACCCCTGCTATCTATCCTTTAGCGCATCTATCCTTTGATTCATCTATCCTTTAATCGATCCTTTGTATGTTTTCCGATCCTTTGTATGTGTGATAATTTTTTTATGTTTGTAATTAATTTAGAAAAAACCGGGTCCGGGCCCGGGTCTGAAAAAATCGGTTTTTCCGGTTTTATCCGGAAAAACCGGTCCGGGTGCGATTTTGAGAAAAAAAACCGGGTCCCGGGCCCGGCATTTTGAAAAGTTCGAACTCTAATGGTCACTACATGGTCAATGACCAGTACATGGTCAATGACCATGTACCCTGTACATACCGTGCTCAGATATGGACATATTTGAGCATGCATTAAAAACCCGCTTCAAGTAGATTTTCAAATTTTTTTTAAAATTCAATTTCGTCCTCATATCTCGGGTTCCCAATGGTCGTGCTCCTAACAAATATGTGTCGTGTTCCCAAGTGCCGGATCCCTAAATGTCGGGTCCGAAAATGTCGGGTCCCTAAATGTCGGGTCCCTAAGTGTCGGGTCATTATAAGTCGAGTCCCTAAAAGTAGTATCCTCAAAAGTACTCCTCAACTGTCGGGTCCCTAAAGTCTGATCCTGATATGAGTATAGACAAGGCATATATAAGCAGCATGGCTCTCGGACAAAGCGTCAGTGGACAATCGGTCAGTGGGAGTATTTAAATGGATAACTGAGATATAAAGGGAATTCCTATGATTAAAAGAGATATAGTGTGAATAGCATTGATATTGGGTAGATTATGTTGGATAACAGGAAATACTTGATGATTTTGAGGATATCGTAGAATTTGTGTGATATCGATGGATTATGGGTGATATTGCTGCATTTGTGTAGATATCAATGGATTAAAGGATCTGCGTGGATATTGTAAGCTTTGTGTGTATTATTGAGAATTAATAAGTTTTATGCGATGAATAAGCTTTTGAGAGGGATTTAATTTAGAGATTAATCCATCAAAATTTTCAGTTATTCCTCTTAATCAGAAGTGGGTCGGAACAGTCAGAGGTGTCGGAAATTGGAACTGTCGGAAATCGGAAATGACTCAAAAGTCGGAACTCGGAAATCTGAAATCAAAATTTTTTTCCGGAAATCGGAAATCGGAAGGAAAAAAAACGTCGGAAATCGGAAGGAAAAAACGCCGGAAATCGGAAATTTATATAATTAATAGGGATATTTGGAGATTAAAATTGATGATTGATAGAGGGATGAGATATAAAGGGATTTGATAAAGGAAATTTGAGAACCCACCCCCTGCTCGAAAACAGAGCTAAAGTTTTTAAGAGCCGCACAATAATCGAAGACTCAATCCATCGATATCACACATAGATCCCTCGTTATTACCTATGACCCCTTGAAATAAAGTCCACCTTAATCCAGTCTAATCCTCCGATATACCATTCAACGTCCATTTACAGCGACGCAGGCAAAATTTTTGAATTTTTAGGAGCCTTAAGCATAAAATCTTCTATTTTTTGCGCCGCAGGCGAAAATTTTGAGAATTATAGAAGGCTAGAAGCCAGATTTCTTCCTTTTTCTGCGCCGCAGGCGAAAATTTGGAAAATATTGGAAAAATATTTAGTCGGAAATTTGCCTTAAAAATTGTCGGAAATCGGAAATTTTTCCAAAATTTCGGAAATCGGAAATTGGAAGGAAAAAAACGTCGGAAATCGAAAGTCGAAAATCGGAATTCCGACCCACCTCCGCTCTTAATAAATATTATAGCTTCAAAATCACAAATTCGTACTTTTCGGTTATGAGGTTACACATTTACAAATTTTAAAAAGCTCTCAAAATGGTCAATATATCATATAAGTATAGGGTAGAAAAAGGTGCTGAGTCGAATGGTACCAATCTCTTTACACGGTGATTCTTGTGGACCGAGATATAGGGCTCGAAATGGTCAAAAACCATAGAGAGTCCATAGGTAAGGAGCTAAAACAAACGATCATAGCTTTGTCCAAACTTTTTAAATCGGTTTGATTTTGGTGCCATTCGACTCAGCTTGAGGAGCTCTTTCGAATGAGCTATCATTCAAAAAATGGAATTTTTCGGCCCAAAAATGAACCTACTACTCTCTATGGTTTTTGACCATTTCGAGCCCTATATCTCGGTCCACAAGAATCACCGTGTAAAGAGATTGGTACCGTTCGACTCAGCACCTTTTTCTACCCTATACTTATATGATATATTGACCATTTTGAGAGCTTTTTTAAATTTGTAAATGTGTAACCTCATAACCGAAAAGTACCAACAAATTCTCAGATATCCAATATAATCCATACAATTCCGTGTTATTCACACTATATCTATTTTAATCGTGGAAAATTTATTTATATCTAGGTTAATACACCATACACTGCGGTGCATATGTTTATGCACACTAGTTTTTTGTTCATAAGTTTATGCACACTTATTCAAAAAATAAGTTCTATATAGCAATCGAAAGCTCTATTTGTATCTCAGTTGACATGTTTCTGCATTTTCCATGAAAATGAAAATTGGCCGAGATAATCCGGATCTTCCGGATATACCAAATCCCATATCCTCGGAAGAATTTTTCGGAAAAAATTTAACAAACCCATTTGATAAAGCATATTTTTGTGAGTATTTACCACAAAACCGCTTAGAAATATCTTTTTCCGGAACGGAGATATGATTTTTTGAAAATCGAAAAAACGCGATTCTTTGACGAAAAATGGCAAAAATGTGGTATTTTTTCGATTTTCAAAAATTCATAACTCGGTCGAATCTCGACCGATTTGGATGAATTTTTTGTATTGTATGTAGAATCTGGAGAAGAATCACATACATTTTTTACAGACTTCAAAAAAATTTTTCCGAAAAGTTGAAAATGTAGTACCTGTTAGACCGGTCGAAAATTTTTCGAAAATATCAGAATTTCGAAAAATGCAGAAACATGTCAACTGAGATACAAATAGAGCTTTCGATTGCTATATAGAACTTATTTTTTGAATAAGTGTGCATAAACTTATGAACAAAAAACAAGTGTGCATAAACATATGCACCGCAGTGTATTCCCTTTTAAATACTCCTATTCTTTTTATATCCAATTTTCAGTCCGTTGACCGATTGTCCACTGACGCATTGTCCGGACATGGTCAGAATGGTATCGTACTTTCTCATACGTGAGTTTAAATTAGGGTTGCACCCCGAACGCTCGGAGGCGGGTATGTCGGGGTACGGGGTTTTCGAATTGTTTCGGGGCGGGGTACGGGTCGGGGGACCAAAATATGGTCGGGGTTCGGGTCGGGGTACGGGGTTTTTGTAAAAAAATTTTTAGAGAAAAAAATGTTAAAAAATAATTAGTTTTGGTCTATTTTCGTTAATTTTTTCAAAAATAAAGTGTGATTTTGAGACTTTAAATTGGATTTGAAGGGATTAAAGAGTTTATCTGGGGATATAAGCGGATCTGAAGGGATTAAGTGGGATTTTAGGGATTAAATGGTATATCTAGGGATGCAAGAGGATCTGGAGTGATCTTTGTGGTCTCAAGGGATATCATTGATTTAGAAGGATATAGAAGTATTACGGATCTCTTATTAGTTTTTAATCTGGGGAGATAATTATCTGGGATAATAAATAAATTTGGCCGGATTATGGAAGATTTATAGAGATTAACTGACATATCTGCTGATATAAGGGTTTCGAAGGATTAAGGGTGGTTCAAGGGATAGAATCTTCCTTTTTAGAGCCAAAGACGAAAATTTTAGAATTTTTAGACTAAACTAAAAATTTATGGTTGATAATATTTAAAAATAGAATTAAACTTTTAAAATTAAAATTTAACGCTTCTTTTTGTAAAGAAAAATAACAAAACAAACGGGTTCTCCTTATTTGGATCCGAACCCTAACCTATATGAATAGAAATATAGACAAAACCAACGACTAAACCACTCAACCACAAGCCGACACTTAGAAACACGACAATTGGGGCCAGACACTTGGGGACACGACCATTGAGGACCCGACATTTGGGGACGGAATAGAATTTGAAAAGTGCTTGGTCCCTCCTATGGTTTTTTGAACTTTGGGGGTCTGTAACTCAGCCCAAAATTTTTTCCGCTGAATAATTTTGGTGTCGTTCGACTCAGCTCGACGAGCTCTTTCGAATGACATATAAATCGTACAATTCTGAGCCTGGTACGGAAAGTGTAGTTTAGCCCCTTGGATCACAGTAACCAAAATTTCTACACTCTTGAACGCTATCTATGAATTTCCAAACTTCATGGAATTATTAAAGATAATTTCACACAAAAATATTTAAATATATCCAGAAAAACCTGAAGGTAAAGTCAACGGAGTAAAGAAATTAAACAAAACTGGGTTGTATTAAACAGAAAAATCCAGCCGGATCTGACTATTTCTATTCCTGAATATTTTATTTTGCCGGATATTAATCTTGTATATTTAAGTATGTTATGCAAATTTTACAATGGGTAGTATGGAGTTTTAAAATTGTAATCTCTGATATCATAACTTCCACCAGTGTGTACATCTTGAAACCATGGATATTTTTTGGTCTGGCACGAGTAATCACAAGAGTAGTTATACAAATCGCGGCACCATTCCTCACAGCCTATGCAGGGAAGTACGTACTATTAAATAAAGATTACATTTTATAAATATTTGGAGTTTTTTATATTTCGTACAATAATTTTTAATGTTTTTTAATTTAGAAAATTAGTATTTTAACGAATACACAAAAAATACATAATTTTTCCAAAAGCTTAATCAGCTAAATTACACTGTTTCATGATTATACAGCCTATACGTGTTCTATAATATTCGGGGATTTCCCATTGATTTTGTGGTCTTTAACTCTTGATGATGGAAGTTGAATGGAACTTCATTAATTTTGTATTTTCTTTTAAAATCACTTGATATGTTAGGAATTTTTGTGGAATTTTTGTGGATTTTTCGAACTATCTCTAATGTCGAAAATCCCCTATTTTTTTCTTTTTTCTCTCATTCTATAATTTCATACTCTAATGTACATAATCGACAGTCTTTCTCACTTATTTAATTTCACTCTACTTGTCCCTGTGGCAAAAAATTAATATTGCAACATGATAAATAGTCAAAAGCTTCAGCAATTCGGACCTATGCCAATGTTGGGTACTTCTATTTTCGCATTCTAAATTTCAGATCTTATATGATCCATATGAAAAGGATTTCTTAAATTTTTAGTTACATACTTCACTGCAACTTAACATTTCTATGAGTGAAAATATTTGAGCAAATATTTCTTTATCTTATTTGAATAAAAGAGAAAGGAGTGAAATTGATCCAGGGAGAAAGACTGACCATTATGTACATACATAGTAAAGAAAAATAGAATAAGCAAAGAAAGTAAATATGTAAAAATCGGTGAACGCGATAATGCTTATTATGTAAACACGTTATTTTGTAAAAAAATTAAAAATGGAAATAAATTACTGAATTCTTTAATCTTATTGAATTCTTAGATCTAAATTGTTTCTTATTGTTTAGTTACCCTATTCTCTCTATTAGAAGGGCCCTCTCCAGTTGAATAGCTCTTAAAGGATGATTGGAAACAGGGTTGTGCGCATTGCGTTATTTGTGTTAAATTTTGGCCTTGCTTTGCGTTTTACGTTTTTTGAGATTGTCTTTTGCGCTCACTCCTGATTGGAAAATAGAATGACCCTCTCTTGTTAAATGCCCCCCTAATAGATTGGCCCTTATTTTTACGCTAATTTTTCTATTATCTGGGAGTGCATGTCACGAATTATAGACAAACTTTTGGAAACAAAAGACATGTTGGAGTTAGACCCAACCAAATAAGGAGAGGCTGACAACATTCAAACATGTAAATAGATGTACTATATTTATTCACAACAATTAATTACACTATTAATCTATAATAATCAGCAATAACAATATATATGCTGATTATATTGCGGACCCGACTGGCCAAGCCAGTCGGGTACTCCCAACACGGATGGTACTCCCAACCCGATTCTCCTTAATAACTCCATTCTCTTAATAACTAAAAACAACGGACATATCTCAAATCCTACCTTTGATCAGAATTAATGCCTGCGAGAATTGAATTTGCAGGGTTTATTTTGTTACATACAGCAAACATAAAATTTTTCAATTTCAAAATTTAACACCGTAAAATAAATTGGCTCCCTCCAGTTGAATGGATTCCTCTAATAGAATGACTTTATGGAGGAGATTGAAAAATATAACGGCTGGCCGTTCTATTAGAGAGAATACATTAATTCATATATTTTAAAAATCGAGAAGTTATTGACATGTATTAATGACAGAAAAACATTAATACAATTGTAAAATAACAGAAAAAGCAAAAAATTTAGGTGCGCGTATGTTATGAATGTTCTTGTAGAACCGAGAATATTTCAACCCATACCGTGACAATTTCCGACCCAAAACCCGATCAAAGAAAAATCTGGCTGTACCTATAGTAACATCGATATAAAATCTCGAAGTATATTTCGATTCACAGTAGTCGGTCCACAAAAGTCGGCCCTGCGAATCCTAAAAGTCTGCCGCAATTGTCGGTCAGCAAGTGCTGCATATGTCGGTACCAGGGTGGTCCTTTTGCCTATTTTTAGGGGGTTTCCCCTTTTTTGACCTCCTCGTTCCTTTTTCTCCACTTTTTCAACATTGCCACATTTTTGCCCCTTTTTTCTCTCTCTCAAAATTTTCGCCTGTGGAGCTAAAAATATAAGAAATCTGGCATTTAGCCTTCCAAAATTCTCAAAATTTTCGCCTGCGGCGCAAAAATGGAAGAAATCTGGCTACTTGGTCCTCAAAATTTCTCAAAATTTTTGCCTGCGGCGCTAAAAAAGCGAATTTATTTTGGCTACGGCCTCTAAAATTCTCAAAATTTTCGCCTTCGGCGCTGAAAAAGGAAGAGATGTGGCTCACATAATCTCAAAATTTCGCCTGCCCATTTTTATCTAATCTGGCCATTTAAATCTTTTGGGGTATTCTTCGATACCCAATTTGATCTTCCGAACCGGGATGGCAACCCTAATCACTGTTTAAACCACGATTAAAGGATAAAGTTGAAGCAGTGCTCTTGTTGACCTCACGCACTTAATCTTTTTATTTGAGCCTGGATTGCTGAATTTAATTAAAACTTTAAAAATATCCGAATAGGGCATTTTATTTCAAATTTTAATTATTTTTTTATTTGTTTAAAATAACGCCCCTTTTTTTGCCCCATTTTTGACCGATTTCGCCCCTTTTTTGCCCCTTTTCTGAGAGGCCATGCCCCTTTTTGGTGATTTGTAAAGGACCACACTGATCGGTACGCAAGAGTTGTTTAATCATTGATCAATTGATTCCTTTCGTTTTTCAATTTTTAGGCGAATCCGAATATTTGGAATTTATTTTTTTAAGAAAAGATCGGACTTTGGGTCTAAACTTTCTGCTTAGGTCCTATTCAAATTATATTGTTTCTGATATGACATATCAATCTATGGTATGTCATATGTAGCTTTTCAGATTGTTTCATTTTTTAATTTGAACAGAATAATTTACATATGACGGCTGAATATGCTTATTTATACGTGATTATTTCCACTTTATTGGCATGCTAGATGCTGCATATGATGTCATAAATATGATATCATATCGTAAAAATCATATCATATCGTAAATATGATACTACATCAAATTATTAACGACCTCATTATAGACATCCTTTCCCAATTTCTCTGGTGCAACAGTCATCATACTGTCCATAAGTACTGGTAAAAGCATGCAAATTAAACAAAATAATATTATCATTTTTTAAAATTTATCTGAAATAATTATTCTATAATCCTATTGCACTATATAGTAGACATGTCTTGACAATTTGTACGTTAAAAGTAATATGTAATTTAAATGGATAATTATTGAAATATCTATCACTCCTTATAAAGCGGTTGTCTCCATACCCAGTGTCCCAAGGGTAAATTAGAGGCGATGTTTGTTTTAGATAATTAGCGGCTAATAACCCTTTAGAAATGGTTGTTTGTATGGTTCTTTGCCTCTCACTGGTTCCGCTACTTAGAGCAATGATTATTACAAAACAACTACATCAAATTATTAACGACCTCATTATAGACTGCCTTTCTTAGTTTTAATAGTATAAGCCCAGTCAAAATGATTTATTGAAAAATATACTGAAAATTATTGCTACATATCAGGGCTGGGCGAAAGCTAAAAATAAAATACGAAATGCGAAACCTTTTAAAAAAATAAAATGCGGAATGCAAAACTTTTCGCGCCAAAAAATGCGAAAAATGCGAAATCGAAAGCGAAATTATTAAAAAATTCTAAAAATATTTTATTCATATTCAAAATTATAAATAGGGTTGCTCGGGGCGGGTATGTCGGGGTACGGTGTTTTTGAATTGTTTCGGGGCGGGGTTCGGGTCGGGGGAGCAAAATATGGTCGGGGTTCGGGTCGGGGTACGGGGATTTCTTTTTTCTATCTTCCCCCGAAGATGCCTCCCACAGATACCTCCACAAACCATCTTGATCCTTAAAAATTGTGCCCAAATTCGGTAACATTTCTTAGCGCCGCAGGCGAAAATTTTGAGAATTTTGGAAGGCCAAAGAGCCAAAAATCTTCCCTTTTTGTAATAAAATTCCAAGGAAAATGTCGGGTTTCGGGTCGGGTTTTCGAAAATTTCTCGGGTCGGCTAAATGAAAAATGCGAAACAAATTTCGCATTTGGACCAAAATGCAAAATGCGAAACTTTTCGCAACAAAAAATACGAAAAATGCGAAACGCGAAATGAGCCCAGCCCTGCTACATACAGTCTGGTGCAAAAGTATATGATCAAGGGTGTGTGAATTTTAATTTTGCTTAGCCTCGCTGTTAAATCGCAAAATTTTAAAACTTTTTTATTTTATATTATAGCATTTTTTGCGGGCTTTAAGATGATGATAAATTTATAGAAACAACAAAAATAGGGGTAAATTTATTTAAAAAATCATAACCCTATGAAATGGAAATATTTTTCTATAAATTTATAATCATCTTAAAGCCCACAAAAAATGCTATAATATAAAATGAAAAAGCTTTAAAATTTTGCGATTTAACAGCGAGGCGAAGCAAAATTAAAATTCACACACCCTTGATCATATACTTTTGCACCAGACTGTATGTATATTTATTAACTATTTAATGGTGTTTTATTAAATTGAATATTATGTAGAATGAATCATTTAATTTTAATTTAACGGAATTACTCTATATTTATTTTCCTAATTTTAATATTTTAATTATAATCAGCTATGTTTGGAAATAGATTTGAAACAAAATAAATAAATATTGAAATCTCGAAATGCTGTAAAATTCTACAAAAAGCATAATTTTAGTGTTAGTCTATTTTAAGCGTTTGATGAATGAGTCGAGAAAAAATTAGTGTTTAGTTCCAATGAAATTCATAAGCAAAATAAAAACTCGTTTGAAATCATTTTGTGATTACAAAGAGTAAGTCCATTAATTTCTCACAGCTAAAGTACGGCAAAATATACACGAAAAATCCAAAGATATGCGCACATCATATATACATCGGAAAAGCCCAAAATATGCAATGAACTCTGCAAAATTTAATAAAATATGCAATGAGTATGCGCTCAAAATTGACTATATTTACTCAAAAAATGTGAATTCATCAGTAAAATGTTTGCTAATTAATTTTGGCGCTCAGAATTATAAATTTAATCGTTTTTAGCTATTGTTTTTTTAATAATTTGAATAAATTTTTGCCGAAGAAATTTTTGTCGAAAAATTTGACGAAATTTTTTCGAAGAAAATTTTTCGAAAAATTATATATTTTGTCAAAATATAATTTTTAAATTACAAATTTCTCAAAAAATGCAAAATATGCACAGATTTTGGTAAAATTATGCAAAAATATGCATTAAAAACCGGGTCCTAAAGTGCTCGAACTGATGTAAAAAACCATTTTTGAGCGTTTCAGCTCATGGCATATCCGCATGCAAAATATGCATTTGCATGTTTTGCCGCACCCTACATGTAAATAAAGAAAATATAGGCGATTGGGGCGCACAAAACATAGCAAGTCATAGGCACATGTACTTTCGGTACTCCGGAACCGGTACTGTAAAATTTTAATGAATAAATATTCGTTACTAACGCGAAACTCGCGTTAGTACTGGTCCAGACTTTTCGATACTCCCTTCCCGGTTATGGTTTGGGATTTTTGGTACTCGTTAGCTAACGATACCTTCCGATACTCTGTTCCGGTACTGAAAAATCCATTTGCCGAACATAATTTTTACAAAAAAACGATTCCTTTGGTTCTCATTTCCTATGGTTTAACAGTCCTACAGGCCATAATTAAGGTGTACGGAATTTTGGTCACTGGAATTTCGGTCGCCAAGATTTTCGGAACTTTAGTCACCAATCTTTTTGGAATTTTAATCACTAGCGGAATTTTGGTCACCAAGTCAAAAAACGGAATTTTGGGCACTGAAATTCTGGTCACAAATAGGAATTTTGGTCACCAGACGTGAAAAACGAATCCGGCTGTACTTTAGTACGTGGGTGCAGGATTTAAATTACAAATGTTATATCATTTGAAAGAGCTAGTCGAGCTGAGTCGAATGCCACCAAATTTAGCTCTAGGAAAAATTTTTGAACCGAGATACAGGCGATTGAAAATCGAAAAACCATAGGGGTACCAAGCACTTTTTTGGGGTGAAAAATTCGAATATGCAAATTATACCTCATTCGAAAGAGCTCATCGAGTTGAGTCGAATGACACCAAAATCAACGAAATCTGACTTCATTTGACAAAGTTATGACCGTTTGTTTTTACCCCTTCCACAAGGTTTTCGCTTCCACAAGGTTCCACAAGGTTTTCGCGGTCGTGCTCGCTTCGCTAGTGGCGACCGTAGCGAAGCGGCGGCCGTCGTTCCGCTCGACATGCCCGGCTTCCTCCGCAGCGGTAGACCTTGTGAAAGGGGTTAAAACAAACGGTCATAACTTTGCACAATCAAGTCGGATTTTATTGATTTTGGTGTCATTCGACTCAGCTCGAGGAGCTTTTTCGAATGAGTTATCATTTGCATATTTATTTTTCACCCCAAAAAAGTGCTTGGTCTTCCCTATGGTTTTTCAATTTTCGTGGGCCTGTATCTCTGCGAGTTTTCGTCTCCCGCAGAAAATTCTTGCATATTTGAACTCAGCTCGGCGAGACGAATCGAATTGTATATACAACAAGTTCCGATCTCAGTGGGCCTATACTAAAGTACAGCCAATTGATTAACAAGGAGAGTGATCAACATTGACAATAAGGGTTGAAAAATCATTTTTTATCACTTTGTTAACAGTTTTAGATAACATACATTTTTTCCGGTTAGTGACCAAAATTCCAGTGACCAAAATTCCGGTACCCATAATTAATGGTAAAATCATGCAAATTAAACAAAATAACGTTATGATTTTCTTTAAATATCTGAAAACTAGTTTTTAACCGTATTTAAACTATCTAGTAAGAATGTCTTGTCAAGTTCAACGTTAAAATTAGAAGTTAAATGAAAATATGGAATTTGTTAATATGAAAATTGATAAATTTTCGCTTGCGCATGTGTTTGGAAATTGATAGTTTAGGAATTATAATTTTGATTGGATTAGTACCTCCTAGGAGATGATCGCCATAACCAAAGCATGATACGCGAAATCCGGAGACAAAACTTGAGTTGCGCGAGATTTTTTTGTACGGAATACAAGAAAATACAGTCGGTAATAGGTTACCGTCCGTTGATTAATGAGGTCATTCTCTTAGAAAGTTAATAAAAGTTGTTCAGCAGGATTTTTCAGTTGCCAAACGTTGCGATCGCAAATTTTTCTAGAAAATTGTTCATAATAGAATCGTACATTAATGTCATAAAAGAGAATTAATTGGGCTACAAGATATGCAAAAAAATTTCAAAAAAGTTGATAAAAAAAGTTATGATGAAATGAAAAATTTACTGGAATTTTTGTAGATTTTTCCTATTGTTGGAACTAACTTTTTTGAAAGTGGACGTATAATTTTGCGTAGGTCGAAAACACAAATTTTGTTCTAAAAATTTTTAAAATGAAAATTCTGCCAAAAATCCATACACATCTTGTTAGGTATTCACTAAAGGGTGTGCATTTAAATTTTTAGAAAATTCGGATCAATACAAATGACAAAATTTCAAAAAATGGTATGGACGTATAATTTTGCGTCGCAGTGTATATTATACATAAATAGGAAAAACGAAATAAATTGATATTAAAAAGTAAAATGATTAAATTTAAATGATTAAAAACGATTAAATTAATTTTTATGAAAATCATTTATGCATATTTATTAATTAATTCTAATGGTATTTTATTAAATTAAATATTAGAATGAATCATCTCAATTTAGATTAACAAAATTAGTACTTTATATTTTATTATTATAATTTCTGGTAATTTTAATTGGTATCAGTTATGTTTGGTTAAATATTTGAGATCAAATAAATTGTAAAATGAGAAATAATGTAAAATTTATAATAAAGAACGCGAAATTTTAACCTATTAAGCGTTCGATTAACCTTTATGAGTCCAATGAAACATTTTGATTCAAATTAGAGTTTATGAGAACAATAAAAAAATTATATGTTCAATGGAGGTTCGTGTCTTTAAAGGTCCAGACTCGGTGGGTTGATATTGGGCTTTCTTTACTATTTTCCTGACGATTTTTTTACATTTTGCCTTCTATTTTCCTCTATCCTTCGTAAGGTTAGTATCACAAATTAACCAAATAAGTACTCAGCTTTGAATCAGAAAAACGGTCAACAGCAGAATCTGAGTATATTACTCCATGTCCACAAAAAACGTAACATTATAACGAGTTAAAGTAGATTCGAATTAAAGTACACATAGATTTAATTGGACTCATAAAATTTTGTTGGCAACTTTAGGGCATGCTTCCTTTGTCTTGTAGTATGCGCCCCATGAGAGTTTATGAGTCACAAAAATTTGATGAGAAGCGTATACGAGCTAGAGCCAGGGTTTTCCATTTCACAGCTAAAGATGGCTGAATGAAAAAAATGAAAAAATAAGGGAGGTGTGAGAAAAGGGATCGAAAATCTAGACATGTAAAAAAGATACCACTTAATCTACACAAATTCCTAAATGAAAAATAATACATACATTGATATACTAACCGGAGCCTGGAGCCAACATAGAGTGGTTCTGAAAATCGCTGGCTCTGGAACCGGAACTCGAGCCAAAATGTAAAAATCCGGAGCCGGAGCCAAGAATATGAAAACCCCGGAGCCGGGAGCCTGTGTTATTGGATAGACTAATGGTTTTTGTAGCAAAAGTAGACAAAAAACTTTATTAGGGATTCAAAATAAAAATTAAATTAAGAAAGAATCTAGTAATATTTATCAAATACATAAACCAAATTTATAATTATATTTAGAAAAATGTGTCAAAGTGAATCTATCTCGTGATTTACCATATTTAGACCGGACCATTGGTTCTAACGAGCAGAGAAATTTTTTAAAGACAAATTTCTGTCTCCATTCCTTTCACTGGAATTGAAACAATCCCACTTATGTATAATTAAAGTTAGTGAAGCCAATCAATTTTTTAGCGCGTCGGAATGAAACATTGGGCGTCGAGGTGAATTTTTTAATCTATTCGGAAAATAACAAAAATCAAACAACGTAAACCTATTAAACTATAGAAAATAAATGAATCCGGAAAGAATATTTCATCCGAAGAGCTCGTCGAACTTGGATAAACGAAACAAAATCATCCCGATTCAAACATTCTGAAAAAATTATGATTGAATCACGCTGGAATAGCTAATTTTGTTCTGATACTTAAGGGGTAGGTCGGCATTTCAAAGCTGAACATAAGTATAAAGTGATAGGTTTATGTTACTTTTGTAGAATCCAGTGAACGTTGATATCCGCTGGAACCCAATTTTCCGAAAAATCTTGTCACCCAATTTTTTAAAACCCAATTTTCCGGCACTCCTGGGATGTGACAATTTTGTAACTTTTGGGACGAAAAATAAAAAGAACTAAAAGAAAGGAAGATGGAATAGTAGGTAACCCAATATGTAGTACATATTAAGATTACTTCCTATTAAAAATTAATATTTTAGTAAATGTAATTTTTCATCAAAGTCTCATGAAAGCACGAATCTTTGATCTTGTTTATCCAAAATGTTGCTTTCTATATCCGCGCATATATTTGAGGAAAAATCAAAATATGTCAAAAAGATGAGGATCGAGCTTTCTAAGGATATTTAAATACAAACAATGCATATTACTACATAGGTATATAATTTGATATACTTTATCAGACAGTAATATTTTTTGCAAGATTTAAAATTTACGAAAGTTGTTATAAATTGTATCAATTATTCATTATACATCAAAAATACATATATCGCTCCATTCAAACAGAACTGCTAAAATTGCCAAATATACAGGGTGGGGCAAAAGTTCGGCGACAAATGTTTTTAATAAAATCTATTGCAAAAAAATTTTATTTAAGATTAAAAAATGATAAAATATAATCAATAGGATATATTAAACATTTCATTAAAGTAATTTCTCAAAATGACCGACCCTGACTGAAATACACGCATCCAAACACTTACGGATGTTACTCACAATGGTCGCGCATTGTTCATCGGTTATTTCGTTCGGCATACTTTTTGCTCCAGAAATGCCCAAATAGAATAATCCACTGACTTAAATCCAGTGAGTTTGAAGGCCTTAAATCTTTCCCCCAAAAACGAGGAAACAGCTCCCCACAGAGCTGGATTGTCGTTTTGGCTCCATGCGCGGGTGCTCAATCCTGCTGAAGCGAGAATTGGTTTTCTCCGTAATGCTATAACGCCCAAGGATGCAAAACCCCCCTCAGAATGCCATTTTTAGACTAGCATTAATTTTTACATTTCATCACTCTGTTATGGCGACCAGATGCGACCAGGCGTTTAATCCTTCGACATTTCTGAAGCTTCTGATGCTTCATTCGATAGATAAGGAAATATGCGCAGCTGATCTTTTAGCTCCGAAGTCTAAGCCTCACTCTGACAATTCTTTGGAGGCTCCTCGGGCTCATTCCGAGATCTGAGGCCGTTTTACACATCGATTGATCGGAAAAATGGCGAATTTGGCATCTGACCACGTTTATGCTTTCAGGCGTAACTGCGGTTACCGGCCGGCCACTACTAGGATAGTCCTTAGTATTTCCAAGCTCATGATATCGTTTTATTGCTTTGGAAACTAGCATACGACAGATATCGAGCCGTTTAGCGATGTCACATTTTCGAACATTTTTAAAAAACAAAGAAATAATAGAAGCACGATTCTTTAACATTCTGTAAAATTTTTACTTTATGAGATAGGAAAAAATTTTCAAGATAAAATGTGTAGAGCGTGAATCATAGAATATGGAAAATCTAAAAACAAAGCAAAATATAAAGTAAATTTTAAGAAAGGACAAAATAAAATTTGTCGCCGAACTTTTGCCCCACCCTGTATTTTTATTATCCATTGAACATTAGTAAAATAAATTAAATCCTATATATAAATCCAAAAAATTAATTTATATTTATTAAATTGAAAAAAATATAAATGAACAAAATTACAAATAAATGCTGGCTTTTCGGAGAAATTGAACGAGCATCAAACATAAACATTTTTAACGATTAGAGAAATAAAAAGAATGAATTCAATCTAAAGAAATGAAAAAATATTTTACAAATAAATGATAAAATGTTGACAATAAATAAATAAATCGCTCGGAACAATACTCAAATAAAAATTTTCAAAAGTAGCTAACCCTAAAACCGGAAATAACTAAAAAAACTCTTTTTTTGGTTTCTCGTAGTGAAATCTGCCTCATAAAAAATTCATTAGCTGAAAAATCAGATTAGAACCTATAGGTAAAAATGAATTTAGAGCTTTTGGTGTTCATTGCAAAAGTGCTAAAAAAGAAATGCCTATTTTAAATTATGATATAATTTATGAAAATGCATAAATTATTAAAGTCAGACAAGAGGATTTGCAGAAAACATAATAGGCTTGTTCTTGTTTGACATTATTAAATTTATCAATAAATAAACTCGCTTCTTACCGGCAGACTTTTTCTTTTATAACATTGTTGATATTTAAAATAAGTATTACTAAATGTAACAAAAAATTAAATTAAAATAAAAAGAATTATTTTAACTAGCGGAATCTAGAATAAATTAAAGAATAATAATAAATTAAAAAATTATTGTAACAAAAAATAAGTATTATTAACAAAAAATGTATGAGAGATGTTAATGGACCGCCGGAAGAAAAAAAATAAGTATTATTAACAAACTTTTGCCCATATAAGGCAATAATTCTGTAATAATGTGAAGGATTATTATTTTTGAAGGATTTAATTTTATTTATTAATTTTAATTTTGAATTATTACTGGTCCATGTGTATAATTTGCAGACCAAATTATTGTTGCAGACCGAATAATCTTATACATAGTGATTTAATTTTAATTTATTTAATTATAATTTTCAATTTCTCAAACTTGGGTATTTAAACAAGTTTAAGTTAAATTTTTATTCAGTTAAAAGTAATCCAAAATATTATTTAAAAAAGATAAAAATATAACAAATTCGAATGACCTCATCAGAGACTTTATCTATGTCAATTTCAATAGTTTTACAGATATTCACCGTAAATTTAGTTAAATTTTATGACTTATTGATTTAAATTAAATATTATTAATCATTATATTATCTTTGTTACAATACAAACAATTTCATCAAGTTTAAGCCATTTAAATAAATGATATAAAGGCCTTCATATAATTTTGTTGACAAATTTCAATGATTCTTTAAAGGTTTGAACCTCCTTTTACATAGGTTTTATTTTATATATTAATTATAATCACTAATTATTACGGCGCTGAGGTTTATCTTGTCGATTCATAATGAAATTGATTTAGTTTTTTAGTTAGTATAAAAATTATTTAGTTAGTATATAAATTTTTATTATTCATTTTCTTAATTGGTGGGCCTGGAAGGAGGGAGAAGATATTCAAGCTCCGCAATAAATTTATGGTTTGTTAAACCTCTCGGCATTTATTTTCTTTTAACCCAAAATTATTTGTTCATTTTTTCGCTAGATAGTGACATTATTATATATTATAATAATTTGTTCCATTCACATCGCTAAAATTCTAGATTTTCTGTCTAATTTTTATTTATCAAATTGTCTAATTTGTATGAAATTTAAGATGGGTTTTAAACACAAATTTATGTCACTTTTAATTACCCTTTTCATTTAACAACAAATATATTTGGAAACAAAAAGCAATATTTAAAGATTATATTATAAATTCCAATGTTTTATGTATTTAACTTAAATATATATTTAAGCATTCATACACCGTCTTTATTGTTATAGACCAAATAAATCCGCAAAAAATTCAAACTTCTTTAATATTGCTCAGATCAAAAAAATTATAAGTAATTGGATTATTCATTTAAAAGAGTAAAAAAAGTTTAAATATAATAATACAAAAAATTATAATTAATTGGATTATTCATTTAAAAGAGTAAAAAAGTTTAAATAATTTTGATATGTTTATATATTTAATGTAAATTTATAATTTAACTTACTGTATATATTTTTCATATAATTATAATCTTCCATATAATTTATTATTATTTGAAGAAATCATTAATGTGCTGATTGAGTGTTAATCTATTTATTATTATTAACATTACAAACTATTTTTCATATTTGTTTTAGTTTTAATTAAGAATAGTAATATTTATCTTTGTATAATAACGACAACATTAATATAACAAAGAAAGTGAAAATAATAAATTTAATTTATCAATGGAATTCATTTTGTGGTGAATTCATTTTTTTATTTATATAACAATATTTATCATTTTTTCATTTTGCAAAATTAAACCATATTTTAATAAAAATTTGCATACTATTATTTTTAATCTAAATATTTACATGTATATTTGAGATTAATTTTTACAAATCTAATTAATATCTATCCATTTAAAAATAACCCAGGTATTTAAAATATATAAAACATTTCATAAAAATATAAAATTTTAAAAATACAATAGATAAAATATCGGGAAGTTGGATGATATATTTGGCGATAAATTTACAAATGAATATCTAAGTGTTTAGTTTTGTTAGCAAAAATATTTTTTGAGTTTAAATGCAGAAAATCTTGTAACAATTCTAGAATATTTTAAATTTAGCCCAGCAATCACGCAAACACTTCAAATTTATATAAAGCTCAATCAGAAGTAAAGGGACTATAAAATTTGGGACCAATGGATCCTGGAAGAGTGAAACAATTAGTTGAATTGCACGTTAATTCGTCCAGATCTTCGAAAAGGATATCATTTATGTATTATTAATATTTTTATGTATTATTAATAAACAAACAAACCAACTCGCACAATTAGTTAATCTTTAGAAAAGAATTCTAAATAGAAATCTTATTTTGGTCTTATAGTAAAATGAGAAATATGTTGAAAAATTTCCAAAAATGTCAAAAATATAGATAGATAGTTTTTGACAAAAATAAAAGGAAAATAAAAAAAATATCAGGTAAAAAGAAATGCATGCTAATGAAAAAAATAGATAATTATATAATAGATAATATAAAAAATATTATATTTTAGAAGATCATAAATTAAATTATTTATTATTCAAAATAGCTGTTAACTCATTTAAACTTCGTTATTTAATAATATTAAATAAATACTATGTATAATCTGCATTTAATATTGGCAATAATTAAAAAAAGGTTAGTGTTATGTGAAAAGTTTTTAATTTAAAATAAATTTTTATTTCAAAAATTTTTGCAATAGATGCACAGATACTACATTTACTATAATTTTTCAAATTAAAAAGCATAAAATCTTAGTTGTATAAAATTAATAATTAGCACATAATGATTTAATAAATGATCGGATGATTTGTCAATTTTTTAAAATAGATTTGCTTTAATTAAAGGGTTGCAATAAAAGGCAGATGGTGGTAAACAAGGCCAAGATTTCCACGAAAAAAACTGCGCCAATAGACTCGCATGTAGATTTTGGAATCAAATAAAAGTAAAAATAGTAATTTTTATAGTAAAATTTCTTAAAAATTCAGGAAAATATAAAGCGCTACTTTCCGTGGAATGTTCGCGATATGCCCGAAGGCGAATTAGATAACGAATTTAATACCAACCCGCGTATTGAGGTTCAATTTTTAAAAAATTGATCAAATTTAATCAAATTTAATTATAAAGAAAATTTAATATCATTGTAATTTATTTAACTTCAAAATATTATATTCTTAAAATAATTTAGTAACTGAAAAACAACAAACTAAATAGTGTTAATTTATATTTAATTTTATAAAAGTTTGCAATTTAATTGCAACTGTTTGAAGTAACTAGATAGGCGAAAAATAAAAAGAAAGATAAATGATTATTATAATAAATAATTAAAAAAACAGATTATAATTTATATAAATTGAATGTACACAATATATTATTAATACAGCAAAAAAGTATAATTTAATTTGTAAAAATACGAACTCAATTTATAAATTTATTTATACATTTATAAATTTATATTTAAGTATGAATTTATAAATGAATTTTAGAAATTTAATAATAACATAATTTGATTAATCTAAAAAAAAGAAAAATCTAAATTTGTACAAAATTTTTGGTCTATTGACTGAAGTTAAACATAAAACACAAATATAGAAGTATGCAATGTTATAAAGAGAATTCATATAATGCCGAAGCCCAAAAAGGGAACAGTATAAAAAAGGGAACAGTATAGTTGCCCAAAAAGGGAACAGTATAGTTGCCATTCTAATCTTTATTTGGAAATAAAGAAACTAAATATATTATTATAATACATAGAATAAATAACTAATTCAAAAATGGAATATGCGAGCGCGAAGATTGCACTCCAAAATTATTTATTAAAAAATTAATTTTTTTGATATAGTTTCATATGATAGAATTTCTATTAAACTATAAAACCATAATTAATTTTTGAATATTTTCATTGAAAATTTTGCTAGATCTAAAGAAGCTAAAATTACATATCAACTCGTAAATGTTATACGTTATTCTAATAATAATGATAATTTATTTTTATGAATATTTTATGATGTTAAAATATAAATAATTATTTTTGAAAAATATTTATAAAATTATTTCTATTCCTATATAATTTTTTCCAATTAATCTGGGTAAATGAATATCAACTCGTAAAAATATATATTATAATATTAATTGAAAAATAAAAATATCTTGAAGTTTATTAACATATGGATTATAGAATATTGCGTGATAGAATTGAAAAGTGTACTACGATGAGGCAACATTGGATTTTAAATGTTGGAGGTCTCGGCCGTAAGAAAATCTCTATTTTATTTTTAATTCAAAAAAAAACAAATTTACACTAATACATAAAATTATTTAAAAATGTTCAACCAACAAAATCTAACTACTTTTCCTTATAAGACATGTAATGAAGTATTTTGCATCGTTCTAATCACTGAACATTGCTCTTTACATAATAATATACTAATTTACTTAAAATTATAAACATCTTTACAATCAAAAAATTTTTATCAAAATATAATTAAATACATATAATACATATAATACATACAATACATATAAAAACTAAGACAATTTAAAGATTAACAGAATTAAATAATTATTAAATAATACAGGGCTCCGATCGACAGAATGGCACTCAAAAGTATCAAAATCTTGTAAAAAAAGTACATAGGGAGAAAATTTCCAAATAAAAAGTACATTTAAAATTAAATCAGAAAATATTTATTCGTGCTCAAATCTTTTATATTTCTCTCCTAAATTAATTTTTTCTAATAATTTTTTGTTTCCACTTAGCATTTTGTGCATTTCATTGCATGACATGTCAAAATTCGCTGTCACAAGAAGTAAAGCCCTGACAGTCTTAACCTCAAGCGAATTTCTTTCTTTAGTCCATTGAATACTTGCCATTGAGAAGACGCGCTCTATAAATGCATTTGAAACTGGGATCTTTAAAAAATAAATTTAATAAATGAAATATTATAAGAAATTCGACCGAAATAGCTGCACTGACGATCCGGTACAAGTTTTTGTATTTTTTTGTAGCTCCAGGAACATCAAAAATCATTCTCCATTTTTGCTCTGTTGTCTTGAGATAAAAATCCTCTTCATTAATGCCATTCAGAGCTTTATTTAATTGCGAAACTTCATCAAAAAGTTCATCATTTTCTGAATTCTCCGGGCAAATTTGCTCTGCCAGTAGGACAACTTCCGAATAAATCAATTCCCTTGTTGAAAAATGAATTTAATTTTACGTTCTCTTACTAAATTCTTACTTATTTTCCAAATTAATAATTGAAATCCCTTTTGGCAACAATTGAAGTTGGAACCAACGTTCAATATAATTGAGGACAATTTTGTAGAAATTCTAAGTAATATGATTTTATTAATGCGAATTTTATTCTTACACAAAATTCTGTTTCCTGTTCAGGCGTTGCTCGTCGAAGCGTGAAATAGCCACCAAAAAAGGGATTTCCTGAATTCCCATCTCCATTAAGCCTCGCTTCAATTTTTGCTTTGAATCCCTCCATGACTTCAATTAGGTCAGGTAGTAGCATATTCTCTCTCTATATGGAATTGCATTTATAATAAAATAAAATTAACCTGTAATGTTAGAATTGCATCATTAAATATTTTTAGAACATTTTGCAAAAAATAACATATTGGCTTTGAATTTTCGGACTGAAAAAAATCACGAAGTAGACGAGGTTTAGTAGGGTTTTCAAAAAGTTGAAATAGAGGTTGAAATTTGATCCTATTGGAATCAAATTTTTTCTTTTTGCTTTGAGTTTTGTAAAAATATTGTTTCCGCCCCTACCCTCTTGAAGCTGTTCAGGTACACCAAAATTAGTTGGAGCATTATCTGCGCAGAAGCTAATCAAATTTTTGAAATCTAGATCATGTTTTGTCATAACAGTGCAAATCCAGTCGTATAACTGAGAAGCTGTTTCGCCTGGTAGTGCGGTCAAATCAAGCATCTTCGTCTGTAGTCCAGATTTACCATTGAAATATCGAATTACAATAGGCACAAGTTTTTTCGCACCATGGTTACTCGCATCAATACACACCGAAAAGGGTTGATTTCCGAGTTCGTTCTTTAAATTTTCCATAACCAACGGGCTAAGGACGCCTAAAACAATAAATAATACTGGAATGTCTATTAATTAAACCTTTAATAATCGCTGCTGTTTTATCTTGAGCGCAACCGTACTTTTTTGCCACATCTGAACCAGGAAATAGCACTTTAAAAAGAGATGAAGCACAGTCAGTCGAAGCAAATGATTGATGGTGCTTCGCAACATGATATGCCCAGGTTCCTACAATTTAAGATTAGTTACTAGTTTTAATAAAATGTTTACCTTCTGCTGCTGCAACTTGCATATCTATTGTACCCAGAACTGACTTATTCCTTACAAAACTTTTCATTGTCTCGTTCTTCATTTTTTCCTCTTCAATTTCCTTATGTTTCTTTTTGTCTTGATGCTGCGTAAGGGCAGAAACTCCCATTGACTCAATGTTATAATCTTTCTGACAAAATAAGCAGAAAAAATAGCCATCACCTTTTCTGCTTTTTTTTACGAAATTATATTGCTTCTCCCAATCGGGATTGAATGAATTTCTACGTTATAAGCTCATCTGAAATAGATAACAAATAAAAATTATTGTATAAATAATAATAAAAGAAAAATATTTAACGAAGTAACTGTTCAATATTAGAGAAAAAACAAATATTTACACTTTGCCAAGAATATTTTTAAAATTTTTATTTAACATTCATTTTTAATCCAAAATGTTGATAAAAAAGTACATACTTTCAAAAAAGTACAAATTCAATTTCGGAAGTACGAAGGTCGATAAAAAAGTACAATACTTTTAAAAAAGTACAAATCGGAGCCCTGAAATAATATAAATAATATTTAAATTTTTAAAATATTACGAAAAATTTGGATATTTTTGAGCAATACATTATTAATATTAAAAACATTAGACATATTTTAATTGACAAGTCTGTGAAATTTTTAAATAAGTAAAGAAAAATAAATGTCGACGATTTTGTTTGTTGTTGAATAATGTTGACAATTATTCAGTAATACATATTATAGAAATTTATATATTACATTTTATATAATTTATTATGTAATTCAGCATTATAATTGTAGTATTTACATATTACATGCAAGTAGAATAAATAAAATCGAAAAAATTTTAAAGGAAGGAAATAATATCTACCAAAATTACCCAAACATTTGAGTAAAAATAGAAAAAAAGCGTAATTTTAATGCGATATACTGTAGAAAATGTTAAAAAATTGAAAAATTAAAGGGGAAAATAGTAATTATCATGTTTGTGAAATAAATAGTTTTATATATTTTAAGTTAATTATATTAAATAAATTAATAAACTGTAGTATACTGCTCCTTATGAAAAGGCATCTGTGAGTTTTTTTTAATTTTATTATTGTAAAATAAGGAATACATATATCTATTAAGTGTAGAATTAATAAATAAATCGGAATTGCTGGAAGAGAGTATCGATATTTATAGAAATAAAAATGGCCAAATATTCCATCCTACTTCTAAACTATTGTTTGTAGCCCTTAAATTTCCATTTTTCTCAAATAATTTTCCAGCCTGTGAATTATTGGTCTCTTTCATTTTAGTACATAAAGAGATTGGAACATTTATATTTTCTGTTTCTATTTCTTCATATTGGGATCCGAAAACACCTAATCTCCTAGAAATTTTACTTTTAATGCATTTGCAAAAAGTGGCGGGTGTTTTATATTCCAAGGTATTAGCTCTGTATACATACAAATTTAATGGTACAGGCGATTCAGATGGCTGCCAAGACGGACGAATAGGGTCTTCCGGGAACTTCCATAATGAAGTAGGAGAATTATTTAGACAAATCATAGGGCTTTGAGCAGTAGCACCACAGAACACAGATAAAAGAGCAATAAGCATAAATAAAATCGGGCTTACAGCTTTAATACCCGGGCTTGATACATAAAGAGATTGGAACATCCAAGGTATTAGAATTGAATATTTGTATTGAATATACAAATATTCAATTCTATATAAAAAATAAATATACAAATATTATTTTTTAGTGCGGGGAATGTCGCTATCCAGCGATTATTATATTTTAATAATTATTATTTATTATTTATAAAACTAATCATATATTAATTATAAACTAATTAATCGAATAAATAAAGATTGTATAAATTTTAGATTTATTAAGTTTAAAACAAAATTTTTAAAATTTTAAACTGTCACTCAAAACAGAGAAAATGCATAACAACATTTAAAACAGAAAAAATAATACGAACTACACGCAACTACATAGATGGAGAACAGATCCCAGCTGTTTTAACCACAAGAGGAATAACAAACAATAAAATAATTTATTCGAATATAAAATATGTATTATGAGAATGAAATAATATAATAATAATAATAATAATAAGAATTTACATTATAATTTAAGGCCAATGTGCTAAAATAGCAAGGCCAAAATTAATTTAATAAACATTAATTCTTTTAAATCGGAAATACCCGACTTTTGTGAGATGTTATTTAAAACAGCAGTCAGAATAATAAGAAAAAATAACATTTTTATTATATTATGTTATGCTAAAGGATGATTTTTTAATCCGTGAATGAAAATTAAATTAATATTGGAACTAAAGGAATTGAGATGCATCTAACTAACAATTATAAATAATCAAAGTTAGATTTATATTATCACGAAAAATAAAATGTTAGTGTTTAATATTTTATTACAGTAGTATTTTGTCAATATACATATTTTTTATAACAAAATTGAACAAATTTCCAACAATAATTTAAAAAGTCAAGAATTTATAATTAGAAGATTATTTAATTATGTAATTAAATAAAATTATACATATTATTTTTAAATGTAAAAAAATTATTTTTAATGTAAAAATAATAAAATTAAAATATTAACTTAAATTTAATTTATTCTTTGGAATTTTGATTGCGAATATTTCATAATTATTTGTCTAACAAACTAATTTTTAATCAGATTTAATGGTTAGGTTTCTTATTTTATCATTGTAATTTGTGAATTATACTATTCTTAACAATGTAATATGCAAATTATATATTCCCTACTGGTTCACATAATAATTTACTATAAATATGATGTTTCAAGAAGTAAAATTTATTTTTTATAATTTTATATGGAATTTTGCCTTTTTTAACGTGTCGATCTAATTTTTTTTTCATTTTACAGACCTATTTGATTAAAGTATATGTACAAATAAATTTTGATAAAAGTTTTCAATATGAAATTTAAACAATCAATTTAAAATTAAATGACTGGGTATTTTTTGTCGCAATATTTTAACCATTTTTTTGATTAATATATACTATAAAAATAAAGCCGTACTAAATATTCGGATGCGTGATTTATATTAAAAATAATTTTTTAGAAATATAAATTTTTAACGATTAAAAAAATTATTTAAAAACTTTTTAAATTTTTTCCGAAAAATTTGTTTTATTTTTTTCTCAAACAATATTTCATTAAATATTACATTTCTTAGTTGTGAAAGACAAAATTAATTATTTTGCGTAAATTCTAATTCATCTAAAAAATATTATTAATGGCTGTAGTGTAGTGTACCGGTGGTAAAAGTTCGGGACATGACATATGTCATTCGATTCGTCTCGTCGAGCTGAGTCGAACGGAACCACTCACTAATTTAGGAAATGATTCTGGACCGAGTTATAGGTCCCGAAAAATCGAAAAACCAAAGGGGGGACCAAGCACTTTTTTGGGGTGAAAAATTCGAATATGCAAATAATACCTCATTCGAAAGAGCTCGTCGAGCTGAGTCGAATGACACCAAAATCAACGAAATCCGACTTGATTGGACAAAGTTATGATCGTTTGTTTTAGCTCCTTACCTATGGCATCTGTGGAGATTTTTGCTGCTACGGAGGCCCCAAATATGTCCAGAGCAAGGGATTTAGGAATAGGTTTATGTTACGAGCCCAGACCCATCGCCCTAGACTCCCCGCGAGGCGCGTGCCGCAAAACCCCGCGCGAAGCGCGGGGTTTTGCACAAGCGCCTCGCCGACGCTCCATAGGTTTAGGTTTTTTGTTTTTTGTATTATAACTTTGTCTAATTTTGTTCAATCACGGTGATTCTGGTGTCATTCGACTCAGCTCGTCAAGCTCTTCTGAATGAGGTATTATTTGTATAAAAAAATTTTTATTCCAAAAATCGCCCCTTTGGATCTTCGATTTTTAGGGGTCCATATCTCGGTCCAATCAAGTCGGATTTCGTTGATTTTGGTGTCATTCGACTCAGCTCGACGAGCTCTTTCGAATGATTTATTATTTGCATATTCGAATTTTTCACCCCAAAATCGAGCTTACTCCCCCCTATGGTTTTTCAATTTTTCGGGACCTATAACTCGGTCCAGAATCATTTCCTAAAATAGGGAGTGATACCATTCGACTCAGCTCGTCGAGACGAATCGAATGACATATGTCACATCCCGAACTTTTACCACCGGTACACTACCTAAATTTAAAAATGATTAAACAATTGTCTTTCGTTGGAAAATAATTTTTTATAAACATTTTTTAATTAAATTTATGCTCTTTATCATGAAGCAAATATAGGCAATCTTTAAAGACTATAAAAGTTTCTAGTGCTGGTTTATTACATTGAAGAAAAATTTATAGGGAAAATCTTCCGATTAAAAGAAATATTATTTAATATAAAATTATTTAATATTTTTTAATATTATTTTATATTTTTCACACTATACATCCTTATTGTATGACAATTTTACATTCTGAAAAATTAAATTATTCTATTCTTTCTTCCGTCCAATATGCTGTGAAAGATAGCTTTTTTTAATTCTTAAAAAATCAGTACTTAAAACTTATTTTCTAATAAAAATCACCATTTCTGCTTTTCTTCTTTAATACTCATTCGACGATACGATAGGTGAACACATCTCTTGCAGTAGAAAAAGCCTGCTCACTAGCAATACTTGTAGCTGGTGGCGTGAGAAATCTCTTTGCAAACTTTCAATTTTAATTTTAAAATTTTTTCTTAATTTCTCTACCTAAGCCTACAGAGGAAACTTGGTCATTTATGTATTTTTCTCTTTATTGCATTAGAGTGCTTCTTTATTATAGATATGTATCTAATATTTCAGTAATAAAATGTATTTATTTATTATTACAAATCTATTTTACATATCTATTTTGTGTTAACTAAATGGCACCTTAGATAATTTCTGAAGCTAGAATTTCGTTTAAACTTGAATATTAAATGCTTTACTATATATATTGATAAATATATAAATTTATATTCTAAAAAATGCTTTTGCTTTTTCTATTACTAGTTAGTAATACTTTATTTCGTTTTACATTTATATTCACTATTAATGTATCATTTTACTAAGTCATTAATTTCTGTTTATTAAATCTTTTCTATTTTATTTATAGGGTGATTAGTAATTAATATAAATATTATGTAAATTTTCCATTTATTTTAATTCCAATTGTATTTAAAAAATCATAGAATTTAATATTATGAAAAAACTGAAATAAATAATCAAAAAAACTAGCGTTGTATTGATATTTTTATGAATCTCCCTTTGTTCATTAATTTATATTGTTAATTAAAATTTTTATGTTTTACGAATAATCGCTGAGATACAATAGACCAGATTAAATTATTTAGTGTCAGTTGGATTTTTTACTATAAATATAATTTTATGATTATTAGTTTCAATTAACCGGCTGAGCCCTCATATGTTGCAGACCTAATAATTTTTAAGGGATTTAATTTTAATTCATTTAATTTTAATTTTGAATTTCTCAAACTTGATTTTTAACAAGTTTAAGTTAAATTTTTATTCAGTTAAAAGAAATCCAAAATTTTATTTAAAAACGACCAAAATACAAAAAATTCGGATGACCCCCTCAGAGACTTTATCTATGTCCATTTCAATAGTATTACAGATATTCTCTGTTAATTGATTATTTGTCATTTTATTTTTTATTATAAGATCATTTTGTTTCTTGACGTATTTTTCAAATAAGATGTCATCATCGATTTTGTCTGCAGTTGCCCATGCTGTTTTGGAATTTTTATCGACATAAACCTTTTGTAGTCTAAGCACCTCGCTAATATTGTGTTTTTTCCCACCCATGTTTTTATAATTATGTTCATTTTATAATCATATTATAATCATGCTTAAATAGATTAATTCTTTTACTCAAAATCTTGAGCATTGTTTTTCAGAATTAGAGTAATATTCAATCATAATTTACTAAAATTCAAGTCAATATTAATTACAATAGTTTGATTAATATTTAATGAGATATAATAAAAGCAAAATTGTCTCAATTTTGTTATATTAGTTTAATTATCTAACATTTAATTATCTAACAAAAGCAAATGTCTCAAATTTATATTAGTTTAATGTTTTTTCTTTGTAATATGTAGATGATTAACAATTTCAGTTTTTTTATATTTTCTACAGTATTTTATTTATATTTTTCAAATATCAATCATTCGTAAAAGTCTATGCTAATATACTTTACGTTTGCGATGTGTAGAGAATTAAAATAAATTAGTGATATGTATATTGTTATTTTTGAACATTTTATTAAATAATAATTAGTTTCCTTGAAGGTCCAGCAGTATCTTCTGTCATTCAGAAATTTAAGCTAGAAAAGTTATGTATTTATTTTTAAATCGTATTAAACAACATATGGATTTTTAAAATTTATTAATTTGAATTTAATTTTATAATAATAATTTTTTATTTAATTTATTGTGAATAAGGTGTTGTATTGATTACTTTGGCACGATAATCATATTTACTTTTAATTATAGTTCAAATTTAAGCGTACAATAGTAAAAATCTGTAAACATTTTATTGAATTTATAAGGCAATGTATTTAAATATCTTAACTTTGTTTTAAAAAGGAAGCTATTTTGACTTTGAATCAAAGAATTATTTTTAATTTTGTCTTAAAGTTAAAATTAATTTTAATACTTATTTTGATTAATATTAATCAGTAGAAAATTTTGTAGTTGTTATGATAATTTTGTAATACACTAAATTAAATAAAAACAAATTTACTTATAAGTATTTGAAGAATATATATTTTTTGATTACTTTCATAGAAATCTAGGCAAGCGCATTTGCAAGTGCTTTAACCAGGTTACGAGATAATTCAACAATAGTGGCGGTTGGTGAAAGTGGTTAATAGAAAAAATAAATATTTTAAATTTTGGGACACGAGCTGGACATTTACCAAACTGAGGCTGCCAAAGTCGAAACATCTACCTTATTTATTCTATTGATTTCTATTGAAGTTGATGCTATGCACATACTAAAATAAATTTAAATATCTAAATTAAATTCATACATATTACTATTTTTTGATTTCAATTCGATTTTATAATTTTATGATATATCTTTTACATTTATTTATTTGATTAGTTTTTGAGTATATCACACAAGTATTCACGTTGTCTTGAGTTAATCTTTTGAATTAGTTTCATGAGATTGGCTAATAAGTACAAAAGTACCAAAAGCTTCAATTGATTAAGAACGAAAATACGTTCTATCAGAAAAGAATATGACCTGATGAAAATTGCTTTTATCAAAGAATAAGACCAGATGACAATTGCTTATATTAATAAACATATAATACAATTGTTTACTCTTATTTTAGTCGTAAACAGCATACCGCAAAAAAAATATGTTAAAATATTCTATAAATTGAACAAGCTTTAACAAACTATCAAACTTTAACAAATATTAACAAAAAAGACGAGTTTTGTAAGTCCGAGAACAACTTAAAGTCCGAGAACAGTTGGACATATTGGGAGACATAGTAAGTCAAGATAAGGATAGAAACTAGATTCAAAGCAAGGAGGGATAAATTATACCCGAAAAAAGTGCTTGGTCCCCCCTATGGTTTTTCGATTTTCGAGGGCTTATTCATATTTCTTTATTTTCTAATTTTAAAGAAATAAAAAAAAAAATATTCATATTTCTTTATTTCTAAATTTTAAAGAAAATAAAGAAATATGAATAAGCGGTTTTATCTGCCCAAATGTTATTCTAAATTTTAAAGAAAATAAAGAAATATGAATAAGCGGTTTTATCCGCCCAAATGTTATTCTAAATTTTAAAGAAAATAAAGAAATATGAATAAGCGGTTTTATCTGCCCAAATGTTATTCTAAATTTTAAAGAAAATAAAGAAATATGAATAAGCGGTTTTATCCGCCCAAATGTTATTCTAAATTTTAAAGAAAATAAAGAAATATGAATAAGCGGTTTTATCTGCCCAAATGTTATTCTAAATTTTAAAGAAAATAAAGAAATATGAATAAGCGGTTTTATCCGCCCAAATGTTATTCTAAATTTTAAAGAAAATAAAGAAATATGAATAAGCGGTTTTATCTGCCCAAATGTTATTCTAAATTTTAAAGAAAATAAAGAAATATGAATAAGCGGTTTTATCCGCCCAAATGTTATTCTAAATTTTAAAGAAAATAAAGAAATATGAATAAGCGGTTTTATCCGCCCAAATGTTATTCTAAATTTTAAAGAAAATAAAGAAATATGAATAAGCGGTTTTATCCGCCCAAATGTTATTCTAAATTTTAAAGAAAATAAAGAAATATGAATAAGCGGTTTTATCCGCCCAAATGTTATTCTAAATTTTAAAGAAAATAAAGAAATATGAATAAGCGGTTTTATCTGCCCAAATGTTATTCTAAATTTTAAAGAAAATAAAGAAATATGAATAAGCGGTTTTATCTGCCCAAATGTTATTCTAAATTTTAAAGAAAATAAAGAAATATGAATAAGCGGTTTTATCCGCCCAAATGTTATTCTAAATTTTAAAGAAAATAAAGAAATATGAATAAGCGGTTTTATCTGCCCAAATGTTATTCTAAATTTTAAAGAAAATAAAGAAATATGAATAAGCGGTTTTATCCGCCCAAATGTTATTCTAAATTTTAAAGAAAATAAAGAAATATGAATAAGCGGTTTTATCCGCCCAAATGTTATTCTAAATTTTAAAGAAAATAAAGAAATATGAATAAGCGGTTTTATCTGCCCAAATGTTATTCTAAATTTTAAAGAAAATAAAGAAATATGAATAAGCGGTTTTATCCGCCCAAATGTTATTCTAAATTTTAAAGAAAATAAAGAAATATGAATAAGCGGTTTTATCTGCCCAAATGTTATTCTAAATTTTAAAGAAAATAAAGAAATATGAATAAGCGGTTGTATCTGCCCAAATGTTATTCTAAATTTTAAAGAAAATAAAGAAATATGAATAAGCGGTTTTATCCGCCCAAATGTTATTCTAAATTTTAAAGAAAATAAAGAAATATGAATAAGCGGTTTTATCCGCTTAAATGTTATTCTAAATTTTAAAGAAAATAAAGAAATATGAATAAGCGGTTTTATCTGCCCAAATGTTATTCTAAATTTTAAAGCAAATAAAGAAATATGAATAAGCGGTTTTATCCGCCCAAATGTTATTCTAAATTTTAAAGAAAATAAAGAAATATGAATAAGCGGTTTTATCTGCCCAAATGTTATTCTAAATTTTAAAGAAAATAAAGAAATATGAATAAGCGGTTTTATCCGCCCAAATGTTATTCTAAATTTTAAAGAAAATAAAGAAATATGAATAAGCGGTTTTATCCGCCCAAATGTTATTCTAAATTTTAAAGAAAATAAAGAAATATGAATAAGCGGTTTTATCCGCCCAAATGTTATTCTAAATTTTAAAGAAAATAAAGAAATATGAATAAGCGGTTTTATCCGCCCAAATATTATTCTAAATTTTAAATCAAATAAAGAAATATGAATGAGCGGTTTTATCCGCACAAATGTTATTCTAAATTTTAAAGAAAATAAAGAAATATGAATAAGCGGTTTTATCTGCCCAAATATTATTCTAAATTTTAAAGAAAATAAAGAAAGATTAAAATTATTTAAACATAGATGAACTTATAAAACTAAATTGAAAATATAGTGGCTGTATACTGGCGTATACTGAGTTATATTTTTACTGATATGAATTATCCAATTATTTAATACAGCTAAGCTAATTTTTTTATGTTTTAATAGAATTATAATGTAATTGATATTGTTTATAATTATACGCCAAGATGCTCAGGCTGAAAAAATTTATCATGGACAATGATCCTATTTTTTGCAAAATAAATATTTCATTTTCAATTTAAATGGAAATCTAATTTAATAAGCAGGGAATTAATAAAAATATCAAATAATTTTTAGAAGAAAGCGTATTTACTAATTGTTTGAATATAAAAATTACTTAAATTAAGATAAAATAAATGTTTGTAAAATACAGCTTTTAAAATTAATATTCTTTTAATTTCAGAATTCTTATTGATTATCTTCCGTGGACTTGTCGTTATTTTTTAGTCGTCTATGTAATTAATCTATATTATAAATTTTTATTAAAAATCAATTGGCATACCTAAAATTTATAAATAAATATTAATTTTCCAATTTTAATATAACTTGAAATAAATTTTCTAAAAAATTTATTTCAAATTTATTTTTTTATTCAAAATTAATTTCTTTTTAAAATAAATAAAAAAAATAAATTTTCCAATTTCAAATTTTTACAATTTCAGTCTACTTTTTCATTATTATGAACAGGTTACATTTTATAAAAATTTGTAAAAATGCAATTAAAAATTTGCAAATAATGTAAATTTAGAAAATAAATGCATGTGACTAGAAAATTTAGGAGACTTGACTAAAAAAAATTGACTAGAATAAAAGATTGGCTTTGACTAATTACCGCGGAGCTGGCTCTTTGGGACCCCAACGTTATTAAAGAAAGTGAAGAAGAAGAAGAAAAAAAATAAATATGAAAAAATAAGGAAAAGAAAATTTTTTTAATATAATATTTAATAAAATTACCAAGTAATTTAAGATTTATAATAATTTTTTAATTAAGTTTTATACTCACAATAATTTTTTAAATTAGCTTCAGCCATTTAATAAGGCCTACTTTTCATTTATAATAAAATAATTTATTGATTTATTTTCATTCATAATAAAATAATTTATTACCGTAGATATCACCGAAAGTATATTCAAACGCCGGAAGAATAAAAATTGATTTAATTAAAAATTTATTTAACGATGCTATATAATTTATTATTATTATTATTATTATATTTTATCATTATTATATTTTTAAATTTATATTAATTATTTACGAAATTTGAAATAATGAAAATGAATGAGTAAAATTTCTATTTTTAATCATTCATATTTTGAGGTGTGAAAGCGACCATTCAATCTATGCAATCTGAGTTGTGACTCCTTTTAATGTCTTCTCTTGAATAAATGTTCAGTGATACCGATTCTTAAATTATAGATCCTTAAAATATCTGATTCATTTTTAATACAAAAATAAATAAATATAAATAATTTGTTTCCAAACTAATTTTGCTTACCACTACGCATCAAATTCCTAATATGTATTATGACGGTTTTTTCATTCAGGTTTAACTAAATATTTTTTAATCTAAATATAAAAAATTATTAAAAGTAATTAAAAGCTTAATAAAAAAAATTATGCATAATAATGATTTAAATAATAATTAAATAAATATTTTGTTGCTTTTAATTTAATTTCAAAAATAAAAAATAAAAAAATTATAAATAAATTAAAATATAAAAAATTTAGAAAAATAACATATTAGCTAAGTAAAGGAATACTATTTCTCATAAACTAATAAATCCAAGTTTTTGAATGGGTATTTTGACATCCAACTTTTTATACAATCTTAAAGAAAGACTTCTTAAACAATTATAAAAAAATTTTAAATATTTAAATTTAGAATTTAAAATTTTATATCATTATATTCGTTAAATAAATTCTTTAAAGGTATTTTCTTTAAACGTATTAAATGAACAAATAGTGATTAAATAAATAATGAGATCGAATAATACGTATAAAATTTAAATATTTAAAATGAAATAAATGATTATTATCAACAAATGTCCTAAGTCTGTAATAAATATATGAACTTTATTTACAAAAATGATTTATTTAAATAAAAATGATATAAAAAATAAAATATTTACAAAAATGATATTGATTGTTAGAATAAAATAAGAATTTTACATAATCTATCTATATGTATCGAAATAAATTGCTAAGTATGTATGTAATTTTTTTACAACCGGAAAGAATATCAGGTGAAAAATGAGTCAACTTTTAATAATGATTTAGATTTAATATTAAATAAACACAACAATGAATTAATTAATGCCATATAGTTTTTGAATAGATTTGACCAAATTTGACCAATATAATATAAATAAAACGATAAAAAAATCGCCGCGAGCGAAGCGAGCACGACCGCAGCGAAGCTAAAGCGACCCCAATATTATATAATATTTATTATTAAGTATTAAATATATTACCGTATTGAGGTAAAGCCTAAACTTTTTTGCTTTCTTGTTGGGCTCAAATAATTTAGGCTTTTAAATTGTCGTACTCGTCGTTGTTTTTAAGATGAATGTCCATATATTTCCGTTTGAGTATTTTATGAGTATTCGTCCTAACTTTTTTAAACAATAGAATTTTAAAAAATTAGGCGGTTTTGTAAACGCTCCTTCTCAACAAATAAGATAACTCTTTCATACCATTTCACATAAATAATGATTAATAGCTTATTGTAGACATTGAACGATCTGTGGAATGGTGTCTTTTCCTTGATCGCATTTCCTTCTTGCTCTCTTGTTGCTAATGTTATTAATTTAATTTAAAATAATAAAGAAAAATTTTATTTTTGGGAGATAGAAAAATGTATTTGTGGGGGGGGGGGCAAATTGTTTATATGACGTCTGTATATCATTACAATCTTAAAATAAAAATTTTAAATTTATAAAAAAATATTTAAAAAATTATAAATTTTAAAAATTTTTTATAGAAAAATTTTTATATTTTTTGAAAAAATTTTTTAGGATGAAAATATAAATAAAAATAATTTGGTTGAGGATGAAAATGAAAATAATATGGAATTTTTTTGGCTGAAAAACAAATTGTAAAATTTTTCATTAAAAAATTTTTTTGTATTATTTTTTAAAGTTTGAAAAGTAGTAAATTTAAGGCGGCAAATGAACAGAAGAATTTTGATTTGCAACTTCAGTTTTTTTAATCAAGCAAATTAACCCGAAAATTTCATATTCTATAATATTATAAAATATATCTTAAAATTTTAGACGTACATACAAAGCAAAAAAAAAAGATAAATATAATTATAAATTATTTTTATGTAAAAAATAATAATTATTTTACAAAAAAATAAAATAATCAATAAAAGCGTAAGAACAACAGAACATAACTTAAAATAAAAAAGCTGAAAGTTTTAAAGTTGAAAGTATTTGCAGAACTAACAACAAATCAAATTTGAAATAGTAAATATTAAAATAAAATTCAAGAATAAGGAGATAATTTTGATATAAATTAAGAAAATAGAACATGATTTAAAATACAAGGAATATAAATATTCTTAATTTAAATATTCGGAGGCATATGTTATATTCTATTAAATGTAATTTATACATTGCATATTCATATTGACATATACACTTAATGCCTCCCATCTGGAAACTGTAAAGTCTTTCTAGGAGGTATACCCATTACATATATAGTCTATAAACTATTATTATGATTAGGTAATAGAAATTTTCAATGAAAAAACAGTAAGCACTAAAAAATAAATATTCATAAACGCAACTACTAGCTATAATTTAAGTTTAAAGCTTAAAAACTAAACTAAAAACGAAATAATTTGATATTAAACGATTTGATGGAAAGAGTTGTCTTCAAAAATGTCTACAAAATGATCTACATAAATGATTGAAACTTTAAATGTTAAGAGGAAAACTAGAAAAATTATTACCTCTAAATCAGAAAAAATGTATGAAAAATGTATGAAATGTGATATGTGACAAAAAACTGATGAATTGATTAGAATGCACACACCTAATTTATTCGCAAATTCCTTGGAATAAAAGATTGCATAGTTAAAATAAACGTATTCAAATATTTTTGATTTTTAATGTTGGCTTTTTATAATAAATAATTATTTAAAAATGATTTACGAACGCAAATTTGGCTGTTTAAATAGAGACAAATTAATTAGATATACTAAAATCAAAAAACAATAACGAGTTAAAGGGGTTGCCTTTCAGAACTCATAACACCATTGCAAAGAACCGTATTAAATCTTTTTATATCAATAGAAAATACATATATAAAAAAGAGTGATTGTGTTCAAAGGCACAAGTTTTCGAGTAGGAAACAGAAATAAGAAGTTTAAAATAAAACTTTAAAATTATTTTTTCTTTAAACTCTAGAATATCATAGTTTACATAATGTTACCGACATTTGATTCAGATAATTTTATTTATTATATACAAAAATCATTGATTGAAACAACTAAAAATGTTATCATCATATTTTATTTTAATTTTATCAAATTTATATCAGATAATAATTAAATATTAGACCTAAAATAATGTTAACTTTAAAATTTTGGCTAAATGATAAAAATATTTTTACTTCAATTATAGAAAAAATTTCATATTAATATTCATCGAATTCAATTAATGAATAAATGTAAATAGTTTTATCAAATCAATCAAAATCATATAACCCTAATAAAAATTAATTATAAAAATCTGTCAAAACTGGAATGTTTATATTATTACAATTTTAATTTTATGGTAATCGGAATAACAGTTTAATCTACATTCAATTTTGGCAAATTTTTTTGGCTGAAGAACAAATTATAAAATTTTTTAATTTTTGAAAAAAAATTTTTTTAATAAAAATTTTAAATAAAAATATTTTGGTTAAGGATGAAAATGAAAATAATATGGATGAGGAAGAAATTTTAGATAAAAATTTGGCTTTAGAACAAATTGTAAAATTTTTATACATATTAAAAAATTTTTTTATTATTTAAAAATGTTTTAAATATTTTTTAAAGCTTGAAGAAGAAGAAAATTTAAATAATAATTTGGTTGAGGATGAAGATGAAAATAATATGGTTGATGAGGAAGAAATTTTAAATGAAAATAATATGATTGTAAAAATTTTTAAAATTTTCATTTTTTTAAAATTTTATTAATATTTTTTAAAGTCTGATGTAGTGGATGGTATTTTAAATGATGTTAATCAGGCTGAAAAACAAATTGTAAAAATTTTTATTAAAAAATTTTTTTATTTTTTAAATTCTGTTGAAGAAAATGACCTAATAAATGAAAATATGGTTGATGTATTTTTTAAAATTTTTTTTATTTTTTGAAAAAAATTATTTTGTTTAAAGTTGGAAGAAGAAAATGAATTCAATCAAATAATTTTGGTTGTGAACAAATTGTAAAACCTTTTTACTTTTTAAAAATTTTATTATTATTTTTTAAAGTCTGATGTAGTGGAGGGGATTTTAAATAATGTTAACTTGGCTGAAGAACAAATTGTAAAAATTTTTTATTTTTTTGAAAAAATTTTTTAGGATGAAAATATAAATAAAAATAATTTGGTTGAGGATGAAAATGAAAATAATATGGAATTTTTTTGGCTGAAAAACAAATTGTAAAATTTTTCATTAAAAAATTTTTTTGTATTATTTTTTAAAGTTTGAAAAGTAGTAAATTTAAGGCGGCAAATGAACAGAAGAATTTTGATTTGCAACTTCAGTTTTTTTAATCAAGCAAATTAACCCGAAAATTTCATATTCTATAATATTATAAAATATATCTTAAAATTTTAGACGTACATACAAAGCAAAAAAAAAGATAAATATAATTATAAATTATTTTTATGTAAAAAATAATAATTATTTTACAAAAAAATAAAATAATCAATAAAAGCGTAAGAACAACAGAACATAACTTAAAATAAAAAAGCTGAAAGTTTTAAAGTTGAAAGTATTTGCAGAACTAACAACAAATCAAATTTGAAATAGTAAATATTAAAATAAAATTCAAGAATAAGGAGATAATTTTGATATAAATTAAGAAAATAGAACATGATTTAAAATACAAGGAATATAAATATTCTTAATTTAAATATTCGGAGGCATATGTTATATTCTATTAAATGTAATTTATACATTGCATATTCATATTGACATATACACTTAATGCCTCCCATCTGGAAACTGTAAAGTCTTTCTAGGAGGTATACCCATTACATATATAGTCTATAAACTATTATTATGATTAGGTAATAGAAATTTTCAATGAAAAAACAGTAAGCACTAAAAAATAAATATTCATAAACGCAACTACTAGCTATAATTTAAGTTTAAAGCTTAAAAACTAAACTAAAAACGAAATAATTTGATATTAAACGATTTGATGGAAAGAGTTGTCTTCAAAAATGTCTACAAAATGATCTACATAAATGATTGAAACTTTAAATGTTAAGAGGAAAACTAGAAAAATTATTACCTCTAAATCAGAAAAAATGTATGAAAAATGTATGAAATGTGATATGTGACAAAAAACTGATGAATTGATTAGAATGCACACACCTAATTTATTCGCAAATTCCTTGGAATAAAAGATTGCATAGTTAAAATAAACGTATTCAAATATTTTTGATTTTTAATGTTGGCTTTTTATAATAAATAATTATTTAAAAATGATTTACGAACGCAAATTTGGCTGTTTAAATAGAGACAAATTAATTAGATATACTAAAATCAAAAAACAATAACGAGTTAAAGGGGTTGCCTTTCAGAACTCATAACACCATTGCAAAGAACCGTATTAAATCTTTTTATATCAATAGAAAATACATATATAAAAAAGAGTGATTGTGTTCAAAGGCACAAGTTTTCGAGTAGGAAACAGAAATAAGAAGTTTAAAATAAAACTTTAAAATTATTTTTTCTTTAAACTCTAGAATATCATAGTTTACATAATGTTACCGACATTTGATTCAGATAATTTTATTTATTATATACAAAAATCATTGATTGAAACAACTAAAAATGTTATCATCATATTTTATTTTAATTTTATCAAATTTATATCAGATAATAATTAAATATTAGACCTAAAATAATGTTAACTTTAAAATTTTGGCTAAATGATAAAAATATTTTTACTTCAATTATAGAAAAAATTTCATATTAATATTCATCGAATTCAATTAATGAATAAATGTAAATAGTTTTATCAAATCAATCAAAATCATATAACCCTAATAAAAATTAATTATAAAAATCTGTCAAAACTGGAATGTTTATATTATTACAATTTTAATTTTATGGTAATCGGAATAACAGTTTAATCTACATTCAATTTTGGCAAATTTTTTTGGCTGAAGAACAAATTATAAAATTTTTTAATTTTTGAAAAAAAATTTTTTTAATAAAAATTTTAAATAAAAATATTTTGGTTAAGGATGAAAATGAAAATAATATGGATGAGGAAGAAATTTTAGATAAAAATTTGGCTTTAGAACAAATTGTAAAATTTTTATACATATTAAAAAATTTTTTTATTATTTAAAAATTTTTTAAATATTTTTTAAAGCTTGAAGAAGAAGAAAATTTAAATAATAATTTGGTTGAGGATGAAGATGAAAATAATATGGTTGATGAGGAAGAAATTTTAAATGAAAATAATATGATTGTAAAAATTTTTAAAATTTTCATTTTTTTAAAATTTTATTAATATTTTTTAAAGTCTGATGTAGTGGATGGTATTTTAAATGATGTTAATCAGGCTGAAAAACAAATTGTAAAAATTTTTATTAAAAAATTTTTTTATTTTTTAAATTCTGTTGAAGAAAATGACCTAATAAATGAAAATATGGTTGATGTATTTTTTAAAATTTTTTTTATTTTTTGAAAAAAATTATTTTGTTTAAAGTTGGAAGAAGAAAATGAATTCAATCAAATAATTTTGGTTGTGAACAAATTGTAAAACCTTTTTACTTTTTAAAAATTTTATTATTATTTTTAAAGTCTGATGTAGTGGAGGGGATTTTAAATAATGTTAACTTGGCTGAAGAACAAATTGTAAAAATTTTTTATTTTTTTGAAAAAATTTTTTAGGATGAAAATATAAATAAAAATAATTTGGTTGAGGATGAAAATGAAAATAATATGGAATTTTTTTGGCTGAAAAACAAATTGTAAAATTTTTCATTAAAAAATTTTTTTGTATTATTTTTTAAAGTTTGAAAAGTAGTAAATTTAAGGCGGCAAATGAACAGAAGAATTTTGATTTGCAACTTCAGTTTTTTTAATCAAGCAAATTAACCCGAAAATTTCATATTCTATAATATTATAAAATATATCTTAAAATTTTAGACGTACATACAAAGCAAAAAAAAAGATAAATATAATTATAAATTATTTTTATGTAAAAAATAATAATTATTTTACAAAAAAATAAAATAATCAATAAAAGCGTAAGAACAACAGAACATAACTTAAAATAAAAAAGCTGAAAGTTTTAAAGTTGAAAGTATTTGCAGAACTAACAACAAATCAAATTTGAAATAGTAAATATTAAAATAAAATTCAAGAATAAGGAGATAATTTTGATATAAATTAAGAAAATAGAACATGATTTAAAATACAAGGAATATAAATATTCTTAATTTAAATATTCGGAGGCATATGTTATATTCTATTAAATGTAATTTATACATTGCATATTCATATTGACATATACACTTAATGCCTCCCATCTGGAAACTGTAAAGTCTTTCTAGGAGGTATACCCATTACATATATAGTCTATAAACTATTATTATGATTAGGTAATAGAAATTTTCAATGAAAAAACAGTAAGCACTAAAAAATAAATATTCATAAACGCAACTACTAGCTATAATTTAAGTTTAAAGCTTAAAAACTAAACTAAAAACGAAATAATTTGATATTAAACGATTTGATGGAAAGAGTTGTCTTCAAAAATGTCTACAAAATGATCTACATAAATGATTGAAACTTTAAATGTTAAGAGGAAAACTAGAAAAATTATTACCTCTAAATCAGAAAAAATGTATGAAAAATGTATGAAATGTGATATGTGACAAAAAACTGATGAATTGATTAGAATGCACACACCTAATTTATTCGCAAATTCCTTGGAATAAAAGATTGCATAGTTAAAATAAACGTATTCAAATATTTTTGATTTTTAATGTTGGCTTTTTATAATAAATAATTATTTAAAAATGATTTACGAACGCAAATTTGGCTGTTTAAATAGAGACAAATTAATTAGATATACTAAAATCAAAAAACAATAACGAGTTAAAGGGGTTGCCTTTCAGAACTCATAACACCATTGCAAAGAACCGTATTAAATCTTTTTATATCAATAGAAAATACATATATAAAAAAGAGTGATTGTGTTCAAAGGCACAAGTTTTCGAGTAGGAAACAGAAATAAGAAGTTTAAAATAAAACTTTAAAATTATTTTTTCTTTAAACTCTAGAATATCATAGTTTACATAATGTTACCGACATTTGATTCAGATAATTTTATTTATTATATACAAAAATCATTGATTGAAACAACTAAAAATGTTATCATCATATTTTATTTTAATTTTATCAAATTTATATCAGATAATAATTAAATATTAGACCTAAAATAATGTTAACTTTAAAATTTTGGCTAAATGATAAAAATATTTTTACTTCAATTATAGAAAAAATTTCATATTAATATTCATCGAATTCAATTAATGAATAAATGTAAATAGTTTTATCAAATCAATCAAAATCATATAACCCTAATAAAAATTAATTATAAAAATCTGTCAAAACTGGAATGTTTATATTATTACAATTTTAATTTTATGGTAATCGGAATAACAGTTTAATCTACATTCAATTTTGGCAAATTTTTTTGGCTGAAGAACAAATTATAAAATTTTTTAATTTTTGAAAAAAAATTTTTTTAATAAAAATTTTAAATAAAAATATTTTGGTTAAGGATGAAAATGAAAATAATATGGATGAGGAAGAAATTTTAGATAAAAATTTGGCTTTAGAACAAATTGTAAAATTTTTTTGTAAATTGCCTTATATAATGTGATTATTAACATAATATAGTTAACATATTATTTTAAAAATATAGCAAATTTTATGAACAAAATTTACTATAACCAAATTTTAAAATTATATACACAATTTTACAACATGCAATATTTTATTTATAATTATAAATTTATACATAGTAAAATATTTCAATTAATGTTAGTTTTTATAAATTTATATTATAACAGAAGCTATTAGAAATAAATACTAATACTAAAAATCTAATTTGATTCTATGTTGCTATATATGTAGTTGATAATTTGGAATAGACAGTTTTAGAACAGCATCATCTACCTGTTTCTTCTGAGAATTGTTAGACAATATTATTTAAATAGAATAAATACAAATTACAAGAATACTCTAAATTTATGAATAATAAGACATCTACATCAGAAAATATAAATAGTATCTCGATAAAACTTAAAGATATTCTACTTAATGTGATTCGATTTAAAGTAATTAAGTGATCAAATGATACTGAGCGAAAGGATTCTTCATAGAAAACAGGACATATATTGAAAACAAAAAATCAAGTACATACATAAGCGCAAATTAATTTTAAAATATTTTTTATTTTTATTAATTAATAAATATATTATAATTAATAAATAAGCATACTTATTTAAATACATTTTTAGAAATTCGTTGGAAGTCTGGGAATAAAACAATTATAATTACATTAAAAATAGGTTAAATTAATATAAACTAAATAATAAATTGTAAATAAAAACTAATGAATTATTAATAATTAGAAGTAATTTAATTATTTATATTTTTATTGAAATTAATCTAAAAATTTATTTAGAATATTTATTTAGACAAATATTCAAATCAAAAAATATCTAAATTTTGAATAATATAAACATGTCTCGGACTATGGAAGATGTATGACAGTTATATATATTTATATGACAAAATAATTTTTTAACAAAACCTAAAAACATCACAAATAAAAAATTATTGAAATTAAATAATTTTTCTAATTAAATTTTTTAGTAATAATTTATATGAATAGATTATGTATTGAAATTAAATACAGCTTGTTACAGATTCATACTTTATATTTATAAGTAGTTTTTAAGAGAAATTTAAATGTTTAAATAAGTAATCTTATTAAAATTTTAATTATTTTATTTAATTTAACTAGTTTTAAAATTAATTAACAACTAGATCTAGATCAAAATTCATTAAGGATACTAGAATTCATTAAAAATACTTTAAAATATTTAATATATTAATAAATTTGAAATATATAACTATTTAAATAAAATCAGTGTCTATAATATTAGACTAGTCACATTCAACTCCTATAAAGAATAAAATTGAAAAATTTAATAATGAACGTTTTCTAAAACTATTGAACAATATTAAAAAGGATATTGAGAAAGAGGATATTGTACAGAAAATCAGCATAATTGTGGTAAAAAATAACAAGCAAAGGATTATTTGTTCATACGACCTTTTGTATAGAAAGATTTAAAAATCGCAATTCTTTAAAGAAGAAAATAGTAGAGTTGGTCACGGTACGGTATTACCGCGGTATTTTTCGGTAATACCGCGGTATTTTTACCGAAATACCGATACCGCACAGTTTTTAAAAAATCGGTATTTTTTCGGTATCGGTATTTTACCGAAATACCGATACCGATACCGCCTCAATCAAAATACCGCGGTATTTTTCGGTATTTCGGTATTTTCCAGGTAGAGATTTTATGTTCAATATATAATTTAAATATGGCGTTATGTTTTTATTTCTATGGCGTTATGGTTATGTTTATATTTTTTAAATTAAATATGGCGTTATGTTTATATCAAACATCCGTTTGATTTTTTCAAAACATTTCCAAACATTTTCGTTTGAATTTTACACATTTCGTTTTATCAATCATTTCGTTTAATTTTACTAAATATTATTCTTTGTTTTGTAATTATTTATATTCTATTTATGGCTGATATTTGAATATTAAGAGATTAATGGTGAAACTGAACAGGATGATGAAGTTCCTCCAACAAAAAAGATAAAAATGGATTTTTTTTCATCGCGGGCTAAAAAATATGCTCTACGCAGGACTCCAACTCCAACGCAAGCAGGTTCAAAAATATCAAATATTGAAATGGAGCTGAACATTTACAAGAATAATGATCTGGAGGTAAGTCTCCTGTTCTTTTAAAAAATACAGAAAATATTTTCACCTTGAAGGCTTTGGATTCTGACCCGCTAAATTATTGGAAGACAAACGAGAAACTTTATCCTCTTTTGGTTCCTGTTGTTCAACGTTATCTTTCTGCGCAAGCAACGTCAGTAGAAAGTGAAAGAATTTTTTCCGTAGCAAGAGACGTTTTTGACTACAGGCGATCACTTTTGAGTCCAGTAAATGCAGAAAGTTAATTTTTCTGAACCAAACACTTCCATTGATTCATTACAAATACTAGATTCACTATTTATTCACTATTTATAAATTTATTTTACAATTATTGTATTAAATTCGCGCACCAGGTAAATTTTCAAAAAAATACCGAAATACCGCGGTAATACCGACAATTTTTCGTCGGTATTTTTCGGTATCGGTATTTTACCGAAAATACCGATACCGATACCGAAAAATCGCGTTTGACCAACACTAGAAAATAGTATTATATAACAAAATAAAGTAAGTCCAGAAGATTAAGAATAATGAATGTAAACAGGAATGAAGGGGAAGAATAATCATTTTTTAAACCAACAATTTTTTTTAAATTTATTTTTCGAGGAAAAATATTTATAATAATTTTTAACCAATAATCTTTTTCTTTAAATATTAAAAAATCTTTTAATTAAAATAATTTTTTAAACTAACAAGTTTTTTCTAATAATTAAAAATATTTTTATTTATTAAAAAGAATTTTTTAATATCTACAAATAATTTTTAAATTATTATAATAATCTTTTTAAGTAAAAAATCTTTTCATTTGTTTTAACAATCTTTTTTATGTACAAGAATAATTAATATTACAAGAAAAAATCAAAAAATAATGGAAATGATATTAAAGCATTTGAATTTTAGCTTTATTGCGTTTATATAAAAAATTCTATTGCGCTCATCAATATGTTAACGCTCTTAAAAGCACATTCCAAACTTTTCCCAAAAAAACTTTTTCCAATGAATGAAATACATTACATTAAATCCGTGGTAGAACAAAAATTCCTCTTTAAACCTTAATTTATCACAAATCATTTTATCGTCTGTAATTTAATTTTATTTCTTTTTTTATTTTAAAATTTTAATATTAATAATAATTTTTAAAAATAATTGTAAATGCGTCGTCGTCGAATAATAACTTCCCAGAGTTTGCCGATCAATTAATTAATTTATTTCAATAATTTTTTATTCGCTGAAATATAAAGTTAAATATTTAAATTCTCTTAAAATTGAAAGTTTATTTTTTGCTATCAATTCTATATTAATATTCTTTATCTATTATGCCCGTGATAGGGGTATTTTAAAGCAATTTATATTATGTCAAAAATTAAATTTATTTTTTTTTGATAAAATTCATTTTTTGGACAAAATATTCTGTGTTTTCTTTAAGTACCTTTAATTCTTTTTATGAACATTGAATAAAAATTACAAATGAAAATTATTAAGACAATTTAATTAAATCTTTTTCCCTGAAATATTTATTTAAATAATTAAATTTACAATTGGAATATAAAAAAATTTTCAAATTATACAATTTTATTTACTTTTAAGAAATTTTTAAAAATAATTAATAATTAGGACAAAATTTAAATATAATTGTAAAGCATTAATAAGATTACTACAAATTTTGCCAAAAAACATTATAAATTATAATTTTAGAAATTCTTAAATTAATAATTTTTTAATAAGCCAATGTTTTTTAAATAAATATTAGTTATAGATTTAATAAGGATTACTTTATATTTTTAAGATTAAATAATTTAAAATTGTCGAATTTTGCAAATCATTTAACCTAGGTAATCCTTAAGATCATTGGCCCCTAAAAAAATTAGGAAAAAAGTGCTATTTTGATAATTTTGAGGTCTGCCAGTAGGTAATCGAGTGTGCTGAGTCCGAATCTGAGCTTAGAATTGGTTTATTTCGAACCCCGGACCCAAATTCGACAAAGTCGAATTCGGGGTAAAAATTCAAAATTTCAAATTTTTTGTTTAATCGGACTCGTCTCTTTGAACTGAGTCGAATGGTATCAAAATTATTACGTTTCGACAACTTTAGACGAAGTTATGGTGTCTGATTTGTATACGGAAGTCTCAGCAAGCGTGTATTTAATTGATCATAACTTCGTCCAAAGTTATCGAAACATCATATTTTTGATACCATTCGACTCAGCTCGAATAGTCGTGTCAGATTAGCCCTAAAATTTTGATTTTGAAGTGTTTACCCCGAATTCGACTTGGTCGAATTCGGGTCCGGGGTTCGAAATAAACCAATTCTAAACTCAGATTCGGACTCAGCACACTCGATTACCTACTGGCAGACCTCAAAATTATCAAAACAGCACTTTTTTCCCAATTTTTTTAGGGACCAATGATCTTAAGGATTACCTTTAACCTACATATACAACTTCATTTTCTTCCTCTCTTATCTCTTGCGAATTACTCTGATGAAGTAAATTAATTTATAAAATTTGATATAGAAAATTATAGATATAAATTATAGAATGAATATGATCGATCTTTTGTCTCGGTTTCTGAAGAAATATGGTTAGCAAACTTAGATATTAACAGGAAGTTTCACAGCTTTATCTTTACTGATCAAGGTTAATGGTTATTGAAATTCATTTAACTTTTATTGTAGTATTTTTGGAATTTCATGGTGTCATCTCACATTTTTAATTAGGAGAAGTTGCATTTGGTTTTGCGGTCAGTTTCATTACCTAATATTTAATTTTAAACCCATTTTCCTTGAACGTAGGGTGCATTCATTAATAATGGAGTAACTGTACAGCGTCAATTTCATTATATATTTTGTTTCGGTATTCACCACTAGATAATAATTAAAGATTCGAATAAATTTTGTAAACAATGACTGTTAGTAGTAATATTATGTAATACATTTTGAATATTTTTAAATTATATTATTTAACATTTGATTTGTTCAATTTCAATTTTGATAGGAATTGTAAGAACAAGTTGCTTGAATATTTAAAATATCTATTTTGATCTGCTTATATTCTAAAAAGGTATTAACTTCAATTTTATTATTTTACAATTATAACAATTTTATTATATTCAAATATATAATAAACAATTAAAACTTTTTACAAATTTTTATTCTTTAACTTTCTAGATTTTTGGAAAAAGTTGTATCGAAAATTTTTAAATATTTCTTATATGGTTGATTTTAATTTGGCCATAATAAATGCAGAAAAATATCGTAGATACATTAAGTAATAATTAAAAAAGTTAAAGCATATTTTCTTATTTTATTATCTAATAATTTGATTAAATTATTATATATGTTGAAACTTGTCCACAAAATTTCATCCCGAAGTCCCGCGGACACCCCAGGCACCCTCCTTTGTAAGGGTGAAATTTAGGGAAAAAAACAAGAACAGAAAAGTATCCACCAAAAGTAATAAATAAATTGATCAGCTAATTTAGACAAAACAAATTTGTAGGGGGGGGGGTAAAATACATAAGTAAGATTTATTTTTCAATTTAACAATTTTTTTCGCTCTGTGTGGTCTGAGAAAAATACTATAATGATGAATCAACACCAATTTATTTTAAAAAATAAATTATATGTTGAGCAGTGCTTTAAATAATTATTTAGCTGAATTATCCAATAATATTTTCTAAAATAATGATTCACTTTTGTCAGTTGATATAAAAAATTTTTATAAACTATCATAACTTTATAAATGTATAAATATAAATGAGATCTAAGCAGATGAAGCAAATTAATTCTAAAACAAACAAAAATGTTACCCTGCTTCCTAAAGACCTGATATTAAGCATATCTCTTTCCCAGATGAATTTTAAATTCTATTCCTAATTTCAGAGAATTACAGCTTCAAAAAAGGCAACGAACGGTAAAATCGGTCGATTTATAAGTTGCGGTCACAATAAGTTTACATAAGTTTACAATATTTTAGAGAGAGTAATTAATCAAAAATATGTTCCTTACACTTACATGATCCGTAATTTTTCAGAGTAACTTTGATGTACCGCCAAGCTATAACTTGGTTCAAAATTATCGAATTCGGAGCGCCCTGATATGGTTAGATGGGTTACGGTCATCTGAATCGAACCAACCAGGACGTCCCTGATTCGATAATTTTAAACCAAGTTATAGCTTGGCGATACATTAGCCTGCTCCCAATTTTTCATTAATAAAATTTTTAAATAATTTTAGCAAATAAAAATTTTTTGATTACTTAATTAAAAAACTTAAAATGTACTCCAAAGTTGTTATTTTCATTTATTTAATTATCTGTTCGCATATTAGTGCAGCACCTATTAAAAAAACTAGGAAGGAAAGAGAGGTGGTTGCAGGAGCGATTATTGTTGGGGCAGTAATTGTAGGGGTGTTTACGACAGGAATTTTGGTATGCTACACAATGCAGGATGAAGATGGGGAGCGCTGTGGGTTTTGAAATTAATTTACATGGGGTAATAAAATTCCGGTTAAAAAAACCCCCTAATGGTCTTGGACCTCGCTTTAGTGACTCGAAATAACCGTATTCTAATCTGCCCCATGGGGCTCTATTTTTCAACTATCCTGGACTGTATTAAGGGGTGGGGCTCTAATTGAGGTAACTTAGATCCCGGTTGGAAGTCCGGTCATTTGGAGCTTTATCAGGGTGAATATTTTAAATACACATTTTTAACCTGAATGGTTATTGGATTGGGAAGCTGCTTGAGCGATACACCCAAGATGTGTGTACAATTTTTTCGATTTCAAGGGTGTCACACATAAGTTCCAACTGTGTTGGCTCTATTATAGGACGAATTCCAAAAAATCTTCATTTTGGCTCCCCTACAAAGGATAGATGAATTAAAGGATAGATGCGCTAAAGGATAGATACGGCCAAAAACTATCAAAGGATAGATGCATCAAAGGATAGATGCACTAAAGGATAGATACGGCCAAAAGCGATCAAAGGATAGACAGCTGAATAGGTCGTTTGAGTCTGGACAAAAATGTTTAATAATCTGAATCTTCGCTGGAAAAACTGTTTTTGTGCTGCTACGGAGGGTAGGCCGGGCATGGTCTTCGCTACACGATGGCCGTGCTTCGCTACGGTCGCCGCTCGCTTCGCTCGCGGCGACCGTAGCGAAGCGGCGGCCGTCGTTCCGCTCGACATGCCCGGCTTCATCCGCAGCGGCAAAAACTTTTTTCCGCGAATATACTAAAGTACAAATAAAATAAAAATCAGAACAGAAACATGAAATCAGAACAAAGATCTGAAAAAAACAAACAAAGATCAGGCACTCAACAGTTGGTACTCAACTGGACTCCAAACTTTATCTATGTTTTACCCAATTTTAGACGTGTCTATACTTTAATGGATTCTACCCCTATCTATCCTTTGGCGCATCTATCCTTTGATGCATCTATCCTTTAATCGTTTTTTGCCTTATCTATCCTTTAGCAGCTTTTGGCCGCGTCTATCCTTTGATCGATTTTAGCCGTATCTATCCTTTCATTCATCTATCCTTTGAGCGGGCACGTTCATTTTCTTACAGATAAAAAATTTGTAAATTTATTCTTCCCTATGAACATCAAAATCAGGGATAGAAATGAAACTTTAGTAATCCAAATGGATGACTTTAATAATGAATTTATTTTTAATAAATTCACTGAAATATGGGGAGAAAATGAAAAGGATATATGTTTTGAAGGTAGTTGATTTACAACTTTTTAATAAAAACACTCGGATTTCATCCTTAGATACACCCAAAGATTCTCTCAATTTAAAATTTTCTTTGTAAAATTTGGTTAATATCGGTATGAGGACAAATTTTTGGCCATATCCCTGATAGGGTTTCACCGGAACCGAAATTTTGCCAAAACCGGATCCAATTTGAGTTTCAGTTCCCGGAACCGGAATCAAAAAACACTGGAACTTTCCGGAAAAACACTACTCCCCATCCACCTCTTCAAAAACCACTAGACGATATCGAAAACCAAACGACTAGACGATACCCAATTTAACAAGCCCTCGTTAAAATATTCGATTTTCGCTCTAAAGAGGTATATAGCAGGGATCTAGCCGACATAATGCAATTCCCCATTTCGCGAAATCGGGATCCCGACAGAAAAACGTCGGGAATTCCCGATTTTTGAGAATCGGGCCGGCTAGATCCCTAGTATGTAATATCAGATCCGATTATCTACTCATTTGTGAATTATTTTTTTAGATGAGAAAGGTGAAAAAATACGGCATAGTCGTCTAGACAAACATGAAAATCTCTATTATTTTTTGTCTCCAATGACAAATATTACTGCTTATGGGTGTTAGCTTTGTAATGAAAAGAGAAAAAGAAAAAATTTTATATTTCTTAATACTATTTTCCTTTGTATTTATTTTTATATGAATGATTGAAAATTTTTAATTTTGATTTTTGCCTAAAAAATTCACCTCTCATAATACAGTATCTCTCATGTGGAGAACGAGTCGAGTCGTTATTCCGTTCAAAAACTAATATACCTAGAAATTTTTTTAGAAAAATTTGTTTGTTTTAAACTTCCTTAAATAAGGTCTCCTAAATCTAAATAAAATTGTAAACAAAACCTAAAAGTCGTAAACAAAATTTTAAAAAATGTGCAAGTAAAACAGGTGTCCACAAAGTCCTTTAAGCTTGTTTAACACACAAAGCATCCGTTTTTTCTTAATTTAATTTTTATTTTTATCATATTTTTGAACTTGGTTTAAAAAAGCTGTCATTTTTATCTCGATTTTATTCCTAAATTATAAAAGTTTTATTTTTAAACATCTCTCAATTTATTTGAATTTTTTATGGAAATAGCAAAGATTCTCAGTTACCGTATTATTACCCTTGGTAATTATTGAGTCAAACTCTCACTAGAGGTGGTAATTAATCAAGTGTGGGTATTTATTCGAATTTTGAAATTTCAACTTATGTACAATAAGGGGCATTTGGGAAAGGGGGAGTAAGGGCAAAGTATGAGGCACTTGAGAGAATAATAAATTGAAAGGATGTATGTAGGTAATAATAGGATAACAAATACCTAATTGAGTGCCTCACTCCCTTTGAATGCCCCCTTTAATAGTGCCTCTTTTGAAGGTGATTGAAAAATAGAATGCCCGTGCATACCTAGAGATAACATATTTATTAAAAGTATGTACCTTGTTTCTTAACTACCCCTAAACCCAACATTTTTTAGGTTTGGAATGTAAAAACTATATTCTGGGAAGGCTTTCATTGGATTGCCACAATGCTACAACCAGTGCTGGGTATTTGCCATTTGTTGGCTCCGGCTCCGGGCTCCGGGGTTTGAAAATCTTGGCTCCGGCTCCGGGGTTTCAAAATCTTGGCTCCGGCTCCGGGCTCCGGCCTTTTAAAATCTTGGCTCCGGCTCCAGCTCCGGCTCCGGAGCCGGCGATTTTCGGAGCCGCTCCATGTTGGCTCTGGCTCCGGGTGGAAAATCAATGAATTATTTTTCATTGGGGGATTTGGGTAGATAAAGGGGGATATTGAGTGATATAAGAAGATTAAGAGGGTTATCAATGGATTAAGAGGGATTTGGATGGATTATCTTGTGCATTAAGGGCGATATCGGGGAATTAAGCTGGATTAAGGGGATTTGGGTTGTCGGGGAGTTGGGCAAATAGGAGATGGTGGATTTATCCTCTCATTATCTCTTGCTTTTTGCGCCGCATACGAAAATTTTGAGAATTTTGGAAGATCCTTAAGCCAAAAATCTTCCTTTTTTCGCCGCAGGCGAAAATTTTGAGAATTTTGAAAATCCTTAGGCCAAAAATCTTCCTTTTTTGCGCCGCAGGCAAAAATTTTTAAAAATTTGGAAGATCCTTAAGCCAAAAATCTTCCTTTTTTACGCCGCAGGCGAAAATTTTGAAAAATTTGACTCACAGGAGACTAAAATTAAAAAATTAATCCAGCTTTATTTATTTAAAAAATGCCTTTTATAATATATTTTCCAAAGAAAAACATTTATTTAATCATTTTTTGTAATATTTTTCGAACCTATAACTGGATAAAACTCGGAACTAAGTCACTTCCATTCAACCACAACTACTTTACAAAGGAAAGGAAAGAAAATCTTTTTTACCCGTCTCAATTTTCTCTTTTTTTTCTTTTCTCGCCTACCATCTTTGCTTACTTCTTTTTCTCTAACCCATCTTTAGGGGTGTATGTATAGCCGGAGCCGTGGGAAATTGGAAAACCTTGGCTCCGGCTCCGGGCTCCGGGGTTTGAAATTCTTGGCTCCGGCTCCAGCTCCAGGTTTTCAAAATCTTAGCTCCGGCTCCGCCGAAGCCGGCTCCGGAGCCGGCTCCGGCGGCTCCGGAAATAATTTTTACTTTTTTAAAAATTATTTAAGGCATCTTTGAAAATAATGTGATGTTGCAAAAAAATGTGATGTTGCTAAAATTCCCCAACTGATTCACTAAATTCCCCCCTGATTTTGCAAGCATCTTTTTTGTATCTTTAATGTTTTGAAAGAAAATTTTTATAAAAATAATATAAAACAAAAATAAATTTTAAAAACAAAATAAAAATTCCATATTTTGTCCTTTGAAAAAATGCAAAAAATTTTACCTTAACGTTAAAGGGCATCAATATCCGGTATATAATAAAAAGATTTGTCTAATTCTGTAAAGGGTACAATATTTATTGATTTAATATTCATATTAATTTTGTAAAAATTAATAAATAAAAATGTGATTAGCCATGCAAATTCCATTCTTGTGAATTATTGTGAGTGATTTTTGTGAAGATTTGGTAAATTGTGAACGATTTTGCCGGCATCTTTTTTTATATATTTTGTGACACCTAAATGTCAACAATGAGAAATTCTTTTAAATCTCCGCCATAAAACTTATTTGTATGTAGCAAGGTAAAAAGATAAATTCCGTTAATCAAAAGTTTAATTCCAAATTATTTCTAAATGCTTAATCTCCAGCAAAATATACTTATTCTTGATGCTTCAGCATCATTATTCTTGTGATAATGCACATTTGGTAGTTACTTTCCTCATTAGTTTATTCCTCGAATAAACTAAAGAAAACAATCCGGTCAGGGAAAATTCGGAATGAAATGATTGAAAAAATATAGCTGAACAAAATGGCTGTTACTAAACATGCCAAAGTTCTCTGTCAATCTGTTAAAATTGTTAAATGATTGCCTATTTCATTGAATAACGGGTACAATATTCATTGATTTGATTTTCTTAATATTTTTTAAAAAATAATAAAAAAATGTGCTACACAAACATCAGTTTTGTGAATTCTTGTGAAATTTTGAATGGTGTAAACGCCTTTGCCCGCCTACTTTATTTAACGTATTTAAGGTTTTCTTCTTTCTGAACATTTTATCGTTTTGTATTTTTATAGGGCAACACAAAAAATTTTTATTATTTAATGCCCTCCATTTAATTTTTTACTATTTTCAAGTTTTTATTTCCCATTTTATTTGCAGAAAAATTTTTTATTTTTATTTAATTTTATATATTTAAATTTTTCATAAAATAAAAATAGGTTTGAGAGGAGAAATTCTGTTTCTGATAGACAGAAGCCAGGCTTACATAAGAACAATTTCCAAATGAAAAATAATTTTATATTTTTTCAATTACTTTTTTTGATGCCATATATTAATTTTTACCTGTAAAAATAGAATTTTAATTTTATCTCTTCATTTAAATTTAGAAATTAAAAAGTCTTTATTTAGAGAAATGCCTTCGATTGGCAATAAAATTATTATTGCTTTCATCCTTTTGGAAATTGTTTCTGTATTCAATGTTTTGTCCAATAGGACAAGGCCTATCCCTGAGATGCAGGTTTTCTTATGAAACTTGCGGATCAAAAGTATATAACACAATAAATCTTTAGAAAACTATTATTTTAAATTTAGAAATCTATGTATTTTAGAAATCTATTTATTTAATTCCTTTAACGGACGATCCTTTAATGGGCGACCGTTTAATACTTTTTGCCCGTGACGATCCTTTAATTGTTTTTAGACGTTACGATCCTTTGAACGTTTTTAGCCGTGGCGATCCTTTTAATTACGATCCTTTGTAGGGAACCGCCCTAAAGGATACCTTTCTTTATTACATGTCTTTCATATTTTTTTGATTGTAATTTGTAACTCAAAAGTCAAAAATATCAAACTAATAACCGTTATACAACTTAAACTATGTTATGTATTTAGAAGCTCGTACGGTAATTCAACTAGTACCTTTGTTCGAAGTACGAGTAAGGCAGACCTGTGCATGTATACGGATATCACACGGACACACATACATCTAATATCAAGGGCCTGCAGCAGATAGCTGTATATATCCGTACATATATCCGAATACGGATAACAAAATCAGTGTTCATGAAAGTCTGCCTACCAGTAAAAATATAAGGCCTGTAAGAATATAAGAGTACGAGCAATTTCAAAATTCTAAACACTTGTTATACAGAATTGTAAATTGCCTAGGCGTATGTTTTGTAATGTGTTATTTTAGTAATTCTTGCCTAAATTGACGAGCACAATAATAATGCTTACCTTAAATAGAAATACAATATATGTAGTCAAGGTTGATTGGGCTAGAATGACAAGCTCGTTCTTATTTTTATTTCATATACAGTTAAAATCTTTAAATTTTAGTCATTAAAAATGTCAAAATTATTCTTATTTTTTGCCTTTTTAATATTTATTCAACTTTTACCTTCAAGTTCAAGTGGTGGTGGACATGGCAGACGTGGTGGACATGGCAGATCAAGACGTGGTGGACATGGCAGATCTTCAATTTCAAGCGCTGCTGGATCTTCGAGTTCAGGAGGTGGTGCACTTGACATAGCTTCAAGTTCAAGCGCCGCTGGATCTTCAAATTCAGAAAATGTGAATGAACTCCAACGTATTCGTGAAGAACTGTTTCATGATTATAGCTCAACAACTTATGATGTATACGAAGAATATCTCAATTATGAACGCACTATGAAAGACTTTTCTCAACAAGACCATTTTCCTGAAAAGGTTAATTTTTTTGACGGTAGGATCCCTAATAGGTATTTGCAAAAAATTCTATAAGTGAAAGAATTTTGATTCTTGTTACAACTTTTGACATTACAAAGAACGCTTGATTAATAATTTTAAGGGCTTTATTTAATTATAGTATGTGAATCTTCTAGACGAATTCTTACAAAACGAAATAACAGTGAAAAACCAGCGAAAGTTAGCGATAGATCAAATGATTAATAATAAGACAGCAGCTGCAAGAATAATTTACTTTTGTAAAGCGTATCAACAAAGGCTTATTGATGAAATTAGAACTAATGTTATAGTAAGTTTAGTTTAGTTGAGTGGGTTAATCATTCTAAAACTCTAAGTATCGCGCTGGATTTGGTATTGGGCATTTTGTGGATACAGCTTTAATATTTTCGAACCTTAGTCACAGTTCAGATGTTTTAAATTTCGGATCTCGATGCAGTGATTTCGAAGCCGCTTTATGTTTACTCCGGCTTGGTTCTAGGAAGTAGAAATTTTTTGGAGAATAGAAAATGATATTTCCTAATATTTTTGAATTTTTAAACATTTAATCTCGTTACAGAATAAAATGCTGAAGATCGTATATAATGAAGCTATTACAAAAGGAGAAACAGAATGTCCAATATGTCAGCAAGAGTATAAAGAAGGTGAACAACTTGAAATAACGGAATGTGGACACTTTTACCATCAGGATTGTATAATGCGTTGGTTTACAATGGAGGGAGGTAGAAATCATGGCACATGTCCAACATGTCGTAGTGTACTGAAAATATCCGTGCATCCAGAGATTGCTGAGATAAATAAAAAATTAGAGAAAGTTGGACTCGGTTTTAAAACGAAAAAATTTCGCAGAAATGATTAGTTATAAATATTCAATTATTTATTTTTCATTTCAATATTTCTATCACAGATTTTCTTTACGTATAAGCCCAAAATTTCAAAAAATCCAAAAATATTAAAATTCCCCAAAAAATGAATTAAAAACTCCTAAAAATTAAAAGAATTAAAAACCAAAAAAAACAAACAAAATTTTGCCCAAAAATCATAAAAAGAAAAAATTCACAAAAAATTTTTAAAAAATCCAAAAATTTCCCAAAAACAATTTATTTAATTCTATCTATTTAAAATCTATTTTTCTTTCTTATTTTCATTCTATCGTAAATTTTAAATATTTAATCTTTTGTATAAAATATTTCGGGAATTGTTTTGTATAATATTTGAATTTTAATATTAAAAAAATTTTTTTTTGCAAATTCTTAAAAATGTGGTCAATCAATAATAGGTCAATCAATAATAGGAAGTAACATTTTATAAAACAGCCTTAACCTTGTATTATATTTTGATACATTAATGGTCCTATTTCAAATTTTAGTTTTATTAATATTAAGGAGTAACAACTTAGAAAATTTGATTAAATCATTGTTTACTTGATTATATGTAATTAGGGATGGGATTTATATGTATTTCCTTATTTTTTTCCTGGCCTAATTTAGTCGTGAAACGCACAAAAAACATAATTGTAGAATATGTTGTTAAGGCCGATAAGTAGTTATCAATTAGAGCCCGGCTCGATACGATATTTTTTCGATATTTTTCGATATTTGGGTTCGATATTTATCGAAAAATATCGACCGAGAAAATTTTGAGTTTTTCGATATTTTCGATATTTACCGAAAAATATCGATCGAAAGATTTTAAATATCGAGAATATCGACCGACCAAATAAAAATTATCGAAAAAATATCGAACGTCATTTTTGACTAAAATTTGAATTTTTGGCGTCAAAAAGGATGAATTTTAGCTTCCTGACCATCATAAATTCTAAAAATTTTCGCCTGCGGCGCTGAAAATGCAAGAATTTTGCAACTTGACCTTCCGAGATTCTCATAAGATTGTTAGAATATCCTTTCTTATCCCCTTAATCCATCATATTCCCTCGATATCCCTACAAAACACTGATATGAATTAAGAAAGATTTCGGTAGATAAGGGAGATTTCTGACGATTAAGAAGAATTTATTGGATATCCGAAGGTTTGTTGGGATATTTGAGATATCCAATGAGTATGACGGATATAGTGGATATCCGGGGTAATCAACTATTTGTAGAAATAATAGAGGATTAACTGGATAAATGGATCTCGAGCGATCAAGATGGATATTTGGGAGAGATGGATATCAAAACGCATATCAAATTCCAAGATTTTTTATCCCCCGATATCCCCCTTAATCCACAAATCCCTTGATATCCCTCCTGATCTCACAAATCCACAATATCCGTCTTACTACCTCTAAATCTCTTGTTACACACTCAGTCTTCCAATATCCCCCTTAATTCCTTAAAATCCATTATCCCTCGCTAGAATCCGCTTATATCTCACTTGATCCTTCAATATCAAATACAAGCCCTTGATATTCAATTTAATCCGTCCAATCCACCAATATCCCATTTAATCAATCTTAACCTCCTTAAACTACTTGGTCTATTCTGTTATTCATTGGTTACAAAAATTTTTTGAAAAATCGAAAAATATCGAGACTTTTATTTCGATATTTTTCGGTTTCGATATTTTTCGATATTTATCGAAAAATATCGACCGAGAAAATTTTGACTTTTTCGGTATTTTTCGATATTCGATATTTTTCGATATCTATCGAAAAATATCGACCGACCCCTCCAGCCGGGCTTTAGTATTATCATAATTTGGTTGTTTACTATTATTTTTTAATAAAAGATAAACAAAATCATTTTAAAAATATGAGATTTTAAAATGAGAAATTAATTATGAGGATATAAATTTAGCAAAAAATAGTAATTTTAATTCAAAAAAAGACAACATTCTTACAAAAAATTAAAGAAATTCAGCATACAAGAGTTTAACAAGTTATTTAATTAAGATAAAAGCAAAATCAATATAAAGCAGGAATAAATAAAATCAAAAAGTATGAAAAAATCTAGCATTTTAAACTTTTTAAATTTATGAACATGTCAAAAAATTTAGTGTAAATGTACTGGATTATGGAGGGTGTAAAATATATTTGGCCCATGCCACTTAATAATAACCACTGGGTCATGTCTATTGCCTTGATGGGAAAAAAGATTTTCATATTTGACTCCCTTTTTATTTCTATAGAGATAGCATTTTAGATAGCATTATATATCGATTTAAAATGATAAAAAGCAACATGATGTAAAATTGGAAATGGAAAGAAGAGAATTGGTATATAAAGTTTTTTAAAAGAAATTTTCTAAATAAAAATTATAATGATAAAGTAAGGATAAATAAGGATAAAAATGAAGATAAAAATTTAAGGATAAATTTAATATAAAATAAACAAAAAGTGGAGCATGCGAATCTATCTGAAAAGAATTTGGATTAACATTCATGTTTTATTGACATTTGTCTTATTCTATAGTAGGATATTTTCGTACAATAAATATATAAAAAATATTATTTATAAACAAAAACAAATTTTTATAATGCATAATACAATGAATCGCTACTTCTGTTTGGTCTCCAAGACCATTAAAAAATCTGTCTTATCATGATGTTGATAAATATATAGTTTGTCAAATGTAGTCTCGTTGTAAGTACAATGTTGTCTCGTTATGATGCCCATGCTACTTAAATATTTTTAATAAAAATTAAAACGTGAATAAGATTAAAGCAGTTTAAAACGACAATTTCAGCAAAAAAGTTTTAAATATGTAAATATTTTATTGTCTAGTGCAATTAAATTTAAATAAATTTTATTATGTTATAAAATAAAAATATTAGATACACAACTATTGAAATAATTTGAGTAAAAGAAATATTTTTAATAAAAATCGTTATTATTTTATTAAATGAAATTTTAATAAAAATATTTTTTAAATGGAAAAAAATATTTATATGCCTTAAAAAATATTTACATATATGACACTTATAAGAAAATAGCAGGTTTTAAAAATAAATTCTCCAAAAGTTAAAAATTCTGATATGTTTTATGTTGACTTTCAAATATTGAAGTCCTTAAAAAATAGTGTGCATTGAGAGTATATTAAGAGTATATTTATACATTGATAAATTAAAATCTTACAATCCTTCACTACCAAAGATTAAAGAACTATAAAAATTAATCAACAGTTATAAAAATTATGATAGCTAATTTTTAAACTTGTTTAAATCTTAAATTTTTCAAATATAAAAATTTATTGAATATGATGGAAAACTGATGTAAAAATCTCTGAAGTCTTCCTTAAAATATGAATTCACAAATCAAAATTAACGAAGTAAAATTTATAATTAACAAAGCATTTGTTTTGAATAGAAATTAATAAACAGAATTCAGATAGATAAATGAATAAACACTAATAAATAGTACAAAAGTAAAACAAACTAAATAAAGGGAAAAATTATCATATAAAGTCAAAAGCTAAGCATACATGATTAAATATTTACATAAAATATTTCGTTATTGAATAAGGTACGGTAATACCATAAACTTAAACATACATTTGATTAAATTAAAAATTAAATTTATAAAATACTTCAGGTGAATTTTTCGATCCAGGATACAACGCTAATGATTTTATGAAAGCTGTCGAGGATCGACATGTAAAAATAATTTAATGTGATTTAAGTGACATTTTTTAAATTAATCATTTGTAAAGTACATTTTTATGTTCATCTTATTTTTCTCTTTAAAATACCCTTTTTCATGTATCATCAACCTTTTTTACATTCTTGCTTTAATTTGACATTTCCATCCTCACCTATTTAAACAATACTAATCTTCCCCAAAAGCATCTTCTTCTATCATTGTAATTTAAATAAAATAAAAATAAATCTGTTTAACCCCCATTTCGGCTTTTAATTTTGTAAGTTTTAGTTTATAAGAATAAAATCAGTTAAGTAAATTGTCGAGTTCAGACAAAGTGGTGCCCCAGAAGTGAGAAAGAAGCTATAGATAAATGTAGTGGTGCCCCAGAAGTGAGAAGAAGTGGTGCCCCAGAAGTGAGAAAGAAGCTATAGATAAATGTAAAAATGCTATTAAAATATTTAAGGAAGCTAAAATGGATCTACACGAATTTAATGCCAATTCTCCTACTGTTAATAAATTATTTGGAGATAAAGAACAGAAAAATCCGAGTAAAATATTGGGACTAGAATGGGACATGAATAAAGACGCTTTAATGGTAAAACTCAATAAAATAGAAGATGAAAAATTTGGACAAAGAGAAAAGTATTAAAAGGGATAGCCAAAACTTTCGACCCCTTAGGATTAATTGCCCCAGTAAATTTTAAAAGGAAATTATTTGTTCAAGAATTATGGAAAAATCAAAACGGTTGGGACGATAAAATTGATGAAATAAATACAGAAAAATGGAAGGAAATAAAAAACGATTTTGGAAATTTTTGTGTCCGACGCCAATCAATTTTTAAACAAAAAGCAGTCGAACTACACGTGTTTGTGGATGCCTCTTCTAAAGGTTTTGCAAGTGTTGCCTATCTAAAGGGAGAGCAAGAAAAGGGGGAAATAAACACTTCCATAGTCTTTGCAAAAAGCCGTCTCGCCCCTTTAAAAAATCAAATGACTATTCCACGCTTAGAACTGATGGGAGCAGTGGCCGGTAAAAGATTGACAGAATTTATTAAAAAAGAAAGTGATATAGAAATTGTAAATTATTTTATTTGGTCAGACAGTAAGTGCATTTTAAGTTGGATTTTACTTTCAAATGAAGAAAAATTGCCACGTTTTGTAAAGAAAAGAATTTTAGACCTTAGGGAAATTAAGAATATTAACTGGAGATATGTCCCTACCGGTAAAAATCCCGCGGACCTAGCCACAAGAGGATGTAATTGTGAAGAATTAAAATGTAATAAAATGTGGTGGGAAGGCCCGGACTTTCTGAAGAAAAATAAAAAAGAATGGCCACCAATGGTTGAATTAGAACCAAAAGAAAAAGAAAATATTGAAGAAATAAAAATAGATATTTTGGTAGGTGAAGTAATTAATTTGGAAATAAGAAATGAATACCCAAAATTGGTAAATATTTTTAAAAAGGTCTGCATAGCACTGAAAAAATTTATAAAAAAGTTTAAAGTAAATACTGAATTTATGAAGGAATTAAAACATACAGAAACTAGTTTAGGAATTAAGAAATTAGCAGAATATTTAATAATACTACAATCACAACATAAAGACCCACCTACCGAAAAAGAAATAAAAGAATTAATGATGAAAAAAGAGAAATACGGGATTTGGACTTGTTTAGGACGATTAGAAAATTCAACAGCAAAAAATCCAATTTTCGTCTCTTATAATTCACCTCTTGCTAATTTAATGTCTTTTGAAGCTCATTTAAAAACATTTCATAGTGGAGTACGTCAAAGTCTTGTAGAATTACGAAATGACGTTTGGATTCCAGCGGGGAGGCGAAAAATGAGAGCAGTGATCGATAAATGTTTTGAATGTAAAAGATTAAAATTAAAGCCGTTTGAAATCCCGAATATGCCAAATTTGCCAGTGGAAAGAGTAAACAAATCAAAACCCTTCGAAAATTGCGGTGTTGATTATGCTGGACCATTTGAAGTGAAAAATAAAGAAGGGTTAATAAATAAATGTTGGATTGAGATTTTTACGTGTATGTCCACCCGGTTCACACACTAGATAGTTCAAGACTTAAGCGCAAAATCCTGTATTATGGTATTTAGGAGGTTTATAGCTGAATATGGACTGCCAAAAAGAATTATTAGTGACAATGGTACACAGTACCAATTAACATCAAAAGTCGTTTTAGAAATACAGAAAAAATTAGAAACGAAAAATATGAATTGGATTTTTATCCCCTCACTCAGTCATTGGTTTGGCGGTTTTTATGAGTGTATGGTTAAAATAATGAAAAAATGCCTTAAATCATCAATTGGTAGAAAATTATTATTTTTTGAAGAATTGCGAACAATTTTAATAGAGGTAAAGCAAATAATGAATACGAGACCGCTCACTTATGTGTATGAAGATTTTGAAAATTCTCATGAAAATTTAAGACCCATAGATTTAATTATGCCCCAAAGGAACGAAAATACAATTAACTTAGATGATTTAGATGAAAATGAATTTATTTTAAAAGAAACCCAAAAGGATGAATTGATTAAAGAATGGAAAAGAGCAAATGAAATGCTATTAAAATTTTGGGAAAATTGGCAAAAGGAATACTTGAATCAACTCAGAGAGAGAAAGGACAAGCATAGCCAAAAGGTCGCAAAAAGAAATTACTCTCCCACAATAGGTGAAATTGTTTTGGTCCAAGATAAAAATATTCCGAAAAATTACTGGCAAATGGGAAAAATCGTAGAACTTGTGAAAAGCAAAGACGGATTAATACGCTCAGCCAAAATAAAATCGAAAGGGAAATTATTGACAAGAGCTATTGCTTTGCTATACCCCTTGGAATTATTCGCTGAAACTGAAAATAAAGAAAAGGAATTTAAAAATGAAGAAAAATTTTGAGTCAGAAAGGTAAAGAAAAAACTGCAAAAGAAAACATAGAAAAGGGAATCCATACAATGAAATTAAGAGCAAGAAAAAACCAACCCAACTATAATGAGAATGAAATAGAAGAAGAGGATATTCATATAATGTATTATACAGATGAGAGTGATGGTGAGCCATATAGTGAAGAAGAAGAAAGTGACGATAGTGAATACGGAAATAATCAAGCAGTTGAAATCGAAAGAGCAATAAATAGAGGTCCTATCCCGGTAAATAGAGGATTATTCATACGTGTGCCAGAGGACCCCATAGAAGCCCGAATTAAAAGAAAACCAATTATAAATAATAAGTACAATGAAAGAAGGCCTTTAACTTTATATTGTATTTGCCCTTGTAAATTTTCGAAGGATGAAGAATGTTATTGTATAGATCGGACACATCCATGTACTTGTTATCCGATTCCAGATGACCCAATAAAAGCAAAGGAATTTAAAAATCTTCATTTATTGGAAAAAATAAAAAAGGTTAACCCGTTTAAAGAAAGCATTGAACAGTATTGGAAAAAACAACCAAAAATCAATAACAAATATAAAACAAAAAATAAAGAGCGTTTAAAATTTTTTAATAAAGTGATAAATAAATGGGTAGCGTTTGCTTTTATAATATATTTGTATTTTACAAGAATCACTAGTGTTGCTAACCCATGCGCAAAAAATGAACAGCTCCAATTTGTAGAAATGCATGAATGCATTTCAAACGGATTAGTAATAAATCGGGATAAAAAGGGTCTACTTTGTTGGCAAAATATTGATTGTGGTACAGGCCATTTAAGAATAAGAAAAGATAAAGCGGGATACTGTGGAGAAAGGTGCCAATGCCCCGCGTGGACTAATCAATGTAGTTTTTATATTGGACCAACAAGTAGAAATTCAACTTTAAAAAATGAAAAAGTAAAAAGAATTTTAAATTCTGACGAAATAAAAAAGAAAATTTGTTCAATAGAGCCAAATGCAAATTGCGCTAAAACTAAATCAATAAAAGAAGTAGACCAAATAGAGTTATATGATGGAAGTAAAATACTTGTAAATAATTTAAACATAATAATAGACGATTTAATTGAACATGAATTTATGTGCATTGGTAACGGCCCCATAACTGGATCTGCTAAATACTGTGAAAAACATCATTGTTATGAAAAAGGCACTAAATTCTGTTATTATACCCGAAATGAGATCGCATTTTTTGAAACTAGATTTGGTAATATCCCCATACGTGCCTGGGGTAAAACAAAGATTAAAATTTATGACTTTATAGAGAAAAAGGAAAAATCAAAATGCGAAATGTGTGAAGTAAAATGTACAAGTGAAGGAATTCAAATAACTAGTGAAAATAAATTAAGCGGGTTTGAAATGTGTCTAAATCAAAAATGTGAATATACCGCCTTTCCTGAAAAAATTGAAAATAAAACGCTCGCAAAGAAAACACTAGTAAATGATTATGTTGTCCTTACAAGTTTCTTTAGAAAGGGAGAGAAAATAAAAGAAATAGAATTAAAGTGTAACCACAAAGATATTTGCAAACTTATTGATTGTACATTTTGTTGGGAGTATTTGAAAAATCCACACTGCTACCCAGAGATAGCAATGATATCGCTAGGGATAGCGATATATTTTTTAACAAGTACTATATTGATGACTTTTAAAATTATAAAAATTTTATTTTACATAGTGAGACTTTTAGTACGAGGAAAATTTCGTTGTCTTCGATGGGTTGGAAAAATAATAATAAAATATAGAAATAGCACAAATAAAAGAGAAGAGAGAAAAGAGAAATATGAAATTATTCCGCCAAAAATTAAAAACTCAAAATTACCCATGAAAATTATAGTAACAATTATTGTTTTTTCTTTAATTAAAACCGGAGAAAGTTTGACAACAATAACCGCTAAAGAGGAAAAATGTACAGTAAATCGCCAAGGGGAGAGAACTTGCTTATTCGAGGATATTTTAGAGTTAAATTTAAATCCCCATGAACAAACTGTAAAAATTTTATTGAATGATCACATGGGGAAATTAGCAGGTACAATAGACTTAGAAGTCCACTACACAGAAATGATTTGTACAAAAGTTATAAAATTTTACACGCGAACCTGGAAAATAGGATCAATGTCAGTCAAACGCTGTTTCTCGGAGGGGAGTTGTAAGGAAAATAAATGTAGTGAAATAAAAGCAAATGAGAAAATTGAAGAATTAAAGGATGTGAATAAATTTCCAGGTATATCTCAATGTGTAGAGTCAGACGGGGGTTGGTTCCAGCCAACCGAAAAGGAGATTTTAGAAATATTCACTTGTGAAAAATGGGAACCAGTTCTTAGGATAAATGAAACAATTACTGATAGTTCGGGAAATATGACAAAATGTACATATAATCTAAATCCAGGTATGAAAATGTCTGATCGAAATATGGAAATAACAGTTAAGGATATAACAATGGGAGTAATCCCTATGCTTTCATCAACATTTGTATCAAATAAACATAAAATAGCTAAAATAGACACTGAAATGGAAAATATTTTGAGAAAATTTAAATGCAGGTCAATGACTGAAGCTAAGACATTTTTAAATTGCTCAATCGATCCCACTACCTGCCACTGCAGGCCAGCCGACAATAAAATAAATTGTGATTGTAAAGAAATAAAAAGTCAAAATGAAATATTCCTTTCTGAAAATAGCCTACCCTTTTCACACAATGGAATTTTGATTAAAAATGAGCTAGGAAATATAATTGCCTCAACTGAACTTTCATCTGCCACATTTCAGTTAAAATTAAGTGGAATGAGATTGAAAACAGAAATAGAACTTAATAAGTGTTTAGTCACAAATATTAGTATAACAGGATGTTATGATTGTAATGAGGGCGCGAATATAGAGTTGACTTGTTCTACAGATTTTGGGAAATCCCTCGCAAATATTATCTGTCCAAGTACAAAAATACTCGCACTTTGTGATACAAAAGGAATTGGACAAAAGATATCAACCACAATCGCGCACGCCGAAGTAGAAGAAAAGTGTGAAGTGTTCTGTGGTCTACATCCAACAACCTTTTTTCTAAAAGGTAGACTAGCAGCTGTAGAAATGAATTATATAAACACGTGGAGAGTAGTTGGCAATGAAGAAGCAAAAATTGAAAGTAGCTCATCTCTATCTTGGCTACTCCACTTCGACTTTTTCAATCTTCTCTACTACCTAATCAACCCAACACATTTAATCATCTTTATCTTTACTCTTCTGGCACTACTCTTTATGTTCTATTGCCTACTCCCACTTCTTTTACGTTTACTACTTACAAGCTTAATTCAATCAATTTGCCCTCGGAGTGTCGAGGATCGACATGTAAAAATAATTTAAAGTGATTTAAATGACATTTTTTAAATTAATCATTTTTAAAGTGCATTTTTTACGTTCATCTTATTTTTCTCTTTAAAATACCCTTTTTTCATGTATCATCACCTTTTCAAATTCTTTCTTTAATTTGACATTTTTATACTGATGTAATCCTTACATATTTAAACAATACTAATCTTCCCCAAAAGCATCTTCTTCTATCATTGTATTAAATAAAATAAAAATAATAAAGCTTTTTAAACCCCCAATTTCGACTTTAAATTTGTAAGTTTTAGTTTATAAGAATAAAATAAGTTTAGTAAATTGTCGAGTTCAGACAAAATCGAAGACTTATTTCTTCCTCTATCAGCGCCGTTGGCAAAAATTTTGATCATTTTGGAAAGCCAATATGCTAAACCTATCAATTTTTTCTATTTCTAGGAAACTAACCCAATGTTTTCGGATATCTAATTTAATAAATTCAAATAATTTTTTGTCTATGAGAATTTTTATTTAAAATAATTTAACTTAAATAAAGTTAGTCTCATCAAATTGCCTGACTAAAATATTTTTTAGGTCAACGTTAAATAATAAAGAATTTAACAAGGGGCAATATAAATAATCTTTTTTTGAAAAATAGGGAAAAAATAGGTAAAACCTTTTTGAACTTATTGACCTTATATATTTTTACTTTTTATTATCAATCGAAAAACGTAAAATTGGCATATAAAAAAGAAAATAATTCAAATTTTTTGAAGGTTCTTTTGCTTTTTATCTAAAATCGGAATTTTCTAAGGATGAGAGGCAAAAGGAACGGGGAACAGTATCCCTGTTATTGTCGGTTCAGACAAAAATCTGTCATCGTAAAAACATTTTTTCTTTCTATAATAATTTATCATTGTACCAGGCTTCTATTCGTACTTATTTTGGAAGTTCAGACCTATAAATCGACTTCTTACAACAAAATTATTAATTAATCAAGTATTTTAATTTAAATAGAGTCGATTCATTTTATCAATGAAGAAAACATTGTCTCACATCCTTGTTCCTCGATTAAAAATTTTTTAAATTTTAGATTTTAAATTATATTTGATTACATATAATTTTTATCAAATGGCATTAAAACGAATTCATAAGATTGGTTTATAGTCATAATTATCCTCTTAAGTAGTCAAAATTGAAAGGATTAAGTCGTATTGTTAACTCGTTCAGTCGGTACATTCCTTCTTCCGATCCTCGTCATCCTTTTTGAAAAAAATTTTTTTAGTGAAAAATGGAAGGGACACTACCAGGGCTGCACGCAATTGGAAAAAATATTTCACAAGTCGCAACTTGCAATTGCAAAAACCCCCGCTAATATACGAATCCGCAATTACGTGCAGTGCTGGATCCAGCCCTTTTTTATTTTTTCATCTCCCAAAAAAGGAAGAGCTTTATCGATATTTTAGATATTTTAGAAGTTTACCAGCAGGTAATCAACTATGCAGAGGCGAGCTCAAAGTTTCAGTCAGACTTTTTTAAGCTCCTCAAGCGAAACATGAAATTTTGGAGTAAAAGAAGTCAGATTTCTTACATTTTTTGCTAATTCTACGATCAGAAGCGAAATTTTCGAATATTTGAACTTAAATTTTACGAACTTGAATTGTTCCGAATAATTTTTTACATTTTTCAGGAGCTTTTAGACTCTGGAAAAGAACCTCCAGCTTTGTGTAATGCAGGCTCAATCGGAGAGGACCTCTGGAATTGGCAAGCAACCATTACTGGGCCTCCAAATTCGCCTTATCAAGGAGGAGTGTTTTACTTAAAAATTAACTTTCCACAAGAATATCCGTTTAAACCGCCAAAGATTAGTTTTAAAACACAGATTTACCATCCAAATATTAATAATGAGGGATGCATTTGTCTGGACATTCTTCAAAATAAATGGACGCCGGCTTTGACTATTTCAAAAAATAATTTTGGGAATGAGGGATTCGGCGTCAGGCCAATACAACGACACTTTGGGAGGGCGTTGAGACGTTACAAAAAGAATTTTCGTTGTGGTTGGATTGGGTTGGATCTCGTAAAAAAGTTGGGTTGGAGGCTATTTCGAGTGCTAAGGTTCTGGATATTTCGAGTGCTCAGGTTTAGATTGCGATTCCATGAAACAACATCGACAAACGTTGGTGTTGACTGTTTGACATTTGAGTCATGTCGTTTGTAAACCGACTTATAGTCGGACGGGGTTTTGTCCTGACACGGATTCCCACCTTTTCAGAAAATTGATAACAGGCTTAAGTTTTTTTTAGCTTAGTAAAGGAAATCAAATCACAATTTTTTTACAAATTATCTCCAATTTCAATTTTCAGTTTTGCTTTCAATCTGCTCTCTTTTCGACGATCCAAACCCAAAAAGTCCGTTGAATGAGGAAGCTGCCGAATTATACGTCGAAGATCGTGCTGCTTACAATGCCAAGGTTCGTGAATGGACGCAGGAATATGCAATGTAATTTATTGGTTGGAAGAAAATAAAATTAATTATTAACTGATTTATATGATAAAATTTTTTTGAAATGAAAATAATTTTTTAAAAAACTCGAAAAAATAAATTTGAATTTTTTATGAATAGCTATGGTTTTTCTACGTTTGTTGAATGAATAGCCACGGTTTCCCTACGGTTTTTCGATTTTCGGGGACCTGTATTTCAGCACCTGTATGAGTACGGACGAAAATTTTACCAACGTTCGACTCAACTCACAAGCTCTTTCGAATGACATATGATTTGACCCATTTGCTTTCTGTTTAGTATTCCGAAATTATACCCGAGATTAATTTCAAAAATTAGCGAGGTTCTTACGAGATCTATGACGAATTCTAATTATATACATAAATAACAATACTTTATATTTCGGCCACAAAGAAGAGTTCAGTTTTCGAATGGACTCAATAAAGAATCTATAAATAGTCTTAATATATAATCATCAATTTCGAAACAACTTAATTATTTTATTCATCAAAAAATATATTCATTTTTAGATATGCTACCCCAAAAGTAAAAAAGAATAGTTTTTTTTATTAATTATAAGAACAGAAGAATAAAAATTCAGTTTAGTATTCCGAAATACAAACGCCAAGTCCTTCAATACCAGTTGATTCACAATTCAGACCTTCACAACATTTAAAAGCATTACCATCATTACCACACGGATCGTTTGCCTTTAAACACGTTTCACATTTTAATGTGTTGACAGAACAAATAGATCCATAACAACAATACTTATCTTTTGATAAATTGCATTGAGCACCTTGTTTAACACAATTGTAAGGTCTACAGAATGAACCACCATTTGCATTAGTTTTGCAATTTAGAGCACTACAGCATTTATTTTTGTTATTGTCACAATTGAATTCATTTTTTTCTAGACAAGCACAATTAATTGGTTTAAATAATATAAATAAATTTAAAAATAAAAATAGAATAAGAATAATATTATTTAAAAAAGCCATTTAATTAATTCTTTTTTCTGAAAATTTTTATTTTTAGTACACTCTTTCCCGTTGTTTTTAATTGTGGTGTCTTTCGAAATTACCTGGAAAACTGGGCCGAACTAGGTGTGGGCAGAGTCGATCGGACAATTATGGACAAAGTTTCCTTCACATGCTCTAATATCCCTTTAAATTCACGAGATCCATATAAATCATTTGGTATCCTCCCAATCCCTCCAATTCCCCCGATCTCCCGGCTTTTATGAAAGAATTTTGGAGACATATCAAAGAATAGACATATCCCTTCAACTAAAAATAATATCCATCAAAAATTCCTGATATCCACACTTAAGAAATATTTTGGATGTGTATCAGGGACGGTATTATTTTCTTCAATATTTTGGATATTAATTAAATTAATTAAAATGATATATATATTGCCAAGCTTTACCAGCATTTTATATAAAGCCCATATAAGGCGTAATGTAAAGTGTAATCTGAATCTACAAACTACTATTGAGTTTTAGGTAAACAAAATGAATTAATAAATGGTTGCCACTTAAATGAAGTCGTGAAAATTGATTAAAATTATGAGATAAAAGTTGGCTTTGCGGTAATTGTGGAGGTATCATATAAAAAATCAATGCAAACAAAAAGGATTGGAAATCCACGTTTAGAATTTGGTGAATGAATACGTACGTTTTTCCCTTAAATCCAAAATCTAAAGTATTAAATAAAACGCTATATAGAATTAAGTGACTTTTGATTTTGCCAATTTACAAACTACAAAAGTGTTTTAGGTAAAATTAATTTTTATAAAGAGAAAACAAATAAAGCTAGAGATTGGTTATAATTTTTCCGCAGAAGCTGAATGGTACCATGAAAATTGGTTTAAATTTAAGAGATAAAAGTTGGATTTGCGGTAAAATGGGGGTTATCCTGAATAAATAAATGAAATAAAAGGTATAAAAAATCTTTGAGAATCCTAATATTAAATTGAATTTGCGTAAATACGCTCGTTTTACCAAAAATCACGAGGGAGTTAAAATTAAAAAATAAATTTTACTAAAACAAACAGTAAATATTATTCTATAATTTCAAAAATTAAATTTTCCAAAATTAAATCGATACATACTTTATTCAATACAAAATATTTAAATATACTACATACCAGAAATGGGACGTGTTACCCGATACCCGTTTCGCCTGCGGCGCTGAAAAAGGAAGAAATAAAAATTGATAATTCAATTTATGTGTTTTTTTCGATCAAAATTGCTCTTATGAAAAAATATTTGGAAATTAATGACTAAATATTAACAATCTTTTGTGTCTTTTTCTTCATTTTAATAATTAAATAATTTTCTTTGCTATTTTTGTGGTTTTCTTCCTCACATTTTTATTGTGGGGTATATACTTGGGATCCTGCCGGTACAAAAAATAACTTCCAGATTTCGGGAATTGGGACAGCAGGATCCCATGAATGTTACTTCATTTGTTCCTATAATTAATCAAAAATGTATAGAGAAACGAGGGAAGTATACTGAAAAACGAGGGAGGTATCTAATTTTTTGAAGAGGTATCAACCCGACAAGTAATGTCATTCAAGTTAGAGCGATTAGAATTAATTAAAATATATTCGGAGGATTAACAAGATCTAGAGGGCAAAAAAGGCTAGGTGGAATAAGAGAAATATCTAGCGCTAAAAGGATTGCAGGAGATTCAAATGATGCGATCATAACTTTTGATATCGCTTTTCTTTTATATTATCTCACTTAAACAGGATCGTAATTGTCATGTAAACTTGGTATCGTCATTCTGGCCTGGGCATCTATGATCAGATTCATCTCGCCTATGTGGATCGGACCATATCAAAGGGCGCGGCATCGACAATTTTAATCGAGGTTATAGCATAGTTACTTTGGGTGACAACTCGAACACATCGTTTAACTCGAAACCGAAGAAAATCTACTTTAACAATGACAACTTTCTTTTCATTTTCTCCTACTAACATTCGCTTATTTTTCTTACCCGTCTTCAAAATAGTCGAGACCATTAAAAATAGTCGAGACCATTAAAAATAGTCGAGACCATTAACTTCAAAATAGTCGAGACCATTAAAAATAGTCGAGACCATTAACTTCAAAATAGTCGAGACCATTTAAAATTTATAAAATAATTATTTTTTAAATTTTATCTGAAATAATATGTTAAAACATAATAAAATATCATGTCTAAACTAATCTTAAATAATTGTAATTTATAAAGATTCATTCAAAAATTATGTAGAAATTATATGGTGGAATTCCATATATTCGACAGAATAAAAAGTCATATTCTGCCAAAGGCGCTGTTTATTTTTATAACATAATCATCCTTACTATTAAATTATTTTAGTAATTGTATCATTAATTTTATGCAATATTATCAAAAGATTTATGATTTTTTATTGTTTTAGTTTGTTTTGAGTTAAAACGAATCAAAGATAAAAAGTCAGCGCTTTTAAAGGATGGGTTGTATTAAAATCCTTCGATTTTACCATTGGATTATAAATAAATATTAAAAAAATTTAGTTTAATATGGAAAATTAATTGTAAAAAATAAATTATTTATAGTCTCCTATCAATTAATAATGTAATGATTTAAATTAATACTTTTAATTTATCATAATTAATATACTAATAATACATATTAAAAATTTCACCTGCTACATATAAGATATAATAGAGATTTTCTTTAATGGCTTCCATTTGTGTTAATGATGAATATAGCGTAAAGAATTTTGTTAAAAATTTTTTAACTAAATATGTATCTTAAAAAAATTAATTTCAACAAGCTCCACAACAAACACAGCTTATTATTAAAGATGTAGAACGGCAACAATAAATCGATAATTTTGAGGTGTAATTTTCTGTATTTATTCTAAAATTAATTTCGATTTTTAGGAATATGATCCGTCGACAAATATTTTGTCATCTAAAGCTTATTCAATAGTCAGTTACAATAGTTTATTACAATTTATTACAATTTTTTATTTTACAATAGTTTATCATTTACAATAGTTTATCAATAATCAGTTAATAATAGTCATTTAATTCTTCGATTATAAAAATATAAAAGAAAGATGAATTAAAACTAGATGACAATAAAATCACAAAATCTGTAAAATAAATTGAAAGTAATAAACAAATAATAAATCACAAATACTAAATACAAATAAAAATAATTAAGGTCAAAAATCATCAATGAGCAAAGGAAAAACTTTTTATATGTATAATTAATTATAATAATACTGTTTATATAATTTAAGCAAAATATGACAGAAAATATTATAAAATTAGAATTGGTAAAATATATTATTTTAATAAATTTTAAAAGAATACAAATTAATTCTTCCATACTTGATTTTGTTTTTATTACTATCGAAATTTTAAAAAATTACACCACGGTATATTACACTACATAATTTAATTTTAGACATTTGGTGGAAAAATTATTTATTATGAATTTTCAATTGAAATGTATATATACAGAAGTAATCTATAATACAATCAATATAAAACCACGACTGGATGGTGGAACAAGAAAAAAATTAAATTTTATAGAAAGAGATGCGTGACCGGTACATGTTCTGTCAAGGAATCTGAATTTGAAAAAATTATTAATGCAAGATTTTATGTGTGAAATTCATGTGATAAGACAATTGAATACTTATTATTATATTTTGTTAAAAAGAGTACATGTAGAAATTTAATATACTAAGCTAAATTGATTGAAATTATTTGACCTATAATTAAATTATTGCAATTATAATTCCTGATAAACGATAATATAAACGATAATATTAAAAAATTATACAGGATTACTATAAGTATTAATATTGGATTATTTTAATTAAAAAATTTTTAACAAATATTTTCTTATTTAATTAGTTTAAATTCTATTAGTTGTATTTGATATTACTTATTTAAAAAAACTGGACAATTAAATATGATAGACAATTAAATGGATAATATAAATCATAATCAATATAAAGTAAATATTATTGAAAAATCATAAATTTAAAAATTTTTTTGCGGCAATATATACGCGAACAGAATACTTTGCGAGACCAAATCGAAGAACAGCATTTGAAAATTTGCCGGATAATGCTTGAATTAAATCAAGATAGACGAGAAAAAACAACAAATTCTCTGAATGATTGATTATTTTATCAACGATTTAGTTGATTTTAAAAATATATAATCTAAATATGCAATTTGGCGTCTTGACAATTTAAAGTAATTTAAATTCTTTTTAAAAAATAAATAAATTAGAGTCACTGAACATATTAAAAATTTTTTTTATAATTTTAAATTATAAAGCTATTATTTTCTATGCTATTTATTAAATTATACTATAAATAAAAAATTATGTAAATTAAAAATAAAAAAATTATATAAACATTATGTGTATTTATACGAATAATATGTATAGAAATTCTAGAAATGTATTTTCATCGTTTCAAATTCATTCATCTTTTCACAAATTAAAATTTTCAAATGGACGGCGAATCATAGGAAAGTCCTCTTGTGGTATCTTTTGCAGGGGATTGTGTAATTATGTTATTAAGTATAAGGTGCAAATATGCTCATCAATAATTTTCTAAATAGATTAAAATTAAAATAACACCAAGATTATTGTAATATTGGTTCAAAGGTTGAATGACACAAAAAAGCTATATTATATATGTATGTAAAATTCCAAAGAAAATAATGGATACGATTGCGGAATTATTCACAAATTTAATTAAAAATTGATTATTAATTATCACCAACTAACTATAAAAAGTTCTAATTTTAAGATAATTTAATACATATATTTTTGAAGTAAATTAATTATTATATTTCTTTAAAAAATTAAAGAATTTTAAACATAAAGCAATGAATAATTCTACATTCTAAAAATTTTTTAAGATTAATAATTATGTATATAGACTAAACGATATTAATAATTAATAACAAAAAATAGAAAATTTTAACAAGACTATCATTTTAAATAATTTTTAACTTTCAAGTTTAAGATTAATTTAAATAATTTTAATTTAAATATATTTTTTATATTTCTAAAAATAAAAATTACTAGTTCACAGAATCACACCAGAGAACATGGAATGTCAAAGGTGAAAAAAAGAGGGATAAAATTTTATATATTACACTGTAGAAAAAAATATATATGTGAAATGGGGAAGGCCAAAGATGATGCCCCCCTTTTTTTATTGTGATAATAAAATATATTTTTTTAATTTGTAAAAAGAAAATAAATTTAAAAAAATGTTGTCCGCTTTTTTTATTGTGAGATATATATTTTTCAAAGTATTTTTGATCGTTTTTTATTAATTTTAAATTATCATTTCTATCAATATTAATTCTTAATTAATCCATCATTCAAACAAAAAATAATTTATTTTTTAAATTCTATTTAGAATTTTTTAAAATTATAATTTAATTCCTAATAAATCATCTATTCACATTTTAATAATACATTACTGACATTTAATAACTTTTAAAATCGTAATTTTTGTAGTCAATTTTAATAATTCATTTTTGTATATAGATTGATTTTAACCTCGATATCACTAAAATAGTTATCAATGTAATTAAGAATGGGCTAATTTAGAATTTTTTTACATTAATTTTTAAAATTTTAATTCTCTAAAATTCTTATGTTTATCAAAGTTTATTTAAAAAACAAAAAAATATGTTTTATAAGATGAAATGTATAAAGATGAAAATAAAGCGCCTTAAACTTGTATTTCTAAAGATTTAGCGAAATATAATAAATTAAATTTATTATATTTCGCTAAATCTTTAGAATTTTTATTATATTTCGCTAAAGCTTTAAAATTCTTTAAACGTAAATAAATTTATTAAATTTATTTACGTTTAAAGAATTTTAAAATCATTAAATATTTTAAGTTTATTTCAAAATTATTTTATTATTTAATTTCTTTTTCTTTTGTTTCAAATTACAGCTTAATAGCGGCAATTTCTGACTTCTAGTCTTTTTCACCACCTGTCATATTGTAATATTTGTTATTGTAATAATTTTAATAAACTTTCTTGGTCTAAGAGTAATAATAGAATTTTATTATTTGATTTAATACTTATTTTACCACCATTGTCGCCACGACTTCCTTGTTTTCTGCTGAAAACATATAATGAAAACATATAATAATAATAATAAATAATTTTAAATATATTATTTAAATAATTGCCTGAAATAGTAAAACAGTAAACAAAATTCCTAATATAATCCAAAAATACAAAATAGACTCGTTGTAAAAGTACTAATTATTTAAATAATTTTCAACATTCTCAAATTCATAATCATAATTAAGTAATTCAAGGAAATCTATAATATTACCATATTCGTGGGCACATAATAAAGGTTTAGAATATTTCCGACAAAACTAATTAAGTTTTACTATTAATCTTTTATTTTCCTATTAAATAATTAAGCATTTACTAGTCTTACCAACTAAACAAATTGCTTTTCAAAATTAATAATTTGCTATAGACAAATCAATTTCGGATCTTACTTTTAATATTTAATCCTTAAAAACTTAATTTAACATAACAAAATGGCTATTAACGAATTGATTAACATATTTTGTAGCAATTGTAAAATAGCAATTGTAAACAAAGTTTTAATTTATATAAAGGAAAATTTCTCTTCAATAAATAAAATTTAATGATTTTATATTCATTATGATAAAAATTTAATAATTTAATTTAACTATATTTACATATTTCAGTCATATTTATTTATCACAATAAATTTATTTAGAAGCCTAAAGATTCCATTCTGATATATTTATTTGTGAGAATATTATACAAATGAAGACTTCACAGGACAAGCAATATACTATTATATATTGATATATCTATTCATGATATATATATAGATAAATATTTTATTATAGATTAAAGAATGGAATATTATTAAAAATATATAAAAAATATTTATATAAGTAGATTAAAAACTAGTCTGACAAAGATTGCAAAATTATATGAATAATCATAAATTAAATAAAGGAAAAAAGAGGAAAATTTTTTTAAATATTTCATTTTAAATTTTGTTGAAATTTTGACAGTATTTTTTCATGAAATTTGTTTGAAATTTTATAAAAAAATTTACTTGCACTTCTAAAATAACATCTATAATAATATTTGTTGCAAACCAGAAAGCCGCCAAGGCAATTGAAAAATTTTAAAAATTCATAGAAAGTTTTGAAAATAAACTCCTATATAAAAGTTTATATTAAAATAGTTATACATTTTATTAAAAGTATGATAAAATGTACTTATTACTACTTATTACTCTCATATAGGTTACTTAGTCGACCCGCTTTACGACGGGGTTATACATGAGGTACGACTCAATTTCGATAAAATTTTTACTAAACAAACTACCATAATTAGTCTTTTTTTATATTTTTTTGATAAAAAATATTATAATAATATTTTTATAATAACAATGTTTTTGAAAAAAATATTTAAAAAATATTGATTAAAAAATCTATTTTTAATTTTAAAAAATTGTTTTAATTTTTTATAAATTTCACGAAAAATGATTTTTAATTAAACTCGTTATAATTAGATATTCAGGAAAATCTTCAAATAAATAAATAAATTGTAATTCAAGTCATGATGAATTACAATGAATTACACCCCCGAAAACGGAAATTGCATGAAACACCAATAAGAGAGGATAATTTGAAAAAAAAATGCTAGATTTCTAGATAACTGGGCTCTGATTACTGAGAGACTTTTAGATAACGAAAAACATATCAGGGCATTCTATGGAGTGAAAATTTTACTATTAAGTTACAACAATCAACAAACAATCATTAATGGAAAAATAAAAAATAGTCAGTCGCAAGAAAAAAATTAAAATGTAAAATTATTTAACACTTTGCCCATTCTGAATTAGAAAAATTTAAATTATTTTATTAATTTGATACAGTTAATATTTTTTGGAGCTTATCGAGCTTCAACTTAAAATTTTAAATTTTAGAAAGTTTTGCTCTAGACGAGCCTGAAAAGCTAGTTAATTTTATGATGTAATTTTGTAATTAAGTGAGAATTTAAAAAGACAGAATATTCAATAGCATGTCGTGGCCATATAAAGTGATTGTTTGCGTGTTGCTTGGTGTAAATAGTTGAATGCGAACACTCAAATAATTACAAATTTTTATACACATACTTTTAAAAAGATAAAATATTTTAAAATAAATGTGATTGAAAATCTAAATAAACAAATATACATAGTCTTTATAAATAAAAAATTGTGTAAATGGTGCAAAAAATGTCATATTTATAAAATTTTTAAAATTTAGATTAGCAATGATATTCAATATAAAAAAATCATATATATGCAACAGAAATGAATCGAACTACAGAAGAATGGGTCAAATCAAGCTTTGACATGTAAACCCAAAAGTAGCAAGATTTATATTTTTAATGACTTGACAAAAAATTTCAATGTTAAAACAATTTTATATTGTTAGATATAATTTTAAATTTGTTTATTTATCCTATGAAATAATTAATATTTTGTATAATTAATCTAAATAATATAATTAAATATATAAAGTTTAAAAAATCGATGTTGCGCAAATCATTAAGATTTTCATTTGTGTTTATCATTTATAACATCTGTTTCGTGATGAATGGAATTATAATAAGATGGTATTAATAAAAGTATAATTATTATGATTGCCCATCCTCTAAAGGAGTTAATTAAATAATAAGTAAAATGAAAATAATAAGATAAATTTATCGATGTAAGTTACAGATTCAGCATTTGTATGCTATTATTTTTAATTCAAATATTTACAAGTATATTTGAGATAAATTTTTCAAATCTAATTAATAACTATTTATATAAAATAACCCAGGTGATTTAACATTTATAAAACATATCATAAATAATATAAAATTTTAAAATATATAATAGATAAAATATCGTAAAGTTGTATGATATATTTGGCGATAAATGTGCAAATGAATATTTATGTTTTTGATCATGTTAGCAAAAATATTTTTTGAGCTTAAATGCAGAAAATCTTGTAACAATTTTAGAATATATTAAATTTGGCTCAGCAATCGCATAAACACTTCAAATTTATCCATAGCTCAATCAGAAGTAGAGGGACTATTTAATTTGGGACCAATGGATCCTTGTAAAGAGGAACAATTAGTTGAGTTGCATGTTAATTTGTCCAGATCTTCGAAAAGGATATAATTTATGTATTATTAATATTTATATTTATTATTAATAAACACTCATACCAACTCGCACAATTAGTTAATCTTTAGAAAAGAGTTTTAAATAGAAATCTTATTTTTGTCTTATAGTAATATATGAGAAATATAATGAAAAATTTTCCAAAAATGTAAAAAATTTAGATAGATAGTTTTTGACAAAAATAAAAGGAAGATAAAATATCAGGTAAAAAGAAATGCATGCAAATGAAAAAAATAGATAATTTAAAAATAAATAATATAAAAAATATTATATTTTAGAAGATCATAAATTAAATTATTTTATTATTCAAAATAGCTGTTAACTCATTTAAACTTCGTTATTTAATGATATTAAATAAATACTATGTATAATCTGCATTTAATTTTGGCATTAATTTTAAAAAAGTTAGTTTTATGTGAAAAGTTTTTAATTTAAAATAAATTTTTATTTCAAAATATTTTTCAACAGATGCACAGATACTAGTGTTTCACCGGAACCGAAATTTTGACCGGAACCGGAACCGGAACCGGATCCAATTTAAGTTCCGGTTCCCGGAACCGGAACTTTTCTAAGTTCCGGCTCGGAACCGGAACCGGAACCGGAACTTTAAAAAAAATTTTTTGCTAGCAAATTTTAAAAAATTTTCATTTTGATTTGGGTTGTAGGTTTCGCCAAATTTTTCGGTTTACCGAAACCGAACCGTCTAACCGAATAGAAACTTGGTTAACCAAAACCGAGCCGAAAATTTGTCGTCGTTAAGTGATATATGTGGATTAGAGAGTAGTGTATAAACGGATTTATCGGATATAACTGTTTGATATCGGGCGATAAAAAGGTTCTGAATTGCAAGAAAATCCCATATCTACCTACTCAATTTCTCGATATCACACCCTAATCCACGATATTACCTATGACCGTTTGAAATCATGATATAATCAAAATCCGAATTAATCCATCCAAATCCTCCGATATAACATTCAACTTCTTTTTAAGCGCCGCAGGCGAAAAATTTTGAGAATCTGTGAGGACAAGAAGCCAAATTTCTTCCCTTTTCAGCGCCGCAGGCGAAATTTTTGAAAATTTATGAAGGCCATAAGCAAAAAAATTCACTATTTATAAGTCAAACTAAAAATTTTAAGAAATTTAGAGGGCCAAAAAACCATAATTACTCCATGTAAAAATAAAATAATTTTAAAAACAAAATTATAAACTTATAAAATAAGTTTTTAAGGAAAGAAAAACATGCAAATTAATTGTCCTATGCCTCGGAAGCGAACCCATCTTTAAATCATTCACGCCAAGGGTGAAGTCTAACACCTTAACCACTTGGCCACCCGTTTATATTAGGTCAATTGACAGAAAATAAACATATTTCTTTCGATTTTTTTAAATACACAAGCATGAGAGTACGAGTAGTTTATTAATTTTTCTAAAAAAATCAATCTTTAGGGGTGTAAAAAAGTTCCGGTTTGCCCGGAACCGATTTGAAAACCGGAGCCGGAACCGGAACCGGAACCAATTTGAGTTCCGGTTCCCGGAACCGGAACCGGAACCAAAAAAACACCGGAACTTTCCGGAACCGGAACCGGAACCGGAACTTCCGGTGAAACTCTAACAGATACTACATTTACTATAATTTTTCGAATTAAAAATACATAAAATCTTAGTTGTATAAAATTAATAATTAGCACATAATGATTTAATAAATGATCGGATGATTTGTCAATTTTTTAAAATAGATTTGCTTTAATTAAAGGGATGCAATAAAAGGCAGATGGTGGTAAACAAGGCCATTATTTCCACGAAAAAACTGCGCCAATAGACTCGCGTGTAGCTTTTGGAATCAAATAAAAGTAAAAATATTAATTTTTATAGTAAAATTTCTTAAAAATTCAGGAAAATATAAAGCGCTACTTTCCGTGGAATGTTCGCGATGTGCCCGAAGGCGAATTAGATAACGAATAGAAAACCATTTCAAAATTGATCAAATTTTAATGAAATTTTAAAAAAATTGATCAAAAAAAATTGATCATTATTGATGACTTCATTAAAATGAGATGGTATTATTGAAAAAGATAATACATTATTATTATAATTATATTTATTATATTTTTAATATAATAATAATGGTCTACACATAAAAAAGAAAAGAGGTGGGAAACCACGAAAACGTCATCACAAAGTTATTCGGTAATAACACAAGTTTATATTAGTTATTTGAATGTAAGGGTTTTATTGTATAGATTTGTAAAAATAAAATAAATATGATAAAATAAATAAATATGATAAAATTTAATTCAAAATAAATGTTTTTAATTCAGAGAATTCAGTACTTAAATCTATAATTTTCGAATTAAAAAACAAATATTTCGGTTTTTCATGAAGTATTTCTTTAGTAATTCAAATTAATTAAAATAATTTAATTTTTTATTTATTGAAAAAATTATTTTAATTTCAAATCCTAAAAATTCAAAGCTAAAATAATTAAATACTGAATAAAAATGAATATTCGATAAATATTCGATAATCTGTTAGAAAAATTATTGGAGTAGAAAAATTAACAAATTATATCCAGTCTTAACGTACCATTGAAAGATAATAATTAAAATTTTGGCATTTATAATAGAATTGATTTTTAAAAGATGATTTGAATAATGATATAAAATCATTCAAAGCATGATAATTGAATTTATGGCATGAAAGATTAACTAAAATATAAATTAATTAAAAATATACAATTAAGTTATATTATATTCAATGCAAAATTAATGCATTAATTAAATTTAAGATAAAATTAAAACATTATATAGCCTATAAGCGGAAATACTACCAATTCCGCCACTGATAAGAGAATTTATTGATTTTGGAATGAATAAATTTACGGTCGAGATTTAATATATAATACAATAAAATAATAAAATACAAACATAATTTCCATTCATGATGTTATTTTAAAAATGAAGATGAAAACTTAATTGTTTGGCATATAAAACTGACATAAAATTCAAAATTGATGAATAATTTAAAAACGAAAATAAGCAAACAAAAAACCTAAGAACATAAATTATAATTTTATAAAAATATAATACGAATGCTTTTGAAAAACTTAATGATAAAAAACATTTGTTTTCAATACAACAGTACAAAGAAATCATCAATTGACATCTGTAGGACATACTTAGATGAAGCAATGGTAAATTTGCTAGAATTAATAATAAATGTGAAAATAAAATAATTAAAGTTATTACTTTGAATAAAGCGAAAATTAATGAAATATTTGAATGTAAAAAATGTAATTGATATTTTGAATGAAAGGAAGCAGATTAATGAATTAAATAAAAATACAAGAATTCAATTACTTACTCGGGTGAAAATGTGACAAAATAGACCAAGATTTAAAAAATGTTGATAATGTAATGAAGAAGGAAGAAAGTAAATGCCCAAAAGCAATTCGGTAAAAATCTTAAAAAACTGAATAATGAATAATTTGTCAAATCCAGTGGATTTGATTTACCATTTTTTTAATCTTTAAACAAAAATTATTTAATTAAACTATAGTGGAAATAGATCCTCAATTTCAATAATATAAGGAAAATTTAAAAAAGACCAAAATCTCTTAAGCGTTCCCACAAATTTATTTTGATGGATATGGTCAACATGAGGATACATTTTTATAAAAATTGTAGTAGATTTTAAATTATTTTAGAAAAGTCAAAATACCACAAAAGATATATAAAAATATAATATTATTCATAAATATTAGTTCGAAAACGCCGAGTTGTTGTTTGACCAAATAACCATTGTTTGTTTTTTGGTCAAACATTGCTTAACCAAAGAAAAATTTATAAATTATAAAAATTAAAACTACTTTAGAACTCACAAAATTTTCGACTTTGAATAAATCTCGATATGAAAAATTAAAAAAAAATATATAAAAAATATTTTTATGTATATGCATCTTAAAAGTGATATTTATGTATATAATTATTGGTGCTTAGTGGGCTCGGATTATAGACAATCTTTTGGAGAATTACCTTAGAGTAATCCATAATAATAACATCAAAAAAACTACAACAAAATAAAAAACAAAAGAATAATTAATCAAAAATAATCATTTAATCAACAAAAATATTATCACTCTACTAATAACAACTAAATAATCAAAAATTTATATTTACTTAATCTTAAATTCTTCTTAATAATTTTATTTTAAATAATATTTAACGACATTAAACTACCACACCACAATTAACAACAAAATATTCAAAATTTATATTTTAATTTCTTACTCTTATATTCTTATTATTAATTAAAATTATTTTATTTGTTAAAGACTACAATGCTCAATTACAAAATATGATGAATTTAATATTTTACCCTGGCTCGTCCACTTACGATTAACACTTAGGCCAGAAAATAAAGAAAAAGAAATACAAAAAAAATATTTAAAATTTAAGTCAACTATACATACAATTTAACTAAAAATAACATTCGACTTCGTTATTGGGGGAAGTGGACACCGCACTTCTATTTTATTCTTTTTACCAAAATATAGCGCGAGGCGCGCTTTCCCCCCGAAGAGGAATGTTAGAAGAAAGATGTCAGCTGTCCATTTAATTTTTGGCCATTTAAAAGAAATAACTTTAAGCTAAAAAACTCAGTTGATTCTTTTCCTGTTTTAATTCTTTTCCACATTTAATAAATCGAATAAATATTTTTATTTAAAAGAGAGAGTTTAAGGCTTATTTAAGAGAATCAGGGCACGTCCGGTCCTCCTCGCCCGAGGAAGGCCGGACTCAATGCCCGGTGGGCCTCGGGAGCCCACTTAATTATTATATTGAACTGAAATATACATTGATTAAAATATATAAAATGATGTACTATAAAGAAGGCGCCAGTAGCACGATCGATAATTAATTTTTATTTTTAAAAAATGAAATGCGCAAATGGCTAAATTATGTTCGGCATAAAAAAATTAAAGTGTAAAAAATTATAAAAATTTATAAAATCATAAATATATGCATAAATTATAAATAATAATAATTATAAAATTATTCACATAAAAAGTTCCATACTACTTATTCTATCTAGTAAGCGATTTAAGTTGTAACAAAAAATTTTGCATTATTTAAATTATTAAATAATATAAATTTATAAAAAGTCTTCCGCATTTTGTATTTGGGTTAATAATAATAGAATCTAAATAAATTAAAATTTTAAAAAATCTTGTAGTTTGTTGAGTAAAATCTGCTATTTCAAATTAGATAGAATCTTCCATAAAAGCTGGTTTAATATTGTTGTTTAATTCTTTTACTATAAAACATCATGAGAATATATCTCGAGATCGTTCGCACCTTCGAATTGATAAAGTGCATGTTAGTAGTAAATGAAAAAAAAAATTTTAATTAAAAGCAAAAGAAATATATAAAATTAATTTTTATTCTATTTATATTTTTAACAAAAAAATTTATATTTGAATAAATTCTTAATAGTAAATAAACATGAACATATAAAAGTTTTAAGAAATTTAAAGTGAACTGAACCACTAAAAATATTAAAAAATTTCGTATGATAATATACTGAGCGTTGCAAGAATTAATTTCAAAAATTTGCTAAATTCATAAAATTTTAAAAAATAAAAAATTTAAAATTCATGAAAATAAAAAATACAAGATAAAAAATCATATATTATATAATGCACTCCCAAACTTTAAACTGCCAAAGACTATTGAAACATTTTTTAAAAATATTTTAAACTTTTTTAAGCGAAATGTATCATTTTTTAAATACAATGTTAAAAAATTTTTTATAATTAGGAAAGATTACGGTGATATTAATGATCTGAATATTTATTTTATTAAATTTTATTTGAATTTTAGCCATAATCGTTATCTATAATTGTTGGAAAATAGCAAAAATTTCATTATGGGATAGTATAAATATATGTATAGTATAAACATATAATGTATAAAGATTAAATACCGATGACTACACACATAAAATGACTTTATTAAATGACTTACTTCAGCTAGTATATAGTTCGGTATAGCAATTTTTGTATCTTAATTTGATATTCATGTCAAAGATAATATTATCTTATCTATACATACAAAGTTAATAGATAGTCGATATTACAACGCAGTTTATTATTATTAGTATTTTATTATTTATTATTATCAGTTTATTATTATTTATTATCAACTATTTTATTACAATTACGAACAGATATGTTTTCTTTAGATGCGCGATAGCGTAATTATATGTCAAAAATCTCGTGAAGGAAAGAGGATTAAAAAACTATTAAAAAAAGAACTGAAAACGCAAGACAAGCAATGGCAAATAGATGAAACACAAAAACAAGTTTCTCAGCAAACAATAGCTTCGAATGATGGTTAATTAATAAAATTTTGAAATAATTGAAAAATAGTTTTAAATGTGAGAAATTTTTTAAAAATTATTTTGTCAATTTCTGAAAAATCACATTAATTTTTGAAATTATAATAAATCTATAGATGAACAAACGATTAATTTAATATTAAATTACATTAGAGAAGAATAAAACAAATAAATTTAAAAATTATAAAGTGGCATCAATTATAGAAATAAAATATTTTGTAGACTCAATATTTTCTTCATATTCTAATTAACACAATATTTCTTCACAATAAACAGTAACAAATTTTTTATAATAAACAGAATTCAACTATTTTATTACAATTACGAACAGATTTGTACTTTTTTTTTAATTTGTACTTTTTTTTTAATTTGTACTAAATTTTTGTAAGTTGCTAGAATAACCATCCACCTTGAATAACCCTTATAAATAACTATTATAAAATTTTTAAAGAAATTTATTTTCAATTGATTTATAAAAAATTTAAAGAAATTTAGAAATGCCATACTTGTAAAATGTGGCATTGTAAAATGTGGCATTAAAATGTGGCAAAATGTGGCATATAGGTAAAAGCCGAAATATAACCGAAGGATCAAATAATTTTTATATTTATCAATAGAATTTTGCTAGATTCAGAACAGTATAAATTAAGAGTACAATATCGAAACGCTGCAGCTATATAAATATACATATTGCAATATAAATAAATTTAAAAAATATTTGAAACGGAAACAAAAAAGAAAACTAGAGCTTCGTAATGCCACTAGTTAACATTCTGCGTCTCTGTATGCCTTTATCCCCCACAGAAGGAAATGCATTTTATTATTAGAAATTGCATTTTATTATTAGAAATTTAGAATAATAATTCTAAAACAACAATTTTAAATTCTTTTAGTTAACAATGCAGAGAAAATTAATATTTTGAAATAAAATTTGTAAGCAAATGGAGAAAAATTTTTCTTAAAGATATACTTTACTTTAATTATAATGACTTGGATATTTAATAATTATTACCTAATCATCAAATCAAAATAGACTTTTCATTAATGCAGCATAATTAAAATGTCTGATGTAAAAAATTTTCAATAGACGGGCCTGATGGGTTTCATACTATTGGCATGATCTTCGAAAAGACAAAAAACGAAATAAACGAAATAAGTTTGTTATAATAATGATTTGAGAAATTCTCCAAAGTATTTATAATCTATTTAAAGTATTTATAATCTTTTAAAAATATCTATATAAACCTTCTAAGGACGCAACAATCATTTGTTGACACGATCCTTGTAGAAAAAGCAATATAACATCATTGCCAAACTCTGTTCCAACTATCGAGGAAGAACATTTCAATGTTAAAAAAATAATTGAAGACGAATTCAAAAATATTGTTTTTATTTAATTTGATAAATATAGGTAATTTAATTTGTTAATTATAAATGAAATAACTCTATTTATTATTTTTTAAAGATATTTGTTACTTTTAAAAAAATTTGGAGGTGGAGGAGTCATGATATGGGCAGCATCTCAGGCATTGAATAAGTTATTAAAAATGACAAGAAAAGAATTGGTGAAATAATTGCCACATTAATACGGGCACAGTACTTCTGAACAAATAAAACAGATTTTTAATAAAGAATAAAGACATACGAGCCTTGTATCGAAATTTATAAACTACATACAAACGTCATATGGCGAAGGTAAAACACACATATTTAAAATTGTATAGAATATATCTAATTCAAAGAAGATTAAATAAGTGATATTTAGCAAATTTATACCATTTATGGTTGTTTAAAAAATCGACAAATAATTATGAAAATTCTACAAATAAGTTTTGCGTTATTCGTTTATTAATACATACACGTTTTATTAGTTGATAACCTGAAAATGTTCAGCTTATCAGCTAACGTGAACATTTTCAGTTGTAGTATTACTTTTTAAATGTGATAAAATTATATTTAATAATATAATTCGCTAGAAAAGCGAGCAAGTTATATCGAAGTTGAAGAAGAATTGTAAAAATAGGAGTAGATTATATTAGGATGTAGATTATTATTAACTAAAGTAAATTAACAAACACAAGATAATACTTAATGCAATGATTCATATTGAAATTTAATAAAAAACAAAATTTATATAAATTAACAACAGGTTATAGCCGCTGCAGGTCAAATGAAAAATTAAGTATCTGAACTATTTGAAAGAGTATTTTCTATTTTTGCTTTTATGTTTTGTTTTATTTTTCATTATTCTTTGAATAAGTAGGGTTCGGATTTTTAGCTTCGAATAGATTTAAATTACGGAATGTGGCTACTATACATAGAGTTAGATGAAAATACAAATTTTTGAAAAAATATTTAATTAAATAATTTCTATTTAAAATTAATTTAAAATTGATAAAAAGGTCTATCAGGTTCTTAGAGCTCAGAGGACATAGTTCTAAATTGCTAACCGAGATTTATAATTAAATTAAATTTATAAATGTTAAATTTATAATGAATTATATTAGTAATGTATACAATGAATTAAAAATTCGAATTATGACTTAAAAATTACCTAAAATTTTAAATTCTACAATTAATTATGCAAAATAATTTAATTGCAGATAATGATTTCAAATTCCTAAAAATCATAATATTAAAAAATATTCTAAAGTATATTGTGAAAATGGAAAGAAATTTGGAACTAATACTTCATGAACAATCAACCTCTAATTCTTAGAATACGAAGATGGCGGAAACAAATAAAAAATAAATTTGTTTTAAAAAATTTTGCCAAGCCAAATTTTTTATTATTTTTAAATAACTTTAGCAAAAATAATAATTTAAAAAATAACAATCTTTTCTTAAATTATTTTTAAATAGCTTTAGGAAATGCTGTTCCTATACAACGTAAGAGTAGAAAAAAACAGCAATAACTAATTGTAGATTGCTAAAAAATGTTTTTTTGTAAGATGGAGCGGCAAATATAATCTGGTTAGAAATTACTTTTTTATAAGAACAATTTCTATTATAAAATTTCTATTATAAAATTATAAAACTAAAATTTCATGATAATTTAATAAATCGGCAATAAGAATTATATTTTATTTAATTCAATATTCAAAATGGAATAGTTAATGCTTAATATGATGTAAATATATCAGAATCAAATAAATTTCTAATTAATTCGAATTAAATGGTTACTATCACAAAAACTCAAATAATACTATTAAAAAATTCATATTAATTTAATAAATAAATAAATTGCTCAGAATGAGCAAGTTAATAATTATTAACTTTATATAAAACGAATTGGAGAAGAGAAAACAAAAATGGTCACCAAAGAGAAGTTAACATCTTGGCGTCCCTTTTACTCAGTTTACTACAATCATCCTCCCCAAGTATGCCCGTATCTCCGATTAATTTTACTTTTACAATTAATTTGACCCACAACATTTTTAAATAATTTAATATTATTTTAACATTATGTCATACATTTTATTAAAAAATATTTTTTAGCAAAATCATAAAAAATCTAATCTAAATTTTGTTTATAAAATTTAAAAATTTTTAATTAAAAATGATAAAATCATTCGATCCAATGTTTACATAATTTTCGAGATTAACTACCTATATGTAATTGTAATTTAAGAAAAGATAAGTTATAAAATTAGATGGTATGTTATAATTAGATGCTATGTATGTTATAATGCATAATGCATTCTTCGATTGCAATCTTCGAGTAAATATTTTCTGAGAAATATTTTCCTACTTGGTTTTAAACGATAAGCCTATATGGATTTTATCTTTTTGTTTAAGTGGATATAAAAAGTTGAAACTTCATTTTACATTTAACAAAATATTATAATTTAATTTTTAATGATTTTTAATTAATTCATTGATTTTTTAATTAAATGCCTAAACACATATACTTATTATTAGAGCTGTAAATTTTATGCATTAAAAAATGCAAAATATGCACTATAATATGCTAGAAAAATTGCCGAAATATGCATGAAAATATGCAAGAAACCCAAAATATCCACGCAAATATGCATGAAAAATACAATTTTTAACTATAAATTTTACATTTTTTTAGTCAAATACATTCAAACACCCATTTTTATTAAGATTACTCCAAGTTTATATGTTTTGTACAACAAATTGAGTATTTTTACACTGTTGGACATTTCGAGATGATGCGTTTTGGCAGTGTGACATTTTGGGGTAGGACATTTTTGGGTCTCGTCCAAAAAAACAAAAAAATTTTTTTACAAAATTCTTGATTTTACAAATTTTTTCCAAAATTTTTACAAAATTTTCACTTTTTGGCAGGATTTTAGGCAATTTTCGCAATATTTTTCCCAAAAACCTCAAAATATGCAGCAAAATATGCATTATGCAGAAAAGTCTGAAATATGCAAAAATATGCATTATATGCAAATAGAAACCCCCTCTAAAGTTTTCAAAACATGCGGAAACAGTGTTTTTTGTGCTTTATACATGATGCCAAGTTTGCAAAAAAATATGCATTTGCATAAAAATCACAGATCTACTAATAAATAACAACTATAAAAAATGAAACTATATTATAATTATAAAATATAAGCATTTCAATCAATAAGACTCTTTTGTTTATTTATTTATAATTTATTTAATTTTTAACAAAAGAGAGAAAATAATTATTAAAAATTAACGTATGTTTGCCAAATCTTTTTCTGAGCCACAGAATTGGCAACTATTGGAGTAAGTTTCTAAAATAAATAAGGGGATTGACAAAGAAAGAATTAATAATGGGGAATTAATCGAGTAAACAAAGTGATTAAAATAATTAAATATCGAAATAAATAAAATTAAAATACTTAAAAATTAAAAACGCCATCCAAATAAAACAAGAACACTTTGATAAAATGTCCGTATCATGGGTAAATTATTTTTAACTCGTAATTATACATATTTAGTGAGAAAATTTTTCATTAATTTTTAAAAAGTTAAATGAGGTTGTCTTTGTTAAACGTGCTATCATAAGCAAGAATGCATGGATAGGGGTGACCTGATCGTGGAACTTGGTCAACGGCGCAAAAAGGGTATTTTATGTTCAAGTGTAATGATATGCCGCTATATTGGAAACTGCAAAATTGAATAATGTAACTTAAATAATAAAATTAATTAAAAAAATATATTTTACTATTAAAAGTTGTTTTATTAAAAAATTAGGTTGTAGTGTCGGAGGATACTTTCAGAGTTAAATGGTCTGCATCAATTTATTTTATATGAAAGTTCGTAAAAGAATGTTAACTGAAGAACGTTTCTCAATTTAAATTGAATCGAGTGAAGCAATCTGTCAAATTTTAAACATTAAATCTAAGTAAAAAATAAATGGAATAAAAATTCAGATAAAAATATTTTTGAGTTAATTTGAAATTATTAAGTATTCATCAATCAAGTTCTTATCCTATTTGATAAAAGTTTTATTTAAAGTCACATCTTATTCTTCTTCAGAAGGAGAATCTTTACGGATACGTATCGAATATGTGAGTTTGAATTCAATTGTGTTTTAAGTAACCTTGCTCATTTTTAAAATTTACTGATTAAACTGAAGTATTTCGAGGTCGAGGCACATTTTAAAAAATAATGATAATCTCAAATTTTAATTGAATTAATTTCAAAAAAATTAAATTTAAACAGGGATTTGGCCCGATCGATAACGAGCATTGTAAGCAGGTAACAAATAATGTTATCGAGCTTTTTAAGCGGATAAACTTTTAAATATCAACATTATTCAAAATTCGATATTAAAATTAAACAAAATTAAATGTTTTGCAAAAAATGTTAGTAAAAATAGAATAATGTTAGTAAAAAATGTCTAATTATATTATAATTATTATTTTTTATTTGTTGAGGAGTTAATATTCCTTGTTATTAAAATTATTATTATTAGAAAATTATACATTGTTTTCTATTTATACATTATGTTTTTCTCATAAACCATTTTTTCATAAACAATTTTACTTATATAATAATAGGAAATAAATTAAAAAATTTCACAAATTGTTTAGCTAGATATGAATTAAAGAGATCAAAGATTCCTATTTTTTAAATGAAACCTGTCAAATCTGTAAAACTTCAAACTAAATTAAAAAATAAATGATGATTGATTAAATAGATATGTATAAAAACATGCTTTTCATGCTAACAGGATGAAAGTTTAAAAATATTGCTTTTTAATAACCTGTCATTGATATATGTTAATTTTTCATAGACAAAGCTTAATTTATACAGATAATAAAAACGTTTCCATATACTCTAATAAATTAGTTCTGTAAAAAGAAAAAAATTTAAATTGACAGTCTAAAAAGGCAAAATTCCACAAAAATTACAAAAAACAAATTTTTATTTTTTGAAACTGTAAAAAATTGTTTGGAACAAGTCAATGCGGTAGCATAATTCAGATTTTACGTTTATGCGATATGCTTTACAATATAAGATAAACTTTTAATATTAAATTTAAGTAATTTAAAGTAATTGAAATCATTTAATTTAGTCAAAGCTTCAACAAATTATGATGAAAAACAAATTTTGTTAACAAAAAATTTGTAGCTTCACATATTTTTACAAAGAAAAATTCCTATGATAAGTATGCGCACTGTAATGATTGTGTTCTATAATTATATTGAACAAAATCTACAACTAAATTTTTTAAGAGTAAAAAAAGTTTACACCAACTATTAATTTTGTTGTGCCTGCAGGAGAATATGATCTTCATTAATTATACAAACATAAAAGTTTTTGATAGAACTATTTTAACTAAAATTTTAAAAAATTTCTTACACCTCAATGATAAAAAAAAGATTAGTAAATAAAAGAGAAATAAATATAGAAAAATAAATGATATTGAAAGCAAATTTTTTTCATTCTATTATTTTAAAAAATTTTTTAATATTTTGAAAAAAATTAATTAATAATCTTTTTATAAAAAGAATCTTTTTTTAATTTTTCCAAATATTAATTTCAAATAATAAACAAAATAAAACGAATTTTTTAAAAATAAATATTTTTTGACATTTACTCTAAAAACATAAAATTGGTATAATTTTTACTTAATTTAAATAATTCACAAACAATGCTTTTTAAATTAAATTTGTTTAAATAAACTAGAATGATTTAAACAACCATATTCGAGCGAAAAAAGAAACAAATAAAATAATTTTTAAAATTTTATTCAAGCTATTCCATTTATTAAAATCAATATATTTACTACAATATTTAATATTTATAAAAAGTTTAATAATAATTTGTAAATAATTAAATAAGTTTAATTACAATTGTATCATTAAATATAAAACTCATATATAAAAGAAGACGAGGAACAGTTAAAATTTATTGTTTAAGGAAGGTATAAATTATCATATGATATTAATAAAATTGATATTGGTAAATATATCCTTAAAAGGTTTCCATGTTAGAATCATTTATGCCTTTTAAATATATTCTTTCATATAAATATTTTTAAACAATTTATATTAATATTTGCAGAAATTAGAATTTAATTAAATATTAAATTTTCTATTTTACAAAAAATATTATTTTGTCATCTTCAAATACTTTTTTCGAGATGATCCCTTTAATTTTTATACATAAAATAAAATTATTTAATAAAAAAATAAAAGAATTAGTGAAAATTAATAAAATTAATACTAAATTAAAATAATTAAATAATAAATTAGAAATAATAAATTATAAACATTTTTAAATACTTCAGAGGTCAAATAATGAGAAAAAAAGTTTTACCTGTTATTAATAAAGCTAACTAGATACATGATAAAATAAATAGGTTGGATATGTACAATTCAAAATAATTTTAGATAAAAAATATAGATACGAAATATTTGTAAATAAATATTTTACATTGTAAAATTTAATCTAATTATATAATTGAGAAGGGTGTGTCTGTTTGTCTGTTTGTCCTTTTATAGACAAGTGGGCTTTTATAGTAAAGTGATTGGGGGAGTGAAGAAAAGGGGGCTTTTATAGTAAAGAGTTGCCAGCTGAATTAGGTTGTAAGGGTAAGAAGATAGTATAAAAGCAGAGTATTTTGATCATTCTTCAACTGCTACCAGCACTTCAACTATGCTGTGCTCTGTTCTACGTTTGCTGGAGTCATGTGTTCTCTTGAGTTAGGCGTCAACGTTCAGATGTCAAGTGCTAGCTGTCAACGTCACTTGAAGTGCCAGGCGTCAACGTTCATTTGTCAAGTGCTAGATGTCAACGTTCATGTGTCAAGTGCCAGGCGTCAACGTTCATTTGTCAAGTGCTAGATGTCAACGTTCATGTGTCAAGTGCCAGGCGTCAGCGTTCGGGAATTGTGAAGCAGGCAAAATATTGAAACAGGCGGAATATTGAACAAGGGGAATTGTAAAACAGGGGGAGTTGTGAAGCAGGCGGAATATTGAAACAGGCGGAATATTGAACAAGGGGAATTGTGAAACAGGGGGAGTTGTGAAGCAGGCGGAATATTGAAACAGGCGGAATATTGAACAAGGGGAATTGTGAAGCAGGCGGAATATTGAAACAGGCGGAATATTGAACAAGGGGAATTGTGAAGCAGGCGGAATATTGAAACAGGCGGAATATTGAACAAGGGGAATTGTGAAGCAAGCGGTATTGTGAGAGGCAAGAAATTGATAAGGAGGCGGAATATTGAAACAAGGTGAATTGTGATGCAGGCGGAATATTGAAACAGGTAGAATTGTGAATTAGTCGATATTGTGAGAGGCAAGGTGAATTGTAAAGCAGGCGGAATTTTGAAACAAATGAATTGTGGTGCTGCAGGAATATTGAAACAGTGGAATGAAGGGGATGTGAAGCAGGCGGTATTGTGAGGCAAGGGGAATTGCGAAGCAGGGGAATATCGAAACAGAGGGAATTGTGAAGCAGGCGGAATTGTGAGGAGAAAAAATGGGTAAGCGAGATGGGCCGGCCAAAGGCTTTTGAATCGGATCTTGAGTTGAATTGTTTTGTTATGCTAGCGGAGTCACACGAGCGCCTGTGTGTACTACCAATGACTCCTTTGCTATTTTTAAGTCTGATAATTGCATTCTGATAACTTCAACACTGATTATTCGCTAATGATTAATTCTTAACCAAAGCGATTTGAAATATTTTGTCATTGTATTTAAGAAGGTATTCCTTTGAGAAATGTTTCTATTGTGTTTTATACGAACAAAATCATTTTTATGTAATGTAATAATGTATTGTATTAATATTGTACAAAAAATGTATTTGTATAAAAAATAATTATATAAAAAATAATAATAACTATAATAGTAATAGTAAGTGTAATATTCTCTGAAAGTTCATCTGACGAAGAACCTTTAGAAAAACGGTTTGTAACAAATTGACAAAAATTAGTTAATTAGTTTTAGTTAATTAAATTAGTTTTAGTTAATTTTAGTTAATTAAAATTAGTTAATCAAAAATTAGTCTTTGCCAGTCTATTAATGAGAAGAATAAATGAAGAATATACAAAACATATAAATTATAAAATAAAAATAATCATAAAATATTTTTGGATTTTTAAAAATATAATAAATTATCGGACATGATGAAAATACTTAAACAGCATATAGAAAAAAAAGGATTATTGAGTATGCAAAAAAACAATTTTTCACAAATTTTTACTAATTTTATTTACACTTTATATATGATTATTGTTGTTAAAAAAATTAAAACTTTTTATGGAAATTTTAAATTTAAATTACCGTATTATCTCTAATACAAGCCCTGGGCGTCTATTTTTCAATACCCCTCATTGACTGGGCTTCTAATAGGGCATGGGCTTCTATTAGGGCATGGGCTTTTATTTTTCAATATCGAAATTTTATGGAAGATAAAAAATAAAAGCAAATAAAATTATGTTCAGCAATATGAATTAAGAAAATAATGTAAAAATTAAATATCAAAATCAATAGAAATATAACTAAAACTCCGTTTTCTCAACTTGGGAATGAGTAAATCCTTCTGATACCGGAAATCCCTCTTAATGAACTCCTGAATAATCAGATTAAGCTCCCTATCCATCTTTATTAAATCCATCTTAATTGTAAATATCCGTTTAATTCCAAAATATTCCTCGAAATCCCCTTGCTCTTAAATCAATTTTACACCTTAACTTTCCATATCCCTATTGATCCTTTTATCTTTAACAATATCCCACTCTAATCTTCCAATATGCTCTACTTCTAGTACACTTAATCTCCTTCTTAAACTCCTAAATTTCTTAATCCCTCATAATCCTTCCATATCCTCAATGGAAAAATATGGAAGGATTATTTTTACCTCTATCGATCTAGGGATCCCTCGATATTGAACTTTTTGGGTTGACCGGGGTATATGCAGGAAGAATGTATATGCACGGACGGAGTTGAATTCTTGAGGATTCAACCAAATCTCTCAATATTCAATCTCTGAATATACCTATTAATTCGTTGATAGCCAACGATATCCCACTCAATCATACAATAGTCTCTATACCACAATTCCTTAGATACCATCTTAAACCCGCATCTATTTTTCTCCAAATTCTCCTTAATTCACCTTAAATTCTAATTAACTCATCCAAATCTCTCGATATTCCATTCTAATCCTTCTATACTCATTTTTGGAGACTGGAAATACGGGTAATAGAAAAACAGGTTGTCAAAAATCAGATGGGCTTCTATTAGGGCATGGGCTTCTATTGGGGCATGGGCCTTTATTTTTCAATACCCCCTATTGAGTGGGCTTCTAATAGGGCATGGGCTTCTATTGGAGATGGGCTTCTATTAGAGACAATACGGTATTATAAATTAAATTTTTATTAATATTTTAATATTATTATATAATTGTTATTAAAAATAATTATATAATATTAAAAATTAATTATTAAAAATTATTATTAATTAATTAAAAATTATTAAAAATTATAAATTATTAAATTATTAAAATATTAAAATTATTAAAAATTAATATTAAATATTAATAATATTAAAAAATATTATCATATATACATAAATTATTTTATATGTTATCATGAGATAAATGTGTTAAATTAAAAATTGATTAAAAATAGAAAATGAATTTTATAAATGTTCTTATAAATTCATTTAATTAGCTACAAATCTAATTAAAATTTAAATTAAATCTTTGAAAAAATTTTATTTAAATGATCGAGATAGTTAAATTAATATTTATAAATTTCTTGATGAATAAAACAATTCAGCAAAACTGCTTAATGAAAATGAAAATAAAAACCGTCTAATAAAAAATCTTTACAAAGCTTGTAAAAAATTATTTATTGAGATAGTAAAATATCAAATGTTCTAATAAAGTTGAAAGAGTTCAGCACTAACGAAGCATTATGGGAACATTTGAGATTTATAATAAATTGCGAATATTTGCCTATTTATAAATAAATTTTATATAAGTATTAAATTTAACTAAAACATTATATGGCATGATATCTAAGGGCAAGCTTAAAAGAAGGTTCATCATTCTTTTTTTACTTCATCATCATACATATTATCTTTTATGATTGCTGGAAAAGTTCAAAATTAAATAATTAAATTTAAAAAATTTAGAAAGGCAAAATAGCAAAAATTTGACAAATATAGCTAATATAAATTTTTACAAATTAATTTTTGCAAAATTCTAAAAATAAATGCTATAAAAAATATGATTATGTATAGTAAATGAGAAAAATTATATTTCCAGTATTATAAGTAAATTTTTTTAAATAAAAATCCATTTGTTTGTTAAAGTTAAAATAAAGTTTAAATAGTAAAATTATTTGAATTAAAATAATCCACGCCAGCGACTACATTTACTAATTGTAAAGTTTATCATAAAACAATTTATTTAATTATTTAATACTTTGATTATTTTTTAAAAATTAATTTAAAACTTTAAATATAAAAAATGTTAATTTCAATTAAATAGCAAAAATAAAAAATTTCCAGAGAAAATTTAATAAAGTGCAAATTAAAAAAAATTGATTTGTTTAGGTAGTTTTACTACAAGATGTTAATATCACATATTATGATATTAATGTGGATCATAATATGTGGATCCACATATTATGTGATTAATATGTGGATTAAGGATTTAATATACTTTTAACAAAATAATCAATTATTTAAGCAAGTGTATCGATAGATTGGTTACTTTTACGATTACAATTTATTGAAATTTGAATTTATTTAATTTTAAATATTTTTTGTATTTTATATAATTCAATTGTTTATATATACATATTGTTCAATTCAATTAAGCTCATCAAATAAATAAACGAAACGTACAAAATTCAAATAATCGAACTGAAGCTGGAGTTCGAAATAACCTATTTTACATAATAATATATTAATGATGTCTAAATTAATCGAAAAACATCTAAAAGAATTAGATGGATACAAACAGATAATAAGCTGCTAAAATTAATGAAAATAATTAAATTAATAATTTTAAATAAACATTCCTTAACAAAAATTCTATCTAAACTTCTATCTTTGAATAGGAAATGTAATGTGGATATTTTTTTACACAAAAAAATTTAGACTAAAAAACATTTTTTAAATTAAAAAGGTAAAAACAGAAACGGTGAACTGGTTAAATGTTATTTAAAAAAACTGGTTAAATGTTATTTTTATAAGATTTACGATGTAATTCCCTTACAAATGAAATAATAAAAATTATAATTACTAAAACAAAAAAATTTTTAAAATTATTAAAAATATTGTTGAAGGAAAACGAGAACTCACGTAATTAATAATGAAATATTTATTTTCAGATGAATTTTTTTCTGGGCTTAAATTAAGACTTTTTTGCTCATAAAGTTCTCCACTCTTATTTGTGTTACATAGATTTTTTGACCACTTCAGAGGGTAATCTTTAACAGCCTATTTCCTTGGGTTCATTTATATTTACTTTGTAGTCACTGAAACCTAATAATTTTAATAATTTGTACATTAAAAAATATACGTTATATATTAAATTATTTCACCAGAGGTTTTTTTATTTACATCAGTTCGTTTATAAATTTGAAAAATGTCATAAAGTAAAATATTCCATTTATTTTTAAGTAATGAGAATAGATTTATAAAAAAATAATCGATTGAAAATTTTAAAATTATTATATCATTAGTGATTTGTAATAAATAAATCTAGCAAAAGGTAAACACTTTGAATTTATAATATTAATTTTATGTTAAAGGAAAAAATCAAAACGAAAAAATATTTAGGAACGAACAAAATCCTACATAATATTAATCGTCTAACTAAACATTATTAATATTCAAATGTGTTAATCTTTTTTATGGATAGAATAAGGTACAATAAAAATTTAATAAAAATAATTAACTTAAAATATTTTTGATCTAATAATAATTAATAAACTTATTATTTCTCTAAAAATTTATGTGCATCTAAACAGCGATGGATGCATCAATTCAGCGATACGTTGCAAAATTTGTTACTCAAAATAAAATAAAGTACGACAATTATGAGATACGCCAAAAATATTTAAAGAAAAAGGTAATACGCAATTTAATTCTTATAGAATATAATTTTTAATTTAATATATAAATGCTAACCAAAAATAAATAATGAATCTATTAGGTAAAAAGGCGATACTATATTACAACCTGGAAAATAATTTTAAAAATTTTGACTAAAAGACATGTAGAATGATATAGGTTTTTAGATAAGATTATATGATGAGGAGAGGGTCACCCTTCGGGTGACCCTTCTATTAATAAAAATTAATGATTTAATTGTGAAGTAATTTACAGAAGTAATGAATAGAAAATAAAAATATTAATGAATTATTATAAAATTAATAATTTAATTACCTAGATTCCAAAGAATAAAGTATAATAGTAATAGAAGATCAATATAATTAATCAAATAATTTCAATAAATTTTCAATGCTTAAACAATGCATTTAGCATTCTAATGATCTATTGCTCATGCGTAAACGTTACATAGACGAGGTAACTTTCTAACTTAAGTTTGAACTGAAAAAGTATAAATTCATAATGTAAAATTAAACTTTATAATTAGGCATTCGGTCAGAAATGTAGTTATATGTATATAAATAATTTATTATTTTAATAAATTTAAAATATTTTATTAGATACTAAAAAGTTTTTATAATTAAAATTTTAATAAAAATGAATAAAAATATAAGTAAATATATAGTCTTAAAAAATAATATATGTAGAATATATATTGACAATGAAAACGTCATTATAATTGAGGTAGAATTATTTTTGGATGAGAATATTGTATTTTAATTATAAAAGCTAAAAATTATATTCTGCTACAGCAAGAATAGCTGCAAGAGATTGCTTCTGCAGAAAAAATTAAAAGAAGTGTTTAAAAGTTATATTATATAAAATATTAAGCTCAATTAAATTTAAAAACTAATATCGGCCGGCCGAAGGCCGGCCGCTTCCCCGAAGCCTGACATCCTGGGGGCAACTTTTTAAGGCGCATTCAGGAAAATTATAGCGGCGACGCCATGACTTTCCCTTTGCGCCGAAACGACCCCATGACTTTGGCTATCTCGTGAACCAGAAGTCGGAGCGCTTAGGTCCCAACTAAAGGGCACTGAGATACATTTAGTGGATATCAAATAAAAAAAAAATTTCGAAATTCGGTGAAGTCTAAATACCGATATGCCGTGTCATTGGTTTTTATTTGGTCCGAAAACCAATTAATTGGTTTGTCGATTTGATATATCTCGTGAAAGGCGCGGCGGAATTGGATGGGACCTGGGGGGTATTATGGAATCGCATATGTAGAATTTTTTGGGGTGGTTCATTTCGACGCCACACTTGAGTGCGGCGCCGAAATGGCCGGATGAAAAATTCAACGCGTTATAACGCATTTTTGAGAACTGGGGGGTCTTGGGGCCTGGGAGTGGTATTGGAGAATAGAGTGTGGAGAAGTTATAAATAAGCGGACACTAGAGTCTCGGGTGAACTTTTGGGGGTGTTACGGGTCAAAGAGTCGGGGTCGAAAAGTCGACTTTTTGTAATGTGAATTGAAACTCGATTTTGATAGCCAGATCGAAAGAGCGTCCCCTGGCGGTCAGAAAAAGGTATAATATGTTGGGGGTCCACTTGAGTCTGAAAAAGTTATAGCCATTGTGACGAAATGGCGCAAAACTTTATGAGACTCTAACGTCCCGGGGAATTTTTTTAAAATTTTTTCGAGGCCGGATTCGTACTCAGCGGGTGTCAGAGCACCATATAGGCCTATTTTAGGGTCAAAAATCAGAAATTTTGTCCCACCCCTATTTCCAAAGGGGTTTTTCGGTTTTTTGAAAAAAAAAAGTTTTTGAAAAAAATTTGAAAAAAATTCCCTTTTGGGGAAAATTCGGGATTTTTTGGGGGACCTTAACTTTTTTTTGGATTATCGGATTGGGATGGGGTTTCTTTCTAAAAATAGTCCTAAAAATTAGGTATTTTTAGAGTGAAGAAAATTTCGAAAAAATTCGAAATTGGGCCCTAGGGGGTCGAATTTCGAAAAACCGAAAATTTTTCGGTTTTTTGAAAAAAATTCGGGATTTTTGCCAGCGGTTCGCGCCGCAAGTATTTTTCTTGGATAGAGCAGAATTTTCTGCACCGGACAAGCTTTTAAAATTTATAAAAAAGGTCTAATTCGGGGAAGTTATGATTTTTTGAAAATTTGGTCGATTTTTTCGGCCAAAATTTTCGTCCAAAAAAATATTTTTTTCAAAATGGGTAGAAATGGGGCAAATGTTATATCAATCGAAAGCTCTCATCGAGCTGAGCTTAAAAATATTTTTTGCAAATTTTTCTGACCATTTTGTACAAAGTTACAAAAGGTCGAATTTTTGGGTGTGGGCGGTACCATACCCAGTGGGGGTACCAAAGGAGGGGCAATAAATTGAAAAGACTTACGTTATATTGTAGAGCATCCATAAATGCATCGAAAAAAATAAAACTTGAAGGGTGTCCACTTGAGTCTGGCCAAGTTATGGGGGTCAAAGTTTTCGGGTTGGGGGTTTTGGGGGTCGAAGGCCCCCAAAACGCCCCGAATCAACCCACCGCAGCTACCTAAATGCACAATATCCGTCTAAACTTTGGGTTTGGGGGGCCGAAGGCCCCCCAAACGCCCCGAATCAACCCACCACAGCTGCCAAAAGGCAAAGTATCCTCCTAAACTTTGGGTTTGGGGGGTCGAAGGCCCCCAAAACGCCCCGAATCAACCCACCGCAGCTACCTAAATGCACAATATCCGTCTAAACTTTGGGTTTGGGGGGCCGAAGGCCCCCCAAACGCCCCGAATCAACCCACCACAGCTGCCAAAAGGCAAAGTATCCTCCTAAACTTTGGGTTTGGGGGGCCGAAGGCCCCCCAAACGCCCCGAGTCAACCCACTACAGCTGCCAAAAGTCAAAGTATCCTCCTAAACTTTGGGTTTGGGGGGCCGAAGGCCCCCCAAACGCCCCGAGTCAACCCACTACAGCTGCCAAAAGGCAAAGTATCCTCCTAAACTTTGGGTTTGGGGGGCCGAAGGCCCCCCAAACGCCCCGAGTCAACCCACCACAGCTGCCAAAAAGCAAAGTATCCTCCTAAACTTTGGGTTTGGGGGGCCGAAGGCCCCCCAAACGCCCCGAGTCAACCCACCACAGCTGCCAAAAGGCAAAGTATCCTCCTAAACTTTGGGTTTGGGGGGCCGAAGGCCCCCCAAACGCCCCGAGTCAACCCACCACAGCTGCCAAAAGGCAAAGTATCCTCCTAAACTTTGGGTTTGGGGGGCCGAAGGCTCCCCAAACGCCCCGAGTCAACCCACTACAGCTGCCAAAAGGCAAAGTATCCTCCTAAACTTTGGGTTTGGGGGGCCGAAGGCCCCCCAAACGCCCCGAGTCAACCCACTACAGCTGCCAAAAGGAAAAGTAACCTCCTAAACTTTGGGTTTGGGGGGCCGAAGGCCCCCCAAACGCCCCGAGTCAACCCACTACAGCTGCCAAAAGGAAAAGTAACCTCCTAAACTTTGGGTTTGGGGGGCCGAAGGCCCCCCAAACGCCCCGAGTCCCCGAATCAACCCACCACAGCTGCCAAAAGGCAAAGTATCCTCCTAAACTTTGGGTTTGGGGGGCCGAAGGCCCCCAAATGCAATGAAAAGAATTTAAATCTATTTAACGTAAATCGCCAAGCAAAAAAGAAAATCTAGCGTCCTTTTAAAGCCGCAGGCTTTCCACGCGCGTCCCTGGACGCGTCCCCAAACAACCAAAACTTAACAGTAATGTAACCCAACGCTCCCCCCAGCGTAACCAAACCCACAGTATCTTTACACCCACCCAGCTACTCACCCTGAGCTAGTTTAAAACAATATAAAAGGCTTAAAATAAAATTAAATTAAAAAAATAAAATAAACAAACTTAATAACAAAAAGTTAACTTATAAATATTAAAAATTAAAATGGAAAATTTGGATATAAACATAGTAGACAAGAAAATATTTGAGGGCAAGATTCTAGTGGATAAACGAAAATAAATGACATCTTAAAAGTGCATGAAGATTTAATTTTATTAGAGGATGGAGTTAATAAAAACCTAACGGCAACAAATAAAAACATCACCCAATTTAATAAAAAGTATTTTTATTAATTCTATGCACGAAGTAACAAAGAAAATAAGTTTAATATAAATGATGAAAAAATGGTTAGAAATTTTTCTTAATTTAAATATTCATATTTACTTGGTACAAAAAGATTTAATTTAAAAATATAAAAAAGGCTTATATAACTAACTTGATGTAATTTAAAAAAAATTTGACATGGAAACACAATTCATTATAGAAGTAAAAATTAAGAAGTATTCCGTTATCTTTTTTGTTTTCTTGAAATTAATTACGACAACTAGACAAGACAAAAAGCGATCCTATTGAAATTATCGAAAGTGGTTGAATTAATGAATAAAAATTGTGTAATTTGAGCATTAAAAAACTTTTTTATTAACTATTTTAACTAGAATTATTAGTATTTTAAAATTATTTATAATTTATATAATATGTTAGTTAGAAGGACAGAAAACGAAAGACACTTCTGAAATTGTAGCCGTATCTTTAGAAGAAACTGAAGTATAACTGAAGTATAACATTCGCAGGCTTATAACTGCTCATCATAAAATTATATTGAATTTTTATTTATTTTTTAGATTCATATTTAAAATATCTCATTTATATATTTTATATTTTGTACAATTTTCCTTGAATTTTTATTGTTTCTCGAGTAATAGAAGAGCTGAAATGAAATAAATTAATACTGAAATGAATTGATGAATGATTAAACCGGATTAAATATTAATTAATATTAATTTAAAAATATTAAATTAAAAATATAAAATTAATATTAAATTTAAAAAAATTAAATATTAAATCGGACATTAAATTTGAGTTAAATATAAATTTGAGTTAAATTTTTAAGATATGTGAAGTAATATTGCCTTAATCAAACCATTGAATTAATTTAGAATTCAATATGCAAGAGCAAGAGGAATTTCTCCTGAAGTACCTACATCGGGTCATTAATCCCTGTAAAATATAACAAATATTAAATATTGAATAAATGCTATTTAAAATATAATAAAAATAATGATAATGCCAATGAAGACTAAATGTAAAAATGTAAAAAAGAATATTAATGGAGCAAGAATAATATTGACATAGGGCGATCTCTAAAAAAATACAAATTAATAATTTCTTAATTCTCAATGATGAAATAAAAAATTTTTAATATAACAAGAAATTACAATTAACTATGGTTGAATCGTAGAGGTCGTTATATATTAATTAAAAATAAATGATAGTGTGAGATGGGATAAACTATCGTTCAATAGAATCTAGAATATATTATAATTAAATAATGGTTATTTCAAATGTAGCAGGAAAAATAAGTTAATAAATCTCCCTTTTAACTTATCTTGATTTTAAAAAACCCAAAATAAATACATATATCATATTTTCTCATATATAATATACTAGATATAAATAATCTTATAATTAATGGATTGCCTTAAAATGATATTTTTGAAATTTAAAATGATTTTTACATTTTAATATTCCTAAATAATTACGAATATTATTGGAAATTGTACCGACATTTCTTATTAATTAGAAATTAAAATTGATTTTTAGAATTAACAAATCCATCTGAATGTCTGAGTAGATATTCACAAATAATAAATTTGAAAATAAAAACTAATCTCAATCTTGACTAAGAAAAATTTCACAATGTTATTTTATATGATCAAATTCTCCACTATTTAATTTTTTATGATGTTTTAAATACGAAATTTTTAGATATGTATGTACGGCAAAAATAATAAATTGTTGTCGTCCACATACTTAAAAAAATAGGAAAAAGCCTTAAAAATTCTTAAACTAATTATTATTTCCAAAATTCAACATTGTATTTCCAAAATCAAAACAAATATTTATTAATTTAAGCCGAAATGTCTTTTAAAAAATTTTCATAAATTTTATTTGCAAATCCTTTTAGAAATCAAGTCTAACATTATAAAAGTACAAACATTAAAATTTTCAGCTTTAACATCTTTAAAATAAGCTCTAGTAAATAAATGAATGAAGTTAAAGTATGTATTTATATAAAAAATCGACAAATATTAGAGTTTCACCGGAAGTTCCGGTTCCGGTTCCGGTTCCGGAAAGTTCCGGTGTTTTTTTGGTTCCGGTTCCGGGAACCGGAACTCAAATTGGTTCCGGTTCCGGTTCCGGCTCCGGTTTTCAAATCGGTTCCGGGCAAACCGGAACTTTTTTACACCCCTAAAGATTGATTTTTTTAGAAAAATTAATAAACTACTCGTACTCTCATGCTTGTGTATTTAAAAAAATCGAAAGAAATATGTTTATTTTCTGTCAATTGACCTAATATAAACGGGTGGCCAAGTGGTTAAGGTGTTAGACTTCACCCTTGGCGTGAATGATTTAAAGATGGGTTCGCTTCCGAGGCATAGGACAATTAATTTGCATGTTTTTCTTTCCTTAAAAACTTATTTTATAAGTTTATAATTTTGTTTTTAAAATTATTTTATTTTTACATGGAGTAATTATGGTTTTTTGGCCCTCTAAATTTCTTAAAATTTTTAGTTTGACTTATAAATAGTGAATTTTTTTGCTTATGGCCTTCATAAATTTTCAAAAATTTCGCCTGCGGCGCTGAAAAGGGAAGAAATTTGGCTTCTTGTCCTCACAGATTCTCAAAATTTTTCGCCTGCGGCGCTTAAAAAGAAGTTGAATGTTATATCGGAGGATTTGGATGGATTAATTCGGATTTTGATTATATCATGATTTCAAACGGTCATAGGTAATATCGTGGATTAGGGTGTGATATCGAGAAATTGAGTAGGTAGATATGGGATTTTCTTGCAATTCAGAACCTTTTTATCGCCCGATATCAAACAGTTATATCCGATAAATCCGTTTATACACTACTCTCTAATCCACATATATCACTTAACGACGACAAATTTTCGGCTCGGTTTTGGTTAACCAAGTTTCTATTCGGTTAGACGGTTCGGTTTCGGTAAACCGAAAAATTTGGCGAAACCTACAACCCAAATCAAAATGAAAATTTTTTAAAATTTGCTAGCAAAAAATTTTTTTTAAAGTTCCGGTTCCGGTTCCGGTTCCGGGCCGGAACTTAGAAAAGTTCCGGTTCCGGTTCCGGGAACCGGAACTTAAATTGGATCCGGTTCCGGTTCCGGTTCCGGTCAAAATTTCGGTTCCGGTGAAACACTAACAAATATGTAACATAAAAATATAATAAAAATAGAAAAATTATAATCATACAATACAAAATAATAGCATCTACGAATAAATATAATAACATAAATATAATAACAAAATAATAACATCTACAAAATAATAACATCTACGAATAAAACATCTATTGGAATATACAGTGGCGGAAAATTAAATAGGGAAAAATATTTTTAATTTTATTTCTAAAAATTATACGGCTAATCAGTTATGCAGGATCATTACTTTTATATAGTTTTGTAGCTTTATTTATAAGCTATCAAATGACTAATAATCATTAAAGGAAAAGTTTTCACTTAAGCGAGAAAAAATCATTCATATATGTTAACTTAAAAAGTGCGCGGAAATTTAGATAGGGAATAATCAAGAAAGAAAAATTTTTTCTGGGTCAGATGGGCCGAAATATTTTGTTAAATCAGATCACCTCCATTTTCCGTTGATTTTTTGGTATCGTGATCTCGGTGATTGGGATGAAATAAAAATCGGTTTTTTTTGCCATTCTTCATCATATCGCTAGAGAAGGTCTCAGAAATTTTTTTAGATTTTTTCCATGTTTATTTTCCATAAAAAACTAAATGTAAAAATTTTCCCTATCTAAATTTCCGCGCACTTTTTAAGTTAACATATATGAATGATTTTTTCTCGCTTAAGTGAAAACTTTTCCTTTAATGATTATTAGTCATTTGATAGCTTATAAATAAAGCTACAAAACTATATAAAAGTAATGATCCGGCATAACTGATTAGCCGTATAATTTTTAGAAATAAAATTAAAAATATTTTTCCCTATTTAATTTTCCGCCACTGTATGTTTTAAACTTATACATACTGTCGCCAATTTTGGCGACTTATAGTTCACAATTTCGTTTTTGTGAGTGATTTGTTACTTAATACTCTTTTTGCCCTACTCTTTTACCACTTTTGTTCGTTAAATTTTCACTCGTTACCACTTATTTTTATTTCCATTTTAATTTTACTGCCAATTTTCTCTTCTCTGTTCCTTTTTGGTGACAGCTTGTGCTGGTCACACTCACTCATTTTTTGTGTTTGTTTTTGTTCTCTGACTTCCCCCTTTCAATGCTTTATCATTATTTTTCTCCAATTTCTTTTGAGAATATTTTTGAAATGTTCATTTTTCTTGGTATTTATCCAAATCCCTCCCCATTTACTGGTTATTTAAAGACGACAATTAACACATTTATTAGTGAACTGTAATAAGATTAACTTTTAAAATATATTAATGGCCTTATTAATTAAATTATTCTAATTTTATTAGCGTGCGGCTACAAATTAAAAAAACCAAATATCTTTAAGTAATAACATGGTAATTCTACATATACTTATAAATTTTATACTGATGAGTATTTTATAAAATTCAATATCTATAAATTTATTTAAAAACCAGAAATATACGTTAAATTAAAATGAAATGTTTAACAAAGAATGGTCATAGTGTAGACAAAACAAAATATGCCAACTCAGAAATTGTTAAAGAAAATTTATTGCTTTATTACTACAGTCTTTTTCGATCTAACAATTTCTCAAAAACAATATAAACACTAATAGAATTGCTATATTAATGGTTTTACAATACATCAAAGTACAATAAATATAAAGTAATTTTTGAGATATATTTTCCACATAAAATTTAATACATGAGTAGTATAGCTATAAACTATAATAACTTCAATTGAGGTAGATTAACATTAAATTGAGGTAGCAAAAGTCGTCTACTTTACCACTAAAAAAGTCTACTAGGTATATAATATTCAAGTTTTAATTATTATTTTATAACTACTTTATTACGGCTATTTTTACGAATTTATTAAATTTTTATTTAATTTTTATAATTTTTAATTTATTATAATTTCATGTTATATTGTTGCGAATATATATGATTATAAGTTCTATAAATTAATTAAATAGTGTGCAGGAATCGAGGATGTGAATGGACCAATTATTATTGACATTAATGATTGGGAAACCGAGTCTGTCATCAAAAAAGTCGAAAATAAATAAAACTTTGAAAAATAAATAAATAAATAAAATTAAATTGAAAAATAAATAAAACTTTTTATAGTGAAGAGAGGAAAGAAATTAAATTAAAATTTAATCGATTTAAGAAAATTTAAATTTGAAAAATGAATTTCTTTTTGAATTTTTATAATTTAATTTATATCCTATATATAATTTGAATTTGTCTGACGCGTATGAAACTAATATGTTTCTGACGTTAATCGCGACATCTTGTTAAAAATTTATTATAACAATTAATAAAAATATAACATATAATTAATAAATTTTTTTAACAATTATAAATTCAGTTTAAATTAAATCTTTTATATAGTAAAAAATATTTTGCTTAAATAAAATAAAAATTCTATTTGTTAATAATTATAATTTAAAGTAAAAAAATTCCCCCAGAAAATGTATTTAGATTTCCACCAAAAATTGGTTAAAATTCAATTATAAATTTAATTTAAATAAAATAATTATTGCGAAAAATTTAAATACTCGGTCAAATATAATTATCATTTATTTTATTAACGCAACCCCAACAGATTCAAGAAGGGAATTGTACTGGGCAAAGACGAAAAATAACAAAACAACAATAAAAACAACAAAAAAACAGAAAAAAGTCAGAAACCTCATAAAAAATCGATTTAGGGATATAATGTCCTTACATATATATTATAACCCCACTATGAAAACTGGGGCGTATGTAGTTGTTTTTAATATTGAATTTAAAAAATTTGTATAATTTGCTTTTAAAATATTAATCAAATTATAAAAACACTGTCGCGTCTCAACGCGAATTATAAATTTAATTAAAAATGAAAATTTTATTGAAATTACTCATCCACAAAACAATTTCCCAGACTTTATCTGACATAATCATCTTAAACTTTTTTATGTTCGCTGGCCTTATTTAAATGACTTTCACGTTCCTACCAGCGGTTTTTTTTTCCCCGCAATCACTTTTGTTTAGTGCCTTCTTTTTTCACACATTCTTTCCTTCGCTTAATCAATTGTATTTTTTAAAATTAAAAGAAAATAAATATATTTTGTTGAGTGTGGAAATTTGAATTAATAGGTCTAATTAGCGTTAACTGAGCCTAACGCTAAAGCTCAGCCGGTGACCTGTTCCGGACTATTTCCTAATTTGCCTGCGCTCTGCGGAATCAGCGCATACGGACTTCCCGCATTCCACCCATTTATACGTTTTAAATTTATTTCCTTATTTCACAATGTCCGCACCATTTCGTGACCAGCTCACCCTTTTACAGGAGCAAGGTTTTGAGCTTCTTGATAATCAAAAAACGTTCCCAATTCCACCCGACAATATAAGTATTTCACAATTCCATTCCGAAACCCGCAAATTGTTAAGCTCTTTGGAATTAGAGCTAGAATATGTTTCCGAAGCAATTTCGGATATTTCCTCCACACATGAAAAATGGATGTCGGTCCGTACAAACATGACCGGAGCGGAAAGGACCGCCGACACACCCATTTATGAAAATTTTGTTACCAACACCCCGTATTTAGGCACTTTATTCCAGTTGAAAAAATATTTAAAAAATCTCCGATCCTCCCGCCAAACCTTACTTTCAGCTCTTCCAGATCCCAACCAACCCACTCAATCACATATGCATTTACCGAAAATATCGCTTCCCAAATTTTCGGGCAATTGTATTGAATATGTCTCTTTTTGGAACTCTTTCTGTGCCGGAGTCCACGATTTGACTAGTATTTCCAATTCTGTAAAATTCTCTTATTTAAAAGAATGTTTAAGTGGACCGGCTCTTTTGCTTGTAAAATCTCTCCCTCTCACTGATGCTTCTTATAATGAAGCCATTCGACTTTTAAAAGAAAATTACGGACAACCCGATGAAATAAACCGTAATTTGCACATTTCCCTTCGAAAATTACCTACTGTCCATTCCAACCACGGACCTGACATTTTATGTAAAGAACTCGCGACATTTGTCGATGAGTTTGAAATTATTTATTTGCAAATGCTGGAGCAGAATTTCGATGCCAACACGCTTTCTACCCAAATGGAAATTGAAGGAAAACTACCCCCACCAATTTTGGAAGAAATACTCAAAGCCAAGGAAGCTGGTAATTGGAGCACCGATAAATTACGTAATGTTTTAAAAACCATACTTAAACGTAAATTAGGGGTTTGTGCTATAAGGGACCAAAATAAAGAAATTCAATCCCCCATGAAACCGCCCAAAATTAATAAATTTTTTACACCTTCACGGTCCCATTCTGACTCTTTTTCCCCGCCAAATCAATCACACGAACAGAGTTCCTCGCTTTCGTTTGCTACTCAGAGAAGAGAGCAAAATAAATTTTCTAAACCAACTATTAGTCCAAAATTACCTTGCTTGTTTTGTGAAGACGCTGGACACTTTTCGTCCAATTGTGTAAAATTTTCAGATATAACTTCCAGACACTCCCGACTCAGAGCCCTTAAAAGATGTTTTAGGTGCCTGAAGCCCAATCATTTTGCTAAAAACTGCCATTCGCCCAGTGAATGCTCGCAGTGTCACGGTAATCACCCCAGACCATTATGTCCTACCAATTTGAAAAAAGGTAACCAACAAACTAACACCATTCAATCCACATCCACCCCTAATAAATACATTCCAATACACAATAACCAAATTTCCCCATTATTTCCGAACTCAAACTCACCTCCCTCATATTTCCCTTACCAAAATTTCCAACCATATCCGGGGTTTAACCCTTATGTTTATAACAACATGTACACCCCACCCCAAATCCCCATACAAAATTTAAGAATTAAGCCAGCAACGACTCCACAGGCAAATGAAATGGAAAACAACACGAAAGACAACCATCAAATCAACGTTTCTACCAGCACAGTGCAGAATAATTCAAACCCGATACTGCTTAAATGTGTTTGTGCTAAAATATTCAATCCTGCCTACCCAGCACTAAATAAAGAATTAATTATACTTCTTGACGACGCAAGCACCAATTCGTACATTCGAACAGAAGAAGCCAGGTCTTTGAAATTGACATTGGAAGAGACAACAATGAATTTGGGAGTATTCAACAACCCGAAATTCAAGCCAACACAAACTTATTCCACTACATTTGGAATCCAATTGCTGAATGGCCGGATCTTACAGGTCAAAGCTAATACATTAGACCACCTCACTCATAGTACCTCGTACTTACCCTTTAGCCCTGAGGTACTTCAATACAGCGAATTAACACCCGCCATTAAATCTACCTGCCCAACTATTTTATTAGGTAGTGACTTTTATTACGAATTAGAACCCACGCCCATTTGCCGTTTGCCTTCGGGCTATCACTTGATCCAAACTCTACTCGGCCCAATAGTTGCCGGAAAGTCATTTAAACACACTTACCAAAAAATTTATAACACAATGACAAATTTCTGCGTCCAAACAACCCCGTTCGAGCCGAGTCCAGATTTCTTCACCTTGGAAGGAATTGGTATAACGACCCTCCACCCACTCTTAGTGAGGATGAAATTTTCCAAAAATTTAAAAAAGAAATCCGCTTTATTAACAATCGGTATGAGGTAAAATTCCCATTCAAAACAGATCCTTCCACCATTTCACTACCATTCAATTATGGCCTTTGTTACGGACGACTTCGTTCGGCTTTAAAAATTTTAAATAAAGACACTGCTTTACTAACAAAATATAATAACATTATCCAAGAACAACTAAAACTTGGAATTATTGAACCGGTAATAGACCCCAGCCAATATTCATCACCCCTCCATTATCTCCCCCACCAGCCCGTAATTACTCATAAACTTCGTATCGTATACGATGGATCAGCGCACATTGGAAAAGAAAATTCGCTGAATGACACATTAGAACCCGGCCCCGTAATTCTTCCAGATTTAGTCGGAATTTTACTCCGATTTCGAATCCCACCAATTGTAATTATAACAGACGTAATGAAAGCTTTTCTCCAAATTTCCGTCCACCCCTCACACAGGGACGCCACCCGATTCATTTGGCTTAAATCGATTGAAGAGCCTTTGAATAATAATAATTTACAAATTTATCGCTTTACTAGAGTCCCTTTCGGCCTTTGCTGCTCGCCATTCCTATTGGGAGCTACTATTTTACACCACCTTTCACAACACCCTTCAGCCCTTTCAGACGAAATTAGCAATAACACTTACGTTGACAATATTGTCTTCTCCGATCAAAATGTCACAAAAGCTCAAGCTAAAGTAATTGCGGTAAATGAGCTATTCCAAAAAGCAAATATGGAACTACAAGAGTTCGCTAGTAATTCAAAAGAAGCTCTTAATCACATTCCCGAGGCTAAAAGATTAAAAGGACCCTCACAAAAAATTCTTGGCCTTTGTTGGAACACCGATTCCGATTCATTTGAAATGAAAATAAAACCATTCCCTCCAACACCCATACTAACTAAAAGAAAAATTCTAGCCTTTATAGCTTCACACTTTGACCCTCTAGGCTTAATCACACCGCTAATTTTACCTTTAAAAATTTTTATGCAATCACTATGGGAAAATAAACTTAAATGGGACGACCAACTTCCAGTGGATTTGGTTGAAAAATGGAATACTCTATTAAAAGAATGGACTGATGAAACACCTATTAACATTCCACGACGACTCTCCAATTCAAATCAACAAAAGAAATTCCAACTACATTGTTTTACAGACGCTTCTGAAGCAGCAATGTGCGCAGCTATATTTATGAGAATTGAAAACTTGCCTGATGGTAAAACGGACGTGAGACTTATTTTTAGCAAAACGAAAGTGAAACCCATAAAAACAAAAAGGACAATCCCCCAACTAGAATTAATTGCCATTTTAATGGGCACAAAAGCCCTCCAATTTGTGTATAAACATTTAGAGAATTTAAATATTGACCAAATAATTAACCTTTGGAGCGACTCCTCAGTTGCTATCTCGTGGGTAAATACTAAAATACACATCCGTGACATTTTCGTTTCCAATAGAATTAAAAGTATTCAAAAAATCCCAAATTTGATTATCCGCCACGTTTCCGGTCAAGAAAACCCATCCGACTTAGGAACACGCGGAATTTCCTCAGTAAAATCTTTATCCTCTAATTTAATGTGGTGGGACGGCCCGCAATGGCTCTCACTCCCTTCCACCTGTTGGCCAGACAATAAAGAGGTCAAGCCATTTCTTTCTAACGAATATAAAGGGCCAAAACAAGAGGAAGCAGAGAACCCTATATTCGCATTTGCCATTACCCAACACCAATCAATTTTTGATCTAACACACCACTCTAGACTATATAAAGCGTTGCGCTGTATAGCGTATGTAATTCGTTTTCTCTCCCATTTAAAACCAAAATCCAAAATATTTCCAATGCTTAAAGAAAAATATCCGTCACTGAAAATTAGTATAAAAGAATATAGACGTGCGCTTTCGATTGTTCTTCAACAAGAACAGCGCTTATTTCCACCCACTGATAAAAATAATGAATCCCTAGGAATTTTTACTGATAACCAAAATATACTGAGGTCAAAAGGTAGACTAGGAAAATCCTCATTACCATTAAATACTGTTGAGCCGATTTATCTCCCTTCAAATTCTCATTTAACGTCACTTATTATTTACGAAACTCATCTCATATACCACCATTCCAGCCCTTTACTTACGTTGTCGATAATAAGACGACAGTATTGGATTCCTAAAGGTCGACGCACTGTTGAACGAATACTTTTTAAATCCTGCCTTCCGTGTAGGAAGTTTCAAGTTAAACCATTCGACCCACCCCCGTTCCCACAATTACCAATTGAACGAGTATCACCTTCCCGGCCGTTTTTAGCCACAGGCCTTGATTATTGCGGTCCATTACACATACGGACCGATAAAAAATTTCCAAAAACCTCAACTACAAGTACACCGAAGACAAAAAAGTTCTGGATTGTTATATGGGTTTGTTTGTCCACAAGAGGAATTTCCCTTGACTATGTGCCCGATTTGACTAGTGAATCTTTCTTACTCGCTTTTAGGCGATTTTGTGCCAAATTTTCACCTCCTACAACAATCTACTCAGACAGCGCCCCCACATTTATTTCTTTTAAGAAATTTTTTGAAAATTCGTGGAAAACTCACCCTATTGTTTGGCATTTAAGAGTACCGTACGCCGCATGGCGTGGAGGTTTTTACGAACGGCTTATAGCCTTGGTAAAATTTCATTTACGTAGGTCCTTGGCCAAAGGACTTTTTCCGCATATTTCCAAATTTGACAACTTCCTAACCATACTTTCAGAGATTGAAAGTTGTGTAAATTCGAGACCAATTAGTTTTTGCAGTTCCAATCCAGCGGACCCCCTCCCACTCAGGCCTATTGATTTTATGCGGCCTTTAGGTTACAATCTTCACAATTGGCCGTTACTGATAAACAAAGAAACCGAAAATGATCCCGATTATTCCCTTGAAAGTAATCCCTCAACTTTAGAAAACTTATGGAAAAGTTTGTCAAAAACGACAAGAATTTTTTGGGTACGGTGGCGGGATGATTACCTCCTTTCTCTCAGGGAGAGATTCCGCAAAATTTCCTCTCAAAATCCCCGTTGGCCTCAAAAAGGAGAGCTTGTATTAATTCATAGTGAGTCACCCAAAGCTCTTTGGCCTGTTGCGATTATAATCAAAGTACACTTTAACGAAGGACAATTCCCAGACACAGCATTGGTTAAAACTTCTCATAGTGGAAACACTCTGTTTAGATCCGTATCTCACTTATATCCATTGGAAACGACAGAAGAAGTAGAAAAAAGACTTTCACAGGAAGAACCAAACATTATACAACAAAAAAGGGAAGTAAATGAGAGAAACCTTCGATCCCCGACCAAAGTGTTACAACTCCGGAATAGAGCCATTTTTCATTAAATTGTTTTTTACATTAACTTTTAGTTTTAATTTTTACAATTTTATTCCCCATCCTTTAATTTCTGTAAAACACTATTCAACTTCCCGGGGGAGGGCGCTTGAGCGAACTTCATAAACAAACTAATTTACTCCTACCCCATCCTTTTAAAAATTTTTTAGTAGTTTTAATTTTTGTAATTAAATTTTAATTTTAAAATCTTTTTCAGTTCTCTTCTAATTAATGGGTAGTCTTATTTCCCTCGAACTTATTAATATTGAACTACAATTTATTTCCGAGCCTGACAACTACAATTGGCTTACCTGGAATTTGTTGGCTATTTTTCTGCCAATTTTTGTCATCATTTTAATTTTAATTATTTGCTTAATCAAACGACACCATCCAAAACGAAACACTCAACGGTGGACACCCCCGCCGACTTTTCTCGTAATTTTGTTATTTATCCTTATCGCTCTTGTTAGCGACACTAACTCATTTCCAGGCCGTAAATCTCCGTTGTGGAAGAAACCCCCTCTTTTTAAACGCCTAGGAAAACCTATTGCTAAAGGTACTATTCCAATTTTAGCCACTTCGGCTGTTTATCTAGGTTTTGAATCCTTTGCCCAATTTTTGACTGAACATCCTGACCTTTCCGTAGCGGTTCTATCCGTTTTCGGCTGCCTGTCGGTCCTTGTATTACTGTTAATAGTAAAAGTAGCCATCTTCCTATTCCATTTGTTCAAGGGCAAGAACGCCCGACCACATTCTCCTATTGAATTACAAGACTTGAGTTCCAACATCCAGGAGCTCGTTAATCGCTCAAACCCACGACACTAAACCCCCCTTAAATTTAATAAGTTAAATTCAATTTTTAATAATCCCTTTCCATTATTTAAGATAAATCAATTAAAATTTTAGTTCATTATGTCCAAAATTTCCCAAAAAGACATTGCCCATATACAACGTTATTTAAAATTTATAAACATTTCTAATGATAAACCTAAAATTCTTTTAAAAGATAACAGATCACAACAGGCAGAAACAACAGACTCGACAATGGAATGTGACCCTACTCCAACGATTGGCATTGCGACTACGGAATCCTCCGCACCACCACCAACAGAAACAACTCCGACTCATCCACGTGTTCAACCGCCTTCACCACCTGCTGCCACTCATAAAACAACGGATGACGAACCTGCTGCCGTCGACATCCCGCTGCCTGATGGTCCGCCACCGTTGGCTGCTCTCAAACTACCCCAACGCCTCAACATCGCCTCGCGAGTGCGCATTCTGGAATCTGGCCAAATCGAAGCCCTGCCCATCAATGAACACAACATAAAGAAAAACATGATAAGAAAATGGGAGAGGACAAAAAATAAAAGAATTCGTAAAAGAATTACATTTCCGAAACCCACTCCCCTTAATAAGGTCCATCTTAACCCGACTTATATACACAACTTACTAACTCCGCCACCACCTCCCAATTTCATGCCTAATCTAAAAAATACTCCAGCCCCATCAATCTAATCATTATGTGGCCATTCTATTGTTTCTGCACCTGTTCCGACCTATATGCCAACTCCCCAAATTTCGTTTGTTGCGGTCCCAATCCTAACTCCCTCAACTCCACTCTTGCCATTCCAACTTATTAATGTCCAACCATTTTGCGGCCCGGGAGTGTCGCGTCACAACGCGAATTATAAATTTAATTAAAAATATAAATTTTATTGAAATTACTCATCCACAAAACAATTTCCCAGACGTTATCTAACATAATCATCTTAAAGTTTTTTATGTTCGCTGGCCTTATTTAAATGACTTTCACGTTCCTACCAGCGGTCTTTTTCCTGCAATCACTTTTGTTTTAGTGCCTCTTTTTTTTCACACATTTTCCTTCCTGCTTTTTAATCAATTGTAATTTTTTAAATTAAAAGAAAATAAATATATTTTGTTGTGTGTGGAAAATTTAAGTAAAGTGTTTTAATTAGCGTTAACTGAGCCTAACGCTAAATTTACATAAGAATTTGATATTATTCCGATTATTTCATGTTTATATAATTTTTAAAAATTTTTTTAAATTATATTTCACTGCTAACTTTTTTTATATTCTTAACGACAATGCGAAATTTTATTATATCTATATTTAAACTCAATGTCACTGAAACTGTTTTAATTTTACTTTCTAACGTATTCAAGCGATGTGTAAGCATTCAAGCGACTTTTCTGTTTTTACCCACAAAACAATAATGTTTTTAATTTTTTACAATTTTAATAGCATAATTTTAGTTATACAGGACGATTTTTACTTCAATAATAATGTGAGATGTGTTAAATACCTACATCTAGAAATTCATATTTTTAAATAAAAAATTCATATTATTTACATGTAAATTTATTATTTATTTACAGATTTATTTATTTACAGATTTTTTTATCACTTTCTAATGAAGTAATTTTATATAAAAATAAAGTAGGTAAATAAATACTTATTTAATATTCGCAAATATATTTTAAAGATATCACCATGATAAAAAAATAAAGATATCACCATTTAAAGATATCACATTATTGTAAAATTAGTGTTATTTTTTAGTTATATTGAATTATTAGCTTATTTGCCATGTCATTTTTTAATTAATTAAAGTATTTTTAGCAATTTAAATATTCATGTAGTAGCTCTCTGTTACTTGACTTAATTTTGTAGTAGAAATTTAGATTTTAAAAATTATTGAAAGTTGTAATTTGTCATGACTTCCTCCATAGCAATTAATTTACAATATATTAATTATTATTAATTGTAATTATTGTTTTTATCCAAAAATAGGATAAAAATCTTTGCACTTTTTATATTTTAAATTATTTATTGTAATTTTCTGTCTATCTTATAACAATACGTTCGTTGCTGATGCTTGTGTGTATAAATAAATTATATTTCTGATGATTTAACGACATTGATTTGGAAAATATAAATCAAAACTTCTTGTTCTACACATAAATTTCATCAATTTGAGACTAAATTTTTTTAAATAATAATTGAAATAAAAAAAGTATTTTATTATTTTTAAAAATTCCTTATTTAAAAATTCCTTAATTATAACTGTATTAGTTATTTCATTTTTCATTATTATTACCTCTCCTTTACAATTGAAGGGTTTATTCCTTTTAGAGCATGTCAGATTTCTTATAATAATTATATTTTGATTCTTATATGTTAATATGTTGCTGGTGTTGCCTTTAGCAAACATACTCAATAATTTTTTAATTTATAGTAGTTAATTTATAGTAGAAATAATTTTTAATTTATAGTAGAAATTATCTTATAATAAGATAATTTAAATGTTAATTTATTAAAAATACATATTTAATCAGTAACTTAATTTAGATTAAATTTTAATTAATTTAGTATATGGTATGGTTAGGGAAAAAATGTGATTATATAGTAGATGTTTGATGGGAAGTGAGTTATAAATAGAATGGGAAAATTTAATTAATTTATTAATTTGATTGAAATAATTTAATTATTATTATTATTATAGCTATTATAATATAATTATTATAGCTAACAATATAATTTTAAATTATATTAATATACAATTTATTTATTTTCATGTAAAAGTGGCATTTGTAAAGTCAACCAAAGCATAAATTTTCTTTCTCCAACGATATTAATCATATTTCAGATATTAACAGTTAATCTCTTTAACATATTTAATTTATATATTAAAAATGTAATTATTATTATTTTATTAACAATCTCAGTACTTTAAAATCTTTCATAAATTGTTATAAAAAAATAACTGTTATAAAAAATAATTTAAATTTAATAATTTTATAATTTTTCTATTATTCTATTATATGTACAATTTTATTTGTAATATATTTTTAAATTTTTAGTAGTGATGTCAACCAAAAAAACATCCTTTCTCTCTCCAACAATATTAATCAGCCCTCACATCAAACTGACAATTTCTTTATCAAATTTAATTTAGGTATAAACATTTAATTTTTATCTTTTATTATTTGGTAATTTTGAACAAAATTTCATCTGTAATAATAATACTTAATAGTATAGTTATTATAATTCTATAGTTATTATAATTATAACTTTATAATTTATAACTTTAATTACTTTTCTCGGTATAAGCTATCAATTTTTTAACATTTATTTTTAATATTTATTAAATTTATAAGCAAGCCAAATAAAATATCATTATGTATAAATAGATCAGTAGAATCCCTGATATAAAAATATCAGTAAAATCGTTTTTCATATTTTTATAGTCAGATGGATATTTATTTAATTGATTACTAAAATTTGAATTAATTAGTAAAATTTAATAAATTGTTTTCTGCATAGGTTCAGGTGAAGGCGGTTTGCAGTCATCTTCTAAAGTATGAGTTATAATTTGTTAAATTAAAAAAATAATAATTCTACTATATAAATTACCATTATTATGTTATTATTTTAATAAAATTATTTTAGTCATTTAATTTATCAATTTTATTTTAAATTATTTATTAAAATAAATAACTATTGATAATAAAAATAATAAATTTTAATATAAATTCTATTTTTATTTAAAAGTAATTAATATCAATTTTAATCGATTATAACTCAAACATTCATATTCGAATTGTATATACTGTCACCTTCATCATAATCATGTATTATATTTCAAATATTTTAAAAAATTTTCAATTTCAAAATTCAAATTTCAAAATATTTATTTTTAAAATTTAAATATAAATTTTTAGTTCTCATAACTGATATACTTTTTTTTACAATTATTAACTGTTTGTGGAGATCTCCTTTATGTCCTCATAGCCGTAACATTATTAATTTAATAGTATTTAAATTAAATTATTTAAAATGAACAAATATTAAATATCTATTTTTACATATCAATCATAAAGATTATTTATCTATTTTTTTGTAGTTTCAATTTCAAAATTCAAATTACAAAATATATATTTGTAGAATTTAAATTTTTAGTACTATTTCATATAATTATTCGCTATCTCTGGATATTTTTCCATATCTCAAAATATGAAAATTAATTAAATAAATTTAATTATATTAAGTAAAATGAACTATTATTAAATATTTATTTTTAACACATCAAGCATATAGATTATGTAGCTATTTTATTTGTGTATTTATCTATAATATTTATCTATATACACATGTTCAAGAGCTTTCCAGAAATTTAAACAGTTTCATTAATAAGTTTAAATGTTTATGCATTTTATTCGATAAATTATATACCAAAATATTTTTTAAATTATTTATAAAATTTTATTTAAAAATTTTATGAAAGTAAGTTTAAAATTTAATTAATAATTATACTAATCATAATTTGTTGTAGCGAATGGCATTGCAGTCTATTTTTGTAGTAGTCGAATAAATTTCAAATAAATTCAAAATCAAATTTTTTGCCATTAATAAACAGGTGATTAATAATTTAGATGGGCTTTAATTATACATACTTAATAATTTTTTAAATAACATCAAGTGCCTCAAATTCATGTTATTATTCCATGTATAAAGCTCTTAACGATATCCTCAGTCATTTATTTTTACAAAGAATATTTTGTTTTTTTTCAAATTTAAAATGGAGAGATATTAATTAATAATTTTATTCAAAAATGTACTTAATTTTATTTCTAACATTCTCATTGTTTTTTAATATTTATAAATTGCTTTAATTAAAAAATGTGTTTTAAAATTTATTAATAATTATAATTTGTCGTAATGAATACCATCGAGTCTTTTCACTTTCTGAATCTATTTTGAATGAATTTCGAATAAATTCAAAATTAACTTGTATATAATGTGAATAGACTATTTTATTGTGATTTTTCAATTACTTTCTAAATGATAAATAAATTATAATTATCACTAAAATTAGATTGAGATTCAGGCTGTCCATTTGAACTGGCAAATACAGTATATTATTTTATGATTACTTGTTAACAAAATTATTATATTATTTTTAATTTATAATATGTAAATATAATTACTTTGCTTTTGCATTTAACCAACATTCTAATCTTATTAACATGACAAGTCTCTCTTAAATGTACCAGAATTTCATTGATGAATAAAGATTTTTTAAAATATAAATAATTAAGTAAATAAATATTTGATTAAGTATTAAATTATTAGATTTTTTTATTTTTTTAAGTTTTGATCAGAATTATATGTGGTTTTTTCCAAATAGGCAATCTGAAAACTTAGCATATTTTTATTCATTTATGTATTTATTATTAATCAATTTATTATTAGTCTTAAAAACTGGTAGTCATCCCATTACAGCTGTTTCTTCTTGCCTACCACAATTAGATATTGCGATTTTTATTTTGAATTTTTTATTGAATTTATAATGCTAAAATGTTTAAATAAGTCAAATAGTATATCTGACAAAACTGTTCATTTATTATATTATATTCTTGTGCATTTTTCTTAAATCTATGATAATCATTAATTATTAATAGATATAAAACATATTTAAATTTGTATGATTAAATTAATAAACATTTGTTTAAATGAGATTTATTAAATGTAAAATTATAGATGTAGTAATTCTATAATTATGAACAGCTATATTTATATTTAATATCTATGTCTAGATTGGTAAATCTGCCTTCGATGTTATTTTTATCTATTTATCAATTTTAATCAATTCTATTTCAAGTTTAACGATTTGTATTAGAACTGTGCAAATTAGATAGCATTTTTTATTACATAAATTTCATAATTGCATAAATTTCATTAGTGTAAAAGCAGAATGTTTTTTAGATATAATTTTAAAATCAATTTTTTTAATTTAAAATTACAATACATATAATTATGTATGTATTTTAATGGGCTTTAATAATTATATCCTCATTGTTTGCTCAAAAATTAATTTTATTATATTTGATTTCTTATGATTTTTACTATGTTAGTTATTAAAACGTGTTAATTATTAGCAAAAATATTTATTATTATATCTTTTAAATTTTATAGTTGAATAAATTTAATCTGATCAACTTTTTGCATAATTGTCGCTTCAATCTCGTTCTATAATTCAATTCACATAGCAAAACAACTTTCTATTTTTATTCCAATATATTACTCTAAAAATAGTATTAAATATATTTATAATCTATTTTATTTTTACTTTTATTTTAATACTCGATTTTATTTTCAATTATGGAAATTATATTATTATAATATTAAACTTTTCTGTTGAGTCCGCCATTATTTCCACGTACTTCATCAATATTGTTTAATACCTCTAAATAATATTAATACATCTAAATAATACTTAGGTATTCTTTTTAAAAATATTCTTTAATAATTCTGATTAATAATTATTTTTATGTTATATAAAAAGTAATTATACTAGAAGATAGTAGATAAACATGTTATTTTTAAAATATTTTTCTATTTTATTTTTAAATAAACATTCCAGATTATCTTTATCAGTATTTTTAATACTATTTAATCAAACTTAATTATAATAGAATACTAGTAGAACTAATAGTAGATTAAAATCTAGTAGATTTTATTCACTTATTCTGATAATGGAACCATTTGTTAATTATCCATTTATTGACGAAAATTATGAAAATAAGAAGAAAATTTCAGTTCGAGGAGTGACCTATTTAAATTTAGATTTATTTAATTTTAATATAAAAATACATATTTAATTTTTTCATTTTATCTAAGATTGGGCAAATTATATATATCTAATGTTTGGAGAATGTAGCTTATATATAAACATATAATTAACTTATTTTTTGATTTTAATAAATTTGCTATGTATATCAATAAATAAATTAAAATCATTCAAATAATTACTTATATTTTTAAATATCCTAGGTAACTGATTGTTACACAGTATTGGAGAAACCATCATCACCTGTTACAATCAAATTTCAAGAAGATGTTAATGCATTTACGCGATCTTTTAAATGAAAAAAGTAAAGATTGCAATAAATTTTTCAATAGGTTTGTTTAAAACAATTATTTTAATAACAAAGTTGATGTATATATATTTATCGTTTCCATTCTTTTCCATAATATTATGGCCGCATTCTTGAAATAATAAAATCAATAAATACATATAGTAGACCAAAACTGATATGAAAATTGAAAAATAATAATTTTGTGTATTAAGTAAAATTTAAATTTTATAACCAAAATTTTTAAAAATTGGATTCTTATTAAAATGAAATTGTATAAGCAAGTTTATTAAAATGATAAATATAAAGATTTATAAATATAAAAAATTGTTAAGAAATTATATTGTTAAGATATAATTAAATTATAAATTAAATTATATAATTAAATTATAAATATTAAGAAATCCTTGTCAATCAAGTTGAGGAAGCAGAATGATTTTACTTGGTAAATGGGTTGTTATACGAAACTTTGTAACTTAAAAAATATTTATTCTTGGATGTAGAACCAAACATATTAATGACATGAACATCTACATTTTTTATATAATATTATAAAAATATATATATTACAAGATTTTTTGAGAGTCAAATTGTATTTTTAATTGAATTTGATGATATAAATTAGAAAAATATTAAATACTTTATTTGTATTTAATATTTTTATAAGAATGAATTTATATGAAAATTTAAAAAAGTTTTAATAGTTTTTAAATAAATGACAGTGAGCATATTATAAAAATATAAAAATTGAATTTGAAAATTATAAATATTTATTACATAAAAATACTTTTAAAAAACCATACATAAAACATCATAGCACATCATAAAAGCCATTTAAAAATAATATTAATTATATAAATTTGAAAAGATTTATAAGCAAATTTCATAAAGCACGTCACATTATATTACAACATGAGTAATTACTAGAGCCCGGATTTTTATGCAAATGCATATTTTTTTTGCAAACTTTTCATGATGTGTTATGCACAAAAAACACTGTTTCCGCAAATTTTGAAAACTTTAGAGAGGGTTTCTATTTGCATATAATGCATATTTTTGCATATTCCGGACTTTGTTGCATAATGCATATTTTACTGCATATTTTGAGGTTTTTGGGGAAAATATTGCGAAAATTGCCTGAAATCCTGCCAAAAAGTGAAAATTTAATAAAAATTTAGGAAAAAATTTGTAAAAATTACAAATTTTGTAATAAAATTTTGTATTTATTGGTTTCGCCAGAAAATGGCCACCCCCATAATGTCTCAGCCCCAAAACGTCGCACCCCAAGATGTCCCACCACCAAAATGCCTCATCTCAAAATGCCCAACACCGTAAAAATGCTCAATTTGTCGAACTATACATTTAAAATAGGAGAAATCTTAATAAAAAAAATGTATTTTAAATCATATTGACTAAAAATATGTAAAATTTTAGGTATAAATGGTATTTTTCATGCATATATGCGTGTATATTTTGGTTTACTTGCATATTTTTGTGCATATTTTGGCAGTTTTTTATGCATATTATAGTGCATATTTTGCATTTTTTAATGCATAAAAATCCGGGCTCTACTAATTATATTTCTTTATATTTACAAACTTTGAAATTTATTAGCTTTGCCAAAACCTTCATCCACTCTGCTGGTATTTCAATTTTATTTGGCTTTATTAATAGAAAATTATAATTTACTTTAGATATACAAATTTTTAATGATCCTCCTTTTCCTGGTACTGCATCGTCAAATTCTATTTCTTGTAGTCTAATTATATTTGTTTATGACTATAAAATTTATTCCTTATTTATTAGTTCTGACACAATCTTCATCAGAATCTTCTGTTAATTTTCCTTCCACTTCATTATTTGAATATAATTGTTGTTCTAAAAACTCTTAAATTAAGTATAATTAATAAACATAAGTCAAGGTTATTTTGTGGGTGAAACAAATCGTTTCGATGCGGGAGAAGATGAATAAGAAAAACAAAGAGGTAATTTTATATAACTTAAATTAAATATATAATTGAAAATATTTTCCTATTCCCAAAGTTATGCCGCTGCAAAAAACCAGAGATGTTTCAAAACTGGAAAATCTTCGAAAATCGTAAATCGAAAATATTTCAAAAATATCGAAATCGAAAGAAAAATAACCTCGAAAATCGAAATTCGTAAATCGAAAAAATTTTTAAAAAGTGGAAATTATTTCCCAACTTTTTGGTGAGATTTCTAGCGCTGTAATCCTTTAACTGCAGGCACTTAGAGCTAGGTACGCACCCCCTATTTTTTGGGTTTTTCAAACTTAAAATAGGAAATTTAATTCAGCAGCGAAACCGCACATACACTGCTCCACATAATTATAAGTCCACCCCTTTTTTCGGGATTTTTTGACTCACAGTGATCCAAATTTTCTGGAAATTTAGAAACACACCTTTTAGTGAATAACTAACAAGGTGTGATTCGATTTTTGGCTGAATTTTTATTTAAAAAATTTTTAGACCAAAATTTGCGTTTTCGGCCTCCACAAAATTATAAGTCCACTTTTCAAAAAAGATATTTCCAAGTATAGGAAAAATCTACAAAAATTCTAGCAAAAACACATAATGATATCATAAAAAAATAAAAAAGAACTGGACCCATATCTTTACCCGGAGCCGAGATCCTGAGACCTCAAAAATCAACGTAAAACGGGGGTAAGGCTCTTTAAAAAAATTTTTCGACCCCTTATCGATTATTTTCAATTTTGATTTTGGGCTCATTCGAAAGCCCTTGAAATTTGCTACAAGATAGCAATAGTCTTATTTCTCAGAAAAATTCCATAGAGAGACACAAGACGATAAACTTTCTATGTGTCATTAGAGGGGATTTTATAGGGGCATTTAGACGATTTTTGCTGCATCAGAAGATTAACGGTCCGTATCTTTCTAATCGAATTTCCTATAAAATTTCATTAATGCTATCTTGTAGCAAATTTCAAGGGCTTTCGAATGAGCCCAAAATCAAAATTGAAAATAATCGATAAGGGGTCGAAAAATTTTTTTAAAGAGCCTTACCCCCGTTTTACGTTGATTTTTGAGGTCTCAGGATCTCGGCTCTGGGTAAAGATATGGGTCCAGTTCTTTTTTATTTTTTCATGATATCATTATGTGTTTTTGCTAGAATTTTTGTAGATTTTTCCTATACTTGGAAATATCTTTTTTGAAAAGTGGACTTATAATTTTGTGGAGGCCGAAAACGCAAATTTTGGTCTAAAAATTTTTTAAATAAAAATTCAGCCAAAAATCGAATCACACCTTGTTAGTTATTCACTAAAAGGTGTGTTTCTAAATTTCCAGAAAATTTGGATCACTGTGAGTCCAAAAATCTCGAAAAAAGGGGTGGACTTATAATTATGTGGAGCAGTGTAGGTAAAGTTAGATTTAGAAGCCCCATTAAAGGCTGTTATCCCACTGATCTTTTAAAAATATATTTGAGAATGTTGTCCCAAATTTATGTCTTTTGATCATTTATAAAATAAAGATACAATTTGTTTCCACTAGTTATTAGTTCATTTCTCTCTCTTTCATGAGGGCATATTATGTATACTAGCAGAAAAGGAAAAATGAGGGAGAACTTTTCCTTTAAGCGGGCATTTCTCCCAACGCCAAAAATGCGAGGAAAGGGAAGAAAATTGCGCATTCTCTTTGCGGACATGTAGGGAGTCAACTGGGCATTTACCATTTTTACAAAACCTAAGACCGCTAACAATATAAAAGCATCCGAAATTTCCAAATATCTATAGCTACGATTTTTATTATCTATGGCGTCGAAATTTAGTCAAAAAGATTTTGCGTTATAAAAAGTTCTTATTTAAAAAATTTTTTATTCGTAAGCGTTAATTTTATTCAAATTTTATTATTTTACCGCTAGCACAGCTCGGGCGGTATATTTTTGTTTGTACATTTTAGTACCTGATGTTTCTAACACATTTAAATCTCTAAAGTCAGATTATTAAAAGCATTCAAATATATACCTTTAAAATTTACTTAGCTGGGATTAAAATTATTTTAGAAAAGCTTATTTATTTTGCAAATTTAAAGTAATTAAAAAATTTATTATATTCATTTTTTGTTAACCAAAAGAATAATATTATACAATTTTCTATTTTGAAAAATTTATTATAAACCTTAGAGTTTTTTAAATGATTAAAATAAATTTTAATAAATATATTATATTTATATTAAATTATTTTATTTTAATAAATATATCTGCTAAAGCTCTAGCTACATTAAATTATTCCCAAATAAATAATGAATTTTCTTCATTGAAAAATAACATCTCATTGAAAGAATTGACTAACTATTTCAATATTAGTCAAATATTGGAGGATAAATATCGGGAAACATATCAGAATTTTGGCGAATATAATGAAAGCAAGGTATTTTAAATTTATATTTACATTAAAAATCGAGATTTATCGAAATTTAAAATAACAAAAAAATTGCCATTATTTTCTGCCTGACAATCAGGCAATTTTTCAGTTCCCTTTTCTCCCATATGACCTCAAAGAAAAGAAAAATCAATTTCTACCGAATAACTTGCAATTGTAAGAATATTTGATTTCATCCAAAGCAGCCAAAGTTTCAATCTAATTTTTGGCTATGGGCATGTTTGTTTTGATATTTGAAAATTTTCAATCTAAGCTAAAGATCTACTTCAGATAGACACCCCTAGTGTTGTGTATGTATTAGAAATTAGATTACCAAGTAGTTCCGATTTGTTTTGTTGTTTATTTAGCATAAAGAATTCAAAATCAATTTTACAAAATTCCCAAACAAATAATTAGGATAACTATTTAAGGTTGTATCTACATATTCTGACAATTTCGTTCGTTTTAAAATATTTCCGTTAGCAGCTGCTGCTTATGGTACCGACAAAAATATTATTTTTTGTCTTACACAAATATATCCTGATTTTCAAGTAATTATTTTTAAGCAATAAATAAAAAAGAAATTAATTTGTAGTTTATCAAAAATTGGGTAGTTAAATGTCAATTTACTGATCCTTATTGTTCTGCTTTTATAGCAGTTTCATTTACTGATGCAGCAATTGTTCTAGCATTTAGGTTAAAAATTTTTGATCTTTATATTAAAAATATTTTAATAAATATTCAAGAGGTACAGACACATTCCGGCAATTACAACATGAGATTTCTGATACGTTATTTAGAAAAAAAGTTCCTTCGGTATTTGGCTATGGGCATGTTTGTTTTGATATTATATTTTAAAATTTTTATAATAGTTGCACCAAAGTACTGGGAACGAAAATTATACCATAAAATTATTCAATTAAAAAGGAAATAATATAATCTAGAATTTTCGATGTTTCCACACTTTTTCTACCCTTAACACCTTTTCCATCGAAACGCTTGAGAAATTTTAATTTTGGGTCAGACTGTAACTTTTTTCAAGGTTTCTTCTTACTTTTATGATGTTTTTAACCAATTGGATAAGAAGGGTGTGACTGAAGAGATTTTTCATTTATTAAGAAAATATCCAACTTATGAACTTTGGGTTTGTATAATTTTAAATTTTAAGCGCAGTTAGAGTTCAATGAGAGTTATTATTTTTTGAAATATTAATTCGAACGGATATCGTGAAATTAAAAATTAGCGGCGACCGAAATTTTCGGTTTAGCGAACTCAGACGTAGAGTTGGAGATAATTAACTATGAAAAAATATTCTTGCTTTATTTAGCGCGCAGGCGAAAATTGTAAGAAGCCATGGATAAAATTTCCTAACTTCTATAAAAAATATACAATAAAAGTGATAATCACATAAACAGAACAAATTTCTAATCGGTTATAAAAAGCCATCTCGAAACGAGAAAACCCGGATTTTGGAGGTATGTGTGGGACTAGTATAAAAGCAGTCAGTAGAGAACGTTCTTGGTCGGCACCTGGGTTGACGTCGAGGGCCTGTCCTTAATCGGATAAACATATTCGTATAAGCATATTATATCGCTAGATAAGACTGCTACCTAGGAAATAACACCCGGACTTAAGAAAAATTCCAAAACTCGGTTTTAAAATTAGCTTTAGGTCCGAGAAGATTGAAATAGCTTTTTATTTTCAAATATGCCTATGCAGGCTCACGCATTGGCAAATAATATATACTGCGTGCAACTCCTCCAAATAGAGTTGCGCCCCGAAGCTTGGGAGAGGGTATGACGGGATATATGGTTTTCAAATTGTTTCGGGGCGGAGTTCTAATCGGAGGAGCAAAAATATGTTCGGGATTCAGGTCGAGTATGTGGTTTAATGAAAAGAATTTAAAAAATGTTTCAAAAATAAAATGATTTCCGTCTAGTTTCGTTAATTTGTTTCAAAATTTAAAGCGGTTCAGATGAATTAGATGTGATATCTGTGGGTATAAGAGGAACATTTGGAGTCAGATCTAGATTTTAGGTCTGAAAAATTGCTCGGCAACTATTTCACACTATACTCATAAAAACTATTTATTTTTAAAATTATGAAAACAGAAGATCTACATACTAGGGTTCTCCATTAGTTTGTTCGTTTTTTAAGCTGTCTCAGATAATCGTCTATATCTTACCTTGGAATTGATAAAATTAAACTTCTTGAGTTCATCTTATTCAGCAAAAAATTGTCAATCAAATACAATTTATTTTATAATTTTTCACTATTTTAAAAATTTTTTATGGATTTTAGAAAAAATATGGAAAAATACTATTTTCGCGAATTTTTACTTTACTATTGGAAACAGAACTTAAAAGGAACGGAATCTTTGTGAAAAATTTGCGAAATTGAAGGTGAATAAACAAGATTGGACAAAGTTACGTCAAAAAAACAAACAACGTAAACCCATGGGACGGCGGCGAGTCGCTTGTGCAAAGAAAAAAATTCGGGAATTGGATTCAATTGAACTTTTTCCCCATCCAGCGTATAGCCCTGATCTTGCACCTAGTGATTACCATCTTTTCCGATCGATGGGACACTTTCATCGTGGGTGGAGCTTCATAAAATTGGAGGTGGTCAAGAATGGATGAGGGAATTCTTTGAATCTAAAAAATTTTAAAAAAGTGAAAAATTATGAAATAAATTGTATTGGATAGGAAATTCGGCTTTATCGGAAAACAGTGCCGGCATCACATTTTTCCTTATTTCTAAAAAAGGTTAATTTTTTTATATTTTTCTCTCTATTTTTGATTTGTGCCGTAAGGCTAAATACGCAAACGGATTAATTTTTATACGTAAGAGTAAATTAAAGACAATATTTTTCTTTTAATTTTTTTAAAAATGCTGATGAAATAGATTCCCCTTTTGCTCGTGCATTTTGGCGAAAGATTGCTTCGAACATATATGAATCAGTTTTAGCTGTGCTCGTTCCATAAATTCTTTTTGTCTTATGTTTCAAATGTGCCCAAAGCCCTTCACATTTATTTGTGTTCACATTTATCGCTGTTCCGTCATCTAATTTTACAATTTTAGAAAATCCACCTCCGGTCTTCTTTTTATGCCGAATTAACATATGCCTTAAAAAAAGTATAAAAACGAACACAAATAAACGCTACTACTTATATTGTGGCAGTTTTTTCTCCATTTGTAAGTAAGCAGGCCATTCGTCACTAATTATCAGTCTTTGGTTTGATCCATTTCTTAATTAGTTCGAAGAGTGTCTTTTGTTTCCGGTCTTCAGGCCCTTGTTTTGGTTAATGTTTTTGGTTAGCCTAAACCGGTTTTTGAGCCGGTTTTTTTCGAGCTTGTTATCGAGTCGGGCCGGTACGAGTCACTTTCGGGCCTGACTTTATCGAGTCGGGCACCGAGACATTTTCGAGTCTTCTTTTAAGATTTATTTAAAAATAATTAGTGGATTTGGAGGGATATCTGTGAATTAAAAGGTATATCGATGGATCAGGAGGGTAAAGGAAGGGCTGAAGAGAATTGAAATGGATATCAGTGGATTTGAGGGATTAAGGTGATTTAAATTATCGGAGGATTGTGGTGAGCTATTGCTAGATTTGGTTTTATTAAAGGAGATCAGCTGATTAAGGGGTTCAGGATCGTATATCAGATGATTAAGGTGATATATTGTAATGGGATTTAGAAGGAATGAGGAGATTTGAAGGGATATCGGGGATATCGTGCGTTAATCACCAAATCCCTTAATAAAATCCCGCTGTATGCTAAAATTCCTCGTATCCTTGATCCTCGTACACTTAATAAATTCCTCGTACACTTAATCCAAGGGCGTGTCCAGTGGGGCTGCTAGAGTCCCCCCCCCCCTCGAAATAGGGGAAAGGGGGAAAAATTAGTAGAAGAATGGTCGAAAAAGTTTTTTTTCGACCATTTTCGCCTGCGGCGCTATAAATGACTTGTGGACCGAAGATTGCGACTGCGTATTTTAAAGTTAAAATTGCGGACTGCGGAAAATTGTGGACTCTCAAAACTGATTGAGTTTCAAATGTTCAAATTATGACGGGATCCCGCGGAATATATACAATAACTCCCAGTAATCCAGCTTATCAATTAAAGCCAGTAAGTTCGAGATGTGAAGCAAAGTATGGAGCTAAAAATCCTTCATTTCAGCGCCGCAGGCAAAAATTTTGAGATATTCGGAAGGCTAAGGACCAAACTTCTTCCTTTTTCAGCGCCGCAGGCGAAAATTTTTCGAATTTTGGAAGGCCAAGGAGCCAGATTTCTCCCATTTTTGTCCACAAATCTGGTAAAAATATTATCGAGTCTCGTTCGAGTCGGGCCGACTTTTTCCGAGACAATTTTTTTTGGGCCTGTTTTTATCGAGTCGGGCCGGTACGAGTCACTTTCGGGCCTAATTTTATCGAGTCGGGCCGTTACGAGTCTTTTTCGTGCCCAAATTTATCGAGTCGGGCCGGTACGAGACTTTTTCGGGCCAAACATCGAGGCATGACTCGATCTTTCGGTCCGAGTCGGTCCATTTTGGCAACCCTAGTCTCAATACATATTAATTACTTTTCTCAAGGTTAAAATAGCAAAAAAATCAATTTACTAATTTAAATTAAAATAAAATTTTAAAAACAATTACTATTGAAAAAATTTATTTAATATATTTACCACTTCTTGATTCGAACCTAACACCATAAAGTTATGGAAGTGAATGAAGCAAATCGACTAAACCGCTCAACAACAAAACGTCGGAAGTAAAAATGGGAGAAATTATAAATATTTATTTCCTTTTTCCTAAAAAATTTATTAACAAAGTACAAGAGGTACAAAAATTTCACTAAAATGCTATCTTTTGGGATTATTTTATAAACCGGAATAACAAGCGGTTAAAACACCAGATAAAGTTTTGCCGTTCTTTAGAGACCCGTATACCGTAACCTTTTATTTCGCAAAAACACCAGATTAACGTAATCATAACCATAAGTGATTAACTTGTTTGGCTCAACCATAATAATTACGATGGTCCACGAGATGTACGCTCAAAATTGTTACACAACAATAGAACCCGCGAATTTAACACTTATCCATATTTAATATCCAGTTTAAAATATCAATTTTATTTTAAAAAATTTCATTATAAATTATAACAAATAAACAAAGTTAATAGAGTCAAAGCTAACATATTATTTTCGTTCTTATTTATGTGTGCAGATGATTTAGAAGAAAAACGATGTGTTGTGCCTTTAATAAAGGTAGTAGGTTCCTTTTTAGTCGATTCTGAGGTGGTTGTGGAAGATACCCGACTAACTGTTTTTGTTTCAGTTGTTGTTGTTGATAGGGGAAGTAAAGATTCCTCATTGCACAAATCAGTGTGGTTACATTTTATACAATTTTTGAATTTGGAAGGGCATTCTCCACAGTTTTGCTCAGCTTAAAATTAAATTTTCTACTACAAAAAATAGAGAGTCCGAAAAATTCTATAGAAGAATGATTTATTTAAAATTTTCCTACTCCTCCAGAAGATGTCCCTAGCAATGTAACAACTGTCATAAGAGGGATGGCATGTCTTAGCTTTTCTCTCATTTGGCCGTTGATTAGTAGCAAGTTGGTAACACTTAATTTGAGAAAGTTTTGTTTCATCATTACAGAGAGGAATTGAGCAATTAAAACATTTATCCAGATTATTTTGTCCAGAACATTTGCCACAACCTTGTACTATACCTTAAAAATGGGGCACAGATAACCGACAAATACCAAAAATTTTAATTTACCCTTTTCTCCTTTATTAATCCCAACAAAGCATAATCCTTTCTTACAAACTCTTTTTCCTTTCGTTGCTGTCCATTTGTTTAATTCTTTTTCCCAACAAAACAAATGACTTGCAAAAAATGTATCTGCATTACAAGCTGGTTTATTGTTACATTGGGCGCATTGAACATTACTCATATTTATTTTCTTTATTTTGTTTTGGAGTGTTGTATCTTTAGTTTTGATGTAGGGAGAAAGATTGAGAATGCCTGATGGACATTTTCCACAATCATAGTGGAATTGGTCTATCTTCTCGTCTAAATATTAAGGTTTATATTGAAGAAAGCCTGCCCTTAGAGTTCGGAGGTTTCGGGATCTGAGTGACAGCATGGGTAGTGTCGGGGAAAAACCAAGAGTCAGAAATCCTCTTCTTTTAGAATCGAGAAAATGGCAAAACTCTTTTTTAGCATAGGAAACGAAAATTTTTGAGTTTCTAGAGATAGTGGTTTGCCGGTATGGCCTTCTGGTTCAGCTCGGACAATGTTTGTGAGATGGAGTGTTACCCTAGTTTAAAGAGAAACATGTATGTATACAAACACACCTCCATTCTTCTCTTCAATTTTAGCAATATAACAGTCAGATTTATTACAATTACTATAACTATTCATAAAACCAAAGCAATAGAAAGGATCTTGATTATTACAAAGATGGTCATTACATTCTTCACATGTATGGAAAGGGCACTTTCCACATCCTTTTTTAACTTTAAAAATTTTTTTAAATTTTAAAGTTAAATTGAATTAAAACCCTCATTTGTTGATGTTCTCAATATATAACAAGGATTTTTGGTTTTACACTTTTCATTTTTATTTGTCCAACAAAGCTTGGCAACCTTGTCTTCAGTGTTACAATAACGCTCTTTACATGCAATACAGTCAATTTTCTCGTCCTTTAAACACTTTCCACATTTTTGTGTTACTAAGAAAATAATAATTTAATTCTCAAAAGGTCAGACCTCACTATAAGTTGTCAACTTGGGTCGTCAACAGTCAAATCTTATAACTTGGGGATATAACTTGGGATATAGCTTAACTTAGGGATATCATTTAGGCAGCTTTTTTTCTCCGTCCAGTGGCTAACTACATTGGAAACGTCCCTTAAATAGAGGGTTATCCACTAGATTGAGTTGTTGATGTTTCAAGGTATATGAGAATAAATTTAAATTAATTGCCTACCATTCCCAGTTGTAAAATTCCTCGAAACAAAACATTTATCTCGACAAACTCTTGCCCCTTTAATTATGTTTGTGTCATTCTCCGACTTCTCAAAACAAAACATTTGTTTCTCTAAAAACTTTTCAGTATTACACAAAGGACCATTATTGCATTCTGCACATTGAATTCCACTTAAATTTGTTTCAACCAATCTTTTGGAAAGGGACACATTAGATGTATTTTTAAAGAATTCGTTGTTAACTGGACACTTTCCACAGTCGTAATAGAATTCATTAAGATTCTTGACTGAAAAATGAAAGCTTTATAGTAAGAGCGAGAAAAGTTTAATCCGGACGGCATCGATCCTGCGCCTTCCTGGAAGATTTTACAAGCGCCTTTGCTCAGGTGCTCAACATAGCAATGAGCTAACCACCTTTTTAAATAAATCTTGAACCCCATGAACCTTCTGAGCATTATAGATGCTTCCCTGCTTTATCTCCCTCCTTCTTACAGTACTTACATTTATAATTTTTATATTTATTAGCTTTTCGATTGAGTTTTCCGCCTTCATAAGTAAGAATATCCCTCGCCTATTTGTTTCAACATTATCAGCCCCTATATTATGAATTAATAGACACCGAAATATAGCTTAATTAATATTACCTTTATTATTATTATTCAATTTTAAGATGTAACAGTCATTTTTACGGCATTCTTTAACTCCATTAATTCCTTCAACACCTTTACAATAATAAGTATCAGTCCAATTATTACACCGATTATCTTGACATTCTCTACATGATGAAGAATTACACTTTCCACATCCTCTGTTTTCTTTAATAATATTTTTAAAAAAATTTTAAATTTATTTAGTTAATGCCTGTATTATTCTGTATTCTCTCCACAAAACAAGGAGTTTCAAAGGAAGTTTTACATATAGTCCCATTGTTACCCAAACATTGTTTTGGAACAAGACTTTCTTTATTGCAATATTTTGCGTTACATTCTACGCAATCTGGAGTATTAGCTGGACATTTGCCACAGTCTTGTTTAACTAAAAATTTGGTTAAGAGAGAGGTAGACAAACATTTGCGCATATACATTTGTGGACAATCAGGTACAGAAATGGTAGTCTCTTCGGCTTTAGCAAAATATGGCTACTGGGTCATTGATACTTATTAGGGTTTAACGAATACGAATATTATGCCAACTGATCATCATTACCCAATGTCCCGTAGCAGTTCAAAAAGTTCTCACGTTTCAGTCCAATCGGTTCAGCCCCTTATATCTTCTTTAATTCATTTCCAATGGAAGGATATAGAGGGAATAGTGTATTTATAGTATTAACAGAAATATCGTGGGATTAAGCTTGATACCAAGTATTTGGGTGGAGGAAATCCGCAAATGTCTTCCTTATTTTCATTCTCAAACCTTTTCCATTATTGTCTCTCAATACAAAACATGAATCTTTACAAACTCTCTTCATGCCAACAGGTTTAGACATATTTTCAGTCTTCCATAAACAAAACTTTGAATTGTTGATAAATTCCTCAGTGTTACACAATGGACCAGTATCACAGTCAACACACTTATTTTCAGGGTGCGAGATATCACATTTGCCACAGCCGTAATCAAATACTAAAATTTATTATATTTATCTTGATTGAAGCTAAACATACATATTTGGAGCCAATGTTAAGTCTCTTTTTTCAGAGGAAGAAATGTCTTATCTTAACGGCATTGAGCACTTTCTATTTTGATAAATAATTTCTAATCTATCATTAATTTAGGCTTTCTTAAATTATTGTGGTGACTGATCAGATTCTAATTCTAACATTGATTTCTTTTGCCTACATTTCCGATATCCGATGTAAACTTTTGAAACTTTGAAAACAAACCCGAAAAATGCCTCGACCGTCGGCCCGACTCGAAAATTATTGAATTTACCTAGTGAATTTACCTTTTTCACTTTCATCAACTGGAGCAATGAAACAACTCGTTTCTTTGCATTGCTGATTCCCATTCTTTGATCTACAAATGGTTTTAAAATCATAGTTAAGGTTGCACATATTTGTGTTGCAGATTACACAGGCTGGACTAGGACACTTACCACAGCCCCTTACAGCTGGAATATAAATTAAAATTGAAAAAATTTAAATTTTCGTTAAAATCCCTGCCTTTATTATTTTCTCTAATCTCAAAATAACAATCTTCTCCATGTTTAATACCGCAATAATTAGATTGTTTATCGTTATCTAGTCGACATTTTTTATAAACATTTTTTTCTTCGTTGCAATAATTCTTTTTGCAAGCATAACAATAATTAGAATCCTTTCCTTTGCAATTTCCACAGCCTTGCTCCACTTAATATTAATTTTAACATTTTAAACTTTCATTTATCACATACGATTTCCTTTCATATCTCTAAATACATAACATTCCTGATTACATTGTCTTATTCCCTTAAAGAATTTCTCCTCTCTTATACTTTTATTCAAACAAAATAAAGTTTTGTCAAATAATTCTTTTGTATTGCACAATAGTTTTCCACATACAGCAAATTGAATATTCTTAATTTCTTTAGGTGTATCTCCACAGCCTTGCTCAACTAAAAGTTTGTTATTTTGAAGAATTAGAAGTTTCGTTCTTAATTCTTTGATAATCTTTTGTATTTAAAATTACCAATTTTATTGTCATAAGATATAAAACATTTCTTCAACAAACATGGCCTTTTCCCTTCTTTTACATTTCCATTTTTCAGTTTTTCATAACAAAAAACTGTTTTAGCCAACAATTCTTTCGAGTTACATTTTAAATCTTTACAATCAACGCATGACTTTTCAATTTTCTTTTCATCACAAGTTCCGCATCCACCTTTTGAATCTGAATTTTGGATTTTAGTTAGTGTTTAGTTACGACTAGGATTAGAGTAAAGATAGGTAAATTTCCTTCAATGATCTTAACAATAAATTCTTTCCCAATGATAAAATAGTTATGTGCACCTTTAGAAATAAAACATTCTGGGTTTTCACATTCTTTTAAACTTCTTCCATCATTATCCAAACAATAATATGTAAATTTATCCCCAGCATTGCACAAGTTTCCTGTACAGTCTTTGCACGTAGTAGAATCACATTTACCGCAACCCTTGTTTACTTAAGATATATCTTATTAGATCTTCAACCTTAGATCAATCAAACGTTATGAGATCCCGAATAATTAGTCCCAAAAATCCCGCAAGTTGAAAAAGAGCCGTGACGTTATAACGGATCCCTGAAAATTCTGTACATATCACGTCTCATGCCTATCCCATTATTAAAGATAATTTCTTCTGAATCAAGTTTGTCTATTAATAACAGACCTGGTCATGGATACGGATATGGATATAGATAATACCAAAATGCCTGCGGATATCCGTCTGTATCCGCCGTAAATATCCGGATACGGATACTAAAATCAGTATCTATGTCCAGGTCTGATTAATAATGAGCTCAATATCCTCCCTCAGTCAATATTTATGTTTAGGCTAGTTCAAATAAGTGAGTGTATCAAGTAAATACTTATTATCTCGAACTTTTATTATTTTGCATTCTCTCAGTAAAACATTTTGCCCCATGTTCTTTTGTACATGTTTTCCCGTTATTTTCCCAGCATAATTCCGGGACTATCTTTTCTTCATTACAATATTTAGTTTTACAAATTTTGCAAACTTTTTCTGTGTTGGATGGACATTTACCACAACCTTGTTCTACTAAAATTATTTTTGAATTTCTCAATTATTAAAAATATTTCCATACGTTTTCCATCCCCATGTCTATAAACAAAACATTCTTGATCACATTTATTTATTCCTTTATTATTTTCTGAATCATCTTTTCTTTTATTTAAACAAATTAATGAATTGTCAAATAATTCTTTTGTATTGCATATTTGTTTATCACATATAACTAACGGTACATCTTTTAAATTAGCAGGTCTTGTATTGCCACAGCCTCGATAAACTATTTTTAATTATAATTTGCATGAATACATATATTTCAAGATTCATAAATTTTAATTAAGTGTAATAAATAAAATTAAGTTATAGTCGAACTCCGATCAGTATTAGGTGTAAAAAGTATTTCAAAGAACGCAAATCGTAACGTAAGACCAAGAAGCAAAATTTAAAATTTATATTTAAATTAAAACCCCTAGTATATATTGAAGTAGCACTAAATAAAATTGCTTTCCGTTTAGGGATAGATATGATAAAATTATTTGTAGGATCGATTAATAATATGAAAAGTGTTCAGGAGATTAAAGTACATATATCCGGGCTCAGGATATAGGGCCAAATTTTTTTTGACCTGCCATCGGATGATGGCAAATATTCATTTCAGATAGAATATCCTCATTTTAGCGATGCGGGCGAAATTAAAATTTTTGTAGACATTAAGCCATATTTCTATATTTTTTAGCGCTTCAGGGAAAATTTGAAATGATTATGGAGCTGAAATCTTCTAATTTTGCCCCCGATAAAAACATGTAATAGGTTGCTGTTTTTAGTCTACTTTTGGTTAACATTCAGTTTAAGAATTGCTTTCCGATATCAATTCAGTTTTGAATAAGATAAGGTTGTATTTAAAAAGGAGTCTGACTGTATTTGAGATATAATTTAAATACCTTTATTATTACCGCCTAACGCATAGTAACAAGCCAAATTCGAATTTATAGTTTTACATTCAATGTAATTGCCATCATCATTCCAACAAAAATGAAAGGTTACAAGTATTTTGTCATCGTTGCAAAATTTGCCCTCACATACGTGACATGGAATTTTAATATTTTTTGGACATTCACCACATCCTTGCGAAATATACCTTTCGAAGTTTGTTTTCTCGTCTCTACCTACTGTGTATATTTATAAATTGAGCCTGATTTATTTTTATTCTAATAATTATAATAAATAAAGCACAATGTAGGTTTCCTGAAATTTTTCTGTATCTACAACCTTTTATTCCCTTCTAAACCGATTCAATGTACTAGTTTTAAAAATGCCTATTGAAAGAGTCTATTTACCAGTGCTGAGTAGCGCCGATAATTTGACCAATTTACTTAAAATTTAGTCCATATTTTAAAAATTAATTATTCTCAGTTGCGTTCAAATTACATACTTTATAAACACGAATTAAGAAAAATTAAAATCAAAAACTTCTTGTATAATCAACAGAAATGTAGCAGCTTTTAGTAGATATACATTCTTGCCTTCCATATCGCTGTTTCCCATTTTCCCTCTCATAACAGTAATGCCTTAATTTGTATCCAGCAAGATTATTACAAAAATTAGCATTGCATTCTAAGCAATGTTTATCCATTGGACACTTGCCGCATCCACCCCAAAAGTTAAAGTCCATAAAGTCTAAAGATAAACTTCAAGAGTTATGTTTAAAATGTAATATAATTAATTCCTAAACATTTAGAAAAATTTAAATGATGGCCGGGATCATCCTAAAAACATTGGAGAGAAATTAGCTCACTAAGTAGAGTAGGTACTAATGGAGAAGTAAAGAATACCACAAAAGATACTCCCAGAGAACGATACGACGTCCATAATCTAGGTTTAGATTAATCACTAGCTCAAAAGGACAAGGCTGAGCGTTCCACTCACTTGTTTCCTAAATATACACTGCGGGATTCACTCATGAAAAGAGTTCCACTACATCGATATCTCTGCCTTCTATGCTGTATAACCCTCAAGATCTTAATTTTGTTTATTGAGATCTTTTTATCTTTATATTGATTTGAATTCAGCTTTAACGTTCAAAAAAATGATAAATTTTTAGTACAAAGCTCAGCTCACAATGAATGGAATATTACATATAAGTTTAAAACCTTCTTCATCGTTAATTGTAAGGAAGCACATCCGATTGTTTGATCTGCATAGTTCTGTAACGCCTTCGGTATCCTTCTTGTTATTAGAATCTTCAAATTTTCGAAAATTGTATTTACTGATTTCTAATACCTCTTTTGGCGTAACATTGTAAAAAGTTTTCTTCAGTTACTGTTCGTAATGTCTTACAATTCTTGTCTTTTATACGAAATACACACGAAGGAAAAGTTATACAATCTTCCTTAAAATTAGTACATTGCCCGCAACCAAATACAGCTTAAAAGTTATTTAATTATTCGTTAAAGGCTTATATATCGTTTCCTAACCTACAACCAGGGCCCGTATCATAAGAACTCGGTCACCTGACGATGGACCATCGTCACCTAACCATGGTTAGGTAACCACAAGGTAGTCGTAAACCTGTATCATAAGAAAACCACGTGGTTAACCACCGTCGTAAGGTTACCAAACAACCAACCACGTTCTTATGATACCGTTATAAAAATTAAATTTTTATTTAATTTATATTTTTATTTTTTTCATTTAATTTTAAAATATTTAAATGACTAATTTAATATATTTTAAATATATCCAGAAATATTTATACCCTTTTTTTATTACTTTTGTTTTACTGTAATAAGGCTAAAAAGTGAACTTAAAATTTCTTAAAAAATTTTAAAATTACAATTAAATTCTGAAATAAAAATTTTTCAATATTTTAAACCATTTTCTACAAAATTTATAAATTTTATAAACATTCACCCTGAAAAAAATTTTAGATTTTTTAAATTTCTACCCGTATATTAGTTATTTTTATGGAAAAATTTTTTGACGACGAAAAAAATTTATTAAAAATTTTAGATAGAGATAAAAGAAAGAAATAAAACTTATTAGATATACCAATCACTTCTTCAAAATGTCTTATAAATTTCATAGGTTTTCACCATGAAAAAATTATTTTATTGTTTTTAGTAAGTTAAATTTTTAGTAAGAAGATAGTCATTTTTAGACGAAAATTATTTCCTCGAATTTTTAAAGGATCCAAACATGCTGAAAATTATATATTAGATATTTTTTGATAGAATAGGATGTGTTTTACATTTTTATAAAATATCCCAAAATAATCTTTGAAAATAAATATTTCATACACTTTGACATATTCTTTTTTCAGCACGTGGTGTCCTTGTGTTACGACCCCGCTTACGAAGAGGAAGCTAACAGAAACGTTTATCACACAAAGAAATACAAAGCAGACGAAGGTTGTAGGAAGAACTAAAACTGAGACCGAGACTAACTATTGGCTGTCCTTTTATACTAAACACTTTAAGGGCTGACGCCCATACACAACACCTCCCCCCTTGAAAAAAAAGGTTCGGCTTCACTTAAAGCCGAAGCTTTACAATATACTAACACTTTCCAGCCAAACAACAAACAAAAAAATACATACACAATTTTGGGGGATAAGGACAATGGGAACAAAAAATAAATACAACATTACAAAAAATACAACAACACTATTATCACATTTATATTTATATATCATCTGGCACATCACGTCTCCATATTATTATCGTCTTCAACATTTTTCATCCCTGGCTTGTTCCCACTTGTCTCACTATTTTCACTGGATAATTTATAGCCTCTTCAGCATACTTTTTTACACTTTCCTTAGTCAGTACTAATTTTTGAGTCTGTCTAATACTTTCTCTCAAACCATATTTATGTGGTTTATCAACTTTTTTCAATCCACTATCACTTACACTTTAACTTTTCCACAAATTATTACAATCTTCACTTAAACTTCTATTTCTAATTTGATTTTCGTGCCGAGTTACTACGGCATTTAACACTGGCGAGTATATCTTATAGATAACCCCCCTTTTACTTTCCACTTCACCATTCAACCAATTAATTTTAACATCTTTTCGGTAATTTAAGAAATACACTAACTTAACGATTTTTCGGTTTTTTACTCCATGGTGTTTGTCGAACCAAGTTTTCATTTTCACTTGTCGAGGTGTTATCACTTTATTTTCATGGAAGGTCATTTTTTTGGTATTAACTTCGCTAAATTCAATCGCAATTTTCTTCCAAGAAACACTTCACTAGGAGATTTCCCTTCCAATGATTCATGAGGACTGGCTCTATAAAACAATAACACTTCATTGAGCCAATTCTTCTTATTACAATTTTTTGTCATCATTCTTTTAAAATAATCCACAAATCTTTCCACTTGCCCATTGGATTGTGGATGATATGGGGTAGTGTTTCAGCGGAACCGAAATTTTGACCGGAACCGGTACCGGAACCGGATCCAATTTAAGTTCCTGTTCCCGGAACCGGAACCGGAACTTTTCAAAGTTCCGGCCCGGAACCGGAAACGGAACCGGAACTTTTAATAAAATTTTGCTAGCAAATTTTAAAAAATTTTTAACCGAACCGAATTAAGAACCGAACCGAAACCTAAGAACCGAACCGAATTACCCAAATCCCCACCAATTTAGTTATCCTTTGATCACCGAATTTCTTCGAATTATCCGTAATCCCACCAGATCCCTAGATAACAAATCACCGATATACCATTATAACTAAAGATACATCGTAATCCCCCAAATATCACAACAAATCTCCATTAATCCATGCAAATTTTATTATTATATCATATTTTTCCTCTCTTTTATAGCGCCGTAGGTGAAAATTTTGCGAATTTAGGAAGGCCAAGTGAAAAATTCCAAGTTTTGGAAGACCAAATCCCCAGCTATTCGATCCCTGATATCTACCTTGCACAGCTCATTCCCTGGACATTACACCCAAATCCCTCTATATTACCTATAGCGCCTTGAACTCACATAATGTAACTCAAAATCCACCTTAATCCATCCAAATCCTTCGAATTACCATACAACCACCAAAATTTTGGGATTTAAGTGAACCAAGGATACAATTTTCTTCCTTTCTAACAAATCGCCCATAATAATTAATTGTACCCATAAAAGATTTCAATTCTTTAACATCTCTTGGACGTGTCAATTCACTAATTTTCTTTTTCTTTTTCGGGTCGGGCTCAATTCCACTTTTGGGTACAATATGGCCTAAGAACTTCAATTTTTCTTTAAAGAAATTACACTTTTCTAACTGGATTTTTAATCTCCACTTTTCAATTCGATCAAATATTTCAAACAATTGCACTTTATGATCTTCAATATTTTTAGACACTATTATTAAATCATCTAAATATGCAAACACTCCAGGAATTCCACTTATCAATTTATGCATCAATCTCTGAAATATTCCTGGTGCTGATTTCACTCCAAACGGCAATCTTTGCACTTCAAACAATCCTTTGTGTGTATTAATACACGCCACTTTTTTAGATTGCTCGTCTAACTCAATTTGTAAATAGACATCTCTGAGATCCAATTGTGAAAACACTTTACTTCCATGGATCTCAGCCCATATTTCACTAGGCTTTGGCAAAGGGTGCCTATCCAATTCAATTGCATTATTCAACCCAGTTGAACAATCCATACACACTCTTGTTTTGCCATTTGCCTTTTTAATAGCTAAAATGGGCGCTGCCCAGTTAGCAAATTCAATTGGCTTATTAGCTCCAATTTCATTCAATCTGTTTAACTCTTTTTCAATTGCGTCTTTAACGCCAATAGGTACTGGTCTAGCCCGTACAAATACTGGACTCATCCTGGCTTCATATACAAATGAGCCTTCATTTTTGTACAATGGCCTAAGCCTGGCTCAAACACTTTTTAAACTGCACTGACAATTTGTTTACTATTTCACTAATTTTACTTTGTGTCTTTTCAATTTCTAACACTTTAATCGGTTCTTCACTCTTTTTAATACTAGACACTATTGGGTATCCCAATTTATTCTCAACTTCAATTATCCATGGTAGGCCAAACAAATTCAATTTTTCACTTGTGACATGTGTCACCAATATTTGTTTACTATCGTCTACATCGACACTCGCCATAAAACTGCCCAACATACTAAACTCGTTTCCTGTGAAACTTCTACCCTTGCAGGGCACTCCAGTGAGCTTTGGCTACCAATATTCTTCCATGTCACTTCACTTATACAACTGATTTGAGCCCCTGAATCCAAAATGAATTCCACTTCGTTTCCGTTCACTAACACTTTTTTTGTTAACCATTTAGGTTTCACACTCATACTCACATGGAGAATATCAACACTGTTCTTTACATTACACTCATGGTTTTCCCACCATGTTTTTACTTTACTAATCAGGGCTATTTTTCTTTATGTAGCTGTTGCCGAATTTTCCTTTTTCGATGTAGACGAAACTGGTCGATATATATTTGTTACGACCCGAGGTGTCCGAGATTTAACTAAAGTTGACAAGCACAACAATAACACTTTATCACATGCAGAAATGTACAATATGTAGGCGAAGGGAATGGGACAGACGAAGGAGATCAGTGACTAGCCCCGCTAGTATGATCCGACTAGACTGACGATTTCACTGGCTTTTATACTAAACACTTTAAGAGCTAACGCCCATACACAACACAAACATACGGAATGACCAAAATTCAGGCCAATCAAACCACGGACCAGTCTGTTCAGTATTTTTGTCTGTTCAGTATTTTGGAATTCCTTGTTTTGCCCTTCACACCCGATCTTAAAAAGTTAGAAAAAATAGGAAAGGAAAAAAGGCCATTCTAAAAAAGGAAGGAAAAAAGTCAACCATGCACTCCTTTCAGATAGAGCCAAATTTTTTACTTTGTTAAAAATTTCAAAATTTATATCATTTAATAGAGAATTGTTTAAAATATTAGAAAATTTTTAGCCTTAATTTTGTCCTGATTTTATAATTTTTTATGAAGAACTTCCTAATTAAGATGATTTTTACACGAATTAATTGCTCGGTTTTAGGGTGCCTTTTTTTAAAAATTCAAAGAAAATTTTTTTCACGGTCAAAATTCACAAAATCTATATTTTTCAATAGAGAATTGGGCCTAACTACAGTTTCCGTACCAGGTTCAGAATTGGACGATTTATATGTCACTCGAAAGAGCTCGTAGAGCTGAGTCGAACGACACCAAAATTATTCAGCGGAAAAAATTCTGAGCCGAGTTACAGGCCCCCGAAAATCGAAAAACCATAGGGGGGACCAAGCTGATTTTTGGGGTGAAAAATTCGAATATGCAATTAATAGCTCATTTGAAAGAGCTCTTCAAGCCGAGTCGAATGACACCAAAATCGCCGTGATTGGTCAAGTTTGTTCAAAGTTATGACAGAAAAAACAAACAACGTAAACCTATGGGGCGTCGGCGAGGCGCTTGTGCAAAACTCCGCGCTTCGCGCGGAGTTTTGCGGCACGCGCCTCGCGGGGAGTCTACGGGCTCTGGGTCTGGGCTCGTAACTTAATCCTATTCCAATTATCGCTGTGATGGGCATGCCCAGCTTCCTCCGCAGCAGCAAGAACATCCACGGAGAACAAAGGTAAGGAGCTAAAACAAACGAGCATAACTTTGTCAAATCAAGTCTGATTTCATTGATTTTGGTGTCATTCGACTCAGCTCGATAAGCTCTTTCGAATGAGGTATAATTTGCATATTCGAATTTTTCACCCCCAGAAAACAGCTTGGTCCCCCCTATGGTTTTTTGAAATTTAGTGGTCTGTAACTCGGCTCAGAATTTTTTCCGCTGAAAAATTTTGGTGTCATTCGACTCAGCTCGACGAGCTCTTTCGAATGACATATAAATCGTTCAATTCTGAGCCTGGTACGGAAACTGTAGTTTAGCCGAGAATTGTTTAAAATATCAGAAAAATTTTATTTCTGAATTTTTTTAATTTTAAAATTTTTAATAAAATTTAAAAGCCCATGGTTATTTTTGCAACCCTGCTATCGACCATGGTAGCTTTTTTGACGACGAAGTTATGGTTACCTAACCAGCAACCACCGTCTTATGATACTGGTTGATTTTAACCGCCGGTTGATGGTTAGGTAACCAGGTCACCTAACCACAATGTCATGGTTAACCTTATGATACCGGTTAAAACCGCCGGTTGGTGGTTGGTTACCTAACCAGCAACCGAGTTCTTATGATACGGGCCCAGGGTGAGGTTAGGAAACGCAATTTTATGGCATTTGTTATATATATGAAATTCTAAAATTTTTGCCGCGCTAGAAAAAGAAGAAATCTTTTGATTAATTAGAAAGGTTTTAATGAGAAATATGTCAAAATCTGTCATAAGAGAATGCCTAAATATTTGTTTTAAAATATTTGTTTGTTATTATAATTCTGCTTTAAATTAATTGTAAACATAAAGTTGCGATAACATTTACAAATATATTTTTAAAGATAGATCAGAGAGATTCCTAACAGACAAATGATACAGAATTTATTTCCAATACTTTTAGATAATTGTTGTCTTTGATTTTTTTGTTTTTTATTTGATTTTCACTTTTATTTTCACACCGAAAATGCAATAAACGTAATGAAAAATGCGGATTCGCTTTGCGGAAAGGTGGTGGTTTGTGGACCTCTGGGCCGGTAGAATAAGAGCGTGGTTGCTGGGATCAACCAGGCCCAACTTTTCTCCCATAATTTAAAAAGAAGAGAGAAGTGGCTGCGCCGAAAAAACAGAAAAGAAAAGAAAAGAAAAGAAAGAGGAAAAGTATACGGTAGTTTTCCTCTTCTTTTCTTCTACCCTGCTAAGGGGCAGGGTAGAAGATTTTTTAAAAAATCATTAAAAATCGAATTTTGATGTAAAAATAATAAATTTTATATTTTTATATAGTTTGAAGTGTCCTCTATTTTTTGACATAATTTTTGGAATTTTCCCTTTAAAACTTAATTTATGAGAATTTTTTAAAAAAGTACCTCATTTTTCAGTGATTTTTTAAGAAAAAGTAGTACCTGGCTAGAAAAATCATAACTTTTAAATAAATCGGTCAAAATTTTTAATTTTTTGCTAAATCTTAGACAACACTCCAATCTATATTTTGGCAAAAAATAAAATTTTTACCTCAGTTTTAAAAAAAGTTATGATTTTTCTCATAAATAAGGAGAGATGAGAAAAACGGCGACGCCAAACCCGCGGCGTAGGGTCGCCTCGGCGCTGCCGTTACGATGGCTAACCATCGTCTTATTCTACAGGCCGTTAGTTAAAACATGTTAATTAATATTAATCACGTTAATCGGTATTTTCCTATATCGGTATTCTTTGGTATAACGAAACCGTACAGGTCCCGGATATTGTTGAAATTCTCATAATTTTCCTTTGAGGTGTTAAAAATATCACACAGGCTCTCATTATTTCACGATATACATACATATAAACTGATTTTATTGATAAAATTAAATTTTCTCAAAAATACCGATACCATTCGGCATTTTTCGATACCGATACAAAAAAGGCAATTTACCGTTACTAAAAATTTGGATATATGTACATAACGCTTTTTATGTTACTTATTTACTCCCGCCTCCCCCGTCAATTTTTTTGTTGAATATTTTAAAAAATGACCCCAAAATCAACACCTGTCTTAACATTGGGCAAAATACAGACCCCCGAAAATTGAAAAACAATAGACGGCTTTTTATTTGAGATTTTAATTGTTATTAAATTTTTCCCAAATTTTTGCCACATTTTTGAGCTTTAATCCTGCCAAAACCCTTAAAGTTGTGGGTTTGGCCAATGAAAAGATTGTTAAAGAATTTATGATTCAAGTGAGTTTGCGTTTAGTGACGCAAATATATATTTTTTAAAGTATTTAAATAAAAATATTTATTAATAAACCGTTAATTGGATAAGATTTAGGATCTTCCCAAGAATCTTGCATATCCACAACCCTTACAAAGCATTGAAAATGTAGACAATATGTTGCCCTATACTGATTCGTCAATTTTATATTTTCAGTAATGAATTCTTGGTCACAAGGACGTAGTATTTGTGTTTTGTAAAAAGACTTAAAACAAAAAAATTTATCACAATGAAGTTGAAATTGAAAAATTTTAAATTGAAGAAATTCAAATTCAATTTCTACAAAATGAAAATAATTCCATAGTATGTTTGCCGTAGGGTTGCTCACCACCGGTTATTAACCGGTAACCCCGGTTTTCGGCAGACTGCCGGTTTCATCAGATCTATCGGTTGACCAAAACATAACCGTTAAGCAAAAAATTCTGTTTTCCGAATCGAACAGAAAATTTGTCGAGGATTAAGAGATATCTGGGGCTAAAAGTTGATTGATATCTGGTGATAAAAGTTAGAGATCAGAAGATAAAATGTATTCACCGATATTTACATATGTAAATCCATCGATATCTCAAATACCTACTATGTCACCGATATCAAACCAAACTCATGATATATGATCTCTCGATATCTCTCGAATTACCCTTAATCCTAACAAGCTCCCAGATATCAACTGGTATCCCAGTTACATATACAGGGTGACAAGAAAGAAATGGGGCACACATTTTATGCCATAACTTCATTCAAATTAGAGCTAATCGGATCAAAGCAAGCTTATATGATAGAGAATTAAACAAGGAACAGATATTATCAAAAATTTTCTAAGTACCCACCCTTTGCTCGGAAATAGAGTTTAATGCGCGCGGAAAAATTTTAGGCAAAAGTTCGCAAGTCAAAAAAATTTTTTTCAGACGGAAATTTTTTTATGAACGAAACATCTCGAACTAATAAAAATGACAGATATTGTGCCCCAAAGTCTCCTCTTTCTGATCCACTTGTTACTGATTTTCAAAACTTTTCTTCTTTAAAGATATAGGATGTTATTTGTAAAACTGTCAAAATCCGTTGATTTTAGTGAATCCTGAGGGTTTTCGTGAATCTACGGGAAATCCTTCAGGGTATTTTACAGCATTGGGTCCGAGGACACTTTCGACGTAGGGAAAGGATCTTTCGTCAGAATTCTTCCTCAGCTCATAAGGCTAGAGTAATGCAAGGTTGATCACAGCCAATTTACTATGTTTTAACACGTCTCAAATATTGCCACCATATACATTGGATTTGAATCCGATGGATTACTCATTTTGGTATTTTTGAGGAAACTGTCTGTTATTAATAACCCGACAGTTTAGAGTCGATATTGCAATCACCCGTCCGGGAATGAGAGAAAATCTCACCCAAGGGGGTGCGAACTTTTGCCTAAAATTTTTCCGCGCGCATTCAACTCTATTTCCTGCAAAAGGGTGGGCACTTAGAAAATTTTTGATAATCCTTGTTTAATTCTCTATCATATAAGCTTGCTTTGATCCAATTAGCTCTAATTTGAATGAAGTTATGGCATAAAATGTGTGCCCCATTTCTTTCTTGTCACCCTGTATTGACCCTCCTCCTTAATCTTACAATATACCCCATATGTCTTCACTCTCCAACGGTTTTTTAAATTTATAATAATTATACTACATACTAAAAGATAATAAATGAAAGTAATTACCAAAATATTTAAAATAATAATTATTTTAAACAACAGCATGATTAAAATTTTGATCTTTTCAATTCGTGCAGATAAAATATCTTTAGATTTGAATGTCTATAAAAGTCTAATTGGTAAATGTCCAGGTCGTGTCCCACAATTTCGAATGAGGCAGGCATTCGTCAAAAATGCTTTTTCTGATGTATGTCCACGACCTGGGCATTTACAATTATTTTAAACTTATTGAAATTGGCTATAAATCAAAGAAAAAAGTATTAATTCGAAAAAAATAGCGAGACAACAACCAAATCAAAAACCTCAATTATCAATTTCAGCCAAAGCACTCAGAAAAATAAACGAGGTATGCTTGGGATTGGACTAGAAACAACTTTTTTCGTAATTTTTTAGCTTTAAATTAAAGTACAAAAAGCTTAATTTAAAAGCGCATAGTGGGAGAATTTTCAAAATATAAGAACGCTACAAAAATAAACTAAAAAAATTTATCGTCTCTCAGGTCACTTATATATCTTTCCCAAATGTTTTTTCAGCGCGCAGGAAAAAATTCTGTAAATTTAAGTTTAATTTAATTTTTTAACAAAATGTCCAGCTACACAATTTGAATAACCCCGACCCTTCAGATTGGAAAACTCGGAGCGGGTTTTAGTTCGGTTGGGTTTGTATTATGTAACGGACTCAGTATCAAAGTACTAATAAAAGAATATACAAGATAAGACAGTAACTATAAAACTTTTATATCGATGGAAATAATATCCACACATTTCTAGAATTATTAAAGTAAAAATTAAAAAATGCCATAAGTACTAATAAAATATACTTATAGCGTTAATTAAATGTTTGTATTGATGAATCACTTGTAAAGATAAAATAAATACAAAAATATATTAATATCAAAAATATTTTCACAAAAAGTCATCATTAAATTAAATTTTAATTAATCTAACTAGAAATGTATGATCATTATTATTTTTGATATAAATGAACACTTATTCATAATATACAGTGTGTTAAGAAATTATAACCCCCCTTGAATTTTTTGTATTTCTTTATCTTCCCGTTGTCGGATTGTTCTGAAATTTTTGCAGCAGTGTTGTAATGTATATTAAATAATATTTACAAAATATCTTTAAAAATTTCTGATCTCAAACTTTTTTATGGACGCTTTTCCTTAAAATTAGTGTTAATAAATTATAACCCTCCTTTATTAAAATTTTTGTTTTACGGTCAAAAAATCCACAAAAATTTTTCTGAACATATCTACCAATATAGATAAGAAATACAAGAGAAATGAAGTTCTTATGTACTCCCATCATCGAGATTTCGAAATCCGAAAATCAACGTAAAACGGAGGTAAAGGTCTTTAAAAAATATTTTCGACACCTTACAGGTGAAATAAAAATTTTATTTTAGGCTTATCTGAAAGCCCTTTAAATTTGCTACAAGATTGTTTTATCTCATTATATAGAAAAAATTCACTGTCGAGAGCCAAAGTGGTAAATTTTCAAGTCATAGAAATCACTCAAACGCCCCCAAAAATTGATGGAAATTTAACCTATAAATTAAACTCATAGTTTCTTATAGGCAAATTTTTTTCTGAAAATAAAATTAATGCTATCTTGTAGCAAATTTAAAGGGCTTTCAGATAAGCCTAAAATAAAATTTTTATTTCACCTGTAAGGGGTCGAAAATATTTTTTAAAGACGTCTACCCCGGTTTTCCGTTGATTTTCGGGTTTCGAGATCTCGATAATGGGAATACATAGAAACTTCATTTCTTTTGTATTTTTTATCTATATTGGTAGATATGTTCAGAAAAATTTTTGTAAAGATATTCCATGCGTTAAAAAAATTTTTTTAAAGGGGGGTTATAATTTATTAACACTGATTTTTTGGAAAAACGTCAAAAAAAAGTCTGAGATCAGAAATTTTTAAAGATATTTTGTAATTATTATTTAATATACATTACAACACTACTACAGAAATTTCAGAACAATCCGACATCGGGAAGGTAAGAAACTCAAAAAATTCAAGGGGCGTTATAATTTCTTAACACACTGTATAATTTTTATTTTTAAATACATTTAGTAAAAATTTATAGGAGAATATTTTATTTATTTTTTTTATTTTCTGATTTAGAATATCTAATAAAGATGAAAATCTTAATAAAATTTATGATTATTTCATTTATTTATTATGTTTATGCAGAACAGGATTTTCAAGATAAAATGAGTAAGAATGAACGGCAAGTCAATAATAATCTGTATGTTTTATACATTCATATTAATTTACTAAACCTTACCAGAGTTTTTGTGATAAGTTTGCCTGTTTTTACTAATTTCTAATTCCTACATTCTTATAATCATATACTATTATTATTTTTACGTTTTCCTTTGATTATTTTGAATGTATGTGAATAGAATTGCTATTTCTAAATATATGTAGACATCTAAATTTATCGGAAACCCAATACGAACACAAATTTCTTCTACCTACCAGAATTTTTGTATGACTTATACCCCTTCTTCATAAACCTTCTATACTATTTAAACTTTAAATCATATAAAAAAATTTCTTTACTTAATAATTATTACATTAAGTGTGTTTTTAACTGACATGGGCATTACATATTTTTCAATTCCATATTTAAATACTGACCAGTGCATGATGCGTCCTGGACAGAAGGATCACGGCTCGTATGGTTTAATCTTTGATAGACCATACTTTTATCTCTGTGACGAGTAAATTAAATATAATTATTTCTTTAATAAAATATTTAGATTGATAATTTGTTACCCGAGTCAACTGATAGGTAATAATACACGGACTGGACTTATAGCAAATATTCCATACCGCCTTCGTGAAGGAATAAAGGTGAATAGATTGGTCTATTAAGTTTTATCCATAAATTATGACATAAAGGATGATTCTTTTGGGTTTGTCCAACCCTATATCTTGATTCAGTTTTAATTTTTGCTATCTTTCGCTTTTGTTATAATTAATTAATCCAAATTACAGGGTGACCCAAAAGAAACCGGGCACGCTATTTTTGCCATAACTTTATTCAACTTTAAGATAATGAGATAAAATAAAGATGAAATTATAGAGAACTAAATGGAGAATAAAATATAAAAATCTTTTAGAATTTTCCCTATTCTACTTTGAGATAAGGTTAAAGGAAAGTGAGAAAAATTATTGCTCCAGGTCGCAATTTACACAAAATTTTTTTGGCATGTAGAGCAGTCTTTCATTTATAGAAATTATAAAGCAAAAAATTTTTTAGATTAACGCCTAAAGAGATATTCGAGTGCGCGTAACCCTCCCAAAATGAGAGAATCGAATTCCCCCCAAAACTGATTTACATCTACTCAGAGCCATCCATGTAGGAGTTTGGATTTTCATCTTTCAGATTTGTCCGGTTCGCTAATGGTCTTAATTAAATTCTGTTGAGATCATCCCGTTTGGACTTCTCCTTTCTGAGATACAGAAATCAAAATTTTGGGGGGAAAATTTTGATATGGTGTACCTAAAATTACATAACTTTCTTAATCCTTAATCAAAAAATCTTTAATTCTACAATATGATACAGAAATAAATGAGCTACAAAATAAACTTGGAATCATCTAAAAATGTTACGAACAAAAAAAGTTATAAGGGATAGAAAAGTGTCCAATTACTTTTTTGTCACCCTGTACATTAAGATTTATTTTTTAAAAATTTTGACAAATTTATTTAAGAAATTTCGACTACTGACTTGGTAACTGGATGGTTATTCATATGCTTCACTTGATGTATATTATTGCATATATTTTGTATAAAGTATGTTATTGTATATATGATGTAGATAATAAAAGAAAGGTATCAAAGTGTTTTTAGTTTTTAGGCTAAATATTTGAATCAAATAAAATTTGTAATACTATTGAAAATTTTGAAAAATACTATTTGAATTTACTATTGAAATTTGAAATTTTTACATCTTACTAAATTTGTCATTATAAGAGGTCGACTAAGATGGCTGCATTCTTATATTTTTTATTTTAAATTTTTTCAAATTTAGAATGGAAGGCCTTCATTCGAAAGAAATCATATACTTTCTTATCCATGTTGTCCAAGTGATGATCGATTTCATAATTTTTGCTCTAGAGTGTTATAATGTGTTTTAATATATGCATGTTATAATGTAATATTATAATGTGTTTTCTTGAATATAACCATTGTATATTTTTTTAATTGAGTAAAATTTAATTATTCATTCAGTTTTTATATCACAGCCCTATAAATTATTTTTTCTCAATTTGAAATTATATAAATCTATTAGCCTATTTTCATTTATTTTTCTATATTAGATGTCATTTTCTTCAATCTCAATTAATTATAATTTATGCCAATTGGTACTTTAATAAAAAATTTTAAGGAATTTATAATATTTTATTTTAGTCTTTTGTTGAAAAACTAGCAGAACTTCAGCTTGGTTGTTAGTGTTCGTTTAGTAATTATTAAATCATTTTTAGAAGAGAGATATAACAAGAAAAAAATATTTAATGTTGGATAAGTCTTTATTATAAATATTGTTATTTGTTCTAAATCGTTTAATTTAAAAGTTTTAAATTTTTAATTTTTAGTGGCTTTAAATTAAATATTTTGTTTATTTTAAGAAGTAAGATAGGTACAGGCTCTTATTTCGTTTTTTTAAAAAAGCATCTAAATAAGATAATTTTTACATAATATTTTTATATTAATTTTATTTTTTAAATTAAATACCTTAGTTAGATTTATTTAATTTATTCAACAATATGCTAAGACTTAATTTCTCTTTTAGTTATTATAATTATTTTATTGTATAAAGTAGGGTTGTTGGCGACCGGTTATTAACCGGTACCCTCGGTTTTCGGTTATCGCCGGTTTTCGACCCCCGGTTTTCGGTTCCGGTTTTTGATTTACCCCCGGTTTTTGGTTAACCGGGACCGGTTTTTGGACAAATTTTCATCCAGAATACCCCATTAAGATGTTGTAACATTCTAACGCCTTTAAATAAATATTCTATACACTTCATCGGGGATTAGGGAGATGAGAAGTTATCAAAGCGTTGAGATGAATGATAGTATTAAGAGGTGCTGTCTAGGGATTTATAGGTCCGATATCATTCGATGACTTTAAATCTCCTGATATCCTCGATATGCAACATTTCAATATATCCAACAACCCTAGTATAAAGTTGTGCTATACGTTTCTTTCATTTGCTCCAATAACATAGCGTCACCAATTAAAATTCTTTTATTCTTAATCTGCGTATTTTCTTCTTATTTAATTCGATAATTAATTTTTGTAATTTTCATATTTTGAAAAAATAGTAAATAAATAATAAGCAATAACTAGTTGACCCAATTTAATTTGTTTATACATTTAATCTGTGTTTATATCAAAATTTTATATCAAAATAATATATATCAAAATAACTTTATACTAAATTCAATTTTAAAGAATTTGAAACAGACAATTTTGAAGAAAAGATCTCACAAATAACTGAAATAATCATTAATTGGAAATATACAAGTAAAATAGCAAATAACAAATAAATAAAACACAAAATTTTATTTTTTGCTTTCTGATTTAGAATTAAAAATTAAAATTAAAGAATTAAAAATTTCTTGAAAATAATATTTATATTATTTAAATTACAAAGAATACTAATTTTATCTGGAATTTTTTGCTTATTTTTTTTAAAAGGAGGTAGAAATTAATGAACTAAATATAAAACTAAATTTAATGTCCTTAATTTAATTTAATAATTTAATTTGATTATCAGTTTATATTGATATTTATTCATAAGTTGAAAAATTAAGAACTATTTGAATTTAAAATTTCATATTTATTATAATTAAAAATTCTAGTTAGTTTTATAAATAAATGTTTTATATTTTGTCCAAAAATTTTTCAGATTAATTGTATTTATTTAAAAATTACAATTAGTTATAATTGTAATAATGATCATAGATCGAAATTAGTTTTTCTCATAGTTTTTTTCATAGTTAGTTTTTTTCATAGTTTTTTCATAGATCGAAATTAGTTTTACTGTCGATGATTTTATCAAACTTTTTGTCCATCTTTGTCGAGATATTTAATTTAAGTAATATATAATGTAAAATATATGTATATTAATATGTAATTCAAAATATAAAATTATGCATAGAATCTATTTACTTTACTCAGTAAGTTACGCTTTAGTTTTTCATAAATATTTATGGAATAGCAAATCTAAAACAAATTATATTTATTAAAAGAAAAAAAATTTTTTATCATACATATAAACTTTCAAAATCATCAAATTATTTTTATCTAGCAATATCTTAATCACTTCAATCATTCTTTAACTTCCTTAGTATATCATTTTAATAGAAATAAGACCATTCATTGATTATGATTTCAGTTAAATTCAGTTTTATTTAATTAGAAAGTCCTTTTCTTAAAAAATTCATAACTATAAATATAATCTTTATCCATTTTTAAATTAAATGAATAAAGTCTATATATATTTCTCATTGAAAATAGAATTTTTATCCTTTTATCTATCGATATGAACAATTATTCGATTAAATTTTTAATTGTTATCTCATAATTCCTGTCGATTATAAGATTATTTATGTTAATTATATATGTTTTATATTTAATTTGAAATATTTAATAAAGTTATTTTTTACAAACCTACACAATGGATTCAATTTAGACCTTGATTAAGTGCTAGTTATTTTCGCTAATTTAAATATTTATATTAATTTTCGTTATTTTTAATTTTTTTGTTTATTTATTTAACAATATATTAATATTTATTTAAACCGAATTGTTAGAAAATTTTCCAATACTGCATATTACTTTTAGAATACCTTCTGTCTTGGAAAGACCTTTTGGCTTTTTCAATGTCTGTAATAAAGTATTTTTATATTAAAAAATTAGTAATTAATAAATTTGTCCATTGTAAAGTTTATTTTTCATGAAAAATTTTATATATTTTTGAAGCAATATACTTTTATAAATAAATTGTATTTTTGTCGTTTTAATTATAATGGGTTTAGGTTCCGGGATTGGTCTTGGACTTGGTGGCTCACTGATGGATGTTTCGATGGAATGAGCAGGTGATGGGGGTGTTTTAGGTCATTCCATTTCAATTTTGGCTGGTGGTTCATCGGTTTAGGTATTTGCTGTAAATTAAGATGTTGGAATATAATCTCTAGGGAAGATTTTTTATCCTTGGGCATAAGCTGTTAAAAAATTAAATTAAAAATTAAAAAATTGATTTAAATTATTTATTTAATTTATTTAAATTACTTTTATAATAAGTTGTCCTATTCGATATTTCATTTTTATTTTTTATTTTCATATTTTATTTTTATTTACATGTTCTGAAAGCATTCTAGTTCAGCATCGCACTTTAGTTTTGTATTTGTAAAAATTTGTATGACGTGCTGGCGTGTTTTTGAAGAAAAAAAATAATTTTATTTTTATTATTTTAATATATATTCACTTTTATTATGACCCATTGATATGAAAGTGAGAACATGGGATAAGTTTATGATGATTCTTTTGCTTTAACTCTACTATGAGTGTCATTGATGTGTGTCATATATTTTTATTTTTAATTAAATTATTTATTTCTATAATTGATTTATATAATTTAATAATTTGAATTTACAAAAATTTTATTAAGAAAATTTTTAAAATTTCAATAAAAAATAACATTTAACTATATGATGCCTTTCTGTTCGACATCATCTATTATTAGAGTCTTATGGTTTTTACTTGTTACAATATTATTACGAAATCTGATTATAGATTCTTATGAAATCTATAAAATAATGCAAGCCTTTTTATAAAAATTATTAAAGTTATATAAGAAATTATTTTAAAAGATTTTATAAGCTCCTTTATAATATTTGTCTACAGAATACTTAAATAATTATGTTACAATAGGTATTGTAAAAATAAAATAAAGCAAAAAATAATTTCCGCTAATTATTTAGATCAAAGATCAACCACAAATTCGGAAAACAGATTAAAGACAATTTAGGCAACTTTTAATATATCTTGAATTATATCTTGGGACATATTTATAAAATTTACTAATAAAAATGGTTGCTTAATATAATCAATAATTTTTATTGGTCAAAATTTTGTTAATAAAATATAGGTGTACTTGCTATTTTTAATAAACAAATTATAAATTTTCATTAAAAATATAAATAAGAAAAATACACTGAAAATATTTTAACCAAAGATATGTATATTTATGAAATAATAATTCTTTTAAAGAAGAATTTGTCTGTTTAATTATGGAAATTGTGTTGTTTTCCTGTTTCATTTAATCCAGGTTATAGGTCAAATATTTTATAAAAAATATTTTAACTCGTGTGAATATTAAAAAATATAAAACATATTCCAATATAAATATTGTTAACTTTTACTTTTAAAAGAAAATAATAGATGTAAAGTTCAAAATTTAAATAAACTTTACAAAAAAGCAAAAATTAACGGAATTATCAATATTATCAAAAATTATCAAAATTATCAAAAAATTATATTATCAATAATGATATCAAAAAACATTACATCAAAAGTGTAGAATCACAAAGCGACGAAATTGATCTTATTCTAAATAGATGAAGTTAAAAATAGTCATAAATTCACAAACACATTGCTGACAGTTGTCGTCAAGGAAAAATAACACAATAAATTCGAATAAATTATATAAAAGTGAATAAAGAAATGAAAAAAATTTTTAACAGCGTAAAGTATTAAAACTTATTTTTGAATAAAATAGAAAAGAAATTTAAAAAAAATATAATTTAGAAAACTAATGATTAATAATTTAAAATAATCTATGTAGTCTAATAATGAATAATTTTAAATTTTTGGAATTGAATAATGTAAACGGCTTAAAGAAAATAAATTAATGTTATAAATTTTTATAAATTTGCAAAATTATCGAAGCCTTTATAAATTTGCTTTTTCAAGAGTAATCTATTGCAAAAAAAATATTTGAATAAAGTTTACATTACTAAAAGTCCACTTCTGACATGTATTTGTGCAATGGGATGGATTTTCAAAAGAAGCGGCTGCATTGATTACGATTTTATGCTAATATATAAATAAAGAAGAATTTAATAAATCACAGTAGAAAATTGTCTAAACTCTTCATTTTAAAGTATTTCCCAATTCTGGCCATTTTTCAGTTAATCAATGGTGAAATATTAATTTTGTTATGCGCTTTAACAGTTTCAATCTAAGAAGAATTATTTTGAAAGATATAAAGTGTTAAAGATAGAAAAGTGTAAACTACTTTGAACAAACGCTTAGAAGAAAATATAAACGAAAAAATGACGTTGCCAAAAATTCTGAAAAGAAAACATCTAGTTTCAGTAGTGTTAAACTTCTACTGTTCAACTGATACATTATAAAATATTGAAGATAAAGCTTACACTATATTAAATATTCAGTCTTCGCATACGGAGCGTAATTGTATCAATACAGCTTCAAATTAATGCAGACATTATAGCTAATTTTATTCCTTAAGTAATATTATGCTTTTAATATTATTCTGCTTTAATTAAAATGTTCTGCTTTATATCTGCTTTTATACACCTCGGGTCGTAACACGGTCCTCTCACTTATTCCGGTGTCACGAGCCACTTTTCTTACGGAGGGTCGATAATTGAGGTGCACCCAGTTTTTGATCATTTTGATATTCTTGGAAGTGCTGTTTGAACGAGGTCTTCCACTTTTTTGTAAGTCCTTAGTTGTGCCATCATTACTAAATTAATTTCAAAAAAATTTTCTACCAAAAAATTTTCACCAGAATTTTTTGATTGTGTATTGTACAATGCTTTATGGGACATCCAAAAGAGGTGAAATTTTGCGGACTGAATTTTTTTGCAAAAAATGAGAAATTATAGAATCAAGTTGACTAGCCATAATAGAGAATTGAATGGGCTAAAAAATAAGCCTAAAACCGATTAAAAATATTGACAAGAAAAAAAGTTATAAGGAATTTAAAAGTGTCCGGTTACTTATGGCGCACCCTGTAAATATTTATTTTATTTTTATATCCAATAAGCTTCCAACATTGTCCGCCTCCGTAATTTTCTCTAAGTCAAAGAAATTTGTCGAAAATTAATATATGTATATACCGTATTTCCTAAAATAATACTCCCCCCTGAATTAGTACTCCCCCCTTAAATAATACTCCCCTTTGGAGGAGGGTTGAAAAATAGTACTCCCCCCTTAAATAGTACTCCCCCTAAAATAGTACTCCCCTCTAAAATATTTTTTCCCTATATTTGAAAAAAATATAGTAGACTCAATGAATTATTTTATTGAAATCTACTAATTTAATTATTTTATTTATTCTAAGTAGGGTTGTCGGTTTCACCTGATTCTTCGATAACCGAAACCGAACAACTTTCGGTTACCGAAAACGAACCGAAATTTCAACCTAAAATTTGTCGACGATTGAAGAGATATATTGTGATTAGTTGGTGGGATAAAAGTGGATTTTGGGAATATAAGTGATTGTATCGGTTGATAAAATGTGTTCTGGATTGATCAAGAGGGGCTAAAAGATATCATTGCATTATGGTTTCATAAAGTAATTTGAGGGAATAATGAAGGACAGTCATATTAGGTCATTTTGGTTGATTAAGAGTGAAATTGAATTGAATGAATAATAATAATAATAATAAATATGAAATTGAATAATAAATCCTCATTAATCACCGATATTTTTTAGTTACCTCTAATCCAAAAATACCCAGACATCCAAATCACTGATATCCAACTTATCTCATTTGATCCCTGGTTATCACGCCTAAATATGAATATCATATAATTTGTAGGGATATTGGAAGAACAAAAGGAATGTGGAGGATATCGGTGATTAATGCTGATAAATCCTTAGACACAGAGATTAGAACATCTCTATACACCGGATTACACTAGACACAGGTAAACGCTATACACAGAGGATTAGGTAATCTCCTGATAAATCCCCTTGAAGGATATCTAGGGGATTGATGCATATCAAGTGTATAAATGTTCAAGATGGATGTAGAGGTAAATTTAGATATCTAGCCTTATATCCCTCGATATCACTCCAAATTCACTAATCACTCCAAATCCACTTGATCCGCCATTTTCAAATAACGAACTCTACTCTAACATTTAGAATTTTGAAATAAATTTTCCTATAATAAATCATGGAGGAGGGTTGAAAAATAATACTCCCCCCTGAATTAGTACTCCCCCCTTAAATAATACTCCCCTTTGGAGGAGGGTTGAAAAATAGTACTCCCGGGAGTACTATTTTAGGAAATACGGTATTTTTAATGCTTATTTTCTTAAATACTTTAATTTAAATTTGTTTACAAAAATCTACTAGTTAATCAAAAATAAATAAGTATATATTTATTATTAATAAATAATTTATTTTTACTAGTAATCAATCGCCATAACATAATTAAGATTTACTACATTTAAAATAATTTAAAAACATGTTTTATTTACATAAATTATAAAATTTTTTTGAACAATTTAAATATGTATCAGGGTGTCCCTTTTCAAAACACCAAAATAGGGCGAAGCGACTCAAAAATATGGCAAAAATAGGGCGAAATTGGTCAAAAATAGGGCAAAAAATATGGCATTGTTTTAAACCCTTAAAAATACTCAAAATTTTAAAATGAAAGCTTTATTATGCATATTTTTCACTATTTTAAACTAAATTAAACTAATCAGGATCAGGGACGTTGCAAGATACAACGGAGTTAGACGAAACGCAAGGCCAAAAACGACGCAAAAACGCAACGCAAGAGATTTTTTTAATCAAAATTTGCCACTTTTCAATTAAAAATTTCCTTGTCATTAAATATCAACTTGTGACTAATCGATTTTATCGGGATATCCCCTTTAATCCCGAATACTGTTAATTGAATTACCCTTAAGAAAGCAAATAAATCCAAACCTGATATCGATTCACGACCAAATCCCCAAAATCCTCGCAGCATAATCAAAGAATTTCTTCCAATTTTCAGCGCCGCAGGCGAAAATTTTTTGAAATTAGGAGCTCAAGAGCCAAATTTCTTCCATTTTTTGCGCCGCAGGCAAAAATTTTGAGGATTTTGGAAGGCCATGAAGTCGATAATCCTTCATTTTTACCAATTTTTTTACAAAATCCAAAGAATTTTTAAAATTTTCAAGATAGTAAAAATAGGGCAAAAATATGGCAAATGCAAAAATAGGGAAAAAATAGGGCGAAAAGGTCGAAAATAGGGCAAATGCCCTGTAAATAAGGCAAAAGGGACACCCTGATATGTATTGATCGATGAGGTTTTCTGGAGAAAGCCTCTTAAAATATTAACAGATTAATTTTTTAAAGTCAAATATAGATTTCTGTTCCAGTCTGGTTATAACTAAAACAAATTTTTTTATTTTAAAATTCACAATCTTTAAATTGTGATATATTTGAAAATTTTAATTTATTAACAATTCTTCGATTATAATTTTATTTTATTTAAATGTTTATTTTTATTTCAGTTTTTAAATATTTAATTTTACTTGAAATTGAAGCAATATGAATAATATGTATACTAAAAAGTCTGATTTATTCCAATCTATAGTTATAATATCGCAAAAAATTACATATCATCACCACAATAAATTAGGCATTTTTATAATTTAGGTTTTTTTCGTTTTCGTTTCGTCAAAGAAAATATTTCATTTTCGTGCAGCTCTGCTCCCAATGTTCAAAAACAACTGTCCAAAAATTTTTAAAATTTCCAGTATGAAATTTTTCTAGGTAATTTTTCTTTGACTTGTTTAAGGAACTATTAAATACAAACATTGGGCTCATATATACTCATATTGGGCACATATAGCGCGACCCTGCGCTTACGTGGGTTGTGTAGTTGGAATTTTTGAAATGGAGTTTAGAAAAAAATGGGTATAGGAATCGGGGAAAAAAGGGATAGAAACTGAGGGAAAAGGGGTGATAGGAATGAGGGGATTTGAGATAAAGGGATATATATTAAAGTTGTCGCACATAGGTGTATATGCGACAACTTTAATAAAATATGTCATAAATAACCGGTTAATTCTCGTAAACACATACTAATGTTGTATTTTATAAATTTTAAAATTTTTCTTTATTTTCTTTAATAATAAAGTATAATAAATTACAAAACCTGTTTAACAAAACTTTTTATGCATTAAAATAACATATAATTTTGTTACTTTAAAAATTAAAAACATAAATATAAATCATGGTAAATCTATTAAATTTAGAAAACGGCAACGCAGCTTGTGGTCGCATAGATTACGTTAAAGCATCGTTAACTACAAGCAAGTTCACTTATGATCAACTAAAGATTTAGCCAGATTTGCATTATAGTGTTTTTTGGCAAAAACATACGCAGAAGTTTTAAAAAAAGATTAATCTTGAAGGCAAAATTGCAGTTGAATTTGTTCCTGTACGTCTTTTAAAAATATAGCGCGATTAGTCATATATAATAAAACAAACTAAGGTGCCGAAGTATAATTTTTTATAATATAATATATTATTTCATATCATTATTTCATATCAATTAATTAACTATTTAATATTTTTTACCTATACGACTTTTGAATAATTGAACATAGCTCTATTTTAAAAATTATAAACCCTCTTATTTTTTATATATCTTAATTTTTTATTTAGTCATATCTAGATATAGAAGGCCCAAGTGCAGGGGCAGCCATTGTGACGGCGATATTAACCAAAGCATTAGATCTTCACCCTCGTAAAGGTATATATAGTAATGTTTATATACTGCTTTTTTATATAATTCTTTTTTAATATTATCATATTTGCTATTTATATAAGAAATAATAAAAGTTCGAAGGCATAATTCCATTGAATAAAGTGATAATAAAGCATTCACCTTATACACAAAAATTAATATTTTTAAAACGATTCAACAAATTTACTGAACTTCTTTCGGTTTCTGGATACCAATTTTTAAACCAACGGGTACAAGTCCGATGGTAGTTATTATTTTATTTTTCAAAATAAGGCGCATGAGTCGCGGCGCAACACAAGCCAAATTTAAAAATATTATAAGTAGTATAAGACAAAAATCCCAAGCAAAAAGTTGTTTTTAAGATTAGAAAAATAGGCGGGGAGGGGATACACATTAAAATGTCAAAGAATAAATTTAAATAAAATTTTAATAAATATTAACATTGCCAATCAGGCACAATTTTTATTAATTAAATTTTTATTCAAAATTATTTAGAATTATTAATTAAAAGAGGTTTAAATATAAATATTTAAATATCAGTTTTTTGGAGGTATTCGAAATCGAGAAAAGTTTAACGCAATATAATTTAATAGTGGATGTTGTAAACATTTGTATTAATTATTAATATTTTGTATAGTATTTTTCTAAAATTTGATTTATAATTTACTAAATAAATACATAATATTGTACATTTTCAATTTGTTTTCATAATATTTTATTAAAAACAATAAATATTAACAATAATTGATTAGATGATGACGAATTATTCCATTCCATTTTATCGCTAGAAAGAAAAATAATAATAATTTATTAATTCTCAACTATGTAAGTAAAAAATTTTCAAAATAACAAAAAATTACATTTAGCTTGGTAGATCGTTGAGGTTTTAAAATAATTTTAATTAAAATTAAATACGAAATAGAGTGAGATGGGATAAACAATAGTTTAATAAGAACTAGAGTAGCTGATTATAATATAAATAAACAAGAAACTATTATAATTAAATACTGATATATTTCAAGTGAAACAGAAAAAATTTAAATAAATATTCGTTTTTTATAATGATTTTAAAAATGCAAAGAAAATATATCTTATTAATAACGTATTTTTATATAATTTTCTATTTATAAATGATAAAATTCTAATAATGAAATTAATTCTTTTTAAAGAAAAATTTCTTATTATAATTTTAAACTAAACTTATTTGAAAAAATACGAATGTACTTAAAATTGAATAATTTTTAATTCGATCCTTAAAAATAGTTATTAAACAAAGTAGATCAAAAATCATAGTAGATTTAAAATATTTCTACATCACAACAGAGGAAGATTTTATCATTCAAATTTCTGATTGAAAAAAATGTAAAAATACTTTGTAAATTAATTAATTTAAAAATTTGCCATTGTATGTTAATGTACTTTACTTTTAAACTAAGATGTATTCAGTGGTTGCCCTCCAAATATAAAATGAGAAAAATTAAACCGTTTGACAAGAAAATTGTTTAATATTAATTTAAAATTAAACTTTTTTATTTGAAAAATATGTCGGAACATAAATATATTAAATTCCAATCTAATTCTAAATAATATACTAAATGCAATTGCATTGATCACCAGAAAACAAAATGCCCCATAATTTTAGCAAAATTTTTTTAGAAAGTTTAAAATTATTTTTGAAAAACATATTAGTATTAATTAATATGAAAATTAAATATTTTTCAAAAGAGACTACGAGTGCTTATAAAATAAAATTTTTATGATAAAAGTTTTAATAAAAATCAAAACTAATAATACATTTGATTCATTTAAATACAATTAAAATGAGATTTCAATATTTAATTTATCTTATAATTAACTTCCGTATTAATCAGATTCAGATAAGTATTTTAAATTAAAATAAATATTACACGTATATGAACTAAACTTTAAATTTAACAATAAACAGAATCTATCCACTGAGCTAAATAATTTATAGGATTTTAATAAAAGATAATTAATTCTTAAATCAAATAACTTACTTACAAGAAAAAGAAAAATTAAATAAAATGTATAAATAATAAAATCATTATCGCAAAACAGTTATTTTGATTTAAGAATAAAATTATACGAATAAAAATATCTAAATTTTTCATTACTGTCTAATCAGTGATAACTTGTAGCTATAATACATTAAGTAAATATAGTTAGACCAGTAATATACAAAAAAAATTTAGTGTGCATAAAATAAACTTATTACAAGAAAAAGAAAAAATTTTAAAAATCAATAAACGAAGTCTCCCAAAACTCATTTAATATATAAAGGGATAATTAATTAAGTATAAAATTTTACCAAAATAATTAGTAGGGCTCGGATTTATATTGAAATAAAATCGCAAAATATGGCCATAAAATATTGAAATAAGTGGGCAAAATATTGACAAAAAATGCCAAAAATTAGTGAAATATTGAAATAAATTATCGTTTATTCACTAGAAAACCCCCACAAAAAAGTTGAAATTTAACAAAAAAAAAATGAATAATGTTTTTACAATTTCACATTAGCCATTTTTGAGGTTTTGCCCAACAAATTTTGAGGTTTTTGCACATTTTGAGGTTACGAAGAATGTTACGAAGAATGTCTCGGGAATAATTAGTGGGAAAACAACGGTATTGTAGTGAATAATAGGCCATAATATCACCTTTTCAGCGCCGCAGGCGAAAATTCTGAGAATTTTGGAAGACGAAGAAGCCAAATTTTTCCATTTTTAGCGCCGCAGGCAAAATTTTTGAGATTTTTGGTTGTCAGGCGGCCAGATTTCTTCACTTTTTTCCTAAAATTTATAAAAAAATCCCTAAATTTTGGTAAAAATAAGAAAAAATATTTAAATAATTTGAAAAATGTGCCAAATATTGAAATAACTGGAAAATTGGCAAAATATTGAAATATATTGAAATGTAACTTCGTTCAAAATTATAATATCGAAAAACTAATGGCATATTTTAGCTTCTCTCGCCATAATATATTCAGGAAAAAAAATATATTTCAATACAATCCGAGCCCTACTAATAAAATAAAGCTGTTAGCAATTTTAGTAGAAATTTAAAAAATTTTCAAATTTCTCTTAAATATAAAAATAATAAATAAATACGGATTAAAAGACAAATTTATTAATTATATTTAAAATTTTATTATTAATCTTCTTATTCCAGAACACAATTTCTTAAATTTTAGAATATTTTCAATAATTTTCAATTTTTTATTTATAATATCCAAATAAAAGTGATTTTTCTTTTTCATTGGTAATTCAATCTATTAAGATTTGTATAACGATAAAAAACGTTGAGAAATTGTACTTTTAGCGTTTTCAGTATTTTTTTAGTTATTATATGTTAGAGTATTGCATAAGCAAAACTATTCGATTATGTAAGTTTATAAATTTAAATTAATATGATGACTTTCAAAACAATGTTCAGTATTAGATTTTTTAAATTTATAAAGGTATTTAAACTAAAAATATTAAATATTTTAATTTATTTATCATATACTAAGTTGACATCATTCTATTAAATTCACGAGAAAATTTTAAATATTCGGGATATCTGCCACTAATGGAATTTCATCTTTTCCATTTTATTATATTTATTAAAGTTTATTTTTATTGAATGGAAATACTCTCAAAAAATATGATATTTTACAGAAGATGGATACTTTGCCGATTAAAAATTTTTATTTAAAATTTTTATTGATTTAAAAGATAATTAAAGTGTTTTTTATATAATGTAACATAAAGCAGATAAATTAAGAAGTGTTTTAGAGAAGATAAAATGAATTCTAAAGTTTTTTATAGTATTTTCGAGACATGAAATTATATTATGTTTTTAAATTTTAATATATGAAGTTAGACGTATAAACACAAAGCTAAGAAGTTTGTTAAGTTTGGATGTAAAAATATAATAATTTATTAAATTAATTAAAATAAAATATTAAATTTATAAATATATAAAATAACAAAGCTAAAAAATAATTGAAAAAGTTAGTTAAAAAGGTATTTTTGAAAAAGGTATTTTTCAATAAAATAACATTTATAAATGACATAAATAAAAAAAGCTCCATTTTATTTATTTACATCTTAATAAATATTTTACTAAATATTTTTAATTTTAGAAGTTAGAATGAGAAAAAACATATTTTTGACAATACTATAAAAATTGCAATTGCGCTTTTAATAATCATGAAGTCTACAAAAACATTAAAATCTAAACGAATTACCTTATTAATGCTTTGCAGAATTTTATTAAATCCGTAATATAAAATATTTGATAATACATCAGATGGTATTGACGCGAGATGCAAATGTGGAATACACGTAATTTAGAAAAAGTTTATATAGCATTAAAAACGTTATAGAACGTTTGAAATTAATGTCTCAGATAGGTAATTAATGTAAAATTAAGACATTATTATGATTAAACTTAATTATAGTTCTTCATACCAAAAACAGATATATTTGTGTAATTATTGATCTATTAGAAGTAAAATGACTCAGACAAAAGATAACATTTAAAAATGCATTCCTTTTTGTTGATAGTAATTGTAAAGTAAAAAGTAAAGAAGTTAAAAAAATGAAAAATAAAAATAACTTTGTATAGTTTAGGACAATTGAAAAAATGAAAATGGCAATATTTATAAAATGTAGCATAAATACCTAGTTATAAAAAATCAAATAAAAAGATAAATAAATAAAAACATAAAAATCATAATTTATATGCATAATGCTTATTATTTTAGTAAATATTTAATTCAAATATAAATATTCAAAAATAATTTAGGTTAACACATAATTAAGATTAAAATTTAGATAAGAAATAAATCAGCGGTTTAGAAATGCTGGGCGAAGGCATTGAAAATTTAACAAATATAAAAAAGATCTAACAAAGGTAACATAATTACCAAAAGTGGAATAGAGAAAAAAACGGAATAGAAAGGATACTAAATCTATAGTTTAGAAACATGACACAAAATAGAATATTTTAAAAAACTGATTGACTAATTACAATGCAAGAACGAAATTTAAAAATTTGATAACTTTGTACATATCTAAAATTATAATAAAATTTCTTCGGTTTATTTCAACAACTTATTATATGATTAGATTAATTAAGAATGTGATGTTATCATTGTTATAATCACCTTAATTCTTAAATATACGATCCTGGTCCCCTTAATCCTCTGAGGGGACAAGGAGTGTAATCTAACGGAGTGATATCGGGTCGTTCTCTCTCTTCACCCTGTCCTTTGCCCTCTAAATCCATCGTTATAATGAATTTATTGTTGAATTATAATTTTTATAAAGAGGTATTAGCAAAACTAATGAATTTTATCGATTTTTGTGAATTATGAACTGATATTAAAAAATTCTAAAAATAAACGGTAAACGGGCGTTTAAACGGGTTTTTAAAAATAAACGAAACGGTATACGGGTCTCAGATAAACGGCATAAACGGTATACGGTTTTTTCAAAATTAAACGGTTTTGTCCCCCCCCTAATATAAAGATTAAATGCGCTATTTTAAATACTATTTGATAAAAAATTTATTTTCTGTATTAATATAGATAAAAGTTACATGATCATCGAATAAAGTTTTTTGAGCAGATGAGCATTATTATGAATTTTGATAAATTGTAAAACGTAAATGTCTTGCTGCATTGTTATATTTTGAGTTATTGAGCATACCATGTGGAAATTTTAAGTAAAAATCTGTACTCTTAATAATTCATATACTTAATTGTATTATTATATTATTACTTTTAAAATTGTCTATATATATTACATTTAAAATTAAATTTTAATACCTCGCATAGTTTATATCAAATGCTATTACGTTAGTAATTTATCTGAGGTAATATTAATGTCATTCTCATAATATTAATGGCATTCTTATTATTATTCAAATTTCTTTTAATTTAATTAAAATAATCAATTTGTTTTTATTATAATTTATTAGAATTTATTATATCATTTAATAAGCATTGAAACATATCCATACCAATAATTGGTTAATTAATTTAAATGCTGAAAATTTATAATATTCAATTTCTAATTTTAATCAACATTGAATGCTTCATGAAGAATTTATTATTTTCAATTTGTTTTTATTGAAATTTTAAATTGAATTTGTTTTGATTTGTAATAATTATAAATTTAAGTAATTTGTAATATACATGCTGGAATATGTTGTTTTATAAAAAATTATTTTAAATATTCGTGTACTTAGAAATTTTAAAATTATAAGTCGTTTTCTTAATTTTCATAACTATTAATGGTTATTGAAATACTATTATGAGCTGGATTCGGATGATAACATATATCCTTAGAGTTATCTGAAGTTTAAGCAATTTGAATCTTCGAACTTTTATTTTATGATTAAATTGTGACATTGGTGAAAATTTTTGTGATTTAGGAGTTTGATATTTTTATATTTTTGATAAATTTTAAATTTAAAAAAATCTGTTTATAAAATTTTTACAAAATTTTTTATTTTACTTAAAACTGATAATAAAGTACAATTTTTACGCTTATTTAATATTAAAAATATTTTTATTGATACTAAGAACAATAATTTATAAAAATTTAACACGTTAAAAAATACAAACATGTTTACAATTTGTACATAAAAATGTGATTTTTATTATTTTATTATTGTCGTCTAAGTAATAAAAAGTTGGACCATTGACCCCGTAATACTTTAATTTAAAATTAATTAAAAATTTTCATAATCATGGGGTCCATGTCCCTTACAATATAAAATAAGTTAAATTTATAATGCTTTATAAAGGGATAAATGTTTTGTAAATAATTACGATTAACTTTTTCTATCTGTATAATTTATAAAAATTAATTAGCTGCGGGAATATAAAAAAGTATACCAGACAACTCAATGTCTTAAATAGTCTAATAAATAGAGGGCGTATTTTTATTGAAATAAATTCGCCAAATATGGCCATAAAATATTGAAATAAACTGCCAAAATATTTACAAAAAATGCCAAAAATTAGTGAAATATTGAAATAAATTATGGCTTATTCAGTAGTAAATATAAAAAAATGTTGATTTTTAGAAAAAAAGATTAATTCCGTTTTTAAAACTGCATATTAGGTTTATACTTTGATAAATTGTGTATTTTTACTCTTATGCATTCTTAGATGGGCGAAATTGGGGATGGGGCATTTTGGTGATTTTCTTCAGTGGGACATTTGTGGAATTTGGTTCAGCGTGACAATTTGGGGTTTTTGTTCAGGGGGCATTTTGGGAACGCCAGCTCAATTTAGGGTGAGCGCCAGTTATTTTGCCGATTTTTTGGCCGATTTTGCCAGAATAAGCCAAAATACCCTTTTTCAGCGCCGCAGGCGAAAATTTTGAGAATTTTGGAAGGTCAAGAAGCCAGATTTCTTCACTTTTTTCCTAAAATTTATGAAAAATCCCAAAATTTTGGTAAAAATATGCAAAAATATTGAAATAATTTGCCAAAAGTGCGAAATATTGAAATAACGGGAAAATTGGCAAAATATTGAAATATATTGAAATGTCATTTTGTTCAAAATCATAATATCGAAAAACTAATGGCATATTTGGGCTTCTTTCGACGAAATGTATTTCTAGAAAAAAATATATTTCAATTTTCGCCTCTTATTCGCCTCTTTCGCCTCTTATCAATTTTCGCCTCTTATCGACATTTCTCTCTCTGTATTCTAGTCAGGTTCACTAAATAACTTGAATATTAATTTTATAATAACTTGAATATTAACATCATTTTTAAATGTGACACAAGTATTAATTTAATTTAATAGATGGTAAAATCATTTAATAGTGTTTAAATCATTTTGTGTTTTATTTCCAAAAATTTTGTGTATTTTCATTACTTTTCTTTGTATCATTTATCTAATTTCGATTGTTTTTTCGATTTTCACTTGCTTTTGAGCTTAATATGTATTTGAAGTTTTCTTTCCTAAATTTTTTATTTACATTGTTTTTTTATTATTTATTAGGTATATCATATTAATTCCTGTGATAAAATGATAAATTATTTTTAATATGTTAATTATTATTTGAAACATTATTTATTGAATACATTTTTTATATAACGACTAAATAATTAATAAAAAAGTTTCAGGTTTTTTAATAAATCCTAATAAATGTAGATTTAATAAAAAAATTATTAGCTTTATTTGTATCAGAAATTATTAAATCATACCATAAGTATAACTAATATTCTTCAATATTTATTAATAATCTTTTTAAACTATCAGTGTTTAATCATTGAAAAATTCTTATAAACCTACTTCAAGTGTGTGCAAGTTTTGTAATTATTTATGATATCTTTATAAATAGCAATTAGATTGTATTTTCACATTCATAACGTACACTAAAAATTAAGCCAATGCATTGTGTACGTTCTTTATTAATAAGACAACGAACAATACGGCTTCAATAATTAAATCTCAAAAAAATTATACGCAATCTATTTTTAAAAAATACGATATAAAAACCAGATAACAAACTAATGAAGCCTTTAATGAACATTGATTAATATTTAAATTTTAATAATGGTTCCTTACATATTGATTTAAAACAAATAATAAAAAAATATAAAAGTAATGAAATTGCGGTATAGTAGTGTAAGAATGCTATTTACAAAAAAATATTTTTCATGCGTGGATTTCTAAATACTGCGCGAAAATCACATTGTAACTTATATTGAATGAAAAAATAATAAAATAGCAGCAAAATTCTCTAACAATAAAGAGTTTTATATTTATTAATAAATTACCTATATTAGTCTTTATTTGACTATAAATTTTATAACTTTTATAATATAATATTTATGATTACCTGCAAATTGTGCTCAATGTTTTGAAAGAATGGCTTCATGTTATGGTAGCAAACCCTGGAATGAATAATAAAAATATTGTCACAAAGGAGGGATGACAAAATTCCGGATAAGAAACGGAACATACGGAGTAAAATTCAAAAAAACTTTAAAATAAGTATAAAAAATGGATAAATAAATATGGCAAGAGATTAACATTGTATATATAAAATCAATTTCTAAAAACTAAATTCATTAAATATGAAAAAGTTATACAGCTGTATAAAAACTTAGTATACATCTTATACAATTTAATATAAGTAAAAACTGATAAATGGAAGAGCTTTTATGATCTATATGTTTTTTAAATTAGTTATTTACTATCGATATGATATTTATACTATCGATATGATTATCCAAAAATTAATGAAATGACAAATTATTTAAAAATTAATTGTAAAATAATAATTATGACCAAAATGATATAAATTTGTTTAGCATCTATTATTGTTTATTTAATTATAATTTTCATTATACATTAAAAATATAATTTGATTAAAAATTTCGTATTATAAAGAAGGGTTGATAATCAACAAAATTCATAAATTCATTAAATTAATTGTAACATATTTTCGGTAAAACAAATCCATCACGAATATATACTCGATCTGACCTTTCTCCAAATCATTCATATTACCATTCATAACTTTTAAAAGTAAATTTTTATATTAAGAAACATTTTCAAATTATTTTTTATTAAATTATAATATTCAATTTCATTAAATAAAAAATACATATTTTAATTAATAAACAATATTAAATATATTATAATAGAAATTTTATCTTTATGAAGAAAGAGACTCAAATTTATCTTTTATTTTCAGTTATCTTATTTGATATTCTATTTTGTTATTTTTTTAATTTTTATTTAAATGTTCTGTAGACATTCTAGCTCAGTGTCGCACATGTGTTTATAATACTATGCATAAATATAATATAGCTATTATAATATGCTCATATCAATTAGCTATTATTTTATTTATTTGTAAAATTGAAGGCAAAATTTCTTGTATTTGTTTAAATTTTTTAATAAAATTTACTATTCAATTAAGACCATATATGTATTTTATAGATTGTAGTTGTTTTACAATATTAAATTCGTTTAAATATGTAAATTGAATATAATTATTATTTAATATAAAAATTATAATTTTAATTAAAATTGAAATTTAATTAAAATTTTAATTAAAATTGAAAATTTTATAATAAATCGACTTCAATTTTAACTATTACATAAATGTCTCCCACCCAAAAATTTGCGTGCTCAACTATTTCTTCGTGATCAACATTATTTAAATCTATTTCATCATATTATTAAAAAACAAGAGTTGACAAGAATTTACAGATAATCTTATGCTTCCTTATCAATAGTTAATTAAGATACTCTGATTTAAACTTAAAAAGTTAGATTAATTTTATTATTGAGATTATTAATTTCAGTAATTTCAAAAAATAATATCGAGATCCAATAAAAATTTTAATTGCGGTATTTATATGAAAATTGTTGTTTCAAGTTAATAAGTATTATTCTGTTTTTCAACGATTTTTTCGCTTTACTTATAATGTAGATCATGTTTATAAATTTAGATTAAAGAATGTATGTTAAGAACTAATTATGTTTTTAGCAATTTAATTCTTTTCAATTTTATTATTATTAATATATTTATTTTAAATTAAGTCCTCAAAAAATGCCCCAACAAATATATTTATTTTTATATTAACTCCCCAACAAATGTATCAGGCTGTGGTTCCTTTTTTTAATTGTTTTAACAATTTATTAATTTAAAAACCAACAAAAATAAAAAGAAAACGTAATCGCACATTTTTTCCACTCGCCTTGATTGCTATTTCAAAATAAATAAAGATAAATAGTGTATATTCATACAACATTTATTAATTGTGACTAAATTTGTTGTATATTATTTTAATAATTTTTATTAGCTGTCATCATAATTTTTTTCCAAAATTATTTGTCGTTAAAAATACATAATTATTTCCGAACGTGCTTTTTAATTATTGGAATCAGAGTTTCAGCATCTTTAAGAAACAATTTGTTTTATTATTTTTATACATTCTATATTTAATTCATTTAACTGATTATATTTTTTCATATATGAAACTAATAATTCAGTTTTAATTATTGAAATATTTGGTATTATACATTTTTTGCTAATATATGTACAATCCAAAAATCTTTATTACAACATGGTTAAATGTTTTTATTGACAGTCGAATTAATTTTAATATTTAAAAAATTAAAGAAAATAAAAAATAACAATAATCTGAGTAAGTGAATCTACAATTTTAAACTATAAAATTTCAAAAATTCTTGCGTTAATAATTATTGCAAAAAACGTGAATAAAAATACATTTTGCAAAATGAAATTATATGCAAAAAACTTCATTTAACAGAGAAATTATAAAAAATCTATTTTAAATTAATAATAAATACTATACTCATCTCAATAAGCATAAATAGGTATTTACTAATATTGTATTAATGAAATTATGTTTTTGAATAAAATTTTGGAGTCATCGATTTTGGAGCTGGCCATTCGTCACATAAATATTGCAGCCCCGGTACCGGTCGTCAGAGTATCCGTTATCTTTTCATTACGGCTAGTACTATGCAAGTACTATGAAAACAAATTTCAAAAAAGTTAAAATTTTTAGAAATATAGACTTTGATTAAAAAATAAAAAAACGTAATAACAAAAATAACATATCAAAGATAACACACATTTTCTTTTTGTTTGATAGTTTTTTAAATAAAATTATTATATCCCAAGATATTAAAAATTAATGTAGTTAAAGTTGTTTACATTTTAATAAATATATTAAATAATGAACTTTCATGAACCAAATTTACTAAATTGTTAAAATGTATATGCGTTATAAGAAATTGTGGACATCTGTATTGGCAAAAATTGTCGACACTTAAATCATTCTCTGGGTGTTGTGGCCATCGTTTATTGTTTAAAACATGTGAAAGTATTGTTATGGCATGGAAAAAAGTTAATTACCCTACTTGTCCTTTAAGTGGTCGGAATACTCCAACATATATGAATTTGAAGAAACAGGATTGTATGAATTTTTAGTTAATATTTTTTAATAATTATTCATTTACATAATATCTGCATGCAATCAATATGTAAAAATTTTTATGCATTGAAGAATTTAAGGATTAAAAATAATGAAAATATAATTCTTATATAAAATTTTGTCTACATAAAAAAATTTAACACACAAATGTTATAATTTCTTTTTAAATAATAGTAATATAATATATTGTAAATTTAATGCAAATGAAAGGATAGAGATCCTTATACCCATCATTATTACGGGCAAACTTATAGTAGGGTGGAATATAATAATTAAAAATAACAAATATCCTATGTAAATAGAAATCAGCTAAAAATGGATAATAAGCTTAAATATAAGAATAAAAATTAAGGTATCTGGAAGAATTTGATGTTTCATATTTTCAATTAAAACAGAAACTTTGCAATTAAAATTAAACAAGCAGATAATGTTCATTATACAACATCAATAAACAGAAAAGCGACTTTAGAGGAGTTATAATTAAAGAATTGTGAGCAAAAAAGAGCTGCTATTGTAAAAAGAGATTGAAATTAGAACAGACCCAAACAATCGAAAATGAGCTAACCGAAGTAAAGACGATTGAAAATAAGTAGTGGAATAAACAAATTTTATAACATGTAATGGGTTGACCCAAAAAGAATGAGCCCATTATGAATAATGCAAATAATTTACTATAACAAAAAAACAAAAAACAATCAAGAAACGAAGTATTGCTCATTATACTCTATTACTTTTTGCCATTTTCTGGGCAACTTTTGAATTCCTCTTTGATAAAAAGTTATAGCTGATTTTGCCTCTAGAAAATCATTTACCCAATTTTTGATTTGCGTATCATTTTGGAACCGAACTTCACGTAAATGATTTTTCATAGACTGGAATAAGTGATAATCAGATGGCGCAATGTCCGTTGAGTAAGGCGGCTGTGATAGAATTTCCCATCCGAGTGTTTCAGTAAAAAAATTTCACATCCGAGTGTTGAACAGTGTGATGGCGCGATGTCCTGATGGAAAACAACCTGGCCTTGTCGTCGTCCCTGAACTATGAAACCATGAATGGCAACTTGAACGCGGTCTAGCATTGTACGATAGAGATCTCCATTAAGTCCAGTGCCCCTAGGAATTAATTCCCAGTGTACAATCAAGGAGCTCATTCTTCTCAAAGGGCTCATTCTTTTTGGGTCAACCCATTACAAACAAATCACCTAAAAATGTCAAATAAACTATTATTGCTTCCACCTATAGGTATATTATAATAATTTTTTTATATACGAATTAACTAATTTTAAAATTAAATTATATTTAATTAAAAAAATTAATTTTTTTTTCTCAAAAACAACATGTCAGCGTCAGCGAAGATACATTTGTTCAAGTATATCTCTTCTACAAACCTGCCAAAATAAAAACTTTTACAACTACAATATAAATGTAATAATATATTGTAATATTTATATATAATATTTACAAATAAAACTCTAAAAACTATAAAGGATTTTGAAAACCGTACTAATGTATTGTTAAATTCTGAATAATAAGATACTATAATATTAAATATGCAAACTAATTTGCGACACTGAACTTGAATGCCTTCAGAACGTTTAAATAAAAATTGAAAAAAATAACAAACTTAGATATCGATTAAGATAACTGAATATAAAAGTTAATTTGATCTCTCACTACATAAAGGTGAAATTACTATCATAATAAATACATGTATTTGATTTTGTTTATTCAATAAAATATTTTTTATTTAATGAAATTGAATATTATATTTTTAAGAAATTAATACGCTATTTTTATTATTCACAAATCAGCATAAGTACAAGCTGAAACATGTACACTCCATGCTTACAATTATTGACTACCACAATTTTCTATGAGATCTATGGCAAGGTTGGGCTATAAGAGTAATGGAAAATAACTTTTATTACTTTAAGATTGATGAATTAAAAGTTATTGTAATAAAATAATTTGTTACAATCGTTATTTTATTATAATTAAATGATAAAATAGATTATTCCACGCAAAGTACAACATGTTAATAATAAATAGTAATTAACATTTATATTAGTCTTACATTTAAAATCAAAATAAAAAATATATTTAATTAACATTAAAGCATTTATATAATTTAAGCAACAAAGGTCATGAGAAATTATAACATCAAAATTGTTTGGCGCATTCTTTGTTAAATACAGATAATAATTCTAATAAATAATTTAAAAGTTTAAAACATTTGAAATATTAAAAAAATAAAGTTCAGTTATCTTTAAAAATACTTATATAATTAAACTTTATTACTTAACAGTTATTTCTCTCTTCGACATGTGATCTATTTTATAAAAAAAAGTTTAAGTTCCACCATTTTAAACTAGGAAGAGGCATTTATCACTGTGTTAGTAACAAATAAAACATAAAAACAATATAAAAAATTAATTAATTTAATTGGCTTTGGCTCTTTTTATATTACCAAACAATATAAATTTTTATATAAAAATGTTATAATTAAATTTTTAATTACAGAACGTTAAACTTAAAAATCTGATTGTTGTGCCAAAAGCAACTAACAGATAACAATGAACTGATTTTTCTGAATTATAAAACATCTAAATTAAATGGTTGTTTGTATAATGCATTAAAATTTAAATATAGGAACAAAAGAAACAACTAAGATTTATTTTGAGATCTATTTGAATTTATAATACATTATATAGAAACCTATCTTCCTTTTAAAACGAGAAAATCATAAATTAACATGATTAGTTAAAATAATTTGACGATATTTGAACAAATGCTAACCGAATTGCATTGATTTTGAATTTTTATATAAATTTTAAATGAATTAATAAATTTTATGATTTTACTTTAAATTATTATCTATCTTTTGTTATATTTAAAATATTCTATTCAAAATAGAAATTTTAAATTTAAAGTTTATACCGTATTTATAAGATAAATTAGAGCTAGAGTCAAAATATATTCTGATAAAAAATAATAAATTTTGTATCTGTTTTTTTAATTTACACAAAAAATTAAAATTACGAATAATCCATAGATCTAATTTGGAGATCGAATTACCTGAGAACTCTGACTAAGATTATGCACTATAACCTGGAAGTTATCTATAAAGTTCTTAATTTTTAACTGCTATTTAAAGATAGCTAGTTAAGATTAAAAAGATTAAAAAATAAAAAAATGTAGTGTAAATTTTAATTATTCATTAATATAAATTTCATTGTAGCGAAGTTATATTTTGATATTTATGATTTTTATAAATTAAGTTGAAAGAAAATGGAGAATTACCAGCAAACCGAAATCGAATTAGGCGAAGATCCCCTAGACCAATACGTATTGAAGATACCAACAACCATACTTAATAATTTTAGATTATTTTAGATTTAAAATAGTAAAATTCCAGCGAAAAAGCCACCTTCTCTATCCATCATGCTCTCTTATTTATAAATATTAGCGACAAATGCGTTTGAAGGATATATTTCATTATATAAAGAGAAAATTTGTAAATATAATAAAATTAACAATAGTTTCAAAATAAACACTATAGAAAAATATATTAAGATATGTTAACTAATAATTTAATAAAACAAATTCATTTAATAAAAAGTATTTCATTAAAAAAATTTATGAATTCATTTATGTAATTAAAAATATTCACTTAACAAAAAACCATATACTAGATATTCATTTAAAATAATATGAATATAAAGTATTCATTAAAATTAATAAACCTCTAGATCGAATAAATCTGAAGACCTACTAGTTAATCCTATTATAATGTAGATAATTAAATTTATATTAAATTATATTTGTGATTGTCACTTTGTTAATAATTTATATGTATTAAATGGTAAATGTGAATCAGCTGTAAGAATCTGTATATTGAGAAAAAATAATTGAATTCAAAAAACTAAAAAATTAAATTGAATAAAATCTGCGAATGGGAAGCAGTAAGTCATTATTTATTTATTTAATCAACTTTTTGGGAAAATAAAATGTAGATTCAACCTGTTAAGAAAACAATAAAACCAATTGATAAAAGAACCACTTAACCCCTTACAGAAGCGGCACAAAAAATAATAGATTTACCGAATATAGATAAAAACGATAGTAAAAATTAACACAATGAGCTATTAAAATCAAACAAAAATTGGCTCTATCTTAGGACATGCGTCCCATGAACATTTATGCGTCCCATAAACAAAAAATTGGATTTTTCTTGGTGTTGCAAAGTTGAGGTATGGTTCCAAAGCATTTCATCATGTTCGGGACCTACGCCCACTGGGTCTGGGACCGTTTCTTGCCCTATCTCTCGAAATTTCTGAAGGTTATAGCCATTTTTAAAAATTTCAGAAAAACGATTTTAACTTTCAGAAATTTCGATAGATAGGGTAAGGAACGGTCCCAGATCCAGTGGGCGTAAGTCCCGAACATGAAGAAATGCTTTGGAACCATGCCTCAACTTTGCAACACCAAGAAAAATCCAATTTTTTGTTTATGGAACGCATAAATGTTCTTGGGACGCATGTCCTAAGATAGAGCCCAAAAATTACCAACTAATCATTTTAATTTTATATTCATTTTAATTTTAATTTGCAAGGTGCCGAATTATAAGAGGTGCCGAATGGATAATACTAGCAGGAAGATTTCTTGGATAGAAGGTATAAAATAACATAAAATATTTACCGTCGTTTGAACATTAGCTTAAAAAATACAATTTTATTTTAAAAATAATTTTTCTTAAATTACTAATTTGCAAAACTAATTTTCAATAGATTTTTTCCGATTAAAGGTGTCCAAAGTAAATGACCATTGTTTTAAATGTAGTGGTATTTGCTACTATCATATCTCGTATTTTATTTTTTTTTAAATGTAACAATGAATGCATTTTTTCTTTGAGCATATATTAAATAATATGTTAAATAATGAAAGATAAACACTGAATGTAAATACATTAATAATAAATAAATTATGAATATTGAAAGAATTTCGTAATTTGGGTTTTTGTAAGCGATAATTGAAATTAAAAAGAAAAACAAGAGAAAAATTTATTAATAATACTGTATTATTATAGTATTTATTAATTTACTAATATTTATTATTTAATATAATTATTATAATAATACTAAAATATATAATATTAATACTAAAGCAAGACATTAATATAATTAAAGAACGTTGTATATCAATGATAGACGATTGCGATGCGAGAATTAAATTTAAAAATTTGCTGAATTCATAATATTCTAAATATTACTAATAATTTTTATTATTTTAAACTAAAAATTTTTTGATAAAAATCAATTATTTATGGAATATTAATAAATATTGCAATTAAAACATTTAATAAATAAATTATACAACAGGAGAACATCAATATTTTGAGGATGAAGATGAAATATTTTTTTAAGCAAATGGGAATGGTATAAATGGAAAGAAATGAGTGACTTATAAATATATTTTTGCTAAATTAAATTTTTTTAATTTCTGAATTTATTTTGTAAATTTGATAAAGTGTAAGTAAAAAAATAATGTAGCACGAATTAAATGTATTTTGTTTTTGAAAAATTATGATACTGAAAAAATTCTAGTATCTAAATTGAAAGAGTATATATCAGAAAATTTGTAAAATTATATAATTTTAATATAATAATTTAAATTATGAAAATCAAAAAATAATTATAATCATTGAAAAATTATATATTTTCATAATAATTACAAAAATACATTTAAATAAATTATTACTCAAAATGTTTTATGAATCGTATCGAAGGTATAAATGGAAAGACATGATCCCAAAAGGTCTCCGTACACCAAACCCCAACCTTTGCCTCGTCCGGGCTAAAAATATGAAATATAACACTAACGCCTTCTAAATATTTTTTAAAGAAAGAAAAAAGAAGTATATTTTGACAAGCTTTGTACTTAATAAGTTACTTTGGTATAATTTCGGAAAACGAACAGATCCGAAATAGGTCAAATTATATGTCATTCGAAAGAGCTCGTCGCGTTATGTCGAATGGTTAAAAAATTTTTGTGCGGACTCATAGAGGGGCTGAGATATAGGTCCGTGAAAATCGAAAAACCATAGGGGGGACCAAGCACTTTTTTGGGGTGAAAATTTCGAAAATGCAAATAATAGCTCATTCGAAAGAGCTCATCGAGCTGAGTCGAATGACACCAAAATCAACGAAATCTGACTTGATTTGACAAAGTTATGATCGTTTGTTTTAGCTCCTTACCTTTGGTATCCGTCGAGGTTTTTCCTGCTACGGAGGAAGCCAGATAACCCATTACAGCGATAATTGGAATAGGATTAAGTTACGAGCCCAGAACCCATCGCACGTAGACTCCTCGCGAGGCGCGAGGAGTCTTCTCCTCACCACACTACCACAACTCTGCTTATTGGAGCCTTCTATTCCCATATGCAATGATTTTTTATATTTCTACGTATAATTTGTTTGGACAGGAGCCAAAAATTGCTTATTAGCTATTTATTTTTCATTATAATTTCTCGTTACAATGTTTACTCATTTGAGTAAAAAATATTCAAAAATTCCGAAAAACCCAAAAAAAGCTAAAAATGAAAATACAAAAAAAATACAAAAATTAAAAATTTAAAGAAAACAAAAATTCAAAAAACTAAAAAAAAGTATCCAAAAAAATTCCCAAAAACTTTTATTTAATTCTATCTATTTAAAATCTATTTTTATTTCTTATTTTTATTCTTTTGTCAATTTTAAATATTCAATCTTTTGTATAAAATATTTCTGGGAATTGTTTTGTGTATTTATATTTTTAAAGTTTGGTGATTGGTAAAAATGCCAGAAGAAATATTGAAATTTTGTAACTTTACAAATTTGAAATCATTTTAATCAAGGAAATAGACAAAATCATTAAATAATCTCAATTAAATAAGTAATATTTATCCATATATTTAAATTTTTCATTCATTTAGTGCAACCATTCAATAGGTTTGCGCAAATAAACAAACGCCTCATTTGGGACTTTTTCAGCAGTTGCCAGCCATATTGGAGTGTCCGCTCCCTCATCAATAGTTAAACGGCCTTTGTGGCTAGTCATGTCTGTATCGACATATCCTAGGCAACACTTTAAAAATTTTAATTGATTTAATAAGTGATTTGATTATGTTTACTGCGTTAACAATAATTCCTTTAGATTTAAGTTTGCGTGCTTGTAACATTTAAAGAGCCATTTCTGCTTTTTTACTCACTCCATAAGTTGTATATGAAAGCAAATTATTTAACAATGAATAGAATTTTAAGGAAATATTTTTAATTGTAAAGGTTGAAATGCTACTTTCATTAGCTTTAACACGGAAAACTTTTGTTTGCGGATCAGTATTTTTGAATCATAAAAATCCTGTTATCAGGAAATTTTCTTATATTCAGAATTTATATGGATCGCTAACACTTTATTACACAATAATCCTCAACAAATCATATGTTTAAAGATTTAAGCTCGCAGGTTCGATTCAAAATTTTTAACAATATGGTTACAAAACGGAAGTCTTAATCCTTACTAACCCGCTTTTAGAAAATTTTTTAACATAGATAACCGCCCTCTTTATTCTTCTTTTGTAAGCCTGAAATAATATCTCTTCAAGTTAAATATTTTCAACAAACTTTTTATATTCCTCAATAAATTGGTCAATATCAAAACTTTAAGGGCAGAAATATTTTTAAAGCAATCATCTAATTCTTTGCTGTATTTGGCATAGTTGACTGCAAATATTAACGATTCTAAATTATTTTTGATAATGTCCGAGCTTGCCAAAATTTGCAAAATTCCAATAAAATTTAAAAAATACAAAAGACACTATCCGTCACTGAACACACTTTCCGCATATCTTGTTTATCCCTAATTTATCGTCTGCATATATAAGTTTGATAAAATTTTTATTTACTAACACCATCAAAATAATCCACCGAACGATATTTCTTAGTACATATTTTAGAATCCAGAATAATGTTAAGATTATAAGAATCTGAAAATTATTCAGCTAACAATCTTGCCATCTTCGGTTGAAATTTTCAGATAATATAAATGAATCTGAAAAGATGATGCATGACACCCGAAGTTCTGGAATATATCATCTGAATCTGAATTGTTAGCCAAATAATCTTAAATTTTTTAAAACAATAGTGTTTATATTGACACAATGAAAACAGCATAAATTTAAACAAATATACTTTTAACGGGTTTTAATTTGTTATGTGACTACAAATTAATCAGTGTATATTGATAAATAGCTAAATAAGCTCATTTAGCATAATTTTTCGTCTTCAAAATCTGTACATATTAATACAATTCAGAAAATCAAGGTCAACAGTAGAATGTTTCAATATATCAATATTTAAATTCTGTTTGGTCGATTCCATTCTTCTTGATTTTTAACTGTTTTCTTATTTATTTTTTGTTGCTTTAATCCACAAGCGTTACATAAATAATGTCCACTTATTGAATGACGACGCCATTGTGATGTTTGTGTTGCTCCGCAAATAATACAATTTACATCTTGAGGAATAAGCTAAAATATTTATAAAACTAGGCTAAAACTGGGGCTCTTAGATCAAATTATTTATATATTTTTTTTAATTTTCGACACACGGTATTTTGTCATATTTTGTTTCTTATCGTTTGAAAATCGAGCCTCGTATCATTAAATCTGAGAAATCTATTCCTTTGTCGACGAATTGGCGGCGCTAAGTCGAGTGCATTACATAGGGCGGAAATTAGGCCTGCTTTCTTACATTAGATACTGGATTTTATTTTTGAAAAATTCTAACCAGCCCATAGAGACAACTTTTGAAATTTTCAATACATTTAACTACAAACGACTGATATAATTTGTCTAGGACATGCCATAACTGAATAATCCTGTCTAATTATTATCGATTATTAATAAAATATAACCTTAGTAGTTTTAAACCAAAATTCTTTTGGTCTAAGCTTTCCATTATTATCTCTACTATATATTCCACAGGCATGACATAAATAATTTTCTTTCAGGTAAATATGCCAAATTTTATTTTCTGTATTTCCACAATTGAAACAATGTCGTTTGTTTCTCCGAACAATTCCACCTTTAATAATTAGTGATAAATTATTCAAAGATTAACTTCAATATAGAAGAAAATAAAAATTTATATACCTATTTCATTGCAGATATAAATAATTCTGTTTTTTTAATACTCTCGGATATTCAACTTTTTGCTTTCCTAACAATTCAATTTTATATCCAATTAAATTAATTTCCGTCCAATAACTTGATAAAAGTTTGCTTTTGTAATTTTCAATATTTTCTTTTAATAATTCTTTTTTATTTATTTTTGTATTTTCTAAACCCTCATCTAATATAGAAGTTTCATAATATTTATTCTTCTTTTTAATAAATTCAGTAAATCTGAGCACCTTTCATAAATAAATTAATATTAATGCTAGTTGATTAATAATTGAATACTTCTTGACAATACAGCTCCCCTAATTTGAGTCTCAGTTATTTTTTTTGAGTCTAAGTTATAATTGACACAAAGACAGAAAGAACAACTTAGTCTCAAGTAGAGAAGACTAAAATTAGTAAAAAGTAACATAATTTATACTTTCTATGATTATATTTATGGTCTAAAATACCTGTTTTTCTAATCCAGGATGAATATCTTGAAAACTTTTATTTACGACAATTTTAATCAAAACTTTCCTTTTTATTCTTCAGTATATTGCGACCCATAATTTATTTCCACATTAAAATTATCTCTTTCATGGTTTAATTCAATTCGACGCAAAAATCCCTCAATATTATAATTATAGCTAATATCATATTTATTGTTGCCCTTTTCAATTTTTTCCAATATAAAACGCTCTTCTAAATCAACATTTTTTAAATAAATAAATTCACTTTTTCCTTCCCAATCGTCTTTGATTTTTACTACAATACTAACTTTTCTCCCATCACATTTAATATTCAATAAGAAAAATAAATATAAAAGAGAAACAACAATAAATTTCATCATCTAAATTTTATTATTAAAAATATAGTAGTTTAATACCCCATAGACAATTTTAAGTTAATGGAAACATAATCTTAATTATTTAGATAAACGTTACAAAAACTTCGGGCATTTCATTTGGATATAATTTTTAAGAAAATACCTTATTTGAAAATAAATGAATATAAATAATAAGAATAAAAGTTAAAAAGTATCAAACTTTTCTTCCATTAACTAGCCTTGATATAAGGACTTATTTATCAATATATATTTTGAAATATAGACGGAATTTAAAAATATATATTTGAACTTTTTATTTACTTCAGATTTTAGTAAATAAAGTATTTCTAAATATTTAAAACTAACCATATTAAACGAGTCAATTTAAAAAAAGTGCAAAGAGCTTTTTTTATCCCGCCGATTGGCAAAATAAATAAAAACAAAGTACAATTTAAAAATATTTAAAAACATGCCGACTAATCATATGAATTTTTTATTAAATATAAAGTGCAAATATTTATTTTTAAATGTCCTATGAATTTCAAAATAAAGAAAGACGGTATTTAAATTAGAAAACAACAAAATTCGACATTTGGTATCCATTAGATGCATCTGGAAGTGTGTGCTCCCCCTTTTATTATATAATATTAGGAAAAAAATAACTACATTCTCATATTATCAGCCATAATGTAAATAAATTTTCTAAATTTCAGATGATTAAATTGAATTTTATCATTCTCTTATATTCAACTATATTTTTAAAATTCAATGCGCCAGTAAATTCATTCATATTGAAGTGAAAATTAGAGATGATTGGGAAGAAAAAAGAGAATTTATTTATTTAGAAATGTTGAAATAAACGATCGTTTGAAAGTTGAAAGATTGATTTGAAAAGAAAAATTGAAAAGAAAAATAATCAACATGATAGTTTTAATAAAAATATAGATAGATATTTGCGTTCAATTGACTTAAATCTAAATAAAAATATGTTTGAAGTTGGAATAAGCGATGAATCAAAATATATTCCATTTGATAAATTAAAAAAGAAAATTTTGATTGAAATTACTAATAATAAAATAATTCAAAATTTTCTGCCTGGGTTTGGAAAAATGGTATATTTTTATTAATAAAATTTTAGTTCCATTGTGTCAGAATTGCTAACAAAACAAGTATAAGCAAGTAAAGTAAAGCGGCCTCTATACTACTTTAATTTTTACTAAATTTAAGGTAATTCGAAATAATAATTTTATAGAATATAATAATTGTTATGAAACTTCGATATTATACAAGAATGAAAAGAATTTTAACTTCATTGAAGATATATAAAATTACAAAGACAAACTTTTATCATGTTATTGGACGGAAATTAATTTAATTGGATAAAAAATTGAATTGTTGAAAAAATAAAAAGTTGAATATCCGAAGGAATTAAAAAACAGAATTACTTACATTGGCATAAAATACGTAAATAAATTTTAACTTTGTCTATCTTTTCATTTTACTAAAAAAATTTTCCATTATAATTACAGATGGAACAATTGAAGTAAATAAACGAATTTGTTTAAACTGTAAATCAAATCAAAGCATATATTGGTTTAGTTACCTGAAAGAACATTACTTGTGCAATGAATGTGGCGCATATAAACACAAATATGTTAAGTTTAGATCAAAAGAATTATGGTTTTTTGAATTATATATTTTCCATATTTTTAAACTTTATAATCAATCAAACTTTAAAAATAAATTCAAAACATTCCCGGAAATTATTTATACAAAAGATTAAATATTTAAAATTTACAAAAGAATGAAAATAGGAAAGTAAAATAGATTTTAAATAGATAGAATTAAATAAAAGTTTTTTCGGGAATCTTTTTTGAGTTTTATGTGTTTTTTGTTTTTTTTGGATTTTTATTTTTTTGTTTATTTTTGTTTCTTTGTAGATCTTTTCTTTTTAAGGATTTTTTTGATTTTATAACATTTTGTTTGTTTTTTTGGGTTCAGATTTTTTGTTAGTTTATTGCATTTTTTTTTGGTTTTTTGTTTTTTGTTTGTCTCTCAAATTTAATATAACCTAATAGACTGAATTTAATTTTTTTAAATTAAATTCTAATTTTTAAATTACACAGCTAACCCTCTGGGGCTTAAGCGATATACAATTAACCCTTTTTAACTTAATCGATATAAGATGATATCTAGTAATCTTCTAGTTATTGAAATTTAGGTCCGATTGTGTGATTTAACAACTTATTTTTGTACTTTTAAATGAAATTTAGTCAAATCTAATAAAAACTAACGTAAAATATAATAGAAAATATTTCATCGCTTGAACAATTAATTTTGTCTAACAACAATTTTATCTTTAAAGCCAAGATGAATAATTTTTAGTTTCTCGTTTAATTCAGAACTTTCTCTATTTGGAATAATTTTAAGTTTTTTTCGACATAACGGACAAGAACCATAGTTTCCATCTCCTGTAGTAAAATATTTTTCTACACATTTCCAATGGAAGAAATGATTACATTCAGTCTTTATAATGCTTTTATCTTGTGTATATTCTTCACGGCAGATTGGACAGTCTGTTTCACCTTTTTCTAAGGCTTCGTTAAACTCATATTCCATCATTTTATTCTTAATAAAGATTAAATTTTTGAATTCAACTATTTACTTATAAATTATGTCATCTCTGAAACCCCTATAACTCGGGATTGATATGGCAAAATATTAAAATTCTATTTATATATTCAAATTCAAGTTAAAAATATGATGAATTTGTTAGACTTTCAAAAAGTTGAAAAGATTGTATGAAATCAAAATTAGTAGAAAAATATTTTGACATCTCGTTTCAGCAGTTACTTTGGTTTTCCTAGTGCGTTTATACTTTAATGCAGCACTGTATTAATGTAATATGTACATTCATTCAAGAAAAATATCTTAAACTCCAGTTAGCTTTAATAATTCGTGCCCGCTCAAAATACCAAATTCTCAAAATCGAGAATCGGGAAAAATATCTCAAAATATGCAATCGGCCAAAAAAGTCAAAATATGGAATCTTAAAATATCGAATCTCAAAATCGCGATTAGGCTAAAATGTCTCAAAATATCGAATCGGCAAAAAAGTAGTAAAAATGTCGACATTTTTAAAAACAAAAATCTCGGTCCAATCAGTCGGATTTCATTTACCTATTTTGGTATCATTCGATGCAGCTCGTGTGCTCTCTCAAATGAATTATCATTCGAAAAATCGAAATTCGGTTCGGGATTCGAAATTCGGTTCGGGTCCGGGATTCGACTTTTTCAAAATCCAAGCTCAGATTCGTAATCAGAAAAATCCTTTTCTCTTATTTTTAGAAATTTTTTCGAAGTTGTTCATCAAATTGTACAGACTCAACTGGCCTTTGCCGCATTGTCGGTATTTTTCTATATTTTGAGCTTTTTTACCATTTCGATATTTTGAGATTCCTTATTTTAAGAATTCGGTATTTTGTATAGGAGCCTAATAATTACATAGGGTACTTAGTTGACTGAGTCTTATTTATTTATAAAGGTTACTCAATCATTAATTTTCACAATAATAACCTAATTTGAAACTTGATAATTTTGACATATGTAATTTTATTATAAACTCACTCCGCAATTTTCTTTAATTTCTTTACTAGTTTCTAATAAATAATTACGACAATATTCTTTAATTTGATTAAAAGCAGACCCATTTCTCATCATTTCATTTTTTGTTTGTTTTAAATCATTCCCCAAAATTCCTTGTTTTAGCAAAGATTCTTCTAGAAATTTCAAATACTAAAATATTTAAATTAAAATTTTAATTAAATTACTATATTATTTATTTAAATTACTATATTATACATACCAGGGATCCTGCCGACAAAAAATCAAAATATCCCGATTTCGGGAAACGGTAATTCCCGACAAAAATAAATTTCCCGAAATCGGGAATTCCCGAGCCAAAAAACGTCGTAAATTCCCGACTTCGGGAAATCGGGAATCAACATAGGCTCTTATCAACATATGCTAAAATTATGTTTTTGGACGTTTCAAGACCAACTAAGCCAGGAAAAAAATATGGAAATCCATAGAAATCCGTTCCCTAATTATAAACCTCATTAGGAATGTCAGCAATTTTGTTATGTCCTCCTTGAGAAAGTATTTCCATTGTGACAAAACAATTGTGAAATGTAATGTAATCATCTACAGATTTCGATTTGGCATAGTCTCTAATCAATTCTGCACGAACACGTTGTATTACTCCAACCTCACTTTCGAAAGATGAAGGTCCAGCAATACTTGAACTTGAAGCTTCCCCAACTGACGGCCCAATTCATATAAATGAGCAGTCAACAAGTCTCAAATTGACTGGCCATTTAAAGCCCATTTACGCATTTGTTATAGAGTTTAAACCCGACAGGATCATAGTCCGGTTTTTCGGATCCGGTATTCCGGAATTCGGGTATTTTGAAGCAACACTGATTTTCCGGTTCGGGTCTGTCAAAAAACCCGGACCCTGTCCAGGTTTGATTTTTGAATAATAGTATAATTTTCCCCTCAAAATGGGGGAAATTAAAAAAAATTGGGGGGAAATGGCCAAAAAGTGAATTTTTTCGCGTACATTATCTATAATTTTCGAAATTTTTTTACGGCTCGTAAAAGGAAAACTAAATCAATTTAAACAAATAGAGGGAAAGATATAGAATATATTAGAGATTTCCAAGACCAAAAATTTTCCAAGACTTGAGACCAAGACTACACACCAAGACCCAAGACAAAGACTTGGCCCCAAGACTCAAGACCACAAATTAATCAAACCACAAAAAAATTAATCAAAAAAAAATTTGTTTGGTTCATAGGTTACTCTAAGTAATTTAGGAGGGTTCTGAATGCAATCATCGATAAAATTAACTTTTTTAATATTTTAGATAGAAAGTTTAATTTTTAAATTTTTTAAAATGTCAAAATTCTTCAACATTCTTCTCTTTTTAATATTTGCTCAAATTTTGCATTCAAGTTCAAGTGGAGGTGGATCTAAAAGTTCAAGACGTGGTGGACGTGGTGAAGCTTCAAGTTCAAGGCATGGTGGAGCTCGAGGTGTTGGATCTGGTATTGTTGGAGAAGGTGGGGTTAGCTCTTCACGTCGTGGATGATTTATATTTGGTTATTTTTTTTAATTTAAAAAGATTCGAAATAGCTGGAGCCTGGGAGCCAACAAGAACTCTAAGACATTTCTATGTTTTTAAAGAATTTTAAAACAAAAGATGGAGGATTATATCTGGGACGAACTGAGCAGATGGACCGGGTGTCAGAGCGTGCACGTTTTAATATGTACGAAATGGTAATTTTTCATTTAATATAATAAAAACCTTAAAAATCTAGTTGTCTTTGGATGGTTATACAAAAAATCCATAATTAAATTATAAATAAATAGATTATATTTTTAGTAAAAATAATTCAATACTAAAGTGATATTTAATACAAAAAATTTTAACAATTTTAATAGTAAAATTTTTAAATTTAAATAAACAAATTGTAATTTTTTAACAATATTAAACTTTAAAATGTTTGAAAAGTAACTTTATAAAATTTTTATTGCTCTATAACAGAGTTTCCGCTGGTACAAAAAATCTTCGGGTACGAGTTTCGTGTATCGGGTTGGAGCTTTTCATTTCGGGTCACGGGTTTCGGGTTGGCAAAAATTTCGGGCACGGGTTTCAGGTTTGGCGAAAAATTCGGGTATTGGTGAACTAAATTGTAAGGTAACAAGCTATGTTACATAAAAGGATTTTGATTAAAATAGAGAGAGGCAAATTTGAAGAGATTAAAGAGACATTGTGGCATTTGGGGATTAAGAGGGATATCTTGATAAAATCCCACTATATATTTTTTTCTTTCTCCCGACGTTCACTTTCTTCTTTTTAATGTTATTTTAATGCAAATATTAAAAAAGAGCTTCCGCTTATAATATTTAAAAATTCAGCGAACAGCATGTTTTAAAAAATAAAAAAAATTTTTTTAAATATGTTAAAAATTTTTTAAATTTAAACAGATGTAAAGTTAAATTAAAATTTTTAGCTATAGAATGTATTATATAAAAGAATCAAAATTATTGATTATTTATTTAAATACAAAAATTATTTATTTTTTATTTAGATAATTAAACAAATTAGAGAATTTAAATTAGAAAAATTTAATTATTTATTTAAATCAATTTATGAAATTATTAAAGAATAAATTTGATAATTAATTTTTATTATTTAATTAATACAATCTTTACTACTATAGATATTTTTTAATATTTACATATAGATATTTTAATATGGATATTTTGTCATCATAATTTTAATTAACGGAAACAAAAGTAACAACACTCAATGCTGGAAGTAAATAATTAAAACTTTCATTTTTAACTAAAATCTTTGTTCCATTTATCATATTTTTATTTGTAGCAGTAATAATAGGAGTAAATGCTTTAATTCCTTTAATAGAAAATTGTTGATTTTTATCAGGCCATCCAATATTAATTGCAACAATTATAACTTTTCCTTTTCCTTTATATGCACTAACATAAATATTTGTTGTTGGATTTTCAGTAGCATTAATTCTAAAATATCCTGGTCTTATATATTTTGCATATTGTCCTAATATATATCCTCTTGATGTTATTTCATAATTATTATCAATAATTGAAACATATTTTGGATCTTTAAACCAAAAATAAACATAAGCATTATAATTTGCTATAGTCATGCAATCATGTATATCTTTTGCTGTTTCCATAAAACTTTTCCAATCATTTCCATCATTTGTCTTTTCTGTCATCCAAGCTGATTTTCCCATTTTTTGAGCTTTTGTTTGTGATACTAGTTGCATTCCATACATATGCCAAGCTATTATATCAACTCCTTTAGCTACATCAGGATCATTCTAATAAAGATATTAATTATTTAAAAATAAGTAAGAGCTCGTGTTGGGCCTATAATAAGATGGAATGTTATAGGAATATAGGATTTTGTCCATTAGACTAAATATAATAGCGTGGTACCCAAGAGGCAATTCATGCTGTTCGAGTACGCAGTAGAGTATAGAACATATTATGTAGAATTATATATTATTTTAATGTTATGCTGCAGGCTTATAAACTTGACTAACTTATCTTAACTGAATGCAACTAATCCCTTTCCAATAACTTGCTTAAGATTATAACTAACTAGTCTTTATTGTTTTATTTTTTTCTCCACCCCGTATTCCATCATAAACATAACGTGATCGATAAACTCCTTAAAAATAAATTTACCAAAATAGCATCATTATATTCAGGTATAAAATGAGCACATTCGGGTGCCATAATTTTCGGTCCTTTAATTTTTCTAGAATACGATTTTAAAAAAGCTGCAATTTGTTTTGGTGACCATTTAATTGATACATATGATGGTGAAAAATCAGGTTCACTTTGTAATGATATTGCATATAAATTAACTCCAACTTTATTTAATTCATCAACAGCAGATTGTAAATATTCAACATAATCATTATATTTATCTTCTTTAAGTTCCCCCATAACTTCATTATTATTTGTTTTAAATGATATTGGTGAAGTACTTGGTGAAGCAAAAATTTTAACTCCATATTTTGATGCTTTTTGTGCTGTTAATGCTTCTTGTCCAATACAACGATAATTACCCCATTTTTGATTTTTACATAAATCAACAATTCCAACACGTAAAATTGATAAACCAAGTTTTCCAAAAATATTTTCAATTCCTTTATCTGGTATGTTACCTAACCAAGCACTAGAACCACCAAAACCATCAATTAATTGATAAGTAATATTAGAATTTATTTTTGCTATATTATCACATTTTACAGAATAATAAAATAAAATTAAATTAAATAAAAAGAAAAAATTAAATAATTTCATTTTTTTGAATTTATTTGAATTTTTTAATTGAATTAAATGAATATATCTGTCAATAATTTTATTTCTTTTATATAATACATTCTATAGCTAAAAATTTTAAATTTACATCTGTTCAAATTTAAAAAATTTTTATTATATTAAAAAAAATTTTTTTTAAACATGCTGTTCGCTGAAAATTGAAATTTTTAAATATTATAAGCGGAAGCTCTTTATTATATTTGCATTAAAATAACATTAAAAATTAATTTATAAAATAATTTATTAAACCTTTATTATTATAACACCTTTTAAAATATTTTTTAAAATATATTTTATATATACTATTTTAATATATACTATTTGAGAGAGGGCAATTATTTTAGTATATATGCTAATTATTTAATATTAATTTAATTAAACATTTAATACAGTCGTGGAAAAAAGTATGGAAGCGCTAAAAAATTTTTATTTAATTCTTAATTTTTTATTCAAAAAATACGTTCTATATACCTTCGAAAGCTCTATTCGTATCTCAGTTGACATGTTTCTGCATTTTTCATGAAAATAAAAATTGGTCGAGATAATCCTGATCTACCGGATATAACAAATCCCACTTTTTCGGAAAAATTTTTCGGAACAAATTTAACAAACCCATTTGATAAAGCATATTTTTCTGAGTATTTTTCAAAAACCGCTTAGAAATATCTTTTTCCGGACCAGAGATATGATTTTTTGAAAATCGCATTTTTCGTCTATTTTTGCAAAAAATTCCATTTTTAAAGGAAAAATGCCATTTTTAAAAATTCATATCTCCGATCCGGAGAAAGGTATTTCTAAGCGGTTTTGTAGAAAATACTCAGAAAAATATGCTTTATCATATGGGTTTGTTAAATTTCTTCCGAAAAATTTTTCCGAGATTATGGGATTTGGTATATCCGGTAGATCCGGATTATCTCGGCCAATTTTCAATTTTATAAAAAATGCAGAAAATGTCAACTGAGATACGAATAGAGCTTTCAATTGCTATATAGAATGTATTTTTTAAATGAAAAATTAAGAATTAAATAAAATTTTTCTAGTGCTTCCATACTTTTTTCCACGACTGTAAGTGATGATTAATAATAAATCGCTACGATAAGCGATACAACAAATTAAATATAAGATAAAAATAAGCATGAAATTCGCAATATAGTATATACGTATTTAGGGAACAGTATTATACCGTATTTTCTCTAATTGAGCGGCCGAATCTAGTTGAACGGCCGTATCCAATAGAGCGGCCTTTTGAGATGGGATTGGAAAATAGAGCGGCCGTCTCCAGTTGAACGGCCGTATCCTATAGAGCGGCCCTCTACTCTAGTTGAGGGGGACTCTCTAGTTGGTGGATCTGGAGGATATCTGGATATCAAATATTTGTAAAACAATTTGGAGATGGCATACTAAATTTTAAGTATAGTCAATGGATTCCATATCTTCTCCAAATTCTTTTAATTGGTGAAGTATCTTCCCCATATTATCTTGATATCCTCTTAATCCCCAATCCAAGGTGGCCCGTTCCAAAACACTAAAATAAGGCGCTGCAACTCAAAAATAGGGCAAAAATAGGGCGAAATCGGGCAAAAATAGGGCAAAAATTAGGGTAAGCTTCAAAAGCTTAAGCATAATTAAAATTTCAAATAAGGCGAAAATTTTGAGAAATTTGGATGGCCAAGAAGCCAAATTTCTTCCATTTTTAGAAATGGAAGAAGCCAAATTCTTCCATCAACTCACCCTTAATCCCGGTAATTTCCTAGGTATCACTCTAATTATTCCCCAAATCACTCAGATCTCTCACAACTTCGAAAAATCTGGATTCATGTTCAAATTTTTAACTGATCCGACCCGAAACCCGACCGAAGACCCGGAATTTTTTCGACCCGAAACCCGTCCCGAGAAAAATTTTGAGATTGATTTGATTCATGATAAGAAGGGTATTTTAACAGTTGATTCTTTGGAATTTTGATTTTGTTTACGGATCCATTAGAGCGGCCCTTTAGAGGGGATTGAAAAATAGAGCGGCCGGCCGCTCATTAGAGAAAATAAGGTATTCAGACATGTGGAAAGCGTACAACATTATATTTAAATAACTAAATATTCAAACAACTAAATTCAATAAAAATATAAAAATGATATAAATTAATTTTGCAAATTTTTTTAATATATTAAAAGATATTATGTAGTAGATATATTTACTTATAATTACCTGATTCTAATCTTATTTTTTTTAATTTTGATTTTTAATTTTAATTATTTCATACTCATTAAACGTAAGAAATAAGCATTATATATATATATTAGAAATATTAACAGCAGGCGCCACGTGTAACCAGAAAAATTGAAGTTTTGGTTTAATAAATTATAATATTTTTTAGAAATGAAAAAAAATTTTTCAAGTAATTAGTTTAAATAAAAAATATGCCCAGCAAAGTTAATTCCTTCAAACTCTGCCAAGATGCTATAATTAAAAAGTGAAATTAAAAAATCTAAATTGAAAAATAATTTAAAATAAATAATTGGATAATTAACAAAGGTATATTATTTTTCAAAGCAATCATTGACTCGCTCATTTATTATGAAGTGACAACTCGTGTTCATGTTATATATCTATAATAACAACGCCAGGTAAAAACCCTAAAACGATGCCTTTCTCTCCGCACTACTATCTAGGAGCTTGATAGCGTAAGTAAATTTATTACTTTAGTTAAATTTTCATAAAATTTTATAAATTATTGACTAAGTCCATGAATTTTATCGACTAAGTCCATAAATTTTATGAAAACTTAACTAAAGTCCACTCACTAGATGGGATACTTATTAAAATTAAAAAATATATATCCGAATATTTGATAAATTGGGTTTTTAAAAAATCATTTTAATTGATTTTTAAATTCCATAAGTTTTACTAAAATAAATTTATTTGAATTTTTTAATTGAATTAAATGAATATATCTGTCAATAATTTTATTTCTTTTATATAATACATTCTATAGCTAAAAATTTTAAATTTACATCTGTTCAAATTTAAAAAATTTTTATTATATTAAAAAAAATTTTTTTTAAACATGCTGTTCGCTGAAAATTGAAATTTTTAAATATTATAAGCGGAAGCTCTTTATTATATTTGCATTAAAATAACATTAAAAATTAATTTATAAAATAATTTATTAAACCTTTATTATTATAACACCTTTTAAAATATTTTTTAAAATATATTTTATTAAAAATTTTTTCAAATAAAATATTTTAATCTAACCAAACATTTATAAGTTATTTTATTTTTTTAATTGCGTAAAATATTATTTTCAAATTGTGACTTACCGTATTTACTAAAATAATTACTACGGGTAATAATTGTTTCAATCTATCGCTAGAAGGGATAATTATTAAGGAAGGAGTAACTATTTGAGAGAGGGCAATTATTTTAGTATATATGCTAATTATTTAATATTAATTTAATTAAACATTTAATACAGTCGTGGAAAAAAGTATGGAAGCGCTAAAAAATTTTTATTTAATTCTTAATTTTTTATTCAAAAAATACGTTCTATATACCTTCGAAAGCTCTATTCGTATCTCAGTTGACATGTTTCTGCATTTTTCATGAAAATAAAAATTGGTCGAGATAATCCTGATCTACCGGATATAACAAATCCCACTTTTTCGGAAAAATTTTTCGGAACAAATTTAACAAACCCATTTGATAAAGCATATTTTTCTGAGTATTTTTCAAAAACCGCTTAGAAATATCTTTTTCCGGACCAGAGATATGATTTTTTGAAAATCGCATTTTTCGTCTATTTTTGCAAAAAATTCCATTTTTAAAGGAAAAATGCCATTTTTAAAAATTCATATCTCCGATCCGGAGAAAGGTATTTCTAAGCGGTTTTGTAGAAAATACTCAGAAAAATATGCTTTATCATATGGGTTTGTTAAATTTCTTCCGAAAAATTTTTCCGAGATTATGGGATTTGGTATATCCGGTAGATCCGGATTATCTCGGCCAATTTTCAATTTTATAAAAAATGCAGAAAATGTAAACTGAGATACGAATAGAGCTTTCAATTGCTATATAGAATGTATTTTTTAAATGAAAAATTAAGAATTAAATAAAATTTTTCTAGTGCTTCCATACTTTTTTCCACGACTGTAAGTGATGATTAATAATAAATCGCTACGATAAGCGATACAACAAATTAAATATAAGATAAAAATAAGCATGAAATTCGCAATATAGTATATACGTATTTAGGGAACAGTAATATACCGTATTTTCTCTAATTGAGCGGCCGAATCTAGTTGAACGGCCGTATCCAATAGAGCGGCCTTTTGAGATGGGATTGGAAAATAGAGCGGCCGTCTCCAGTTGAACGGCCGTATCCTATAGAGCGGCCCTCTACTCTAGTTGAGGGGGACTCTCTAGTTGGTGGATCTGGAGGATATCTGGATATCAAATATTTGTAAAACAATTTGGAGATGGCATACTAAATTTTAAGTATAGTCAATGGATTCCATATCTTCTCCAAATTCTTTTAATTGGTGAAGTATCTTCCCCATATTATCTTGATATCCTCTTAATCCCCAATCCAAGGTGGCCCGTTCCAAAACACTAAAATAAGGCGCTGCAACTCAAAAATAGGGCAAAAATAGGGCGAAATCGGGCAAAAATAGGGCAAAAATTAGGGTAAGCTTCAAAAGCTTAAGCATAATTAAAATTTCAAATAAGGCGAAAATTTTGAGAAATTTGGATGGCCAAGAAGCCAAATTTCTTCCATTTTTAGAAATGGAAGAAGCCAAATTCTTCCATCAACTCACCCTTAATCCCGGTAATTTCCTAGGTATCACTCTAATTATTCCCCAAATCACTCAGATCTCTCACAACTTCGAAAAATCTGGATTCATGTTCAAATTTTTAACTGATCCGACCCGAAACCCGACCGAAGACCCGGAATTTTTTCGACCCGAAACCCGTCCCGAGAAAAATTTTGAGATTGATTTGATTCATGATAAGAAGGGTATTTTAACAGTTGATTCTTTGGAATTTTGATTTTGTTTACGGATCCATTAGAGCGGCCCTTTAGAGGGGATTGAAAAATAGAGCGGCCGGCCGCTCATTAGAGAAAATAAGGTATTCAGACATGTGGAAAGCGTACAACATTATATTTAAATAACTAAATATTCAAACAACTAAATTCAATAAAAATATAAAAATGATATAAATTAATTTTGCAAATTTTTTTAATATATTAAAAGATATTATGTAGTAGATATATTTACTTATAATTACCTGATTCTAATCTTATTTTTTTTAATTTTGATTTTTAATTTTAATTATTTCATACTCATTAAACGTAAGAAATAAGCATTATATATATATATTAGAAATATTAACAGCAGGCGCCACGTGTAACCAGAAAAATTGAAGTTTTGGTTTAATAAATTATAATATTTTTTAGAAATGAAAAAAAATTTTTCAAGTAATTAGTTTAAATAAAAAATATGCCCAGCAAAGTTAATTCCTTCAAACTCTGCCAAGATGCTATAATTAAAAAGTGAAATTAAAAAATCTAAATTGAAAAATAATTTAAAATAAATAATTGGATAATTAACAAAGGTATATTATTTTTCAAAGCAATCATTGACTCGCTCATTTATTATGAAGTGACAACTCGTGTTCATGTTATATATCTATAATAACAACGCCAGGTAAAAACCCTAAAACGATGCCTTTCTCTCCGCACTACTATCTAGGAGCTTGATAGCGTAAGTAAATTTATTACTTTAGTTAAATTTTCATAAAATTTTATAAATTATTGACTAAGTCCATGAATTTTATCGACTAAGTCCATAAATTTTATGAAAACTTAACTAAAGTCCACTCACTAGATGGGATACTTATTAAAATTAAAAAATATATATCCGAATATTTGATAAATTGGGTTTTTAAAAAATCATTTTAATTGATTTTTAAATTCCATAAGTTTTACTAAAATAAAATCTTTTAATTAAAATTTAATTTTCAATTAAACTGCATTAAAATAAAGGTTTGACTGCTAATTTATGGAATGTCTTTAAATTTATCTATACTATTCTCAAAAATACCTAAAATTAAAATTTAATTTCTCGTAATTAAATAATTAAGCTTAGCTTTATTGCATAATATATTTTTAGTAATTTTTGCTAAAAAAATGATCTTTTATAATATTATATCTTTATAAATTCTAAATTTTATTAATTAAGCAAGATTACGATATCTATTTTCATTAAAATTACTATACTACTTTTTTGAAATAGTAAAGGTAGAGAAGAACAATTATTGATGAATTTTTTAATTAAGCTATTAAACATTGCATCAATTTTGTAATTTGTTTAATTATTATTTATATATTTGCAAATGTATAATAATCCTTGTTGATTTGCGAGATAGTGTAAACTTATAATATTAATCTAGTTTGATTTTGATTTATATTATTTAAATGATTTATTACATGTCTTATAAGGAAATGTAGCTAGATTTAAATATTTTATAAAAGCCTCGCCAGCGGAACAGACAGTTCTATATTAAATACACAACAGTTATGTTTGCAAGCGAGGGCTTGAATTGCAAACATAACTCCGGGGAAATTTTTGTAAACACTCGATCCAAGTGTCAAATGCGTTTCATCTTTTCAATTATTGTATGGAGAGCAAAGATTCATACAAGATATTCTTTTTTGCATGCTCTCTCTTTATATTGCTGTCTCTCTTTCTTCATATTTTTGTTTTTAATTAAATATATAAATTTAATAAATAACTATTATATAACAAATTTTAAATGTATTTATGTATTTCTATTTGTATTTAATTTCAAGCCTCATAAATATCTAATTTCGACATTTTCCTTAGAAAAACCTTTTCGAAATTTTCCCTAATTTTTCAAAGATATGTGATTAGTATTTATTCACCAGTCATCAAGCTAAATAATTATTAATTACTTACAGTCATCGACATAAAGATAGGGGCAAGTGTAAATGAAATGAAAATTGACTATTTTTCATTCAAAAAATACGTTCTATATAGCAATCGAAAGCTCTATTCGTATCTCAGTTGACATGTTTCTGTATTTTTCATGAAATTGAAAATTGGCCGAGATAATCCGGATCTACCGGATATACCAAATCCCATAATCTCGGAAAAAATTTTCGGAAGAAATTTAACAAACCATTTTGATAAAGCATATTTTTCTGAGTATGTTCCACAAAACCGCTTAAAAATATCTTTATCCGGACCAGAGATATGATTTTTTGAAAATGGCATTTTTCCCTTAAAAATTGAATTTTTTGCAAAAATAGGCGAAAAATGCCATTTTCAAAAAATCATATCTCTGGACCGGAAAAAGATATTTCTAAGCGGTTTTTTGGTAAATACTCACTAAATATTCTTTATCAAATGGGTTTGTTAAATTTTTTTCGAAAAATTTTTCCGAGATTATGGGATTTGGTATATCCGGTAGATCCGGATTATCTCGGCCAATTTTCAATTTCATGAAAAATGCAGAAACATGTCAACTGAGATACGAATAGAGCTTTCGATTGCTATATAGAACCTATTTTTTGACTTAAAAATAGTCAATTTTCATTTCATTTACACTTGCCCCTATCTTTATGTCGATGACTGTATATTTTATTTTCTTAAATAATCAAATTACTCCGAACATTTTTGTTTAAATCATTTTTGGACCACAAAACCTTCAAGTAATCTTGTGACCATTATTGAGGAAGGTAAACTTAGGCTATATTTGAAAATTTTTCTAAAATTCAACACATTTTCCCTTTTTATTTTTATTTCGGAATTTTTTTGCATGAGTTATTTTTGATAATTATCTTTTTTTAGATCTTTAACGTATTTTATTTACTTTTAAACTTTTAAAACATCTATAAAACATCTATTATCTGTTTTGTTTTCATTTTTGACCATTATAATCATTTTAGTATAGATAAATTTAATAAAATGAACAAGGAAAATATAATACATTAATTTGAATTCGTTTTAATATAAAATCTTTGTTAAAGCATATTTTACTTGATGGTGATTATATTTTTAAAAATAATTTTAGAAAAAATAATATTTTTAATTCATGACTTTATGATATTCAGCATTCTTTTAATAAAAAATTAAATAGATTTAATTCAATAGTTGATTCAGTAAAAATTGTTATTAAATTATTTAAAAAATACTTTATGTTAATCATAAAATCTGTCGATGTGACATCTCACATTTTCTTTATGACCATTCACAATTTTATTTATTGATGACATTAATTTAATGAATAAATTGATGTTCACCTTGATTTGAGTAGATCTCTATAAAAAATAGAGTTAACTTAATTAAAATTTTTCAGGGTGGGAACATTGTGGTCCTCTCTGAGAGAGGACGACTCGTTGATTTATTATAGTATTGATTCTACCTCAGTTGTCCTCCAACGGAAGTCTATGGACCAGTGTTTATCGAATTTTGTGTTGGTGTAAAAGTACTAACCACTATACTAGAATTTCTGAAGAAATTTAAAAAAATTATTACATTTTATAATAATGCAGATTAATATAATACATTAATAATTTGTATACTAAATAATAGTTGTTTAAAAAACAGGCGTTATTGTTTATTATTTATATTCATATTTTAGTTTTGGTTAATTGCCTTCAGTTTATTTGTATTGAATTTTTTTAGTTTGTTTAAATTTATTTTTGTAATCTTTTGAATATTATTGAATTAAAAATGGTTTAAGTTATGAATTTTCATTCAAATAATGAAAATACTTTTGATGACTTTTGAATCAATATATAAACAAAAAAAGCTTTTTTTCAAAATATTTTTTGCATAAAAATCAATTTTGATTTCCTTTTTTAAATAAATTTAGGCTTGTAATTACTAATAGTTTATTCAAAATTTTTACTTGAATCAATTTGTTTTTATATGTTAACAATTGAGTCGTACTTGTTAACGATTGAGTCGTACTTTTTGTTTCAATAATAGGCATTAAATTTAGAATATTGTCCACCTATGAAAAATCTAAAATATTGTCCACCTATGAAATGTAAAAATTTAGAAACTTGAAAATAAACATAATAAGTAATGCTAGTTAAATAAAATATGAAATAATGCAAATTATTTAAAAAATTGTATTCCAAATAAACTAGATTTGGCATATTAAGCTAAAGTTATAATTTTTATTAATCAAAGTCACACACACAGTCAATGAGATGACGCGCAACTCTATATTTTATTAAAAATTTAAACGATTTATAATTTCACTAACATGTGGATTAAATATCGAGATTTAATTTAATGAAAATTACTAAAAATTAAAAATTATTACTTAGAAATATGTAGCTACTTTATATTAAAGAACATTATATCTATAACTACAATACTCATTAAAATAATTAACAATCTTATAACCTAATATAGCTATATTTCAAATTTAATTGGTTTAGATTTTTCAAAGATTGAAAGAATTAGTAATTGCAAGGGTTGAAGTAATTAAAATAAAAAGTATGTATACATATTTATAGCATTTATATTTAATATCAATTTGATGTAATTTTTCAATGTGGTCGTATGAGGCTTCCTAAAATGGAAAAGAGTAATAAAAACCCAAATTTTACATTTTGAATCTTCTTTTGGTAATTTGTATTTCTTTGTTCAATTTTTCAAATAAATAAAAATGTATCGGGAATTTCTAAATCTTACATTTTTGGGTTTGGTCACGAATTTTTCCGTAAAGAAAATTGCTTTCTAGGAATATTAATGAAATAGCTTAAAAAATAAAATTATTAAATGAATACTTTATGACTTTAATGTAAGGTAGACCATGATTGAAATATTTTAGTAAATCGTATGTTCATATTAATAATTATTTATAATTGTTCGATTAAAGATCTGTTAATTTGTTTTATATAAATATTTTCCATGCAACAACAAAATAATTTAAAAGCTTGATTAGTCTTTTCCGTTTTTAATGCATGATTATTAAAGAAATAAATTATAATTAGAAATTTATTAATTAGATTCAAAATTTCAAAATATCGCTAAAAATAGCTGTAGTATTGTATGTTTTTGAAGCAAAATTTCTTTTAAAAAATAATAGATCCTTTAAAGAATAATAGAAAATAGCGTGATTAAGGAACTATAACTGTTATAACAGCGATTTTATATCTGTTATAACAGCGATTATAGAATGAATATTACTTTAGTTGAAATAATTTTAGTTTTTACTACTTTATATAATTTACATATATTCAGATTTCACAGGCTAAGAGTGCACAAAAATTAAAGCATAATGCTGATGAAGATGATGTATAATTTTTTAAATGCTTTGTTTGAGTCTTTTAATACTTTTTTTTCTAGCATTTTTTGCTGTGCTAATTAGGTTCTAGTCTCGAATAAACTTATTCATTTTATTTTCATTAATTTTAATTAATTTAATTCTTAATTGTTTTACTATTAAAACAGTTATAAAAATAAGTTATAAAAGGTTATAAAAATATTTCGTTCAAAATTTTGTATTTGAAGACTACATAATGATATAATATAATTTTGAATATTTGAATTTCTCTGGAGTTAAAGTTAAAAGTATGTGCAATCACTAACAGATTGATTGTCCCAAATTAACCCTTTTCAATTTTTTTTGAAAATTTTTTAATTTTTAAAACAAGAAAATATATAGAATAAAGAAATAGAAATAAAATAATCAATTAGGAACAAAAAATGTAAGAAGACTCAGTATCATTATTTGAATTCGAAGAGAATGAACAACAACAAAATGATTCTATATCTAAAGATTACATAAAGTTTACTGTTAGTAGTCCGGTATTATTGATAGGTGATGGAAAAGCTAAAGAAAGCTTTTTAACGAATAACAAGAAGAAAATGTTTTTAGACGAAAATGATTTAAATTTCAGTGACTGGTGGAAGAAAATTGAGGACTAACGATTTTTCCTATCAGTATGCACATAGTAATTATTTATGTATCAACATATTTTTCTAGTTAAAAACTCCGATATCTGTGTTTGGAAGGCGAAAAAGAAGAGTGATCTTGATTGGCATATAAATATAAATAATTAAATCTTATAACTTATGAGACGTTTAGACTATAAAAAAAGATGTTATAATTTAAAAATGTAGTGGAAAAATAAGTCAAATACAAAATTCGTGACATTCGACTAATTGTGATAATTAATAATAAATTAAAAGATGAAAAATAGAAAGTGAATATTAATAAAATACTAGATAGTTTTACATACAACAATATTATATAAAAAGAAGATATTTGGTTACAACTTTTATATATAATTTATTAAAAATTAATTATATATTATCACTCCATTCTATTCTATCGAATCTTATAATAACTTTATTAAAATATAAATATCCAAATTCTTTGCAGAAAAATAAATTTTAATTCTAATTTTAAATTCAAAACTGGTTAATAGAATAATAGCAATACTACAGAATTTAGAAAATTATAGTATACAAATATCATATGAAAATTTAAAATCAAGTTAATTTTTTAAAAAATAAATAATTAAATGAAATGGTGATTAATTAATCTAATGTATAGAAAATAATTAATCTATAATTAATTTAATGAATAGATTAATTATACATATTTTTTATCATTTTGAATAAAATTTATAATTTATTTTTATTTAAAAACATTATTATGTTCGTCTATATGCATAATATTCATAACTTAGTTTTTATTATTTTCATAAATCATGACAGTTATTATGAAAAAATAATTTGTCTTGCGAAAAAATATAAGTTGAAAGGAATCATGGAATAATTATTTCCTGATTTAATTGAGTATGAAAAATAAGCAAGATGAATAAAATATGAACAAATAAAAAATTTTATATTGTTTTAAAACCCTTTTTATTATTTCTAAAAAAAATTAGATTTTAATATTTTTTGTTGGTTGCCAAGGCATGTACTCTGCAAGTCGTATTCAAGCTGTTAATCGACCGAAAAAGATGAAAATAAATATGATTTAGATGATATTGTAAAAAAACTTGAAACTTGTTTAAAAGAAGCAATGAGAAATAACTTGAAACATTTACATTATTCTCTACAAAAGAACCCTAAATTTGTCTTTAGTTAATAATACTGTGCTAGACCGTAAAGAATTTTTAGATGAATATAAATTTTATTTAAGCACCTTTTTATGATAATTATCTGCAAGCTCTCAAAGAGAATGTACACGAAGCCGAAAAAAATCATAATCAAAAAGTACAGATAATCGTTAAAAATACTTCAATAATGCTGCCAAAAAAGAACTTAGTCATCGAACACAGTTAATTGATGATTCATTCTAAGAACGATTTAATAAGGAAAATGGAACGTTGCTTTTATTAATAATAAAATAGAAATTACAGTTAAAAATGTAATCTATTATATGATGATAGATTTATGTTGATGAAAGAGGTATATATATAATATAATTAAATAAAATTAATTGGTCTGTTATTTTATATTAAAAGTAGAGAAAGGAAAAATAAAATGCCTTGTATTTAATAAATTATAAACATAAAAGAAGAGAAAAAAATAAATCGGATTTTTATCCCAATCCATACATAACATATTAGCTTAATTCACAGAGCGACAGGATTATCTAATTATTAGAGAAAATTAATTTAATTGAATTTAGAATTAATTTATTTTCGATTTTACCATTCAATAAAATTTCTTGGAGTATCTTAATACCGGCTAAATAATAATTGTTTTATGAATGTTGTTCTGCAAATTCTGATGAATACTGAACCTTTAGTAAAATATTATGAAACATCCTTAAACATCAATTTTTAAGAATAGTATATAAAAAGATAAATTTCTAATATAATTTTTATTAATTTTGATAATTTAACATTTAATTTTCTAAATTCGTCTATTTATATTTTGCATAAATATTTAATACATAAATAGTACATATTAGTGCATCTTCACGGAGTAGGGTATTTTTTAATTTAAATAAAAATTATTAATCTAATAAATTTGTTTGATAAATTTTATAAAAGAAAAACAGTAAACAGTAAAACGCAAAAACGCGTTAAAGAATATTTATATTTGAAATTCGTAAGCCCAAAGAATTTTATCACAAAAATTCAATGATCAAATCTTTTAAGATGGTTAAGCTAATTAATACATTGATTAACGAAGGAACATTATTTTAACTAACTAATAAGCAATTATAATTCTCGTAAAAGTCTATCTAATTTATAATATTTATTATAATTAATATTATTACATTTATTTAACATAGTATTTTATAATTTTTACTAAAAACTAGATAGACTAAATACTAATAAGAAATAAAGCTGATAATATAAAAGTTAACTAAGTATAAAAGGATGTGAATAAATCAAAAAGTAAGAGAAATCTAAATTGAATTCATTTTGATTTTTAATAATCTAAATAAAAAATATATTTAAGCGAAGAATCCACACTTCATTTATTTTATGTGAATCTACTTTTAAATTTTAGATAATAACTTTATGTAAAAACACTGAAGCAATGTTTCTTATAAATTAAATTATTTTATACAATAAAATTATCTTATAGCACATATTTAAAATAATAAACAATAACAATTATTCTATTATTAAGTAAAATAAGTAAAATATCATTAATGCTATTGTGCTGAGTGAAGACAATATCTTAAATAAGCTCACATAAATAGGATAGGGAAAGTATAAAAGAGCTGTTGGAAAAAATGCCGGAGCGAATTGACGAAAAAGAAGTTATAAAATCGATTGTAAGAAATGTGAGTTCAAAATGATTCACTTGAATAAGATATCTATATATGTTATTTCATTTGTTTTTATCGTCATTATATTAAATCCCATAATAAAATTGAACAAATATAGGAAAACGATCCTCTTCTTTGCCACTTTTTATTATAGCGTTGTTAGATAAAAAGAGCATTGAGGCGAATTAAATTAAAACTATAATATAAAGGATTTTTACTATGATAAAATCATCTACGTTCAAAGTAAAATCATTTATTTAAGAAATAAAAATTTAAATTGAGCTAAAAATGTTCTGATACTGTAAACATAAATATAATTTAATAAAATTGAATTAATAGCATTAAGTCAAAAATTTTATAATCTATGAAAAGAATGAAAATGACATACTCTTTATTAATAGTGGGGACAAATTATTATTTTATATAAATTTTTATTAGTGGCATATGCTCTTAAGCGAAGAGGTTTGAAGACTGAGATGGCTTCAGCATCAAAACAAAAACTGTGCATTATATCGATTATTATTATATCGATTATTTTACGGTAAAAATGCTTAATATTAATTTACGAATTTTAGGCTCTGACTGTTTAACATGTTAAAAATACTTTTTATAATATTTTGATTTTTATTTTTTATATTTCGATATTTATTTCTTTGCGTAAAAATATTTTTTATATAAGTAATAATAACTAATAATTTCTACTCAACAATTAATTATTAACAACAAATTATGCCTCAGTGCCAGAAGGCACAGGATTAAATAATTACAGTTATCAATCAACAAATATGTTAAACATGATTAATTTATAATTCGTCAAACTCGTTATTCAAATCTATTCCGCATACAACATCATTATAAGATTATAAAATATATGCCATTTTTGGAAGATTTTTTATTCAGTTAAGAGAAATACAAAATATTATTTTAAAAAATACCAAAATACAACAAATTCGGATGACCTCATCAGAGACTTTATCTATGTCCATTTCAATAGTATTACAGATATCCTTTGTTAATTGGTTATTTGTCATTTTACTTTTCTTTATAAGATCATTTTGTTTCTTGACGTGTTTTCAAACTTGCTGCTTAGCAATTTTTATCGGCATAATTTTTATCGGCTAATATTGTGTTTTTTCCCACCCATTGTTTTTATTAGAGTTCGAACCCGGGCCGGGCCCGGACCGGTTTTTTCAGGGCCCGGTGGCCCGGAACCGGGTATTTTTGAGAAAATCCGGTTTTTCCGGGCTAACCGGTTTTTCCGGTTTTAACAGGAAAAACCGGCCCGGGTGCGGTTTTGTGTAAAAAAACCGGGTCCCGGGCCCGGTAATTTTTTGCCGGGCCCGGAGTCTTTTTGACGAAGTCAAAAAATGTAAGAAATATAGCTGTTTGGCCATCCAATTTTTCAAAATTTTCGCCTCCGGCGGAAAAAAAAAGGAAGAAATCTGGCCCCTTGCCTTCCAAAATTCTCAAAATTTTTAGTAAGGGAAGAGAAATTAATGGGATTAAGAAGTATATCGAGGGCTTAATTCTCTGATATCCCTTAATGTTCTTACAAATCTCATGAGTTCTCTATGATCCCTTCAAATTCATAATCTTCTATATCACTCCAAATCACTGAGATCACATGGAAGCTTCCTAAATACTTCAAATCCCCTTATTTTCCCAAACTATTAATTATTTCAAAAATTGCGGATTGCGTTTGACTTGCCAATTATTTCAAAAATTGTGGATTTGCGTTTGACTTGCGGATTGCGTCTGCGGATTATAAAATAAAAATTGCGAGTTACGGATTGCGGCTGCGGATTTTAAAAATAAAATTGCGGATTGCGGCTGCGGAAAATTTTTATCCACCTGCGGACACGCCTGCTATCTATCCTTTAGCGCATCTATCCTTCAATTCATCTATCCTTTAATCGATCCTTTGTATGTTTTCCGATCCTTTGTATGTGTGATATTTTTTTCATGTTTTTAATAAATTTAGAAAAAACCGGGTCCGGGCCCGGATCTGAAAAAATCCGGTTTTTCCGGGCTAACCGGTTTTTCCGGTTTTATCCGGAAAAACCGGTCCGGGTGCAATTTTGAGAAAAAAAACCGGGTCCCGGGCCCGGCATTTTGAAAAGTTCGAACTCTAGTTTTTATAATCATGTTTATTCTTATAATCAAGTTATAGTCATGCTTAAATAGATTAATTCTTTTACTTAAAATCTTGAGCATTATTTTTCAGAATTAGAGTAATATTCACCCATACTTATGAAATTATGAGATAATACATATATATTTCAAGATGGTTCCGTGACTTTTGCGCCGAGAACATTTGCGCCGCGACTTATGCGCCGCGACTTTTGCGCCGCGACTTATGCGCCGAGCGACTTTTGCGCCGGGGGACTTTTGCGCCGCGACTTTTGCGCCGGGCGACTTTTGCGCCGCCATATCATTAAAAATATATCAATAACTACAGCCGGACCTCACTTTAGTAGGGTTGTCGGATAGTTGGAAATCTTCGGATATCCGGATCCGATATCCGAACTGAAAATTTCGGATATCCGGCATTTTTCGGATCCGGATTTTTTAAACAATGGCGGCGCAAATGTCGCGGCGCATAAGTCGCCCGGCGCAAAAGTCGCGGCGCAAGGGTCGCGGCGCAAAAGTCGCCCGGCGCAAAAGTCGCGGCGCATATGTCGCGGCGCAAATGTTCTCGGCGCAAAAGTCGTGATACCTTCAAGATATAGAAAAATTAATTATAATTGCTCATAACTTTTGTAAAAATGCCCTTGCCTAAAATTATGCAATGGGAACTAATAGAAATAATTAATAAGTATCCTTGGCTCTACTCCAGTTTATGCGTCCAATCGACTTTTATGCGTCCAATGAAGGTTTATGCGTCCAATGAAAAGAAAATTGGATTTTTCTTGGTATTGCACTGTTGAGGTATGGTTTCAAAATATTTCTTCATGTTCGGGACCTACGTCCACTGGGTTTGGGACGTTTATTACACGATTGGACGCATAAACACGATTGATCACGATTGGACGCATAAACTTTCATTGGACGCATAAAAGTCGATTGGACGCATAAACTGGAGTATAGCCGTATCTTTTTTATCTTATTCCCTTCAAAAATGTTAATAGGTGAATTACATTAACTAAAATAAATCATATACTTTTAAAATTGATAAAATTCTATTCCATTTTTTGAATTATAACCATCGAAAATATTACGAAAATATCAGATATAAATCCCTAGTTTATATAATAAGTAATTTATAATTTAAATATGATTGACAAAATTATAAATATGTTTATAAATCAATTATGAGAAAAACAACAAATTAAAAAAATAGCATATATGTATATCTTTATTTAACAAAAATAAGTCTTCTTCCATTACTGTTAGCTTGCGACCGGTTAATTTTTACCTGGGACAAAGATTATAGCGAGGAAAAGGTGAATATAAATACACGAAAAGGTCTAGTACATACATATTTCTTTTACTTACTAAAAAATACTTTAATGAATTTTTTGAATATTATTCATCTATACATATATTAAAATATTATTATTGTTTATTATTGAGCATAAATAATAACGAATAAGGGCCATAGAAATTTTCTTAACAAGATAAATTTTTAGATAAATAAAAAAATAATATTTCAGCAATAAGAATCTGGTAATTATTTAAATTAAATAATTATGATACTTAGCTACATTTAGATACATTCAATAACATTTATTTATAAAGTATTATTTATTTGAAAATCTAAACATCTATTTTGAATAAAACAACAAATCTTTAATTAATTATGATTACTCTATTAAATTATTCATTATAATATTTAATTTGGCCTATTAATTGGCCGTTGCTGTGGTTGCCTTATTATTTAAATTTGAATAAATTTCTTTAAATTAAATTGTAATTTTATTTGGCCTTTATTAAATTTATGTATTAAATATTTTACTCTTGCCGCGACAGTTTGGTTTATCTCCCAATGATGATAATTGAACCTGGTGTATCTGAATTATAGAACTTTTTTACATTTATAATTTTTATCAATAAAATAATCGAATATTTTATTATTATAAATAAATGATTACATATTGCAAAAATGTTTAAATAATTTTAACTAGAGTACGTCCGAGTCCGAACGAGTACGAGTATACTCGTGTCGTTCGCTCTGGTTTTTTGCTGTTATACTCGGACTCGTTACTCGGGGTCTTAATACTCGGCGTTACCGGTACTCGGTAATTTAATACTCGGCAGACTCGGCGTAAACCGAGTATTTTTATGCCCCTATCTGCGGCGCAATAAGGAAGATTTTTGGCTTAAGGATCTTCCAAATTTCCCAAAATTTTCGCCTGCGGCGCTGAAAAAAGAAGAAATTCTGTTCTTGGCCATCCAAATTTCTCAAAATTTTCGCCTCCGGCGCTGAAAAGGGAAGAAAATTTGCTCCTTGGCCTTCGAAAATTCCCAAAATTTTCGCCCGCGGCGCTGAAAACGAAGACTTATGTGCATATTGGAGAATGTGAATGGACTTGGGTGGATTTTAGTGCTAGTCGGATATTTCAAGGGAAGGATCTGCCCTTCCGGAACTTAGCTCTTGGCCTTCACAAATTCTTAAATTTATGCCAGCGGAGTTAGTTATATTATCACTAGGGATGGGATTTATATGGACTATCAATCGAAAAATATGGACATATAATATGGACTAAAAATCTCAAAATATGGACTGAAATATGGACTAAAATCCAAAATATGGATCAAATATGGGCCGAAAACTGAAAATTTTTAACGGTAAAATTTTCAGTTTTAAGCAGAAAAATTTCAGTTTTAAGCAGAATGTTAATTAATTTAATTTTGATGCAAATTATTACAACTAAATCAATTTATAATGATTATTTTGTTTCTAAAAATATTTTGGATAATATTTGAGATGAAAATTTTTTGAAAAATTTTTGTCAAAATTTTTATAAAAAAATTTCAAAAATTTTTTGAAAAAATATTTTCAAAAAAGTTTTTTGTAAAAATTTTTGACCAAGAGTTTCATAAATTTGAAAATTTTGACCAATTTTTGGCAAAATTTTACAAAAAATGTCGAAATATGGATAAAATTGGAAAATATGGACAGAACGCCTAAATATGAAAAAATATGAAAAATATAGATTGATAACTCAAAAACGGCCTTATCACCTATGCAAAAATATGTTTTTGGACATTTCAGAACCTAACGAGGCCAGGAAAAAAATATTGAAATCAATATAAATCCCATCCCTAATTATCACACAGCCATAGTTATATTATCACACAGATGATTTTGGTTGGCAAAATAAAAAGTCTGGAAGGTCTAGCAAATTAAATTTTAAAAAATAAATAGAAAAATTGATGTATGAATTTAAGTATTATAAATATGAATTGTTTATTTAACTATAAAATTGAGATGATGGTAATCCTTTCAATAAATAAAAAAAGATTTTGCAAACCAGTAGAGTTCAGCACTATAGTGTGTTTGCTTTGTTTTATACTTATTATAATCAAGTAAACGAATAGAGTTACACACTACAGTGTGTTTGCTTTGTTTTATACTTATTATAATCAAGTAAACGAATAGAGTTCAGCACTATAGTGTGTTTGCTTTGTTTTATACTTATTATATTCAAGTAAACGAATAGAGTTCAGCACTATAGTGTGTTTGCTTTGTTTTATACTTATTATAATCAAGTAAACGACTAGAGTTCAGCACTATAGTGTGTTATTATAATCAAGTAAACGAATAGAGTTCAGCACTATAGTGTGTTTGCTTTGTTTTATACTTATTATAATCAAGTAAACGAATAGAGTTCAGCACTATAGTGTGTTTGCTTTGTTTTATACTTATTATAATCAAGTAAACGAATAGAGTTCAGCACTATAGTGTGTTATTATAATCAAGTAAACGAATAGAGTTCAGCACTATAGTGTGTTTGCTTTGTTTTATACTTATTATAATCAAGTAAACGAATAGAGTTCAGCACTATGTGTGTTTGCTTTGTTTTATACTTATTATAATCAAGTAAACGAATAGAGTTCAGCACTATAGTGTGTTTGCTTTGTTTTATACTTATTATAATTAAGTAAACGAATAGAGTTCAGCACTATGTGTGTTTGCTTTGTTTTATACTTATTATAATCATGTAAACGAATAGAGTTCAGCACTATAGTGTGTTTGCTTCGTTTTATACTTATTATAATCAAGTAAACGAATAGAGTTCAGCACTATAGTGTGTTTGCTTTGTTTTATACTTATTATAATCAAGTAAACGAATAGAGTTCAGCACTATGTGTGTTTGCTTTGTTTTATACTTATTATAATCAAGTAAACGAATAGAGTTCAGCACTATAGTGTGTTTGCTTTGTTTTATACTTATTATAATCAAGTAAACGAATAGAGTTCAGCACTATAGTGTGTTTGCTTCGTTTTATACTTATTATAATCAAGTAAACGAATAGAGTTCAGCACTATAGTGTGTTTGCTTTGTTTTATACTTATTATAATCAAGTCAACGAATAGAGTTCAGCACTATAGTGTGTTTGCTTTGTTTTATACTTATTATAATCAAGTAAACGAATAGAGTTCAGCACTATAGTGTGTTTGCTTTGTTTTATACTTATTATATTCAAGTAAACGAATAGAGTTAAGCACTATAGTGTGTTTGCTTTGTTTTATACTTATTATAATCAAGTAAACGAATAGAGTTCAGCACTATAGTGTGTTTGCTTTGTTTTATACTTATTATAATCAAGTAAACGAATAGAGTTCAGCACTATAGTGTGTTTGCTTTGTTTTATACTTATTATAATCAAGTAAACGAATAGAGTTCAGCACTATAGTGTGTTTGCTTTGTTTTATACTTATTATAATCAAGTAAACGAATATAGTTCAGCACTATAGTGTGTTTGCTTTGTTTTATACTTATTATAATCAAGTAAACGAATAGAGTTCAGCACTATAGTGTGTTTGCTTTGTTTTATACTTATTATAATCAAGTAAACGAATAGAGTTCAGCACTATAGTGTGTTTGCTTTGTTTTATACTTATTATAATTAAGTAAACGAATAGAGTTCAGCACTATAGTGTGTTTGCTTTGTTTTATACTTATTATAATCAAGTAAACGAATAGAGTTCAGCACTATAGTGTGTTTGCTTTGTTTTATACTTATTATAATCAAGTAAACGAATAGAGTTCAGCACTATAGTGTGTTATTATAATCAAGTAAACGAATAGAGTTCAGCACTAGTGTTCAGTTGTTCAGCACTAGTGTGTTTGCTTCGTTTTATACTTATTATAATCAAGTAAACGAATAGAGTTCAGCACTATAGTGTGTTTGCTTTGTTTTATACTTATTATATTCAAGTAATCGAATAGAGTTAAGCACTATAGTGTGTTTGCTTTGTTTTATACTTATTATAATCAAGTAAACGAATAGAGTTCAGCACTATAGTGTGTTTGCTTTGTTTTATACTTATTATAATCAAGTAAACGAATAGAGTTGAGCACTATAGTGTGTTTGCTTTGTTTTATACGTATTATAATTAAGTAAACGAATAGAGTTCAGCACTATGTGTGTTTGCTTTGTTTTATACTTATTATAATCATGTAAACGAATAGAGTTCAGCACTATAGTGTGTTTGCTTCGTTTTATACTTATTATAATCAAGTAAACGAATAGAGTTCAGCACTATAGTTGTTTGCTTTGTTTTATACTTATTATAATCAAGTAAACGAATAGAGTTCAGCACTATGTGTGTTTGCTTTGTTTTATACTTATTATAATCAAGTAAACGAATAGAGTTCAGCACTATAGTGTGTTTGCTTTGTTTTATACTTATTATAATCAAGTAAACGAATAGAGTTCAGCACTATAGTGTGTTTGCTTCGTTTTATACTTATTATAATCAAGTAAACGAATAGAGTTCAGCACTATAGTGTGTTTGCTTTGTTTTATACTTATTATAATCATGTAAACGAATATAGTTCAGCACTATAGTGTGTTTGCTTTGTTTTATACTTATTATAATCAAGTAAACGAATAGAGTTCAGCACTATGTGTGTTTGCTTTGTTTTATACTTATTATAATCAAGTAAACGAATAGAGTTCAGCACTATAGTGTGTTTGCTTTGTTTTATACTTATTATAATCAAGTAAACGAATAGAGTTCAGCACTATAGTGTGTTTGCTTTGTTTTACTTATTATAATCAAGTAAACGAATAGAGTTCAGCACTATAGTGTGTTTGCTTTGTTTTATACTTATTATAATCAAGTAAACGAATAGAGTTCAGCACTATAGTGTGTTTGCTTTGTTTTATACTTATTATAATCAAGTAAACGAATAGAGTTCAGCACTATAGTGTGTTATTATAATCAAGTAAACGAATAGAGTTCAGCACTATAGTGTGTTTGCTTCGTTTTATACTTATTATAATCAAGTAAACGAATAGAGTTCAGCACTATAGTGTGTTTGCTTTGTTTTATACTTATTATATTCAAGTAATCGAATAGAGTTAAGCACTATAGTGTGTTTGCTTTGTTTTATACTTATTATAATCAAGTAAACGAATAGAGTTCAGCACTATAGTGTGTTTGCTTTGTTTTATACTTATTATAATCAAGTAAACGAATAGAGTTCAGCACTATAGTGTGTTTGCTTTGTTTTATACTTATTATAATTAAGTAAACGAATAGAGTTCAGCACTATGTGTGTTTGCTTTGTTTTATACTTATTATAATCATGTAAACGAATAGAGTTCAGCACTATAGTGTGTTTGCTTCGTTTTATACTTATTATAATCAAGTAAACGAATAGAGTTCAGCACTATAGTTGTTTGCTTTGTTTTATACTTATTATAATCAAGTAAACGAATAGAGTTCAGCACTATGTGTGTTTGCTTTGTTTTATACTTATAATAATCAAGTAAACGAATAGAGTTCAGCACTATAGTGTGTTTGCTTTGTTTTATACTTATTATAATCAAGTAAACGAATAGAGTTCAGACTATAGTGTGTTTGCTTCGTTTTATACTTATTATAATCAAGTAAACGAATAGAGTTCAGCACTATAGTGTGTTTGCTTTGTTTTATACTTATTATAATCATGTAAACGAATATAGTTCAGCACTATAGTGTGTTTGCTTTGTTTTATACTTATTATAATCAAGTAAACGAATAGAGTTCAGCACTATAGTGTGTTATTATAATCAAGTAAACGAATAGAGTTCAGCACTATAGTGTGTTTGCTTTGTTTTATACTTATTATAATCAAGTAAACGAATAGAGTTCAGCACTATAGTGTGTTTGCTTTGTTTTATACTTATTATAATCAAGTAAACGAATAGAGTTCAGCACTATAGTGTGTTTGCTTCGTTTTATACTTATTATAATCAAGTAAACGAATAGAGTTCAGCACTATAGTGTGTTTGCTTTGTTTTATACTTATTATAATCATGTAAACGAATATAGTTCAGCACTATAGTGTGTTTGCTTTGTTTTATACTTATTATAATCAAGTAAACGAATAGAGTTCAGCACTATAGTGTGTTATTATAATCAAGTAAACGAATAGAGTTCAGCACTATAGTGTGTTTGCTTTGTTTTATACTTATTATAATCAAGTAAACGAATAGAGTTCAGCACTATAGTGTGTTTGCTTTGTTTTATACTTATTATAATCAAGTAAACGAATAGAGTTCAGCACTATAGTGTGTTTGCTTTGTTTTATACTTATTATAATCAAGTAAACGAATAGAGTTCAGCACTATAATGTGTTTGCTTTGTTTATTATATTCAAGTAAACGAATAGATTCAAGTAAACTTTGTATTCAAGTAAACTTTGTTTTATACTTATTATAATCAAGTAAACGAATAGAGTTCAGCACTATAGTGTGTTTGCTTTGTTTTATACTTATTATAATCAAGTAAACGAATAGAGTTCAGCACTATAGTGTGTTTGCTTTGTTTTATACTTATTATAATCAAGTAAACGAATAGAGTTCAGCACTATAGTGTGTTTGCTTTGTTTTATACTTATTATAATCAAGTAAACGAATAGATTTCAGCACTATAGTGTGTTTGCTTTGTTTTATACTTATTATAATCAAGTAAACGAATAGAGTTCAGCACTATAGTGTGTTATTATAATCAAGTAAACGAATAGAGTTCAGCACTATAGTGTGTTTGCTTTGTTTTATACTTATTATAATCAAGTAAACGAATAGAGTTCAGCACTATAGTGTGTTTGCTTTGTTTTATACTTATTATAATCAAGTAAACGAATAGAGTTCAGCACTATAGTGTGTTTGCTTTGTTTTATACTTATTATAATCAAGTAAACGAATAGAATTCAGCACTATAGTGTGTTTGCTTTGTTTTATACTTATTATATTCAAGTAAACGAATAGAGTTCAGCACTATAGTGTGTTTGCTTTGTTTTATACTTATTATAATCAAGTAAACGAATAGAGTTCAGCACTATAGTGTGTTTGCTTTGTTTTATACTTATTATAATCAAGTAAACGACTAGAGTTCAGCACTATAGTGTGTTATTATAATCAAGTAAACGAATAGAGTTCAGCACTATAGTGTGTTTGCTTTGTTTTATACTTATTATAATCAAGTAAACGAATAGAGTGTAGCACTATAGTGTGTTTGCTTTGTTTTATACTTATTATAATCAAGTAAACGAATAGAGTTCAGCACTATAGTGTGATATTATAATCAAGTAAACGAATAGAGTTCAGCACTATAGTGTGTTTGCTTTGTTTTATACTTATTATAATCAAGTAAACGAATAGAGTTCAGCACTATAGTGTGTTTGCTTTGTTTTATACTTATTATAATTAAGTAAACGAATAGAGTTCAGCACTATGTGTGTTTGCTTTGTTTTATACTTATTATAATCATGTAAACGAATAGAGTTCAGCACTATAGTGTGTTTGCTTCGTTTTATACTTATTATAATCAAGTAAACGAATAGAGTTCAGCACTATAGTGTGTTTGCTTTGTTTTATACTTATTATAATCAAGTAAACGAATAGAGTTCAGCACTATGTGTGTTTGCTTTGTTTTATACTTATTATAATCAAGTAAACGAATAGAGTTCAGCACTATAGTGTGTTTGCTTTGTTTTATACTTATTATAATCAAGTAAACGAATAGAGTTCAGCACTATAGTGTGTTTGCTTCGTTTTATACTTATTATAATCAAGTAAACAGTAGTATATAACCAGGTTTTATAACATTTTTTTCGCGAAATCCACAAAAATTATCTCTTCTTTTTTCCTTTTAAAAACCCAAACCCATAAGGCATTACCGATAAAATTTTATGATTTCTCCCTTAAAAACCCAAACCCACAAGCAAAAACCACTAAAAATTTTTCAAAAAATATAATTTCCCTATAAAGCCTAAACCTACAAGGCAAAACGCACTAAAAATATATAACTTTCCCTAAGATTTTCCCTCTAAAACCCAAACCTGCCTAGCTAAACCCACAAAATTTTTAAAAAATCCAAAAGAATCCTAAAAGATTTTAAACAGACACAATTAAAAAATATTTAATTTAAAATCCTGTTTTCGGAGATAATTTATACGTGTAGAAAATATATGTATATTAAACTTACTTTGTTAAAAATAATGGCAGAAAACAAAAAATCCATCTATAATAAAATATTTAAAAATTATAACGGAAGTTAAATAAAAATAAATTATTTAAATTTTTAAATAATTAGAAACATTAAAAACTAAAATAACAAATATTTTAAATAATAAATATTTTAATAAAATAAATAAAAATATTAATAAAATAAATTTTTAAAAAGAAAAAAATTAAAATTAATAGAATTTAATGTAAATTATAAAGTTGGTAAACAAAGAGAAGGGCAAAATTAATTCCCAGCCAATCAGCGAACATCATAAAAATAGAGCGGGTAAACAAAAGGATAAGCAGGCAAGAAGTAATTCCCAGACATAATCGAAAGTGCAGGTAAACAAAGGAAGGGCGCACACAGTCCAAAATACATTTCCCGCTAATCGGCGAAGGCAAAAAAATATAGCGGGAAAGTGAGCAATTCAAAAAATAATAAATTCCCAGCCAATCAGCGAACGACATAAAAAATAAGAAGAGCGAGTAAACAAAGGAAAGGCCAAAAATAGCGCCCGACAAACGGAGAAGGCCAGAAAAATATTAAGGTTGGTAAACAAAGGGCATCAAACAAAGGCCAAAGTCCATGCACGGCGAGTAGCTATAAAAACCCCAAAATTCTAGCAAGAAAAATCATTCTTCAAAATATTCTCTCATCTACTTTAATAAAATATCCTTCGTTTACTTATCCTATCTTACTAGTCTATTCTATTTATAAAATATTATCCCTTATATTTTATCATATCCTACTTAGGCTACCCTAATCCCGCCTTTATCCTTTTTTTACATTTAAATTTTCTTTAAATCCTTATCCCGTTATAAAATTTAAGCAGAATTTTTATTTATTTTGTTTATTTATTTAGTTAAAATCTTATTCAGACCCTCATCTATTAGAAAATTAATTTTTGCTTAATTTAATATTTTTTTTATTTTTTTCCAAAATTTATCTATAGATTTCCTCATCAGTAATTTTAACTTATTTTCGAAAAATAATAATTAAATCGTTAGATACAATTAAATCCAACTTTTCATTGTTAACTTTTAATTATTTTTGTTCGCATATTTTAATAAAATTTTTAGTACCGAGATTCTCTTATTTTATGACCGATTCTAATAAAGAAAACGAGCCTTTTGAAGATATGGGTAAAGACAATAAAGAAAAAGGCAAGTTTTTAAATCTAAAATTTATCTCATATATTTCATTAGTGCAGGATGTAGTGTAAACCCTCTAGAATCTGAGGGTGATTACAACCGCGTGAATAAAAACAACGAGAATGAAGGTAACTCTACTATTTTACACATAACCCTAACTTGATTTAAGATAATGTTGAGGACCTGAGCACAACAGAACTTAATGAAATACGCTCTTTTCTTAAAGAGCAGAAAAAGAAAAGAGCCGCTTCAGAAACACGTCGACGACGATCTACCACTAATTCTGTCAGCTCGCTTAGTGGAAAATCAGCAAGATCTGAAACAACTCCTAAAAAGGCTAAAGAATCTACTAAAAAAGTATTAGAAAATAAAATAATTCAAGCATAAACAAATATACAGACAGCCAACGGACAATGGAGAAAAGAGGATGATGAAGAGCAGTCAGAGGATCCGGAAGACGATGAAATAATACCAATTGGCATTGATGATGAGGATTATAAGCGTTTACGCGGCGAACAAAAGAAACGTAAATTTTATATCTAGAATAAAATAAAATATTAGGTCCCGAAAAATGCTACAAGCTTGTACCTAAACAGCTGCTTGTTCAGTCAGATTTGCTCAAACAACAAAGATTGGGTATATTCATTCAGCTCTGTAATAAGTGCAAAGAGGATCAGCAGAACCGAGAAGAATATCTCTTTAAATTTGGAAACGGGGAAAATTTTGTGCTCTCAATTCGTTTATGTGGAGATGATCTTGATAAGAACATTCTTCTGGCAGATTATTATGCAAAAATCAAGGGTAAATTATATATTAAAACAAAAACTTATTATTTAGAAGGTAGCAAAAAACTACGATCAAAGGAATTCAAAGAAGGAAGCTCAAAATCAACACTTGAAATAGGTAAATAAAAATGAATAGGTAAACAACATTTGATATTTAAGAAGCAGGTGTCCTTTCATATTCATTGGGAGATAGTTGCCAGGATGATGCGGACAAGAAGCTCTTACGATTTAAATGCGCTTGGATTCTATACCAGGTACAAATGTATGTAATATAAAATTACAAGTAATTTTTGCAGTGTGAGAAGTGTGACAAGCTTCAAAAGTGCCAAGCTCGTGACTTATTTCTTCAAAAATTAGGGCTTGCATATGATCGAGGCCTTATGTATGAACTGCATTACATTGTATTATTAATTTAATAAAAAATATTTACTAATGATTTAAGTGCTGTTCTCAATGTCGTTTTATGAACAAGGAATTTCATGCGATGATTAATAAGAACTTCAACAATTACTCAAAATGATTTTTTATTCCGTGTTGAATAAACCTGTTAATCTATTTTTTAAATTTTTAGTGCGTTCATTACGTGCTAGTATTTTCAGTGTATTAACTTATAAATATTTTCTAACTATTTTTAGAATATTACTAAAGAACAAAATGATGTCCCACAACATCGAAAACTACTTTCGTGAAGATTCAGTAGAACAAATCCAAAGTTCTCGTTTTAAAATTGGTGTTTTCAGGTATTCAAATAAAATAAATTAAAATAAACTAAAACATTAAGGGCGGCCTTCACAGTTATAAATGCTGACAAAGCACCACAAGGGAGAGAACTTTTGCTTGAACAACTTATTGACCATTTCTTTGTTCGAGCTTATCAGGCAGCAGGAGCAACATCTCAGAAGTGTTCAATAATAATCAGAAGCGCGATCCTGGAAAGGCCAATTCAAGTTCCTTATCGAGGACTCGCTCAGAATACACCAGAGGTTGTGATGGAGCAGTTTGACACTGTTGATCAAAGCGGTCAACGTATGGGAAGGCCTTCCATTTACAGCCAGCCAATAAATATAGAGGTAATTAATAAAATTAATATACAAAATTTCTTTTTAGATTGTAATGGGCCCATCACATGAGGATGCTTTAAAACTAGCACGCAGAGATAACGGAGGAGCGGGACGAAAACGAAGGGAAATTCATCAAGGAATTGATATCAACAATTTAATTAATGTATGAAAAAACATTATTCTGAAATTTTGGAATTAAATATTTCAGGTTCAAAACGAGGATTTGCCCCCGCCTTTTAATCGTCATTGTTTGCTTCTGGCAGTTCAACTTACAATAAAATATATTTCGGATACCAAAACACCACAAGACAAGGTTCAATTCCAAAGATTAACTCAAGGAAGTACTAGCAAAGCAAAGTACAAAAGAATTCTTCTAATTAAGAATATGATTAATCAAATGAAAGAATACAAAATTTCTTATCCTCTGAATGAGAAGATATACAGTGTAGAAGAACATGTTCCTCTTATACAAAAACTTCTTGATCTTGAATACCCAGGACAATATCGTTTAGCAATTTTTCGTGAATTTGGAAAAACTAAACCTGTTTGGAAAGCCAAAGCTCGTGCGTGCAATGACTTATGTCTTTACCTAAAAGATGAACATTTTTATGGAATACGAAAGATCAACACATTTTTTGGAACAAATTACTACTGTCTTGATTGTGAAGTGACCTATGATCGTAAAACGGCCCATAGTGCAAAATGCTTATCAAAATGCCCTCGTTGTTGCGGTATGGGAATAGACTATCCTTGCGAAGAGATGGATGGATATTTTAAAGAATGTAATCAATGCAACAACATATTCAAAAACCCAAAATGCTTCCAAGAACACCTTATGAGAAATATATGTGAATACTATAAGCGGTATATTTCTAGAAAAAAATTCAAATATTTTTCATAAAGATGCTTGGAGTGCGGACAAATTTATCGCAAAAGTATGGAAGCAAAGCAAAGATCTCTAGAAGATTCTGAAGAAGATGAAAAACAAGGGCATGTCTGTAACACACGTTTTTGTTCACTTTGCCATTCAATACATAAAGCTGATGAGAATTGTTTTGTACAACCTATTGTTCCTAAAAAGCCGAAGGATTATTTGCTGGTTTACAAAAATTAGTTTCAAAAATAAAATTATTTTAAGATAATTTTCGACTTTGAATGCACATTAATCTCTCCTACACGTGATGAAGATGAGTGGGAAAGATGCAGCAAAATTTCAAAGGGCATGCCACCACCGAACGATGAAAATTACCAAATGCATAATGTGAATTGTGTTTCGGTAAGAATGTGTAATCAATTGATCCTATTATAACACTTAGGCATTGCTTCTCTGCTCAAGATGCATTGAAAAAGATGAACTTTGGATGTCGGAGTATACGAATAATTGTATTAATTGCGGCAAAAACAGAAAACGACTCAATACATGGACAGCAGCAACCTACATTAATCCACTAAGAGAATTTATTGACTGGTTAATATATGACTTAGGAATTGAACGAAAACAAGCTACGTATGCCATATCTCATTATGGAGGGTTTGTTCTATCAAAATACAAAATTTATTTTTTCAGCCGTTATGATATGCATCTGGTATTAGGTGAACTCATGAAGGTTACAGGAATACTGCCAAATATCACAAGATCTGGTGAATTTTATAATTTTACAGTGAAAAATTTAAAATTTTAGGCAACAAATTATATGAAGTTCTACTAAAAAGAAAAAGAGGTGTATGTCCAAAAATATCATTCCGCGACTCGTTCAATTGGCTGACTTTGAAACTAGAACAACTTCCAAAAGCTCTTGGTTTGGAAATCGACGAAGGTGGAAAGGCATTCTTCCCACACGGATGGAATTTTAATAAGAACATGAACATACATTTACCAGGACTTCCAGATCGACAATATTATTATCCAGAATCAATGGGAAAGGAGAGACGGAAGCAATTTGATTTATGGTATAATGACAACATGGGAGTTCCTTTCTGTCTTGGTGAGCAGATTGGTATTTACTGTGAACAGGATGTTAGAATATTGGCCCACGCAGTAGTAAAATTCCAACGACTATTTTTTGATCTTGCTATTGAAACTTCAAAAAGAGATGATGTTATATGTTCATCACTTACACTGCCTAGTGCTTGTCTTCGACATTTCTGTATGAAAAATTCATGTATTTAAAACATTTAATTTTAGGTATAAACTATCTAAACGAAATGGAAGTAGGAATTATTCCAGACAACGGTCAGCCAATTAGTTATTTTTCATCAAATATATATTAAGGATACCACAAGGATAGTAATCAATCTGCAATTGCTTTGAAATATATTAAATGGCTGGCTCATACAACAGGATTGCAATTTCAACACAGGGACAGCGATTTGGGAGAATTCAGACTCCATCTTTCAAATGGAGAAAAGTTAATGTTGGATGGATATGCCCGACAAGAGCCCGAAGATGAAGATATTGCATTTGAATTTCTGGGATGTGCTTGGCATGGGCATAGCTGGTTTTAAAAAATAATATTATGTATTATATATTATTTCAGCCTTTACAAGCCACATGAGATCTGTTTGAATGGGAAAACAGCGCTTTACAACAATGATAAAATTAAAGAACGAAGAAGGCTTATTCAGGAAGAAGGAATGCGACCTTTAATGATCTGGGAGTGTCAAGCTAGGAAGCAATTGGAGGAAGATGAAAAAATGACCTTGTTTTTCAATGAAATGATTGATTCAGGGCCTCTTTTTCCAAGAGATGCTTTCCACGTAATTTTCCTATCAAAATTCAAAATTTAACATCTTAATAGGGTGGAAGAACAGGACCTCAAAGCTTGAAATGCGATCTTGAGGAAGAAGGAATTTCAGAAGATTATGAAATTACTTGCTACGATGTGGTTAGTCTCTACCCCGCTGTTAATTTCTACGGATTCTACCCGATAGGAAAATTTTTGCCAAAAGATAATATTGAATTTGAAAAAACAGGCAATCCATAGTTATTCAATTAAACGAAGCAGTCGACTGGCGACGACCTGAACAACTACAGCCATACAGAGGAATTTTTAAATTGTTCATCGTTCCTCCCGACGATCTTTTTCTACCAATTATTCCTGAAAGAATCAATGGAAAACTGGTTTGGATATACCTAATTCTTAACTTGAAAAAACTTACAGATATTTCACCTTTGTCATCAATGCGCAATTGAATCACCAGTAGGCGTGCCCTGGAGACTAGACAAAAAGTACACTCAAAAATTAGGCCATAAACTTTACCCTCACGATGAAAAGAAGAGAGGATATGTCGCAACAATATGTTCTGTCGAGCTTGAGCTTGCTCTGAAGAAAGGTTACAAGGCTACATGGATCTACAGCATATATCATTGGGAAAACTGGACGGATAAACTTCTGCGTCCCTACGTCCAGGATATGATGAGGTTAAAAATACAAGCAAGTGGTTGGCCCAACTCTGTTCTTGATCCTAAAAACCTAAAAAATGAGGAACGCCTTAAAAATGAATTTTTGACGAGAAATCAACAAATATATGGAATAAAGCTTGACAAAGAGAAGATTGCAAGAAATGAAGGAATGCGTTATATTGCTAAATGCTGCAATAACTCTTTGTTGGTTTTTGTTGAATTTTATATAATATTTATTTATTTAAACAGATGGGGACGCTGGGCGCTGAGATGTAATCTATCCAAGGTAATGAAAAATAAAACTTTTTACCTTTTTTGTTTGAGGATCTCATCACCCGTTCTCCAACCGAATTACACGAAGTACTCAACGATACAAAACTTGAAGTTGGAGCTGTAGAAATGCTGGGAAAGGATCTGTTTGCAGTTCCTTATCAGACCAAGAGAGAATTTGTTCGTCCACATAATAAATACAACATTGCAATAGCTCTTATAACAACAGCAACGGCAAGAGTTTTCCTCTACGACTACATGGAACAAATTTACAACGAACCAGGATTTAAACTACTTTATACGGATACAGATAGCTGTTATATCGTACATCCGAAAGGGAAGAATCCTCCGTTTCAAATTGGAGATATGCTTGGAATGATGAGCCGAGAGTATGCGGACAATCACATCTTGGCAATTTATATTGGAGGCTGCAAACAAGTATTCATAATTTTCAAATTCTAATATTTTTATATAGTACGCAATGAAAATGCGAACCAAAACTGGCGAGATAAAATATGTGGTCAAATGTCGTGGTTGTTGGGATAGCGTTGATTCGCCATTAGACTTCAAGCAATTTAAGGTAAATTAAATTGCCCGGCCAAAATAATTTTAGTTAAGAAAATGGTCAACGCTTATGGGGAAGATCAAGACCCTGTTATGCTTGAGAGAACACATTTTCGACCTAATTGGCGCAAAGGAGAAGTAACTACACGCTCTCAAAAACGGTAAAAATTTAAATTTTTGCTAAGAATAAATTAATTCTTTAGTCGCTACGCCCCAATTTATGACAAAGGGCTGATAGATGATGAACTTGATTGTTACCCTTTTGGATATCGCGGAAAACCAATTTCAGACTTTATTGAATAAATTATGTTTTGAAATAAAATTTGTTTTAATTTTATCTAATTTATCGTTTTATTAACGATTTATTATTTTTAAATATAAAATATTAATGCTTATAGAAATTATTTCTTCTAGAATTTCAGCAAATGATCAGTGATCCAGATATGGGTTAGAATATTTTTTATGCTTTGCAATTCAATTTTTTATTTAGAAAATCTTTCTGGCCTTTTTATGAAAATGGACATACAACAACAACAACATCAACCGCTTTGTTATAATTCTCAGCCGCCAACAGAAATAATGGGAAATGAGGGGCAGAAAGTCTTTATTTTTCAGTCCCGTCAATGTGGATTCAATAATAGATTTCCATCAAAATTCTCAGTGCTTGGAATACAATTTACGACTCTGGAGAAATACATTATTTGGCAAAAAGCTCGTTATTTTGCTGACTTTGAAATTGCCGAACACATTCTTCATCTACAGAATCCCGATCAAATTTATCGCATTGGCTTGCGTATTCGCGGGTTTAAAATTGAAGAATGGAATAAAGTTAGAGACAAAGTATGTTTAAGAAATGAATTTTCAAATGATTAAAATTTTAGATCATGTACATGGGTTTGTGGGCAAAATTCACTCAAAATGCTCAACTTCTATCGCAGCTTCGCGAAACTGGTAATTCGATGATCGCTGAAGCAACTCAAGTTAACAAATATTGGGAAGGTGGTATTTGCTCTTCGCAACTTCATCGTTTGAGTGATCCAAGCTCTTGGGATGGCGACAACAAACTTGGCGTTTTATTGATGCAACTTCGAAAAGAAATAAACGAATGCATATTTTAATTTTTCATAAACATTGAAATTATATTGATAATTTTATGATAAATATCTAAAATATCTTCTTCATTCTTTGCACCTGTAATTATACATTTTCCTGTAGTGAAAAGCAAAACAACAATTCTTGAATTTTTAATCCTCAGACACATTCCAGGAAAAATCTCCTGATTAAATGAAATATGTTTTTCAAACAATTCGGACTCGCCAATTCTCAAAAAGTCATAGAGTGCTAAATACAACTTGTGATTAATATTATTTATAAATTAACCTGGTAGATTAAGTGTTTTTGAAAATTTGAACGAAGCAACAACATTTTGTATTTTAAAAGTATCCATTGCAGCAGTAATCGTTGAGTCTTCCGTTAGAACACTGGCAATTTATTCAGTAAATATTTTTATAGCTTCCTTAGCCAATAATGTTGATTTTGTCCCAACACAAACTAGTTTTCCAGTTGCAAAAAGTAGTGCTGTAGCGCGAATGGGTTCAGTGCTTTTAATTATTAAAGCAGAAAATTTATTTGGATTATAATTAGAATTTTGAAGATGTTTAGAAATAAATTCAAGATCTAATTTTTGCTGCTTGTAAATTAAAGTAACTGTGGAAACTACATTCTGAACTTTAGGTAATTCCATCTAAATGTAAAAATGTCCTTAATAAATGCCTTAGTTGGATGCCAGATGCCTCTAATAAATAATCAGGTATATGATATATATTAGAGAACATAAGACGAAACCACTAAGCCAGATATCAAAGACAGAAAAATATATATCTATGAGGATGTTTATATTAGCAAAAAATATATCAACTACATAAATAAACAATTTATAAATAATGTTTCAAGCACCCTTTACAATGATTATTTCTGGGGCTACAGGTAGCGGGAAAACACAATGGCTACTTAAGTTTCTTAAGAATTGCCATGTGCTTGTTGATCCTCCACCAGAAAAAATATTATATTGTTTTGGAGAAATGAACGAGACAATCTTTAAACTTAAACAAATGGGAATAACAACATATAATGGAGTCCCAGACCCTGAACTAATTAAACAAAATCAGCTTCTTATACTTGATGACCTTATGTTAAATATTGAAAACGATTTCCTAGATCTTCTCTTTACAAAAGGATCTCATAACTGGAATGTTAGTATTATTTTCGTCACACAATCTCTCTATGGACGAAATATTAAAACTGCAAGAGCAAATGCTCATTACATTCTTTTAACAAAAAATCCACAAGGATTATTACAAGTTAGAACAATGGGTTCTCAGCTATTTCCTAAAAGATTAGATTATTTTTTAGAGGCCTATCGTGATGCTACTTCAGAACCCTTCTCTTATCTATTGATAAATATGCATCCCAATGCCGAAGAAAATCTGCGGCTTTCAACGAATATATTTCCTGGTGAAAAACTTTGTATATATTTACCTTTATAAAAATGAATATATAAGCAAAAAATTTTATATATTACTAATGCTTAATTATAGCCCATATATTAGAGAAAATTTTCAGTTTCTTCAACAACTAGCTAAAACTAGTTCTGATAGAAAGAAAAACGCAATATTACTTACAGCTAGTGCAGATCAGATTTTATCAATTGTTGAAATTTGTGCAAACGTTCTAAAACATAATTTTACCCTAAGTAGAAGACAGAAGCAAAAACTTGCCAAGTTTGCTGATTTTTACCGCAAAATTTCTAGAACAAGAACTGAAAAAAGTGCTCGCAAACGTTTACAAGAAGGAGGTAGTGCGGCACTTGCTGCAATACTAGTACCAATATTAGGTGCTCTAGCCGAACATATCGTTCATAAAATCACAGAATGAAGCATACGAAGAAAATGATAATGGTACCTGAAAGTGAATATCTTACACTACTCAACATGATAAAAGGAAATTCGGATTTTATGCAAACTGAAAAAGCTCGAACTGATGCGAAAATTATGGAGACTCTTGAAGATCCAAAAATTAGCGAAGAAACCCGTGCTAAAAAATATAATTTATTGTATAAGAAAAGACAACAATTAAAACAAGAGATAGAAAATCGTCCACAAAAAGTAATACTTCAAGAGAAAAATAATGATTCGCCAGATGTTATCCCATATCTTGAAAGCAGCAAACCAATAATGCCTGCAATACATGAAAATTCTCAAAAAGAAGTCCATGAATTAAATGATAGTGATTCTGAACCTAAGAGGAGATACTATTCAAGAAGGGTGTCGCCTTTCAAAGGAATTATTTCAAAAAAATTCGCAAATGATTTGGAGGGATATGTTCGTGAGAACAAGGAAAAATTTCTGATCCACGATGATGGGACCTTTGACACTAATGTTCGAGGAAGAACCATTAAAGAAAGTAATTTTAGCCATGTTCTTGATTATATTACAGGTGAACGGCCGTCAATTACTAAGGGCTTCAGTTTTCTTTTTGCAAGAATTTCTAAAGATCCTCTAGTTAAGGAAATGATTCGTGCAACGCGTGAGGGAATCATTAACAGATAATAATGGAAGTAGTAGTAGTAACCAATCTGGAAGTGGAAAAAATGTTAAACAGCATAGAGTTCGAGTAATTGTAAAAGGCCGACCTATAAATTCATCGAATATAATCAATAAATTTATTCCAAAAATATGGGAAAAACTTTAGAACAATATCTAGAACAAGTCTATTATTCACTTGATTCACCTGCCTCTTATGCGGGAATACGTCGTGTTTTTGAAGAGGCTCGTCGAAAGTTTCCTAAACTAACGATGCAGGATTTACATGAATTTATGGATAAACAACGAGTATATACCATGCATTACCCTGCAAGAAAACGTTTCCCGCGACTGACTACGAGGCCAAGCGGTCTACACACAGATTGGCAGGGTGATTTGGCAATATTTGATAAACTTGCTTCGAAAAATGATGGGTATAGATATTTGTTGGTTTGTATTGACGTGTTAAGTAGAAAAATACTTGTTGCTCCAGTAAAATCAAAAAATTCCGAGAATATGATCGAGGCCTTTGAAAAGATTTTCGAAAAGAATGATGGAATTCTCCCCCATAAACTATATACAGATCGAGGATTGGAGTTCCAAGCCAAAAAAATGAAGGAATATTTTAATTCAAAGGATATTGATAAACGCGTTGTTTTCAGCCCAGATGTCCATGCCTCAATGGCCGAACGTGCAAATCGAACAATAAAGGAAAGGCTCTATCGATATTTTAGCCACAAAAATACTCTTCGCTGGGTAGAATCTGTTCAAAATATTGTAGACGGCATAAATTCAAGTGTAAATCGTGTCACTGGAGTAACTCCAAATTCTGTAAATTTTAAAAATGCTAGAAAACTTTTCGAAAGGCTATATAAGAATACATCTTTTAAAAAAGAAGCAAAACATAAACTAAACGCTGGACAAATTGTTAGAATCGCTAAAGAAAAAGGAAAATTTGAAAAAGGTTATTTGCCCAATTATTCTGACGAACTTTTTCGTATTTTGTCAATCAACGATAGCCGAAATCCTACTATATATCGCCTCGAAGATTTAGAAGGAGAAAAAATTGAAGGAATATTCTATCGCGAAGAATTGGTTCCAACCTCTCTTGATACCACACACAGAATAGCTGAAATATTGAAAACACGTAAAACGCGTGAAGGAGTAAAACATTTTGTACGTTGGATAGGATACAGTGATCGATATAATAGTTGGATTAAAGATACAGATATTGTTCGATAATGGATTCATTTTATGTGATCTTGCCATCAAACACTGAAGATGTTGACGGAAATACTACATCAAAATTTACAGTTAGAATGCCTGATACTCTTGAACTTGATTCAACATGGACAGTCGCTCTATCGAATATTATTTATCCGTTTTCTTTTGCTTTACTTGATGACTCAGACACTAATGAATCTGAATCAATAACCGTTTTTAGAACGTATAAGGATGAAGTTCGCTCAACGCGCATTGAAATACCAGATTTATTCTTTTCTTCTGAAACAGCATTGGAAACAGCATTAAATTCCTTTTTATTAGACGTATGGGAAAAAGAGCTTGAAAAAATACGTTTAGAGGAGGAAAATGAAGAGGCTAAGAGAAAAATCTATGGTTCTGGTGTCTTTCGACGGAGAAGAAATGCCGATAATATGGAAGTTACAGAATATGGCTATCCCCCAGAATACCAAAAGAAAATTCTTGATTTCAGCAAAATTCAATTAGCAGATCCCCGATATCAATGGGTCTCCGTTCATTATGACCTGACTCACAATCGTTTTTGGTTTTGGTTTCAAGGCAATGTAAAATATATTCAATTAAGTAAACAACTGGCATATACTCTTGGTTTTGAATCTCAAACAATTTACTCTGGCCATGTTGCTAAGTATATGCCCGACATTTCTGGAGGAGTCCGCCAACTATTAGTATATGCACCAAAATTAGTTGAGAATAGCATTATAGGAAACGTAACTGCTCCTCTTCTAAGGGTTGTAAATGTAAGTGGGAAACCTGGAGAAAGTATTTCAGAAGTATATATGACTGAACATCATCACCGTCTACAAGGTAAAAGACATCCTGATATAACAATAGAAATTAGAACATTGACTGGAAAACTTGTTAAATTCCATTGGGGCACTTGCATAATAACCTTGCATTTTCAACGATCGCTATTTTAAATGACCCACGTAGCTGTTGATTTGGATAACATTGATTGGGAGCCTTTCTTGAATGCCCAAGAGGGAGGAGGCTTGGTGAACAGTAGTCCATATTTTCAAGGGACCCGATATCAACGAGGATTTGGCATAATGGGAAGCGTTGGGCGTTTTCTAATGCCTATTGTCAAAAATCTAGCATCTACTGCAGGACAAGAAGCAGTTACAGCTGGAAGAAACGTGCTTGAAGACGTTGCTAAGGGTAAATCTGTAAAAGAAGCATTACAACAACAAGGTAGTGAGGGTTTACAAAGAGTTGGTAAGAAGCTTCAGCAATGTGGTAAAGGTAAAGCAAAGCAACAACCCAAATATAAAAAACGAAGATATAAAGACCAATTAAGTTTAGAAGATTTCTAAGCAGTATATAAGTAAACTAACAAACTATTATTTACAAAAAATGACATCAATAAAGAAAATTGACAAGGATAGCGCAGAAGGAATTGATAACAGAATATCCTTCTTTTCAGTTCCCGCCACAAATGTAGGGATTCAGCGTTCAGCATATAAGGAACTACTACCCCTTAATGCCCTCAACCAGTCTGCCGGTCCATTTATTTTTCGCTACTTTGGTGACTCTCTCTACCTTGATTTAAGCAAGACTTATTTTAATTTGGTTTTATCACTTGAAAGAAAAGTCGCCGAAACAGGTGAGTGGGTTCCTATTACTGACGGCTCGGGCGATTTCAAAGGTGATCGTTTCACAAGTGTTGCTCAATATTTAGGACTTACGTGGATTCGTCGCTTAACTTTATCAATTAACGGGACTCAATGCTATGACTCCTGAATTCATTACGCTTACAGATGTATAATTCTTCATGAACTTAGTGCGGATCGTGAGATGAGTAATGGCCTTTATGAGGCTTCACTTTATTATAAGGATACGGTGGATAAAGATGATTTTGAAGGCTCAGGATTTAAATCTCGTCAATCCAGATTTGCTAAAGGAAAGCTTTGTAGAATGGTTTCTCATTTAGATTATGATTTGGCTAGGCAAAACCAACTTCTCGTTCCCCATAGCGACGTCGTTTGGACTTTCTATAAGAATACCGACGAATTTCTTATTCACGCCCCTAAGTACAAAATACCTCCTGCTGCAGAATTTGTAGACAACACTCAAATATACCGTCTACGTCTTCATGACATGAGGCTTGCAGTAAAGCAAGTTGACTTGAGTATGTCCTTAAACAATGCAATAGCTAGACATTTAGAGCAAACACCTGCAAAATACGCATATAGAAAAATTGAAATGCGAAGTGTTTTTCTTGGAAAAGGACGCCAGGAGATTACTCACGCCGCATTTACAAGTACATGTCCGAGACGCTTGATCATCTGTTTTGTTAGCTCCCCTGCATTTACAGGTGTAACTACTCTTTCTCCATTCACTTTTGAAAACGCGAAAGTTCGTTCAGTTTCTGCAGAATTTGGAGGCTTTTTATTTCCAGCTATTCCATATGAGCTCGACTTTGACAATAATAACTTCGTTCGCGCATATGTTGATATGTATGCAGGTATGGATCTCGATAATTGGCCAAATTCCGACCAGAGAACACTTAGTATAGGGATGGAAGAATTTTCAAAATCCTCTTGCTTCATTGTTATTCCTATGACATCAACGCTTGAGGACACCAATGGTTTGGAACTCATAAGGCAGGGCACAACTACTATACGGTGTCTTTTTAATGAACCCATAAGAGAGGAGGGTTATGAAATGATAATTATGGGAGAATTTGATTCTATCCTATCCATAAATGCAGATAGAGTTTTAAGCACTGATGGATCTGTTTAAAAAAATGAATTCACTACAAATTCAAACAATTATACAAAAATATGAACCTCTAAAAAATAAATTTATTGGAGTTTTTTCTTCGAATAATATACCAAGCTCTGTTAAAAGAAAGAATTTTTGTTTTATTGCAAATACAATGCGTAAAGGAACTAAAGGCGAACATTGGATAGCTTGTTATTCTGATGAACCAAATGTTATAGAATACTTTGATTCGTTTGCCGAAGAACCTAATTGCGAGATGCGCCAATCGCTACTTGCTAACTACTCAAAAATTAAACAAAATCGTTTCGTATTGCAATCCCCTTTTTCGGATACTTGTGGACACTATTGTATTTGCTTCTTAGTATTGCGTACACATTATGCGAATTTTTCAGAAGTCCTACAGAAAATGCACTCAATACCTGCTGAAGGACGTGATTATGCTCTAAGAAAATTTGTTCAACGACTAGCGTTGCTATAAACTATATAAGAAGCGATTTAAATCCTAAAAATTAAAAAATGCACTTAATAATTTTATTCTTTAGTTCGATGATTGGCATTTCCGAAAACGGAATTGTTTTTCCTATTCCAATGCGCCCTTATGAAAATAATACTATTTTTATTGATAGTGAAAGGATAATAGCTCCGCCCCAGAATTTTATATTGGCTTTTGCATATGTCTTGTACATAATTTTTCTTTTTCTCTTACTCTTTTTTTATCGGTCACGAAACGGCTTCTTTAATAGAACTAGTATAGATGACAGGATTCGTTTAGCAAGGACTTAGGCTGTATAAAAGGCATCAAATATTAACCAACAAAATATCAAAATGCGAACATCATGTACAACTTCGACCTCTGCCTATACTCAATGGCGGGAAAAATGCACGGATTTTGAATCCAAGCCTTCAACGCCTAGCATTAAAAAGACATCTCTTGTTAATCTTCTATGTCAATTCAATGGAGGGTGCACACCAGAAACATTGCACTGTGAGATGCGTAAAAGAACTGAGGAGAATCTAAAATATATTCAACAACTATCTGGCATGACTGAAGAAGATGTCATCTCTGCAGGAATTGGTCAAAGAATTTTGATGGATGGCCACACCCTTGTAAACGGCAAAGGACTTATCACAAATCATTTACATAAATTTCAAATGGAGTTGTACCCTTGCAAGCTAACTAAAGTTGGTGCTGATCGTGTTTTCGCACTTAGAGGATATCTTCAAGTTACAATCAGGTAAATTCTATTATTAATAAATTTGTAAATTTCATTTTCAGGCAATACTTCTACGTCCGACACAGAATAAATCTGTATCTACCTCGACTGCCTGTCCTTTGCGTGTTTGGGGGGAAGAATCATCAATACTTTTACCCCCTTGAATGCATCGATGTTATTACAGAATAATAGATAAGCTCATATTATTTTATCATTATTGTTATTTTTAACTACTTTGCAAATAAATATTATAACATAAAATGGTTGGAATTAAAGTATTATTAACAGAAATTAGGATAAATTATGAAAAAAATATCTTTGATAAGAAAGGAAGATATTGGATTCTTGGTATGACAAAATTTTGCGCTTTAGTCGCCGGTGGTTAACTACTTTTAAAATATAAAAAAGAATAAAGGCACGATTATTTTTTAATTATATAGACGTTCACCTGTCTATTCTTATGCCCCGCGGTTTAATTACCCTAGTTTAAGTTACACTTTTAAATTTTACCCTACTTTGAACAAATTTTTAATTGTATTTCCTAAAAAATGCCTATAACAATTTTAAACCTCTCTTAAGGAATTTTAAACTTTGGTCTTTTCAAAAGACTTTATAAAGAAGGGGAATTAAAAAATTTTTTGTCCTAAATAAGGCCTCAAATTTTACTAAAATTAAGAAATATAATTTTTACATTTATTCTATATTTCACAAATTATCATTGATATTTTGACATTTCTTGTTGCAATACTCGGGATAAATTTTGGAATTGTATTTGAAAGAACTGCTTAAAATTGCTGAATTTTTTAAAAATATCTGCTGTTTGTAGGCGTGTGTGATTAAGAATTTACTGCTGTTTAACAGGGGTAAGGCTGCGCAACCACTACGCCTGAAAACAAAAATAAAAATTTTCGTTAATTTAAAAAAACAATTCATTTCTTAATGTATATAACCTAGTCTTCATAAAATACACGCTTCTTATAAGAAACCCTAATTTGAACTATTTTTTATTTTTTAATTTTATTTACCATAATAGAATGATTAATATGATTAGCATCCAATCCTTGAATTTGGTGAGTTTCTAAGAAAATTTAAATGAAGAATTAAATTCTACTCTGTAAAAATAATGGAAATATAATAATGATTATAGTTAACAATTAAATTATTAAAATAAAAATAAATAATTAAAAAATATTAAATTTTAAAATAGCTTTTAAATTATAAAAAAGACAATTTAAAGAATAAAATTTTAAAAATAAAGTTTTATAAACTAAAAATTTATTTTTACTTGCAAAAAAATAAAATTTTTTATTTGCAAAAAATAAATTTAATTTTTAAATATAAAAATTAAAAAAAGAGGGCAGATAAAAGATTGGCCGACCGCGAAAACATGCGGCCGACCGATAGAAGGCAAACAAAAAAAGAAGTAAGAGCAGAAGCTGGGCGGCCAAAAATCAGCTGGTTTTCAATAGAAGAGGGCAAAGTTAGGTAAACATGCTGAGTAAGCTGGAAAACGGCTGCTGCATTTAATTTTTAAGTTTTTAATTATTTTAGTTGGGCTTTTCTTTGTTTACCTTTTCTTTGCCCTCTCCTATTGAAAAGCAGCTGATTTTTGGCCGCCCAAGCTTCTGCCCTCACTTCTTTGTTTGTTTGCTTTCTATTGTTGGCCGCATGCTTTTCCCAGCCAGCCAATCTTTTGTCTGCCCTTTTTTTATTTTTTTTATTTTTTGTTTGTTTTTCTACTTTGAGTGTGGTGGCCGGTTTGGGTTTTTGAGGGGTTTTTTATTTAAATAATTTATTTTTATTAATTTTTAGATTTTTAGTGGGTTTTTGCTTTAGGGTTTAGGCTTTAGAAGGGAAATTATAAATTATAGAAATTTTAGGGGGTTTTGCAAGGGTAGGTTTAGGTTTTAGCTGGAAATTCTAGGGAAATTTTACGGCTTTTTTAAATTTTTTGGTGGATTTTTCTCGATGGGTTTGGGTTTTAAGGGAGAAATCATAAAATTTTATCGGTAATGCCTTATGGGTTTGGGTTTTTAAAAGGAAAAAAGAAGAGATAATTTTTGTGGATTTCGCGAAAAAAATGTTATAAAACCTGGTTATATACTACTGTAAACGAATAGAGTTCAGCACTATAGTGTGTTTGCTTTGTTTTATACTTATTATAATCAAGTCAACGAATAGAGTTCAGCACTATAGTGTGTTTGCTTTGTATTATACTTATTATAATCAAGTAAACGAATAGAGTTCAGCACTATAGTGTGTTTGCTTTGTTTTATACTTATTATAATCAAGTCAACGAATAGAGTTCAGCACTATAGTGTGTTTGCTTTGTTTTATACTTATTATAATCAAGTAAACGAATAGAGTTCAGCACTATAGTGTGTTTGCTTTGTTTTATACTTATTATAATCAAGTAAACGAATAGAGTTCAGCACTATAGTGTGTTTGCTTTGTTTTATACTTATTATAATCAAGTAAACGAATAGAGTTCAGCACTATAGTGTGTTTGCTTTGTTTTATACTTATTATAATCAAGTAAACGAATAGAGTTCAGCACTATAGTGTGTTTGCTTTGTTTTATACTTATTATAATCAAGTAAACGAATAGAGTTCAGCACTATAGTGTGTTTGCTTTGTTTTATACTTATTATAATCAAGTAAACGAATAGAGTTCAGCACTATAGTGTGTTTGCTTTGTTTTATACTTATTATAATCAAGTAAACGAATAGAGTTCAGCACTATAGTGTGTTTGCTTTGTTTTATACTTATTATAATCAAGTAAACGAATAGAGTTCAGCACTATAGTGTGTTTGTTTTGTTTTATACTTATTATAATCAAGTAAACGAATAGAGTTCAGCACTATAGTGTGTTATTATAATCAAGTAAACGAATAGAGTTCAGCACTATAGTGTGTTTGCTTCGTTTTATACTTATTATAATCAAGTAAACGAATAGAGTTCAGCACTATAGTGTGTTTGCTTTGTTTTATACTTATTATATTCAAGTAAACGAATAGAGTTCAGCACTATAGTGTGTTTGCTTTGTTTTATACTTATTATAATCAAGTAAACGAATAGAGTTCAGCACTATAATGTGTTTGCTTTGTTTTATACTTATTATAATCAAGTAAACGAATAGAGTTCAGCACTATACAGGGTGCGGCAAAAGTTCCCGTACTTTTATTAAGCAAAAAATTTGTTTCGAATATTCTATTAAATTTTATAAATTCTATGAAAAATTGTTCATTAATATCTAGGGAAAATAAAAATTATAATAAATTTCCAAAATGTCCTCCCTCCGCCAAGATATACGCGTCCAAAGGCTTACTGAATTTGCCCATTATGGTCGCGACTAATCCACAATAAATGAATCCCAGGCTAGTTGCAACCTTGTCCTTCACAACAGACAAAATCATAGGCAATTGCTTCCAAGGAAAGGCCTTGCTTCCAAAATCGTTCAGAAGAGCCTTTTTCCACAATCTGTAATGGTGTGGGGGCGGGATTTAGACCACTTGATCCATAGGCACAACAACAATGGATCCCTGGGCACAACAACAATGGTGTTGGACGGGATTTGTGCCATTGCATCCCTGGACATAGCAACACTTCGGTAAAACCAATTTTATGTTGAAGAAAAATTGGACCCCTTCACATTGAGCAAAAACAATGATTGACCTCTGCGAAGAGTTGTTAACAGGATTTTGGGGCAAAGCTATTTAACCAAGTAACTCCCCAGATCTGAATGCTATGGACTAGTAGTTTAGTAATTATTGGAGCAGAGACTTCCATGGATACGATTTATATCAAAAAATGCAATTAAGATGGATTACAACTGGGCTGGGATTCAATTATTGAGGATGAGTGCGCGACCATAGTGGGCAAATTCAGTTAGCGTTTGGACGCGTATATCTTGGAGGAGGGAAGAAATTTTGGACATTTGTTACAATTTTTCTTTTCCTTAGATAGTAATGAATAATTTTTCGTAGATTGTATAAAATTAAAAAAAATATTTGAAATAAATTTTATGCTTAATAAAAGTACGGGAACTTTTGCCGCACCCTGTAGTATGTTATTATAATCAAGTAAACGAATAGAGTTCAGCACTATAGTGTGTTTGCTTTGTTTTATACTTATTATAATCAAGTAAACGAATAGAGTTCAGCACTATGTGTGTTTGCTTTGTTTTATACTTATTATAATCAAGTAAACGAATAGAGTTCAGCACTATAGTGTGTTTGCTTTGTTTTATACTTATTATAATCAAGTAAACGAATAGAGTTCAGCACTATAGTGTGTTTGCTTTGTTTTATACCTTTTTTTCGAAGAATTATCTATATTTGAGAATATAAATATTTTGTATTTTTATAAATAAATTGATCAAATTAATTTTCTTGTAATATGTATTGATTAATTTGTATAATGATAGGGCGTGTCAAAACATGCAAATGCATATTTTGCATGCGGATATGCCATGAGCTGAAACGCTCAAAAATGGTGTTTTTACGTCGGTATGAACATTAGGGACCCGGTTCTTAATGCATATTTTTGCATATTTCGGTACTTTCGTGCATATTTGCATATCTGAGCATATTTTGGTAAATTTTGCATATTTTTACTAAAATTTGTACATATTTTGGCATTTTTTTGAGAAATTTGTAGTTTAAAAATTATTTTTTTGGCATAAATAAAATTTTTTCAAAAATTTTTTTAAAAAAAATTTATTGGAAACTTTTATCAAAAAATTTTACTCAAACTTTGTAGGAAAATTAAGCAAGCTAAACCATAAAATTTAAATCAAATTTTAGTGTCAAAAATTTTCCTATAGTGTTGGGAATAGAATAAAAAAAGAATTATCAATTTTCATCAATATTAAAGAAAGTTATGGCAAAAACAAAAGGGGCGGTTAAGTTGCCGCACCCTGTATATGTCTAATTGTAAATTTTTTAGTTTCAGATTTGTAAATGAACTTTTAATTAATAGCAAAAATCATAAAATAAACAAATCAACTAATAGGTCATCTGTTGTAATTAGATAGTCTACAATCTAAATAACTGTAAGACCTTGCATACATAACCTAAACATTTATCAAACTTTGTCGATATTTTTGATAAATAGAGCATATTTAATTTATATATTCAGTATTTAAATCAAAAAGAGAATCGCTCCCAAATTACTGCCTATCAGTTTAGTAGAGGAAATTTAACATTTAAATAAAACTTAAAAATTTACTGGAACTGTAGTGATATAGATGCATACAATTTAATTAAAATATAAGGTCATATAACCACCAAAAGGTTTCTCAATAAAAATTTGTCCATGTTCCTTTCATTATACATCAATTATTTTTAAACAATCAATTTAATAAATAATTGTTAATGAAATTTAAATAAGTTTAAACTAATCTACTACGGTAAAGCTTTGAGAGATATATTTGATTGTATAATTTAATTAATAATTATAAATAGCATAGAAAAAAGTTTATTGGGGGTTAAGTTTTTTAATTAAAAGTTTTTTTATGACGCTAAAATTTAAAAATAATAAAAATGTAGTATTTAATAAATGTAAGATACGTGATGTATGTAATAAAAAATAATGATGATAATCGACTTTCGCATATCTAAACCAAAACAAAATAATTATATTAAATAAATAATTATTATTATAAAAATGGAAAAACAAACGACTAAAACAACACAAACAATATATTAAATTTTGACAAAATATAAATTAAATTTTGACAAAATTATACTACTCTTCTGATCATTTTCGATGTTAACTTATAATAAATCGTTATTAATAAATCAATTAGAGAGACTGCTCCAAGTAATGATAATTTTAATAAAACATACAAAATAATAATGATACATATAAGTAAAAGTTATTAAATTCATATTATCGTAATCATTAGAAATCTAATTTTAAATCAGTAATATTTAAATTTGCTACAAGAATCATATTTCTTATTATTAAAACTTATATTCTAATTTTCGACTGATATTTAATAAATAAATTAATTAATAAAGCAATCCGTTTTTAAATATATTTTCGAAAAAAAATATTTTTTTATGTTAAAATTAAGTTATTAATAAAAAAGTTGAATTTTTTTCGAAAATTTCAATCAAAGTTATCACCGAAGATGCTGCATCTCATAAATCGGTTATTAAAATGTAATTTTTAATTTATTTTTCCATAGAATAATAATTTTGTTTATGAGCAGAATAGATAACTTCTCCTGAAATTTTATCAACATCCACCTCTAAGGATGATAAATTTAATTTTTCTGTTTCATTTTCTAATAAATCCGGGTAATTAATTATATCTATCCCCAAACATTGATAGAAGAGAGAAGGATATATAAACTCAAAAACTTAAACAGAGTTAATTTATTTTAGAAAATTTTAATAGAATGGCCCTCAACATGAATGACAAGAAATTATTATTATCCCAGGTAATCGGTCTAATACATTATCAAATGGAAAAATATAATTCTTTAGTTTGTGTCTGGACAATGAAATAATTCTTATCTGACGTATGAACTATGTTTTGGTCTTTAATTATTTTTGTAAAATTCTTCCATTAAAAATATTTTTAAAGTATATATTTTTTAATTTAAAATAATGCTGAATTTTTAAAATTTTTTTGCTTAAAATATTTTAAGTTAAGGAGAATGTTTCTCAGCCTTCTGGCCGTGTATATTCTTTTGTATTTTAAATTCTATTAAACAAAATTTGCCAATTTCTTTTGTATTGCCATAAAATGTCTTGGCCAAAGAGATGGGCAAATTTTTATTCATCTGGCGATCTTTTCTGAATGGAAAATTTTTTGGAAATAACTAGTGGGGTATGTAGTGCTTATGTCTTTCGATGAGTCTCTGACCCCTTCCACTCCTGGCAAACTGAAAAATAACAAGAGGAGAAGCAAACAAATAAAAAATTTACGCTATAAATATAAAATTATTCCATATTCAAAAATAGCACAATCTATTATTTAATTAAGTTTCAATCTCAAATGATCTTTTATGATATGAGTATAATAAAATTTGAATGAAATTTTAATTAAATCTATTAATTATCCAATTTTAAACCTTAAAATAGAATCAATAAAAATTTAATTTCTTTTATAATAATATTAATTATTTATTGATTTGTGGCTAAGCTATTTTTATTATTATTATTACTTCAAGAATTATTAAATATGAATTAGCAAGTTTTCGTATAATTTATTTAAAGCATACATAATAATCAATTTTTATATAATAATCGATTTTTTATATTGCTTGTATATTGATATTTGGGGCACTTTTAAATTGGGCCAATATTTAATAATTATGCAGTACAATTCTGAAATATGGTGTGAATTTTATGAATAATTTAAAAATCCTAACTAAGTCATCCTCGCTTAAAAGGTTTTTCGTATCCGAATGGCGTGAGTGTGCGCCATTTTTTAAAGTTGACCATAAAATATAAAATTTTTATAACATTTTTTAATTTTATTTTGCTGTGGAATTATAGGGATTCGAACTTCATTAGTATTCACGTAGAACTTTTTTAAATCTTCTTTGTTAAAACATTTTGTTTTAAGTGGATGATTTTGGAGGCAATACTTAAACTAAGAAATTTGCTAATGATAGTATTTTACCACTTTACATTATACATATATAAATTTTTATTTTGTTTTGAAGCTGTTAATTATGCTAGATTATTTCTTATGTAATTGTAATAATTTTCTAACATATTTAAAAATTTAAAAAGATTTTTATAAATAAAAGAAATTTAAATATTATTTAAAAAGATTTTTACATTCATTAATATACTATAAATATATTTTCATGGAGTATACATATAACGTTTAAATTTCACTACTTCTTAAATGTTGTGTAACTGTTTAAATGTGGTTCTTTAATAAAATAGAAATTTCCGATTTTTAATGAAGTGATTTTTAAATAATAATGATTTCAACATTCAGGTATATTATTATTCATGATACTTTTTTAGTAGACTCATACTTCTTTAGATCGATCCTAGTCGAAATCATCTGCGCATATTCTTTTAATTTCGACGTCAACAGCAAAAGTGAAGCAGAGAAACGAGCAAAAGAAAATCTTATTTAGAGATTTTCGGTCACCAAGTCTCCAAATTATGAGTAAATATAGATTCGGTCTTATTCTTACATAGTTCAACGTGTTATTTGTAATCAAACACATAGGCTCTCAATGTTATACTACTTAGAATATTAAGCATATTATACACTTTCGATTTTATTGAAAATTTAATTTGTTTGACTATTAAATTTATTGGTTACTATAAAATCTACAAAATTATGATATCTATAATATTACATAAAATTATCTCATATTAATTTTGTCAAAATAGATGCTCTACAGTTTTATTAATTTTATTATCATTTAGTGGTCAAGATAAAGTAGAACGAATGATAAAAATTGCTTCGATTGAAGATCAAAGAAGCGTATTTAAATCAATCAAAACTATGACACAATATCTTAATTTAAATAAATATATAAAATTTTTTAAAACATAATATTTGCTTACTATTTTAAATGGTTAAGATATTCGTAAAGAGGTTTCTATTTTTTTATTTTTCTGAAATTTTTGAAATTTTTATTGAGGGAAAAAGCTAACTGACGTTAAATGTATGTATGATTTCAAAAGAAATTACACCGTTTTATAAGCTGAAGTGTGCTTTTAAGACTGGAGGCAAGAAGCGGCATTATTCTGGTTACTGTGATGTGAAAGTAAAAGCGCGCCATCTTCAACATTTTGTAAATCAACAATTTACTTAAATAAAATACTTTTAATTTAGAAAGATTTTTCTACAATAATTCATAAATAAAACAAAAGTTTTAACACTCCAACCTCTATTTAAATCAGGATTATTAAATACTTAAATTTTGTAAAAACTTCTTTATTCAAAAATAATATAAATTATTTGTGAAATTATTATTAAAGATATTGTTAAAGATTGTAAAATTAATTAAAGCAGAACAAAGCAAGTAGATTTCAATAATTGAAGCTTTTTTTCTTTGTCAAAAAACAATATAAAAATGTCGCATTTCGAATAGTAAGTATCTTGGAACTTTTTACAAAAAAAATTATTAGTGCTTTAATTTTTATACCATTATATGTTTATAAATATATATGATTCATACTTTTATTTTAAATATAATTTAGTGAAGTGCTACATATATATTAATTTTAAAAATTTAAAGATTTTATCTCTTTCAATCATTGTTAGTTTTTGCAGTGGCCCATATTGTGTGTTGGCGAAAAAATTTCCTATGTTTTAGGCTTGAAAACAAGCATATTCGTTGCACAAGCAGTTGATTGCTGTGCCTTTTTGTTCAGCATAAAATAAGTTTGGAATCTATCATGAAATTCCATGTTGATCACTATTTGACTGGACCATGAATTGATGTCAATTTTTTTGTATAGTTTCCTTTATTGATGGACATAAGTGTTGCTGGGCCATAATTGAGCAGTCTTCATTTGAAATTAATATCATTTGTCGTTCCATCTTCAGAAATCTGTTACCCAATAAATTGGTTTAATAGACTTCATCAACCTTCTTTACAGATTAGTGATGGGCTATTAATTCTTTGGTATGTTGAGCATGAGAGAAAAGACTGATCCTCATATTTTCCAACTTTTGTTGCTAGTCAAGGGATGACAATAAGGTGATTTGCCTTGGTCACACTTGGTCATCACTTGGTCATCGTCACATTTGCCTTGGTTGTTATTACTTGTTATTATCAGCTACCGTTCTTTAAATCTTTATGAAAAGAGTTAGGGTGGGAGAAGGAAAAACTGCAGTGACAATAAATAAGAAAATTCGACTTTTACAACTTTTTATTCTTTCCATCTAAAAAATATTTTGACAAAGTTCCTGTTTTTGCTATGTGCTAACTTAAACAAAAGAACTTAGTTATTTAATACGTGCATAAAGAACCAACATGCGGCGGAGGTAAAACACAACAATTTTGTATTGTATAAGATCAAATTAATTAAAATAAGTTTAAAGAATTAATAAAGACTAAATAATTCGAATACAAATGTAAAAAATTTAAATTTATGATTTGTGGTTAAAATTTAGTTTATATTATGAAAAATGAATAATTAGTGTTGATTAAAGAATAAAACTATTACCAAATTCATTAAAATAAATTTTAGATAAGATTTAAATATATAATATAGTGTTTATTTAATTCTGAATATTAATTTTTAGTTAGAAGTAATATTACAAAATACAAATCTCAAATTTATCAATAAACTAAAAGCTATGATAACTACTACGGACCTGCATATTTACTCGTTTTAATTAATTGGTTAACCTGAAAATATTTTAGTTATCATACAAATGTAATTTATAAATAATATAATAAAAAATAATAATCATGAAAAACTTGCATAAATTAAACAAATTGAAGTCAATGCTAATATCCATTTAGAAATAAATGAAAAGTTTCCGACTTTATTTAATCCTAAATCTCAAATCAATACCGATCCAACGCAATTATCAAAAAACAGAATCAAAATAATAGAAAAAGCTTCAAAAAATTCGAAAAACTATTGACCAATAAAAAATTTTAAAATAACAAAATTTCTGTTTTCTATTTTAGAATGAAACAAATAATATTAATAAACAAATAGTTTTATGAGAAACAAAAATTTTCAAAAAATATATGAAAGTTTTGTTGAGGCCGCGAACAGCAACTGATTTAAATGAAGAAATAGTGGAACCAGACAACACTGAGACGAAATTACTAAAATTAGAAGACACATGCAGCTTTCTAATAAGAATTAGAGTATACTCTAATTTTAAAATTTCTGAACATATTGTTCTTCAAATTCTATATATCCGGAATTCGAGCAAGAAGTTATAGCTGTTGAAGGAGCTGCTAGATGATGTCTCAAACAATTCATACATTTAAACATTACCACAAAAATAAACGCCAAAAATCTTGTCTAATAAAATAGCTGAATGTCAGTTGATATAAAAAAGGCCTCGAGAAGTTAAAACTTGGTAGTACGACTATATAAATGTTAACAAAATATAAAAAAGTGCAAGATGCCTTAGCTGATTTAAATTATGACAAAGATAATAGTATAAAAAATATAACGTAAAAAGCTAATTATATTCAAATTTGTTAGTCAAAAGAATTTCTACATATGATTTCCTAATTCTAGCAAACCCAGTAAACGTACCTGAATATTCTCATTTTTTGCAACATTAAACGGATCTAAACTTAAATATATCCGAGCCCTAAATAATATCTTAAAGATATTAAAAACCCTTAAAATATGAAATGTCTTAATAAATTTTTTTCCATACATGTACGAGAACTGACAATATGAAATTCTTCAGCGGCAAGGCCAGAAAATATAAAACACGATAGAGCTTTACATGCTATGTATAAAAATTTAGTTAGATATTAAATAAACTAGTTTGCGACAAAAAATGATAATTAAATTAATATGCTTAAATTAAATGGCTGCGTTCACATTGGAAATTATAAATGAAAATAATTACTTATATTTATTTGGATGAAATTAAAATTTTAAAAGTATAAAATTATTGAAAAATGATCAGGATGTTCAAAGTAATAATTTATTCATAAGAACAATTTATATTATGGAACCCTAAAATATATTTTAAAAAAATTAATAAAGATATGAAACAGTGCAGACTCCACAATCAGAACAAAAAGGAATATCCATTATTCACAAACTTGTGCAATTTCTCTTTCTGCAGAATGGAAGGTAAATATTATTTTATATTATCTACGTAAATAAATTACGCGTCCACAATATAAAAAAATTATATGAAAAAAACAAAGTCAAAATTAAATTTAAACAAAAAATTTAACCTAATTATAAATTTTAAACTTCTGAATAAATATTTTACTTCTGAAATAAGTTATCCAACCGATATAGTGAACAGACAAGCAATTCAATATTTAATTAATCTCTAACAAGCTAAATTTTTCCCTACGATTAACACTCCTATGATTATATGTAGTTTTAGAGATTATTGTGAAAAATTCTCGCATAGTTTTAATTTTGTTAATATATAATTCAATATTATTTGTATTTTATTAATTTGTAATTACCACTTTTTGGCATATATAGCAAGATCATTAAAATATTTAATGTTTAAAGTAAATAGATTATTTCAGTTGTTAAAATAAATTATTTTTCAAATAATGAACAAAAATATAAAAATAATATAAAAATAAAATTAAAAATAATATAAATAATTGCGAAAGCTACTATATGTATATACATATGTACATATAAAAAGAAATTTCATTTAAATATTTATATATCTAAGAATATTAAATAAAATTGCCATTTGTTAAATTTGTAAAACAGTAATTTGTTATATTTATAACTTTAAAGAAAGTTATAACTTTTAATACAACTTTACTGTCTCAACATTGCACAGTATATTATGTTCTTATCTTTATTATATTTTTTAAATAAAATAACAATAAAAAATTTTATTTAATAAAAAACAAATTTAATTATAATAAATACATCATTTTATTTAAAAGTGCATATAATCAAAATAATATAATACAACGATGCTGATTGCTATTTGCCATGGAATCCACCTATCGATTCTATTATTGGGTTGTTGGTTAATTTTTCACTGTTTTTAAATTTGTTTTGCATGTTGAAAGTTAAAAGTAGAAAATTAAAACTTGAAAATTTAAAGAGTATAAAATTCTAATTAAAAAAATTGTCACTTGAAAACTGAAAATGTACTTTACATTAATTAACTTGATTAATAATTAATAACTGAATACATTTTGATTTACGACATCCCCACGGCCATACAAACACTAATAATAAATAGTATATTTTCTCTTAATAATATAAACCAGGTTAGTTTATTCTTAAAACTATAATATTTTAAAATGAACAAAACTGGAAATGCAAAGAAAACAAATGGAAAAGTTAAAAAATTTGGAAAGAGTCCTGGAAAGAAAAAGCTGAAAAACAGGTTATTTATTGTTAATAACGAAAACTGAAAAAACGCCTAAATTTGACAACAACAAGAAAGTTATATCTAAAAAATAAAAAGACAACAATTATGGCATTAAATTCATAGGATATATAAAAATCATTTAGATGACAACAGACAAAAATTATAGTAAATGAAGATAAAAAAATATTGCCTTCTAATTTGAAAAATATTGAGATTTCGCATGGATTGAGAAAAAAGAAGTGTGAAGTAGAAGAATTTTGGAAATTAAAATAAATTTTTAAATTAAGTTTGTGTAAAAATTAATTTTTAAATTAGATTTATGTAAAATAATACATATTTTTGTCGTTTGATAAATTGTAAAGATATGAAAATAATTTACAACAAAAATGTGTTTGACCAAAAAATATTTTGCAAGTGATATAAAAAAATAATTTAAAACAAAAAAAACAATAAGCAAAAACAATAAAAAAACAAAAAAAACATCAAAATAAAAAGGTTAAAACATTTAAAATCCAAACAAATTACCTTATTAATGATTTGCAGGATTTTATTAAATCCGTAATATAAAATATTTATTTGATAATACATAAGATGGTATTGACGCCAGATGCAGATGTGGAATACACGTAATTTAGGAAAAGTTTAAATAACATTGAAAACGTTATAGACTAATTGTAAAATGAAAAGTAGAGAAGTCAAAAAATGATTCAATATTTAATTTTAATTCAATATTTAATTCAATATCAAAAAATTCTCTAACGAAATCGAACTAGTTTCCAATCATGACACAAGTATCAAGAGACATACTGAGTGAATTTTTTTTCACTTAATTAAAAATAACATTAAAAAATTAAAAATATCATTAAATTTTAAATAACATATGTATATTCTATACAATTTCTTCTTTACCCTTAACTGAGGCTCAAGACGTGTCTTTCAATCGTTTTCTTAGGTAAAAATACCGTATTTTCTCTAAAATAAGCCACGGGGCTTACTTTTTTCGATCGACCTCTAGAGGGGGCTTATTTTAGGGGGGGGGCTTGTTTTGGAGGGGGGGGGCTTATTTTAGAGAAAATACGGTATAAATATTTTCCTTATCAAAATTCAATTTGAAAACATATAGTTTTTTATCTCACATTATTATATAAAATAACGAGATTTTTAAATATAATTCTTAAAATTATCGTAAAATCATCATCCACAGAACTGTTAAAATTATTCAAATTCTTATAATTTCTAATTATTTTTACAATAGCGTATATGAAGAGGGTTATTTGAAATAAATAATAATTAGGCCAAATACTTATTATAATTTTTGACCTCTATTTATACCTTTGTTTAAACGTAAAATTAATAACCGGTTTGGACACAGTCGTGAGGAAATTATGGCAAATAATAACCAAATTGAACTTTCATTCGTCAATCCAGCATTTGATCCTGATAGGTTTCATCAAATCATTATTTATAGATAAATTATAAAAATTAAAATTAATTTATTTAATCATATATAATTTTACCTTAGCTATATTATTAAATAGGAAATTTCGCTGTTATAATTTTTTTAATTTAAATTTCGCTGTTATTTAACAATTATATTTTTTATTGATATTTTTTGGAGAACAACCGGATTTATGATTAAAAAATTCTAAACTATCATTAGTTAAATTTTTTTGTTTTTACTGAATAAGTGTATATATTATCTTATTAAAACTAAAGCTGACAGTCAACACTTTGCTCAATAAATTGTTAGCAATTGCATAATGTTTTAAATAATTATATTCAATTTCACCTATCATAAATTCAACTTTTGCTATTAGCGATCACCGGTCATCGATTAATATGGCATTATCTTCTAATATCTTCATAACATAATTATTTGATTCAATTATGTTAATTAATCTTCAGACTAATTAATTTGAAATTATTTTTTAGCGTTAACAACCAGATATACATATTTTGTTAGTCTTTCCTTGTGTTAATTCGATTATATTATTTCTAATTATAACTGTTTCTGATTAATATTTTTGATGACAATATTTTTGTATATGTAGTTTATTATATATTATGAATTTTTATAAAGGAATAGTAAGATAGTACCCAAAAAATGATGTTCAATACAAAATATTTAATTAATTATTATAAATTTTTATGCTATACTTTAGACGTGGGATAAGTTTTAATAGTCTTTTGATTATGTAATAATTCCTTCCATAGATGACTACGAAATATTATAATAAATTTTAGAATTTAGAGGCTGAAGTAAATATTTAAATAAATATTTCAGGTAAAATATATATATTAAATATAGAAATGGGAGTGTTGAGTTTTAGGATATTGAAAAATTTACAATAGGTGGAGCATTAAAATTATTTATTTGACCAAAATAATTATTATCTAATTTTGACCAATAATTTGAGCGTATTGTTACAGATTTTAGAGCCTTCATTTGGTACCAATTGCAAATAATCATATGTTAAAATTTTAATTTTTGAAAGTAGATTTAAAACAAAATAATGATGTCATTATTTAGTTTTATACTTAATTATATACATTTTTTTAAATAAAGTTATTAATTAAAAACGTTTAGAATTTTTATAAATGTAATTAGATGCACTGAGACACGTAATAGTCAAAGATTATTGTCCCATATAATAAAATCTCCACAGAACAAATAATGACATATTTCAATGGTTGTTATTACAATATTTACCAGAATCTTAAATATTATTAAATAAGAATTTGATTCAAATCAAGATTTAATAAAAAATTAACGAAATATTTCTGGTTTTTTTTTGCAAATAATCAAAATTTGGGTGGATGATTCACATATTTTGCAAAATTTTTATTTTTGATAAACATGTCTCAACTTTGTGCACCAATACATAAATCACTCAAAGTATTCTGCTCGATCATAATATAAAAAATTGCAGTTAAATGCCCAGAAATTCTCTAAAATACATTAAATGCTAATTTTTTATGACATACTAAATTATAATATATAAAAATATATATTTATATTTGAGATTTTATATTTAAAGTTTTATTATAAACTGAAGTGCTAAATGCTAAATTTACTAGTGTGATCATTATTGTTAGAGAAAATATACCTCATGTTGACTGAGGATTTTATTTTTATTTTGAAATTCTTGATTTTGAAATTTTTTGAATATTATAACTTTTTCTGTTTGAAAGCATAAAATAAAATATCTCAATTAATAGTAGTGACAAAATTAAAGAATAAAACAGCATCCTTCAAATAAAACAATTTATCTATTAATATCAGAAATTCACAAAATAAATAAATATAAAATTAAAAGATTTGTATTTCTCTTTTTTTATAATACTAAACATTATTTTTTAAAGTACAGTATTTTGCCTTTTTCATATTTTTAACTGTTTTATACTAGGACATATATTTTAGAAGATTAAAAAATAGCGAAAAATATTTAACAAATAAAATTTTGTACAAGTAATATGTGGATGTGGAATATTTCCATAAATATTGTGGAACTGGATCTAATTGTAATTTTACAATAATAATATCGTTTAGCTACACATGAATATTTTATCGTTTTCTTTCGAAAAAAAATTCTGTGTTTTGCTAAAAAAATCAGCGCTTATAAATTTACATATATAAATTTATCTATATAATGATAATTGATTTTGTATTATTTCATAATTTATAGGCATAAGTATGAGTGTTGCTATAGTATGATTGTCGCTATATAAATTATTTATATATAATGATCTTATGTATATTTTTATTCACGTTTAACACTCTAAAAGAATAAGCTTGATGTGTGCAAAAATATTAATTTATTTTAATTTTTGTTATTAACTTTTAGCTTTCGAATTTCATCTATTTAATATTATTCGTTATGTACGCCACAGTCTATGCCGTTCTTCTGTTGAAGATAAATTTAAAATTAAGATCTGATTGTTTTTTTAAAGTTTGTTTCTCAAACAAGTAAAATTACATTTTTATAAATACTATTACCATTATCGAATAAATACGTATTTTATTAATATTTTGAATTTTATAATAATTTTAATTTTTTATTAAACATATTTAATCAATATGAATTTTTATGAAAATGTTATTAAAAATAATACGTTTATTTAATTTCTTAACTTTTTATTGTGAGATAGTGTTTACAATCACTCTTATTATTTAGTAAACGTTTAACATTACTTTACAATTACTTATTTAGCTAGTTCTCCGTCCCCTTAAGTAATCAATAAAATGGTGTGAATATGACATTCACCGGTTCAGAGGTGTGGGTGGGTAACGGTGCAATTTGAATTTAAATTTCCTAAAATTAGTTTAGGTTCATTTAATATTATCTATAGTATTGATTTCAGTCTAAGTTGAATTTGTATTTTATTTAAAATGAATCTACTTTTGTATTATCATATTTTTTATATAATATTCGCATCTTTTACGTATGATTACAAATATTACTAATAAATAGATTACAAATATGCCACTATTAAATCAGTAACAAAATCATCTAATATTGATATTGGTAATGTGATTTTGCTTTATCCATTATATGACTTTACCCATCATAGCCCCAATGTTTAAATGTATTTGTTTAAGCTTTTTAATTGATAGAAAATATGAGAGTTTTATAATAATATAATGTTAAAATTAGTATTCTTTATTATTAATTCGAAATCTATTTTAATTTGGCAAGCATAATGTTATTTTTCTGGAGGAAATATTTACAAATGTAGATATTTGTAATATTTTCATTTAATTCATTAGTTTTTATTCCAAAATTTTTATTTATAATTTATTTCTTTTTGATAATTATAGGAAATTTATTTAAATAATTCTAAGCGGTTCTATAACGCTCAGTAATGGTATTAGTAATTAAAAAGAGTGTACTCAATTGAAGAAATGCACTCTCTCATACTTAGTTATCCGGAAATTATTTAATATATTTTCTTTCCAAAATTTTTATGCTGAATTTTAAATTTGCTATTAATTCGAATTAAATAAAGTTAGGTTTAAATTAATTTTGAAATTTTTTGAGAATAGTTAAAATAATATTTAAAAAATTTTCTAAATAGACAATTGAAAATATTATTCTTTAAAATTTTTTATTAGTGACAGGGTTTTATATAATAATTTATATAAATTCAAATTTTTTTGGTTGTTTCTCATACATATGTATATTTTCTGTATTTCATCAATTTTATTTTTACTTTTGCTTTGAAAAAATATTTTGTTTTAAATTAAAATTGAAAAAGTATTTTTATTCTATTATTTATTTTGGAAAGGCCAACATCATATTCTGATATTTATAAGTAAAGCGTACTAGTACATTTCAAAACTTTCTGCTTATATTTTATTGCAACAACGTAACACACTTAAACAATCACCTTCTTTTCGTAATCTACATATTCGGGAATCTATGACTACTGAGCAACGCAATGCACGCAAGGAATTACAAGACAAATGTAAACAAAAACGGATGGAAGATAATGCTGATTGGGTAATTTATGCTAACACTATAATCCTCCGTGAAAATATTTCTACTTTTCGTAAATCTCTTGCATAGGATGAATGGGGGAGACAAAACTTTTTATGGGAAAATTCATTTTATAATAAAAATTATCAAAAAAATCGGGTACCTCCCCATACATCTATTTTCTCACCAATTACTCAAACAAATCCTCATTTTAAAGGTGCAATACAAAATACACACAATAATAACTCTAAACATGATCTTAAATCTATTCTTTTTAATAGTCGGTCCCTAATTAATAAAATTAATGAGTTTAAAAACTTTATTTTACTAAACTCTTTTGATATTATATGTGTAACTGAAACTTGGATTCGTGATAATCTCATAACTACAAATGAATTAACTTTTAATGGAATATTCTCGGTTTTCGCATGCAATCGTACCACAAAAACAAGGGGTGGTGGTGTCGTAATTTTACTTAGGAATCCTATTAAAGCTGTTGAAATTTATAAAGAAGCTCAATCTGGTTATGAAATGATTATAATAGACATCATTATAATGATTATAATAGACATCATTATATAAAAAACCAATGTTCGACTTATTTGCATTTACTTTTCACCTAATCTTAAAAATACTTCTAATCTTAAACTTATTAAAATACTAACTAAATATTACACTCACAATACTATAATCTGTGGCAACTTAAATAGACCTAAAATAATATGGAAAGAGTATGTCTCCTCAATAGCAAATGACACATTATTTTTAGACTTTCTTATAAATTTTGGATATAAACAACTTATAACTGCTCCTACCCACATATCTGGCTCTATATTGGATTTAATTATTACTAATAAAAACGATCTAATTATGGAGATTCAGATAGATAAAGGGTTTTCTAATTCGGACCATTTTTCTATTCGCTTCAATATTAATATAAGTAAGGATCATAATACAATCCATCAATACAGGGAATTTAATATTGAAAACATTAACCGCATTAAACCTATTCTAGCATACTATCTAGGATTCAATGAAATCTCACCCAATATAGAAAATACGATTAATGAGAAATTTAATAACTTTTATAATCTTGTTCAGTCTATTATAGAACAATATATCTCGTTCATTTCAGTCAAAGAAAAATCCGGTTTTAAATACCCAAGCTACATAAAAAAATCAATTAAGGATAAGCTGAACCTTTTTAACCCCTTAAACAAAATAAATGTTAAAGAATGAATATAATAAGGTTTGTAACAGAACAAAATATCTTATTAAAAACTACCTAAATTCCAAAATTTCTCTAATCTCGAATAATAGAAAATTGATTAATAATTTTATTAAAAAATCGTTAAAACCTAAACAAAATATTCCGGTCCTGTTACATGATAACAAATATATCTTTGATGATGCCGAAAAAACCGAATTATTTGGAATTCATTTTTCTGAAATTTTTAATAATATGTGGGTCTATGATAAACCTTCCTTACTAATTAATAATGAAAATTCACGACGATATTGATTTTGACATAATTTCCGTAGCAAATACACTAAAGGCTCTTCCAAATAAAAATTCTTCTACTCAGGAGGATATATCTTATAAGATTCTGAGAAATTGTTATGACATTTTTGCACCTACTCTTTGTGAATTATTCCGGATTTCTCTTGATTCTGGAGGTATTCCGGAAGAAATGGAAACATTCGACAATAATTCCCATATTTAAGAAAATACCAAATGGTATGAAGGAGGTATTCCGGAAGAAATGGAAACATTCGACAATAATTCCCATATTTAAGAATGGAAATAAGAGTAATATCCAAAAAATCGTCCTATATCACTTACCTCAACGACTTGTAGGGTTTTTGAAAAAATATTAGGTTCTGAAATACTAAAATTTTTTATGGAAAATAATTTGTTTTCGCAACACCAATTTGGTTTTATTCCCAAACGCTCCACAACAACCCAAATGATATCAATTATTACCAAATGGTATGAAGGATTACTTAATAACCAAAATACTGACATAATTTATTTTGATTTTCAAAAAGCATTCGATAAAGTCCCAATAAACTACTTATTAGGTAAATTACATTTTTACGGTATAAGGGGCAAGATACATAGATGGATCAAGAATTTCCTTTACAATAGAACTTTCTCTGTTAGGATTAATAATGAAACATCGAAGATCTTTTATACTCATTCTGGCGTACCGCAAAGTACTATCCTAGGTCCCCTTCTATTTACAATTTATATAAACGACCTTCCAGCCAAATTAGGAAATCAAATTACTCTCTCATTATATGCGGATGATCTAAAAATAACTTATTCCTACGAAATAAATAGTGAACTACTACAAGATGAAATCAATCTTGTTAATGACTGGGCTCACAAATGGGGATTAGCTATTGCAAATAACAAATCTTATGTACTTTGTTGGAAACAAAAATCCTAAAACTCCATACTTTATAAAAGACCATAAAATAGAGCAAGTAGAATTAGTAAAGGATCTTGGTATTTATGTAGACAATAAATTAACGTTCAAGAAACACATTAATATGAACTGTAGAAATGCATTCCTCCGTGTTCATCAACTACTTAGAACTATCCATACCTATAACCCTAAAATTTGGGGAATATTTTTAAGACCTACGTATTACCAATCCTCGAGTACGCATCACCTATCTGGAATCCAAAACAAAAAGATCTAATAAAAAAATTAGAAAGAGTACAAAAATTTTATACAAGATCCGCTCTAAAGAAATGTAGAAAAACAAAACTAAAATATAAAGATAGATTAACACTATTCCAATTAGAATCACTTCTTTTCAGAAGATACTATTTAGATTTAATCACTATTTATAAAATATATTTCAACCTCACAAGTTTAAATCCCACTGAACTATTTACACTAAACTCACTTCCCAGTAGAAGGCATGATTCGTAATCCAAGTTTCAAGGAAAAATACCAAAACAGCAAATTCATTCATTAACAGAACTATACAAATCTGGAATCTTCTCACAAAAGAAATCTTTATTAATCACACGATAAATACATTTAAAATCCATTTAAGATTATGTTTACCACATATATTAGAAAAATTACAGATATCAATTTAATTCAAAAATATTTGTATTGCATCCCACAAATAAATAAAAAGGGCATTTTCTCATTCTAATCCGTTCAAGTAAAAGAAAAAAATTTTTTTATTCACATTAATTTTCATATATAAACTTAAATTTCTTTTGGACTTATATTTTCCTTCTTCATTTTATATTTAGTGACATTTTTATTTAACTCCCGAACTTAAACAAAATTTCTTAATTTTTAAACACAAACCATTTTGATTTTTTAAACATATTCTTATTTAATTTAGGTTGATTTTAAAGTTTTCAAAATAAGCAATTTTAACACAACTTTATTTTATTTTTCTGCCTTTATTTTTATTCACATTATGGCACCCCAAAAACATATTCAAACACCTCATTTTCACTCATATATTTTTTATTTATTTTTTTTGTCTCTCCATTTTAGCGGTATATTGTATATCCTTTGGAGATTTGAATAAATTTGAAATTTGAAATTTGAAAATATAATAATTTATATAAATTCAAATTTTTTTGGTTGTTTCTCATACATATGTATATTTTCTGTATTTTATCAATTTTATTTTTACTTTTGCTTTGAAAAAATATTTTGTTTTAAATTAAAATTGAAAAAGTATTTTTATTGTATTATTTATTTTGGAAAGGCCAACATCATATTCTGATATTTATAAGTAAAGCGTACTAGTACATTTCAAAACTTTCTGCTTATATTTTATTGCAAAATTTTTCTATATTTTATGTTAGCTTTTTAAATTGATTAAAACCATAAAATCTAAAAAATTTATTTTATTTTTATTATTTTAAAAAATTAAAAAAAAATTATGTAAAAAATTTATTATCCCAAAATATACCTGAAAGCCATTCAGTTGAATTCTTTTTTATAACATTTTGAAATTAAATTGAAGGTTATTAAGATTATTATAAACGATTATTATTATCCGAAGAAGCTTATTTTATATATTAATATAGTAATTAATACTTAATTTGAACATAAATTTACAGGTTCATTTAAATATCTACTTTACCTGAATTTTTCTCCGTTAAATTAAATCGGGTTGTTTTTTTTTATAATAAGATACTATTTTGCAAGTTAATTATAGTTAAAATTTAGCATTTATACATAATCACAAATATTAAAAATTGAGTTTAAAACTCAATAGACTCAATGTAAATAATTTGACACTTGTGATCGAAATTTATTTTAAATGACTTTTAAAATTATTGATATATAATTTTTAAAATAATAAGTTTGCTCAATAATTTGTGAATTATTAAAAATTTTTGCGCAATTTATAACGATAGATTTAAGAAAACTGTCTTAATATTATTTAGTATTGTTAACTATTAAGATTTAACCTTTTTTAAACTATTTGGATTTATTTAAAACTATATCTTATTTATTAAATAGATTTTAATTCGAAAGCCTTTTTTATTATTGCGCGGTATTTTGGTAACAACTCATCTAATAAAAAAGACAATTAATGAATAGAAATTAAAAATTTATTAAAATGAATAAACTCATTAAAAATTCGCTAACGATTTTATTCCATTAGAATATAAAGACGACTAATATGGGGCTGCAGATGCTTGGATTCATGAATGGATAAATAACTTTAGCTTACAACAATTAAAATCATTATTTAAATAAGATGATATTCAAATAATATAGAAGCTTATGCGTATGAATCATAATTTTTTGAGAGAAATAATACAATATCCAATTAAATATATTAAATGAAACAAAAGTATAAAACAACAATAAGAAAAATGGATAATAAAATAACATAAAACAACAATAAATATTGGAACATAAAAATTCATGCCTATATAAATAATATAAAATCATTGTTCGCGCATCTATTGTAGAGAAGAAATAACTGATTTAAAATTGTAGAAAAATATAATATTTTTAAAATATTTATTTATTTCAGATATAAAAGCAAAATAAGAATTCAAATTAAACAAGAAAACAGTCAATGTTGATATATATTCTGTGAAACGCAACAACAGATTTCGTTGATTATGGTGTCATTCCGTTTACATTTTTTTCTTTTTTTCTGCTGGCCAAAGAAACGTGCGGAAACATTTTATAATTTATAAAAATATAAATTTTTTTAAAAATTAGTTCAAAATCATTAATATATGATCTTAATATTAATTCGGTCAACTTTTTTCTTCTGCTTGTGCGCGTCCATGCACTTCTAAAATTTTTGAACACTGTTGCCGCTGAAGTGGCGCTGAAGCGGCTTGGTGATGGAGATTTATTATTTTTTGCATATTGTAATTTCATGGTGGTAACTTTTAATTTTGCCAACTTTTATAGTATTTAAACAATTTTTTTAATTTTAATCATTTTTCTCATTTTTTTAAATTTTCAATTTTACTCTTGACCTTTATTTTAACTCTATTTCATGTCTTCTAAAAATTTTATTTATTCGTAATGATTTTAAGGTCTCTATACATATGGTATGTTAAAGGGATTTGGATTACTCTGGATTCTAACGTATGATCCAGGTGTTTTCTTCGCCTTCATATTTGATTGAAGAATGAAATAATAAATCGTTTAGACATATTAATGAATTACTTTAAGTTTCTAAATTATTATATATATTTACAACTTTGTTGTTTTTAATACATATTACAATTCATTTAAGTGGACATATTTTTCTACCAATTTTTCTTTTAACATATCTGGAGCTAATAAATAATTATCGCTGAGAATGGTACTAATCGTTGAATCATTTTCTAGCTACTCGTATTAATATTGAATCTAGATAAGTCATTTTCTTAACAGGATCTATGCTAGTGTTTTATGAATTACAAAACAATTTTAAAAATCTTTAAATAAAATTATGGTTAATATGTAACGAATTGATCGTATTTCTTGATTATCAAATCTTACTTTCTTTGAAGAAGATAGCATCATCAAAATTGTTATTTTAATCATTTATAATACTTTAATAACTATAAACTAATTCAATTCATTAAAATAATTTTAAAATTTTGTTCCTAAGCTTTAAAATTTATGGTAAACACTCAAGATCTAAAGCTTCCAAATCTTTATAAAAAATGTGGTAATTTTTTTAAAAAATAACCTAATATAACCGCAATAAACATATAAATTTATGATTATATTTTAAATATTTATTTAATTACATTACATTAATTTCAAATTTTAGAAATTTAATTCAATTTAGAAATTTATAAAAATAAATTTTTTTTGTATTTATACCAGTATGCAATAGGCTCAAAAATATTAGTTTAATTGTTTAAAGAAAGGCTAAAGGTGCCATACACATATAAAAAATAATTGTTTTATAAATAAAGTTAAGAGTAAAGATTGAACAAAATAATGTAATAATCAAATCTATATTAGTCTATTTTTTGTCCCTGACTGATAGTACCTCCCTCTTCCAACATTGGGGAAGGGTTTAACTAATTATTTTATATTTGAAAATTTTATAAAATTTAATTAATTTTCCCTTTAACAATAATTTTGCAATAGACTTATTGTAAAACTGATCTTTGGGTAATTATTACTTTTCAACAATAATTTTTCTCAATTATTACATGACTGATTTTTTATTATTATATCTATTTTTAATTTTTTAATGAATTTTATAGCTTTTCGAACCATAAATTGTGTTTTACATATTACTCGTGTATCACCGGAGCGACTAAAATCTCTGTTCCATCGACCCAAATAATCATAATTACAACTCTTACAACTTTTTAACATTGAGAGTCACAAATAATACTACAGGGTGCGGCAAATTCGCGCAACTTTTTGTTTTTAACATAACTTTCCTCATTCTTATCGAAAATTGATAATTCTTTTTTTATTTTACACCTAACACTTTAGGAAAGTTATTGGTACCAAATACTAAACATTTTGTTTTCGGATAGCAAAGAAAAACGAGCCCAAACATAAAAACGGGTAAAAATGCAATTTTTTTTGTAAAAGTTTAACTGATCATAACTTTGTTCAAAATTATGATCAGTCCAAAATCATCCATTTATCATTCAGTGAGCCGTATCTCGGTTCATCTATGTGATAGCTGAATGATTTTTACGCCATTCTAATCAGATTGCGGAGCTGATTCGAATGATATATAAATTTTACGTATCGAAATCATACCCTCGACTACAGGTCAATTTTTATCAAAAAAATTTTGCCTAAATTTTGACGGGAAATTAATCATACTGAATTGTAAATTTCAAAAGCGATTTTGGTAACATTAAATTTCCTAAAGTGATAGGTGTAAAATAAAAAAATAATTATCAATTTTCGATAAGAATGAATAAAGTTATGTTAAAAACAAAAAGTTGCGCGAATTTGCCGCACCCTGTAGAATTATCTGGAAGTGAACAAAATTCGCTATAGAAAAGTATAGTTAAATTTAATTAAAAATATAGTTAACTTTAGTTTGAAACTAAAAAAGATATTTTTATTTGTCAGTGGAATGTTTATGCTTTTCCTTTGTTGTCAATTACATCTAATTTACTATTGCCATTTTGCAATTTTTACCTTTTTTATTTTTATACATATACTGAATTTTTTATTATAAATATTGATATTTAAAAATATTATAGTAATTTATCTTGCAAAAATTGACATTAGTTATTTTCATAGTTTCCTACATTTTTAATTTATATATTTAATATTGAACTTTAAATTGACCACTATGTGTAGACAATAAATAGTTGTTAATCAGTGTTTGATCACTTCGTTTCTATCGTCCCACCCAAATAAGTAATTAAAACTATCATTTTATTGTTATTTTAATAAGACAACACACGTATCAAACCAAAAAATTCTTTCAGGTAATTTGAAACTAAAATGCCATTGAAATTGGCGCTGCATTTCATTGTGAATATCAAGATTCTGATGTTTTAAAATTAGCTAAAAGAAACGAAAACAAGATCGCTTTTATTCTTTTTTATTTTTTTTGTATCATTTATTATTTTTATATCAATTTAGTTTATACTCATTTTAACTATTATTCTGACAATATATTATATAACCAAATTTAACTTTTATCAAACGTTTATTCAATTATGTTTATATTCAATACACTCAATATAATATTTTTATCTGGAAACAATAAGTTTTTCTCGCGGCATATCTATGGGATATATTTTTACATTTTATACAGAATAATCAATATCATTAGTCTGCCAAAATATATGAATCACACAATTAATCTAGAGGAGATAATAGTTACATTTTCCTTATTTTATTCTGTTTTATTTTTTGATAATTTATTTTATTTTTCATAGACTGATATATTATTTCCAAAATATCTTTGGTCGAATCTAATTTTTAGATATAATTTCTTAACCTCAGAAAATTATTATTATTTTTATTGATACTTAAAACTATTATAAGTATTCAAAATTAGTGAAAATAAATTATTATATTTTAATAATTCAAAAATTGTTTAAGTTAAATTAGCAAATTTAAAATTAATGATTTATTGTTGATTGATTTATTTTCAAATTAACGTATCTTGCCAAACAATATTTTTAATTTTGGTTTCTTTATTTTTTTTTGATAATTTTATTTTATTCTTTCCCACGATTTTGCTCGAGACATAGCAACATAGATTTGGCCGTGTGAGAATGGTTCTTCAGTATAATTGAATTAATTTTATCAAAATCTGAGACTGACTTTTATTAATTGTAAAAGCAAATGCTAATTTTATCGGAAATTAATGTATTTAGCACTAATTTATAATTTCTTGTTCTCTAGAACTTATATGGCTCCTCGGAAATATGGCTCCTCGGAAATATACTTTTTGATTTCCTTTGCTCTATTCATAGGAGTAGTATATACACGAGTTTTATTGCACTTTTTTCTTACAAAAAAACCACAATAAAACCCGTGTATTTTTAATTTAATTGCTTCACAAAAATTTTACTACTTAATAAAATCCAATACCTATAGATCAATTCTACATTAAAAAATTTTTTAAATTTTTCATCACTTATCCAATCTTTTAAATCAATTCCATGTAAAAATAAAGTTTTCTTAATAAATATTTTTTACTAAACAAACATTAAGCACTATTTTTAATAAAGAAAAAGTTATTATTGTGCAAACAAAAACATTTATATAAAAAGTTATTGTTTGTGCAATTTTTCGCGCAAATAAAAAATTAATAATTTATTAATACAAAAAAGATGTAAAACATGTTTATGTACAAATAATAATTATTGTAAAAAATTTTTTTATTTTTTGTAATTTTAATTTTTAAATTTTTTGTGATTTTTTGTTTTTTTTTATTTTTTTGTAATTTTATATTTTTATCAATTCTATGGTTTTATAAAAATATGGGGTTAACATAAAGGGGTTTATAAGGGTATTAATTTACGCCCTAAGAACAATGTAAGTTTTGCTGATTCAACAATAAATGATTTGACAGCTACAACAATATCAGTGCAAGTCTCTTTTACAAATTCCCAACCAGTAGAAAATACATTTGGTTCGTGGTACACTACTGTAAAAGTAGGTTTGTACACCTGTTTCCATTCTTTTTCCTTCTCGTCATAAATAAACCAGACATGACCAGTCGGCGTCCACGTTATATTCGTAAAATTTGAAGGAGGAGGAGGCAAGTGTAAAACATGCTGGAATGTACTCGGTTTGGGCGTTCTTCGAAATAATGATACTTTAGCTTCCTGAACCTTCCATATTCTTCGATATTCACAGTACACATACCCAAAAAGAAAAATAAATATAATTTTATCGAGCATTTTTACAACAAACATAAGAAATAAAGCTACATAACATATATATTTTCATAAATTTTCGGATTGTTCTACTGCTTCTAATACATCTATACATTCAATTGGGTAAAAATATTGATGTCTTCTTCCTCCAGCAACACAAATAAGTGGTAACTGCGGATACACAATATCAATTCGATGTCGAACATAAAAATATTGTCTAATTGTAACACGTAAGTATCCACGTAGAGCAAATATCTGATCAGCCCCCATTTTCGTTAACTTGCTTGGATATATTTCCATCTGTTGATGCTTTAGATGATTTGTGAGTAGAGCTTTCTTTCTAGGTTCAGTAAAATTTCTTTGACCAATTCCTGAAATGGCAACATCATCATTGGTCATACTAGTAAGAGTCTGCAAGTAATTGATATTTTCATTATATTTTTTCCGTAGTTCGCGATGAAGTGATTCTGGGGCACATCCTCCATTAAAACGGCAAAGTACTTGAATAAGCGGAGTTAATTGAACTTGAGGTGAAGAAGTTATAGGTTCAGACATGTTGTCGCTAGTACGCATTTTTTATAATAGCAAACTGTCTTGTAATAAATAACTATGCCTCTTATATACCAAGAGGGCCTTTAGCAAATCGAATACTTGTCATCCCATCCTTTCCTTTCTTACGAATATTTGTATGTAGTTTGAATAATAAAGCCATGATAAATAATAAACCCAAATCTAAAATATATGCTATTATAAGAAGAATATCTTTGTTTGTAGTTATAGCAGGACCAATAGAAAGTGCATGCCCCGCGTCAATAGCAAAACAAGCATTTACGTTCGGAGGAAAAGGTCCATGCAAAGGAAATAAAATATTACTGTCATTTTGGGATAATATTACACAGAATAGTGAAAATAGTATTAAAGCTGAATATATCATTTTAGTAGCTAAATTAAAATATTAAATCCTATCTTATATACGAAAGGCGTTGAATAAATCGTTTTAAAAAGGCATCACGTGCTTCTGGTGGAATTGAATGTAATTTTTGTAATGTTGAAGAAAAATTGTTTTTTGAACGCAATACAAGAAAATATATACAATAATGGCCACAAGTATCTGACAAAGGGGATTGCAAAGAGAATCTATTTTGTTTTACTTTAGAAAAATTTCCAAGCATAGATTGTCTCATGTCACAATTTGGTTCTTCTGCAAAAGAATCAAAGTATTCCACCGTACTCGGATTATCAGAATAACAAGCAACCCAATGTTCACCAACCGTCCCTTTACGCATATTATTTACAATAAAACAAAAAGGCTTAGTCCATTTTTTATTTGGGATATTGTCAGAAGAAAAGACACCAATAAACTTGTTTTTTAGAGGTTTATATTTTTTAAGTAGATTTCCGATTTGGAGAGAATTCATTTTAAACAGAACCATCAGTACTTAACACACGATCTGCATTTATGGACATTATTGCATCGAATTCACCCATGATTATCATTTCATATCCTTCATCCTTTACAGGCTGATTGAACATACAACGAACGGTTGTTGTTCCTTGTCTAATAAGTTCCAGTCCGTTAGTGTCTTCAAGCGTTGAAGTCATAGGTATAACAAAGAAACAAGAAGATTGTGAAAATTCTTTCATCCCTATACTTAAAGTTCTTTGATCAGAATTTGGCCAAGCATCTAAGTCCATACCTACATACATATCAACAAAAGCACGCACAAAGCTGTCATTCGTAAAATCAAGATCATAAGGCACTGCGGGAAACTGGAAGCCACCAAATTCTGCTGAAATAGTTCGCAGGTTCGCATGCTCAAAAGTGAACGGTGACAACGCAGTATTTCCAGTATATGCAGGAGCGCTTACAAAACAAATCACTAACCTTCTCGGACACGTACTTGTGAACGCGGCATGTGTAATTTCCTGGCGACCTTTTCCAAGAAAAACGCTCCTAATTTCAATCTTTCTATAGGCATATTTTGCAGGCGACTGTTCTAAATGTCTAGCAATAGCATTATTTAGTGACATACTTAAATCAACTTGTTTAACAAAAATTCTCATATCATGAAGTCGTAGGCGGTATGTGCTTGTATTATTTAACAACTCTTCACCAGCTTTTTTACGATATTTTGGAGCATGAATAAGAAATTCATCGGTATTTCTGTAAAATGTCCAGAGCACATCACTATTAGGTATTAAAAGCTGATTTTGTCTCGCAATATCATAGTCCAAATGGGATAGTAATCTGCAAGTCTGACCTTTAGCAAATCTTGATGCCCGTGATTTAAATCCTGAACCTTCAAAATCATTCTTATCAACAGCATCTTTATAATAAAGTGCAGCCTCATAAAGACCTTTGCTGACCTCCCTATCTGATCCTAGCTCATGAAGAAGTATACATCTGTATGCATAATGGATTCCCGAGTCGTAGCATTGAATACCATTGATAGAAAGAGTTAAACGACGAATCCAAGTTAAACCCAAATATTGAGCAACACTCGTAAAACTATCACCTGCAAAATTCCCTGACAAGTCTTTAACAATTGGAACCCATTCACCAGTTGCATCAACCTTACGTTCAAGAGATAACACAAGACTCAGGTATGTTTTACTTAAATCAAGGTAGAGCGAGTCACCAAAATAGCGAAAAATAAACGGACCTGCAGATTGATTAAGAGCATTGAGGGGAAGCAATTCTTTATACGCCGAACGCTGAATACCAACATTCGTTGACGGTATAGAGAAGAAAGTAAGGCGATTATCAACCCCTTCAGTACTGTCTTTGTCAATTTTCTTTATAGTCGTCATTTTGATTATTGGATAATAATAGGCTAATACTTATATACTCAGATATCATCAAAGCTTAGTTGGTCTCTATATCTTCTTCGTTTCTTTCCTAAATTATCTATAATAACATTCTGTTTTTTCTTTCGTCTTCTTTTGCCTTTACCACATTGTTCAAGTTTTTTCCCTACTTTTTGAAGACCTTCGCTTCCATGCTGTTTCAATGCTTCACTTACTGAGCGACCCTGTGAAACATCCTCGAGAATATTCTTTCCAACATTTACAGCTTCATTTCCTGCAGTTGTGGCTATATTTTTAACAATAGGCATTAAAAAACGCCCTACAGCCCCAAGTACACCAAATCCTCTTTGATATCTTGTTCCTTGGAAATAACGATTATCTTCAAGTAATCTTCCTCCTCCGTCTTGAGCACTCAAAAATGGCTCCCAGTCAATTTTATCTAGGTCTAAAATAACGTGTGTCATTTTTAAAATGGTGCGCGTTGAAAGTGTAATGTTAATATACAAGTTCCCCAATGGAATTTCACTAGCTTTCCCGTTAAGGTTCGAATTTCAATAGTAATGTCTGGATGGCGTTTACCTAATAAACGATGATGATGTTCGGTCATATATACTTCTGATATACTTTCTCCAGGTCCACCAGATACATTAACAACACGTAATAAAGGCGCAGTTACATTTCCTATTATACTGTTTTCCACAAGTTTCGGTGCGTAAACTAAAAATTGACGAACACCTCCAGATATATCAGGCATATACTTTGCGACTTGTCCACTATGAACTTTTACTGAATCGAAACCAAGAGTATAAGCTAATTGACGACTTAATTTAATAAATTGAACATTTCCTTGTAAGAAGACATGGAAACGTTTATGCAGTTTATCGTATAGTATGGAAACCCACTGATATTTTGGATCGGCTAGTTGTATATTGGAGAAGCTAAGAAGCATTTTTAGATATTCAGGAGGATAAGCATATTCAGCTAGATGTATTTTCTTATGCACCGAATCATTAAACTCTTCAGATTCTTTTTGTTGATGAACATTTTCTTGTTTTGGAAGTTCTTTTTCTTTGGTTTTATCTTCAACATGCTTAACTCCATCACCAAAGAAGCTTTTCCAAAAGGAAGGACGTTCAGGTGGGTCAGCAATTAACATTTCAGGACGCGGGAGCTCAGGCAGCAAACTTAGATCCTCAGGTTGAATTTCTTCTTGCTCTGGTTCTTCTTCAATGGTGGGAAGATTACTCATTTTTATAGGTGGAGTCCAACCCGCTTCCTTATTAATTATTGTGGGAGATTCCTGTGGCTTTCCTAAGCCTTCTTTTTCAGGGGACCATGGTTCTACAGCGTCTTCTTCATTTTTTGTTGGTAATTCATGCGACTCATTCTCTTCAAGATTGTCCATTGAATGTGGTAGAGGCTCTTCTAAGGGGGGAGCCCAAGGCGCTTCATCTTCATCAATAACTCCTGGAAATTCCTGAATCTTTTCTTTAGAAGATTCTACATGCTCCTCAGTGACTTCTTGTTCAATTTCCTCACGAGGTTCAATATTTTTCTCATCTTCGTGTGTCGTATACTCTTGAGCATTTTCCAATATTTCAGAAGTTTCTTCAGGCATTTCAGCAACTACTTGTTCAATATTTTCATCTTCTACGATTGTCGAAGGATCTTCATCTTTTTCTTGCGTATCTTCAGATGGCTCTTCATCGACTTCATCAGTTGATTCAGCTTCTTCCTCAATATTTTCCTCTTCATATGTAGGCTTTTTACCATTTTCTTGCGTATCCTCAGATGTTCCTTGAGGTTCTTCAACGTCTTGTTGTTCATGTTCTTGGTCAGCATTTTCCTCTTCTGCAGACGCTGAAGGTTCTTCATCCTTTTCTTGCGTATCTTCAGAAGTTTCTTCAGCGACTTCATCTATTGACTCAGCTTCGTCCTCTATATTTTCCTCTTCGTGTGTAGAAGGCTCTTTAGCATTTTCTTGAGTATCTTCAGAAGATTCTTTAGGCTCTTCATGTTCGACTCGATTTTCATTATTTTCCTCTTCATGTGTCGAAGTCTCTTCATCATCAGGAGTTGTTATTTTTGATGATGAAGTTTCATCGTCTTGTTTAGAAAGTTCAGCTTCAACTTTGCTTATAATTTCTTCCGAAAAAAGTTTCTGACCTGCAACAGCTTCATCAACTTGATTGGCTAGTTCTTTAACCTTTTGTTCTGCGGCCTTAGCACGATCTGCAGCTTTTCGTGCCTCAGCAACATCGCTTCGTGATTCTGCCTCTATAGTTTCTATTTGTGCTTCTAAAACCCTATCTTTTGCCTCCAAACATTCTTGTATCCATGTATCTATTTCATTTCTTCGACCAACCAATAATTTTAATTGTGTTATAACCCATTTTATAATAGTTGCAGGTATTTTTCTCTTAGCTATTACTCCATCCGTCTCATTTAATGTTACCTCTTCATCTATTAGTGCATACTTATAACGAGCATCTTCCCAATATTTCTGATTAAGTTCTTTATTTAGTTGAGATTGTTGCTTTGCTAATTCTACGCTATTAGTCAATGACCTTGTAGCTGCACGCACAGCCATATCTATTAAAGTTTTTTGTTCATCTGTTATGGTTGGCGAAGTATCAGAAAGAGGTGTTATCTTTCCGTCTAAAGGAGTTTTGTCCTTTTGCTTTTCAGTGTCTTGTTGTGTATCATCCGATTTTTCTTCAGAAGCTACTGGAGCTTCAGTATGGGCATCTGATACAAATGTTACTGGAGACTTTGGGATAGGAGGATCATTAGTTATAGAACTATCAGATCTAGGGGAACTTTCTGTTTTTCCATTAAGTAGATTTTCAAATTCAATCTGAGAAGGAGCAGGCGTATCAGTTTCAGGATTTTCATCAGCATTATCAACTAAACTTTCTTCTTGTAAAGGATTTGCAGGTTTAGGCTCGGACGGAGAACGGGATGCAAAACTTTTAATTGCATTTATTATTATATCTTTTTGCTCAGTTTGTGGCTTTAATCGAACAGTTTCAACAGATATTTCCGGAACCGAAGATAGAACTGGAAGTTTTGCCCCCTTAATTTCTTTATTTAAATATTGTATAAATTTATAAGCACTATCCTTTGGCATATCGAAGTAACCTTTTGTTTCCAATTGTTGAATGAAACTCTCGTGCTCATCAGCAGGTAATTTTTCTTTTTGTTCAAACTCGGGCTGTGTTTCTGTAGTAGATTCACGGGTTTCTTCTATAGGAGTAACAGTTGAGACTTCAGTTTGACTGTCTAATGGAAGATTAGTAAATTCATCAAGTGCTTGTTTGATCCTCTCTATTTGATCTTGATTTGGAGTGAACCGAACCATTTCTATACCATCTATTGCATGAGGTTTTATAGGAGGTAAACGAATTCCTTGTTTCCCTAGATATTTCATAAAGTTAAATGAATTTTCTTTTGTCAAATCAAAATACCCATTTTTAACTAATTGTTCGCTTATAGTCTCAACAGCCCGTCTTTTACGATAATTCCCATAAATTCTCTTTTTATTCTCTTCAAGTCTCATTTCCTCTCGCTCGCGATCCAATTCCTTTTTCCACGCATCAAGCAAAACAGCATTTATGGCCTCTTCCAAGGCCTCTTCTGAAGCAAAGGACAAATCGGGTATCTCGATTCGAACAGATAGAAGTTCCTTTCCATATCGGCGATAAATTGTAATAGATTCTTGCTCATCGGAATCTCCAAGTAAAGAGAATGAAAATGGGTAAATAATATTTGAAAGTGCAACAGTCCAACTTGAATCTAACTCGAGAGTATCAGGCATTCTTACTGTGAATTTTGAAGTAGTATTTCCTTCAACATCTCCTGAATTTGAAGGTAAGACAACATAAAATGAATCCATAATTAATGTCTAACGATGTCTTTGTCGTTTACCCAACTGTTATGAATGTCTTTATAACCAATCCAACGCACAAAATGTTGTTTTATCCCAGTACGTGTAGTACGAGTCTTTAAAATTTCTGCAATACGATGAGTTGTATCCTCTTGTGTCGGCACCAACTCTTCTCTATAAAAGATTCCTTCAATTAGGTTGTCTTCAAAATCCTTTAACCTATATGTTATAGGCGTACGTGAGTCGTTCGTTGTATGTACAAGAAAAAGCTCGTCAGTATAGTTAGGTAAATATCCTTTTTCAAATTTACCCTTTTCTTTTGCAATTCGGACAACTTGTCCAGGCTCGAGTTTAGAAGTTAATTTAATAGGTATATCAGTGCGCTTATATAGCCTCTCAAATAATTTTTGAGAATTTTTAAAAGTAACAGAATTAGGTGTAACACCTGTAGCGCGGTTTACGCTCGAATTTATACCAGAAACAATTTGTTGAATAGCCTCAACCCAACGAAGTGTGTTTTTTTCACTGAAATATCGATATAATCTTTCCTTTATTGTACGATTTGCCCTTTCGGCCATTGAAGCATGCACATCAGGACTATAAACTACACGCTTATCAATATCCTTGGATCTAAAATAATCCCTCATTTTTTTAGCCTCAAATTCTAATCCCCGATCAGTATACAATTTATGGGGCAAGATACCATCTGAAAGTCTGAAAACTTTTTCAAATGCTTCAATCATATCTTCTGATCTTTTTGTTTTGACTGGCGCTACAAAAATCTTCCGACTTAGAACATCAATACATACTAAAAGGTATCTGTTATTATCATTATGTTTAGCTATCTGATCAAATATAGCCAAATCTGCTTGCCAATCTGTATGAAGACCGCTTGGCCGCGTAACTAGTCTGGGAAATTTTTTTCTGATTGGTCGATGCATTGTATACACTCTTTGCTTATGCAAAAAATTATAAACGTCATGAACGTCAATCTTTGGATATTTGAGCTTAGCTTCTTCATAGACACGATTTATTCCTGCATAAGAAGCAGGAGAATTTAGCGAATAATAAATTTTTGATAAAAAAGTATCTAAAGCTTTTCCCATATTTGAGGAATAAATTTATTTTTTCTTTTTATAGACAGGAGTTTTACTAATACTCTTTTCCCGCTACCTGATTGGCTTCCAGAACTTTCCCCTGTACTACTTTCTCCTTGCGTCTCTTTAATCATTTCTTTTACTAATGGGTCTTTGGATAGTCGATTAAATAGAAAACTAAAACCTTTGGGAGGTGATGCTATATCACCTTGTACATATTCGAGCACTTCAGTGAAATTACTATTCTTCACAAGTCTACCTTTGACATTAGATTCAAAGCTTCCATTCTTACTTATTCTAAATTTTTCAGCATTATCTTTGACATAATTTTCCAATTCTTTTGAATAACGTTTTGAAATTATTCCCTTAAAAGGCGTTGTATTTCTCCTTTTCATTAGTTTTGCTGAGGTAAGTTCTGAATCTGTTTGATATTCTGAACTCGATTGTACGGGTATTAACTGTGCTTTAGGGGCTGCAGTGTCACTTAGGTACGGAGCAACTTCCGGAGCTCTAGCCGTATTACCTTCATCGATAATAACCTTTTGAGGCCTATTTTCTAATTCATGCTTGAGTTGTCTTCTTTTTTTATATAACCAGTTATATTTTTGGGCTTTTACATCTTCACTCAAATTTGGATCATTAAGAGTCTCTTTAATTTTTGAGTCGGTTTGTAACTTTTCATTTTGAAGAAAATCTCCGCCTTTAATCAAGCTTAGAAGTGCATGATATTCACTTTCAGGCACCAAAATCATCTTCTTTGTATATTTCATTCTTGTGAGAATCTATGAATTATATGTTCAGCTAAAGCTCCAAGGACAGGTACAAGTATAGCGGCTAGAGCGGCACTACCTCCTTGCTGTATTCGACTTCTGGCGCTCTTTTCAGTGCGTGTACGGGCTATAGCTCTATAGAACTCAGCAAATTGAGCTAATTTCTTACGCTGTCTTCTATTTAAAATAAAATTATTTTTTAAAATATTAGCACAGATTTCAACTATTGCTAATATTTGATCCGCGCTGGCTGAGAGAATTAAGGCGTTTTTCTTTTTATCGGAGGATGTTTTAGCTAAACGCTGCAAAAATTCAAAATTTTCTTTAACGTATGGACTATAGTTATACATTTTTTATAATTCATAGATTTTAGAGTACTTATATATTATAGCGGCAAATATATAGTCTGTTTTTCCCCAGGAAATATTTTAGTAGAAAGACGCAAATTTTCGTCTGCACTTGGATGCATATTAATTAGTAAATATGAAAATTGCTCAGAGGTAGCATCACGATAAGCCTCGAGAAAATAGTTTAGCATTTTAGGAAATAGCTGAGATCCAAGTGTGCGCACCTGGAGAAGTCCTTGAGGATTTTTGGTTAAAAGTATATAATGTGCATTTGCACGAGCAGTCCGGATATCTCGTCCGTAGAGTGATTGCGTCACAAAGATTACATTTACACCCCAATTATGCGATCCCCTAGTAAAAAGTAAATCTAAAAAATCAACAGGGATATTTAGCATTAAGTCATCAAGTATTAATAATTGGTGAAGTTTAATTAGTTCAACTTCAGGAACCCCGTTATAGGTAGTAATTCCCATTTCCTTCAATTTAAAAATATTTTCGTTTATCTCGCCAAAACAATATAATATTTTATTTGGTGGAGGCTCAATTAATTGTTCGCAATTTGCAAGAAATTTCATAAGCCATTGGGTTTTTCCGCTGCCTGTGGCACCGGAAATAACCATAGTGAAGGGAGCTTTGAACATTTTTAATGTATTAAATAATTCATGATTTCCTTATATATTATAGATGTTTCCTAAAGCAATTATTCAAAATGTTGTTTCAACCGCTCAAATACTTAATAAAAATAAGAAACTTGATCTTTATTCTCTTTCAACACTTATTAAAAATGCTAAATATTCGCCAGAACGTTTCTCAGCACTTATAATTAAAGTTGAACAACCACTTAGGTCTACAGCATTAGTATTTTCTAATGGAAAGATTGTATGTGTTGGCACAAAATCGGTTAAGGACTCGGAAATTGCTATTAGGAATTTTGTTAAGCTTATATCTACAGCAAATTGTTCGTCAATAAATATGCAATCATTTAAAATACAAAATGTTGTTTCATCTTTTGCTTTCCCGGGATATCTAAATTTACCCGGTAATTTTTATGCATACACTTATTTATTTTTTAGCCTTATATGATACGATGAGAATTGCTCCACCTCATTGGCTTGCTCGTCACATTTCTTATAACCCAGAATTTTTTCCTGGCATGTGCCTACGCCTTAAAGAATATCGCTCAGTTGTTATCGTCTTTACGACAGGAAAATGTATAATTACAGGCGCACGATCCGAAAAGGAAATTTATCTAATTCAAAATAAAATTTACAATACAATTTTAATGTTTTTGAAAAGTCAATAAATACTTGTATTAATTTCACTTCTTAATTCCATTAAAAGTTTTCCTAAATAGTTCTCACCTTCCCATTTGCTAGGATCTTTAAGTGTTACACTTGTAGGTCGTACACCGTTGCTCCAATAAAACTCCGATGCAGAAGCCTGCGCCAAGAGTCCATCGCCTGTTGAACGCAATTGATTGAATAATTGAATATTTTGCGTAAATTTTGCCCACAATCCTGTGTACAACACCTAATTTATAATATTAGCTTGGAAGTCTTGGGGGTTATACCTTATTCCGAACAATACTCCACTCTTCTTGATTATAATTACGGACGCGCTTTCCTATTCTTCTAATAGCTGACGGGTTGCGGGTCAATAGCAACTCGCTAGCAATTTCCATATCGGCAAAAAAGCGAGCCTTTTGCCATTCCAAATATTGATCGACAGTATTAAATGTTCTTCCAAGTATTGTAAATTCTGATGAAAAGCGATTATCAAATCCACACTTTGGTGAATAGAAAATGAATATTTTTTGATTCTGAATGCCCACTATTTCTTCAGGAGGTTGTGAAATTGTAATAGGTTGCTGGAGGGTAATGTGTTCAAGGAGGCGTGCAGTCGTGTCTATTAATTTTACATTAATAAGTTATTTGCAAAATACCTATGTTTATGTCGCTAATCATTGTGATAGACCTGAAGCTAAAAAATAGAGTAAATTATTTTTAAAAAATATATATGAATAAACATGTATTTAAGAAAGATTTTTGATTTATAAATTTATCAAATTAAATTATCAGACAGTTGGATCTGAAATAGGATTTCCCCTGCATCCATAGGGATATCAATCCAAATCTGCATCTACAAATCCTTTATCATATATAGTTTGCGAACGACTTGTTACTTCTCCACGTCTCCAGCTAGGTTCAAAGTGTGTTCTCTTCATCAGTTTTAGCAGTAACGACTTGGTCTTCTGAGGAATTTTCAGTTTGTACGCCCTTCTCCTCTGTGTTGGGTTTAATATTACTACATGAATCCGTGTGATCTCTCATGAATATTATTGGCGAATCTAAAATATAAACTATTTGTAACATTCTTTGTCAAACCTTCTCTTATGATTGGTCCGTGAATGTTTGCGTGTTTATTGAAAATCTTGATTGCCATTTCAAGATCAATTTGAGACCAGAATTTGCTAAACGGATTATGAAGCTCAAAATACAGCTCGTCCTTCACAACTTCAGTAATCGCCTTAAATAACAAATAAATCAAATAATAATAAAAAATATACAATTTTTGCCAGCGCATTCATCTCCCTAAGTAGATATTCATGTATTTGACATTTTGCTAGAGGATAGCGTTTTTCATGAAATTGCATAAAAGCATCGTAGAGCTCATTTTTTAACATTTTGTCATCTTGGCGAACATACTCAAGCGTGCTTATTTGACGAGAGAAGCGTATAACGCTTTCTTTGAGACCTTCAATAACATGTTCATACATTTGTTGATCCATCTTAATATATTTATTTTAGATTAAAAATTTTAATACCGCTATCTTGAAGATAATATTACAGGAACTAACACTTTTTTCTGAAAAATCAAAATTTTCATGTAATTAAATTTAATCTCGTAGAATTTATAAATATTAATCCGCTAGTATTACGGCCACTTTAAAATTAAAATAATTAAAAGTTTTATTCGTTAAGATATTATTAATCATATTATTTTTTCATGTTGCTTATTTCTACTTTTTCTTTGATTATTTAATGTTGTTAAATAAGTTGTAAGTTTTTTGATGATAATCTACATTTCCAGTAGTACATTCAGAACAAGTCTTAAAATTCATTATTAATTTTTAGCTTTTTTCTAACATACCACAAAGCTGAGTTCATACTTTTCACCATTCTTTTGAACAAAAAGGTCGCTTGCCAATTTTTTTGTAAGTTCTACGCAGTTGGTACACTAGAATTTAATTTAATTCTGTATCTAATTTTAAAATACCTGGTGAAGAATCCAGCAATATTTCATGTTTAATAGCTTCTTGTCGTTTTCCGTTGAGATGCTCTTTCCTTTTTGAAAATTTAGAACATCTTAAAACAAACTAATTTAGATTTTTACATAACTATACCATTACCATTATTTGATGTCCCCTCTAAAAGTTCACCATTTTGATTACCTAGAAAAAATTTTTAAATTAATGATTAAGATCTCACCAAAATGAAAAGAATAGTATTTTTCCAGCAAAATGTTTTTGTCTAAATCCTCGCCACATAGTTCAATTGTGAGCACTGAAACTCCTTGTTGACCAGTTTTGAAGAGAAAACATTCCCTTTTCTTTTGATTTAGACGGCAAGGTTCGCACTGGTATACAAAAATACCAGATTTTTGATTCTTAAGAGCTTGAGCACGATTGAGTAATGCTGGTGGCACTATTAATTTCGCTCTTTCCAATTCTTAAATTATCAGATTATAAATAACTGTATGAAACCTACTATTTAGACGCAGCTGTTGATAATGTTCCTCGTCGTCCCCCAATTCGATCACTTCATCTGATCCGGGATCGTCCGATCCGTCTTCCATATTCATAATTGCCTTATGTAAATCCTCATCATCTATCATTTCTTTTGTTTTTTCGATCTAAAATTGTTAACTAAAATCTTCGTACATACTAACCGATCCAGATGAATCATTGCTTCCATTTTCACTTAATTTTGGTTTTTTAGACTTTTTTGGCGTTTTGTTTATTGATTTTGTTGGCGATTTTGTTCGTCCATTTCCTTTCTTTTTTCGTTGTTCACTAATATAAGCAAAAGCTTGATTAATTTCCTCGGCCGTCATTTTATCTGAATCATTAAAGTTTTAATACAGTATGCCTTTTTTAATGTGATTTAAATTTTAACCTTCAACTGGTGTGACGCTTTTATTCTCAGCATATCTCTTTTCTATAAAATATTTTTTGAAGATTTTGTTAAATTTAAAAATAATATATGAATAGTTCTTACCGGTTTTAGCACAGTTTTTAGAATTCATTTTATTAATAATAATAATTTATATTTCTAAAAATTAAATATGTTAGTGAGATTGAAAAATTCTTAGGAATAAGAATTTTTATCACATAATAGGACAGTTTTATAAAAAATATTTTATCAGCTATTAAAGCTTTCGAAAATACTATTAAGTTCTAAAACTAGTTTAATTAAAATAAAAATTAAATAAATATTTTATGGGTAATGGAATTAACTAATCCAAATTAATTAATTAAAATAGTTAACGAATATAAATTAAGGAATTGTTTCATAAAATAGAATAATAAATTACTTAGAATAAGCTTAATTGAATAAAATTTAATTGACTATTTGATTGGATTGAAACGTTATATTTGGGAAAAATTAAGTTAAGTAGATATTATGAGGGAAACCAAAAGTTGGATCCTACTGTTAAATTTTAATAAAAGGCTATTTAAAAGCGATAGTGGAGCTGGATGTTGTTTTCTTTAAAAATAAATGAATGACTGATATCGTAAAAACGAGCTGCTTTTATAGCTTTTTTATTGTCATAAAAACTACGTTTGTTTGTTTAAGATCACTTAACATTTTCCTTTGTTTAGCAACTTTAATTTGTTTCAACAGGTTTACCACGTTCATAAAAAATCCGTTTGTTTGTTTGAGATCACTTAACTTGCTCAAATAACTTGTAATAAATCATTCACCTTTTGAAGTTTCTTATTTGTTTGCGTAACTACTGTTAACATTACTCATTATGTTTATTTACTTTTTATTTTCCTTTGTTATTATTGTAAGTAGTAAAACTACTTTCCTTTATTTACTGTTTTTTATTTATATAAATTACAAAGACAAATTACTCTTTTGTTTCAAAATTCTATTGTTTTATTATATTAATATGTCTCTTTTGTTTTGACCTTAATAAAGACGAAGAAGGACAAAACAGTAAACATTTTTCAATTCGTCATTTATATTTTATTTAATCATTTATTATATACTTATTTCATTAGTTTCTTTTTAAATGTTTTAATTTGTTTTTATATTTGGTCCTGTAATTTTTTAATTTGGCCATAGTTTCTTGAGTTATACCAAATAGAGGAGGGCGTGTCGTTTTTATTGTATGTCTGTAGGAATTACAGTAAGCTTCGCTAGTTTTTAAACTTGAGTTTAAGTTGTGCCTCATAGTGATGTCATTTCTAGTTAGTATTTTGTACGAGTTTTTTGGTCTGTTGGACATTCTTAGATGTGACAAAATATAGTGTAACAAAAGGTGTGGTTTTTTCGAAGTAATTGTAGAAATAACTGGTTGGTATTCAAGAACAGGTTAACTCAATAACGCACTAATGGCATACAGATTTGCGATCAAATACCATATTGAATTCCCACATACCCTTTACAATATTTTTGTATACATCCTTTTTTACTTCTTTTTATCAGTAATAAATCTATTTGTTAAAATTTCACATGCAAATATTGTTTTCAAATATTGTTTTTACTTTTATACTTGCACATTGTGTTTTTGCACATTTTTTTATTCTGGAAAACTTTTTTACTTCCTTTTTGATTACTTTGTAATCTAGTTTTAGTTATTTATATATTATACCTGTCACGTTTATTTAATAAAATAAAGACAAATAATATATGCAACAAGTTAAAAAGGAACGCAAATAGTGAATTTAATACAACTTTTATGCCTTTTATATTTAATTAATTTTTTATCGTTTTTTTAATTTTTCAGATAATTTAAATTTTATAAAATATAATGTTTTTTTTAAATTTTAATCTTGCAAATTTTAATTTAAGTTTAAAATTTTTTTAAAGTTTTTTAAATTATTCTTTTAAAAATTATTTCAAACGAGTTTTTAATTTTTATATATTTTTTGATGGATTGAGGAAATTTAATGAGATTTCACCCTTTCTATAGGTTTTGATTTTGTGTTAAAAATCTATAAAGGTGTTGATCTTATTTGTGCTAAATTTTTTGTGAAGAAATTAAATTAAAAATACACGGGTTTTATTGTGGTTTTTTTGCACATTTTTCTTTTATTCTGGAACAATTTTTACTTGTTCTTTGATTACTTTGTAATCTAGTTTTAGTTAATTATATATTATATTTGTCATTTATTTATTCAGTACAATAAAGACCAATAATATATACGTTAAAAAGGAAAGCAAATAGTGAAATTAATACAACTTTTTTTTGCTTTTTATATTAATTAATTTATATCTTTTTTTCTTGGTCTTGTTTTTTTATATTTTTCGGAAAGTTTAAATTTTATAAAATAATGTTTTTAAAATATTTTTCCTGCACCACAATTACTAATTTTTCTTTATTAAACATAGTACTTAATGTTTATTTAGTAATTAGTAGCTATTTTTTATGAAAAATTTATTTTTTATATAGAATTGATTTATAGGTATTGGATAAATGTTGAAAATTTTCTAAAAATTTTTTAATATAGAATTGATCTATAGGTATTGGATTTTATTAAGTAGTAAAATTTTTGTGAAGCAATTAAATTAAAAATACACGGGTTTTATTGTGGTTTTTTTGTAAGAAAAAAGTGCAATAAAACTCGTGTATATACTAAGTGAACTTTAAAATTTAAAAAGTGAACTTTAAAATTTCTTAAAAAATTTTAAAATAAAATAAAATTCTGAAATAAAATTTTTCCAATATTTTAATCCAATTTCTAGCGAAATCTACATATAAATTTTCACTGTGGAAAAAAATTCTGTGAATTTAAAAAAAAGTATAATTTTTAAATAGAGATAAAAAACGAAATAAGTTTTCTAAGATATTCTGATCATTTCTTTAAGATGTCTTTTAAATTTCATAGATTTTTAATGTGAAATTAAATTTTTAGTAAAAAAATAGTCATTTTTAGACGAAAATTAATTTCTAGAATTTTTAAAGGAACAAACTATGCTGAGAATTATAAATTAGATATTTTTTGATAGAATAGGTTGTGTTTTACAATTTGATAAAATATCCAAAATTATCTTTGGAAATAAATAAATTTTATTACGTTAATGAAGTTGAAGGAATATCTTCTTTATATTGCTTCATAAAATTAAAATTTTATCAAAATTTTTCATAAAGTTATATGTAGATTTTTAAATAATCCTAACCCGTTGCATGTACATAGAATGACTATTTGTATTATAAAGTACATAACCTTTAAATTTCAAAAATAAAAGCTAAATTTTAAACAATAAGATAGAGGAGCTTAATCTTTATAACAAATAGATTTTTAATCCGAATTTTCTCTAAGTTATAAAATTTGAAAGGATGCCTAGTTGTAAAAGCTGTATCCTATATGCTAAAGTTTATAGAATATCAAACAAATTTTTATTTAATGTGTAGTTTAAGAATTCTGATTTCTCGCATAAATTTTATATTTTTATATATACCTCACTTATAAATTCTTCATTTATCTAATAAAAAATTTTCTGATTTCTCGCATAAATTCAACAGGAACCTGGCTGTCGCTAGAATATTAGATCCAAGATATAAATGTGAATTTTTTGAAAAAGATTTTATTGTTGTTGTAAGGAACAATTACAAGAAGCTATTAATTCACGTAATTTCTATCGATTTATAAACTTATTTTATTTTTTAGTCATAAATAATTCCTCTGAAAATTTCTATAGGTGCTATTCCTCACTGGCAGTTAAAATATGTACAGCAATAAAAAATGAATATGTTAAAATAATATGATGAATTAATTAAATAAAATGATTATAAATAATTCGTAAATATAATAATTGATGATATTGTTTACCAGACAATTTCAATTTACTGAGAACGATATATGACAACATATTTATAAATGGCAAGACAATCTAGTTAATTTTTATTAGTTTTGACCAATCATTTGAAAATTAAATTATATAAAAGTTAAATTGAATAATTATTATCTTATAAATAGCAAATCAAGAAATGATATTTTATATTAAACATATACAAGGTTTGATGTAAATTATAATAAATTCATCATTAACATTTTATTACAGATTTTTAAATATAGATAATGAGTCAAAATGTTTGAGCTATAATTTAAAATATTAATGTAATATAATTTTATGTCATTAATCATAATCTAATTGAAAGTTTAATAAATTACGAAATACTAATTTTTATAATTGACTGGTTTATAAAATTAATAATAAAATATAAAATTAATAATAAAATTAATAATACTGGTTTATAAAATTAATAATTAGAAAATGAAAAAAATATACGTCTATATTACGTATATTGAAAATAATATTTCTCTCAAAATATTCATTATGTAAACTTTACGCCAAGTTTTGAAAAAAACAGCTATCGAAATAATGCTAGATTTTGCATTGAATATACATGTAATATTAAAATCATTGTGTTTTGGAAAAAATGTATCAAAATAGCCAATTAAATATAATGAAAAATAAGCCTCTCTCATATTATACAATTATTCGAAAATGCAGTATTAAAAACAATAAAATGGTACAATTAGTACGATTAGAAAAATATTGATTTAAAAAACTGGTTTGGGTTCACATACATTTCACATTTAAATAATAAGAAATGGTTGCTTTTCAAAAAATATTACATTTATATTATCTAATTATAACTAATTTAATATTAAAAACTTAAATCTCGCATATTAAATTATTATTTTGAATTCTAACTATTATCTATTTTATAATTTATTAAATTAGTACTAATTTTGTGAAAAGTATTTAGCTTTAAAAACTGAAAATTATTATACTACGTTAGTATGGCCGCCTTTTAATCATTATCAGTGGCTTTTTGCCAGGAGTGTGCAGTTCAGTAATATAATCTATGCCAGAATGTAGTTTTTGAAAAATTCCTACATCATTTGTATACACATGTTCTATATTAACAAATATGACGAATTTTAAAAAATTAAGAAAATTTTATAGATATAATAAAATTTTTGAATTAAAAATTAATTAACATCGTCATAAAATCGTTGATATATTTAATCTTGAAAGTCATAGTGAAAAGAAAATTTATTAATATGTATAACAAATTGAAATATATAAAAGTATATGGTAAGTAACAAAAAGTAAAAAGAATGGAATCATGATATCATATAACAAGTTATAATGCAATCACTATTAAAGATATTAAAATAATCCTCTTCAATATAAAATTGCAGTTCGAAAAATAAATTCATATTTGGATACCGAGCTATTTTTATTAATGCTATGATATAAATTTTGACTGTATAATAATTTTATATTTAAAATTTTTTAACGATAGAGGAAGAAAAAGAGAAATGAACCTTCTAGTTGCTTCTTGTAAGGAAATTCCCAAAAAGAACCATCGGGCAAAATGACTGCCGAACTTCAGAATATGTTTTTGAAGAAGCTCTAGTAAAGATAAATATAATCGAAAAATTATAAATTTTATAAATAAATTAATGTTAGATTCTTTAAAAATAACATAAGCATAAAATATTTTATGCTAAATGTTGTTAAATATAACTAATGAAATAGTAATTAATATAATTATTTAGAATAATTTAATAAGTCAAAAAAATATTATTGTATAGAAATTATTGAAATTGAAAATTCCAAGATAAATTTCTGAAATCGCCAAATAAAATTGTTGAAAAAAGGTAAATTGAATTTAAAAATATGAGAGTATTAGAAAATATATTCCTATGACATAATAAAATTAAAGAGTAAACACTCAAAAACTTCAAAACACTAAAAAATGTTTATGCTTTCTCACATAGGTTAAAAGATTAAAATCACTAAATAAAGTTAACGGGCAGAAAATAAAATATTTGATTGAAAATAACGAAAAAATTTAAAAAATAGTATTTTTCCGTTTGTAAGAACTTATTAATATGAAAATATTCGAAATATCTATAAAATAGCTAAGTAAACAATTCAATTCCTACTGCAATTCAATTCCTGCTTAAAAGCAAATTCGAAATAATATATGTATAGTTTACAGCATGTATAAAAAATTCGATTTCATACTTAATTATTAAAGTTAATATTTTGATTATTAAAGTTAAATTTTAATAAACTTTTATTAATCTATCTGATGAGCTATCTAGTTATTAGTAAAATTCGAATATCCAAATAGCTTAAAAGATAAATTTATAATATGAGATGTTATTATTATAATTATTATACATACATTTTAGATTTATGCACATATTATTATTATTTAAAAATTTATTTAAAAAATATTCTATAATTTTAGTATAAGAAAATGGAATAAAATGAAAGAAATTGATGAGTTGTGCTCGAAGTCAAAGCGACATATGTTATGAAAGATTTGCAAGTACAAATTTTACGTTAAATATTAATTTAAGCAAATTCGAAGACAATAATTAATATTTGCACTGAAAGTTTTAGTTTTTTATCATACTAAATATTCTAAAAAATTTTTTAGGAATTTGTAAAATTATACTTATATTCTCTGTCCCTATGTAATGTTAGCGTTGTTAAACGGCTCATTCAAACATTTTCATACTCTTTATTAAACCATAACTTATCTCTCTTTCCCCAATTCCATTGAAAATATTAATGGCATTTATTGAAAACTTGTAAAATTTTTACAAAATTTTATTAAAAAATCTGTCTATCTTTGGTATAAAAATAATGAAAAAATAAGATGTTGTATTTAAATACACCACAAGATGTTTTATTTAAAAATTAAAAAAACTCTATGTTCATTAATTTAAATATAAAAAATAATTTGTACATAACTAAGCTAAAATATTTATGCTAAAATATTTTAATAGGCTAAAAAATTTAAAAGATACTATATTATTTAGCGAAATTTAAATAAATAATATGCAAATAAGAATTGTGAGTAAGGTAGCATATTTATTTGAAAAATTGTCCATTAATAAGAACATTTTAGATTAATTTAGAATAGTAATCACATAGGCTGAATGGGTTTTTGAAAATTATACTTTTTCACAATCGATGCAATTTGCATAGAACGTCAAAATTCAAAACAAAATTATATGCCTTTCTGCTCTTATCTTTTAGTGTTCGGCAGCTCTTAAAAGATCCTGTTTTAAGTGGAAACAGGTAAAAATATATAGGAGTAAAACAAATTCATTATTAAAAATTAAGTATATTTTAAATATTTAAAATTTATAAACAGAGTTTTTGATAAATAAATATAGATTTAAAGCAAAAAATAGTAATAGCTTTTTTTCTTAAAACTGCTGTGTGTTTAGTCATTAAAATTGGAAAATTAATATAAAAAATATATAATATAATCTATAAGAATAAAAAGAATTTATATTGCAATAGTATTTGGATGAAAATCATTTAGTTAATTAATTCAATATAAAAATAAAGATACATTTTAATTGACATTTATTATAATTCAATTAAATAAATTGGAAGAATTGTTCTAAATAAACTATTTTGTTTAATTATATAATAGCTAACTGATATTTGAAGTTAGGATACTGTATAAAATGCCTTCTCTTAATTTAAAATTGAATTTAATGTTTTTATCACGCTTTTAAAAAGCTATATATAGCTCAATAGCTTTTGTACTAGACAATGAAGAAAAGCAAAAAAGAATAAAATAAGCACGCATAGCTATGTATAAAAATTAGAAAAAATTGATAAATTTTTATCTCAATAAATTTTGTCAAAAAAATTTAATAATATTTAATAAATAAATGTTGAATTTTTAAATTTTTGATAGCCTCCATTCAATAAATAAAAATAAATGATATCAAAATATCTTTACTTTCTTGAACATTCAATATAATTAATAAAATTAATAAACATTTATCAGCCATGCTACAGGTGATGAATATTTTGTGGAGGCAATTCTAGATAAGAAAGCTGGAACAAATATGATTTATATTTGGTTATTTTTTTTAATTTAAAAAGATTCGAAATAGCTGGAGCCTGGGAGCCAACAAGAGCTCTAAGACATTTCTATGTTTTTAAAGAATTTTAAAACAAAAGATGGAGGATTATATCTGGGACGAACTGAGCAGATGGACCGGGTGTCAGAGCGTGCACGTTTTAATATGTACGAAATGGTAATTTTTCATTTAATATAATAAAAACCTTAAAAATCTAGTTGTCTTTGGATGGTTATACAAAAAATCCATAATTAAATTATAAATAAATAGATTATATTTTTAGTAAAAATAATTCAATACTAAAGTGATATTTAATACAAAAAATTTTAACAATTTTAATAGTAAAATTTTTAAATTTAAATAAACAAATTGTAATTTTTTAACAATATTAAACTTTAAAATGTTTGAAAAGTAACTTTATAAAATTTTTATTGCTCTATAACAGAGTTTCCGCTGGTACAAAAAATCTTCGGGTACGAGTTTCGTGTATCGGGTTGGAGCTTTTCATTTCGGGTCACGGGTTTCGGGTTGGCAAAAATTTCGGGCACGGGTTTCAGGTTTGGCGAAAAATTCGGGTATTGGTGAACTAAATTGTAAGGTAACAAGCTATGTTACATAAAAGGATTTTGATTAAAATAGAGAGAGGCAAATTTGAAGAGATTAAAGAGACATTGTGGCATTTGGGGATTAAGAGGGATATCTTGATAAAATCCCACTATATATTTTTTTCTTTCTCCCGACGTTCACTTTCTTCTTTTTAATGTTATTTTAATGCAAATATTAAAAAAGAGCTTCCGCTTATAATATTTAAAAATTCAGCGAACAGCATGTTTTAAAAAATAAAAAAAATTTTTTTAAATATGTTAAAAATTTTTTAAATTTAAACAGATGTAAAGTTAAATTAAAATTTTTAGCTATAGAATGTATTATATAAAAGAATCAAAATTATTGATTATTTATTTAAATACAAAAATTATTTATTTTTTATTTAGATAATTAAACAAATTAGAGAATTTAAATTAGAAAAATTTAATTATTTATTTAAATCAATTTATGAAATTATTAAAGAATAAATTTGATAATTAATTTTTATTATTTAATTAATACAATCTTTACTACTATAGATATTTTTTAATATTTACATATAGATATTTTAATATGGATATTTTGTCATCATAATTTTAATTAACGGAAACAAAAGTAACAACACTCAATTCTGGAAGTAAATAATTAAAACTTTCATTTTTAACTAAAATCTTTGTTCCATTTATCATATTTTTATTTGTAGCAGTAATAATAGGAGTAAATGCTTTAATTCCTTTAATAGAAAATTGTTGATTTTTATCAGGCCATCCAATATTAATTGCAACAATTATAACTTTTCCTTTTCCTTTATATGCACTAACATAAATATTTGTTGTTGGATTTTCAGTAGCATTAATTCTAAAATATCCTGGTCTTATATATTTTGCATATTGTCCTAATATATATCCTCTTGATGTTATTTCATAATTATTATCAATAATTGAAACATATTTTGGATCTTTAAACCAAAAATAAACATAAGCATTATAATTTGCTATAGTCATGCAATCATGTATATCTTTTGCTGTTTCCATAAAACTTTTCCAATCATTTCCATCATTTGTCTTTTCTGTCATCCAAGCTGATTTTCCCATTTTTTGAGCTTTTGTTTGTGATACTAGTTGCATTCCATACATATGCCAAGCTATTATATCAACTCCTTTAGCTACATCAGGATCATTCTAATAAAGATATTAATTATTTAAAAATAAGTAAGAGCTCGTGTTGGGCCTATAATAAGATGGAATGTTATAGGAATATAGGATTTTGTCCATTAGACTAAATATAATAGCGTGGTACCCAAGAGGCAATTCATGCTGTTCGAGTACGCAGTAGAGTATAGAACATATTATGTAGAATTATATATTATTTTAATGTTATGCTGCAGGCTTATAAACTTGACTAACTTATCTTAACTGAATGCAACTAATCCCTTTCCAATAACTTGCTTAAGATTATAACTAACTAGTCTTTATTGTTTTATTTTTTTCTCCACCCCGTATTCCATCATAAACATAACGTGATCGATAAACTCCTTAAAAATAAATTTACCAAAATAGCATCATTATATTCAGGTATAAAATGAGCACATTCGGGTGCCATAATTTTCGGTCCTTTAATTTTTCTAGAATACGATTTTAAAAAAGCTGCAATTTGTTTTGGTGACCATTTAATTGATACATATGATGGTGAAAAATCAGGTTCACTTTGTAATGATATTGCATATAAATTAACTCCAACTTTATTTAATTCATCAACAGCAGATTGTAAATATTCAACATAATCATTATACCGTATTTCCTCAAATAGTACGGCCCCCTCAATTAGTACGGCCCCCTCTATTAGTACGGCCCTTTAGATGAGGGTTGAAAAATAGTACGGCCCCCTCAATTAGTACGGCCCCCCAAATAGTACGGCCCCCATTTAAAAATATAAAAAATATTACAAAATTTGCTCTTCGAATTATAGTAACAATCCTCATCTTTATAATTAAATATCTGACCGCTTAATCCTCCCAGATCCCTCCATTTGTCAATAAAATACTCTTAATCTCTCATAATCTCCACAAATCCTTGGGTTATTAAGCATTTAAGCAAGATACTAAGTCGAGGGTCCTCTATCGAATGGTACCAAAAAATATATCAAATTCGCACTTACAGTAAACAATGTTCCCTTGTGAGTACAGTGGCTATATCTGAGACGCCACTCTGGGTCCTACATCTCTGGGTCCTACCATACAAAAAAGTGACTCTATTGGATTTTTTATAATTCGGTCATATTTTGAACTTTTAAGATTCAAATCTACTTTCCCACAAGAAATCCCTCATAATCAGCATATATCCCTCATAATTCCTATAAATATCGAATACCCCAGATATCCTAATATTCGTCCAAATCCTTGAATATTTCAGATATTCAATTAAATCTTCGGATATCCACTCAAATCACTCTTAATTCACCTAAATTCTCTTAATCCATATCAGTGTTTTGGAAGGATATCGAGGGAATTTGATGGATTAAGCTGGATTAGAAGAAATATCCGAGGATTTGGATGGATCTCAGGGAAATTCCCGATATCTCTCCTAAATCTCATCAAATCCATTGATAATTCATAACAACTAAGTGCATGAGTCTGGATTCTGGGATATTTTGGTATAGGAATAGAGAACGGAAGAAGATAAAAGAGGGTTAAATTTAACCGAATTGCAAAGATTACAAATTAAAAACTGAGATAAGGCTTGTTGGAGATCTCAGATAATTTCGAAGGATGGTTGAAATATAGTACGGCCCCCTCAATTAGTACGGCCCCCTCAAATAGTACGGCCCTTTAGAAGAGGGTTGAAAAATAGTACGGCCGGCCGTACTATTTGAGGAAATACGGTATTTATCTTCTTTAAGTTCCCCCATAACTTCATTATTATTTGTTTTAAATGATATTGGTGAAGTACTTGGTGAAGCAAAAATTTTAACTCCATATTTTGATGCTTTTTGTGCTGTTAATGCTTCTTGTCCAATACAACGATAATTACCCCATTTTTGATTTTTACATAAATCAACAATTCCAACACGTAAAATTGATAAACCAAGTTTTCCAAAAATATTTTCAATTCCTTTATCTGGTATGTTACCTAACCAAGCACTAGAACCACCAAAACCATCAATTAATTGATAAGTAATATTAGAATTTATTTTTGCTATATTATCACATTTTACAGAATAATAAAATAAAATTAAATTAAATAAAAAGAAAAAATTAAATAATTTCATTTTTTTAATTTATTTGAATTTTTTAATTGAATTAAATGAATATATCTGTCAATAATTTTATTTCTTTTATATAATACATTCTATAGCTAAAAATTTTAAATTTACATCTGTTCAAATTTAAAAAATTTTTATTATATTAAAAAAAATTTTTTTTAAACATGCTGTTCGCTGAAAATTGAAATTTTTAAATATTATAAGCGGAAGCTCTTTATTATATTTGCATTAAAATAACATTAAAAATTAATTTATAAAATAATTTATTAAACCTTTATTATTATAACACCTTTTAAAATATTTTTTAAAATATATTTTATTAAAAATTTTTTCAAATAAAATATTTTAATCTAACCAAACATTTATAAGTTATTTTATTTTTTTAATTGCGTAAAATATTATTTTCAAATTGTGACTTACCGTATTTACTAAAATAATTACTACGGGTAATAATTGTTTCAATCTATCGCTAGAAGGGATAATTATTAAGGAAGGAGTAACTATTTGAGAGAGGGCAATTATTTTAGTATATATGCTAATTATTTAATATTAATTTAATTAAACATTTAATACAGTCGTGGAAAAAAGTATGGAAGCGCTAAAAAATTTTTATTTAATTCTTAATTTTTTATTCAAAAAATACGTTCTATATACCTTCGAAAGCTCTATTCGTATCTCAGTTGACATGTTTCTGCATTTTTCATGAAAATAAAAATTGGTCGAGATAATCCTGATCTACCGGATATAACAAATCCCACTTTTTCGGAAAAATTTTTCGGAACAAATTTAACAAACCCATTTGATAAAGCATATTTTTCTGAGTATTTTTCAAAAACCGCTTAGAAATATCTTTTTCCGGACCAGAGATATGATTTTTTGAAAATCGCATTTTTCGTCTATTTTTGCAAAAAATTCCATTTTTAAAGGAAAAATGCCATTTTTAAAAATTCATATCTCCGATCCGGAGAAAGGTATTTCTAAGCGGTTTTGTAGAAAATACTCAGAAAAATATGCTTTATCATATGGGTTTGTTAAATTTCTTCCGAAAAATTTTTCCGAGATTATGGGATTTGGTATATCCGGTAGATCCGGATTATCTCGGCCAATTTTCAATTTTATAAAAAATGCAGAAAATGTCAACTGAGATACGAATAGAGCTTTCAATTGCTATATAGAATGTATTTTTTAAATGAAAAATTAAGAATTAAATAAAATTTTTCTAGTGCTTCCATACTTTTTTCCACGACTGTAAGTGATGATTAATAATAAATCGCTACGATAAGCGATACAACAAATTAAATATAAGATAAAAATAAGCATGAAATTCGCAATATAGTATATACGTATTTAGGGAACAGTAATATACCGTATTTTCTCTAATTGAGCGGCCGAATCTAGTTGAACGGCCGTATCCAATAGAGCGGCCTTTTGAGATGGGATTGGAAAATAGAGCGGCCGTCTCCAGTTGAACGGCCGTATCCTATAGAGCGGCCCTCTACTCTAGTTGAGGGGGACTCTCTAGTTGGTGGATCTGGAGGATATCTGGATATCAAATATTTGTAAAACAATTTGGAGATGGCATACTAAATTTTAAGTATAGTCAATGGATTCCATATCTTCTCCAAATTCTTTTAATTGGTGAAGTATCTTCCCCATATTATCTTGATATCCTCTTAATCCCCAATCCAAGGTGGCCCGTTCCAAAACACTAAAATAAGGCGCTGCAACTCAAAAATAGGGCAAAAATAGGGCGAAATCGGGCAAAAATAGGGCAAAAATTAGGGTAAGCTTCAAAAGCTTAAGCATAATTAAAATTTCAAATAAGGCGAAAATTTTGAGAAATTTGGATGGCCAAGAAGCCAAATTTCTTCCATTTTTAGAAATGGAAGAAGCCAAATTCTTCCATCAACTCACCCTTAATCCCGGTAATTTCCTAGGTATCACTCTAATTATTCCCCAAATCACTCAGATCTCTCACAACTTCGAAAAATCTGGATTCATGTTCAAATTTTTAACTGATCCGACCCGAAACCCGACCGAAGACCCGGAATTTTTTCGACCCGAAACCCGTCCCGAGAAAAATTTTGAGATTGATTTGATTCATGATAAGAAGGGTATTTTAACAGTTGATTCTTTGGAATTTTGATTTTGTTTACGGATCCATTAGAGCGGCCCTTTAGAGGGGATTGAAAAATAGAGCGGCCGGCCGCTCATTAGAGAAAATAAGGTATTCAGACATGTGGAAAGCGTACAACATTATATTTAAATAACTAAATATTCAAACAACTAAATTCAATAAAAATATAAAAATGATATAAATTAATTTTGCAAATTTTTTTAATATATTAAAAGATATTATGTAGTAGATATATTTACTTATAATTACCTGATTCTAATCTTATTTTTTTTAATTTTGATTTTTAATTTTAATTATTTCATACTCATTAAACGTAAGAAATAAGCATTATATATATATATATTAGAAATATTAACAGCAGGCGCCACGTGTAACCAGAAAAATTGAAGTTTTGGTTTAATAAATTATAATATTTTTTAGAAATGAAAAAAAATTTTTCAAGTAATTAGTTTAAATAAAAAATATGCCCAGCAAAGTTAATTCCTTCAAACTCTGCCAAGATGCTATAATTAAAAAGTGAAATTAAAAAATCTAAATTGAAAAATAATTTAAAATAAATAATTGGATAATTAACAAAGGTATATTATTTTTCAAAGCAATCATTGACTCGCTCATTTATTATGAAGTGACAACTCGTGTTCATGTTATATATCTATAATAACAACGCCAGGTAAAAACCCTAAAACGATGCCTTTCTCTCCGCACTACTATCTAGGAGCTTGATAGCGTAAGTAAATTTATTACTTTAGTTAAATTTTCATAAAATTTTATAAATTATTGACTAAGTCCATGAATTTTATCGACTAAGTCCATAAATTTTATGAAAACTTAACTAAAGTCCACTCACTAGATGGGATACTTATTAAAATTAAAAAATATATATCCGAATATTTGATAAATTGGGTTTTTAAAAAATCATTTTAATTGATTTTTAAATTCCATAAGTTTTACTAAAATAAATTTATTTGAATTTTTTAATTGAATTAAATGAATATATCTGTCAATAATTTTATTTCTTTTATATAATACATTCTATAGCTAAAAATTTTAAATTTACATCTGTTCAAATTTAAAAAATTTTTATTATATTAAAAAAAATTTTTTTTAAACATGCTGTTCGCTGAAAATTGAAATTTTTAAATATTATAAGCGGAAGCTCTTTATTATATTTGCATTAAAATAACATTAAAAATTAATTTATAAAATAATTTATTAAACCTTTATTATTATAACACCTTTTAAAATATTTTTTAAAATATATTTTATTAAAAATTTTTTCAAATAAAATATTTTAATCTAACCAAACATTTATAAGTTATTTTATTTTTTTAATTGCGTAAAATATTATTTTCAAATTGTGACTTACCGTATTTACTAAAATAATTACTACGGGTAATAATTGTTTCAATCTATCGCTAGAAGGGATAATTATTAAGGAAGGAGTAACTATTTGAGAGAGGGCAATTATTTTAGTATATATGCTAATTATTTAATATTAATTTAATTAAACATTTAATACAGTCGTGGAAAAAAGTATGGAAGCGCTAAAAAATTTTTATTTAATTCTTAATTTTTTATTCAAAAAATACGTTCTATATACCTTCGAAAGCTCTATTCGTATCTTAGTTGACATGTTTCTGCATTTTTCATGAAAATAAAAATTGGTCGAGATAATCCTGATCTACCGGATATAACAAATCCCACTTTTTCGGAAAAATTTTTCGGAACAAATTTAACAAACCCATTTGATAAAGCATATTTTTCTGAGTATTTTTCAAAAACCGCTTAGAAATATCTTTTTCCGGACCAGAGATATGATTTTTTGAAAATCGCATTTTTCGTCTATTTTTGCAAAAAATTCCATTTTTAAAGGAAAAATGCCATTTTTAAAAATTCATATCTCCGATCCGGAGAAAGGTATTTCTAAGCGGTTTTGTAGAAAATACTCAGAAAAATATGCTTTATCATATGGGTTTGTTAAATTTCTTCCGAAAAATTTTTCCGAGATTATGGGATTTGGTATATCCGGTAGATCCGGATTATCTCGGCCAATTTTCAATTTTATAAAAAATGCAGAAAATGTAAACTGAGATACGAATAGAGCTTTCAATTGCTATATAGAATGTATTTTTTAAATGAAAAATTAAGAATTAAATAAAATTTTTCTAGTGCTTCCATACTTTTTTCCACGACTGTAAGTGATGATTAATAATAAATCGCTACGATAAGCGATACAACAAATTAAATATAAGATAAAAATAAGCATGAAATTCGCAATATAGTATATACGTATTTAGGGAACAGTAATATACCGTATTTTCTCTAATTGAGCGGCCGAATCTAGTTGAACGGCCGTATCCAATAGAGCGGCCTTTTGAGATGGGATTGGAAAATAGAGCGGCCGTCTCCAGTTGAACGGCCGTATCCTATAGAGCGGCCCTCTACTCTAGTTGAGGGGGACTCTCTAGTTGGTGGATCTGGAGGATATCTGGATATCAAATATTTGTAAAACAATTTGGAGATGGCATACTAAATTTTAAGTATAGTCAATGGATTCCATATCTTCTCCAAATTCTTTTAATTGGTGAAGTATCTTCCCCATATTATCTTGATATCCTCTTAATCCCCAATCCAAGGTGGCCCGTTCCAAAACACTAAAATAAGGCGCTGCAACTCAAAAATAGGGCAAAAATAGGGCGAAATCGGGCAAAAATAGGGCAAAAATTAGGGTAAGCTTCAAAAGCTTAAGCATAATTAAAATTTCAAATAAGGCGAAAATTTTGAGAAATTTGGATGGCCAAGAAGCCAAATTTCTTCCATTTTTAGAAATGGAAGAAGCCAAATTCTTCCATCAACTCACCCTTAATCCCGGTAATTTCCTAGGTATCACTCTAATTATTCCCCAAATCACTCAGATCTCTCACAACTTCGAAAAATCTGGATTCATGTTCAAATTTTTAACTGATCCGACCCGAAACCCGACCGAAGACCCGGAATTTTTTCGACCCGAAACCCGTCCCGAGAAAAATTTTGAGATTGATTTGATTCATGATAAGAAGGGTATTTTAACAGTTGATTCTTTGGAATTTTGATTTTGTTTACGGATCCATTAGAGCGGCCCTTTAGAGGGGATTGAAAAATAGAGCGGCCGGCCGCTCATTAGAGAAAATAAGGTATTCAGACATGTGGAAAGCGTACAACATTATATTTAAATAACTAAATATTCAAACAACTAAATTCAATAAAAATATAAAAATGATATAAATTAATTTTGCAAATTTTTTTAATATATTAAAAGATATTATGTAGTAGATATATTTACTTATAATTACCTGATTCTAATCTTATTTTTTTTAATTTTGATTTTTAATTTTAATTATTTCATACTCATTAAACGTAAGAAATAAGCATTATATATATATATTAGAAATATTAACAGCAGGCGCCACGTGTAACCAGAAAAATTGAAGTTTTGGTTTAATAAATTATAATATTTTTTAGAAATGAAAAAAAATTTTTCAAGTAATTAGTTTAAATAAAAAATATGCCCAGCAAAGTTAATTCCTTCAAACTCTGCCAAGATGCTATAATTAAAAAGTGAAATTAAAAAATCTAAATTGAAAAATAATTTAAAATAAATAATTGGATAATTAACAAAGGTATATTATTTTTCAAAGCAATCATTGACTCGCTCATTTATTATGAAGTGACAACTCGTGTTCATGTTATATATCTATAATAACAACGCCAGGTAAAAACCCTAAAACGATGCCTTTCTCTCCGCACTACTATCTAGGAGCTTGATAGCGTAAGTAAATTTATTACTTTAGTTAAATTTTCATAAAATTTTATAAATTATTGACTAAGTCCATGAATTTTATCGACTAAGTCCATAAATTTTATGAAAACTTAACTAAAGTCCACTCACTAGATGGGATACTTATTAAAATTAAAAAATATATATCCGAATATTTGATAAATTGGGTTTTTAAAAAATCATTTTAATTGATTTTTAAATTCCATAAGTTTTACTAAAATAAAATCTTTTAATTAAAATTTAATTTTCAATTAAACTGCATTAAAATAAAGGTTTGACTGCTAATTTATGGAATGTCTTTAAATTTATCTATACTATTCTCAAAAATACCTAAAATTAAAATTTAATTTCTCGTAATTAAATAATTAAGCTTAGCTTTATTGCATAATATATTTTTAGTAATTTTTGCTAAAAAAATGATCTTTTAAAATATTATATCTTTATAAATTCTAAATTTTATTAATTAAGCAAGATTACGATATCTATTTTCATTAAAATTACTATACTACTTTTTTGAAATAGTAAAGGTAGAGAAGAACAATTATTGATGAATTTTTTAATTAAGCTATTAAACATTGCATCAATTTTGTAATTTGTTTAATTATTATTTATATATTTGCAAATGTATAATAATCCTTGTTGATTTGCGAGATAGTGTAAACTTATAATATTAATCTAGTTTGATTTTGATTTATATTATTTAAATGATTTATTACATGTCTTATAAGGAAATGTAGCTAGATTTAAATATTTTATAAAAGCCTCGCCAGCGGAACAGACAGTTCTATATTAAATACACAACAGTTATGTTTGCAAGCGAGGGCTTGAATTGCAAACATAACTCCGGGGAAATTTTTGTAAACACTCGATCCAAGTGTCAAATGCGTTTCATCTTTTCAATTATTGTATGGAGAGCAAAGATTCATACAAGATATTCTTTTTTGCATGCTCTCTCTTTATATTGCTGTCTCTCTTTCTTCATATTTTTGTTTTTAATTAAATATATAAATTTAATAAATAACTATTATATAACAAATTTTAAATGTATTTATGTATTTCTATTTGTATTTAATTTCAAGCCTCATAAATATCTAATTTCGACATTTTCCTTAGAAAAACCTTTTCGAAATTTTCCCTAATTTTTCAAAGATATGTGATTAGTATTTATTCACCAGTCATCAAGCTAAATAATTATTAATTACTTACAGTCATCGACATAAAGATAGGGGCAAGTGTAAATGAAATGAAAATTGACTATTTTTCATTCAAAAAATACGTTCTATATAGCAATCGAAAGCTCTATTCGTATCTCAGTTGACATGTTTCTGTATTTTTCATGAAATTGAAAATTGGCCGAGATAATCCGGATCTACCGGATATACCAAATCCCATAATCTCGGAAAAAATTTTCGGAAGAAATTTAACAAACCATTTTGATAAAGCATATTTTTCTGAGTATGTTCCACAAAACCGCTTAAAAATATCTTTATCCGGACCAGAGATATGATTTTTTGAAAATGGCATTTTTCCCTTAAAAATTGAATTTTTTGCAAAAATAGGCGAAAAATGCCATTTTCAAAAAATCATATCTCTGGACCGGAAAAAGATATTTCTAAGCGGTTTTTTGGTAAATACTCACTAAATATTCTTTATCAAATGGGTTTGTTAAATTTTTTTCGAAAAATTTTTCCGAGATTATGGGATTTGGTATATCCGGTAGATCCGGATTATCTCGGCCAATTTTCAATTTCATGAAAAATGCAGAAACATGTCAACTGAGATACGAATAGAGCTTTCGATTGCTATATAGAACCTATTTTTTGACTTAAAAATAGTCAATTTTCATTTCATTTACACTTGCCCCTATCTTTATGTCGATGACTGTATATTTTATTTTCTTAAATAATCAAATTACTCCGAACATTTTTGTTTAAATCATTTTTGGACCACAAAACCTTCAAGTAATCTTGTGACCATTATTGAGGAAGGTAAACTTAGGCTATATTTGAAAATTTTTCTAAAATTCAACACATTTTCCCTTTTTATTTTTATTTCGGAATTTTTTTGCATGAGTTATTTTTGATAATTATCTTTTTTTAGATCTTTAACGTATTTTATTTACTTTTAAACTTTTAAAACATCTATAAAACATCTATTATCTGTTTTGTTTTCATTTTTGACCATTATAATCATTTTAGTATAGATAAATTTAATAAAATGAACAAGGAAAATATAATACATTAATTTGAATTCGTTTTAATATAAAATCTTTGTTAAAGCATATTTTACTTGATGGTGATTATATTTTTAAAAATAATTTTAGAAAAAATAATATTTTTAATTCATGACTTTATGATATTCAGCATTCTTTTAATAAAAAATTAAATAGATTTAATTCAATAGTTGATTCAGTAAAAATTGTTATTAAATTATTTAAAAAATACTTTATGTTAATTATAAAATCTGTCGATGTGACATCTCACATTTTCTTTATGACCATTCACAATTTTATTTATTGATGACATTAATTTAATGAATAAATTGATGTTCACCTTGATTTGAGTAGATCTCTATAAAAAATAGAGTTAACTTAATTAAAATTTTTCAGGGTGGGAACATTGTGGTCCTCTCTGAGAGAGGACGACTCGTTGATTTATTATAGTATTGATTCTACCTCAGTTGTCCTCCAACGGAAGTCTATGGACCAGTGTTTATCGAATTTTGTGTTGGTGTAAAAGTACTAACCACTATACTAGAATTTCTGAAGAAATTTAAAAAAATTATTACATTTTATAATAATGCAGATTAATATAATACATTAATAATTTGTATACTAAATAATAGTTGTTTAAAAAACAGGCGTTATTGTTTATTATTTATATTCATATTTTAGTTTTGGTTAATTGCCTTCAGTTTATTTGTATTGAATTTTTTTAGTTTGTTTAAATTTATTTTTGTAATCTTTTGAATATTATTGAATTAAAAATGGTTTAAGTTATGAATTTTCATTCAAATAATGAAAATACTTTTGATGACTTTTGAATCAATATATAAACAAAAAAAGCTTTTTTTCAAAATATTTTTTGCATAAAAATCAATTTTGATTTCCTTTTTTAAATAAATTTAGGCTTGTAATTACTAATAGTTTATTCAAAATTTTTACTTGAATCAATTTGTTTTTATATGTTAACAATTGAGTCGTACTTGTTAACGATTGAGTCGTACTTTTTGTTTCAATAATAGGCATTAAATTTAGAATATTGTCCACCTATGAAAAATCTAAAATATTGTCCACCTATGAAATGTAAAAATTTAGAAACTTGAAAATAAACATAATAAGTAATGCTAGTTAAATAAAATATGAAATAATGCAAATTATTTAAAAAATTGTATTCCAAATAAACTAGATTTGGCATATTAAGCTAAAGTTATAATTTTTATTAATCAAAGTCACACACACAGTCAATGAGATGACGCGCAACTCTATATTTTATTAAAAATTTAAACGATTTATAATTTCACTAACATGTGGATTAAATATCGAGATTTAATTTAATGAAAATTACTAAAAATTAAAAATTATTACTTAGAAATATGTAGCTACTTTATATTAAAGAACATTATATCTATAACTACAATACTCATTAAAATAATTAACAATCTTATAACCTAATATAGCTATATTTCAAATTTAATTGGTTTAGATTTTTCAAAGATTGAAAGAATTAGTAATTGCAAGGGTTGAAGTAATTAAAATAAAAAGTATGTATACATATTTATAGCATTTATATTTAATATCAATTTGATGTAATTTTTCAATGTGGTCGTATGAGGCTTCCTAAAATGGAAAAGAGTAATAAAAACCCAAATTTTACATTTTGAATCTTCTTTTGGTAATTTGTATTTCTTTGTTCAATTTTTCAAATAAATAAAAATGTATCGGGAATTTCTAAATCTTACATTTTTGGGTTTGGTCACGAATTTTTCCGTAAAGAAAATTGCTTTCTAGGAATATTAATGAAATAGCTTAAAAAATAAAATTATTAAATGAATACTTTATGACTTTAATGTAAGGTAGACCATGATTGAAATATTTTAGTAAATCGTATGTTCATATTAATAATTATTTATAATTGTTCGATTAAAGATCTGTTAATTTGTTTTATATAAATATTTTCCATGCAACAACAAAATAATTTAAAAGCTTGATTAGTCTTTTCCGTTTTTAATGCATGATTATTAAAGAAATAAATTATAATTAGAAATTTATTAATTAGATTCAAAATTTCAAAATATCGCTAAAAATAGCTGTAGTATTGTATGTTTTTGAAGCAAAATTTCTTTTAAAAAATAATAGATCCTTTAAAGAATAATAGAAAATAGCGTGATTAAGGAACTATAACTGTTATAACAGCGATTTTATATCTGTTATAACAGCGATTATAGAATGAATATTACTTTAGTTGAAATAATTTTAGTTTTTACTACTTTATATAATTTACATATATTCAGATTTCACAGGCTAAGAGTGCACAAAAATTAAAGCATAATGCTGATGAAGATGATGTATAATTTTTTAAATGCTTTGTTTGAGTCTTTTAATACTTTTTTTTCTAGCATTTTTTGCTGTGCTAATTAGGTTCTAGTCTCGAATAAACTTATTCATTTTATTTTCATTAATTTTAATTAATTTAATTCTTAATTGTTTTACTATTAAAACAGTTATAAAAATAAGTTATAAAAGGTTATAAAAATATTTCGTTCAAAATTTTGTATTTGAAGACTACATAATGATATAATATAATTTTGAATATTTGAATTTCTCTGGAGTTAAAGTTAAAAGTATGTGCAATCACTAACAGATTGATTGTCCCAAATTAACCCTTTTCAATTTTTTTTGAAAATTTTTTAATTTTTAAAACAAGAAAATATATAGAATAAAGAAATAGAAATAAAATAATCAATTAGGAACAAAAAATGTAAGAAGACTCAGTATCATTATTTGAATTCGAAGAGAATGAACAACAACAAAATGATTCTATATCTAAAGATTACATAAAGTTTACTGTTAGTAGTCCGGTATTATTGATAGGTGATGGAAAAGCTAAAGAAAGCTTTTTAACGAATAACAAGAAGAAAATGTTTTTAGACGAAAATGATTTAAATTTCAGTGACTGGTGGAAGAAAATTGAGGACTAACGATTTTTCCTATCAGTATGCACATAGTAATTATTTATGTATCAACATATTTTTCTAGTTAAAAACTCCGATATCTGTGTTTGGAAGGCGAAAAAGAAGAGTGATCTTGATTGGCATATAAATATAAATAATTAAATCTTATAACTTATGAGACGTTTAGACTATAAAAAAAGATGTTATAATTTAAAAATGTAGTGGAAAAATAAGTCAAATACAAAATTCGTGACATTCGACTAATTGTGATAATTAATAATAAATTAAAAGATGAAAAATAGAAAGTGAATATTAATAAAATACTAGATAGTTTTACATACAACAATATTATATAAAAAGAAGATATTTGGTTACAACTTTTATATATAATTTATTAAAAATTAATTATATATTATCACTCCATTCTATTCTATCGAATCTTATAATAACTTTATTAAAATATAAATATCCAAATTCTTTGCAGAAAAATAAATTTTAATTCTAATTTTAAATTCAAAACTGGTTAATAGAATAATAGCAATACTACAGAATTTAGAAAATTATAGTATACAAATATCATATGAAAATTTAAAATCAAGTTAATTTTTTAAAAAATAAATAATTAAATGAAATGGTGATTAATTAATCTAATGTATAGAAAATAATTAATCTATAATTAATTTAATGAATAGATTAATTATACATATTTTTTATCATTTTGAATAAAATTTATAATTTATTTTTATTTAAAAACATTATTATGTTCGTCTATATGCATAATATTCATAACTTAGTTTTTATTATTTTCATAAATCATGACAGTTATTATGAAAAAATAATTTGTCTTGCGAAAAAATATAAGTTGAAAGGAATCATGGAATAATTATTTCCTGATTTAATTGAGTATGAAAAATAAGCAAGATGAATAAAATATGAACAAATAAAAAATTTTATATTGTTTTAAAACCCTTTTTATTATTTTTAAAAAAAATTAGATTTTAATATTTTTTGTTGGTTGCCAAGGCATGTACTCTGCAAGTCGTATTCAAGCTGTTAATCGACCGAAAAAGATGAAAATAAATATGATTTAGATGATATTGTAAAAAAACTTGAAACTTGTTTAAAAGAAGCAATGAGAAATAACTTGAAACATTTACATTATTCTCTACAAAAGAACCCTAAATTTGTCTTTAGTTAATAATACTGTGCTAGACCGTAAAGAATTTTTAGATGAATATAAATTTTATTTAAGCACCTTTTTATGATAATTATCTGCAAGCTCTCAAAGAGAATGTACACGAAGCCGAAAAAAATCATAATCAAAAAGTACAGATAATCGTTAAAAATACTTCAATAATGCTGCCAAAAAAGAACTTAGTCATCGAACACAGTTAATTGATGATTCATTCTAAGAACGATTTAATAAGGAAAATGGAACGTTGCTTTTATCTATAATAAAATAGAAATTACAGTTAAAAATGTAATCTATTATATGATGATAGATTTATGTTGATGAAAGAGGTATATATATAATATAATTAAATAAAATTAATTGGTCTGTTATTTTATATTAAAAGTAGAGAAAGGAAAAATAAAATGCCTTGTATTTAATAAATTATAAACATAAAAGAAGAGAAAAAAATAAATCGGATTTTTATCCCAATCCATACATAACATATTAGCTTAATTCACAGAGCGACAGGATTATCTAATTATTAGAGAAAATTAATTTAATTGAATTTAGAATTAATTTATTTTCGATTTTACCATTCAATAAAATTTCTTGGAGTATCTTAATACCGGCTAAATAATAATTGTTTTATGAATGTTGTTCTGCAAATACTGATGAATACTGACCTCTAGTAAAATATTATGAAACATCGTTAAACATCAATTTCTAAGAATAGTATATAAAAAGATAAATTTCTAATATAATTTTTATTAATTTTGATAATTCAACATTTATTTTTCTAAATTCGTCTATTTATATTTTGCATAAATATTTAATACATAAATAGTACATATTAGTGTATCTTCACGGTGTAGGGTATTTTTTAATTTAAATTAAAATTATTAATCTAATAAATTTGTTTGATAAATTTTATAAAAGAAAGACAGTCAACAGTAAAATACAAAAACGCGTTAAAGAATATTTATATTTGAAATTCGTAAGCACAACGAATTTTATCACAAAGAGTCAATGATCAAATCTTTTGAGATGGTTAGCTAATTAATACATTGATGAACGAAGGAACATTAATTTAACTAACAAATAAGCAATTATAATTCTCGTAAAAGTCTATCTAATTGATAATATTTATTATAATTAATATTATTACATTTATTTAACATAGTATTTTATAATTTTTACTAAAAACTAGATAGACTAAATACTAATAAGAAATAAAGCTGATAATATAAAAGTTAACTAAGTATAAAAGGATGTGAATAAAACAAAAAGAAAGAGAAATCTAAATTGAATTCATTTTGATTTTTAATAATCTAAATAAAAAGTATATTTAAGCGAGAATCCACACTTCATTTATTTTATGTGAATCTACTTTTACATTTTAGATAATAACTTCCCTTATGAATTAAATTATTTTATACAATAAAATTATCATATAGCACATTTAAAATAATAAACAATAACAATTATTCTATTATTAAGTAAAATAAGTAAAATATCATTAATGCTATTGTGCTGAGTGAAGACAATATCTCAAATGAGCTCACATAAATAGGATAGGGAAAGTATAAAAGAGCTGTTGGAAAAAATGCCGGAGCGAATTGACGAAAAAGAGTTTATAAAATCGATTGTTGAGAAATGTAGGTTTGAAAATGATTTACTTGAATAAGATATCTATATATGTTATTTCATTTGTTTTTATCGTCATTATATTAAATCCTATAATAAAATTGAACAAATATAGGAAAACGATTCTCTTCTTTGCCACTTTTTATTATAGCGTTGTTAGATAAAAAGAGCATTGAGGTGAATTAAATTAAAACTATAATATAAAGGATTTTTACTATGATAAAATCATCTACGTTTAAAATAAAATCATTTATTTAACGAATAAAAATTTAAATTGAGCTAAAAATGTTCTGATTCTATAAACATAAATATAATTTAATAAAATTGAATTAATAGCATTAAGTCAAAAATTTATAATCTATGAAAAGAATGAAGATGACATACTCTTTATTAAGAGTGGAGACAAATTATTATTTTATATAAATTTTTATTAGTGGCATATGCTCTTAAGCGAAGAGGTTTGAAGACTGAGATGGCTTCAGCATCAAAACAAAAACTGTGGCATTATATCGATTATTATTATAATTTGTAGCTTAAGACCGGGAATTTGAAAAGTTCGAACTCTATTTGTTACTGCCATAAAATATTTTTGTTATTATTTTTTTAACATCACTTTTCTTCTGTGATCCCTACAAATTTGAACCTTTTAATTCTCATACATTTACTTTCCAGCTTTTAGAATAGAATTAATTTTTACTATATTTTCCTTACAAATATTTTTTTGTCTAGAATAGTACATATAATTGAGCATTAAAATGAAACAAATTTAAAAAGAATTACAGAAAATTTCAGATTTTTGAATTTATTTTAATCGATGCTTAACTTTACAGATCGGCAGGTCATGACGCTACATTGTTGTAATTTTATTCTATTAAAAGCAATAGGATCTCCTATATTTGTTCATACCCGTTCTACTTTTAACTGTCATAATATACATATTAAAATTACTTTTAGAATCCTTGCGCTGGTATTTTACGTTATTTCATCCTGAATTTAATTTCTTTTAAATATTTTTCTTTTCATTTAAATGGGTTTGCATTTAATATTACAAGTCTCTTATAGTATAATAATTTTCAATTATATGAATTTTTACTTCACAAGATTGTTGATTATAATTCCCTTAAGATTTTTTTAAATTTTACAGTATGCAATTTTGCAATAATAGGGCTTTATTCTTCTCCAAAGAATCGTTTTAATATCTAAATGTCGGCTCGACGCAATATTTGTTAAAATTATTTTTAGAATATATTAATTTTTATGAAAAATTCACAAATGTTAAGCTTAGGTTCTGGAATATTATAATTAATTGTATCTTCATTTAATTACTTGATTGTATTTTCCCACATTTTTCGAATCCCTTCTCTCAAATAGGTTAAACTTTAAAAGAGAGAGAAGGAAAATTGTTTTTACAGACGAAATCAGCAAAAAAATGTAAAAATAAATTTTTTTAAAGAGAAAATGATAAAAGAAATTATATTACTAAAAATTAGTGGTTTAGATAATATATACATGGCTTATTGTTAACTAACTCCTCTAAAAATTTCAATTATTTGTTTGAATTATTTTGGGTCTCTCTTCAGTTTTTTTATTGAAAGAAAGAGATTTTTCTTGTAGCTTAGGCCATATTATTTTATTTACAAAATTTTATTAATATATTTTGTATTTCTATATATTTACTTTAACAATTAAGCCAAAATTATTAAATATCGTTAAATTTCTGAAAATTAATTTATGTACAACTTTTAAAGTTAATGAATTTAGTCAAAATAATTCATCAATCTTTTACTTTTTTATTATTATAATAATTAAATTTATAAAACACTAATCTATAGTCTACTAATATTATTCAAGCCTCGAGCATAACTGGTAGCATCGGATGTTGATCTTCAGAATTTTAATCAATATAATTTTCATGAATTTAAGATTTACTTGATAAATTTATAAAAATTATATATATATAGAGAGGGGGTGGAGAAATTTGAATTCTAATAATTATAGTATTTAAAATATGTAATGAATAGGGGTGGAATCTAGAACAGATTTATATCGAAGGCCATGGAATTCACAATTAAGACCGAATTTACTTGGTTATAATTAGCTATATAAGTAAATCTGTACAGAAATGACTAAAAACCTGTGAAAAAAGTATGTATTTAAAAAATAAGTATTGCTGTTGTAAACATTTACTTTCATATTTATAAATTTAAAATATATTTTAACAGATTAGAGTTAACTTAATAAATTATATTAATTCACCTACAGGATTATTGAAATCGGGTTTGGAATCATAAAATAAGGATATTCAGTTTTTCCGTAAATAAAATGTTTTTTCTTTCTTAGATTTTGCATTTTGTTAAAAATTATTTGTTAGGAAAAATGATATGATCGACTTAAGTATTATCTTCAGTAAATAAAATAGCATAATTATAACTTTACAAAATTAAAAAATTATTAATTTAGAGATAAAAATTTACTAATTAAATCATTTAAAATTTAAAATTAAATTTAAAAATTATTCACTGTGTTCATTTATAATATATCTTTCATTGATATTTTAATAGAAATGTAACTAAAATTTTTAAAAAGAACGATAACAATTTTAAATTTCTAAATTAATTTCTCAAAGTTTGTTGGAAGAGCATGTGTATTAACTATAACGAATATTCTTTATTAAACTTTATCGAATATTCACTAAAGTTACTGAAAAATTTAAATAAGTCTTATTTAAAAATAATCACTTTGTTCATAAGGTTAGGATATTTATTTTTTATTTTTTTCATTATTTAATTATTTTAGCTATGAATTTTTAGGCCTTGAACTTAAAATATGTTTTTAATAAAAAAAAATTCGCTTATGTTAATTAATTTGTATTATTAATAATTCTTGAAAAATCGAATAATAGTTGTTATTTCAATGGAAAGTTAGTTATAAATTTAAGTGTTAAATATTTATTAATAGAAAATAAAGTACACTTTAACAAATTATTAAGTAAATATCATTACTAAATATATAATAAATATAGTGATAATAATAATGCTTATCTTTTTTAAATTTCAACAACTTTTAATAGTCATCAATAATAATGGAGCACTTATACTATAATTATTATATCCTCGTTAAAATTTCATTAATCCAAAATCTTTTCGTTCATGATAAGGTCAGGATCAGAAAGGATCAGAACTGAATTTTGAATTCTCAATTTAATTAAATTTTTCTCTCAATTTAACTAATGGTAATTTTAATTCTCAATTTAACTAATTGCAATAATTTAAATTAATTAGAAATAATTTTTATTACTTTTTTAAAAAACATTTCTCTCTCTTATTTTATTATTCACCAAATAATTTTTGTTGTAAACACACCTGTTTTTTTAAAATACATATAAATCTTCATCTTGCAAATAAAAATTTAAACAAAAAAATATATTTTTCTTATTACAATTTTTTAATTGTTCAAAATTCCTTCTAAAAAATAATAGATTTTCTCTTAACAAATTGAAAAACATATATTCTTTTTACAAAATTTTTTTTATTTTGCAAAATTCCTTTAAAAAATATTTATCTTCTTTTTACACAATTTAAAAAATATATTTACTTCTCACAAAATAAAAAAAGGAGGAACAATTTTTTAATGTTTATACATATGTATTTGCAAATGATCTTTTTTAATATTTTTGTTATATTAATGGTTATTTTTGTATTTATTTTTTAATTAGATTAAAATATATATATAATATTATATAGAAAACAGTATCAATCTTCATTTTTCTATGGCAATATATTTCATTTTTTGTAAATATTTCCATCAAAAATGATAAAATTTGCCTTTTTTAGAGATATTATAATAATGAGAATTTTAGAAATTAGTATTATTTAATATATAATTCTAATAATGACCTATTAAAAAATAGTTTATTATTACTTCCAATTTATTGCTAACTTAACCAATAGGCGAGGAAATTAAATTCGGGCTGGAGCAATAAAAATTTTCTAAGCTGGAGCAGTGAGGATTTTCAACATTAATTAAATGTTGAACGAGTTAGTAATGCATATACTTGAATAGTATGTATTTGATAATATTAAACGCACACCCACAACAAACTTTTATCTTTTTTTTCAAAATTCATTCTTATTAGCTCAATTTATTGTGTCGAATATGTCTTTCAAAATTTATATATTTTTTGAATAAACAATAGATTTAAATTAATTTATACATAATTTCAACCAATCTATATTAAACAACCTTACGTGCAATTCTTTAATAAAGCAGATGGTTGTCATGTGCTATAAAGATAAATAAATATTTTTAAAAACTATAGGTTTAATATTTTTAACGAATAAAATGAAATTGTTATTGAAATTTTTGAATTGCAAATAAGCAACACTTTCACAATATAATTTACTTATAATTTTTTAATTAGTGAATGTATATACAAAAAAATTCGCTTAGTTATTATGACCTTTTCTCTCCTTAATAAAAAATATATTATTTTAATTATATATTTTGTTATTGTCTTTGCAAGACTGATGATTTTCACAATTACAAATTCCAATATTTTGGTTAATATTTACGAAAAATTTAGCGCTTACAATTTAAGCTAAATTATTATAAATAAATGTATCATACTGTGCAATCCGTTTATTTAAATTTTCTATCTTTTTTCTTGTTTTCTATTTGCTTGTATTGCTAATTCCTTTTCAGGTTTTATTTTTATTAATGAACTTCTTAACAGTGAATATTGATATTTTTTAAATGTATTTTTCGATTTTCTTCTCATTATTCAATGTAAATCTTCATAATTCTATTATTATTTGCTTAAATAAAATTGTAAAATACTAAAATTTATGAATAATATGAATAAACATTTAATTTTTTCAAAAATTTGCAATTATTAAATTATTAAAAATAATAAAACATTAAAAAGGTACTAATTTTAAAAATTTAATTCCTTGTGTAATAGTCTCACTCAGTTTCGGCCATAAACCTTTATTTATGTTCATAAAAAAACTGTTGTGCCAGTTCACGAGATTTAATACAAATTTTTTATTTATTTTTCACCAAGTTTATTGTTGTTTTTTTAAACAAATTTAATATAATAATTTGTCTCCTGAGCGCGGACTTCTTTTTAGTTTTATTCTTTTATATATAAATAAGCCCTTCTAACTTTATCATCTTCACTTGAGCTATTTGAATTTATTATTTTTTTCAATCAAACAATTTTTTATTTAAATTTGTTTATCGTAATTATAAATTAATTTATTTTAATTTTAGTTATTGGGGTCCAATCTTTATCTTCACTTTTTGTAATTTTTAGGAGTTTTTTATTCATTTATATATTTTTAAATATATTTTATAGAGTATTTATTTATCTGTTTTTTTGTTTGTTTCTTACATAGTTGTTTAATTATTTTGATAAACTAACCGTACGATTCTTACTTCGGAACTTTGTTTTCAATTTTTGAATTATTAAAAGTACGGGCAAAACAATTATAAGTTTATAACGTTGATTTGCAAAACGAACCAATCGTTTCATAGAATCTATAGATTAAAATACAACGAGTTTAAACTATTAAAGAAGAAACAGTTTTCTTGTGCACTTATAATCAATATAAAATTATTATTTTTCTCTATTAAACGGTTTTAATTAAATTCTCAAGTACGAGACAAAAAACCAAAAAAACCTTGGGTTGACGAATGGTCGAAGTGCAATTCTTTCTATTCGAAAATCTTTTTTGTAATAAAACGACTCTTTATTTTGAAAGAAAATCTTTTCTTTACAGAAAGAAAGAAATAATTATTTGTATTTGATAATACTTCCCTCAGGACTAGGTTACGCTGATATAAAATAAAATTTAGATATTTTTTATTTTAAATTTTAGTAGCTTTAGATTCTATGTATTTATCTAAGTATATATAATTTATTTACGTCTCTTTATAAATTATTTACAACTCCACAACTCATATTGATTCTATTAAATGAAAAATACTACTAAATAAATATAATTTTAACTTCTTCTATTGTAATTAGAATTGTAATAAAAATATCTTCTATCTTCTATTGTAATCAAAATATTTCATAACATTTCATAAATTCGTAATATAATATACATTCCTGATTCTTTCCTCAATAGCCAAAATATTATAATAAGTTATAGTGTAAAAATTTATAAAAAGTAAATTAATTCTTCTTATATACTTTTAAATATATACTTGTAAATGTATGAACTATGATTGCAATGTATGTAAATACACATATTGTATTTGAATTTTATCTCGTGTTATCGCTGTAGAATGGAAGAGCAGGAGTATATATTAAAGAATTTGAGCATTCGTCAAACCTTTTTGTTTATATTATTTAGTAATACATATTATTAATAATTTATTAATGCTTTAGTATTTTTAACAAATTGACAGAGCTTTAATGACTGTAAAATAATAATGTATATTAAAATTAGAAAAATGCTTTTTTTGCCTTGCTTCTTAAAAAAATAATTTTTTAGTTTGAGCATAAACTTTCATAAAATTTACTAAAATTTAATTTTGTTCAATCTATGGGTAAATTAAAATTTGGTTTATTCATCATTTTAATTACAATAACTTAATTTTTTGTTATATATGTTAAGACTTCTATGAGATTTTTTGAAGATAACAATGATCTATCTTAACCAAATTGTTGTATTTTTCATAAAATTAAACTATAAAAAATATAGACAAATTTATAAAAATATTTAAAATGTTGATCATATACTCAGAAAATTAAAAAAAAATAAAGAACATGAATGGATTTCTGTTGAATAGTTGGATTATAATTCATAGGTTGACCTTCAGAAAGAGGATTTTTAAGTGATTTTAAAATAACAAAATTAAAATACTAAATATTGTTTTTGTATATGATTATTATTTTTTCTTCTATTCCTAAACAAAAATATCCATTGAATTCAATCAATATTGTAAGTATGTGTATATTTTTTATAATTTTTTAAAATAAACAAAGCTTTGATTTAAAAAATATATAAAATTTAATTTCTAAATCTACAGTTATTTGTTAATTACTAATGAAAACTATTATGAACTTCGAAATAAAAAAAGTTTAATAACTTTACACACATCTTACAATATAATAAAATTTTATGATAAAGTACAATTTAAAATTACCAAAGCTTAAATAAATAGGACATTGAAATGAAGATAAGATATATACATATGAGATAAAAAAATAGCTGCAGCTACGCTTAAGGCTATGGATTAGAAAGAGCATCACAGAAATAAGCATGAGATTTAATATCAAATAGAATGTTTGACAGAATCTATAGTTTAGCTTTTTAGAATTTATTGCAATTTATTTAAACATTAAATAATTAAAATTACTTATTTTTGTAAAAACTCCAAAAAATTTTACAAACATTCGACTAATATTAGAGTAAAGCACATAATAAACTACCTATAAATAAAGTTTATGTTATGTGATAAATTTATAAATTTTAGTGCTATAATTTCACGAATATACCATTGACATCGATAAATGAGGTACTTTATGGATATGTCACCCCCCTCCTATTTTGAGTCTCAGTTTTCCTTATACGTAGAAAATGGTCAGAGATTATTTTCTTCTTCATGTCAATCATTTTCTTATTCTTCAAGCAAAATAAGTGAAATTTGGTTAAATGTAGAAACGAAATGAGTGAAATGTAATTACAAATTTCAAAAATATGTGAAAAGGCAAAATGAACAAACAAAATACTTGAAGAAGATATTGAAGAATTTGAAGGATGTCAACTGATTAAGAATGATATAGTGAATTTTGTAGGATTCTGTGGTATATCAGGTAATTTGGGGGATATCACCTATATATCACATAATATGCCCAATATCACCCAAATCCACGATAGCTCTCCAAATCCTTCAATAACCCTCTTAATCCTGATATACAAATCCCTAATTATTTTCCCCTCAATTATTTAAGCCCTCGATATTTTCGCAAATCATTTTAATCTCAGGATATTTTTTGCAAATGATGTAATTATAACTAAAAAATACAATTATTTTGTTTTTAAATTATGATACCAATTTATCAACTTTAAATGTTAAAAACCGGTTTTCATAATCCCTCTTTTAACTTTATTATTTACAATACACATATAATTTATTGACCACCAAACCCGTACAACCCCTCCTTCAGGTCGAAACTGAAAATGCGAAGGCAAAATGTACAAAAATGTGCTCCAATAGTCCCACACGCAACTAAATAAGAACACTCAATTTGTCAAATTATGAATTAAAAGTGAGAGTAATCTTAATAGAAATAGAACTTTGAATGTTATGCAAATCTTAATTATTTGCAAATTTTTTTATGTATAAAACTCTTGGTCTTGAATCATGACTTTTCTTGTGGCTTTTCTCGGTCTTGGGCTGATGTCATGAAAATTTTAACGAGCAGGCTCTATTCTTTTCCATCGAGCTACCGCGTCGAAAGCTTTTGCAATCTCAATTTTTGAGTAATTTTCTTACTACATGGATTAATGTTTAAATAAAACTTGTCTGCCAATAAATTCCCAAAAAATACAATTTTTATCAAAAGTAAATTTTAGAAATTACAATGGTTTTTAAAGAGTTTTAAATAATAAATACAATAATTTTAAATTGGAAAAATATAAATAATAAGGGGAAATTGGTGTTAGTTGCGAGGTCATACTACTTGAAAAAATAAGATAAGCATAGAATCAAAACTTAGTTTTGTGTTACTTAATTGTGGTTTTTACAGGATGCAACCTAGAGGTCCGTACAATTGATGACTGAATTATGCAGGCATAAATAAGAGCCGTGTCTTTACAAGGAAAGTTCGATACCGAAGGCAATGTTGTAAATTTTTAGCATAATTGTAATAGTTAGGTATACTGAAATGGATTTATGTCAAAAAATTTCTACCTTTTTGCCTTTCTTTGCACTAGAAAAGAATGAAATGGATTTATGTCAGAAAATTCCTCCCTTTTTGCCTTTCTTTGGATCATAAATGAAAATCAAGTTATTCTATGTGAATTTAGATGCTTATCTTATCGCTAAAAACAACGAAAAAAATAAATTTAAAAAACGGATTAAAAATGAACTTAAAAAAGGTGTCAGGATTAAAATAAATTTAAAAACGGGTAAAATAAATTTTAAAAATTGGAACTTAGTAGTTGTCTTCTTTAAAAAAATTTTTTTTACAAAATATTTACAAATTTATGAAATACGTTACTTCCAAAATTTCAAATCAAATAACTTTCCTCTTTAAAAGATCAATTCAAGCTCTTCAAAACGCTCTGATTCCAAATTGGCAGTATCCATCGAACAATATCCATGCCATTTCAGAAGCATATCCTTTAGAAATGCATTGCACTCATTTTCTTTTTTTGCAGTTCCAAGAGAATTGCATTTCGATTTCAGAAAGTTTTCAATTTCATTTTTTATCGTCTTGTAGAATCTAAACGTTTATTTATTTAAATTATTGTATGGGAATAGAATTGCTAATGATTACTCTTGAGGTGTTAATTCATGCAAATAAATATATATTTGTATTCTAATTTCCTATTTAAAAATTAGATATAATATTAAATATATTTAACAATGTCATATTGTTTTTATTATATGAATTTCATATATCATATATCTTATTTTTAACTAATTTTAAAAAATTCAAAAATCCTATGAAATGCCATTAAGTCCTCCAAGAATTGAAGGATTTAATCTCACATGTTACTTTGACAATTTTGAGAAAAGCGAGACAAAATATTTTAGGATATTTAATGAGATGGGTGATCTGGATCGGACATAATGGTAATTAAATTTTAAGTTAAAATTATATTTATGTATTTTAATCTTTCTTTATCTTTCTACATATATTTTTTATCTCTTTTGTGGTAATCACGGCATTACAGGTAAGATAAATTTAGAATCCTTAATTTTTTGACATTTTTTACAACCTCTTATGCACTTTTTGACTCTCTTCTAGCAGATGGCTAATTACTCTAATTTATTGTTAAATCTTTAAATTTATTGAATTAAATTAAATTGAATGTTTTTATTTTATTTTTATTATATCTTAAAAATGTACATCCTGTTCAGCGTCTAAATTCAGAATATATTTATATCTTCAAATTTTAATTTTAGATTTAATTTAATAGAAGTCTTTTCTTATTCTCTACTCATATGTATGTATAGTTTATTATTTCATAAACAGAGTTTATTATATAGATAGTTTATTATTTCATTTTTCTAACTGCATCTTTATTTTTCTACCTACCATTTTTTTATATTATTGTTAATATTGTTAATAGTTTTTAAATGCTAAAATAGGTAAATAATTTTTAAGTTTTTTAAATTGCATTAGAAACTGTTAATTCTTAATTGAACACAATTGTTCGTTCTCAGCCCAGCTAACATTTATCGATTTTCAACATGTTTAATATTCAGACGATTTTGAACTTAGTCAGAATTTACCTTACAACAAATAATAAATCAATTTAAAATAATTTATAAAAATTAAATTATTCTTCAATTATTCTTCAATGATAATTACGAATATTTGTCCTTTCTGGCACTGTAACATAAATAGGTAGATCGGTTGATGTACATCCGGTCATGTAATCCAACGTGATGTAACGAGTCGTTGCGGCTGTTGGCCAACAAATCGTTGCTATCGTTATTTAAGAATCTATTTAAAAAGTAATAAATTTATTTCGCTTAAAATATTTTAAACTGAACTGGAATAAATTGCATTTGGAATATTTACTGGAATAAGTTACATCTTTAAAAGTATTTTAATTGACATTAAAAGCAGTATCTTTTTCCTATTTAGACGTTTTACTTGCAATTTCTTAATGATACTATTAACTTAAAAATTCTTATTTAAATTTAAATAATAAATTAAATAATGAAATAAAAAATTATTTATTTTTTAAATTTTGATTCTCAATAAACTAATTTATAATCAATTGGAATAGATTGATTATGCAAAAATAATTTTATTTGACAAGTTTTTAAAATTTTGATTCCATGATTGTAACTAAATTAATATTTTTGATAATATCATAATTAATTATAAATAAAACATTTATTTCTTTATGCGCTAAAATAGATATTGAATTATTTTCATATTATTAATTTTTGCTTCATTTATTATATTATTCTTAAATTTATTTTTATACATTCTCTTTAAATTCAATCAATTAAATGTTTATAGTTAATATTTTTTATAATTTATTTTATAATGATATAATAATATATTTTAATGTACAATGTAATATATTTGAAATATGTGAACAATTTGAAGTTGTCGGAATTCAAATATCTTTTTCTAGAATTTTCTTTTTCAAAAGCTTCTTCATACTAGTTCTTCTCAAATATTTTTTTCTTTTTTTAAATAAAAATTTTTGACACTGATTAATTAAATTTAATACTAATTTTTTGTTTAATACTTTAGAGTTCCTTATAAAAATATTGTATCTTATAAATATGTTAATTATAAAACTTTTGTGAATAGTAGTTGATATCTAAACTTGCAATAAAATTCGCTGAAAAGGAAGAAAATGGATTTTGTGTTTATTTAATAATTATAACTTGAAAAATAAAAATTTTTGAATATACAAATAAAATATATAAATATACTACATACAATAATATAAACGCCCGCTTTTAGTTGCTAAGAAATGGGAACTAAGAAACCACTATCCTCAAAACTTCTAAAGAAATATCATTTGACATGTGGCATACAATCTGTAAACAAAATTAAGAAATTAACCTGGAACAATCTTGTCACTTTACACTTTTAAAAAAGAGATTTGATTGGAAAAATAAAATTTGTTGAAATTTAATCAAAATGAAAATTAAAAAATATTCACATTTCCAATATTCACATTTCCCCTATTCACATTTCCCAATGCCGGTATATTTTGAAACTTCTTACACTTGAAACATTTTACATTTACTTTTTAAATAACAAAACAACAATTTACTTTAAAATTAACAACAAAAAGAAAATCACTTTCAAGAGTGCTAAAGAGATCATATCACGAAAATTCAGTCATTTCTTCTGACTTTTAATGTCCACTTCAATAGTCTCAATTTCTTCACTTTTTCGTTTGACTGGAGTCTTGAGTGGTTTGTCAAATGAACATAAAACAAAGTCTGTATTAATGCAGATGTCCTGAACGGAAGCATGCAGTTCCAATTACTCATCTTAATAAAAAAATATATTATTCCTTAAAACTGTAAAACCGTTAATATTGACAAAACACTTGCTAAGAACAACTTGGTTATATTCTTTTCCTTTTCCAAGTTTCTCAGCTAAAGCTTCTCCAGAAACATATAAATCACTCCTATAGCCCTTTAAATCGTCAACGATGGCACAAACTTTAGTCTTGTCGTAAGGCATAAAAACAGTAGTTAAAACGCATTTGACTTCTAAAACGCATTTAATATTAATAAATAAAGATTATTAGCTAACTATATAAATTCCCCTATCTTCATTTCAGTAAAACTGTCGACGCTTTTTGCAACACTTTCCACCAAATAATATTTAGAATTAGGCTGCACAATTAATTAAAAGTCGAATGGCGTAGAAAAATACGTCTTCCCATCAAACCGGCTGACATCAAAACGATGGGCTCTTAGCATCAAAAAGGATACAACCTATAAAATAAACATAGAATATCAAATAATCTGATAACCTACAGATCCCAAAGTACAAATCTTTCCAAAACAACCATCTAATGATTTTTTAAAACCGGTTACTGCAAAATTGCTCCATTCTAACAGGCACATAACAACGTAATTTTCTTAGCACTGTCCATGACCTTCATTATCTGTCCACAGCAATTACTAAATACATATTCATTAAAGCAAGTTCAAAAATAAAAACTTACGCCATTTTCGATCCACATGGAATGGAACTCAACATTTCCTCTGAACTAAGCTCTTGTAATTTGTAAGACTCGGCCATTTCACATTAAAGGTTTCAAAAAAGCTAAATCATTCAATCATTATTTAGTAATCATTATTTCATTATTATTTATTTAGAATCTGCTTAACAACTATTAACGATCAATTTTAAGCTATTAACTTCAATTATTAACTATGGTTCAACTATTAACTAAGATTATCAACCTTCAACTATTAATATCAATTTAAACTATTAACTATTAACTCACTTTTCAACTATTAACAATGATTCATATTAAGTAAGATCTTCAACTATTAGCTATTAATATCAATTTCAACTATTAACTCAAGTTTTAACTATTAACTATTAAAATCAATTTAATCTATTAACTATCAATTTTCAACAATTAACTATTAATACCCATTTCAATCATTAACTATTAATATCAATTTCAACTATTAACTGAGCAACTATTAACTAAGATTTTCAACTTTAAATTTTCAACTATTAACTATTAATATCAGTTCAAACTATTAACTTCAATTTTCTACTATTAACTTTCAAATATTATTTAACAATTACCTAAATTTTCAACTTTCAAACTATCAACTTTTCAACCATCACTATTTAATTGAGTTGATCTAGTTTATATATTTCTTTACTATATACTATAACTTTTTTACTGTATATAGTGTGTTAAGAAATTATAACCCCCTTGAATTTTTCGAGTTTCTTTATCTTCCCGTTGTCGGATTGTTCTGAAATTTTTGTAGTAGTTTTGTAATGTATATTAAATAATATTTACAAAATATCTTTAAAAATTTCCGATCACGGACTTTTTTTTGACGTTTTTTTCAAAAAATTAGTGTTAATAAATTATAACCCCCCTATATTAAAATTTTTTTAAACCACGAAATATCTCTACAAAAATTTTTCTGAACATATCTACCAATATAGATAAGTAATACAAAAAAAATGAAGTTCTTATGTATTCACATCATCGAGATATCTAAATCCGAAAATCAACGTAAAACGGGGGTAAAGGTCTTTAAAAAATATTTTCGACACCTTACAGATGAAATAAAAATTTTATTTTCGGCTTATCTGAAAGCCATTTAAATTTGCTATAAAATGGTTTTTATCTCATTATACAGAAAAAATTCACCGCCGAGAGCCAACGTGATAAATTTTCAAGTCATAGAAATCACTCAAACGCCCCTAAGAATTGATAGAAATTTAACTTATAAACTAAACTCAATATTTCTTATAGGTGAGTTTTTTTCCGTAAAATAAAATTTAAGCTAACTTGTAGCAAAAAAAAATTTAAGCTAACTTGTATTTAAGCTAACTTAAGCTAACTTGAATTTAAGCTAACTCTCCTTGTTTAAATTAAATACTAAATTAACCACCGGTTGGACACTCGTTGTTTGAATAAATAATCGTTTTGGTTTTGAACTTAAAAACAATTTCTAAATAAAATAAATTTTAAAAAACAATAAAAAACAAAACAATCAAAATACATCTTAAATATAATTAACAAACAAAAAATTAAAATTTCCCTAAATACACATTATTTTTCTTACTTAAAACAAATTTTAAGAAACAAAACAAAAAAACAATCAAAAAACATCTTAATACAATTAACAAACAAAAAAATAAAAAAATTCAAGCAAAAAAAATACAAAACAATTTCTAAACAATTCACATTTTTTCTTTACTTCTCTAATTACACACTATTTTCTTTTTTGGGATATTTTGTCATTTTTAATTTAAAAATAAACACAACGCCAAACACAGCAAAATTTAAAGCTTCGGACAAACAGACAACAATTCTAAAATTATATATAGGATAGCGCTTTTTGAACAATGACCTCAATATTGGTATAAACACGATAAATTCAATTATTTTTTATGAATCAAATAATCATAACAAAAGAATTCATCCTGCTTTTGATCCTTTTACTTACTCTATCTTTTATTTAGAATTTTTACTACCTTTTACCACGCTCAAATAAAAGTAATGTTTATTAAAATCTTATTTTATAATACAATTTTAGGTGAAAATTAACTGCCGTACCTATTCTTTCGGAAAATGATTCTTACAAAATTTATGTATAAAATTTTTTTCACTATAGTTTTATTTTAAATGTAGAATCCTTTTTGCATTTACGCTGAAAAAATAATTCTGCTAACAAAATCAAAAATTTGACTATTCATTTGTAAATTTATCGCCAAATATGTCATACAACTTCCCGATATTTTATCTATTATATATTTTAAAATTTTGTATTTTTTATGATATTTTTGATAAATTTTTCATTCAGTTGTTTTCATTGATTTTTTGTTTAATATTATTTACAAAATAAATGTCCGTTTATTTTTAAGTATAATATTATCAGTTGCCGACTAAATTATCGTCTAAATAGAAAATGTCTAAAAGATTTTCTATTTCTACGGCTTTTAAGCAGATTTCTATAATTCTAAAAAGGAAAAGCGACGCCTCAAATCAATAATATGTCTCATCTTTGTGTGAAAATATATACTTTTTAAACGTCTGTTGAGTACGTTTTTTAGTAACACATCAGTAATATTTTTAATATTATTCGTTCATGTAATATCAATATCTATTAATATTTTATATATTTTAGAAATTTATTTTTATTTTTAATAATTTTCAGTCTTAAACAACAAATTCTTCAATTTCTTCAAAAAAATTTTTTTATTTTATTCTAAATGTTTGCCTTGGCAAGTTTCTGCAGCAAATTTACTCTCGAATTTAATATTTTTTTGAACTACGACTTATTTGTTCTGTGCTTTGGCATCTTCAGGATCGTCTACAAGTCTCAACACAACAAGAACTTGTTGAAGTAAGTTAAAATATATATAAATAAAAAGTATTTTTTTCATTAGGCTGTTTAAATTAAGGCTGGAAAGTTATTAACCGGTACCCTCAATTTTGTCAATTCAGATTTATTAAAAAAATATTACTAAGGTCAACAAATTTAAAATAGAAAAATTATTTGGGAAGGGCGTTTATTAGAGAGAAATTTCTAAATGATTTTTTTATAAATGGTACAAAAGCTAGATAGCTTCCATTATTCTTTAAAATTTTCATTTTCGAAAACTTTTTCTTTTTCAAACTATTTTACGGCCAAACTAAAATTTCTTATTCTAAAAGAAATTTATTTTTAAATTATTATCAAAACCTTTCTTCAAAAACTTTCTTCAAAAACTTTCTAAATACAGATATTTTTTAAACAGATTTCTTTTTTAACAATAATATGATAGGCAAAAAGAAATGTATTTAAAATGTATTCTTTAATTTTTTAAATTGTTTTCAAAATATTATTTTATGCAAAATATTATTTTTAAATTTTCGTAAATTTTTATATTAGAATATTTGGAAAATTTAACTCGTTGAAGATTCTAACTAATTGTTAAGTTGCTGCCTTATCAGTTTCTCTAAGTTAATTGTTAGTTTTTAATTGTTTTTAATAAAATTAATTATTTATCAAATTTTTGCTATAAAACAATAAAATAATATAGTTTTTATATGGATTTGATAAAAATTTTTTAAATTTATAAACATTTTTATTTAATTTTTTATAAATATTGCTTAATTCATTTAAGCTTTAAGTACTTTTAGATACTTAATAATTTTATTAATAATTTATTTGCTTTTATATATATATATATATATATATTTCTTAAAAATTTCTTATAATCATCATCCTGTTCTATAACTTCATTTCTGATCGGCTGCTTAAATATAGTGTTTATTAATATATTATGTGTTACTAAATACAGTGTTTATTATTTATTACTATATATCTATCTTAATTGAACTTACTTTAAAATTTTTTTCTCGTTTTGTAACGTTAATGCGTGAACCAATAAATCTGTAGTATAACAATTGCATTGTTTAAGCACTGGATCACCTTATATCGTTTTTCAGCATCCTAAAAAGTTGTGTAAATTATATATTTAGGTAATACATACATATATACCATTTATACTTTACGCATAATTAATATAAATGTTTTAACAATTCAGTTTTTATATAACTTCTTGATAATATAGTTTTTTCCTTCGCAATCATTTTTATTGTTCGGAGTGTAATTAAATTAATAATTTTATAATATTATTTTTCTTCAGCATTTTTGCAATTTATTATTTAATAGCTGGATGAGTTTGATTCTTTTACATATATTTCTTCTGTAATTCTCATTCAGATGCCAAATTTAAGCAAAATGTGCGTAAAGATTACATCATGTATATTTGTTTATGTATATATTGGCGAGTTTATAAATTGTTTATTTAGTTATCACCATTTGAAAGCTTTTGTACAAACATTTTAATATATTTATATATTTTATTTTTTTTTTCAAATTTTAAAATCTATAATAATATCTCTTTGTTAAATTTCTTCTTCAATGTGCAATTTTATTGATACGGATAATTAAATTTGCGCTTATTTCATTTTTATCTATTTTTAGAAATATGTTTAATTTTTTATGTTTCTTTGTTGGCCCACAAAGAAACATAAAAAATTAAACATATTTCTCACTTTTGTTGGCCCACCAACAAATAAAAATACTCGTAATTTATTTTGGTCAAATTTCATCTAGCTGGTATTGTAGATGAACAAATAATTACAGGTTATGTTTTTTCTATTTCCCTGTGGCTAAGAATTATTAATATTTCAACATGAAAAATAGTCAACAAATTCTGCAAGTTTTACAGTGTCTATAAACAAAAGTGCAAATTTCTTAATTTCTCAAGAGACAATTTAAATAAGTATAAATAAAAATAATCCATAAATAATTTTTATATTTATTTTTTTGTCATTTTTGTACTTTTAAAATTTGTCTTTTTGTCAAATACCGCGGTTAATATAATTAGTCAATAAAATTTTTTTAATTATTTAAATTTGTACTTTATTTATATTTGTACATATTTGTACTTCGTTTCTGCTTTTAATAGCTCTTTAAAATTATTCGGCTAGAAATTTTGGTTTATCCATGTCGAAAATCGAAATTTCTAAAAAGCTCAAATGCCTTTAGCATTTAATTAATATATATTTACAAGGTACAAATAATTAAAATATGTATTCAATTTTTTGCCTCTATTTAAATAGGCTATTTTATTTAGGATTTTTACCTCAAGCTTTTCCATTTATTTATTGGTTCTATTTAATAGAGCAGGACCATACTGTACTACAGCCATATTTTACGGTATTAATAATATTCAGTATCGGCAGTATATAAAATTTTGGGTTTTATAAAAGGTTGAATTGAATAAAATTAATAATTTTGAATTTTGCTTACCAATAAAATTGACCTTATCAGTATTTATCATTATGGGTATTATTCAGTATTTTATAACGTGTCGGGCTAAAACACGGAAAGACCAGATCAATGAACAATCAAAACATGGTCCAGAGATATAATCGTCATTTTTATTATTAAAATATTTATTCTGATTTTAAAAAATATTCTGATTTTTTAAACAATATTCTGATTTTTAAACAAGACTTATTTATTTCCCTGGACAGTGTTTTGGTCATTCTGTGATTTGTTAAGACCTTGTTTTGTCTTGTCCGTGTTTTGGTAAGGTTCGTATTCTGGTCGTTCCGTGTTTTGTCTTCACAGTTTTGACGTTCCATGTTTTGCCGATTCCGTTTTTCGGCATTCCTACCCTGTTATGTTTTTTGTCATTTCGTGTTTTGCCCCGTCCCATAAAATAATACGTTATTCATTTGATAAATTCAAAAAAATTGCTCCTACTTTTAATTGAAAAATTAATACTTAAATATAAAGTACTTTTGTTTGTTTATTCATTTACTTTTTTGTTTTTCAAAAATTTATTTAAAGGAGAAAACAACTTCGTTCTCATAATAACAGCTATTGTGTAAATATTTTCTAAATTTCAGATGATTAAATTTAATTTTATCATTCTTATATATTTAATTATATTATTTTAAATTCAAAGCACTGGGAAACTCATTCATGTTGAATTTAAAATAAAAGATGATTGGGAAGAAAAACGAGAATTTATTTATTTAAAAAATGTTGAAATAAAGGATCGCTTTGTGTTGAAAGTAATTGAAAAGAATAATAATCAACATGATAGTTTTAATAAAGATATAGAAAAATATTTACGTCCGACTGACTTAAATCTAGATAAAAATATTTTTGAAGTTGAATAAATGATAGATCAGAATATTTTATATCTGAGCAATTAAAAAAGAAAACTTTGATTGAAATTACTAATAATGAAATAATTCTAAATTTTCTGCCTGCGTTTGAAAAGCTGGTATATTTTTATTAATAAAATTTTCATTTCATAGTTTCACAACTAACTGGCAAATAAACAATAGAAATCGGTAGCTATAACTAATCTAATTTTGATTAAATTTAAGGTACTCCGAAATAATAATTTTATTAAAAATAATAATTATTATAAACTTCAATATTGTATAATGGTGAAAAGAGTAATAATTTTAATTTAATTGATGAGAGTATAGAAAATTACAAAAACAAACTTTTATCAAATTATTGGACAGAGATTAATTTAATTGGATATAAAATTGAATTGTTAAAAAAACAAAAAGTTGAATATCCGAAAGAATTAAAAAACAGAATTATTGGAATTGGCAATAAAATAAGTATAAAAATCATTATTTTGGCCTTCTCACATTTTTCCCCCATAACAATATTTTATAAGTGCCTAAAATTTGTTTCTGCCGTTAATAATCAAATACGTTTTATGATTTATTCTAAATATTATAGATCAAAACAATAAGAAAAATAAGCGTCATTGTTTCAATTGTAACTCGACACAGACGAACACATGGTATATATATCTTAAGAAATACAATTTGTGCGTATCTTGTTACTCTTATAAACAAAGACATAATGGACAAAATAGATCAAATGTTTTTTGGATTAAAACTAAAAAGGTTTTAATTTTAAAATTTTTAATAAATTATTCAAATAAACAATGTTTCTGTTGATTTAAATTAAGGAAGATAGACATTGCGCATTTTGCAAAGTTAATAAAACACCACGTTGGTACCGTCATTCAGAACTTTATCAATATTTGTGTAGATCATGCACGATAAACAATATTATAAAAATAGGAAAAACAAAATTTTATAAGAAACAGAATGGAATTACGAAACTATTGAGACTCCAGTAAAGGAATTCAAAAGACGACTAATTTTTTGTCGTAGAAATATATTTTAAAAAACATATTTTAATGTTTCTTTGTTTTTTTATCATTTATCAATATCTCCCCAACACATTACTTGAATTTATTTCTCTTTAAAGTTTCTTATCAACCTTTTCTTTAACCTAATTTGTATATATTTCAACTTGTAAATATAATACCTTTCTTTACTTCACGCCCTTTATCACATATATAAATAGCTTTTTATATTTCTAATTTTTTGCCTTATTTTGAACTTTAATAAATAAATAGTTGAATTTGTTAGTTGGTTTAATTAGTCCCTTAATAAATTGAAAGGGGTCAAAATAGAAATAAATATAAGGACGGGGACATTATAATGAGCAAAATATTGTGCAAAATTTGTCAATAGAATTCAATAACTTAAAAAACGTAAAATTTATTGCATTTTAGCTGCCTATTAAGTATAACTCAATATTCTATTGTGTAAGGATTTTCTTATTGTAAGATAAAATTTCTTATATGGCGAAAAAGAACGTTATACATATGTATATCACGAAATGTCATTAGAGCAAATTTAAATGATGTTAATATCTAATATCTCCAAGATGAACAACGTTCAATATTGTATGTGGGCGCATTCGAAGACATTTATTAAATTTGCTGCATCTGTGAGCACTTTACTGCATCTGTGAGCAAAAGCAATATATCCTTCGCGTCAACACCAATTGTTCTACTTTATTAATTATTCTATTAGATTATGAAAATTTTGGAGGATTCTTAAGTCAAAACTCTTGATTTTTGCACGGCGGGCGAAACTTTTTAAAATTTTGCAAATATTATATTCAATAAAAGTGAACAAAGTTCTGAAATGGCAAAATATGGATGGAAAGTGTGAAAATATGCACAAAACGTCAAAAATGCTAAAGGGTGGATTTATATGGATGTTCAAGTTGCTTCAAATTGGAAAATAACAACGAGAAAACGCTAGTAAGAAAAGATGGCGTAAGAAAAGAGAAATATCAGAAAGTTATCTCTAAATTTTTAACAATATTAATTTTTGTTTAAATTAACAAAAGTTCGTATAATTTTCATTAAATAATTATATATTTGTTATAATTAAACTTTTATAAATGATAAATTATATAAATTATTTATTGAACCTTTCCGCTTAAATTTTTTGTTTTCTCCTTTATAACTTTTTTTCGGTGTTTACAGCCACATGCATTACATAAATAGTTTCCAGTTTCTGAATGACGGCGCCAATATATTGTTTCTGTAACACCACAAATAAAACATATACGATCGTCCTTAAATTACTTAATGAGAAGTACGTTTTTATGTGAAGTTCCATTCAATGCTAATTTTATTGGTTAATGTAAGTAAGCTTAATTTCTGGGTAATATTTGTTTAAATGCCTACACCTTTCTTTACTTCTCATTGTTTTTCCTCTTTCAAGGATATTAAAATTGGTCAAGGTAAAGTCCTTAAATTACTTAATGAGAAGTACGTTTTTATGTGAAGTTCCATTCAATGCTAATTTTATTGGTTAATGTAAGTAAGCTTAATTTCTGGGTAATGTTCGTTTATAACCTACACCTTTCTTTACTTCTCATTGTTACCCCTCTTTCAATAGTATTAAAATTGTTCAAAAGCAAGTAAAGCTAGAAGTACATTATCGTATTTCTTTAATAGAATTTCTTCTAATAGAAAGGCTCTTTGGACTTGCTTGAAAATAGAATGGCCAGCCAATCTATCAGAGGTTATCAAAATTTAAAAATAGCTATATTTGCCTTTGACCAATTTTATTTTTTGGAAAAAGGAGAAAAATGAGATAAAGAAAAATATTATGTATAGGTTTATAAACGCACAGTACCATTTCATGATATCTCTGCAAATCCCGGGTATCTAAATATGTATCTATCAAAAAAATAAAGGAATTTGGCTGCTTCAGGTTAGAATTAAGAATGTTATTATGTATTTTTACGTTTTATATCAAGGGAATCCGATCTTACTGATATCTTTTAATAGCAAACCTATTTTGTCTTACTAAACAAGCTTTTATTTCTATGCTTTCCATATTTTTGAATGTAAGCAACACAAGTATGACACAAATAGTGTTCTCTGAGATATTTATGCCACCAAGATTTAGTTTGTTTAACACCACAATTGAAACAATCTCGCTTCTTCTTTTCAATAGTTACTCCTATTAATTAAAATAAAACGTTATTTACTAGAGATGTTTTAGCTAGATATGGCAACGGGGATATCCTTATCCTGTCAAATATCATAAAATTTTTATTACTTTTTTTTTCCAATGTCAACAATTTTTCTTTTCAATTCTTTCGGATATTCTACTTTCTTTTTTTCTAACAAATTAATTTTATATCCAAATAAATTAATTTCTGTCCTGTAACTTGATAAATGTTCATTTTTGTAATTTTCTATATTTTCTTCAACTGAGTTAAATTCATTTTTATTTTCTAAACTTTCATTCAATCTAGAAGTTTCATAGCAATTATCCTCATAAGTAAAATTATTATGTCGTAGTGCCTAAAATTAAAGGATAAATTAACTGTATAGGTTTTGGATTTTTTCTGTATTTCGATTATTGATGGCTTTTATTTTTTTAATTAGAATTTTTTGAGGTAATTTCGATTTTCAAACTTTTTCAAAGATTTCAACATTTGTCGCCTCTAATTTCATGTCTGCCATGTAACCCCCTAATCCCCTGATATCACTGAGAATCGCTTGATATCTCTATTACATTGTCTAGATAATTTTATATAGATATTATTTTATGATAGATAATAAGGATAGCATAAAATTTTTTAAAATTTTTTACAATATTTTGTGCTTGTAATACTTTATTCTTTACAAGTGAAGTTCTATTAATAAAGCATTAAATACCCGTTTTTCAAATCTAGGTGAAAAATCTCTAATAAATTTATTGTTGGAAATCTCAATCACGATTTTCCTTTTTAATAAAGATTTTGGATCATTTGTCCGGCGAACATTTAGATTGATATTTTTAAAAATATTTTTAGCATGATCCAAGCAAATCAATCGTGCAAATTTCTCCATATTGTAATTAGAGCCTACATATGTATTGTTATGCTTTTCGATTGTTTTCACAACAAAACGCTCCTTCAGTTCAACATCTTTTAAATAAATAAATTCTCTTTTTCCTTCCCAATCATTTTTGATTTTTAGATCAACGCGAATTGGTTTTCCTTGGCAATGAATATTCATTAAGGTAATTAAATATAAAAGATTGATCAAACTAAATTTAATCATCTGAAATAAATGAATATATATTTTAGAGGCAAAAAATTCAATACATATTTTAATTATATGCTTTTTTCTGTAAATAAATATGAATGCATTTTTAAATATTTAATTAAATTCTAAAGTTATTATTAGACTTTTTCGAAATTTCGATTTTTAACTTGGACAATTAGATTTCAACCCAAATATTTCCAAACAGCGTGAAAGAAAATTTTAGGTAAAAATACAAACAAATAAAAAATTATATTGACTAATTATATTAACCGCGGCAATTGACAAAAAGTGCAAATTTTAAAAATGCCCTGAATGAGTAAATAAATTAAGAGAAAAATAAGACGGTAAGTTATGAAATGTATTTATGTTATTTTTTATTTATTTTCTCACTGACTAATTTTTAAATTTGCACTTTGTTAATATAATTAGTAAATAAAATTTTGTAGTTTGGTTAGATTTGTACCCCTTTTTGTCGCTTAGACTTGTTTAAGAAATACTCGAGTCGAAATTTTGATTGCCAATGTCATAAATCGAAATTTCGAACAGATCCTATTAAAATACCATATGTTGAAATTTAAAAAATGAGACTATTTATTTAAAGTGTCTCAACAAAATTAAATCATTATATTTTTTTCATAGATTTTAAACAAGTTTATTCAAATTATTCGAATATTTACTAGCTTTTGACATTTTAAAAGAATTCTATTTAAAAAATTAGTTCATTTGGATTATCGTCGTTAAAATTTAGTTTTATTGATAACTAGTAGAGTTATTTGTTATATTAATATGTATAAACCTTTTATGTCCGAGAGTGTCCTAATATTAAAAACTTGATTAATTTTTTATTAAATTTCTACATTTTTTATATTTTTCTAGTAACTAAGTTTCGGCATTTTCTGTTCAAAAATTGACGAAACGTTATAAGGGTCTCAGATAACAGTATAAACGTTGTACGTTTTTTTCAAAATTACAACCTACAACCTTACATTAACCCTACATTACCCAATCCACTCTACAATAATTTAATCATAGGAAAATTAAAAATATAAATTTATATTGCTTAAACATTGCTCTAATTTAAATAATTCTCAACTGATATAATTAATATAAATAACGAGTGCCAATTGACAAAAGTGCAAATTTCTTAATTCTCCAAGAGACAAATTAAATAATTATAAATATAACTCATAAAAGATAACATAATTTAAGTCTTATCTTTATATTTATTTTTGCCATTTATGGACTTTTTAAATTTGCACTTTTCGTCAAATACCGCGGTTAATATAATTACTTAATGAAATTTTTTATCTGTACGTCGGCTCTGCCTTTAATAGATCTTTTTAAATAATAGGTTCGAAATCATGGTTCATCCAATTCGTAAATCGAAATTTCGGGGAAGCTCTATCGCCTTTAGCATTCAATTCAATATTTCAAATGCATCCCTATTTATTTAAGGGTAAACAAATTATTAAAATATTTATTTAATTTTTGGCCTCTATTTTAAAAGCGCTATTTTATTTAGGATTTTTATCTTTAGTAAAAGGGGATTTTGGATTCCTCTTCGAGGGGGATTTTGGACTTTCCTTCGCTAAGGCGATTTTGAAAAGGAGATTTTGGACTTCCCTTCGCTATACGAGTCTTACAGTGGTCTCCTCCAAAAGCTTTTCTTTTTTCCGACTATAAGATTAAATTGTGAGTGGCTTTATTTCACATAATTTCAGATGATTAAATTTAATTTGATAAGTCTTTTAAATCTAAATATATTAATGAATTTTTATTGCCAAGGAAAACCAATTCGCGTTGATCTAAAAATAAAAGATGATTGGGAAGAAAAAAGAGAATTTATTTATTTAAAAAATGTCGAACTGAAGGAGCGCTTTGTTTTGAAAACAATCGAAAAGCATAATAATGTATATTTCGGACGTAATTACAATACAAAGGGATTTACTCGTTTGGTTGACTTGGATCTTGTTGCAAATATTTTTAAAAATATTGAATTAAATGTTGGACAATCAAATAACCCAAATTATTTATTAAAAAGGAAAATCGTGATAAAAAAAAAGGAAAATCGTGATTCTAGTACTGAAAATTCTAAAGGGTGTAAATACAAAAGAGTACTTGAAATTCTAAACTACTAAAAATTCGAAAATTTTTGTATGTTTTAATACAAGATAGAGTCTAGTTATATATTTAAAATAATTAAGTAGAAAAATGGAATTATAAATACTTTACAAGCCTTAAAACTAAATTCTTTTACAACATAATTAAAACATATTTCAAAAATTCAAAAAAGTTGGAAATGATTTACAATATCAATGAAATATTTTATTAATTAGGTTTACTTAAATGTGGTTTTAACGAGTTTTTTACTACTTTTTCAATAAAAGAATACACAACATGGTGTTTTGTCTTTCGCTTTTTAAAATTTGTTTCGGCACACCCCTGATACACAACATATTTACTTCATCGATTCTGGTTAGTCCAAACAATAGTTGAAACTTGATTTTGATTTTTCTTTGATAAACTAAAAAATTTTCCAAGTAAAATTTTTGTGTCAGTCCGAACAGTTTTGTTTAATGTTAAGTAAATTACTGGTGGGAAACCTTTAAAAAATTTAAAAAATATTTAAATTTGTTTTTTAATCTGGGTGACCCTTTCCAGATCTCCAAAAGGAGCATGTAGAAAAGCGTGAGGGGACTGGCGACAAGTGTCAAACAGGGGAAAACCTCCTTGATAAGGTAAAAGGCTCACCATATTTTAATAACAAAATTCTATTTAATTACTAACATACCATGAATATGTAACCTTAAAATTAAACAAAAATTATATAAAAACAATATAATTCATTTACCAAGAAAAATGTTGTGTCATTATTTGCAAAATTCCAAGATCAGGATGATTCATATTGTAAGCGTAGCAAATACCTGCTGATGTATTTAACATTGAAATGATAAATACTTGAACAAAGACCTTAATGATATTTTAATTTAATATATTATTGAACCCCAAACTTTGATAAAACCCCCTCTATCTATGATCCGATCTGGCTTGGCAATAGATATTGATTTTTGTGTCCGTATCCGAATAGGTATATTCGTGAGGTCGACATCCGTATCCGATTATATCCTTACAACTTTTGAGGCATATCCATCCGTGGGTATCCGCAGATGGCCGAAGCGAAAATTTCTTTCAATTTTCAGCGCCGCAGGCGCCGAAATTTTTTGAATTTTAGAAGATCTTATTCGAAAAAAATTCACTTTCTCTGTTATGGACGGATATCCGAAAAAAATTATGGACGAAAACTCTGACAATATTGAGGATTTAGTTTCTTTGAGTCAGTATCGTTTCTCGCCGAGAAATGGACCGAGAATATCGGTATCGGTTTCGAGTGAAAAAACCGAGACCGATATTGGAAAACCAGCCGAGAATCTCGATATTGGTCTCGTCTTGATCAACTCTATTTAAAAGTGAGGTATAATAAAATTTCAACCATTTTCTCCTCTCTAGAAACACTATTAATTAATTCACGGGATTTGAAGAAAAGACAAAATGAAAAAATCAAATAAATTATTGGAGAAGCAACAGCCAATATTGTGCAGTGTATGGTAAATTCTCTCAAATCTTCTTTGAACTACATATTTATAAATATTTTAAATAAAATCAACTAATAGTATATTACAAATTCAAGTCTGAAATCTCTATATCCAACTAATGGTTCAAATATATAATCAAATGTTATTCCATTAAAAATATAAGAATGTCGAAATAAAAGCCAATAAAGTCCATACAAATTACTTAAAATAATCCAAATATAGACACGATTATTGTGGAAAAGTTTTTTTGAAATTTTTGGAAATGCCATTTCGATACAACGATTTATTCCCAAAATCTGAAAAAATACGTATAATATTAATTCTTAGTTAATTTATAAGACCAAATCAGCACAACATTCAGCAGCCCAAAAATCTAAATATTATAATGTTAATAATTATAATCCCCAGGTCAGAGCCGTCAACTTGCCAAAATTCACGGAAATATCAGCAACAGTAGTTAACACCCCCGCGAGGTCGTCAGGGGCAGCGGGGTCCAACCATTTAGCCCCTCCCCCTTCTTAAACGGTATTTAAATACATCCACTCCGTCGTCAGAGGTTCAAGGAGTTCCCAAAGGGTTTAAGGGGTACTTTGATCAAACCGGTTTGGTGTGAACTTCTTAAAAATAATTACAAAAACACATTACCAAACCATCCCCCTTATTCAACACAAAACATTTAAAAAAGTATCTTTCGAACACTTCTATATTTTCTAACTATCTTTTATTCACTTTTACCCTTAATTTTGAAAAAATACAAAAATTATTAAAAATAGAAATTATTACAAAAAAAGCAGTCATGCGAAAATTGTTGCAAAAATTATTGTTGAAAATAATAATTATTATTGAATAGGTCATGCAAAAATTATTTTGCAAAATTATTGTTAGATAGGGAAAAAGGGTAAAAATTTTTTAAAATAAAATAAAAAGTAGTTAAGCCAACCCCAATGTTGGTTAAAGATATACTAAAGGTTTAAGGGTCTTCAAAAGGTTTAAAAGGTTTGGAGTACTTTGATCAAACGGTTTAGGGGTAAAATTTTAAATAATTAAAAAGTCATTTCCCATAGTTTTTTACACCATTCAAGAGGTTCCCAAAGGGTTCAGTAGGCACTTTTGATCCGGTTCAAAAAGGATACTTTTTAAAATAATTGAAAAAAACACTTCGCCAAACTATTCCCTAGCCTCACACATACTCCCTGATAAAATTGACAACCGACATTTGACAATTGACATTTTGACATATGTCAGTTGACATATGTCATTTTTGACATTGTGATCAATTTTATGAGATAAATCGTACCAAAGTGGTTTCAATCTAAAATCGAGCTCAAAACTCGAGTTCTGGACCTTGGAACACGAAACTTTTGCAAGTATTGGTATATGGGTACTTTTTCTGACCGGCTCGACGAGATGAGTCGTAAGATATCATTCTCAGGAGATTCTGAAAGGAAATGGTATAAAAGACCCCAATTTCACGTAATCTTTAATCAAAATGTTCATATTATTTTTATTATTTCCTCTTTCTTCCTCTTCAAACTTATCTCTAGTTGATGATCCCAGATGGCAAGATATGTGAAACAAGAACCCTGTAGATGCCCAAAATACTTATTGAATCTTCCTTTTAACATTACAGGACCTATACCAGGAAGGTGCGAATGCCCAATACACCTATTAAAAGCATCTAGGGCGAATGCAGAAGACTTTGAATTTTATAGGCTAACACCATTTCGCCACTATGGTATAAAGAGATACAATGATAGTTTACAATTAGACTTGAACCTTAATAAAACTATTGCAACATCCCTTCATGTATTAAATTACTCTACCAGTTTTAATTATCTAATATATTCAAAGTGGTGGTTTATTCCGTACTTGTTTAGTTTTGTATAGAGAAATTTATTTTACTTCACGTCAAATATTCCCAAGTTAGTATAAACGGAGACATAAGGCCGAGAAATGGATTTAAAAATGAAGTACCCTAAAATATTACCTGAAGTTGAATTTAATATTTCATCTACTGGGATTACAATTTCCAGTATCCGTTATACAACTCCCCGTTTTATTCCTTATGACCAAGGCGGGAAGTGTCGTAAGTGTAAGAGCACAGAAGTTGAACTAGATTTTATAATAGTAAAGGAAGGAGTGGTAGTCTATTGCACACGATTTGAAGGAAGTAGATTTGTTCCTTTTGATTTATTATATGATTTACCAGGGCATTGCTTCTTCAAAGTAAAGAATAAAGGTCGAGTTTTTAATGTACCATACAATGCTTCTACAGAGATTCCCAAAACTGAACCAATTGAACCACAAATTCTCCCCACAATTCCTGAAGAAGTGACACAGACACCCCAACCCTTGGATACACTTCCTTCAAAAGAGGAGTTGGATGATTTCTTTCAGAGTTTAGATGCAACGGTGACAGGAATTCCAACCGATTAAAAAGATATTTAAGTGAAATTTTCTTATATTCATAAATTATTCATAATGAATTCCTTAGCTTTCTCGAATAAAGATTTAAAATTTAAATTACCTTTTGGAATGATTATATCTGGTCCTAGTTCAAGTGGAAAGAGTACCTTATTATTAAAACTTATTTCGGAGGCTTCAGATCTAATTGAACCTAAACCAAAGTCCATACTTTATTGTTTTGGTGAGATGAACAATATTGTACCTCTTTTGCAAAAATCTGGAGTTGATGTATTTGCAGGAGTTCCACCTGAGGATTTGATTAAGAAATATCCGAAGCCACTATTACTAATTCTTGATGATCTAATTCTTTCTGTTGACGAAAAATATTTATCCGAATTATTCACCAAAAAATCACATCATCAAAATTTTTCTGTAATTTTTGTCACACAAAATTTATTCGATAAGAAGATTAAAGTAGCACGACAAAATTCTCAATATCTTGTGTTGATGAGATCACCAAATTCTATGCTATCTATCAGAAACATAGGTGTACAATTATTTCCCAGACAATTGGATTATTTTCTTGATTCCTATCGACAGGCAACCAAACAACCTTTTGGCTACTTACTCGTCGATATGCATGCTTCTTCGGATCCTACCCTCCGTCTTAGGACCAACATATTTAAGGAAGACGATGAAAAGATAATTTTTATTCCTATAAACGGAAATGGTTAAACAATTAATTCATGAAAACTTAAAATTTTTACATTTATTGTCAAAAACTAAATCTAAAAGAAAAAGGAAAAGGCTTTTAAAATTATCAAATAATGAACAACTTTTAGCTTTAGCTGAAATTTGTTTGAATATAGTAAAAGAGAGGTTCAAACTTACAACTCGCCAAAAGAAAAGATTATTACCTCATGCCGAATTTGTGCGAAGTATGAGTAGGGTTAGGAGTGAACGAGGAGCAAGACATGTTATTAATCAAAAAGGTGACGGAGTAGGAGTTTTTGCTGCTCTTTTGACACCCGTGCTCATCGAAATGGCAAAGATGATGACTATAAAAGCCCCTGCTACATCTTAATATAAAATTAATTATGGCAAATAAATTTATTTTAGTTCCAGAAGAAATTTACAAGGGTTTAACAACCTATGATACAGGTGAACCAAACTTGGATTTTGTACGTCAAGGTCTTGAGAAAACAAAATTGAAAAGAGAAACACCTAGTGCAAAAAATGTGCACTATAATCAAGAACTTAGACGATATCTGCAATTACGAAACGAACAGCAAAATAGACCAGTTAAGGTAGAGATGGTTGCTAGTCCAAAAGGTGCAATTATGAATACTACCGCTTCTCTTCCAGCTTCAAATATTGGGGAAGACGACGATAATTTGTGGATGAGTGAAGATATGTCATTTAGTTCATATCCAAAAGAAACACTATCTTATAATATTATACCACCTATCCTACCTGACATTAAACCTACAATTACATTGAAACCTAAGAAACCAACTATGCCTACCTATTACAAACCCTCTAAAAGAAAGCGAGTCGAAGATATGGGAAGTGACAAAAGAAGACATTTAATAGATGAAAGTTATGAAACTAAACCTATTAAAAAAGAAATCATCGATGATGGGGAGGACTATAGAAAAAAAGAAAAGAAAAGACAATATCTAGAAAGGAAAAAGGCTATCAGGGAGCAAAAGATACCTTACACCCCGCAATACTATAAAGAGGTCACACCACCGCCAAATCCCAAAGGTACAAAAAGGTCGCAATCTATTAATATCGAAGAAGGTAAAAGAAAGAAAATTGATGAGTTGGAGAGGAAAAAAGCAGAATTAAGAAGAATAAAAGATGATCAACGTCTGGAAAATATTAGGAAGAAACAAAAAGAAAGGGAATTAAAAAGAAGGGATATAAGAAAACTAAAAATCCCTCTAGACCAATCAGCAATGCTAAAGACTCGACAAGAAGATGACGTACGAAGACGTCAAAAGTTAAAACGAAAATGGCAAGGTCCAGACGAAAGCCCCTTAATTGCTTTAAAAAAGGTGAAGCCTGTTACGAAAAAACAATCAGCCAGAGCAGGTAGAGAATGGATGCTAAGGCTTATAAAAGCTAAACGCAAAGAAGCAAGCGGTAAAACATTTAAACCTTCATTGTGGTAAAGATGGGTGATTATACTAAACTTTTACAAGATTTATACAATAATCCAGAGTCTCCCGCCGCCTTTTCAGGTGTGGATAGACTATGGAAGGAGGCTAGAAAAGTACTCAAACATATACCTAAAAATGTTGTCCAAGATTATTTAGAAGGACACAGGACTTATACTTTGATGCGTCCGAAACGTATTCATTTTAACAGAGCATTGACTATACCTGCAGGTTTTATGACAGATGTTCAAGTAGATTTGGCAGATTTTCAAGCAATCTCAAGACACAACAAAGGAAATAAATATTTACTTTTGGGAATTGATGTTTTATCTAAAAGAATATTTGGTGTACCTGTAAAATCAAAAACTGCAGAAAATATGGTTACAGCGTTCAATGATTTAATAAAACAAATGCCTATGAAACCACACCGTATATTTTCAGATAAGGGAAAAGAATTTAAAAATTCTCAAATGAACGAATTTTTCCAAAAAGAGGAAATTCACAAAATGGAACCAACTCACTCAGAAGTGAAAGCCTCACTAGCTGAAAGGGCGATTAGACATATTAAACAACGTATTTATCGATATTTTGCCCAAAATAAAACTTTAGACTGGATTCAGGTCCTCCCTAAAATTTTGGAAGGAATAAATAAGGCAAAAAGTAGAGTACATGGTATGAGGCCTGTAGATGTTAATTTTGACAATGCTCAAGATGTCTGGGAGAAGATATATGGCGATGTGTTTTCAACTAAAAAGACAAAACCAAAACTTAAGAAAGGAGATTTTGTTCGAATGAGTCTAGGAAAAGGTGTATTCGAGAAGGGTTATATTCCAAACTGGGGTGATGAAATACTTCAAGTCGAGAATGTTAAAAAGCATGTTCACCCAATTCGATACAAAGTTCAAGATGATAAGGGTGAGAAGTTCAAAGGATCATTCTATGGAGAGGAATTAGCTCGAGTTCGTAAGGATGCTGATACTGAATATAGGATAGAGAAGGTTGTAAGAAAGAAGAAGAGACCAGATGGGACATACGATCTTTTAGTGAAGTTTATAGGTTATCCTGAAAGAGAATGGATCCATGAGACACAACTAGTATAAAAAGCATATTTAATTGTTTATTATTTCATTTTGATAAAAATGTCAAATACTTTCTTTGTTTTTCCTCCTAGTAATGTTTCCGATTATCCAGATAATAGACCAAATAAATTCAGAGTCCATTTACCAAGACCTCTATACTTTTCTGGAGACTGGGTTTGTGGTTTGCACAGCATAAGTTATCCATATTCATGGCCTTCAACAATTGGTACCCTAGACGAACAATGGATTGACATTCATTTTACTAAAAATGATGGGAGGGCTAGTATTATTCGTGTACCAGTTCCTAAAGGTTCACACACGACTGTGGAAGATTTACATCAATTTTTGTTATCTACTTTAGATCACCAAGCAGGAGCTATAGAAGGATCATCCTTGGAAAAACCTGAGACATTAGTAAAACCTCCAAGTGTCCGCAGACCTAAACGTAGTGTATCTCCTGAAGGGGAACTTAAAATGCCAACTCGTTCATCATCGGCCGAAGAAGAAGAACCACCTAATAAAAAACCTTCTGTTGAAAGAGAACTTAAAGCAGCTTCGCGTTCATCTTCTGAAGAAACAGAACTTAGACGCCCAGCCCTTTCATCCTCTGCAGAAAGGGAACTAGATTCTTCACAGCGTAGTACATCTCCTAAACTTACTAAAATAGCTCCCCAAAAACCTACACCACAACCCACTCCACCTCAACCCACACCACAATCCCTACCACAACCTACTCCACACCCAACTCCTCAACTTCCAAAACCCACTCCTCAACCTCCTAAGCCTACACCACAACCAACCGTACCTACACCACAACCTCCAAAACAAGCATCACAACCCACACCAAAACCCCCAAAGCCAACACCACAACCCACTCAACAACCTATACCTCACCCAACTCCCCAGCCTCCAAAACCTGTATCACTACCTCCGAAACCTACACCGCAACCTCCACAACCTCCACCACAACCCTCACCACAACCCCCAAAACCAACTCCACAACCCACTCCACAACCTATACCTACACCGCAACCTCCACAACCACCAAAACCAACTTCACAACCTCCGCCACAAACATCACCACATCCTCCAAAGCCCGCTCCACAACCTCCACCACAACCATCAAAACCTTCACCCCAACCTCCAAAACCCACTCCACCTCAACCCACACCACAGCCTCCAAAACCTACACCTCAACCCCAAAAACCAACTCCTCAACCTCCAAAGCCCACTCCTCAACCTCCAAAACCTACACCACAACCTCCAAAACCAACTCCACAACCCACTCCACAACCTATACCTCACCCAACTCCAGAACCTCTAAAACCTACACCACATCCTCCAAAGCCCGTTCCACAACCTCAACCCAAACCTACACCACAACCTCCAAAACCCACCCCACATCATCCTACACCACAACCTCCAAAACCTACACCTCAACTTCCTAAGCCTGCACCACAACCCACTCCACAACCTCCAAAACCCTCACCACAACCTCCAAAACCTGCACCCCCTCAACCTCAACCCAAACCTACACCACAACCTCCGAAACCTACACCCCCAAAACCAACTCCTAAACCTACTACTCCTCAACTTCCAACGAAACTCACTCAACTAAAATCAACACAACCTTCTTTACCCGTCTCTCTACCTTTGACACAAGATAGCGAAGAAGAAGAATTGAGAGATGCATCTCCCTCATCATCAGCTGAAAGACAATCCTTACCCAGTTCGCCTACACTTCCACAACTCCCAAAGCCTGAAGCTACATTTAGTGATCCTTTATGGACTGAAGAATATGAACGAGTACTTACACATGTACTTTCGACGCTTGGACAGAAAGTAACACCTCAGACAAGAATAAATTATCTTCCAAATATGCCCATCCTTGTAAAAAAATATGGTAAAGTAGGCAAGGTAGACTCGACAACACAAAAACAAATTATAGATTCAATAGAATTATTTTATCATAGCGACTTTGAACGATTTAAAGTCTCATTCACACACCCAAGCATCAAATATGTTTCTTTTTCAAATCAATTAGGTTATGTATTAGGCTTTCAAAATCCAAATATGGTTCAAAATAATGAAATTGCCAAATATGGTTGTGATCTAAGAGGAGGTTTCTCAAGCTTCGCTGTATATTCAAGAGGTCTTACAGAAAGTATGATCATAGGCAATTCACTTAGTTCACTCCTAAGAGTCGTTTCTGTGGCTGGAGCCACCCCAGGACAATATTATGAGAAAATATATGATTCACCAATTTATGCGAGAGTATTACCTAAAGAGGTAAATGAGATTGTGATTGAACTCAGAACGATGGATAACGGTCGACCTGTACCATTTGAATTTGGTACAGTGCTGATCGTCTTGATATTTAAGAAGGTGATAAACTTCTGATTTTTTCATTCATAATTTAAAATGGTGCACATTTTATTTGATACTAGTACTGTAAGCTATGATGACTTTATTCCAATGAAGGGAGGAGGAATTACAGATGACTATTTTAAGGGTACAGCTCCTTTTCAAAGAGGATATGGACAGAAAGGAGCTGGAATTGGAGATGTTATGAGAGGACTTTGGAGATTTTTTCTACCGATTATGCGACGTGTAGGCACGACTGTCTCAGAGGAGGCATTAAATACAGGTCAACGTGCATTGGGAAGGGTAATCCAAGGAGAACCCATAAAAGAAGCTTTAGTCAGTGAAGGAAAGAAGGGAATTGATACAGTGCTTGAAAAAGGAGGTTTACCTAAACAATTTGGATCAGGAAGGGGTATAAAAAGAAAGACAATTCCTAGTCATCAAACAGTTATTAAAAGAAAAAGATTAAAATCTGACGCTTTTGGTTTTTATTAAAAATGAGTTTCCACAAAATTGATAAAGATAGTATAAATTCTATTACAAATGCTCTTGATTTTTTCCAAGTCCCACCAACAAATGTGAGCATTTCTTCATCCAAGGTCTTTGAAATTTTACCAAGTAATCCTCTCACTGATACACCATATCATTTTAAAATTCATAGTAGTCAAAATTATATCGATCTGTCTAAGATTTATTTATTTACTGAGTTTCGTATAAAGAAGGAGGGCGATGATGGAAGATTGGTCAAACTCGCTGCAACTGATAATGTTGCGCCTATACAACTAATAGGTCAAACATTTATAAATAATATGCGAATTAATGTAAATGGTAGGGAAATATTTAATTCAAACTCGCTCTATGCCTACAAGACTTATTTTTCACACGAACTTTCTTATTCTCAAGGGGCAAAAAATTCCCATTTGAACGCTGCAGGATATTATTATGACTCAGACATAAAACTTGAGGATGGCACAGCGTATAATGCAAGAAAAAATTTATTTTCTTCAAGTAAGACGGCACAATTCATTTCGAAACTTGATGCGGATATATTCAACCAACCTCTCTATCTAATAAATCATTGTGAAATCGATATTGAATTACTTCCTAATGACACGAAATTTGTATTGATTGCTCCTCCAGTACTTGGGATTGACCAACCAATTACCTATAATTTTGAAGTTGTAAGCTGTAAGCTATACGTCAAAAAGGTTGATCTTATGGATGGACTCTCTCTAGATATTGCCAGAAAACTTGAAACTAAACCTGCAAGATATTCAATAAGAAAAACGATGATGAAACCGCTTTTCATAAGTCAGGGTAGATATGAATTTAATGCAAACTTGTTCATGGATCAAATTCCTAGAAGAATTACATTAGGTCTAGTTGCAAACTCTGATTATGTTGGATCGATAAATCGAAGCCCTTTCAACTTTCAACATTTTAATGTTAGAGAAATTAGTATTATAGCAAATGGAAGACCATACCCTCAGGCATCTTATGACTTTGATTATAAGAATGGAAGATATGTAAGAGCCTTTCACGACATGAATGAGGCTATTGGTTATACAAATACCTCTGAAAATAATGGAATCACTTACCAACAGTTTGGAAAAACTCACTGCATTTATGTTTTTAATTTGACAAATAGTGGAGATGATAATAGCGGAACATTTGATTTAATAAAAAATGGGACTACTGCCATAAACATCAAATTCAGTCAGCCTGTCCCAGAGGGCGGAGTCATGCTCGTTGTTATGGGCGAAGCGGACTCCCTTATAATGCTAGATAAAAACCGGACAATAGCAAGTGACACCACAATTTGAATAAATGAAAGGAATTTTAGTAACTTTATTTTTGATTCGGATATTTGCTCCGTGTGTAGGACTATATAAAGAAGCTATGGATGAATTAGAAGAGATCCCTGAGTATTCAGCCTATCTACGTCAATTAGGATTTCCAAAGAAAAATACAACCCAACCAAGAATATCCGCTTCTATACCAGCCTTTGCAACCTTCCCGTTTGAAAATCTACCTACTCTATGTAAAGAAAGCCCTACGGACTTATATGGCCATGTGTTTTGTTGGGGAATGATAGGACTATATATTATGTTAATAGGAAGTTTAATTATTTATCAACTTCGTTCAATTTTTTGGTTAAAAAATTATAATGGACAGCAATCAGATAACAAAAATATTGAGCTCAAATCCCTACACAAACAAAATCTTCCAAGGATGCTTTCCGTGTAACAATCTACCCAAACCTGTAGAAGGCAAAGCCTTAATTGTAAACTTGGACCCCAAAGGATTTGCAGGTTCACATTGGATTTCAATTTACGTTCAAGGAAATGAACAAGTAGTCTATTTTGACAGTTTAAATTTACCCACAAGCATTTGTATTATTGATTCATTTTTAAAAGATTTTTCAATTGTTAATAGAAACCTAAAACCATACCAATCCCTAAATTCTAATTATTGTGCCCACCATTGTATTTCTCTTATTTATTTTCTTTCTAAAGGCTATACATTTCCCCAATATCTTGAAATGTTAAACATTGTTCATAACCCAGATTTATTTGTAAAAAATATTGTGAATAAAATTATAAATTATCGAGATAGTTTTTGGTAATATCAGCACATTCTGGACAAAGATAAAAAGCGTATGAAAAGGATTTTTCATCTTTGGGTATCATTATATCATCTTGAAATTGGCTCACGACAAAGCTAAGGCAGTCATCACACCATTTTCCTGCGCGAAAGTAATTGATAAGGATGCAAAGCCTTGCTCCCATATCAAGTTGAATGTGTTGTTTTAGAGCATCATTGATTGAATGCACATAGGTTCTTATTTTAAATTCACGATACTCGCGCACACCCTTAACATACTTTATGATTTCGCCACTTTCTTCACTCATCAATGATTTTTATTTTTATGTGGAATTTATTAAATTAGGTCGCAACTGAATAAAAATAAAATTAAGCCACGCCCTATTTAGATGAATATATAAACTCAGAAAAATTTCATTTTTCATTTCAAACATTCACAATGGTTCTTGTCATAGATGAAATTGCACGTTTTCTCGACTGTTCAGTCCGAAGTCTAAGTTGTCATCTAAATGTTCCTGAGACAAGAATCCGTATATTAACAAAATTTTTAGACCGCAAGGTCCGCACGACATATTTGAATAGAGATTTGGAAAAGAAAACTTTTTTATTTGGAGGTCTCACAAGAAAGGGTGCCAATAAAATTCGCGCCTATGGACCTTTAAGACGACCCTATAATGTTAGCATTGCTCAACATTTTTATACAAGACATCGAATTCAACTTAAATATCCTTACCTAAATTGTATTATTGAACGACGATTCTGGGATAAAGATCGATTTTATCCTATTGAACTATTGGAATTTGTTGATGACGAAGAAGAGCAAAGTAAAAGTTTATCAACTGAATTTGAGGAAAAGCTTAGTATCTCTTCGCCACCCGATAGCCCTGAAATAATTATGGATAAAGAATTTGAGGAAGAGATGGAGATGTACAGAGGAGATTTTAGTCAAGATGGTTGGTGAACGCACACCCTCAACACACACGCGCCCTCTACACACGCACGTCTATCACACAGTGAAAAAGATGGAAATTGATAAATTTCATCTTCTTTTCCTTAATTATGTAATTTTACCCCTAAAATGAACAACTCCTTTTCCTTAATTCTGAAATATACTACTTTGTTTCACTAATTATGTAAAATCTCCCCTAAAAACTATGTCTTCATTTTCATAATTTTTTAATATTTTCAAATTTTTATCTTTGTTTTACTAATTATGTATTTTTACCCCTAAAACTTGTAACTCCTATTTATAAATTTTTTTCAAAATTGTATTTTAAAATTTTATTAAAAATAAAAATTATTTACAAAAATTGTGAATAAAATATTTACAAAATTTTTACAAAAAATAGATAAGAATAAAGAAATAAATAAGATAGGAGTGTGGCTTCGCCATTCGACAGGCATCACCAAACTCAACCAGGGACTTGAGAATTTACTCAAGTCCACTACCACCGATTTTACATGTGAGGATTCCTCACAACATTACGATAGTTGGTATAGAGTTTGGGTGCCCATACCCCTGGCTACTTTCCAACTCCTGTAGAATTCACAGCAAAATTCGAGGATGTTTGTCATTAATATGACCAAAATTAAGAACAACAAAATCGGAAGGGCGGACAATGCCTTTTCCTACATAAGGCTTATAAATTTTAGTGAGGGGTTGAGTAGTTATGGAACCATCTTTAATCGATGGTCTAAGAAAATTTGGGTACTTAATTAAAAGGGGGATATTATCACAATTAATAAAGTCAAAAACTTGCTTCTTGAAGTTTTCATAGCACAATCCTTGGTTGTTGATCACATCCCAGTTCAGCGTCATCCCACGGACTTTGAGAACGTAGTCATATTCAGTGTTGGGAGTAGTCTTCTTTTGAAGTTTCAATCCATATTGCTTGGCCCCTCCAGAGCAGTATTCCAAGATGTTGAAATCCGGGTACTCATCTGTAAATTGACCCAGATGAGGACCAAGTTGAAGTGGACAGTTGTTGTCGGGGTGCGAGAAGATTAGAGAATCGGTGTCGGTGTAGAGTAACTGACACCCAGTTGTCCTCACAACCTTCTGCATAGCATGCAGAAGGTGGATCCTCGCTGCTGATGTAGTCCAGAGCGATATGATGACATTTGATGAGTCGTGCTCCTCCACCCAATCCTTCTTTTTGATGTAGTTGATGAGAATTACTTCTTCGGTAAGTTCATCTATTGAATTGATGGTGATTGATGGGTCGTCGCACATCTTGGCCAATTCATTTGGGTCGTCGGTAATCTTGCATTGCGAGAGGCCAAAGTTTCTTAGGGAGAATCTTCCCCATAAGTTGTTTAGACACAGTTTTGCTTGTGTCCGCTTCCCTTTGTTGGCTGATGTAGTCCAGAGCGATATTGTAGTCCAGAGCGATATTTACAATCGATTCGATCGAGGTGCATGTAGACACCCACCCTCTTCTCCCTCTCAATTTTAATTCCAAACATTTCCATACATTCTTCCATAAACTTATCTTCCTTTTCTATGTCATTTTTGATGGAGTTGTCGAAACCAGACGAGTGAATTTTTTGGGACATAAATTCACTGATGTAGGGGCTGAAGAGCTTGTCGTCGTAGTTTTTAAATTCCAGAACTCTGAAGAGTTTGGTGACCACATAACCCTCTTTGAGGGCTTCGTTCAGTTCGATCGAGGTGCATGTAGACACCCACCCTCTTTGTTGATCTGAATGGGGGCAGCAGTAATTTTCTTTAACATCCCCATGTGGATGTTCTCTAGCACATGTTGAGCATAAAGGGAAAAGTAGTCGTTCATCCTCATCTTCCCCAATTTTCATAGGTAAGACAGGAATATCAATAGTTCGAGGTGGGATGATAAATAATTTTAGAAGGGAGAGATTGAAGGTGTTGTCTTCTGGTTTTGTCCAATTGACATTTTTATTTATGACGTGAACTTCAGGATGTCCAACCGGGTACCGCGTTGAAACGTTAATAAAGGGGTACAAAGAAGTCACGTCGTAGTAGGAAATTTTTTCTCCTTGCTGTGCAGAATGAAAAAGCTTTAAAGGGCCAGTCCTCCCACCATAAAATGCCGACCTAATGTTGATAGGCCCATCATCCAAATAATTTTTAAACATTCTTCTCATCTCAAAATCTTTGGAGACCATTTTCCTAATTTCGCATTCCCAATAGACCTCAACATTTACCCCCAAATTCTTGATAAAGTTCAGACGTTGTTGATCTTTATCCCTTTGTTGACCTGCAGTAAGTCCAGTTGGAAGTTTTAAGTCGTCATTCGGATAACATTTGATGCACCCGTGCCAGCAGCACCCATTGACTTCAATAGCCAATTTCTTTTCTTTTATCCACCCATCCAATTTATAATTGCCAATTTTCTTCTCTCCATTCTTTGAGTGAGCTGTCCTAATAGTAATGTTGTTTTTCTCGGCATACCATTTAAGAAACCGTAGTGCCAACAAACTTTGGTTGTCGACGTTGTCGTAGCCTTTTTCAGGTACAATTCCAACATGTTGAGGTTTTAGATGATTCAGTCGGAAGTGTTTCATACATGCACTTGCAATTGTCATCGACTCTCGTAGAACATCCAGTCCATTAGAAACTTCCAGAAATTCTTTTCTGAAGGCCACAAGTGCTGCCATTAAAATATCCACATCATTTGTGCAGTAGGATGCAAGTTGTTCGTCGAGGAGAAAGGGCTCGTTTTTGTGTAAATCGAACCATTTATCAAACATTACCCGCTTCTCAGGCATCATTCCATTGCAAAGATAGTCTTCTTTTGTAGGGTATATTTCTTTCCCATAATTCTTTGGGTTGTTGGCCAGGTGAGGGAAGAACGGCTTGTCTTCCACTTGCAGTCCAAACGATGGCACAAGAGATGCCAGAGGCATCGGCATTAAATTGTAGGTGTCTCTGAAGATTATCCAGCATTTTTTAGCATTTTTCACCTTCATTTCATACATCTTGTTGCCTTTCTTAATCATATCTGGAGTTAAACCAAGTAGATACAGTTCCTTGAAGAGTAGGACCATGTCGAACCTTCCACCAAAATGCGAGAAGGCTACTGTATCAGTTGAAGCATTGGTGATCCAAGTTGCAAAATCGGTCAAGGGGTCATTGGTAATGTTTTGTTGATCAACTGTTGTATTGATGAATGGTTGATGGGAAAATGTAATTGTTTTATCTTTCCCACAAACTTTGCAATCGTTGTTCAATCCATTATTGATACAATCAGGGCAATTAATTTTTGTTGAAATGAAGTTGACTTCATGTAAATTACCCTTTTCTCCTTGTTTGTACTGCATGGTTTCAAAGTCGAAAGCGATGATCCGATACGGTTTTGACTTTTTGAGAGTAAGAGGTTTGATGAAGCAGCCTCTTTTAGGGTCGTGGTAGCTGAAGCAGTTGTTGCAGTAACGTTCTGAGCAAACATGACCAGTACGTCCATTTCTGTTGTTATCTTTTACATACCAAATCACTCCACATTTTTCACATTTTTTGGAGTTGTTGCAAAAATTAGAACTGATGTGATGGTTGAAGCAGTCCTCGTTGATAAATTCCTTAGAGCACCCATTACAATGTTTGAAGTAGTTATTCAAAGGGTGGCATGGGTAGTCGGGACCGATTCTGGAGCAATTGGGGCATCTTGCTGCACATGTAGTCGCATGATCCTTTGGTTTGTTGTAAATCATTTCACAGGCAAGGCAATATGGCTTACCGAATAGATCATTTGCCTTTCTTACTCCATCAAAATGATTATTATTAAAATAAAGAAGAATTGGAGTATTATAATTTTCTGCCCCATATTTAAAAATAGGTTTAACACCCAATTCTCCAAAAATAAAAACTTTAAATCCACCTCTATTCAATGAATTCCAATAGTCCACCACTTTGGGTACCCATTCCATTGCATCATAGGTAGGTTGATCAGGTGGAGCATTAATTTTATTCACCAATTCCTCTGCATCCTTCTCGAGTTGATTAGCCATACCTCTTCTGCTATGCATGTAATCATAAAATTTCCATTTTGGCCAAGCACAAGTGGAAAATACGAAAGTAGCAGATAGTGAACGAAATAAGCAATAGTTGTCAGAATTAATAATTTTAATAAAATTGTGTTGTTTAATTTTATGTTGTATTGTCGTCCCACTTCCTTGAATTACTTTTGTAGTTTGAAGATTTTTCTTATCAATACAGGTAACTGAAACATTAAATGGCTCACCCCAAAGCATGCCATTATCTTGCTTGTTTGATTGCGCCACCTTGAGGAATTGATTAAGTATAGCGTTGACTGTGTTGTTGTTGATATCCCTGATCGGGATCCAAATGTCAGTTTCTAGTAACTGACTACTTAATGTGCAGCCAAGTTGGTCAGGATCAAGCTGATGATCGTGGCTCGTTTCTAGAGTTTGGTCAATACATCTCTGAAAAATTTCCTTTAGTAATCCCTCTGGTTCATCGGGCAAACCAGATATTAAAAATTTAGTAGACAGTTTTGTAAGATTAAATTTCCGGGTGATTTTGGTTTCTTCACCAAGTTGTCTAACAAAATCACCTCCACCTGATTGTAAATCAAGTAGATTGTTGATCATGAAAAGGCGTGATCGCTTTGAAGGTGGAGAAGACATTTTAGGTTAGTAAAATAAATTTTTTAAATTATTTTAAGAATGAATAAAAATCCTAAAAACTCAGATTTATAAAGTACTTTTTATTTGACCAATTTTTCTATTTTCACTTTCACACGCCCACTTTTTGATAATTATTTCATAATATTTTTCAATGATCTATTTTTGACTTATTTTCACTTTTCAACACCTTTTTTATAAAATTTACCCAATTTTCAATTTTCAACAAGTTTTTACAATTTTTCTCGTGCATGACCTATTTTTGACCTATTTTTGCAACATAATTATTGCATGGCTGATTTATATATATTTTCACTTTTCACCGCCTACTTTTTAATAATTTTTGTGTTTTTCAAAATTAAGGGAAAAATGAATAGAAAAAAGAATATAGGAAAGAGAAAAAGGTTGGAAAGGTTTTTCTTTGATCATCTTTAAAAGTTCATACCGGTTTAAAACTACTACTTGAACCATTAAACCTCTGGGAAACATTTGATTATGAAATTTTGTAAAGATTGTGGGGAATAGTTTGGTAATGTGTTTTTCTTTTAAAAAGTTCACACTAAACCGGTTTGATCAAAGTACCCCTTAAACCTTTTGGAAACTCCTTGAAACCTTGACGACGGAGTGGTTGAATGACCGTTTAAAAAAGTGGGAGGGGCTAAATGGTTGGACCCCGCTGCCCCTGACGACCTCGTGTGGGTGTTAACTACTAGCAACGGTCCGGTTTTAAAAATTTGTTTTATTGGAATCCAAATTTTCGAATTTGCTTGATTTCCGCTGTAACGGTATTGCTCCGGAATTTCCGTTTCCGAAACAAAAAATTAGATCAGGTTCCGGCCGAATTTGCGTTCCTACGCAACACTACACTACAGCGTGTTGCCTCCCCCGATAATTATTCCAGAGACACTATGTCAAAAGACAATCTTCACTGCTCTAATACATATATCGGTTTCAGATCCGAATATCCGAACCTTTTATGTTTAGATAATTGTATATTTGTCTAGTTAATTAATCTACTTATTAACTCTCATATTTAAGCACTTACATAAACCAAAACAACCAACAAAGTAAGTAAATATTGGTGAAGAACAGTAGACAACCCCGTTTAAACTAAAAATTCCGATTGCAAAAGTTGGTAGCCAAAGAAATGCAATGTCCATTATTGAAAGATTAATTAACAGCAAATAGCAAGGATTTTTGTTTCTATTTTTCCAAAAAGAGTAGATACAAGGGAAATATAGAGGCTTAAATTTAAATTTTAGAAAAAATTTTTCAAGAAATTTAGTACATAATATATAAATCCAAGTATTATACAAATAATTGCAGCTATTGGATATCTTCTTTTTTCAATAGGAACATCATCTACATTAATTCCTGTACAATTATAAATAATGTCAAATTCTTTTCGATTCCACAAAATATATTCCATTTAAAAACCGCACTAAAATAAAACATACAAGATGAAAAATCAGTCTCAGACCCAGTGGGTGTAGGTCCCGAACATGAAGAAATGTTTTGGAACCATACCCCTACTTTGTAATACCAAGAAAAATCCAATTTTTTTTAATGTACTTATAAATTCAGATAGAACCATATTGTCTTAGTCTCAGTCAGAGCTGTTTCGAAATTAGGATTTTCGAGGTTTTTTAAGTTTCGAAACAGTTCTGGTCTCAATCTCCACAAAATTAAATCGCATTTTAGGGAAGACTGGGAAAATCCTTTTATATTTTATAAATCGTCGTCGTGCACACAAGCAATTAAAATGAAGCTTGTTATTATGTAATTATTAAAAAATGCCGTGACGCTCGGACTAATGTTCAGCCGTTTAGACACGTTAAGCCTTTTTGGCCGTGTAGTTGAGTTAAGGATTGGATGAGTTAAGGGGACACAATGTATTTATATGATTAAGGAATGGGCGGAAAGGATAATATTAAAAAATGACGCCCTAACAATTACACGCCCTAACAATTAGTACACATAAACAATTAAAATGAATCTGTTATTATGTAATTATTAAAAAATGCCGTGACGCTCGGACTAATGTAAAAAACAACATTTTAATGACTCATATTTCGAGCAAAAAAATTTAATTGTTAATAAATATTTTTAAATGAATTTGAAAGTGTGGAAATTTAGTCCCTATGTACTTTTAAATCAAGATTTTTGTACTTTTGATTGTCATATTGTCGAAGAGAACCGTGAATTAAAATAAAGCTAGTTATTATTAGAGTCCGACATTTTAGGCCCGAAAAATTGTGAAATAAATTCCTATTTTAGGTTTTTTGAGGTAGCAAAATGGGTTCAAAAAAATCAGAAAAAGGCCGAAATAGGTCCGAATTTTGAAGAATATGTCTGAATTTTTGAGTTACTTTTAGTGTTAAAGAAATAAAATTTTTGGAAAATTTTTTATTTAGAATAATATGTAGATAAAAATTTATAGAAGTAAATTTTATGGAAGTAAAATGACAACATCGAATTCTGTTAAATTCAGGATGACCCTTTCATTAACATTAAAATGTGGTTTTGGAACTTATCGCAATAGATTTCACATTAAGGGTTGCCTTTATTCGAATCAGGCCGACGGTCGAGGCATTTTTTTCAAATAAGTTAGGCCCGACTCGATCTTTCGGTCCGAGTCGGGTCATTTTGACAACCTTATTCACATATGAATATCACTCAAACAATGAGACTCATTGAAAAATAAAGGCCATAATAAACTTAGCTGAATTTTTGGCGCCGCAGGCGTCAAAAATTTTGAGAATTTTAGATACATTTTGCGGAAAAATTCACCTTTTTGATAATTCCCCTACTAAATTTTTTTATTTTCCGACATTTCATGGGGAAAAGATGAATATTTTTATTTTATTGCTTTTTTTCGTATAGTGTGAGTGAATTCATCTGCCTCCCATAAAAAAGTTCTCTTTTAATTTTTTGACAAGACCATGCTTCCCATACATCTTCCCATACAAAAACCATACATCTATTAAATCTGTTATTATAATTCCTCCATTTTAATAAAAAATGTTTGACAATTTTTATTTTATCTTTTTAAATTTTTTCTATTTTAAAATGATTATCTAAAAAAGTGAAAATTTTAGATGGTTGTTAATAAATATGTGCGCTTTTGAGCGCTTAAGAAGATAAATTTCAGTTTTACTGTACTCCTATCTATTTTTTTATTCAACGTTAGATCTTTTTATCTTGTTTTAAATTATCTTTGAAAATTTATCTTCATCATTAATTAACTCCATTATTCCAGGATTTGGGCGACTACTGTTCTTATTATAAATATATCTTTATATTTTTTAAAATTTAGAATTGAATTTTGGCACATAAAACTGCTTATAAATATATCTTTATTTTCTTTAAAATTTAGAATAGAATTTGGGCGCATAAAACTGCTTATAAATATATCTTTATTTTCTTTAAAATTTAGAATAGAATTTGGGCGCATAAAACTGCTTATAAATATATCTTTATTTTCTTCAAAATTTAGAATAGAATTTGGGCGCATAAAACTGCTTATAAATATATCTTTATTTTCTTTAAAATTTAGAATAGAATTTGGGCGCATAAAACTGCTTATAAATATATCTTTATTTTCTTTAAAATTTAGAATAGAATTTGGGCGCATAAAACTGCTTATAAATATATCTTTATTTTCTTCAAAATTTAGAATAGAATTTGGGCGCATAAAACTGCTTATAAATATATCTTTATTTTCTTCTAAATTTAGAATAGAATTTGGGCGCATAAAACTGCTTATAAATATATCTTTATTTTCTTCAAAATTTAGAATAGAATTTGGGCGCATAAAACTGCTTATAAATATATCTTTATTTTCTTTAAAATTTATAATAGAATTTGGGCGCATAAAACTGCTTATAAATATATCCTTATATTTTTTAAAATTTAGAATTGAATTTTGGCACATAAAACTGCTTATAAATATATCTTTATTTTCTTCAAAATTTAGAATAGAATTTGGGCGCATAAAACTGCTTATAAATATATCTTTATTTTCTTCAAAATTTAGAATAGAATTTGGGCGCATAAAACTGCTTATAAATATATCCTTATATTTTTTAAAATTTAGAATTGAATTTTGGCACATAAAACTGCTTATAAATATATCTTTATTTTCTTCAAAATTTAGAATAGAATTTGGGCGCATAAAACTGCTTATAAATATATCTTTATTTTCTTCAAAATTTAGAATAGAATTTGGGCGCATAAAACTGCTTATAAATATATCTTTATTTTCTTTAAAATTTAGAATAGAATTTGGGCGCATAAAACTGCTTATAAATATATCTTTATTTTCTTTAAAATTTAGAATAGAATTTGGGCGCATAAAACTGCTTATAAATATATCTTTATTTTCTTCAAAATTTAGAATAGAATTTGGGCGCATAAAACTGCTTATAAATATATCTTTATTTTCTTCAAAATTTAGAATAGAATTTGGGCGCATAAAACTGCTTATAAATATATCTTTATTTTCTTTAAAATTTATAATAGAATTTGGGCGCATAAAACTGCTTATAAATATATCCTTATATTTTTTAAAATTTAGAATTGAATTTTGGCACATAAAACTGCTTATAAATATATCTTTATTTTCTTCAAAATTTAGAATAGAATTTGGGCGCATAAAACTGCTTATAAATATATCTTTATTTTCTTCAAAATTTAGAATAGAATTTGGGCGCATAAAACTGCTTATAAATATATCCTTATATTTTTTAAAATTTAGAATTGAATTTTGGCACATAAAACTGCTTATAAATATATCTTTATTTTCTTCAAAATTTAGAATAGAATTTGGGCGCATAAAACTGCTTATAAATATATCTTTATTTTCTTCAAAATTTAGAATAGAATTTGGGCGCATAAAACTGCTTATAAATATATCTTTATTTTCTTTAAAATTTAGAATAGAATTTGGGCGCATAAAACTGCTTATAAATATATCTTTATTTTCTTTAAAATTTAGAATAGAATTTGGGCGCATAAAACTGCTTATAAATATATCTTTATTTTCTTCAAAATTTAGAATAGAATTTGGGCGCATAAAACTGCTTATAAATATATCTTTATTTTCTTCAAAATTTAGAATAGAATTTGGGCGCATAAAACTGCTTATAAATATATCTTTATTTTCTTCAAAATTTAGAATAGAATTTGGGCGCATAAAACTGCTTATAAATATATCTTTATTTTCTTCAAAATTTAGAATAGAATTTGGGCGCATAAAACTGCTTATAAATATATCTTTATTTTCTTTAAAATTTATAATAGAATTTGGGCGCATAAAACTGCTTATAAATATATCCTTATATTTTTTAAAATTTAGAATTGAATTTTGGCACATAAAACTGCTTATAAATATATCTTTATTTTCTTTAAAATTTATAATAGAATTTGGGCGCATAAAACTGCTTATAAATATATCCTTATATTTTTTAAAATTTAGAATTGAATTTTGGCACATAAAACTGCTTATAAATATATCTTTATTTTCTTTAAAATTTAGAATAGAATTTGGGCGCATAAAACTGCTTATAAATATATCTTTATTTTCTTCAAAATTTAGAATAGAATTTGGGCGCATAAAACTGCTTATAAATATATCTTTATTTTCTTTAAAATTTAGAATAGAATTTGGGCGCATAAAACTGCTTATAAATATATCTTTATTTTCTTTAAAATTTAGAATAGAATTTGGGCGCATAAAACTGCTTATAAATATATCTTTATTTTCTTCAAAATTTAGAATAGAATTTGGGCGCATAAAACTGCTTATAAATATATCTTTATTTTCTTCAAAATTTAGAATAGAATTTGGGCGCATAAAACTGCTTATAAATATATCTTTATTTTCTTCAAAATTTAGAATAGAATTTGGGCGCATAAAACTGCTTATAAATATATCTTTATTTTCTTCAAAATTTAGAATAGAATTTGGGCGCATAAAACTGCTTATAAATATATCTTTATTTTCTTTAAAATTTATAATAGAATTTGGGCGCATAAAACTGCTTATAAATATATCCTTATATTTTTTAAAATTTAGAATTGAATTTTGGCACATAAAACTGCTTATAAATATATCTTTATTTTCTTTAAAATTTATAATAGAATTTGGGCGCATAAAACTGCTTATAAATATATCCTTATATTTTTTAAAATTTAGAATTGAATTTTGGCACATAAAACTGCTTATAAATATATCTTTATTTTCTTTAAAATTTAGAATAGAATTTGGGCGCATAAAACTGCTTATAAATATATCTTTATTTTCTTCAAAATTTAGAATAGAATTTGGGCGCATAAAACTGCTTATAAATATATCCTTATATTTTTTAAAATTTAGAATTGAATTTTGGCACATAAAACTGCTTATAAATATATCTTTATTTTCTTCAAAATTTAGAATAGAATTTGGGCGCATAAAACTGCTTATAAATATATCTTTATTTTCTTCAAAATTTAGAATAGAATTTGGGCGCATAAAACTGCTTATAAATATATCCTTATATTTTTTAAAATTTAGAATTGAATTTTGGCACATAAAACTGCTTATAAATATATCTTTATTTTCTTTAAAATTTAGAATAGAATTTGGGCGCATAAAACTGCTTATAAATATATCTTTATTTTCTTCAAAATTTATAATAGAATTTGGGCGCATAAAACTGCTTATAAATATATCCTTATATTTTTTAAAATTTAGAATTGAATTTTGGCACATAAAACTGCTTATAAATATATCTTTATTTTCTTCAAAATTTAGAATAGAATTTGGGCGCATAAAACTGCTTATAAATATATCTTTATTTTCTTCAAAATTTAGAATAGAATTTGGGCGCATAAAACTGCTTATAAATATATCTTTATTTTCTTTAAAATTTATAATAGAATTTGGGCGCATAAAACTGCTTATAAATATATCCTTATATTTTTTAAAATTTAGAATTGAATTTTGGCACATAAAACTGCTTATAAATATATCTTTATTTTCTTCAAAATTTAGAATAGAATTTGGGCGCATAAAACTGCTTATAAATATATCTTTATTTTCTTCAAAATTTAGAATAGAATTTGGGCGCATAAAACTGCTTATAAATATATCCTTATATTTTTTAAAATTTAGAATTGAATTTTGGCACATAAAACTGCTTATAAATATATCTTTATTTTCTTCAAAATTTAGAATAGAATTTGGGCGCATAAAACTGCTTATAAATATATCTTTATTTTTTTCAAAATTTAGAATAGAATTTGGGCGCATAAAACTGCTTATAAATATATCTTTATTTTCTTCAAAATTTAGAATAGAATTTGGGCGCATAAAACTGCTTATAAATATATCTTTATTTTCTTTAAAATTTATAATAGAATTTGGGCGCATAAAACTGCTTATAAATATATCCTTATATTTTTTAAAATTTAGAATTGAATTTTGGCACATAAAACTGCTTATAAATATATCTTTATTTTCTTTAAAATTTATAATAGAATTTGGGCGCATAAAACTGCTTATAAATATATCCTTATATTTTTTAAAATTTAGAATTGAATTTTGGCACATAAAACTGCTTATAAATATATCTTTATTTTCTTTAAAATTTAGAATAGAATTTGGGCGCATAAAACTGCTTATAAATATATCTTTATTTTCTTCAAAATTTAGAAAGAATTTGGGCGCATAAAACTGCTTATAAATATATCCTTATATTTTTTAAAATTTAGAATTGAATTTTGGCACATAAAACTGCTTATAAATATATCTTTATTTTCTTCAAAATTTAGAATAGAATTTGGGCGCATAAAACTGCTTATAAATATATCTTTATTTTCTTCAAAATTTAGAATAGAATTTGGGCGCATAAAACTGCTTATAAATATATCCTTATATTTTTTAAAATTTAGAATTGAATTTTGGCACATAAAACTGCTTATAAATATATCTTTATTTTCTTTAAAATTTAGAATAGAATTTGGGCGCATAAAACTGCTTATAAATATATCTTTATTTTCTTCAAAATTTATAATAGAATTTGGGCGCATAAAACTGCTTATAAATATATCCTTATATTTTTTAAAATTTAGAATTGAATTTTGGCACATAAAACTGCTTATAAATATATCTTTATTTTCTTCAAAATTTAGAATAGAATTTGGGCGCATAAAACTGCTTATAAATATATCTTTATTTTCTTTAAAATTTATAATAGAATTTGGGCGCATAAAACTGCTTATAAATATATCCTTATATTTTTTAAAATTTAGAATTGAATTTTGGCACATAAAACTGCTTATAAATATATCTTTATTTTCTTCAAAATTTAGAATAGAATTTGGGCGCATAAAACTGCTTATAAATATATCTTTATTTTCTTTAAAATTTATAATAGAATTTGGGCGCATAAAACTGCTTATAAATATATCCTTATATTTTTTAAAATTTAGAATTGAATTTTGGCACATAAAACTGCTTATAAATATATCTTTATTTTCTTTAAAATTTAGAATAGAATTTGGGCGCATAAAACTGCTTATAAATATATCTTTATTTTCTTCAAAATTTAGAATAGAATTTGGGCGCATAAAACTGCTTATAAATATATCTTTATTTTCTTTGAAATTTAGAATAGAATTTGGGCGCATAAAACTGCTTATAAATATATCTTTATTTTCTTTAAAATTTAGAATAGAATTTGGGCGCATAAAACTGCTTATAAATATATCTTTATTTTCTTCAAAATTTAGAATAGAATTTGGGCGCATAAAACTGCTTATAAATATATCTTTATTTTCTTCAAAATTTAGAATAGAATTTGGGCGCATAAAACTGCTTATAAATATATCTTTATTTTCTTCAAAATTTAGAATAGAATTTGGGCGCATAAAACTGCTTATAAATATATCTTTATTTTCTTTAAAATTTATAATAGAATTTGGGCGCATAAAACTGCTTATAAATATATCCTTATATTTTTTAAAATTTAGAATTGAATTTTGGCACATAAAACTGCTTATAAATATATCTTTATTTTCTTTAAAATTTATAATAGAATTTGGGCGCATAAAACTGCTTATAAATATATCCTTATATTTTTTAAAATTTAGAATTGAATTTTGGCACATAAAACTGCTTATAAATATATCTTTATTTTCTTTAAAATTTAGAATAGAATTTGGGCGCATAAAACTGCTTATAAATATATCTTTATTTTCTTCAAAATTTAGAAAGAATTTGGGCGCATAAAACTGCTTATAAATATATCCTTATATTTTTTAAAATTTAGAATTGAATTTTGGCACATAAAACTGCTTATAAATATATCTTTATTTTCTTCAAAATTTAGAATAGAATTTGGGCGCATAAAACTGCTTATAAATATATCTTTATTTTCTTTAAAATTTATAATAGAATTTGGGCGCATAAAACTGCTTATAAATATATCCTTATATTTTTTAAAATTTAGAATTGAATTTTGGCACATAAAACTGCTTATAAATATATCTTTATTTTCTTTAAAATTTAGAATAGAATTTGGGCGCATAAAACTGCTTATAAATATATCTTTATTTTCTTCAAAATTTATAATAGAATTTGGGCGCATAAAACTGCTTATAAATATATCCTTATATTTTTTAAAATTTAGAATTGAATTTTGGCACATAAAACTGCTTATAAATATATCTTTATTTTCTTCAAAATTTAGAATAGAATTTGGGCGCATAAAACTGCTTATAAATATATCTTTATTTTCTTCAAAATTTAGAATAGAATTTGGGCGCATAAAACTGCTTATAAATATATCTTTATTTTCTTTAAAATTTATAATAGAATTTGGGCGCATAAAACTGCTTATAAATATATCCTTATATTTTTTAAAATTTAGAATTGAATTTTGGCACATAAAACTGCTTATAAATATATCTTTATTTTCTTCAAAATTTAGAATAGAATTTGGGCGCATAAAACTGCTTATAAATATATCTTTATTTTCTTCAAAATTTAGAATAGAATTTGGGCGCATAAAACTGCTTATAAATATATCTTTATTTTCTTTAAAATTTATAATAGAATTTGGGCGCATAAAACTGCTTATAAATATATCTTTATTTTCTTCAAAATTTAGAATAGAATTTGGGCGCATAAAACTGCTTATAAATATATCTTTATTTTCTTTAAAATTTAGAATAGAATTTGGGCGCATAAAACTGCTTATAAATATATCTTTATTTTCTTTAAAATTTAGAATAGAATTTGGGCGCATAAAACTGCTTATAAATATATCTTTATTTTCTTCAAAATTTAGAATAGAATTTGGGCGCATAAAACTGCTTATAAATTTATCTTTATTTTCTTCAAAATTTAGAATAGAATTTGGGCGCATAAAACTGCTTATAAATATATCTTTATTTTCTTCAAAATTTAGAATAGAATTTGGGCGCATAAAACTGCTTATAAATATATCTTTATTTTCTTCAAAATTTAGAATAGAATTTGGGCGCATAAAACTGCTTATAAATATATCTTTATTTTCTTTAAAATTTATAATAGAATTTGGGCGCATAAAACTGCTTATAAATATATCCTTATATTTTTTAAAATTTAGAATTGAATTTTGGCACATAAAACTGCTTATAAATATATCTTTATTTTCTTTAAAATTTATAATAGAATTTGGGCGCATAAAACTGCTTATAAATATATCCTTATATTTTTTAAAATTTAGAATTGAATTTTGGCACATAAAACTGCTTATAAATATATCTTTATTTTCTTTAAAATTTAGAATAGAATTTGGGCGCATAAAACTGCTTATAAATATATCTTTATTTTCTTCAAAATTTAGAATAGAATTTGGGCGCATAAAACTGCTTATAAATATATCTTTATTTTCTTTAAAATTTAGAATAGAATTTGGGCGCATAAAACTGCTTATAAATATATCTTTATTTTCTTTAAAATTTAGAATAGAATTTGGGCGCATAAAACTGCTTATAAATATATCTTTATTTTCTTCAAAATTTAGAATAGAATTTGGGCGCATAAAACTGCTTATAAATATATCTTTATTTTCTTCAAAATTTAGAATAGAATTTGGGCGCATAAAACTGCTTATAAATATATCTTTATTTTCTTCAAAATTTAGAATAGAATTTGGGCGCATAAAACTGCTTATAAATATATCTTTATTTTCTTCAAAATTTAGAATAGAATTTGGGCGCATAAAACTGCTTATAAATATATCTTTATTTTCTTTAAAATTTAGAATAGAATTTGGGCGCATAAAACTGCTTATAAATATATCTTTATTTTCTTCAAAATTTAGAATAGAATTTGGGCGCATAAAACTGCTTATAAATATATCTTTATTTTCTTTAAAATTTAGAATAGAATTTGGGCGCATAAAACTGCTTATAAATATATCTTTATTTTCTTTAAAATTTAGAATAGAATTTGGGCGCATAAAACTGCTTATAAATATATCTTTATTTTCTTCAAAATTTAGAATAGAATTTGGGCGCATAAAACTGCTTATAAATATATCTTTATTTTCTTTAAAATTTAGAATAGAATTTGGGCGCATAAAACTGCTTATAAATATATCTTTATTTTCTTCAAAATTTAGAATAGAATTTGGGCGCATAAAACTGCTTATAAATATATCTTTATTTTCTTTAAAATTTAGAATAGAATTTGGGCGCATAAAACTGCTTATAAATATATCTTTATTTTCTTCAAAATTTAGAATAGAATTTGGGCGCATAAAACTGCTTATAAATATATCTTTATTTTCTTTAAAATTTAGAATAGAATTTGGGCGCATAAAACTGCTTATAAATATATCTTTATTTTCTTTAAAATTTAGAATAGAATTTGGGCGCATAAAACTGCTTATAAATATATCTTTATTTTCTTCAAAATTTAGAATAGAATTTGGGCGCATAAAACTGCTTATAAATATATCTTTATTTTCTTTAAAATTTAGAATAGAATTTGGGCGCATAAAACTGCTTATAAATATATCTTTATTTTCTTCAAAATTTAGAATAGAATTTGGGCGCATAAAACTGCTTATAAATATATCTTTATTTTCTTTAAAATTTAGAATAGAATTTGGGCGCATAAAACTGCTTATAAATATATCTTTATTTTCTTCAAAATTTAGAATAGAATTTGGGCGCATAAAACTGCTTATAAATATATCTTTATTTTCTTTAAAATTTAGAATAGAATTTGGGCGCATAAAACTGCTTATAAATATATCTTTATTTTCTTTAAAATTTAGAATAGAATTTGGGCGCATAAAACTGCTTATAAATATATCTTTATTTTCTTCAAAATTTAGAATAGAATTTGGGCGCATAAAACTGCTTATAAATATATCTTTATTTTCTTCAAAATTTAGAATAGAATTTGGGCGCATAAAACTGCTTATAAATATATCTTTATTTTCTTCAAAATTTAGAATAGAATTTGGGCGCATAAAACTGCTTATAAATATATCTTTATTTTCTTTAAAATTTATAATAGAATTTGGGCGCATAAAACTGCTTATAAATATATCCTTATATTTTTTAAAATTTAGAATTGAATTTTGGCACATAAAACTGCTTATAAATATATCTTTATTTTCTTTAAAATTTATAATAGAATTTGGGCGCATAAAACTGCTTATAAATATATCCTTATATTTTTTAAAATTTAGAATTGAATTTTGGCACATAAAACTGCTTATAAATATATCTTTATTTTCTTTAAAATTTAGAATAGAATTTGGGCGCATAAAACTGCTTATAAATATATCTTTATTTTCTTCAAAATTTAGAATAGAATTTGGGCGCATAAAACTGCTTATAAATATATCTTTATTTTCTTTAAAATTTATAATAGAATTTGGGCGCATAAAACTGCTTATAAATATATCCTTATATTTTTTAAAATTTAGAATTGAATTTTGGCACATAAAACTGCTTATAAATATATCTTTATTTCCTTTAAAATTTTATATTTAAAGTAGAGCAGGTCGTTGTTTTTTGGATAAACCGAGACCGAAGACTACTGAGTCTGGAAAAGCCGAGATCGAGGCGAGGGGAAATTATGGCCGAGGTTCGAGGATAACAGATGTTTTTAAAAACTCTATAACTTTTCAAATTTTCAATTAAATTTATTAAATTTTTTCCGAAAATTCACTGAATAGTTATAAAATTTACCTTTTCAAGGCTATCAGATTCATTAGTTAGACCAAGTTTCAGTTTAGATGTCTAATATTATTTCGGGGGATATGAGAAACAGGGTAATATCGAGTGATATCAGGGGATTAAGAAGGATATCAAGGAATTATGCGGGATTTGGTAGATTGGTGGCTCCTTTAGCTTGGGGACATTAATCCTAATCCTTCTTTTTGTATTGTAACTCATTTTCTACATAATATTTATAATTAAATTAAAAATATAATGTTAAATTTCATTAAACAGAAAATTTTTTAATAATATTATAAATATACGCAAATGCGAAAATAGAAAATAAATCTCATTTATATTTTAATTAAAGATCAGTGCCTTTATTATAAATAGTAAAATCGAAACAAATTAAGAAACACTGCATTAATTCTTAAAAATGGACTTAAATTTAATATTTATTCGCGTAAAAAATTATGGAAATATGTATATCACAAGATTTATTGAGGGACAAATTTTAACTTTATTAAAGTTAGTGATATAAATTTTAAATATAAAATTTGAAAATATAAATTGTAGTATTTATGTAATTGAGATTTTTCATGTTATTGAATTAATTAGTTTTACTATGTATTAGTATGAATGTGAATTATTTTTATGAATAAATGAAGCAAATCTATTAAATTTATTAAATTAAGCAAATCTATTAAATTTAATGAAATATAGAATTATTTAAATAAAATAAAAATTATTAACAAGTTTCGATTTTTGTAAAGGAATTGAGGATAAATCCCGTAATACTGTTCTTTGTTTAAATACGGGATTTCGCGACAGGATCTAGCTCCTATATTTAGCAGTCAAACTTGAATTTATTTAAATTAGAAAAGGAAAATAAATCGGCGACGCTAAATATTAAAGTGGATTTAAATTTTGTCAATCAATAAATAAAAAATTTTCTTAGGGCTAAAAAGAAAAAGGGCATTAGATTAAGGGCATGCGTATCTTGAGCTATTAAACGTCCCAAGAGTATGTGATTCGCATTAGATTATATGTTGATATCAGACGCTAAAAGCTCATAGGACGCATAGAATCTCATGGGACGCTTGATACACTCATGGGACGGCGGTCTATATCTAAAGATGAAAAGGAATTGATTTAATATACAAGGAATGTATTTATAGAGAAAAAAATTTAAAGCCATAGTGTCAGAGTTATGGCATGAAGTGTGCGTCTTATTGCCTTTAAAAATGGGAGCAAATTTCTTGTTTTATTCATTAATTTACTATAAACATTAAAAAGCTACATAAACATTGGTGCGCATTGATTATTTTGTGAACCCTAAACATATTATATTATTAAGTCTTGAAACCCTACTACTATTAAAGTCGTTATATTTATCTGTGGCCGTTTAATTATTTGTGAACGAGGTTGAATGGCTTAAATTGACTATTTAATTTTATAAATAGAAATTCCTCTACTATAAAATTATTTTAACATAAATCTTTATTTAATTAGTTTTTAAAAAGGTTTTATTTATGGTTGATAATTCCTACACTAAAAAAATTTTTTAAAAACATACCTAATCCAGTGGTTAAACAAATGTTAAAAGTGCAAAAAATTTTTAAACACATTAAAGCCTTTAAAAAAATTTGCACTTTTAACATTTGATTAAAAAATATGAGAAGGAATATGAGTAGAAAACCGGACAAATCGAACAATTTAGAATATTTGGCACTATATGAAAGGAGGTCGATAATCGTTTTTTTTTCATAACTTTTTTCTATTAATATTTTCCTTCCTTGATATGACAGAATGGTCAGCATTTTCCTTCTTGTTCTATTCCATTATATTCCCTGTGGCATAATCAAAAGAAATGATAGAGAAAAGAATTAGTGAAAAGGAGAATGACTCTATACAGGCAATTAATGCATTCAAGGGTCTCCTGTTTTTTTTTGTGTCGACACAAAGACAGACAAAACTCGGACGTACTCGGACAGACAAAACACGAACAGACAAACACGGACGACAGACGGACAGACAAAACACGGATAGAATCGGACAGACAAACACAGACGGACGGACTCGGACAGACAAACATGGACGGACACAGACAGACAAACACGAACGGACATGAACAGAAAACACTCGTGTTTTGTCTGCCGTGTGTGTGTGTTTTTGTCTGTCCTCATTTGAATATGCCACAGGTAAAAAGAGTGGAATTGAACGAGGAAGAAAAGACTGACCATTATTTATAATTAAGGAAGGAAAAAGTAATAGAAAAAAGTTATGAAAAAAACGATTATCGACCTCATTTCATATAGTGCCGAATATTTCGAAGAATTTACTGCTATTGACTTTAACATGTTGTATGTAGCAAACACTTTAAAGCCTTTGCGACATACACCATTCTAAATCTCTAGACATAAATTTTATCGAAATATTCTAAATTGTTCGATTTGTCCGATTTTCTATGGCTGACATCGTGATTTAACTCATGAATTCAATAGGGCTATTAAATTCACATGAAGTTTCATTTGAGTTAATTGGGGCGTCTGATTGCCTTTAAAAAATTGCTATTTTGCTGTATTCATTAATTTACACCAATAGACATTCAAAGAGCCCTTTATTTTTTTACTTAACAAGGAGTCTAAGATTTTTAACAGAAAACTTGAAAGCTTATTTGATTAAAGAAAGTTTAGTTTGAGGAAATAGTTAAGCTTAAAGTTAAAAAAGTTTTTTTAGTTTTTTCTTTTAGTTTAGGTTTTAGTTATTTTAGTAGATTATTCTATTTTTTGAGAATAGACTTGGATTTATTGCTAAAATTTTAGTTTATTTAAAGATGAAAATTTTCAATTTAATTCTGTTAAAATTTTGTTTTCTTCAATTGTTTACGTTATTATTTGGAATGTTTCCAGAACGAGGTTCAGGATCTCATCCAGGAGGGATGTATCGAGACAAAGGGTCAGGATTGCAGCAACCAGTGGAACTAGATGTTTGTTCATTGTAGCAAAATAAAAATATAAACATTTTATTAGGCCTTTACTCAATTAAACAATGAAATCCTTCCTATGCTTGAAAAAGTTGGCGACTCATACTCTTATTCTGATCATATTCGGCCGTTAGGTATCATTTATTTTTATTTGAATTTATAAAAATATAATTTTAATATAATAACTAATGTTGTTTACTACCGGTTATTTGCCAAATAACTTGTTTTCGGAAATTATCAAAAATTCCAATTTGAAACCGGTCGTGAACAACACTAATAAAAACATAAAAATAAAGAAAACACTGAAGAACATGTCAAACCAGCTACAAATGTTGGAGAACAGTATAATAACTTGGCTTGTGTATACACTGAATTATCAGATCAATTCAATAAAATTAATAATGATTGTGAAAAATATTTGGTAAAATAAATATTTTTAAAAACGATATTTATTCAAAAGATCCATGAGCGTCTAAAAGTACTTATGGTAGATATGAAAAAAATTCTCGCTTATGTCCAAAAACGCTACAATGATTATCTATCAATGCAAAAATCAGGTTTAGTTGGCTTTATTGTAATCCTCGTGCCACAATAGACTGAATTGCCATAACAAACTCTATTACTCATCACTAAATAAATATAACTATTTGGTCAAAGTAATGTCAGTTTATTTGGACGAGTTTACGATTTAACGAGATTAACTAATTTATTTTTATAATGAGATTAAAAAGAAAAAATATTTTTGGATTAATTAACACATTAAACTACAGGATTACTGAATTTTGGAGAACATTCGGAATTGCATCAAGGAGGGATGTATCGACATGAAAAACCTTCAGGATCTCAATCACGATGGCTAAATTTTGGAGGAGGTTCGGGGTCTCAATCAGGAGGGATGAAGCCTGAAGAAAACCCTTCAGAATTACAACAACAATTAAATGATATTGTTAGTATTATTTTATTGAAATAAAAATATATAAATTTTTTAAGTTTTCTGAACTAAAAGAACATATTCGTCTATTACTTCCAGAATTTGGAAATTCTCCGCATCATCCACTCATTATATCTGACCAGACAAGTAATGCCTTATTTCAATTTTTAATTAAATTTGTTTTTATAGATAAAAATAACCAAGGAAGTATGCAAGTAATTGACACTATTGAAAAACAATATCTTAATTTATGTTCTGCATACGAAAGATCTCGTCTTCTACCAATCCCAGACGAGGAACAAGTGAAAATTATCGAAGATATGCAGAAAATATACGATCATCTAGAAGAAGGTAATTTAATGGATTTAATGCATCCCACGAGAATAAATAATATGTAGACCAGCTTGGTTAACGATATAAAAGTCTAATTTTATTAAAGATAAAATTAGATGGAAAAACTTAAACTATTTCAAGATTTTAATTAAAATAAATATAAGCAGCTAAGCGTAAACGTCGAAAAGCTGAGCGTCAACGTCGATATAGGCAACGCAAGGCAGGAAATCGCGAATCTGGTTTAAACAATTGAGGACGGTATAATTATTATTTGAATATTTAATTTTATATTAATTTATATTTTAATGAAGGCAGAAAATGAAAAGATTACGAAGATGCGAGGAACATATGAGGATTTGGTTTATGTTGACTAAAACCAACGAAAACAAAAGATTGCTAAAACTTTTCTTTACAAAATTATGACAAAACTTCAATAGTCTTCCTTTCGACGAAATGGCCATAATCTATCTTAGTGAACCATTTTAGTTTGACAATGACAAAACAGTAGAAAATGAATCTTTTCAGAATGCCTTTTGCGGACATGTGGACCGCTAGGTGGACATATACGAATTATTCTATAGATATTAGAGGCAGGGTAACTAACTTAGGGGATTTTAAAGTTTTGTCATAATTTGCCTTTCATTTCTTTCAATTAACATTCTTTCATCATTTTATCCATTTTAAATTTTAATTTGAACGGCAAGACAAAAATATCAGACCGGCATTCGCAGCCCATTGCTGGTGAGATGATCTTGATTGTATTTTGATGAGGAAAAGTATCAAATCTTTAAAATTTTCTATCTTTCTAGCCCAACTTGTATTAGTTTTAAATTTTCTGAACTTTTATTTTCTTTACTTCCACATTTTTACTGTTAGTTAAAAAACTCGCTCGATAAATAAGTTAAAATTTTATGTTATTCTTAATTAAATTTTATTTTGAAAATTGAATCTTATTTTTGAAACTTTTGGTCTAATGTTTAATTTTAACTTAGATTAAATCGTTTATTGACACGATGTTTAGGAAGGTCTGTAAACAGTACTGGGATATTGACGTTTAGTGGGTTGGGCTTACTTTACTTTGAAATATTTAAGGAAGTTCCGTGATACATTAATTTTTATTAATTTCCTACACATCTTTAAGAAGATATTGACTAATTTACAAATGTACTATAAAATATTACCCTCAGATGTCAAAAGTAAGAAAGATTATAGTAAGAAAGTAAAAAGTTTTAAGTAAAAATATGTAAGGAAGATTTAAGAAAGATAGAATTATTGTTTTGAAAAGATAGAAATGTTTCTACATAACCCAATTATTTGTTATGAATAGTAATGCGATAATAATTTAATATAATAATAATTTTAATAATAATAACCAATATAATTTATTGCCGTAATTTAATATAAAAATCACAGTTAAATTAATAAATCAAATTTTTCAGATAGCATTTATAGATGATAAATGTAAAAAATTATAATTTATTTTAATTTATTCAACTCAGTGAACCGATTAAATAATTGTCAAGAAATTATGTATAAATGTCAAGAAATTATGTATAAAATATTTATATATTCTCTGCTTAAAAACAAATTTATTCGAAAAATATTATAATAAAATTTTATTTGTTCTTTAAGAAGAAAAAACGCTTCCCTTGCAAGATATAATTAAGAATTTCAAACAATTAACAAGTTTCAATTAGTGTATTCACTGATAAAGTAAATTTTTCGTTTACACATTGATTTTTATTTCAAACTGAAGTGCCACCACCAAAATAACTACCAAAAAATTCATAAAATTATACTGTAATTATTTGTAAATTAATCAATATCTTCTTAAAGATGTGTCAGAATAAAATTTTGAAACTGTAGGAAGAAGATTTGTATTAAACAGTTCGTTTGTTTGAAGACGACAATTTCCCAATAGAAGTTAAGTTCCTTCCGTATGAATGAAAAAATATAGGACGGTCAAAAATATAAGAAAGAATATAAAAAATATAAAATGCACTATAAATATTGCCGTTAGATGATATAGGCAGTAAAAATATTATAATGAATGTGAAAATAAATATTCTTAATTTTAAAGTTAAAATTTTATTAAAATTATGCTTTAGGAAAATTATGTATAGCCAAAAGAATAATTAAGTTAAATTATTTTCTATTGAAAATTTTTGACGCAATAATCTTTTTTAAGCAGCGAAATGTTAAGTAAGATAATTTTGATGCACAATATTACAAATAAATCAATTTATAGTAATTATTTTGTTTCTAAAAATACTGTCGATAATATTTGAGTCGAAAATTTTTTGAAAAATTTGTGTCAAAAAATTTTCATAAAAAATTTTTTTGCCCAAAATAATTTCATAAATTTGAAAATTTTGACAAATTTTTGGCAAAAAAATTAAGAAATAGATTATATGAATTTAGTTAATTATTTTTTTTTGATCTGAGAAAATTTTTAAAATTAGCTACAAAACCATCCACTTCCTCTAAGTCCTCATTTAATTTTTTAAATTCAAATAATTCTTATGATTTATTAACAACACGTGACAGTGCAAAAACTGGTTTCATTTCATTTTCAACGTGTGTTTTTTCAACTTATTTTTCATTTTAGTGTAATATTTTCTTAAATATTAACTACTTTTAGAAATCAACAATTTTCTATTGCTGATTTGAGATTATGGTCATAGTACAGATTATTCTATTTCTATTACTCCAAATAATATAATAACAATGAATACTTGTGAAAATACTCGGTGACGCTAAATAAAAATATTTTTAGTTTGATTTTCCTATTTTTTGTTTCATATTTTGACGTGCCTTTTTTTATTCAAGTGAAAAACTAGTTTTTTTAATTTTTGATTTAAATAGGTATTTTACTTAAATTATTTAGATCTAAAAGTTTTATAAAAATCAAAATTATATCGTGGATTGTTCTTTTTGAGGGAGGGTTGGAGAGAAAGGTAGGTCAAAACAAAAAAAAAACGAAAAAAAATCAAGTTCTATCTCCTGAAACACATTTTTATTGCCACTCTAATTAATAAACATTAAAAATTAATTGATTAACGTCTAAATAATTCATAAAAAACAGGTTAAATGTAGGGATCAGTCTGATCCCGATTAAATAACTTAAGTTGGGCTCGACAATTGAGGATATAAACTTTTTTAAATTTATAAATTTTTAAAGAAAAATCAACTACCGTTCCATCTCAATAATTAAATTTTCTTTAGAAACATAAAATTTTTTATATTGCTTCAATAGTAAGTTCTTTAATAAAATTTTTAATATATAAATATATTTCAATCTACATATAAGGAAATTTTACATACTTAAATTTATAAAACTAAATTTAACTTTTTAATAAATTTGAAATTAAAAAAAACATTTATAAGCATTTTAGAAACTTAAAATCTAAACTATATTTAATTTTTAAATTAGTCGTATAAAATTCATAATAAAATTTAATTATTTAATAACTTCAGTAGAATTTGAAGATTCTATAGTTGATTTTGAGTGCTTCCATCTTTTTTTACTTTCTAATTTTAATTTTTTCATTGGTTCTAATAAATTTTCAGTGTATTTTAACAATTTCAATTTATTATTTATCAATCTAATTGACAAACGTTGAACTTAAAAAATTTCTGCTAAAAATACATGATGGTTCACAGGACATGAAAAAAATTACCCGAATGCAGGCAGATCGGGCCGCAGCTTCAGGAGAAATTACTCTCCATCTTTCTTATTGAATTTCTAAATTAATTTTATGATTTGATTAATAAAATTACTTAACATATCGTAAAATTTCTAATATAAAGGAAACATTCTGTTTAATGTCAGCCCAACTAGCTCCCTCCTTAATCCTCGAATTTGATAGAATATCTATTTTAATAAAATGAATAATTTATGAATTTGAAGTATATCGAAAATAAGTACCGTATTGGATTAAAAATGCAATGTCTTCTCTTAAGAAGAATTATATTAGTTTTAAATTATAGTGCTAATTATATTATTTTTACAATCCATTTAATGGATCTAATGCAAAATAATGATTTTAAACTAAGAAAATGCTTTATTCAATAATAAAATCAAAAAGTTCTTTTTATTCATTGTTTCATGACCAAATTATTCAAAATTAATGTTATATTTTCTAAAATAAAGTTGTAAAAGATATTATACACTTATAAATACATTTAACTATTAAAGTACATATTTTTAATTCAATTAAATTCTAAACAAGCTTCATAGATTTACAAATATTGTTTATTTTGTAGTTTAACCGATAAGTGATGAACTCTATAAAAAATTTCAATACTTTTTTGTTAGTTCTTTATCAACATTTTAAAAAAATGCTGTTATTTTTAGATATATGAAATTAAGTTCATTTCGATCTTTTTGATTGCGTCCCATGGAGGCATGTAGTAGTGTTGTCTACTAAATGTATATTACTCCTTAACATCCTTTATTTACATTAGAGTAGTTTAGTAAAAATAGCATTTTTTATTTATTTTAATATTGATTATTGTAGATTTTTTGCATTTTTTTGAATAGAAAAATTTTTATTTATAAATTTTTTATTTTTTATAAACAAATAACCTATAAATTTTGAATTTTTTGAATGAAAACACATGTAGTCATTTATTTCTAACAATATTTATTAATTTATTTGATACCCTTGACACTTATGTATCTTAGCCATATTGACCACACACACACAGCGCAGGTAAATTTTAAGTGAAGGAAGAATAAATTAAAGATTATATCACCAATATAATAATAAACACTTAGAGCGGATGTTGAATAATGTTAAGTAATGTTGAGAAAAGTTTTAAATGTAAAGAAAATATCTTGAAAAGGAAAAAAATGTTCGGCTGTACTTTAGCCGGTGGCCCACTCAGAAACGGGTCAAATTATATACCGTTCGATTCGTCTCGGCGAGCTGAGTTGAATGGTACCAATCTTTTTTTGCGGAAATTCCTACGAGCCGAGATATAGGTCCTTGAAGACCGAAAAACCAAAGGGGGGACCAAGCACTTTTTTGGGGTGAAAAATTCGAATATGCAAATAATAGCTCATTCGAAAGAGCTCGTCGAGCTGAGTCGAATGACACCAAAATCAACGAAATCTAACTTCATATGACCGAGTTATGATCTTTTATTTTAGCTCCTTACCTATGGCATCTGTGGAGATTTTTGCTGCTACGGAGGCCCCAAATAGTCCAGAACAAGGGAGATAGGAATAGGTTTATGTTACGAGCCCAGACCCACCGCCCGTAGACTCCCCGCGAAGCGCGTGCCGCAAAACCCCGCGCGAAGCGCGGGGTTTTGCACAAGCGCCTCGCCGACGACCCATAGGTTTATGTTTCTTATTTTTTGTGTTGTAACTTTGTCAAAACTTATTCAATCACGGTGATTTTGGTGTCTTTCGACTCAGCTCTTCGAGCTCTTTCGAATGAACTATAATATGGTTATAAAATTTTTAATTCCAAAAATCACCCCTTTGGATTACCAGTTTTCAGGGGTCTGTAACTCGGTCGTATGAAGTTAGATTTCGTTGATTTTGGTGTCATTCGACTCAGCTCGACGAGCTCTTTCGAATGAGCTATTAGTTGCAAATTCGAATTTTTCACCCCAAAAAAGTGCTTGGTCCCCCCTTTGGTTTTTCGGTTTTCAAGGACCTATATCTCGGCTCGTAGGAATTTCCGCAAAAAAAGAGTGGTACCATTCGACTCAGCTCGCCGAGACAAATCGAATGGTATATAATTTGACCTGTTTCTGAGTGGGCCACCGGCTAAAGTATATCCAAATGTTCAAAGGTTAATAATAACGAGATGTGCATTACTAGTAAATATTCAGCCATTCCAAAAGTTCACAACTTTAAATCCTTTATATTCCCGAAGGAAGACAATATTTTAAACTCCGAAATTTATACTTTAAGATGTAGAAGAAAAATCGGAAAGAATAATAAATTATAAATCCTTTTATTTCCCGAAGGAATACAATATTTGAGAAATTTTTTACTCAAAAAATTATTACTTTCTTATTTAGGTCTTTAAATTTATGATTCAATATATAAAAATACACCTACCTCGCATTATTCCTATGCCGGTGCTACCATTAGAGGTGGGATCCCCGGTTTAAGATTCTTTTTTCATTTATTTGTTAAAATAATATATCTTATTCTTTATTCCAATGTTTAGTGAGGAGAAAAGATCAATTATTTAAAATAATTATTATTATATAAAAATTTGTATATAATTTTCATTGGTTAATAAGAATTTTAATATTAATATAATTAAGCCTTAAATAGTATAACTTACTCCTAAATTAATTAATATCAATATTTTATTATTAATTTTTATTGGTTTTGCAAAATGAAGGTTTCTATATACAATATTAAAAAAATTTTAAGCTATTATTTTTTTCTATTAAAAACATAAATATAATTGCTTTTCGCTAAAAATTTTATTATAAATTTTATTATACACTATAAATTACCTTTTACATAAATCAGAGAATTAGGGCATTTGAGAAGAAATTATCCTTTACAAAAAACATCAAAAACGTATATTTTCTTTCTAGTTTGTTTAAACATTTCTTATTAAATAAATTATTTAAAAAATCATTTTTCTATGTTTGAAATAGTAGGTAACACAAAAAATTGAACTGTTAAGTTTGTCAGGATTTGGATGTGTCAGTAACTTAAGGATTTCTTCATCGATATAATTCTGAGCGAATTAGTGAAAAATTGCTTTAATAAATTTTATTTTAGTATAAAAATTATAGTAAATTATATGCGTTTATTTATAGATAAATAACAGCTGTTGAAAATGACAGCTGTTTGGATACATTAAGCAATTTACATATTGCAGGGTTCGTTTTTATAAAATTTTATAAAGAATATAAAAGCAATTTGTTTCGGATGGAAAGTAATTTTAAAGCAATTAAAAAAATTTTTAATTCAGGGCTCCGATCGACAAAATGCCACTCAAAAGTATCAAAATCTTGATTAAAAAGTATATAGGGAGAAAATTTGTAAATAAAAAGTAGTCTCAAAATTAAATTAGAAAATATTTATTCGTCCTCAAATCTTTTATATTTCTCTCCTAAATGAATCTTTTCTAATAATTTCTTGTTTCAACTGAGCATTTTGTCAATTTCAATGCACCTTTTGTGGCGCCGAAGGCGCCAAAAAATCTATTTTTTGCGCCGCAGGCGAAAATTTAGAGAATTTTGAAGGTTCTTAAGCCAGATTTCTTCCATTTCTTGCGCCGCAGGTGAAAATTTTCTGAAATTTAGAGTCCAAGAAGCTAGATTTCTTTTTTTTTCAGCGCCGCAGGCGAAAATTTTGAGAATTTCAAAGGCCGTAGGCCAAAAAATTCACTTTTTTGCCCAATCCCTTTCCCAATTTCATTTTCATTTAAAAAAAAGTATATACTTTCAAAAAAGTATAAATTCAATTTCGTAAGTATGGAGTTCGATTTAAAAGTAGAATACTTTTAAAAAAGTAGGAATCGGAGCCCTGATTTAATTTAAAAAAGAAGAAATTTCATTATCAAGCATTTATGTTTGAAAGTGCAAATGGTGTACACAGGAACGCAGTAAGTTAGTGGTTCCCGGTTGTTAAAATCGTTGAGAATAGCAGTAGTTCGTTGCCTTGGTTAACAAATTTTCTTTCGCTTGTTTCGTGCGATTATAATTTTAAATATTTAAAATTAAAATTTAAATTTTTTTATTTAATCCTCATTTCCATTAAAGGAGCTTCGTAATAATCGTTAATTTTAACGTCTCATAAAACATCTTCATCTATCATTTTGCTAACAAATAAGTTCTCAGGCATCAAATAAAACTAAATTGATATAATATAATATAATTTCATTAAAATATATTTACATAGTTTTTTTCCTCTTATGAATTAGGAAATATTTTCTAAGATGACTGGAATTTCGGTAATATTATCAAATTTTATTTTATTGAAAGTTATATCAAGGATTTTTTATTCTTTACAAAATTATCAAATTAATATTATTGATATTTTAAAAAATATAAATTACTGATAAGTATAGTTATAGAAAATAAATTAAATACCTTCGGTAAAAGAATGAATCTTACAATTAGTGGAAAACTTATATTAGAATATAGAGAAATAATTAAATAATCGATGTGATAAAAACAAAAATAGCTTTTTCATGAAAATATTATTAACAATTTGTAAAAAATAACATTTAATTAAAAATATGTGTTTAATTGAACTTTTTTAGATTTTGTATGTATTTTTCGATATGATGCTAGTAATATGAAAAAGGCAGTCTGACAATTATATTCATTAATATAGTAAACATAATATTATTAATTATGTGATGATGCAGCAATTTTGAAATACATAAATTAATGAATAAATATTTTATTATAAAAATTATTTTAAATATATTAAATTCATAATATTCAAATAAATTAGAACATAATATACAATATTATTTGTGATGACCATAAAAACCTGAGGAAATTCGAATTCGATAGGAAATAATTTCATTTTTAAAAGATTATGTAATTTATTTTGCATAATATTTTATTTCAAATATTATTCAATTTATTTCGTTTAATCCAATAAACCATAATCTATTTGTAATTATATATACTAACTAGTATTATGCTTACTTAAACGATAGATTTTAGGGATTCATACTTTATTTTTATGAAAATTGTGTCTCTTTAATAATAAAATTTTAGACGCTTTTGCGAAACAAATGCTACAAGTACTTTTATATCAATTAGTGGTTAAGATTAGTTTATAAATCTTCTTCAGGTAGTTTAATAATTATAATTTAATAGCAGAGATAATTTTATAAGTTTTATAGTATCAGGTGTATTGAAGCAATGGTAATTTTTCAGTTACTATTTTCCTGCATCTCTTCGCGATATCTTTTATTTTGTTATGGATAATTTTGGTGTTATTTTACCCAGCTCGAAGAGCTCTTTCAGATGTATAGATCAAGAAAAAAATTGTCAGGGATTTAGGAAAATCTATTTAATATTTTAAATTAAATTTTAGATTATAACATCGCTAATTATTATTTGGATATGTTTTAAAAAGTGTGTTAAAGTATGTATCCCTTTTATTTTAATTATCCTATCTATTTAAGATACACTCCGCCAACAAACTTTGAAGAAATTAAGGTACTCTTGGTTTATCTCCCCCCATTTTATTTTTCTTCTCCTTTCCTTTTCCTTTCTCCATAAAAAGCACACGTAAATCTGATTAACATACTGTTATAGAATTATAGCATACTGTTATAGAATTGTAGATTCAATTTTACTCATGTGTATTTTTAATAAAAATGAAAAGGTAAAAAAATAAAATAAGGGAGCTAACACAAGAGTACCGAAATTAATTTGGAAGAAGTTTAAAAATATTTATCGTTCTGTTTAGAGCGATTAGATTTTTGTTTATAAGTTTCGTTTTTTTGTTAAAAAACGAAACTTATAAAAAACGGAAGAAAACGAAACGAAAAAAACGAAACTTATTAAAAAACGAAACTTATAAAGAGAAAACTGTAATAATATTAAGAAAATTATCTGTGTGGATTATATAAGGTGTTTTCAAGGAAATATAAATAGAATTTTATGGCTATTAAAATTATTTCAAATTTAATTTATATTATTCTGAAAATGGGTGTTAAAAATTAATTGATGAATTATCATCAATTAATTATGATTTCTTTCGTATGCCGTTTCAGATATTATGGTAGCCGAATGTCTACTCGTTCAATTTGGAGTCAGAATAACCCTTCTAAAGGTAAATCATTTTATCCTAATTTTCTTTTGTTTTTTTTAAATAAAAATATCAAATAGCCAGGCTCTTCAAATGGCAAAACCCTTCTCTATTCAAAAAATCCCTTTCTATTTAATTAGAATAACCTTTTTTATTTTTGTATAAATAAATCAATCACTTAGGCTACATATAATTTAATTTTTGCATTTAAATCGTGACAGCACAATAAACGCTCTTCATCCTTTGAACATGTCATGCTGCTTTTAAATAGTATATAATTTTTAAATAAATCGATTTGTTTTCAGTTTATTCATTTTTATATTATTATGTAATTATATTTTTTTAATTTTTATACCTTTGTAGACATATTAATTTTGGGGACAAATTAATATTTCATATTTTTTAATTAATATTATTTTTGTTTTATCTTCTTTGTTGCACTATGAAGTTGTAAATGTAAATAATCATCTAACTTTTTATTTTCTTCGTTTTATTGAAAAGGAGGTAACGTTTCTATATAAAATCTTATAGATTCAAATAGATCTCGAAATAAACCATAGTTGTTTCTTTTGTTCCTATATTTAAATTTTAATGCATTATACATACAAATATTTAATTTATGTTTTATGAAATCAACAAAATCAGTTCATTGTTGTTTGTTAGTTGCTTCTGGCACCACAATTATATTTTAAATTTAACGTTCTGTAATTAGTAATTTAATTATAAGATTTTTATTTAAAAATTTATATTGTCTAGCAATATAAAAAGAACCAAAGTCAATTAAATCAATTAATTTTTTTATATTGTTTTATTTGTAATTTTATATATATATAAGATATATAATATAAATTTATATATATATATATAAGATTTAATTAATAACTTAATTATAAATTTTTCTCCTTCAAAGTTAAATTCAAAATAAAAGAAGTTGTAAAATGGACCTGTTAGTTCTAAAAAGTCGATTAGACGCTTTCAAGATTTAATCCGTGTATGCGCATTTCTCTCAAATTAAAATTATTTAATTCTTTTTTAATGAATAAATCTAATATTGCTAAGTTAGATGTTGTATAACTTATTTATTTATTAATTAAATAATTATATATTTTATACATATTTTTTAGATTGATAATAAAATATAAAAATTGATATAAAAATATATTTACATAGTTAGTTATATTTACATAGTAAGTAATTACATAAATTTTTGCTGCTTTTACTTTGTAAAAAATTTGCCGATATGTTTTATCGTTGCATCTGTAGATTTATACTTTAATAAAATAATAATGTTTGACTACATCCCAAGTGGAATGAGCATCCCGATTGGAATCGGTTTTCGTATGGAATTAATCCTGTATGGAATCAATTATAAACATTTTTATTAAATTATTTCATCACAATTTTTTAAACCTTATCTATTTTTTACTCAATTATGTCAAAATTTTCATTTGAATTTTATCTAAATAGACATATAAATTGTGGAAATCAATTCGATAAAAATATTTTTGAAATGGAGGATTTAGATAAATTATTTAACTTGATTTTTTCGAATATTTTAAATCAAATATTGGTACTTTGTTTTTAAATTATTAAATATAATATGTACATTATTAAAATAGCTAACGTCGATAAACTTAATGTCGATGAACATAACGTCTAGCTAACGTCGATAAACTTGATTTTTTGTTCTGATTAATTGTTTGTTATAGTAAAAGATTGTTAATAGCATATCAAAAAGTTTTAAAATTAGTAATTAATAAATAATAAGTATATATATATAAAAATAATAACTATATATAGCTTTCTAAATTGGTGTCTTAATCGAAAAAGCACAGAACATAAAGTATTACTTGATTTTTCAATTGAACGCCTTCGTCGTGCCTCAGCTGCATCTTTTTTTTCTCTGTTCAATCATAAATGCTCAAAATACTTGAAGCTCCGTACAGTAATTGACGCTAAATTATTTCGAATTTAAAAATGTTTTACTAAATACCTTCTATTGATGCATTTTCATGAACTAGCAAAAATTTTCTTCTAGTCTAAGTTTCTGAGTTTTTATTGATCGTAATTGGGCATTACGATCAATAATTGGGCAACTTTTTGTTTAACAGCTTTCATAAACAAAAAGTTTATTATTATAGATAGTTTAATAGTTCATTTTTCTACCTGCATCTTATCAATTAATATAAGTATATTATTGTTAATAATGTTAAAAGTTTTCAAATACTATAATGAGTAAATATTTTTTAGTTTTTTTTAATTGTATTAGAAACGTAATAACTTTAAATGTAATAACTTCTAATAATTTTTTTAATTTTTAAATAACGATTTAATTTTTGAATTTTTAATTTTTAAATAACGAAAATTATAATTATCTAATTAATTAAATATACCTAATACTATTATTTAATTGAAAGTTTGCATTTATATTATCAATAATTATTCAGAATAAATTTTAATCTTATAGGTATTTATCTTTCGAATATATATTTATACAACTTGAAATCATACTGAATTAACTTTTTAATTTGAGTTGTTTACATAGCAATCTAGGATAATTTTATTATTAAATTTCAATGGATAATAAATGGATTTTTCCAAAAGCATCTATAGTTTTTCTAAATTTGCCCATTATTTTTTCACGATTGTAAAATTTAGCTTTAATAGTTGTTTAATTATAATAATATTTCAAATTTAAAAAATTTTCGATAATAAAATTATTTCATTTATTTTTTAAATTATATTTAAATTATAAAAATTTATATTTAAATTTTATTAATCTAAATGAAGTTAAAATTGATGAATAAGTAAATAAGTTTTTTTAATAAATTTTTATATATAATTTTATCATAAATGTTTACAGTTAAAATTTGTTTAATTTTTGTTATATTACTAAATGCCCAACAATAGTTTCTTTTATGGTGTATCCCCAATAAAAAGTTTTCCAAAATCGTGCAACGGATTCAATAATGTTTTGGCCTAGCTTAATCTGTGGCATAAAAATTTATTTTATTTTAATTTATTTAATTAATAATTTTTATTTAATTAATTGAAAAATACAAATATTTAAAAAATATTTATTATAATAATTGTATTTAAAAAAAATAATTACATTTGTTAAAATAATGGATTTTTTAGAAAAAAATTTTATTTTTAAAATAATTTTAATTAAAAGAAATTTGAATTTTTTAAATAATATAATTGTATTAGGTGAAATAATATATTTTTTAGAGACAATAATTGTATTTTTAAATAAATAATTGTATTTTTTAAATAAAATAATTGTATATTTAGAGACAATAATTGTATCAGGTAAAATAATAGAATTTTAATTTTTTTGAATATGTTTTTTGAATTGTACTTTACATTATATATTACGTAGTTTAAAAATTAAAAAGATCTTCAAAGTAAGATAGTTGGCGTAAAATCACTTGCACATTTACAGACAACAATTATTTATTTTCTAATGTAACATTTTGCACATAAACATATTTCCTCTCTTTTATATTTTTAAATAAAAAAAGATTAATTAAAAGAAATATGTATAATTAATTTAATCACAGTCCGATAATATTGACTATTCACTTCTAATATTCTTTTCAACCCCGCTTCCCCCAAAAGGATTGGGTTAGCAAATTGTCGTTTGACTAGAACAAGTGGGCCTGAATCTTATTGAAAAGATAAAGAAAATAAATGAATCGAAAAACGAAATAAAGTGACATAATTTTTATTAAAAGATGCTGTGTAGTTTTTAAACAGAAGTCAGGATTTTAAATGAAAATTTCGAAATAAAATTAAAGAAAACTTTCTGATAATAATAATTTAATTTATTATTTTTAAATAACTTTGTAAATAAATAATATACTGAAAGGGAAGCTACGACACCAAAATTAAGTCACAACGGTATTGTAAAATATATTTTAGATTATAAATAATAACATAAATACTTTAAAAATTTTGTTTTAAATCTAATGATTGAAAATGTTGCCTGTTATTAATGTAATGACAACAAAGATAAATGCCTTCTGAAGCTGATCAGATGGATTTTTTTAACTTTTAATTTAAAAAAATTCAAATAAATTTTAAATTAATAATTGAATAGTTAAAAACATAAACTTAAGTTATTTTAAATTCAGTATTGCTCGTGAGCAATTGTATTATTTTTTATTATATATTTTTATATTTTATTAACTGATATAATTAAATACTGCGAGTAAAATCATAAACTTCTTCTAAACAATATTTTTAAATATTATTATATTATTAATACTTAATTAAATTAACATATCGCTTAATTATAAAATGAATTCTTGGAATCAAATTTAATTTTTGATAAAGAAAATATTTTAAGTATCTGAAATAAATACTGTTGAATTCTCAAAGATTTAATTCGCATAGCAATTAAGTTTTAGCTTTTAATAACTGTTCAACATTTTAGGCTGTATATAAGATATAAAGAATTATCTTATTAAAAATTACATAAAATAAAGATAAATAAGTTAAGCAACAAAAAATTATTAATTATTTATGACGAATAATTATAATATAATAATGTAAAAAATCGTAGCTGATAATAGCTGATAATCAAATTAATAATTAATAATATTAAATAATTTAAGGGCAAGAATTAGTATTAAAATGGTTAGTCCGTTATGGCTTGATAGCTAACCTTATATCCGTTCTGAGTGCTTCAAGAGATTCTGTAATAGTATTGCACAGATATTCAACTGGACTTGTATTATGTTAATTATGAAAAAAATTTGCTAATGTTGAAAACTTTTAATATAATTAAAATATTTATTATTGTAGAATCTTGAATAAATTAAAATAATTATATAAATAAGACAGCCATTTCAACCATGGTTTGCTTCTGGTCTTTAAGGAGCTGGTTTTTTGGTCATATGGAATATAATAAAATTATATACAAATAAAACGGGAACAATTACTTCACATCCATTTTTGGCTGAAAAAATAGCTTGTTCACTTCTTTATTTTGATCATCAGATTAAAACAAATTTGACATTTTCTATAAAATAGTTTTTGGGCACGCTGACAAGCACATCATTTATTCCTTTATAAAATTTATCGACAGCGATATGCTGTGAAACGTTTTGAGCCTTAAATTAATCAAAAAACTACAAAAAAATCTCAAAAACTGTAGCACAGTCGTTTTAGAAAACTTAAAATACAAATATAAAAGTAAATTTGATCGTATAGAAATGAGGTATTTTTTCATTTTTCCCCCTAATACCTTGCAATAACTAAACTTGAAATGACAAATTTATATAAATTAATAATTTAAATAAAAACAATATTTTATGTATTTTCACTTCTTGATATTTTGTCAAATAATTTGTAATTAATTTAATTAATTTAACTAATAAATAAAATAGGAAATTATATATTATTATATGCAGACTACTATGATTAACATGTTTTTACCATGTTTAAAGTTAATTAACATGTTTATTCCTTTTTCTTGGTATAATTTTCTTGGTATAATTTTTCTATCTTGGTATAAATTTTTCCTATATTTTATACCTTTTTCTTGGTATAAAATATACTAATTCAAAGCAAATGTTCCGCGTGAGTCAAATTAAAATAATAAGCTTAATTTTAACATATTCGATTAATTTTATTAATGAAAATAATTTTATTAATTTTTAAATTAATAATATTTTTATTTAAACTAAATTAATTAATATTTTTAAATTAAATAAAAAATTTAATTATTAAAGTTATTTTTGATTAAATTGGTTTTAAAATATGACTATATATAGTCACATGTGTACAATTGGCTGACTTAGATCGCTCGTTTTACAAACTGATTTAAGAGTGAAATTTTTGAAGAGTGGGCAGAAATTTTAGAAGGTGGCAAATTCACAAGTGATTGGTCATGGTCTTATAGCAATACGACTAGAAGCCATAAAAAACTTTTAACTTCATGAATTTATTATTGAACGTGAAGGTAGAAATTTAAATTCAAACTATAAAAAGTTATCTAAAATAATTACAAAATTTTAATAAAATTAATAAAATAATTATAAATATTGTTATTGTGGTTTAATTACCCAAAGTCGGACAAAATCATTTTTAATTAAAATTATAATACTATATTAAATAATAATTATATGTTATAACTATTTGTTATTGTGGCTATTTGTTATTGTTATAAATATTGTTATTGTGGTTTAATTACCCAAAGTCGGACAAAATCATTTTTAATTAAAATTATAATACTATATTAAATAATAATTATATGTTATAACTTATTTAAAAGAATCTAATATTGTAAAAACAACCACAATATATAAAGATATATGGTTCTAATTGAAATGTAAATTTTAATAAAAAATTTAAACTAATTTAAAAAATTTAGCTTTATTTTACAAATAAAATGAAATAATAGCTAAATAATATGAGCAGTGTTATAATTAGCTATATTATAAGTAGTATAGTAGTATTATATGTATTATAAAGCTCTTGTATTTGAGGATTGCGTATCAGCGCAATTAATTATTTGACTAAAACCCCGGGAGCAATTAAACATCGGGTTAAGAATTAAAAATTTAAACCATCCAAGTGTAGGCTTGACTCAAGTCTTATTATTTGTATTGCAAGTTGTACAACATTTGTAAAATAAATGGTAAAAATATTATAAAGAATTAAAATAATATAAAAATAAAATAAATATAAACTATCTGAAGAGTTTCCATTGCAGATGTGATAATTTTTTTAATTTTATATTTTTTAAAGAAAAATTTATTACGACATATTTCTAGGATAAATTTTTGCTGAGCTGTATACTGAGTATATTGGTGAATTATTCTGTTATTAATCATAAAATAAAAAATATCTGGTTCAAATCAACTATTAAATTTAAGATTCTAACGTGTAGAGTATTTTTTATTCTATACCAATTTATTTTTTATAATATTTATTTGTAATCTATATTAAGCAGATAAAAAAATATATGTGTCAAAATTTTCAAATTAAACTAACATACAAATAATAATTAAAAACATGTTAATATTAATATAGATATATAGATGCTAGAAAAAACATTTAAAAAATTAATAAGTATAGAAGTATACACTGCGTGCATATGTTTATGCACACTAGTTTTTTGTTCATAATTTTATGCAATCTTATTAAAAAAATACGTTCTATATAGCAATCGAAAGCTCTATTTGTATCTCAGTTGACACTGAGATACAGATAAAGATTTCGATTGCCATATAGAACATATTTTTTGAATAAGTGTGCATAAACTTATGAACAAAAAACTAGTGTGCATAAACATATGCACCGCAGTGTATATGATAAACAAATATTTATAAATCTATGAGAAACAGAAATTTAATAGACACTATCCAATCGGATGAAAATCTCCGAGCAGCATTCAACATCCTTTAAATTTCTAACAAAATAACTTTATATTATATGACAAATAATTTAAAATATTACTAAAAAATTATTTAAATATTTGAAATTTTATGTTATGTTGTTAGATGTAAATTTCAAATGACAAATTTCAAAAATGTCAAAATCAATATTTAAAAATATTTAAAATGGTAAAATTCCTTCAGTCTAAACTGGCCATTATAAATTAGAAGAAGATGGACATATATATTATATGAATCATGACAGTTTTCAAAAGAGAAAATACACTAGGTTTGTGCAGTTCTATTTTGACTAGAAAACTGTAAATTTTAAAGTTCATTAAAAAAAGTTATAAAGAATATCAAAATAAACTTAAGTTGAAGTTGAATTGAAAGTTAAATTTAAATTGAAATTGCTGATTTTGAAGATAGAAAATTATATTGATTTTATTACTAATCTCTTACGAAATAATATATGAATTTAAAAAATTTGTACAAAGAGCCTGCTCATTTACCAACAGTTGGGGTTAGTCAAAAAAATAAAAAAAAATAAAAATTAAAGATTAAAAATTAAAAAATTAAAAAACAAATTAAAATCTATATTACTACAAAAAGTATTTACAATAAACATTTAATAAACTTAAAAAAATAATAATCTTATCTAATTAGTAGTAATAAATGAATAAATAGCTTAATATTTCTTAATATATCACATTTATCTTATCAATCCTCTCCCAACCCACTTACCCTTTACCCACTCCACCCCACATCCACACTCCCCACCACACCTACACTCTGCCCACACTTTATATAATACATTTTATAAAATATTTTATATAATAAATTTTATATAATCTTTAAAATAAATTTTTATACATTTTATATAATACATTTTATAAACCCATACTTTATAAAATACAAACTTTGGTGAATTATAATCCTTACCCTAAATTGGTGCAAATACACATAATAGACTTAAAATAGATGTTTAACTGTTTTGCACATTTTTTATATAAGGTTGTCGTATAAACTATTTTTGCCGATTTGACGCCAGTTTATTTTTTATTTGGCGATAATAGATTACTATAATGACATGTTTTAATGTTTTACCATTTTTAATTAAAATTATCTTAAATATTTTAAAATTCGATCTAAGGAAATATGTTATATTCATTTAAATGGTAAAATTCATCTAAATTCAAATAAACTAAAATTCATATAAACATCAAAAAATGTGAGGGCATACCACCCCTAAGGTATGTATATCTTTATTAATTACTGACTATACATTATAATCTTTTCTGAGATACAATAACAGATTCATACATTTAATTTTGAAGTATTTGAATTCATTTGCATTACATATTCATTTGAATTATCTTCATTTTATTGTATTTATCAGTGTATTTACAGTATATTTACCACCAATGTGTAACTCAAAAATTTTGTGAACATTATAATTGAATGTATAATTTTTTTGTAAATTATTAAACAATATCGACCAGTTTTTCGAATCATAACAATTAACAATTGTACACTTTTTGCTGCAAATAGATTTGATGTTATTTTGAATAATAATTTTTCGATGTGTGTTAGGGGCTTTATGATTTATTTATTTCAAAATACTTATCAAAACAATTATAACAATATTTAGATTTTTTAAAGATAGCTCATTTTTAAATTCTACTTATCAATATAATAAGTAGAATAATATAATTTGAAAATATAATTTAAATATAATATAATTTGTTAATTTTTTTTCTAAACAATATAATTTGTTATTAAATATTCTAACACGGATTTATAATATTAAATATAATGAGAAAAAGTGTATTGTCTTTTTTTAACTCTAACTGAAATTTTCATACTTTTTTGTTATTTCTTGATAAATTTTTTAATAAGTTTCTGTAATTTATAAATTTATGATACTTTAGTTCATTTTTGCTTTTTTAAGAAAATTTTTGACATCCTTTGAACTACATAAATATATATTTATAATTATTTCGTAACTCAAGTACTAGTGAACTTATTTTTCCTTTCTGAGAAATATTAGTTTAGGAATTTATAATAATTTATTTTAAATATAATTTTATTGCTATCTTTGGTCCGAAATTATCAAATTACTTGTGAAATAAGCACAAACATTACTGAATCATTTTAACACTTTAGATTATAAAACTTAAAAAATTTTAAATATTATAATAATTTTTAATCTTCAAAAATATTTATAAAAGTAACTGTTTTTGTGTCCTTCCTTAGTGAACACCTTATAAAAATTACAATTTCTCTATAAAGCGTACAAATTAAAGTAATTTATCAATTATTGTAAATAATATCGTTTTATAATTTGTAAGTATAAGGTATACCAGATACATTTTCTCCGTTTTCTAAATAATTAATATGTTTTAGCAATTCTTTATTTATATTTTTATATTGAACCTTTACATTGTTGTTAATAAAATAAAATTTGTTTTGTGATATAAACTTGCATATTTTAATTTCATTTTTAATATGTTGTTCTATTGTATTATGTATATTCTGATTCATTTAATTTTTATAAAAGCGTGAAATACGTTCATATAGCTTGAAGAATCAAAAATACCAAAAGATTGCAAAGTTTCGGCATCCAAATATTATTATAATAGTCTCACGTTCTACTGGTATACTTTGTATTGTTTTTTAAATAATTGCTCTCTATATTAGACCGAAAAAGTTAAAAATTAAATATTGAAGGATTATGATTAAATTTGTTTTCTGTTTATTTTGTATTCCATGGAATGCCAATGGGCTAAATTTTCCATTCCATATCTGAATTATTATCGGTTCCTTTTGAAGTTCCATTTGTCTTTTAATTCTCCAGCTATTGATTGGTTAAAGTGTCTCATCCTTTTACACTCAGATATCGGTACGTTTATGTCTAAACTGTCTTCTCTTACATATAACCTACAAAGAAGCCTCTACTTTTTGATGTAATTGTTTTAATACATTTTCATAAGGAGTCTTGTATTGTATTGTATTAGTTCTATAGATCGATAGACATCACTAATGTGTATTGGTTAAAGTTAGAAAGAGAAAACTTTCCAAATAATATAATAGATATATAATAACTAGATGCTTTGATTATTTACTAATTATATTATTTAATATGAAAAGTTCGAGGAAATTAAATGAATCAAATTTGAATTTATAAAAAATTTTTTTTCAAGTGCTGATGATTGCTTCATGATTATTGCTCATTTTTCTCAAGATAATATTAAACCAGTGTAATAACTATAAATATTTTCTATAAATTAAACTTGCAAATAACCCTGTAAAATAATAATAAAGCTTAAAGTTGTAAATAATCCAATAAATAGGTTTATTGTTAAATGATTGTGTAGTGTCGGTTTTATTAAAATATGGTTGTAATGTTAATTGTTGACAATTGAACAATTTTCAAAATTATTTACTGGATTATTATTGGAGACTCTTTAGTATTAAGTATTATGCTTATTAAATTTATAATCTCTATTACCTAGAATCTCTAATTACTACATGAAACAAGATTTCTAAATATTAAAAGACGGATACAAGCTTGCTATATAAAAAAATATAATGTTAATTGTGAAGGATTAGATTTAATCATTTAGCAAAATTTTTAATTTTATAAATTAAATAAAGAATTTATGATTTTCTGGGCCATTAAATATTTAAAATTTTTAAAAAAGTTAATAAAATAAAAATGCGTTTACTTGTAATACTTTTGTGGACTTATATAATAATTAACTAAAACTTTAAAGAAATATTTACTTTTCATTTGTTCGTAATTTTTAATTAACAATATTTCTGTTTTATACCGTATGCATATCTCCTTTTCTAAAATATTTCTAAAAAATCTATGACTGTTTACTCTACTTATCTAATAAATTATTTTAAATAAATTAGAAAATACTTTTTATTCTTTTTTAACAGTTAGTGGGATCGTTTTGGATTTAGAAAAATTTCAATCCTTTCGAAGATTAACTTCTATAAAATTGTGGATTTTACATTGCATTTATTTTTCATTTCTTAAAAATTAACCTTAAGCGTTTATGGTTTTTTATGTGTAATAGATATCAAATTCATTTTTTTATGATTATTGAATCAATCTGGCCACTCTTGATGGCTGCTATCGTATTCGTCGTTCTTTTTTAGCCACGGCGCCTGCAACTTCTTAGTAGCCTCTGTAATTTGTTTAAGGTCCTGTACTTGATCCCTTATTATAGCGTCAATTTCTTTAAGCCCTTCTTGACGAGGTAATTTGCTCCCTTCAACTAATGGTTTGATTATTAATCAATTTAAATTTTATCTTTAAAATCATCAAACACACTTATATAATTTTTAAATTAAAATTGGTATCTACCCAACATATTTTCTCCATATAGAGCGCCCAAGTTTTTTAAATGAATTCCACTGAAAAATTTAAAGTCGGACTGTAGTGGATTTTGCTATCACCCTGTGGGGCAATTTTAAAAATTGAAGATATATTAATTATTAGAATTTTTTTAAGTTTAAATTTTTTTAATAATCACGGTTTCTCGATAGAGGGTTTAAAATTTTTATTGCTTGTTAAAATTTTCTTATTATTTCTTATCATTTTTGAATTGTTTAACTTAAAATCGTTTTCGATTAAACTATTTAAATTTTTTTAAATATCTTCATATTATATGAGGTAAAGGAATTATTTGAAATTTTATTTTATGGTGTTGGAATAGAATAATACATTTTTAAGTGGATTTAAAAAATAAAAGTTCATTCAAGTTATTTAATTTTTAGTTTGATTAGTTGATTATTTTAGTTTAATTAAATTTATATTATTCATTTCAGCATTTTTCTACTATTATTTTCACGCTCTAACAAAGATTATAGAACGTGGGAACAAAAGAAAAAACGTTTCAAATCTACAGCGCATTTTTTATAGTCGAGACAGACATTTTTTCCTTTTGTTAAAATATTCTTTAATTTAATACGACATAATAAATATATAAAATAAATTATCGGTGTATAAGTTTTAATGTGCAAAAATTAATTTTATACAAGAAATCATTTACGTTACCATGTTTATATTTATCAGAATCGTTGCTTTTTTATTAGTACATTTTAAGGCAACGGATCTGGGTAAAATAAAATCAATTTATGTAAAAATAAATAAAATTTTGAATTAAAAAAATTTTAATTGAAATAAATTTAATTAATTTTGATAAAATCCAAAAACTTGTATTTTCAGGGAACTGCTTTTGGTGTTCTACGACAAGGTGGATTAATTAAATTGGTACTCTGCGTTTATATACCACCATGTCCGCAAACGTATGTCCGCACTTATTTTCTTTTCCCTCTTTCTCTTCTCATAAAGATTAGAGAGGAGAAAGAATACTTATGAAGTTAAGCATTGGAAAGCAAATTAGATGGCTATGTCGTAAATCAACGTGTCGTTCTGAAGTCAAGCTGCGAGTCGGAACATGGTTAGAAGGGAGTCGTATCTCATATGTCACAGCTTCTTGAATTCATCTACTGTTGGAGAGCTACTTAGCGGAATTTATGTGTAGGCAAGAAGCTAAGGAAGAAAATTTTTTCGAATGGATTTGTAAAAAAATAGCAGAAATATGGCCTCCGAAATAATTTCTAAAATTGTCTTATTTTTGTTTTTATATTTTTATATAAACGAATATTTGTCTGTTGTTTTTACCTACCATTTCTAATCTTTATGAGAGTAGAAAGAAGGAAAAGAAAATAAGTGCGGACATACGTTTGCGGACATGGTGGTATATAAACGCAGAGTACCATTAAATTTTGCTTTTTTCATTTCACAATCGATATCTAAAATTTGACATAATTAAAACAATTAGAATATAACATGAACAGTTTTAAATGTTTCAGATTTGGCGGAAGTGTGTCGTCAATAAAAACAGCATTGTATAATCAGAAGTATTTTATTTAAAGTCAGTACGCAAACTTGTCCGTTCCGTTTACATATCTCACAAATGTTTCTTCACTATTACCTTATTCTTTTTCAAAGAATTTTAACATTTTCCCTTCTTTTTCTTTCATAACTTTATAAAAAATGCATTCATAGAAAAATTTTTTTTAATAATAACAAAATATAAGTGCAAACGTGGTTCAGAATTAAGTATATAAAATAAATATTTTGATATTATCCAATAATTCAAATTATAGTTCATTTAATTTTTAGTAAAATTTAAATTTATTTATAATAGTTAATTTTTTATAATAGTTAATATAACTATTATACTATTATATGTATATAATAGTTAATTTATAATAGTTAATATTTAATTAGTTTAATTTGATATCAACGCTGCCTGTCCAATTGTGTCATTCCTATTTCGGGCACCACAATTATATTGGACAATTTTATTACCACAATAATAATATACAAGTAACTTAAAAATTGATCATAATTACATTATTTATTTTTGTATTTTCAAAACGTGTTGCGTTGTTTTCCATTCAAAAACTATAATTTTCCCTCCTCTATTATATTCAATATCGAAATGGCAATCACCGCGGTCCCAGCCATTCTTGGCGGTGGAACTCATTTTAATGTTCTTAGTTACATCGTAAATATTGTAATTTTATTTATATTTAATTAATAGTTCAAAAAAATATAAGAATATTTATTCTATTTAATAACTTATTTGAGATGTTTTCTTCAATCAGCAATATTATTTTACCTAATAATAAATTAATTATTATTATAATATTTTAAACAAGTGCTATAAGATAATTTTTTATATAGGATAATTTAATTGGTAAGAAACATAGCTTTCGTGATTTTACATTACAGTTATCATCTAAAAGTTATAAGTAGATTTACATAAGACACGAAATAACTTCATTTAAATATACTTTTTAGTAAAATTATTAAAATTCACCAGGATTTCAATTTTAGATTCATCGTTCCTTTGTTTTATTGACATCTTTTCTTTTATTTTATCTGCTTTATTTCTTTTTTTAATTTAATCTATCTATATGTTAAATAAATGTAAAGTATTTATTATAATTAGAGCCCGGATTTTTATGCAAATGCATATTTTTTCTGCAAACTTTTCATGATGTGTTATGCACAAAAAACACTGTTTCCGCAAGTTTTGAAAACTTTAGAGGGGGTTTCTATTTGCATATAATGCATATTTTTGCATATTCCGGACTTTGTTGCATAATACATATTTTAATGCATATTTTGAGGTTTTTGGGGAAAATATTGCGAAAATTGCCTAAAATCCTGCCAAAAAGTGAAAATTTAGTAAAAATTTAGGAAAAAATTTGTAAAAATTACAAATTTTGTAAAAAATTTTTTGTGTTTATTGGTTTCGCCAGAAAACCAATAACCTCCAGTTGAAAATCTTAAAATTAAATAAGGAAATTATTAATTTTTCTAAATAAAATTTATTTTTCTAAATAAAATTAAAATGACAACACTGACTAATTCTTCAACAAGAAAACGCTCTAAAAACAGTGTATCAGAAATTGATTCTTCTGATAGACTGGCTGAAATTCAAACAAAATTGACAACGGCTGGTATTTCTATTTCCTCATCAGATTCTAATCCTGATTTAATTTCGACAATTAATTTATTAGTAAATCTTGTTATACAACAGACAAAGCAAATTTCGACCTTACAAGAATCACTTACTAAAATTGAGCAACATTTAAGTACCAAAAATCCCGATTCATCGCCCGAGGATAAGGAAAAAAGCCGCTCGATTGTGGTTGTAGGCGTTCCTGAGTCTGAGGGTCGGAATGATAGGGAAAAATTTATTAATGATAAAACGACAATCAACAATATTATTGATTCTTTGGGAATTCCTGCTGACCCTGTTACCATATATCGTATGGGAAAACATCGTACTGACAACAAGGGCCGACCACTTAAAGTAATTATGCCGTCCTCTTTCCATCAACGACTAGTTCTTGCTCGTGCAAAATCTCTTCGTTCAACACCTTCCCTATCTAATATATTTATTCGCCCATCACAAACTAGAGAGGAACGCCAGAAAGAATTTGAATTGAGAAAAGAATGCCGAGAGAAAAATAATGCGCTTAAAGAAGGTGAACCGCCTTGGAAAATTTTTAAAGGGAAAATAGTTAGGGCATTTAACCACGATTCTTTTTAAAATTATCACACGGACCACAAGCAAAATGTTTATATTTCAATGCAAGATCTATTAAAAACATACTTACAGATTTACATTTCATATTAGCCTCATTTAAATATCAAATAATTTTAATAACAGAAACGTGGTTAACCTCAGAATTTTCTGACTCTTTATTAATTAATGACTTACCATATAAAATTTTTAGAACTGACAGACCAAAAAGGGGTGGAGGAGTGGCCATAATTCTATCTAATATTTTTTCTGTCAATAATATAAAGTTACAAAAAACTCGATTTAATTTTGACATTTTATGTATTGATCTTACAGATTGTTTAGGGAAAAAAATCCGGCTGATTAACATTTATGTACCCCCCAAAACATCAGAAAAACAATTTACAGATCTAATATATATTCTTGGAAATCTAATATCTGTTCCCTATTCTGTTATTATATCTGGAGATTTTAATCTCCCAAATATTGACTGGTCTAAAACTCAATCAGAAAATAACCATCCTTTTAAAGAATTTCTTTCAAATTCTAATCTAGTTCAACATATTGATTTCCCAACTAGATCTTCGAACATTCTTGATTTATTAATAACTGACAATCTTGATCTCATTCCAAACTTATCGTCACTTCCTCCTTTTTCAACCTCTGATCATAATCAATTCTCATTCGATATAAATTTAAAAAATGAAAAGATAAATAAAAATAAAAGATTAAATTTTTCTTTAGGTGACTATAATTCATTAAACCTATATCTATCTCAAATAAACTGGAATTTTCTCTTTGTATATGCAGTTCCATATAATATAGATACAATCTATGAAATCTTTACTAATACTATAAACGAATTAATCAATAAATTTGTTCCTGTTACAAATATTTCATTCTTAAAACTCCCTCTACATTTAACAAAAATAAACGAGTATCGATCTCTTCTCTGGAAAGATATTCATGATCCCAAAATAAAAACTAAATTTAATTATGTTAACAAAAGATTCGATAAAGAACTTAAAAAATTCTATAAATATAGGGAAAACAAATTAATAAGAGATAAAAATCCAAAGAAAGTTTTTAACTATATCTCATCACAACTTAAGGCTAAAAATTTTAGTATTCCCGCATTAAGGGATAACTCTAAAAATATTTTAATAAATAATGATATTGAAAAGGCTAATCTATTTGGGAATTATTTTCACTCAATATTTAACAAAAACATACCCCCAAGTTTAAATTCCGACTATGAGAATTCATCTATTCCTAAATTAAGTTATGTAGATATTTCGGAAATTGATGTTTATGAAACCTTAACAAAACTTCAATCTAAACAAAACACATCACCCGATGGTATAAACAATTATTTTCTTAAAAAATGTGCAGGAACTTTAACCCATCCGATTACTCAAATTTTTAGATATTCTATGATGACTGGAACATTACCTTCTGTTTGGACTCACAGTATTATTGTTCCTTTGCTTAAGAGTGGGGATAGCTCAAATTTAGCGAATTATAGACCTATATCCTTGACTTGTTCTCTAGTAAAAGTACTCGAAAAAATTATAAAAGACCATTTATTAATCGCGTTACAAAATATAATACCTTCTTCCCAGCATGGGTTTATGAAATATAAATCAGTAGTTTCTCAATTAATAGAGGCTCATAATGATTGGACCAATGCTCTAAATGAAAATCTCTGCGTGGATATAGTTTATTTCGATTTTATTAAAGCATTTGATTCAGTATCTCACAAAACATTATTAGAAAAACTATCAATGAATGGAATAGGAAATCCCTTATTATTATGGCTAAAAAATTTTTTGGAATTCCGCACTTACACTGTAAAAATAAATAATAAATTTTCAGACATAGCATATGCAAAATCCGGCGTGCCTCAGGGCTCCGTATTAGGCCCCATCCTTTTCATATTCTATATTCATGATATTGTTAAAAATTGTTTTACACAGGATGTTAGTTTTAAATTTTTTGCGGATGATTTCAAAGCATATATAATCCATTCAAATACAAATAAAAGATTACTACTACAAGAATGCATTTCTAAAATAAAAACTTGGACTGATATAAATGGCCTAAACATATCAATAGAAAAATGTAGGGTTCTATATTTAGGAAAAAGAAACTCTAAATTTCCTTATCATCTCTCCAAACAATTAATCGAATCTGTAAATAGTTTTCATAGAGATTTAGGTATCTTAACATCACCCAGTCTAAAATGGTCTTCTCATATTGATTCTATTAGAAAAAGGGCCTATATTAGGCTTTTCTCTCTATTCAAATCTATCAAAACTAACAATACTTCATTTCTTACAAAAGCTTATACTATATATGTTAGACCTTTATTAGAAAATTTCTCGCAAATTTTCAAGCCTTATCTTAAATCAGAATTAATTAAACTTGAAAATGTTCAAAAAATGGCAGTAAAAATAATATATTATAGAACTCTTCAAAAAATATATCCTAACAAACCTTGTTATGATGATCTGCTTATTATCTTAAACTTGAAATCTATTGAAATCAGACTCTTAATCAATGATATTATATGCTATCACAAAATTATACACGGTTATATTAAACTAGATCAGCCGCATTATCCAAAAATAAACTCCACAAATCGGAAAAATAAATTTCAAATTCAAATAAATAGTTCAGTTTTAAATGTAAGACATCATTTCTTTTTAGATAGAATGGCCAGACTTTACCCTAAACTACCTCACGATATTTTACTTATCCAAAAAATTCAGACATTTAGAAATGCTTTAAACAAAATAGACCTTTCCAGGTTTATTTAAGTATAGGACATTTGATAGGTATTTACATTATATAAAATTTGTTTAATGTAGTTGATATAATAAATGTTATTCTAACTATAATTATAAATTATACTATAGAATAAACTTTATTATATACATACACAATAAACATTTTTATAGCTAATGTTGTCATTTAATTTAAAAAAAATTTTATGTTTTTAAATTACCATTGACTTTGTATTTTTCATATTTTTATTTGTTTTTATATGACCATACATATTTGTTTCAACTTTTTTTTTTATGTTTTATATTGTGGACGCGTATTTATATACGTAAATAAATAAATAAATAAATAAATAAATAAATAAATATTATTTTACCTAATAATAAATTAATTATTATTATAATATTTTAAACAAGTGCTATAAGATAATTTTTTATATAGGATAATTTAATTGGTAAGAAACATAGCTTTCGTGATTTTACATTACAGTTATCATCTAAAAGTTATAAGTAGATTTACATAAGACACGAAATAACTTCATTTAAATATACTTTTTAGTAAAATTATTAAAATTCACCAGGATTTCAATTTTAGATTCATCGTTCCTTTGTTTTATTGACATCTTTTCTTTTATTTTATCTGCTTTATTTCTTTTTTTAATTTAATCCATCTATATGTTAAATAAATGTAAAGTATTTATTATAATTAGAGCCCGGATTTTTATGCAAATGCATATTTTTTCTGCAAACTTTTCATGATGTGTTATGCACAAAAAACACTGTTTCCGCAAGTTTTGAAAACTTTAGAGGGGGTTTCTATTTGCATATAATGCATATTTTTGCATATTCCGGACTTTGTTGCATAGTACATATTTTAATGCATATTTTGAGGTTTTTGGGGAAAATATTGCGAAAATTGCCTAAAATCCTGCCAAAAAGTGAAAATTTAGTAAAAATTTAGGAAAAAATTTGTAAAAATTACAAATTTTGTAAAAAATTTTTTGTGTTTATTGGTTTCGCCAGAAAATGGCCCACCCCCATAATGTCTCAGCCCCAAAACGTCGCACCCCAAGATGTCCCACCAACAAAATGCCTCATCTCAAAATGCCCAACACCGTATAAATGCTCAATTTGTCGAACTATACATTTAAAATAGTAGAAATCTTAATAAAAAAATGTATTTTAAATCATTTTGACTAAAAAAATGTAAAATTTTTAGGTATAAATGGTATTTTTCATGCATATATGCGTGTATATTTTGGTTTACTTGCATATTTTTGTGCATATTTTGGCAATTTTTTATGCATATTATAGTGCATATTTTGCATTTTTTAATGCATAAAAATCCGGGCTCTACATATCACAAAATTAATCCATTTCCTACACACAGATATAATTTATACAAAGAGACCAATAAATTAATAATACCAATAAATTATTAAATTAATGATACAATTTGTTCTAGCCACCTTTATTAAGTTCCTTCTTTTTCTTGCTTTTACGATTCCCCACTTGCTTTCGCCCTCACACGTTGTTGATTTTACCTCTTTGTTTTTATCATTGTTCTAAATAATAATTGAATAATATATAAGATAATTTGCTATTAATAATTCATATTAGATTAATTTACTTTATTTAAATAAATAATTTATAGACAAGTTATTTTAAATTATAAGAATTTTTACCAATAGAAAATGTTAGCGTGGAAGTATTCCTCAAATGGAAAGAAAGTGGTTTATATTAGAATTATGTATAAAGACTAAATCTATAATTGTTATAATGGATATTTAAAATGACTTGATTTTCGAAATAAAAGTTATAATACAACTTATATAGAACACAATTTATTTATAACGGAAAAACATTCCCTACAAACTACTAATTCCCTACAAGGCATAGAAAACGAAAACAAGCATTAGAAAATTTTTAATTTCTTATAAATTTTTTAAAATTTTTTAGTGATAGATTTAATAAAAATTTTAAATCCTAGAATTCGCAGATTAGTGAAGACGCTAATGGACAAGAAATACTATCTGAAATACCTACAAAAAACTCTTGAAAATATTTTCAAGTTAGCTATACTATTATTAATCAATTTAATTTAAATTTATAAAATTTAAATTTTTATCAACTGGGCCCGTAGAATAAATTCGGGGTTGGGTAACCCGGTTAAATAACCCGGTTAAACAACTCGGGGGCAAATAACCCTTAGCTAAGGGTTAAAATCGGCAGAATAAATTCAACCCCGAGTTAAGGGTTATTTAACACCGAGCTAAGGGTTATTTAATTAGTTGAGTTACTGGGTTATTTTTAACCCTTTATATTTTATTGCCAAACCCATTTCGCAATAATTGTTTACTATTACTAAAAAGAGATTGACCTGTTTTGTTGAATAAATCATATTATTTTAATCAATATTAGTTTTACTTTATTTCCTTCCTTATTTTTAATTTTTAATTATCTTTATTCATGACATTGTTTAACAAAGAAATGGCTACAGAATTGGCTAAAAAAATAGCCGAAAATTCCTCAGAATTATTTCCAAATAGTCGAGATTCTGCATCTTCGCGAAGGTCTCAAGATGCTTGGCAGGAAATAACAGATGAAATGAATGCTACTTATGGATCTTCTTTATCAGTTAACCAATGTCGAGAAAAATATAAAAACTTAAAAAAAGAGGCTAAAAAACAATATGCAAGTGAAAAAAAGTGAGAATAAAATTAAAACTTAAATGTGAATAAAATTAAATCAGATATGCAACAGGAACAGGCGGTGGACCGAGCATGCCAGAAAAAAAAGATCCAGCTTATGAAGCAATGATTTCCACATTTGGAAACTCAGCTGCTTTTAAAGGAGCTCCTGGAGCTGTATCGACTCCATTGTTTAAGGGTGAAAAAATGGAAAAAATGCCGTCATCTTCCACCTCATCTGTTGCTTATGATGATGATGAAATTGATACAGTATGTTTTTTCCAACTTTTATCATAAAGAGATTTTTAGCCAAACACAAAACGACGTCGTATATCTCTTCAAGGTACAAACGTTTCCGAAACTGAACTGCGACGCCAGGTATTACAATTGGAATTTTAGTTTCTTGAAAAAAAAGATTTTCAATCAACCATACCGGTTATCGAATTAAGCTTTCTCAAATTCCTACGGCAATAACTGCATGTGCTGTTCTCCACAACATGGCCATCGATCGCCGTTTACCGATTATTGTTGATGATATTGATGATGAACAGCCTGAACCAGAATTATTCAGAGAAAATGACTTACAACAAAGCGAAAGAATGGCTAGACGACATGGAGTTATAAAGCGAAATGAAATTGCTTTGCGTTTTGCATAGAAATTAAAATTTTTTTAAATTTTGCAATTTAATAAATGTTTTACTTTATTGAAAATTATGCATAATTCGCGTGTTACCCTGCCCCCTAGTAGGGTTGCAATTTGCCCCTTACCTGCGGGTTATTTAACCCGGGTAATTAATTTATTCTACCGGGAAGGTTACGCGGGTCAGATAACCGGGTTATCTGACCCGGTCATTTAACCCGAAGCTAGGGGTTTGAATTTATTCTGCGGGTTACAGGTTATTTAACCCCAAGGTAGGGGTTGAATAACCCTTACCCCGAATTTATTCTACGGGCCCTGCGGGTTACAGGTTATTTAACCCCAAGGTAGGGGTTGAATAACCCTTACCCCGAATTTATTCTACGGGCCCTGACGGCCGTTATTATATACCTTTTCATTTTTTCTTTTTTCTTTTTCAAATTTATGGTAGCCTTTATAAAACTTTTCTCTTGAATTTTTTTGTTTTCTTGTCAAATCTTCTAAATTTTCTCTTACTTTTCTACTCATGCTACGACATCAATTCTTGCTTATTCAGTTCTCTAATCATTTCAGGCAGTCTTATTTATCCTCTAATACTGTTATGTTACTATTATTTCCTACTATAATTTGAATATCTTGAAGTTGGGTGTTTTAAAAACCAAAATACATCTATATTACTCAACACGACTATTTGTATTAAGTTATTTATTAATCTATCGATCCCTCTTCGTATTTTTCATTAAAAACAAATACAGTCTTCATTTTTTAATTTATCTCATTACCAATCAAGCTGCTTCTCTCCTCCGCTCCTTTTAAAATTACATCTTAATCTTACTTAATAAATTATATCATCTTAACCAACGCCATTTTCTATTTTCTTCTAAAAATTCTCCATCTTCCAACATATTTCTCCATTTATATTTATACTTGTTGATTCTTACTTGTAAACAATTAAATAAGTATGTAAACCAAAAATTATTTTGTGCTTGATACATAATTAATAAAATCTTTCTAATTTAAATTTATACATTTTTAAATGTAAATAAAAAAGAATTTACACTTAAAACAATTTTGTTTTTAAAACTTAATTTATTTAATAACCACAGTCAACTCTACATTCTATATAACAATCACGACAGATGCTTCGTCAAATTCTTCCAAAAGCAATAACGACAATTATGTTCTGAATAAGAGGCATACTCTATGATTTGTATTAAGCTTTATATTGCTCAATAAAATACTAAAATGTATATTCTGTGAATAAAAATAAATTTTACTGTGAATTAAATAATTTTTCATTTTATTCAAACGTTTTATTATAGTATTGCATTCTAATCATGATACTAAACAATAGCTTGGAAATTAATTTTAAAAATATGTTATTATTTTAAATTAACTATTTGTTAAATTTTTTACTTAGCAATCTCATTTTATTTTATAATTTAAAGATTATGTTCGTTAATTATATAACTGAATTGTTAATTACTTAGAATTTTATATAAATTCTATAGAAAAATAATAAGAAATTTTTGAAAATAATTTGATAGAAGAAAATTTAAAACCTATAAAACGTAACATTTATCTTCTAAGCTTTTTGAAGTGCCTGGTCCTATTTGAGATTTTTATTTAAAAATCAAAAGAAAAATAGCAATAAAATTATTTACCTTTAGATGGGTTAATCTGACTCCAATTTGAACAAGGAGTCGCTATTTAATTGGCTGGTATCATATTTAATTTATGATAATTCATCAATTAAGTTCTGTATATCACCCATTTTTATTATAATATAAATTAAATTTAATATTGAACAATTGAAAGAACGATAGGAAGACAACAAACAAAGTAAATAGCTAAGTTATTGATTATCTTATGCGTTCTTTCCTCAGATGTTAATTTATATTTTTTTATTTATAAATATTTTTTGTTTTAATTGTTGTAATTGTATAATTAATTTTAATTGAATTTATGTACATCAAAATTTACATGTAAAATTATAAATTAGATACAACTCTAAGCGCATGTTTTTAATGACATTTTTTGCGCATTTTTACAAAATACACATGTAAAAGTATTAAAGATTTTTTGACGAGTGGCTCGGCGAATTTTCTTTTCTATTTTGGTGGTGAAGCATTGAAATCAGTAAAATATTCTTTAATAATTGATAAAGATTAACAAAACCTAGGGTTTATTATTAATTTTTTGTTCAATGTATTTAAATTTTAACGTTTTTCTTCGAACAAAAAGGACAAAAGCCAAATTTTTATCGGTTCTTCATTTCTTTCTTCCAGCTTGATATAATTTTTCAACATAAAAGTTAATTTTACTAAATAAACTTGTTTTTATGAGTGAATTATGATTTCAAATATATTGAGTAAAAATTTAAATGTTATAAAATCTACTACAAAAATGTGTTTTTACTTGAATGCGTTTATTTGTTATATTATTTTAACTTTAATAAATTTTTTGATTAAAATTACTCTGTGATATTCATTTATTATAATATGCTTCACTAATACCTTCAATGTATTGTTTTCTACATAGCAATTATCAGAGACCGGCGTATTTTGCGTTTATCAAATTAAAAATATAATTAATAGTAAAAGAGATTCCCTGGATAAAAGATGCTCGTCTGAACATGATAAAAAATTTGTTAATGCAAATTTTGTTGACTGGTAGGACGGTTTTGTTGATATACCACATGTTTCAAATGAAAAGTAAGTTTATTATTAAAAATTTCATTTTATATTATATTTTTAATATAAGATCAAATTGTTTTGTATTTTAAGTTTTAAATTGTTGTGTATTTAATGAAAAAATTTAAATTAATTTTAATTGAAATTAATTAAATATTTAATAATACTTATTAATGATATTTGAGTTTTTACATGTTCATCCTTTGTATATTCGTTAATTATTTTAAGAATTATTAGTTTTTGAAAAAAAACCCACGGCGACTCTTTAGGTAACTGACCAAAGAAGACTTGGTTCCCTCGAAGTTTTTTTAAAATATTAACATTATTTAACATTATTTAAATATATTAACATTTTCTAATTTTTAAAATTTGTAAAAATTAATTTAAATATAAATTAAACTCTTAAATTGATTGATAAATTATATTTTAATTTTTATTGAAAATGCTTCTTTATCGAATAGGGACTGAATATGTATTTCTAATTTTTTAATTCCTATACAATAAACATCGAGATTTTATTTGCGATTTATATAGGCTTAAATGTGTTCCATCCTCGCATAACACTTTTGCTAGTGCCGAGCAAGAATCAGTTTTGTAATAGATATTTCTTAAGCGAACTATTTGTATAAGATAATAATTAAACAAAGATTTAAATTAGCTATAATTTTACCAAAATCATAAATTTTTCTAAATTTGCATTTTCCATTTATTATATTTATGAATTTTTTACAATTATCGTTCCTGATCAATGTTACTTCTTAGAGTGTGAAAATAGATTGTTGAAAGATATTTCAGGATTTTCTTCTTTTAAAATTTTTAACAGGGTTGCAATTTATTTATTTTGTATAACACCAAAAACATGAACATGGCAAATAGTATCAAGAAATCCTTCTTCATATGTTCATCATAAAGATCATATAAGCAATCTTTGAACAAAGAAAGATCATGTTTTGCTTCTTGTTCGAAAATCCCTCACACTGTAATAATACAGATTGTATCTCGCTAGTATTATTAAAAATTTTTGTTAAATTTTTTTATTGATCAGTACGGTCTTCCATATTCTACAGATGTTTGTATCATAATTCCTGTTTAAAAAATTTATCGTTTTCTTTCAAACAAATATTGGCAATATAATTGTAATGAGGGCAAGCGGTAACAAGTTCTTCCACCTTCCATTAATTCTAACTAAAATTAAATAATTATGCACTAACCAAGAAAAATGCCAAAAGATTTCGGAATAAAACACCGCCATTTATAACACACAAGTTTATAAAATAAATGGGCGTATAATAAATTCTAATTCAAAAAGTAAGTTAAATAAGTTACTTTTTAAATTTTTTTAAATAATATTCGATTTTAGAATTTATCTTTTTTTAATTTTAAGGGCTGAAGTTAGCTATTGACGTTTATTGTCTATTGACGTATTTATTCTTCAATTTTATATTTCATGCAAAGAAAATTATCAAATTTCTTTAGTTGTTTTTCAAAAATTATTTACGAAAAGCATTGCCCATATTTTATTCAAAATTAGAGCTTTTTAATGGCTTAGCGTTTTTGCTTTAAAAAATAATTGAAATAAAAACTAATACTTTTTAATTTATTAGTCAATGCTTTTATTTTATTTTAGGTATATCAAAGGCTATTTCGGCAAGTTTATCACAATAAATATTTTTTTATTGATACAAAACTAATTTATAATAGAATTACATTTTATTTTTTAACGAAGTTTTTTCTCCAGATAACTTTCATGCCATATTTTTAAATAACATAATATGACATAGAAAACCTTATTTTAGCTAATTACTTGAATGTTTTTATATTTTATAACTATTTAAATTAAAAAATATTAAAATGGTCTTTTATATTACTTATACAAAATATTTATTATTTGAACTAAGACATCAATCATGATTAAATTTAAAACTATAGCAAAATATTATATTAAATTTGATTATATAATTCATAAATATAGGTGGTCGTTTTTTAATGTGTTCGTCTTTAATTTGTTTAGCAATTATTTAAAATTATTAAAAAAATATTTTTTATTCAAAAAAGCTAGTTAAAACATTATTTATTATTGTTAACTTATCCTGCCATCCTCAAAATTTAACAATGAAAATGATTTACGATAAATCATGCACAATTATCCGATTAATTAATATTTTATAATTTAAAATATTTATTTACAAATTTTACGTATCTGAATTCTTAATCTAAAATTATCTTGAATTGTACATATTTAAGTAAAAATGTTAGTCATTATTGTGATTTATTATTAATTCAATTAATTTTCACTAATACTTTTTAATTTATTAGTCAATGCTTTTATTTTATTTTAGGTATATCAAAGGCCTTCTGACTTATTAAAGAATCTCAAAATTATTATTTAGGTTTAAAATGCGTTAGTCGTCATTTCTATATTTCCTCCCTTTTGGTGAGGTCACACGCACGGCAATAAAATTCTCTTCATCATTATGAATATTTGTTCTATCCATCAAGTATGGTCTTTTCGTAAAATTCAACATTTCAAATTTGATAAGCGGTGGATTTCTTCAACCGTTCTAAAGCGGTCTACTAGTATAATTTGTAAGCATCTGATAAAAAATGAATAAAATGAAATATACTTCGTTATTTTCTTTTTGTTTAAGATTTATTTATTTGCTCCATAATTTGATGTATTTAAAATAAATTCCCTACACGGACACAATAAACACGGAAGGACACGAGCAGACTCCTTACTTCCTTACTGCAAACATCATTAAATTTATATGTGAGAAAAATTAAACTTTCTAGGAAAGAAAAAATGACGGGAATAAACGTTACACCTTTTCTTTCATATAGGAACGTTCTTTTAATAATAAATCTTTCCATAGTTTTCTGTTGTGTCTATAACTCATGAAATATAAAATTTATCTATCCATTTTTAGATATTAAATTGTATGAAAGTTTATTCTTAATAATGTTTTAATTATATGATTGAGATTATTTAGTTAATATTTAGTCTTTTTTATTTATAAGTATTATGTATTATTAATTTACAAGAAAAATTATTTTCTAAAAAACCTTCAATAAACAATTTTTTAATAAAGAATGAAAGAATTTCATTATTTTTTTGAATTGCAATATAAATAATTAATATAGCCACGTTCAACATCTCAAAAAACATTATGTTTATCAATTTAAATATTTAATTATAATTTTAAATTTTGATTTCATACATATATATATAAGAAACTTACTCTCATTGTACACATTTAATTATAATTTTTAATGATTTTTCACCCTTTTCTCCTTTTTTTTGATGGTGAATAATGTCTTCTCTTCTTTTTTTTCTGAAAAGGGTTTATTTTCAACCTTGTCTTTTTTTTTAGAAAAAAAAGATTTATATCTCATCTTTTTTTAGAGGAAAGAAAAATGTTTCTTTTCAGTACCAGAAGATGAATAATCTCTTTTTTTATGGGAAAATGAAAGAAGAAAATTGTAGACATTTAATTATATGCCACTCACATACTAGCTTGTATCGACATCTTTAATGTTCGCTTTAATAAAAGAATATATTATTTGTACTATTCATTTAATTATATGATTGCTAGCATTACTTGGGTTAAGTGCTTTAAATTTAAAATAAGAAAAACGAATTATTTGCTCAAGTTACGGTCGGCGCTGAAGCGTCCATTTTAGTCTCAGTTTTTTTTGTGTTTAACATAGTTATTAAATTACTTAGTTAAATTAACTATTTAATACAATCAATCATTTTCTAAAATATAAATTTATATAAAATATAATTTAATAAATTTTAGTTAAATTTTCATATTTCCTACTATTTTTTATCAAGTTTTTCGAATAAACAATGAGTAGTTTTTAATCAATTAATAAATTCAGTTTTTATAGTTTAATTTTAAAAGCAATGCAGAGAAATGTAAATCAGAAAGGAGTGTATTAAATTATAGTTCTATATATTTTTTCGATAAAAATATTTTTATTTTCGTTTTTTATTATTTTTATTGATTTTTGTCTGACTCTTTGATTAAGAGCCTAGGACGCTTTGTATATTTATCAATGTTTTATTTATTTTAAGTATTAATAATGCCCATAATGATTAATGAAGTATTACATCATATGTATATTTTATATGTACGGTAACCAATTTTGTAATGACGATACACGGCAGATTCAGGTTTCATGATTATAACTATGGATACTTCATTTCTTAATTAATTCCCCTCATAAATTGTTATCTAGCTTGTTAACTAATTTTACCAAAACCAATGCTTATTTTCATATTTTATTATAATATAACAGGGCTCGGATCGACAAAATGCCACTCAAAAGTATCAAAATCTTGTAAAAAAAGTACATAGGGAGAAAATTTGCTAATAAAAAGTACGCTCCAAAAATTTCGGGTACGGGTTTCGAGTTAAGCGAAAAATTCTTGTTATTTTCTGGTCATTTGGGTGATATAGAGAGAGGCAAATTTGAAGAGATTAAAAAGAAATTGCGGGATTTGGGGACTAAGAGGGATAACTTGGTATAATTCAACTATATACTAATATCCCTCCGCCTTATCTTTATTAAAATCTCAATTTCCTCCCGTTTTCAGCGCCGCAGGCAAAAATTTTGTGAATTTGCGAGACCAAGAAGCCAGATTTCTTCCATTTTTTGCGCCGCAGGCGAAAATTTTGAGAATTTTGGAGGTCCTTAAGCCAGATTTCTTCCATTTTTTGCGCCGCAAGCGAAAATTTTGAGAATTTTGGAGGTCCTTAAGCCAGATTTCTTCCATTTTTTGCGCCGCAGGCGAAAATTTTGAGAATTTTGGAGGTCCTTAAGCCAGATTTCTTCGTTTTTTCAAAAATGTTGATAAAAAAGTACATACTTTCAAAAAAGTACAAATTCAATTTCTTAAGTATGGAGGTCGATAAAAAAGTACAATACTTTTAAAAAAGTACGAATCCGAGCCCTGGTATAACTGATTTACTATATTTTATTCATGATAACTAAACGAAATATTAATAAATTTATGTATTTATTAATTATTATTTTTTAAAATAAGGTTTATTTACATAAATTTATTTATATAAAATTTTATTTTGAAGATGATAGTAAAAAGAATTTTTTAACAAACTTTTAATTGCAATTTATTACCATTTAACTAGAATATTTATTGGCTATTTAAGCAATGGCATACGATTTTAAAGATTATACACATATAATTATTCATAACAAATGCAAGGTCAAATTGATTATTCCTCATTGCTTTTATAAATGCGTACTGCACTAATTCAAATTTAAATATCTTTATAAAGTTATTTTTATGATATTAATTTATTTGTCTACATTTTTTCGTAAATTTTTTTAAACACCCTTTATAAACTACTTTTATAAATTAGTAAAACCATGAAGAACAAAAAATTCTATTCTATAAATAAATTAATTTTGTAATAATAGGAATTTATATTTTAAGTAAATGTGTCCTGTAATGGAGTTTATTGTAATCAAGTAATCATGTCTAAACACTTGAAAATAAAATAAGGGTTTTAAAATTTAATTTAAGATTCTTAATTTTTTAATTTACTACTATAAAAGTAATTTTTTTATTTGTTATAAATGATAATATTTAATGATTTATTAAGAGTTGTTGCCAGTGCTGGGTAGCCGGCTCCGGCGGAGCCGGAGCTGGAGCCAAGCCAGGAATTTGAAGTGCCCGGAGCCGGAGCCAAGGTTTTCCAATTCCCCACGGCTCCGGCTATACACCCCTAAAGAAGGGTTAGAGAAAAAGAAGTAAGCAAAGATGGTAGTCGTGAAAAGAAAAGGAAGAGAAAATTGAGACGGTAAAAAAGATTTTCTTTCCTTTCTTTTTAGAAAGATGCGTGGTTGACTGGATAGTGTGTTGGGTTCGTATTTTAGAAGACTTATCTAGGTATTAGGTTCGAACCCGAACGTAATGAAAGACTTAGGATTTGTTTTTCTTTCAACAATAAATTATTATAATCATTTTTTTATTAAATGAAGCTTGATAAATTTTTCGAATTGATTAATTTTAGTCTTTTGGGTGTCAAAATTCTCAAAATTTTCGCCTGCGGCGCAAAAAAGTGAGATTTTTGGCTTAAGGATCGTCCAAATTTTTCAAAATTTTCGCCTGCGGCGCAAAAAAAGAAGATTTTTAGCTCCAGATCCCCCAGCTTATGAAGCAATGATTTCCACATTTGGAAACTCAGCTGCTTTTAAAGGAGCTCCTGGAGCTGTATCGACTCCATTGTTTAAGGGTGAAAAAATGGAAAAAATGCCGTCATCTTCCACCTCATCTGTTGCTTATGATGATGATGAAATTGATACAGTATGTTTTTTCCAACTTTTATCATAAAGAGATTTTTAGCCAAACACAAAACGACGTCGTATATCTCTTCAAGGTACAAACGTTTCCGAAACTGAACTGCGACGCCAGGTATTACAATTGGAATTTTAGTTTCTTGAAAAAAAAGATTTTCAATCAACCATACCGGTTATCGAATTAAGCTTTCTCAAATTCCTACGGCAATAACTGCATGTGCTGTTCTCCACAACATGGCCATCGATCGCCGTTTACCGATTATTGTTGATGATATTGATGATGAACAGCCTGAACCAGAATTATTCAGAGAAAATGACTTACAACAAAGCGAAAGAATGGCTAGACGACATGGAGTTATAAAGCGAAATGAAATTGCTTTGCGTTTTGCATAGAAATTAAAATTTTTTTAAATTTTGCAATTTAATAAATGTTTTACTTTATTGAAAATTATGCATAATTCGCGTGTTACCCTGCCCCCTAGTAGGGTTGCAATTTGCCCCTTACCTGCGGGTTATTTAACCCGGGTAATTAATTTATTCTACCGGGAAGGTTACGCGGGTCAGATAACCGGGTTATCTGACCCGGTCATTTAACCCGAAGCTAGGGGTTTGAATTTATTCTGCGGGTTACAGGTTATTTAACCCCAAGGTAGGGGTTGAATAACCCTTACCCCGAATTTATTCTACGGGCCCTGCGGGTTACAGGTTATTTAACCCCAAGGTAGGGGTTGAATAACCCTTACCCCGAATTTATTCTACGGGCCCTGACGGCCGTTATTATATACCTTTTCATTTTTTCTTTTTTCTTTTTCAAATTTATGGTAGCCTTTATAAAACTTTTCTCTTGAATTTTTTTGTTTTCTTGTCAAATCTTCTAAATTTTCTCTTACTTTTCTACTCATGCTACGACATCAATTCTTGCTTATTCAGTTCTCTAATCATTTCAGGCAGTCTTATTTATCCTCTAATACTGTTATGTTACTATTATTTCCTACTATAATTTGAATATCTTGAAGTTGGGTGTTTTAAAAACCAAAATACATCTATATTACTCAACACGACTATTTGTATTAAGTTATTTATTAATCTATCGATCCCTCTTCGTATTTTTCATTAAAAACAAATACAGTCTTCATTTTTTAATTTATCTCATTACCAATCAAGCTGCTTCTCTCCTCCGCTCCTTTTAAAATTACATCTTAATCTTACTTAATAAATTATATCATCTTAACCAACGCCATTTTCTATTTTCTTCTAAAAATTCTCCATCTTCCAACATATTTCTCCATTTATATTTATACTTGTTGATTCTTACTTGTAAACAATTAAATAAGTATGTAAACCAAAAATTATTTTGTGCTTGATACATAATTAATAAAATCTTTCTAATTTAAATTTATACATTTTTAAATGTAAATAAAAAAGAATTTACACTTAAAACAATTTTGTTTTTAAAACTTAATTTATTTAATAACCACAGTCAACTCTACATTCTATATAACAATCACGACAGATGCTTCGTCAAATTCTTCCAAAAGCAATAACGACAATTATGTTCTGAATAAGAGGCATACTCTATGATTTGTATTAAGCTTTATATTGCTCAATAAAATACTAAAATGTATATTCTGTGAATAAAAATAAATTTTACTGTGAATTAAATAATTTTTCATTTTATTCAAACGTTTTATTATAGTATTGCATTCTAATCATGATACTAAACAATAGCTTGGAAATTAATTTTAAAAATATGTTATTATTTTAAATTAACTATTTGTTAAATTTTTTACTTAGCAATCTCATTTTATTTTATAATTTAAAGATTATGTTCGTTAATTATATAACTGAATTGTTAATTACTTAGAATTTTATATAAATTCTATAGAAAAATAATAAGAAATTTTTGAAAATAATTTGATAGAAGAAAATTTAAAACCTATAAAACGTAACATTTATCTTCTAAGCTTTTTGAAGTGCCTGGTCCTATTTGAGATTTTTATTTAAAAATCAAAAGAAAAATAGCAATAAAATTATTTACCTTTAGATGGGTTAATCTGACTCCAATTTGAACAAGGAGTCGCTATTTAATTGGCTGGTATCATATTTAATTTATGATAATTCATCAATTAAGTTCTGTATATCACCCATTTTTATTATAATATAAATTAAATTTAATATTGAACAATTGAAAGAACGATAGGAAGACAACAAACAAAGTAAATAGCTAAGTTATTGATTATCTTATGCGTTCTTTCCTCAGATGTTAATTTATATTTTTTTATTTATAAATATTTTTTGTTTTAATTGTTGTAATTGTATAATTAATTTTAATTGAATTTATGTACATCAAAATTTACATGTAAAATTATAAATTAGATACAACTCTAAGCGCATGTTTTTAATGACATTTTTTGCGCATTTTTACAAAATACACATGTAAAAGTATTAAAGATTTTTTGACGAGTGGCTCGGCGAATTTTCTTTTCTATTTTGGTGGTGAAGCATTGAAATCAGTAAAATATTCTTTAATAATTGATAAAGATTAACAAAACCTAGGGTTTATTATTAATTTTTTGTTCAATGTATTTAAATTTTAACGTTTTTCTTCGAACAAAAAGGACAAAAGCCAAATTTTTATCGGTTCTTCATTTCTTTCTTCCAGCTTGATATAATTTTTCAACATAAAAGTTAATTTTACTAAATAAACTTGTTTTTATGAGTGAATTATGATTTCAAATATATTGAGTAAAAATTTAAATGTTATAAAATCTACTACAAAAATGTGTTTTTACTTGAATGCGTTTATTTGTTATATTATTTTAACTTTAATAAATTTTTTGATTAAAATTACTCTGTGATATTCATTTATTATAATATGCTTCACTAATACCTTCAATGTATTGTTTTCTACATAGCAATTATCAGAGACCGGCGTATTTTGCGTTTATCAAATTAAAAATATAATTAATAGTAAAAGAGATTCCCTGGATAAAAGATGCTCGTCTGAACATGATAAAAAATTTGTTAATGCAAATTTTGTTGACTGGTAGGACGGTTTTGTTGATATACCACATGTTTCAAATGAAAAGTAAGTTTATTATTAAAAATTTCATTTTATATTATATTTTTAATATAAGATCAAATTGTTTTGTATTTTAAGTTTTAAATTGTTGTGTATTTAATGAAAAAATTTAAATTAATTTTAATTGAAATTAATTAAATATTTAATAATACTTATTAATGATATTTGAGTTTTTACATGTTCATCCTTTGTATATTCGTTAATTATTTTAAGAATTATTAGTTTTTGAAAAAAAACCCACGGCGACTCTTTAGGTAACTGACCAAAGAAGACTTGGTTCCCTCGAAGTTTTTTTAAAATATTAACATTATTTAACATTATTTAAATATATTAACATTTTCTAATTTTTAAAATTTGTAAAAATTAATTTAAATATAAATTAAACTCTTAAATTGATTGATAAATTATATTTTAATTTTTATTGAAAATGCTTCTTTATCGAATAGGGACTGAATATGTATTTCTAATTTTTTAATTCCTATACAATAAACATCGAGATTTTATTTGCGATTTATATAGGCTTAAATGTGTTCCATCCTCGCATAACACTTTTGCTAGTGCCGAGCAAGAATCAGTTTTGTAATAGATATTTCTTAAGCGAACTATTTGTATAAGATAATAATTAAACAAAGATTTAAATTAGCTATAATTTTACCAAAATCATAAATTTTTCTAAATTTGCATTTTCCATTTATTATATTTATGAATTTTTTACAATTATCGTTCCTGATCAATGTTACTTCTTAGAGTGTGAAAATAGATTGTTGAAAGATATTTCAGGATTTTCTTCTTTTAAAATTTTTAACAGGGTTGCAATTTATTTATTTTGTATAACACCAAAAACATGAACATGGCAAATAGTATCAAGAAATCCTTCTTCATATGTTCATCATAAAGATCATATAAGCAATCTTTGAACAAAGAAAGATCATGTTTTGCTTCTTGTTCGAAAATCCCTCACACTGTAATAATACAGATTGTATCTCGCTAGTATTATTAAAAATTTTTGTTAAATTTTTTTATTGATCAGTACGGTCTTCCATATTCTACAGATGTTTGTATCATAATTCCTGTTTAAAAAATTTATCGTTTTCTTTCAAACAAATATTGGCAATATAATTGTAATGAGGGCAAGCGGTAACAAGTTCTTCCACCTTCCATTAATTCTAACTAAAATTAAATAATTATGCACTAACCAAGAAAAATGCCAAAAGATTTCGGAATAAAACACCGCCATTTATAACACACAAGTTTATAAAATAAATGGGCGTATAATAAATTCTAATTCAAAAAGTAAGTTAAATAAGTTACTTTTTAAATTTTTTTAAATAATATTCGATTTTAGAATTTATCTTTTTTTAATTTTAAGGGCTGAAGTTAGCTATTGACGTTTATTGTCTATTGACGTATTTATTCTTCAATTTTATATTTCATGCAAAGAAAATTATCAAATTTCTTTAGTTGTTTTTCAAAAATTATTTACGAAAAGCATTGCCCATATTTTATTCAAAATTAGAGCTTTTTAATGGCTTAGCGTTTTTGCTTTAAAAAATAATTGAAATAAAAACTAATACTTTTTAATTTATTAGTCAATGCTTTTATTTTATTTTAGGTATATCAAAGGCTATTTCGGCAAGTTTATCACAATAAATATTTTTTTATTGATACAAAACTAATTTATAATAGAATTACATTTTATTTTTTAACGAAGTTTTTTCTCCAGATAACTTTCATGCCATATTTTTAAATAACATAATATGACATAGAAAACCTTATTTTAGCTAATTACTTGAATGTTTTTATATTTTATAACTATTTAAATTAAAAAATATTAAAATGGTCTTTTATATTACTTATACAAAATAATTTATTATTTGAACTAAGACATCAATCATGATTAAATTTAAAACTATAGCAAAATATTATATTAAATTTGATTATATAATTCATAAATATAGGTGGTCGTTTTTTAATGTGTTCGTCTTTAATTTGTTTAGCAATTATTTAAAATTATTAAAAAAATATTTTTTATTCAAAAAAGCTAGTTAAAACATTATTTATTATTGTTAACTTATCCTGCCATCCTCAAAATTTAACAATGAAAATGATTTACGATAAATCATGCACAATTATCCGATTAATTAATATTTTATAATTTAAAATATTTATTTACAAATTTTACGTATCTGAATTCTTAATCTAAAATTATCTTGAATTGTACATATTTAAGTAAAAATGTTAGTCATTATTGTGATTTATTATTAATTCAATTAATTTTCACTAATACTTTTTAATTTATTAGTCAATGCTTTTATTTTATTTTAGGTATATCAAAGGCCTTCTGACTTATTAAAGAATCTCAAAATTATTATTTAGGTTTAAAATGCGTTAGTCGTCATTTCTATATTTCCTCCCTTTTGGTGAGGTCACACGCACGGCAATAAAATTCTCTTCATCATTATGAATATTTGTTCTATCCATCAAGTATGGTCTTTTCGTAAAATTCAACATTTCAAATTTGATAAGCGGTGGATTTCTTCAACCGTTCTAAAGCGGTCTACTAGTATAATTTGTAAGCATCTGATAAAAAATGAATAAAATGAAATATACTTCGTTATTTTCTTTTTGTTTAAGATTTATTTATTTGCTCCATAATTTGATGTATTTAAAATAAATTCCCTACACGGACACAATAAACACGGAAGGACACGAGCAGACTCCTTACTTCCTTACTGCAAACATCATTAAATTTATATGTGAGAAAAATTAAACTTTCTAGGAAAGAAAAAATGACGGGAATAAACGTTACACCTTTTCTTTCATATAGGAACGTTCTTTTAATAATAAATCTTTCCATAGTTTTCTGTTGTGTCTATAACTCATGAAATATAAAATTTATCTATCCATTTTTAGATATTAAATTGTATGAAAGTTTATTCTTAATAATGTTTTAATTATATGATTGAGATTATTTAGTTAATATTTAGTCTTTTTTATTTATAAGTATTATGTATTATTAATTTACAAGAAAAATTATTTTCTAAAAAACCTTCAATAAACAATTTTTTAATAAAGAATGAAAGAATTTCATTATTTTTTTGAATTGCAATATAAATAATTAATATAGCCACGTTCAACATCTCAAAAAACATTATGTTTATCAATTTAAATATTTAATTATAATTTTAAATTTTGATTTCATACATATATATATAAGAAACTTACTCTCATTGTACACATTTAATTATAATTTTTAATGATTTTTCACCCTTTTCTCCTTTTTTTTGATGGTGAATAATGTCTTCTCTTCTTTTTTTTCTGAAAAGGGTTTATTTTCAACCTTGTCTTTTTTTTTAGAAAAAAAAGATTTATATCTCATCTTTTTTTAGAGGAAAGAAAAATGTTTCTTTTCAGTACCAGAAGATGAATAATCTCTTTTTTTATGGGAAAATGAAAGAAGAAAATTGTAGACATTTAATTATATGCCACTCACATACTAGCTTGTATCGACATCTTTAATGTTCGCTTTAATAAAAGAATATATTATTTGTACTATTCATTTAATTATATGATTGCTAGCATTACTTGGGTTAAGTGCTTTAAATTTAAAATAAGAAAAACGAATTATTTGCTCAAGTTACGGTCGGCGCTGAAGCGTCCATTTTAGTCTCAGTTTTTTTTGTGTTTAACATAGTTATTAAATTACTTAGTTAAATTAACTATTTAATACAATCAATCATTTTCTAAAATATAAATTTATATAAAATATAATTTAATAAATTTTAGTTAAATTTTCATATTTCCTACTATTTTTTATCAAGTTTTTCGAATAAACAATGAGTAGTTTTTAATCAATTAATAAATTCAGTTTTTATAGTTTAATTTTAAAAGCAATGCAGAGAAATGTAAATCAGAAAGGAGTGTATTAAATTATAGTTCTATATATTTTTTCGATAAAAATATTTTTATTTTCGTTTTTTATTATTTTTATTGATTTTTGTCTGACTCTTTGATTAAGAGCCTAGGACGCTTTGTATATTTATCAATGTTTTATTTATTTTAAGTATTAATAATGCCCATAATGATTAATGAAGTATTACATCATATGTATATTTTATATGTACGGTAACCAATTTTGTAATGACGATACACGGCAGATTCAGGTTTCATGATTATAACTATGGATACTTCATTTCTTAATTAATTCCCCTCATAAATTGTTATCTAGCTTGTTAACTAATTTTACCAAAACCAATGCTTATTTTCATATTTTATTATAATATAACAGGGCTCGGATCGACAAAATGCCACTCAAAAGTATCAAAATCTTGTAAAAAAAGTACATAGGGAGAAAATTTGCTAATAAAAAGTACGCTCCAAAAATTTCGGGTACGGGTTTCGAGTTAAGCGAAAAATTCTTGTTATTTTCTGGTCATTTGGGTGATATAGAGAGAGGCAAATTTGAAGAGATTAAAAAGAAATTGCGGGATTTGGGGACTAAGAGGGATAACTTGGTATAATTCAACTATATACTAATATCCCTCCGCCTTATCTTTATTAAAATCTCAATTTCCTCCCGTTTTCAGCGCCGCAGGCAAAAATTTTGTGAATTTGCGAGACCAAGAAGCCAGATTTCTTCCATTTTTTGCGCCGCAGGCGAAAATTTTGAGAATTTTGGAGGTCCTTAAGCCAGATTTCTTCCATTTTTTGCGCCGCAAGCGAAAATTTTGAGAATTTTGGAGGTCCTTAAGCCAGATTTCTTCCATTTTTTGCGCCGCAGGCGAAAATTTTGAGAATTTTGGAGGTCCTTAAGCCAGATTTCTTCGTTTTTTCAAAAATGTTGATAAAAAAGTACATACTTTCAAAAAAGTACAAATTCAATTTCTTAAGTATGGAGGTCGATAAAAAAGTACAATACTTTTAAAAAAGTACGAATCCGAGCCCTGGTATAACTGATTTACTATATTTTATTCATGATAACTAAACGAAATATTAATAAATTTATGTATTTATTAATTATTATTTTTTAAAATAAGGTTTATTTACATAAATTTATTTATATAAAATTTTATTTTGAAGATGATAGTAAAAAGAATTTTTTAACAAACTTTTAATTGCAATTTATTACCATTTAACTAGAATATTTATTGGCTATTTAAGCAATGGCATACGATTTTAAAGATTATACACATATAATTATTCATAACAAATGCAAGGTCAAATTGATTATTCCTCATTGCTTTTATAAATGCGTACTGCACTAATTCAAATTTAAATATCTTTATAAAGTTATTTTTATGATATTAATTTATTTGTCTACATTTTTTCGTAAATTTTTTTAAACACCCTTTATAAACTACTTTTATAAATTAGTAAAACCATGAAGAACAAAAAATTCTATTCTATAAATAAATTAATTTTGTAATAATAGGAATTTATATTTTAAGTAAATGTGTCCTGTAATGGAGTTTATTGTAATCAAGTAATCATGTCTAAACACTTGAAAATAAAATAAGGGTTTTAAAATTTAATTTAAGATTCTTAATTTTTTAATTTACTACTATAAAAGTAATTTTTTTATTTGTTATAAATGATAATATTTAATGATTTATTAAGAGTTGTTGCCAGTGCTGGGTAGCCGGCTCCGGCGGAGCCGGAGCTGGAGCCAAGCCAGGAATTTGAAGTGCCCGGAGCCGGAGCCAAGGTTTTCCAATTCCCCACGGCTCCGGCTATACACCCCTAAAGAAGGGTTAGAGAAAAAGAAGTAAGCAAAGATGGTAGTCGTGAAAAGAAAAGGAAGAGAAAATTGAGACGGTAAAAAAGATTTTCTTTCCTTTCTTTTTAGAAAGATGCGTGGTTGACTGGATAGTGTGTTGGGTTCGTATTTTAGAAGACTTATCTAGGTATTAGGTTCGAACCCGAACGTAATGAAAGACTTAGGATTTGTTTTTCTTTCAACAATAAATTATTATAATCATTTTTTTATTAAATGAAGCTTGATAAATTTTTCGAATTGATTAATTTTAGTCTTTTGGGTGTCAAAATTCTCAAAATTTTCGCCTGCGGCGCAAAAAAGTGAGATTTTTGGCTTAAGGATCGTCCAAATTTTTCAAAATTTTCGCCTGCGGCGCAAAAAAAGAAGATTTTTAGCTCCAGATCCCCTTAATCCCCCCGATATCGCCCTTAATCCACCTAAATCAAAGGATAATCCACCCAAATCCCGCTTAATCCATTGATAACCCTCTTAATCCTCTTATATCACTCGATATCCCCCTTTATCTACTTAAATCCCCAATGAAAAATAATTTATTGATTTTCCACCCGGAGCCCGGAGCCAACATGGAGCGGCTCCGAAAATCGCCGGCTCCGGAGCCGGAGCTGGAGCCGGAGCCAAGATTTTAAAAGGCCGGAGCCCGGAGCCGGAGCCAAGATTTTAAAAGGCCGGAGCCCGGAGCCGGAGTCAAGATTTTGAAACCCCGAAGCCCGGAGCCGGAGCCAACAAATGGCAAATACCCAGCACTGGTTGTTGCATCTATTGTATTAACTAAATTCATATTACCTACTCTGATTTTTAACTTTGTCTTAAAAATTTTGTCCGTTGTTATTAATGATGTCCACAATATTATTAACATATTAGAATTTTACAGACTTTAACGCTGATGCATCTGAACATTATTAATTGAATTTAGAAATTTTACTTTAATTTTTTGCCTCTGTTGAAATTCTGTATTTTTTTAAATTTGTATATACTTTTATATATAAGCAATATACTTTTATAAATAAATATTATTCTATGGCGGTGTACGGAATTTTCGTCTCTGGAACTTTCGTCTCCAAGACTTTTCGGAACTTTCGTCTCCAACATTTTCGGAATTTTCGTCTCCAGCGGAATATTCGTCACCAAGGAAATAATCGGAATTTTCGTCTCCGCAATTTTCGTCTCCGCTAGGAATTTTCGTCTCCAGAAAAAGGCTGTGGTCCGTCAACGGGGATGTTGTTCTGTTAAAGGGGAAGTTGCCCGTCAGCGGGGGATAGTGTTCCGTCAACGCGGGAAGTTGCCCGTCAGAGGGGGATAGTGTTCCGTCAACGCGGGAAGTTGTTTCGTCAGCGGGGGATAGTGTTCCGTCAACGGGGGAAGTTGCCCGTCAGCGGGGGATAGTGTTCCGTCAACTGGGGAAGTTGCCCGTCAGCGGGGGATAGTGTTCCGTCAACTGGGAAAGTTGCCCGTCAGCGGGGGATAGTGTTTCGTCAACGCGGGAAGTTGTTCCGTCAATGGGCGAAGTTTCCCGTCAACGGGGGAAGTTGCCCGTCAGCGGGGGATAGTGTTCCGTCAACGGGGAAGTTGTTCCGTCAACGGGGAAGTTGTTCCGTCAACGCGGGAAGTTGTTCCGTCAGCGGGGGATAGTGTTCCGTCAACGGGGAAGTTGGCCGTCAGCGGGGGATAGTGTTCCGTCAACGCGGGAAGTTGTTCCGTCAACGGGGGAAGTTGTTCCGTCAACGGGGGAAGTTTTCCTCTGGAGACGAAAATTCCTAGCGGAGACGAAAATTGCGGAGACGAAAATTCCGTTTATTTCTTTGGTGACGAATATTCCGCTGGAGACGAAAATTCCGAAAATGTTGGAGACGAAAGTTCCGAAAAGTTTTGGAGACGAAAGTTCCAGAGACGAAAATTCCGGCACCCTCTATGGCAGCCAATTCTATTAAAAATTTTATTTAAATAAAAAAATTTATAAAAATTTCAAAAATATATTTGTGACAAAAATTTTTCAGTTTTCATGAGTTTTTTTGATGTTAACCAACTGTTAAAGAAATTTTAGTGTAGTATAAATATTTTCATTACGATCCTTTGCCAGTTAAGAGGATGTATCTCAGTATATTTCACAGTATATCTATAATTTTTTATATCGTATATATTATAATGTTATATATTTATTCAATTAAAATTTATTACATTTCAAACTGTATAAACGAATCATGAATAAACATATTTTTCTATGCTAGTTTTAATATTTTATCAAATAAAATTTTATTTTAAATTTTTGTCCAATTATTTTTATAATAGATTTGCACGCCTAGAAAAATTAAACTATTATTTTTTGTAAAAGTTCAATTATTACTACTAAAAATTAAAATCTATTTAATTTATTTAAGTGAATACAACTTAAATATTTTTATATAATTTTATCGATTTTTTTATTATAGAAAATAAATTAATACTAATGTGTTTATCATTCTTTACGAATATTGTTACTTTTCATTTTTTCAAAATGTTTGTTTTAACTATTTTTTGTAAACTATTATATTTTTTAAATATAGTGCCCATGTTTGGGTTCAGAGGATAACCGGCCGATTAATACCTTAGGCGTCAAATAAATGATTTCTGAAAACTATTTATTATTATTTTTGCTGTATATTTAGTATTATTTACATCCTGAGATTCGATTGCTTTTCGAAATGCACCAGTTTAAAATATACATATAAGAATTGCTTCGTTTTTTAAAAACTTTCAGCTGTTCAGATTTAATTATTTTGTAAGGTTTATTGGTTAAGGTTTTATTAACTTATTATTTTTTTTTTAAATTTAGAATAAACAATTCTTAGTATTAAATTATTCCGCTACTGTTCTGTTTATTAAATAAAAAGTTTTCTTTAAAATAGTTTTAGAATTAATTTAATACAGTATATTTTATTGATAAATTTGCAGCCAGTCAGTTGTTGCAATAAAATTGAATATAATATCAGTGGTAAATACACCTAATATAGCAAAACCAGCAACAGCTATACCATGTACAATATTCTTGCTTTTTCTGCTATGAATTAAATTAGTCATCTAAAAATGTAAATAAAAAATTACATTAATGGTGTATATTTTAATTAGTATAATAAATTTTCTAATAAAATTACTTTTCCTTATCAAATATTTTTCTAGTTAGTTTATTTATTCAAAAATTTTACTTATAACAAATAATATTTCTTTAATAAAAATTCCTTATAATAAATTTTCCCATTCCTTTCTATTTCAATTAAAACTTTATTTTTATAATTAATTAGTTTAGAATTTCTTTATAGAATGTTTGATGAATGACTAATTAAAATTATAATATAGATAATTAAATTTTACTTAAAATTAGACACTTAAATGAGAAATATTTATTTCATATTATTTGCCATACATTTATAGTTTCTTTATATTTATAATTATTTAATGTGAATTTTTATTTATATTTATTCATATTTTAGAATTTTTATATTATTAAATTATGTTCGGAGGATCTTTGTGTATAAACTTTGGTAATTACCAGGTTTACATTTTATTTATTTATGTTTCACTTTTATATATTTTTAGAATAATTTATTAGAATAATTTATTAGAATTAGAATAATTAATATAATAATAATAATAATAATTAAAATAATTAGAACAAATTATAATAATTTATCAAATACTGTTTATAATATTTGTTTATTTATTTTGAGCTATTTTTTAATGCTGAAGTTAATAAATAAATTTTTGTTGGTTATATAAATCTAAAGATTAGATAGTTAAGGTAAATAAAGGCATCAGATTTTTTAATGTATGTATTTAGTATTAATTTAAAAAATAATGGTATTTATCCTATTCTTAAATTTTTAGCGGCAAAATAATTAATTAGTGAATAATCTCAGTAAATTTATCTTATCATAAATTTGCATTGGTATAGCTTTAAAACCGTGACATATGGCTATAGCAATGTTTGAAATAATTTTTTTTATCTTTTTTATAAATTTTGTGAACATCTGTTTAAGCCTGTATAATTTCAGCTTGTATGCTCGCCTATCTTATTTTTAATTTCCCACACATACCTAACGTTATCTATCTCGGATAGGATGCTTCTTGTTTACGTTTAAATTTGGACATACGCTTCCTCTTGCCAGAGATTTTATCATGTTTCATTTTTGAAATTTTTTATTATTATGTAAAATTTTAAATTTCTATCATTATTTTTTACTTCCTATAATATGTATTACTATAACCTAAAAAATCTGATTCCAGCATACTAACTTTTTACTTTTTTCTGATTTTACTTCAAGCTAAGTAGATCTATAAATTGTGAAATTAAATAGATAAATCTTTTAAGAATGCTTTATAAGGAAACTTTAGATAAATTAATTAGATGTATTTCTTCGAATATATTAAAATTTATTTTGTTACTTTTTTGTGTCAAATGTTAATAAATTTAACTATTATTTATTAACATTTTTCTATTATTTTCTAAGGAGAAAGTTAACTACAGTCTATAGTTTATAAAAATTTCAACCATTAATGTTCGATAATATTTTTTTATTATTAATATAATAAGTAATTATAACACATACATTATAACAATCTACACTCTGTTAATAAAGTATAAGCACCCCTAAAATTTTTGTGAATATACATGATCCCTAAGCATTATTTCTTTTATTTTTTTTACTACATTAGCAGGGATCCTCATTTTATCCTCATTCGAAAGCCCTTAAAATTCTCTACAAGATGGCAAAAATATTATTCCCCAGAAAAAATATTATGGAAACTTATCAAATGTTAAATTTATATGTCAACATAAAACGCCTAAATACCCAATAAAATGCCCTTTAAGTTTGCTTCAAATTATTAACGGCATATATCTCTTATTAGAATATTTTCTGGGGAATAATATTTATCCCATCTTGTAGAGAATTTTAAGGGCTTTCGAATGAGGATAAAATAAAAATTTTAAACAAACCCTAAGGGTTCGAAAAATTTTCTTGAAGTTGAAAAACCCTGTTTTATGTTGATTGGTATCGAGATCTCGACACTGGAATGAGATATAAGCCTAATTCTTTTTTTTATTTTCTATAATATCGATAGACATATTTACTGCATTTTTTGTAAAATTTTATAATCAGTAGAAATTAAATTTTTGCAAGGGTGCTTATACTTTCTTAACAAGTTATTTTCGAGAAAATTTAATTTAAAAATGTTTAAGTCGATAAAATTTTCTGAAACTTTACTTTTATTGATGTTTTGGATCCCTGCTAATGTAGGAAAAAAAATAAATCAAATAATGCTTAGGGATCATGTATTTTCACAAAAATTTTAGGGGTGCTTATTCTTTATTAACAGAGTGTACATATATTCTTTTCGTTTGATAATCTCTGAAATTTTCAGTAATTATTTTTTGAATCAAAGTTTTTTAAATAATTATTGTTTTTCACTAAGTTGTTAACATATAGAATTAGGCAAATATACATACATATTTATTAAAAAATCAAAAAGTAAAATATTTTTATCAAAAACAAGAATACTAATTTTGAAACATTATTTCAAAAATACAATTTTTTAAATTAATATTACAATTTAAATAAAATTTAAATCCAAGTTTATTGACTCACTTTATTTACAGATTAGTGTTATTATCACATTAAGTTTAATATTATTTTCCTATTTAATGTAATTATTTAGCAATGTAATTATTTTACACAACCTCATTATAGTTTATATAAAAAATAAATATTTAAAAGAATTTAATACGTTTTTATTAGACTCAGAGAAATAATAATAATAGTGTAAATTTTAAGCAAGTTTTATATACTAACTAACTTTATTGGTTAGCTGTATTCATTTGGAATTGTCAAACTTCAAATGGATTTGTAAGACCCCATATTTAAAACAAATTAAATATAATTGCTCCGAAAAGTTTATTTATATAAATATATGTTCGTCCGAGCTCAAAATAGGGGAGAGCTGGCAGAAAGAAAAAGGAAAAGCCGGTGGGAAACAACAACTGCCCGTTCAAGATTTGTTTTAGGAAACTTGACAAAAAAGGGGCGTTGCTTCCTACCGTAATACATAACAAAAACTTATTAAAATTTTTATATCTCCAGTCACTACAAATTCTTATCAAACGTTTCTTATAGCATTTCGTTATGTTAGATTTTGTTTATTTATAAACAAAATTATATATTAAATAATTTAATTATAATAAATTATGTACAAAATTTTTCTCTAAAATTTTATAATTAAAATTTTATATTTAATTAAATTTTATATGAACATTTCAATATACATGTAGATATATTTAAAAATTGACTTGTCTAATGTATTGACTTGTCTAGTATAAAAATTGACTTGCCTGTTTTATTTAAATATTTAAAAACAGATAATATATATAATAAAAACCTCTTTCGCAAATGTTTGTGTTATTTGAGCACAATTGATTATTTGACTTTGTTATTAATTTTGTTGTGAACTTGTTAAATATGAGATATGTTTGTTTAAATATGAGGAAACGAATATTTACCGCATAATTTATAATGCAAGCATTTATCGGAGCTGGAGATTTCTCTTTATGCTGGAATTAGAAGACAATTTTTACTTTCTAAAGGAAGGATTTTTCATAGATGATAATTAAAAGGTGAAAAAAATGTTTTGGATTTTGACAGATTTTTAAAATAAACATGTGTTTTATTGTTTAAATGAAAATATTTGTCCATTAGATTTACGCTTCCTTCATTGTAAAGATAGAAAAACGACTATTTATTTTTCATTGTAAACGTAAACCTAATGGACAATCCACATATAGATTAGACACTTCACTCAATTAACCATATACAGATTACAATTTAAATTAAAATAAACTTTCAATTTAATTTACAATCTTAATCGATAAATAAAACAACGTATAATTAATAAGAAAAATTTTGTATAAAATTATTATTTAATAATATATTATGTGGATGAAATTATTTATTTGATTAAATATGTATTTATTAATAACAATAATAATAATAATAAATTATTTTTTTAATTAATCCTTGATATTTATTACATATTATAAGTTATTAAAAACTTTAATCACTATAAAAAATTCAATATTAAATTCGTAAAATATTTCAATAATTTACTTTCCTCTTTAAATATTGTATATTTGTAAAATTTTATATAAACGTTTTCCAGTAAGACCTGAGCTTTTGTTGATGTCCACAGCTTTTTTGAAAATATGTGCATACTTGTGGGATACCATAACTGAAAAATTAAAAAATTTATAAAAAAATCTAAAAAAATGAAAAAAATTTATGGAAAATTTTCTTTTATGTATCCCAGGAATTGTGTATTATTCACATGACTTTTCCATTAACGACTGATAATCCATTAGGATCCTTCATTCAAGTAAATGATTATCAGCCGTTAATGGACAAGGCATGTGAATAATACACATAGCCTAGAAAAAACACTTAAAAAGGGGGGGGGGTGACAGGTCACCCAGCTGGCCCTATTACATAACGAATGGGGCACCAATTTTTAAGCATTTTTATAAAACTAAAACACAAAAAATTTCTAATTGTGAATTCTTCAACGATCAAAGATTAGTAAAATCACACCTTAATTAGGATTAACTTCACTTGAAATACTAGTATTTTTATTATTATTACTACTTTTATTAATAATATTACCATTAGATTATTTAAGTATTCATCACATTCTTTATTGATATATCCAGATAAATCTGCCAAAAAATTCAAACTTCTTTAATATTGCAATTTAACAGATCTAAAAGAAAATTTGAAGTAATTGGATTATTGATTTAAAATGAATAATTTATGATAATTATTTTTATTCCGCTTAAATATAAATAAAAAAAGTTTAGATAATTTTAATAGGTTTATACATATGTGCTTTTTTATTCGTCCAGTGCATCTTTTGACGCATTATACATGTACTTCTTTATTATAATTTGTCGATATACTTCAGCATGATATTTCAATGAATGAAAATACATTTTAGTAGTTAAGAATGGAATTTAATTTTAAATAAATAGATTATTCTTAAGAAGATATTTTAATTGACTACTTTAATATCATAATGTTTTATTATATTTATAATTGCTCTCCACGATACTTAGGAGCTTGCATATTTGTGAAAAATTTACGAAAAATTGCAAAATTTAATTCCATTATTAAATTTCTAAATCATTAAATTAATAAACTGTTTCACAACTGGATGTACTCTATAACAAAGTCAAATAATTTTTCAAGAATTAAATGAACATGATTTTTATAGATCGACAATTTCATTCGCTTCATTCTTTTTTCTTCAATAATGCTATTATTCTTATATAAGATCATAGTGATTTTGAGTTCTTTTAACATTAGTGAAGTCGAATATACATTCAGTTAATAAATAAATATAATTTTAATTTATTAAAATTATTAACATTTTAAATTTAATTTTTATACAAAATAACTTTAACACATGATTTGAGCGCCAACCGGCGAATGCGTAGTTAGATGAAGTAAAGTTATTGCAGATATCGATAAGCGGCACCTGCATAGCAGCTGGAGGAATGTCTATGATATTCGCCCGAGCCCTTTTTGATGCGATGATTGCCTCCACCTTCATAGAAAAAAATATTTTTATTAAATATAACCAATTTTTTAATACAAATTAAATATTTAATAACAAAATTAATTTAATTGTGAAAATTACGTCAAAGTATAAATTTTTTTAGTGTAAAAAATTTATATATATCATTTTAGGATTAAACAAACAAATATGATACAAAGAAGGATTTAAAGTAATTCAAGTTCATAAAATTTTATAAGAACACCAAACTCAGCAGGGTCCCAAGGATAATGCAGTAGAAGCATATATATTAGAAATTATGCGAAACTATTTTGATTAACTATTATGAATAAAGTGAAAAGATTTATATCCTTTAATCTTAGTAAATTTAATTCGTAAATTAATTCGTAGAAATGCGCTATAAATATTGAAATTTATTTGATTTTTATTTTATTATTGGATTAAAATTCTTAATCATATTCGTAAGCTTATTTAAATATGTTATTGTGATGCTCATATATAATGTAGACAGTTTAATTTGTTTTTAATCTTATATTTTTATTTTCCTAGCCAGTAAATTAAGGACAACATGGTGGCTTTCAATTAAAGCATGCTTGATAATAGATTATCTTTTGTAAAACTAAATTAAAGATATAATCGAAAAGTAAATAATAGTAAAACTGCATTGCCTAATTGCACTTTTAATTTTAATAAAAAATATTAATTATAATATGTAATAAATATAATATTATAATTTAATTAATATATATAATTAATCCTCTTTAATGTATTATTACAACCAAATAATTTAAAATTCAACTTTTTCTTACTAGTATTTTTGGCGATTTGAATAAGGATGTCACATCGGTCTCATTTGTTTTTGGTGGTAGGCCCCGATTTGCAGATATAGCAAATCACCAAATTTCACTTTAAATTAAATATAATTTTAATATTAATTTTATTGAAAATTTTTTAATGATATTTTTGTAAAATTTAATCGAAAATAAAATTTTTCGAGTTGAGCATCAATTTATCAATATTTATATTTGACTCCTTGTCCAACTGATTTATGAATTCCAATTGGAGTTTTATTTTTTGGAGCTTTTTTACAGTTTGACGATTAATTCAACTATATGTATTAATGTCTGAGGGTCTTATGCTTAAAAGATAATATAATCTTCTTTTTATAATTAGAGATTTTTATAATTATCAGCGATTTATTCAGAAGAAAATATTGCATAAATCTTACATTTTTAATTTCTATATTTTAATTTAATTACGCTTTTTCTTATTAAATAATAGATATTTTTTGATTCAAAGCCTCATTCAAGCCTCATTCAAAGCCTCATTCAAAGCCTCATTCAATTGTCTTTGTCTATACACAAACTAATATACCTCAAAGTTGTAAGAATTAATAAAATGTGACTCCTTGTCCAACTGATTTATCAATTCCAATGCCGATAATTTTTAGTTTTTTTTAAATTTAAATTTAGGTTTTTTTACTGAAAAAATCTAATATTGCTAGGTTAGATGTTGTATTAATTAAAAAAATTTATTTATTAATTAAATAATTATATATTCTTTAAATATTTTTTAGATTGATATTAAAACTATAAAATTTTTATGAAATAATAAATTGAATTTTTATTATTCGATTCATATTTAATGGTGGAATATTTTTTAATGATAGGCTGAAATTGATTTGCAGGTGTATGAACTCTACCATTGTAGCTATTTTTAACACAATTCCATAATTGTGTTCGAGATTTGTAGTTTTAATTTATTTTATTTGATTGCCAATATTGAATGCCGCACCCAATTATTTTTTTATATTTTTAAATTTAAATCTGAAGAATGAAAAATTCATATATAAGTACAATATTTTTAATTTTCTTCCCTATTAATTATACTTACACAAGCATAGGTATATTTTTAATTAAATCGATTTATTTGAATGTCATTAAATTGTATAGCTTGAATTATTGTTTAAAAGCTATAGTTTTTAATTATTCTAAAAGTCCTTTAAAATTTGTATAATATAATTTCTGTTTAAATTATTAACTTCTAAAAAAATTAATTATTATTAACTTGTAAAATGCTTAAATTATTAACTGTTAACACATTTTAGTTAAACATTAACATTCTAGTTATTTCTAAATTATTAACATGTAAAATGAATTTATAAATTTTTTCGGTCTTACTCTATATTAATATTATAGTATTAGTGGATTTAAATTATCCGATTGAATTTTAAACATTTAAAATTACAACATAAAATCCAATGGCAGCTGTTTTATAAATGTTTATATAACATTTAATAAAATATAAAGAAAAATATAAATAAATAATATTAAAAAAAAAAATTTTCTGAAAACAATTATTAATTTTACTGCATATTATATACATTTTCTAAAGATTTTTAGGGTTGAGAAATCCTTACTCATTAAAGAAATATTTCTAGTAATTTTAATTAAATAGAATTCTAAATAGATCAATGCCGTATATTTGATCAGCGTATTTTGAATGAACAACTAACTTTGGGCTATTTGCTTCACGAATATCAGCCGGTGGTGAATGCGGTTAACTGTCTATATACATGAATCCAATTGGATAGGTTTTTAATATAAAATGAAAAATCTTGCTAAAATCATTTTATTACATCTTGATTAAGCACTGGATCTTCATGCAAGAAAAGAAGATGTTAGCAAAAGAATAAAATATTGTAAGAAAACATCTAAATTTTAAATTATTATTAATAAATATGTTAGAAAAGTTTCGATTATTCTAAAGAAATTTTTCAATTATTTCATGCTAATGTAATTACAAAGATAAGGTAAGTTAAATTATCAACGAATATTTGTTAGATTCAAATTTGTTAGATTAAATTCCTATAAAATTTATATACATATAATTGACTTTTTATTAAAATTTTAAACATTTTTATATTTTTAATTTATATAAATAATTAAATGCTAATGATAATCAAATTTTTATATAAAGAAATTGTTGGAGTTCTCTATATTAATTGTTATAAATAAAAATTAAAAATTTGAACAGTTTAACGCTTTTATTCAAACAATAATGAAAATTCAATCACAGCGTCTACTATGTTTTGATTTTGGCTCTTTAGTAGAGTAACGACAATTTAAGATTTTTTAGTTACTAAATTTGTTGTTATTTCTTAGTTTATATTTTCTAATATAAGATATACAAAATAATATAATTTTATTTTAAATTTCAGTTAAAATATATTTTAAATTTTTTGAAATTAAAATCTTTTAATGTATTTAATCAAAAATTTTTAAGAACGATTTTGGCTCTTAACTATACACAATTGTTGATAAATTCATTATAAATGAAAAAAATTAAATGCAGAGAAGAAAATTTACATTGAGCTTGAAAGCAAATATATCAAATTAAACAACAGTAATATATAAAGCATACATATTTTTTGAGAAGAAATCTTAATAATAATGTTTATAACAACAATCTTTTTCTTAAAAAAAAGCATGGAGCTTATTTTTATATTAATAAAAATAATTAAAAAAGAATATAATGTTAAAAATTTTACTTGGATCACCTGAACATTTTTCTTATTCTGATTAAGGTTCTCTTCTTTAGAAATAAAAATTTTTGACAATGATTACTTAGAAAATTCGAAAAAAAACATAAAGTAATTAAAAAAGACATAAAAAATCGTAATTAAATGATAATATAAAATACTATAATACTATGTTTAGTAATTTATTTTTATTTTTTTAATTTTTAACAAATTATATCTTATTCTAAATAATTTAATTAATGCATTTAATTAATACAATCCTAGTTAATAATAAAGAAAATAAATATATATAAAAATTTTTCTTATCTTTTTTTATTAACACGGATGTAACCCAAACCCAACATTAAATATTTTTCTATTTGTTTGAAATAGGCCGAAATTAAAATTAAATACAAAAATTAAGTAAATTTAAAGAAGTTTATTTAAGAAGATATTTAATTATAAAAATAAATCTCAACTAAATTCAACATAGCCACTACACAGACGATAAGAGAATTAATTTGTCATAATTCATTTATAAAATCAAAGTATTTCGATATTCAAATAATGATAAATCATCGTAAGTTGGAGAATTATTAAATGATTTTTTGGTGTCAATCTTTCTTTAGAAATTAAAATTATTTTACTATTTCACTAATATCTTTAACATCGAATTAATTAATGAATAAAGCTTTTGTAGCGAAAATATTGATTTAAAAATAAAAATTCCTTTATAATTATATTACACACCATATATAACAGACCAAACACAAATAGGCACAAATATCAAATTAAACATCGCAACTAAGCAAGGATATTTACGGATCAATTACCATCGGAATACCCTTCTAATCGGTAATAATAATAGATAATATGCATACATCAATTTTATGCAATATAAATTTAAATTTTCATGTTTTAATATATAATGCCATTTCACAAGCATAGTAACTGACTATTGCATAGGTTCTTGATGAAAAAAAGTTTGTCAACGGATCATATTCCTGAAAATCGAATTAATTTTTAAAATAAATAAAGAAATTTACATCTCAAAATAATTGACCGTGCTAAAATAATTGACCGTGCTAAAATAATTGACCGTAAAATAATTGACCGTGCTCCTTACTTTACACATTTCTATTCTTTAGATCTTTCTCCGTGTATTTTGCCTAAATCTATATTTCTGTTTGAATATTTCTCATTTTTATAGTTCTTTAATTTACCCTATCATTTAAAAATTGCATAAATATCTCGTTGGTGTGATAATTAATTTTTCAGATGTTTTATTAGCTTAAATATGTTTTATTAGTTTAGTAATAATTTTTCTTAATGTTGCTACAAGATTTTTCTAAATGTTGCTAGAAACAGCCGGTTTTTGCTCTAATTTACATTATCTACATAATTCAATACATTTTTCAAATAAATTTTTAATAAAATTCAAACTTAAATTTTTTAATTAATTTTCAATTCATTTATTTTTATGAAAACAAACTATATTCTGCGAAATATTTAAAATCAAATTTATTGAAATAAACATTTATAGAATAACCATATTTCTATATTTTTGGAATAATATTTATTTGGTAAAAGATTCTTACTTTGTTACAAATATTTAATTTGGAACTTATAAAAATGCTTTAAATTCAAGATTTAAATGTATTTAAATAGTTGAAAGTTAAAAATTATTTAAAATGATAGTCTTGTTAAAATTTTCTATTTTTTGTTAGTATGTATCTAATTAATATCGTTTAGTCTATATAATTATTAATCTTAAAAAATTTTTATTCATTGTTTTATATTTAAAATTCTTTAAATCTTATAAAGAAATATAATAATTAATTTACTTCAAAAATATAACCATTAAATTATCTTAAAATTAGAACTTTTTATAGTTGGGTGCTGATAATTAATAGTAATTTTTTAATTAGATTTGTAAATAATACCGCAATCGTATCCATTAGTTTGCTTTGGAATTTTACATACATATATGTATACTATAACTTTTTTCTGTCATTACACCTTTGAACCAATATTACAAAAATCTTGGTGTTATTCTAATTTTCATCTATTTAGAAAATTTTTAATGAGCATATATTGCACCTTATATTCAATACCATAATGTACTCAATACCCTGAATAAGATACCGCAAGAGGACTTTCCTATGATTCGCCGTCCATTTAAAAATTTTAATTTGTGAAATGATGGATTTTGAATAAAATTGTTAAAATTAACGCGGGATTTTTGGGCGTTTTATTTACAAGAGATTGTTGCATTGTGTAAAAATTTAAGTTTATTCTGAAAATGGAGGAGGTAGTGCTAGTTATAGTGGGGTTTGTGATGAACTAAAAATTAGTGAGCTAAAAAATAAAATATATAATTATGATTTCTATTTTCGGATTTTTGTTTCTGAGCTTATTTGAATAAATAGAGTAAAAGTTACGGCTTGATCAATAAATTAAGGCTTGATCATTAAATTTTGAAAATTTTTTAATATGCAATTTCATAAAATACATTTAAAAATACATTTCTAGATTTTCTATGCATACATATTATTCGTATAAATACGCATGTTTATATAATTTTTTTATTTTTAATTTACATAATTTTTTTATTTATAGTATAATTTAATAAATAGTATAGAAAATAATCGCTTTATAATTTAAAATATATAAAATATAAAAAATTTTTAATATGTTCAGTGACTAATTTATTTATTTTTTAAATAGAATTTAAATTACTTTAAATTGTCTAAAACGCCAAATTGCATAATTAGATTATATATTTTTAAAATCAACTAAATCGTTGATAAAATAATCAATCATCCAAAGAATTTGTTGTTTTTTCTCATCTATCTTGATTTAATTCAAGCATCATCCGGCAAATTCTCAAATGCTGTCCGTCAATTTGGTCTCGCAAAGTATTCTGTTCGCGTATATATTCCAGCAAAAAATTTTTATATTTATAATTTTTCAATAATATTTACTTCATATTGATTATGATTTATATTATCCATTTCATTGTCTATCATATTTAATTGTCCAGTTTTTTTAAATAAGTAATATCAAATACAATCTAATAGAATTTAAATAATTAAATAAGAAAATATTTGTTAAAATTTTTTTAATTAAAATAATCCAATAATAATAATTATAATAATCCTGTATAATTTTTTAATGCTTTATTGTATAATCATTATGAAGAATTTATTAAACGTAGACGGTAAATTACTTTAATTTGTCTTTTATTAAATTTATATTTTCTTCAATATTATCGTTTATCAAGAATTATACTTATAATTGCAATAATTCAATTATAGGTCAAATAATTTCAATCAATTTAGCTTAAAGTTCTACACATAGTCTTTTTAACAAAATATAATAAGAATTTCAATTGTAGTAGTAAATCTAGAATCAATTATAGACTAGAATCAATTATAGACTAGATTCATTCTAATTACTAGATTCAGAGATCTAAGATTCAAATATCGATTAAACAAAAAATATTAAAGTAAAATCGAAGAATATAATTATCTAAAAAAGAAGCAAGCACAAAATCTGCTGCAAAGATGTTTGATAAAGCTCAACAATAGTACTATAAAACGATGGTCAAGAAATGAAGTTAAAAAATTTTAGTAACTTTACATTATACTAAATAGTAATGAGAACGAACATGTTTTTTGTTTCTTTAAAAGAAACTAGGTTTTACAAACAAATTGGGCGTTATTTGTATAGAAAAAGTTGCATGGTGATCGATGTGGTCTGATCTGGTTGATAATTAAGAGTGGTTTTGCCAACTCTTAAAAAGAAAACACAATTATTTTATTAAATAGTTATTTAAGAATTAAATATAATTGGTGATTGTAATTGTTTATTTTATGGTAATGGGTACAACAGTTAAAACCGTTCGAAAATCTTTATTTTTAGGTGGTATTTATAGATATTGTGAATGGGCGTAGGTGTATGAAAATAACTAATAAATAATGGGGACAATTAACGAAAATTAAAAATTCAAATTTGACAATGATATTCAAAAAAATTCTTATTTCTTTGTTGGTCAACATTTTGAACAAAGGGGCATTTGGAATAGAGCGATCGAGCGTGAAACCATATTCAAATATTGGCTTTCAGCAGGGGATTCTACAACTAAACAAATAAGGGAAAATATATTTTTTGTTAAAAATCACAAAGAATAAAAGGCCAGGGAAATAAGGAAAATTCCAAATTTAAAATAAGTAAAGTTCCACATTTAAATTTGTCGCAGATATTATAATTTTACTTTTTATTGGTAATTACTGTACCTATTAATTAAATGTATTAAATAAATAAATTAAAATAAGGTAATTCTATACATTTAAATATGATTTACATTATATTTAAATTAAAAAATTTGTTTTTCTATTTGTACATTTAGTTTAACATGTACCAAAACTTTTATTATTATAATTTTATAACAATGTTCATTCGTTTATGTGTAGCGACTACATGTAGTCGGCTTGCTTGTTGTGCAACCATCAGCTTGTTGTCCAACTTTTAATTGTTTCAGAAATCAAAAACATTCTGGTTAATTATTGGCTATTAATCATCAAAATTTAGGTTAAATATTTTTTTATTATAGTTATTTTCCATTTAATGTCTATGCCTTTAATATGAAATTGATACAATTCAACTATATGCATATTGACAATTCCTTTAACTTCTCATTTTTGCTCTTTCTTGAAATCTATTTGACTATTGTCATTGGATAAAACTTTCACTTTAATTTAAACTAATAATTGAGATTTCAAATTGGAAGACTAACTGTGAAATGTGTGAAAATGATAGCTGATATTTATTTTTAAGATTTATTAATTATTTTATATTTTCATAGACATTCTATTCATACCTCATTCATAAAAATTTATTTCATTAGCATTTTATATATAAAAGCTAATTATCTTTTTAAATGAATTGATTTGCCGCTGCTATGCTTATTTCTATATTAATTAGAAGATATTTTTTATAATATGAATGCCATATATTTATTAGTTTTTAATTTAAGATATTTGATTGAAATTTATTTTTAATTTAACGAACATTAGTTTAAGAAAATTAAGTTTTTCTTTCAAAATTAATATTTTAATTTAATTTCTAATGTAGTATATGTCAGATTATAATTTTTTTAATATTATTTGAATCAATTTCGTCAAAACTACACAAACTATTGTTGTTGCTCAATATTAATTTTTCATGTCAATATTAAGTTGAGTGTAAAGTTTTATAAGAATGATAACTATAATTATTAAACTATAGGATAAGTGAATATTAATTCATATAATTCTATAAGTTAAGTAAAACTTAAATATATCATTTTTCTCTTTTTATTTTTATTCTTTTATATTTTTATATTTTTTACTTTGATTTTCACTTTCTGCTCAAATGACGTACAAAATGTATTAGGCAATAAAAGCGAGGTTCAATTATGAAAAATTCAATTTAAAATTTTTGTACATGATTTTAGAATTATTCATTGAAAAATAAGTGGAACCATTCAATATATCAACTATTGGAGTAATGCCGATTTTTTCATAATATTTTAAAAACCAACTTGATTTTCGTCTATTATTCCTAAAACACTCATTACAAGAAAAACACCCATTATACTACTATCTGAAACAGCGATCATTTCAGATCGAAGCTGATAATTAGATTAATAATACAGATAATTAGATATTATTGGAAATATTAAAATCAATTTTTATTATAATATTATTAGATTCATATATGACATTATTCTTGCATAAATTTTAGTCTTTTTTCTTTTTCAGCCTTCAGATAAAGATAATAAGAATTTGATATTTTTGTATGATTTCATTTTAATTTTACTTCTTTTCAATTTCAGTTTCTATCCATCTAGCCACTTATGCTAACTTACTCATAGATCGATGGAAATTCCTTCTTTTCTCAACCTAAATAGGTAATTTTTCATTTAAAGTTTAATATTGAAAATATATGTGGGAACAAAGCAAATTTTTTATAACAAGGCAAATTTCTATAAACTGAATTAAATTTTTATATTTTGACTAGTTTTTTAATTGGAACTACATATAACATTTTTTTGTTTGCACGAATCTGCATATAGATTTATTACGTCTTTAGATGAATTTTTCTGTTATGGGCACTCATTTAATCTTTACATACGTTTTTAAAACTTTTTTAATCTTATTTTCTGAGCATTTTGTAGAAGTTCTAGTTTTGTCATAAAAGTTTTTGACCTCAGCAGAAGACCCCCGCTCCCATTTTCTTTCAGATGATTTTTAATTCACTTTGTATTTTTTAATTCGACTCGGAATTTTTAGCGCTACTGTATTGAATTGCCGTTCTCCCCAGCCTATTTACATACAACTCATTTTTCGAATTAGCAAAAGTTCAAATTTTTTATTCAATAAATTTAGTTTAGAACAGGGCTCTCATTTATACTTTTTTAAAAGTATTCTACTTTTAAATCGACCTCCATGCTTACGAAATTGAATTTATACTTTTTTGAAAGTATCTACTTTTAAATCGACATTTCGGATTGAAAATGAAATTTGGGAAGGGATTGGACAAAAAAGTGAATTTTTTCGGCCTACGGCCTTTGAAATTCTCAAAATTTTCGCCTGCGGCGCTGATATTACTTATTTAAAAAAACTGGACAATTAAATATGATAGACAATGAAATGGATAATATAAATCATAATCAATATGAAGTAAATATTATTGAAAAATTATAAATATAAAAATTTTTTGCTGGAATATATACGCGAACAGAATACTTTGCGAGACCAAATTGACGGACAGCATTTGAGAATTTGCCGGATGATGCTTGAATTAAATCAAGATAGATGAGAAAAAACAACAAATTCTTTGGATGATTGATTATTTTATCAACGATTTAGTTGATTTTAAAAATATATAATCTAATTATGCAATTTGGCGTTTTAGACAATTTAAAGTAATTTAAATTCTATTTAAAAAATAAATAAATTAGTCACTGAACATATTAAAAATTTTTTATATTTTATATATTTTAAATTATAAAGCGATTATTTTCTATACTATTTATTAAATTATACTATAAATAAAAAAATTATGTAAATTAAAAATAAAAAAATTATATAAACATGCGTATTTATACGAATAATATGTATGCATAGAAAATCTAGAAATGTATTTTTAAATGTATTTTATGAAATTGCATATTAAAAAATTTTCAAAATTTAATGATCAAGCCTTAATTTATTGATCAAGCCGTAACTTTTACTCTATTTATTCAAATAAGCTCAGAAACAAAAATCCGAAAATAGAAATCATAATTATATATTTTATTTTTTAGCTCACTAATTTTTAGTTCATCACAAACCCCACTATAACTAGCACTACCTCCTCCATTTTCAGAATAAACTTAAATTTTTACACAATGCAACAATCTCTTGTAAATAAAACGCCCAAAAATCCCGCGTTAATTTTAACAATTTTATTCAAAATCCATCATTTCACAAATTAAAATTTTTAAATGGACGGCGAATCATAGGAAAGTCCTCTTGCGGTATCTTATTCAGGGTATTGAGTACATTATGGTATTGAATATAAGGTGCAATATATGCTCATTAAAAATTTTCTAAATAGATGAAAATTAGAATAACACCAAGATTTTTGTAATATTGGTTCAAAGGTGTAATGACAGAAAAAAGTTATAGTATACATATATGTATGTAAAATTCCAAAGCAAACTAATGGATACGATTGCGGTATTATTTACAAATCTAATTAAAAAATTACTATTAATTATCAGCACCCAACTATAAAAAGTTCTAATTTTAAGATAATTTAATGGTTATATTTTTGAAGTAAATTAATTATTATATTTCTTTATAAGATTTAAAGAATTTTAAATATAAAACAATGAATAAAAATTTTTTAAGATTAATAATTATATAGACTAAACGATATTAATTAGATACATACTAACAAAAAATAGAAAATTTTAACAAGACTATCATTTTAAATAATTTTTAACTTTCAACTATTTAAATACATTTAAATCTTGAATTTAAAGCATTTTTATAAGTTCCAAATTAAATATTTGTAACAAAGTAAGAATCTTTTACCAAATAAATATTATTCCAAAAATATAGAAATATGGTTATTCTATAAATGTTTATTTCAATAAATTTGATTTTAAATATTTCGCAGAATATAGTTTGTTTATATAAAAATAAATGAATTGAAAATTAATTAAAAAATTTAAGTTTGAATTTTATTAAAAATTTATTTGAAAAATGTATTGAATTATGTAGATAATGTAAATTAGAGCAAAAACCGGCTGTTTCTAGCAACATTTAGAAAAATCTTGTAGCAACATTAAGAAAAATTATTACTAAACTAATAAAACATATTTAAGCTAATAAAACATCTGAAAAATTAATTATCACACCAACGAGATATTTATGCAATTTTTAAATGATAGGGTAAATTAAAGAACTATAAAAATGAGAAATATTCAAACAGAAATATAGATTTAGGCAAAATACACGGAGAAAGATCTAAAGAATAGAAATGTGTAAAGTAATACAAAAACTCTCTATAATATATAAATTTTCTCTCTTCATAACAGCGTTGGTGCATATAAAAAAATTAGTGAACGTTGTTTATGATTTTATTTATACAGATTTCTAGATATTTATAGAAGTGTCGTCAGCAATTAGGTCTCCGTAGTGGCAGCTGGTTCAGCAACACGCGACTACCTTTATTAAGGTTCTTATTCAGAGAGAAAAAAAGAAGATATGGGGTAATAATAAGATAGTGGAAATAGACGAGAGTCTATTTACAAAAAGAAAAAACAACGCGGGACGTGTACTACCGCAGCAGTGGGTATTTGGTGGTATCTGCCGCGAAACAGATACCACCAAATATATAATCTAATCTAATCAAATAAGTCCGTCATAAAGAATAAATAATCTAATAATTAGCAATGTTACATTCTTCAAATAAATAAAATTTATTTTTAGATAACTTAACAAATAAATTTAATTTCTACATTTATACATAAATTCAAATTTAAAATTTTTTAATAAGTTGTTATTAAAATTCAATAAGATGATTAATGTTTTTTTATTAAAATTGGTTTTATAAGTAAATTTAACTTAGATATGTTAATACTTATTATTAAAATTCAATAAGATAATTAAAAAATATACCCATGTTTAAGGGGAGAAATTCAATGTAATGTCATACATTAAATATTGAATATAAAATTAAATTAAATATTTAATTTGTAAAATACTTTGAAAATAAAATGTATGAAATTATATTTTGCATATAATTTAAATCTATTTTAAATTAAGATAAAATTAAATTTTAAACGAATTAATATATACGAATGAATTAACATATAAATCAATTAATTATCTTCACCTATATATTTTAGTATGCAATTTAATTAGAAATTATGATATTAAAATATGTACATAGATATGCTATAATATTAAAATTAAATCCTCTTGCATATAAGTTATATGGAAAAGATAAATAAATCAGCAAAGAATATAAGAAAGAAAACTTAATATAAATTGAATTATTTTGACAATGGATAATAATATAAAAGTTTATTTCAATCTAAAAATGTATCTGCTTTAAAAAGTATCGCCGCTTTAAAAAGCAAATAAAAAAATATATTTTTAAAATTATATTTGGCTAAATAAATCAATTTTACAAAAATAAGTATTACCCCAGAAATTAGAATGTAGATGGAATTTATGCGACAAGAGATACAAATACCCATATTAATTTGAATAGAAATGCCACACAATCTAATAGTAATATATTAAATCCGAATTTATAAATAATTTAATGAAATAAGCTAATGTAATAAAAATTTTTTAATAATATAAATATATATATTGTAAGAAATGATTATAAGAATGATGTATACCAAACTTCCGTGCCTTATTAGCTTTGGTGGACGTGAGTTAGAGCAAATTGAGCTAGAACAAAAAAAAGTATAGCAAATTCCAGCAGAGTCGGCCACCCTTGTTGGTTTAGTGGACAGCACAACGAATAATAATAATATAAAAGTATTAATGAGTATTATTTAATTATTTAATATATTTAATTATATTTATTATTAATATAAAAGTATTATTTAATTATCAGTGAGCCACAACTAATTGAGTATTGATACCAGCAGAAGAGACAAATTAAAATAATTAATAGTAAATTTATAAGCTATTAAAAATTCATATTGAGCTAAGATCATATGAGATTGAAACCTAATTAAATAATAGATTGTGCTATTTTTGTATATGGAAAAATTTTTTATTTTTATAGTGTATAAAATTTTCGAATTTGATTATTGCTAAATTTACGTTAAGAACTTAATTGAAATGTAAACGTAAGAAAATCTTTTAATTAAAGATTTTCTTTCGTTAGTTAAAGATATATGAAGTGATTGAAAAATATATAAAGTGATCTTTAAATGTTTAATTTTATTTTAATTTAATGTTTTACCTGATAAGTAAATATATAATAGAATTTTCTGAAGAATATAGAATAAACCTTTAGTTATTAGACAGAAATGAATTTAATGTATGAGAAGAATGAATTAATTATTTAAATTTGCTTCTACGTTTAATTATTTTTGAACAATCTGAAACAAAAATGCTTTTTAACAAAAAATCTTTTCAATGCAACACCTCGACCATATAAAGCCTCGCCGGAAATCAATCAAATGTACCAACATTTTTATTAACAAAACTATTTCATATAAAATAATTATTTAGAAAATAAATCTATAATAAAAAACTCTAACATTATGGAAATTTTACAAGAATATTTTCATACATTAAAACTTATTTTAAATATTAGTGTAATATTAAATATAGTGTAATATTAGTAAATTTTAAATTTATTTTAAATTGAAATTAATGTAATAAAACATTTTTTATTTAAAATCTTGAACAAAACTAAAAAATAATGTTATAAAATTTCAATTTATATGATTTGGTTGTTTGTAAATTTCTATGTAATTTGACTAGGTCAAAGAAGATGATGAAGATTATATGTATACCTATAAAGATGTAGTTAGATAACAATAAAAAAATATAATACCCGATTTGATGATAACAGACACCGGAGCAGTAGCCATTAAAAATTTTAAAATTTAATTTGACTTTCATTGGAACGCGCTCTGAAATGCAAACAGCATTGAGTCATGAACGCTTCAGAAGTGAGAACCCATGAAAAATTTTTAAAGCTAAAAGGATGTGCTGACATTAGATATTCTGTCGGTTTGTGTTTTTCCAATAATTAGTTTGTCATAAATGCACTATTTATAGTTTGAAAATTAATTACATAAAAATTGAAAATAATAAAAGACTTAAAATATCTTGAAGAATTACTCTGAATTAAATGCCGTAACAATGTCGAAACAATTTAAATTCAGTAATTTTAAAGATGATCTACATTTATCGTACCAAAAAATATATCAGTCAATATTTAGAATTCCTTCCAATCAGATATGTACATTAAATATAAAATATACATTTTAAGCATAAATTTAAACAGATGACAAACTACTAATTAAAAATTTAAAAAATTATCGTTAATTTAAAATTTTTGATATAAATAAATTAGATTAACAATTTAAATTTAATTTAGAATTTAAGCATTAGATAAATCGGTAAAAATCAATCTTTTCAATATGTTTCTTAAAAATTATTATGGATATTACAAAAACAGTACATATGGCTTAAACGAAAGTACTTATATTTTCAAGTATTAAGAGTCTATATCTCATCTAGTTGACAAGGGATACCCCGACTCAGGAGGTTTAACAGGAAATAAGAAGAGGATTAGCAATAGTATTTTTCAAATATGGACTAACAATAAGATTAGATTTAAGATAATAGTTATGAAAAATGAAAAAACCGGGTAAGATAGATTAAAAGATTAAAACGAAAAATAATCAAGTTTTTACTATTTAATAACGTAAATAATTAGAATATTTTTGAATAATATTCAATTAATTATTAAAAATGTAAATTCATCAAAGAAGATAAAATAAATAGAAAAATAAAAAATAATATTATTACAAAAATTAACTACGTAATTAAACCTAATCAATCATTAAAATTATTAATAAAATTTAATTTTTAATTAAATAACTGCCAACTGTCAAATGTGAAAGGCCTACTATTAAATCATGTATATATTAAATATATATTAAATATGTATTTATAGTTTTATTTCATTTATTATTCTTAGTGGAAAAAAATCTAATAAAACAGATAACTTTATCAAAATGTTCCAACTCCTGTGATTTTTAATAAATCATATGACAAAAATATGACAAAAATGAACACAAAAACATACCGTATTTATTCTAATTGAATGGCACCTCCATTTGAATGGCACCTCCAATTGAATGACACATTTTTGAATGAATGAAAAATAGAATGGCAGCCTCTATTTGAATGGCACCTCTAATTGAATGGCCCTTTTTAACTATAACTACCTAACTCTTATTTATTTATTCCCTTTATTAAATTATTTAATATTCCTTTTTATATGGATAATTCAGATATTTTTGAGCAAGTCTAGGGTCAAAAAAGTGGTGTTTGAGAGTGTTATCAAGGGATATGAGAGGATAATAAGGGATATAGTGAGATTAAAAATATTTTGCTAAGATATCTTGGGATTAAAATGAAATAATTATTGGGTGATATCTAGTAGAGATGTCCGAGACAGATAATTTTTCAAGACCAACACTTGACCCCACGACTCGAAACCAATACTTGTCTCTGAGTCACAACACTAATAATTAACGATTATCAAGACAATTTTTCGTCAATAAGGCAAATTTTCTAGTGATTCTACTTATCAGTCATATGATCGAGAAATATTAGGAAGGATTAAGGGAGATGTGAATGGTTTAAGAGGGAATATTTCCTTAATTATGTACCTATTAATTATGTACCTGCTATTTTTTAAGTAAAAGTCAATGTAGATGCTTGAAAGTAATTCCCCATCAAATCCCTCAATACTAACAAACTGTCTTTTGATCCCACTATATTAATCAGAAGTTGACTTTTTCGCCCCAAGATAAAAAAATTTTGAATCTATAGTGATACGTAGAGGAAAATTCACTACTAAAATCTAAACTATCGAATTTTCCACCAAAAAAGGTTGGTAGAATTGTCAATTTTCCTAATCCTCGTCCTATTATAAACAATCCCGATCTCAATTTCTGACCTAAGAAAAATAGAATGGCAGCCTCTATTTGAATGGCACCTCCAATTGAATGACAATTTTTTGGGGTATTGAAAAATAGAATGGCTGCCATTCAATTAGAATAAATACGGTATGTTAAATATATTTAATTAAAATACATACTGCCAACTGTTCAAACCTAGATATGCCTATGGTTAAACAAAGCATAAATTATATTTCTTAATTCAAAAGACTTTATTTGAATAAAATTAATAAAGTATACAAATCAAAAATAATGTTGATTTTTAACTGCTTTTCTAAAAATATATTTATAGATTATAAAATTACAAAACATAGTTCACGAAAATTAGTTACTTGAAAAATCTTTAAATTATGAAGTATTCCTGCCAGGCTAATTGGTTTTTAAACCCCGACTCAGGAGGTTTAACAGGAAATAAGAAGAGGATTAGCAATAGTATTTTTCAAAAATGGACTAACAATAAGATTAGATTTAAGATAATAGTTATGAAAAATGAAAAAACCGGGTAAGATAGATTAAAAGATTAAAACGAAAAATAATCAAGTTTTTACTATTTAATAACGTAAATAATTAGAATATTTTTGAATAATATTCAATTAATTATTAAAAATGTAAATTCATCAAAGAAGATAAAATAAATAGAAAAATAAAAAATAATATTATTACAAAAATTAACTACGTAATTAAACCTAATCAATCATTAAAATTATTAATAAAATTTAATTTTTAATTAAATAACTGCCAACTGTCAAATGTGAAAGGCCTACTATTAAATCATGTATATATTAAATATATATTAAATATGTATTTATAGTTTTATTTCATTTATTATTCTTAGTGGAAAAAAATCTAATAAAACAGATAACTTTATCAAAATGTTCCAACTCCTGTGATTTTTAATAAATCATATGACAAAAATATGACAAAAATGAACACAAAAACATACCGTATTTATTCTAATTGAATGGCACCTCCATTTGAATGGCACCTCCAATTGAATGACACATTTTTGAATGAATGAAAAATAGAATGGCAGCCTCTATTTGAATGGCACCTCTAATTGAATGGCCCTTTTTAACTATAACTACCTAACTCTTATTTATTTATTCCCTTTATTAAATTATTTAATATTCCTTTTTATATGGATAATTCAGATATTTTTGAGCAAGTCTAGGGTCAAAAAAGTGGTGTTTGAGAGTGTTATCAAGGGATATGAGAGGATAATAAGGGATATAGTGAGATTAAAAATATTTTGCTAAGATATCTTGGGATTAAAATGAAATAATTATTGGGTGATATCTAGTAGAGATGTCCGAGACAGATAATTTTTCAAGACCAACACTTGACCCCACGACTCGAAACCAATACTTGTCTCTGAGTCACAACACTAATAATTAACGATTATCAAGACAATTTTTCGTCAATAAGGCAAATTTTCTAGTGATTCTACTTATCAGTCATATGATCGAGAAATATTAGGAAGGATTGAGGGAGATGTGAATGGTTTAAGAGGGAATATTTCCTTAATTATGTACCTATTAATTATGTACTGCTATTTTTTAAGTAAAAGTCAATGTAGATGCTTGAAAGTAATTCCCCATCAAATCCCTCAATACTAACAAACTGTCTTTTGATCCCACTATATTAATCAAAAGTTGACTTTTTCGCCCCAAGATAAAAAAATTTTGAATCTATAGTGATACGTAGAGGAAAATTCACTACTAAAATCTAAACTATCGAATTTTCCACCAAAAAAGGTTGGTAGAATTGTCAATTTTCCTAATCCTCGTCCTATTATAAACAATCCCGATCTCAATTTCTGACCTAAGAAAAATAGAATGGCAGCCTCTATTTGAATGGCACCTCCAATTGAATGACAATTTTTTGGGGTATTGAAAAATAGAATGGCTGCCATTCAATTAGAATAAATACGGTATGTTAAATATATTTAATTAAAATACATACTGCCAACTGTTCAAACCTAGATATGCCTATGGTTAAACAAAGCATAAATTATATTTCTTAATTCAAAAGACTTTATTTGAATAAAATTAATAAAGTATACAAATCAAAAATAATGTTGATTTTTAACTGCTTTTCTAAAAATATATTTATAGATTATAAAATTACAAAACATAGTTCACGAAAATTAGTTACTTGAAAAATCTTTAAATTATGAAGTATTCCTGCCAGGCTAATTGGTTTTTTGAAAAATAATTTTGATGGCCCGACAACATTAATCAAGAGGGAGGAAGTATTTTTTTATTAATATTTAACATAAAGCTGATGAATATTTTATTAACGAAATGCCCTAATAAATTTTTAAGTTTTAAAATAAGTAATTCTATTTAATTATAGTGTTTTATTAAAGATAAAACTAATGCTGAAATTAAACTGAAATTTATTTTAAGATAAAAGATAACCTAATAAAATATCATGCTTCATACAATAACTTATTAATGCGAAAACATATATTAAATTGAATTAGTAATTGATTTATTATTGAAAATGTAAGTAAATGATAATACATATAATAATTTGGAGGCTTCTCTTTTGCTTAGAAATATAGGCGCTTCCTTTTGTTTATTTTCTTTTATACTAATTTGCCAAACTATTTAATAAAATAATTTTAGATATGAACTAAATTTTTTCTATTAAAAAAAGTATTATACTGAAAAATATAATAATATGCTGCACATGAAATGCTGACCACTGCACATGAAGCTTTGTACTTTGGCAAGATATTGATTGCTAAAAAGTATCAACATTTTTATAACTATTTGAATTTATAAGTTATTCAAATCGAGGTCATTTAGAGTCAATCTGATATGATTAAATTTTTCTCAACAATACGTGAATAAGAAAACTTATAGAAAACTTAACATACATTTTGATTTATATCATAAGCTATCATCTTCAAGTGTATTATTTAATTGATGATAAGAACATTACTACAACAACTAGAACTAGTGAGAAAATTAAATAATAGAGGAAATTAAAATTTAATATTAAAATTAAATATATTATATATTATTAAATATTAGGGGCATCACATGAAGGAATTGGTGCAGCTGCACATGAAAGTAGCAACAAGAGGTTTTACGCACAGATTGTCGTTGGCGGCACATGGGAAAAATCCGCGTAAGATATAATAATCATGTTAAATTAAATGATATGATAAGAATATGTCCCCAAATGTTTTTTAAACTACAAGTTACAAAAAATTCGAATGTCTTAACTTCAAATTTTAGAAATAATAAATTTGATTGAATACACACTATATTGTATAACGTTATAAAAATGAGAGCCGACCATAGGGAAATTTTGAAAGTGTTGCATAAATTTAAAGAGGAAATATTAATTAGTTAAACATAAATTATCTCCGCATAAGATAAAATTTTTCATAAAAACGTGTCTTATAATGAGGTGCATTTTAAGTAATTTAAAATATTTTATAATATGATTCTACACGACACCATACAAGTGATGGATCAAAAAATAAATTATGATTGAATACACACTATATACAATACACACTAATACACGCCAAGTAATTATAGGCCATGTATTACCTCGTAGATTTTTTGTCAGTGACCAGAGAATGAGAATAATCTTTAGAAATAAAAATTAAGAAAAATATTTAAATAATTTTTTATAAACAATTAAGAACAATTTAAAAACTTAAAGAAAACTAAAACTATATAAGTGAATAGTAGTTCTGTTTTCATATAACTAAAAATAAATTGGGTCTATCCTACATATTGAGGTCTTACTGAATGCTTAAACATAAAACACAGTCAAATTATAATACTAATTAACTAAATTATGCTAATTTTAGAAAATCTGTCAAGCGTTTTCCAAAAATTTATATTGACAATTTATTTCTACAAACATTATTTATAAATGAAATTTGGAGTAAATATTTTCTAGACTTAGATAAGCAAAATTCTGGTATGATTAATGAAATGAAAATGATTTATAATATAATTACTTATTTTGAACCGGGGACCTTCAGTTTACACTCTTTGCCTGATTTAATTAAACAATTATCCCTATTACTTTTTTAATCTTATTGGAATTGTTGAAATATAGACGCTTAATCACATTTAAAATTTTAGTTGGAAATTCTTTAAATTTCAAAAGATAAAAAGGATGATTAATGGCAAGGTTTATTCTCTGAGATATTCAATCGGATTTTCATTTGCGTCAATGCAGTAAAAAACTTGCTGAATTGGTAAAAAAGTTATAACTAAATTAAGTTTTAATATAAAATAATTTAAAACTATCAATTGTGAATTAAAAATAGTTAAATTATGAGGAATTGTTAATCTATAGCGTAATGATAATAAATGTGGTAAACATTTAATTTATTTTTATAAAAATTATTTTTATTGATATTAATTGATTTATAATTCTTTATCGAATTTCTAAAAAAATATATTTAAATGACATAATATATCATAATATCCTAAAAATATATTATAAACAATGTAGTAATTTTGGTTCTACTTGACTTTATGAGTCCAATCGAACTTTATGAGTCCAATCGAATTTTATGAGTCCAATCGAACTTTCTGAGTCCAATCAAAATTTATGAGTCCAAATAGAACTTTATGAGTCCAATCAAAGTTTATGAGTCCAAACAAAACTTTATGAGTCCATATGAATTTTATGAGTCCAATCATATTTTATTAGATTTTATTAAATTTATTAAATAATACATTAAAAATAATAGGATAATGTTGCTAGACCTATGGAGCATAGGAAAGTAGCTTGTGCAAAACAAGGAGCTTGTGCCTCGCGGGAGTCAACGGTCGCTGGGTTCTACGACATTAACATAAACCTATCACTTTTTCCATTACCAGCCTTGATCTGACGACCTACCCCCGTAGCTCACAAAAATATGATTGGACTCATAAGCTGTTATTGGAATCATAAACTTTAGTAGAACCACAATTTTTCTTAGAATAATAAGACATGTCGGATTATAAAGGATGAGCTTTGGCGCGCTCATTAGAATGTCCAAAAATAGGGAGGAATAAATATTGTATGTCGGAAATCATACGACATCAGAAAGATTGCTCAGACAAGATTATTATTATAGCGGTAAGGGCAACACGGCAGAAAATTGACGACAATAGACATTTTGAAAAGCGATTGGTAAAAAAATTGTGCACATAAAAACAGAAAAATGACAATTAAACCACCTGCAAACAACATCCATTAAACCACAATGATAGACACAGAAGCAACTATATAAACTATAGTAAAGATCATGGAAAACAAATTATACATCTAAAAATATGTATTTAAAAAATTTGAAAAGTAAAGAAATTTGATGCGGAAAAAAGATTTTATATTATACATATATACCTCATCTACTTAATTTTTAAAAATTAACAAATACAACATGAATAAGAATCTGATTCTGATTTTTCAAGTGAAAGCCGATATTTAAAGTTATAAATACATTATTTACAGAATTTACTTAAATAATAATAACTTGTTATAATTTTTGCATGAATATACTTACTAATATCTGAATTGATTTTTATAAAACTCGGGATTATAAATGTAAAAACTATAAAATAACAAATTAGCTATTAAATAACAATTAAAATCAAATTATTATTTTAGACTAATTCTTCAATGATTCCCAAAAATGATTAATATAAAAGTAAATTTAAAAAAATTTAAATATAATTATTAAACAAAGTTAAATAAATGTTAATTCTATTTGATGGTTAGAGTTCAATGTTTTTGCACTCTCATCTTTTGTGTTTTGATGCATATTATCCGAAAGCTCAAAAATTTTCTCCCATCCCAGCCTTGGCTAGACCCATTTGTCAATCTTTACAGAATTTAAATTGGAGTAAAATAAGAAATTCTGTGTAAAAAAAGTTTGTGCTGCTACTATAAAAAATGATGAACATTAAAAAAATTAAGTTACAAACATTAAAGAGTTTGTTTATAACGCAGTTGTAAATACGATCGAATAATAAATTGAATTACTTATAATTAAAAGAAAAATTCTAATACAGAGTAGATCTAAAACCCAACAAAAACAAACAAACACTTTAAAATATTAAAAATTGTAAGGGCAGCACTTAAAAGTTATTTAGGAAAAATTTTTAAAAGCTGGCAGCTTTTCGTTTCTTTTTTAACGACAGTAGCTATATTTTCGAAGATTTCAAATTCTACTACTCAAGCTCGAGTACGTAACCAATCCCTTGCATAAAGATTAATTAACGAATTCTTAATAAAATTTTATGTATTCGCGAGAATATAAATATTACATAAAGTTTTTAAAAACATGATTGATGATTGTAGTAGTGAATAATACAGGGTGGGGCAAATGTTTTTAATAAAATATAATCAATAGGATATAATAATCATTTTATTAAAGTAATTTCTCTAAATGACCGACCCTGACTGAAATACACGCATCCAAACACTTACGGATCAGACATGCACGAAACGTTTCGTTTCGTTTCGTATGTTTCGTAGGATTTTTTGTGTTTCGTTTCGTTTCGTCACGAAACACTTTTTAATTTGTTTCGTTTCGTTTCGTTACGAAACACCTGTGATTTTGCAACGAAACGAAACAATTTTTTAGGCCTAAACTAAAGCCAAAATTTTAAAAATTTGCCATCTTTTGTTGAAAATTTTAAAAATTTTCACCTGCGGCGCTGAAAAAAAGAAGAATTTCGGCTTTTTGGCTTTCCAAAATTCTCAAAATTTTTGCCTTCGGCGCTAAAAATGGAAGACTGACTCCTTAACAATTCAGAACCTCTTTTATTGTCCGATATCAATCACTTATATACTACAAATCCGTTTATACTCCACTCCCTAATCCACATATTATTACTAGAGTTTCACCGGAAGTTCCGGTTCCGGGAACCGGAACTCTAATTGGTTCCGGTTCCGGCTCCGGTTTACAAATCGGTTCCGGCCAAACCGGAACTTTTTTACACCCCTAAGAATTGGTTTTTTTTAAAATGTGGGATGGCCTTGCAATATTTTCCCGGTTGGCCTTCCAAAATTCTCAAAATTTTCGCCTGCGGCGCAAGAAAATGAAGAAATATATCTCATTGCCTTCATAAATTCTCAAAATTTTCGCCTGCGGCGCTGAAAAAGGACGAAATATGTATCCTGGTTAAACTAAAATCCCAAAATTTTCGCTTGTGGCCTTTAAAAAGAAGATTTGGGTGTGATGCGACGGATTTGGGTGTGATGTCGAGTGATACAGCTGTGCAAGGTAGATATCAAAGATTGGATAGGGGGATTTAGCCTTCCAAACTTGGAATTTCTCACTTGGCCTCCCTATATACACAAAATTTGATCCTTCGGCGCTAAATAGGAAGGAAGAATAGAGTATTATTGAGAATTTGCATGGATTAATGGAGATTTGGAGTGATATTGGGGGACTTCGATGTATCAATATTTATGATGGTATATAGGTGATCTGCTATTTAGGAATCTGGTGGGATTAAGGATAATATGAAGAAATTCGGAGATCAAAGAATATCATGAAATTGGTGGGGTATCGAGCATATCAGGGGATTTGGGTAGTTCTGTTCGGTTTTTAGGTTCAGTTCCGGTTAATCATTTTGGCGACTGCGTCGCCAAAAATTCGGCACCGAATATGACACCCTCCCCGAAAATTCTCCTGGCTACGGGCCTGGCTTATGGGACCACAATTGTTGTAAATAAACCAAGAACTTGATCATTTATAAGTCATAGTCGGCTAATAAAATGTTTGAGCTCGAATAATTGCGAAATAAATGCGGTTTTGAAAATTTTTTAAAACTTTAAATGTTTCGTTTTGTTTCGTTTCGTTTCGTAAGATCTTGGCTGTTTCGTTTCGTTTACGAAACGATTTTTAAAAAATTTTGTTTCGTTTCGTTTCGTCTGAAAAAATTTTGGAGTTTCGTGCATGTCTGTTACGGATGTTACTCACAATGGTCGCGCATTGTTCATCGGTTATTTCGTTCCAGGCCTGCTCAAAACAACTTTCAGTTCCTCCTATGTTGCGTATCGGATTCAGCATACTTTTTGCTACAGAATTGCCTAAATAGAATAACCCACGGATTTAAATCCGGTGAGTTTGAAGTCCAGATATCTTTCCCCCAAAAGCCAGGAAACAGCTCCCCACAGAGCTGGATTGTCGTTTTGGCTCCATGCACAGGTACCCAATCCTGCTGAAGCGAGAATTGGTTTTCACCAAAATGCTATAACGCCCATGGATGCACAACCCCCCTCAGAATGTCATTTTTTTAGACAGGCTGAAAAAATTTTTTAGACAGGCTGAAAAAAAAAATAAGCTTCACTTTTTTACATTCATCACTCTGTTATGGCGACCAGCTACGACCAGGCGTTTAATCCTTCGATATTTTTGAAGTCTCTTATGCTTCATTCGATTGCTAAGGAAATATGAGCGGCTGATCATGTAATTCCAAAGTCTAAGCTTCACTTTGACAATTTTTAGGAGGCTCCTCGAGCTCATTCCGAGATCTGAGGCCGTTTTTCACATCGATTGTTCAGAAAAACGGAAAATTCGGCATCTAACGTCCGTTCATGTTTTCAGTCGTAACTTTGGTTACCGGCCGGCCACTACTAGGACAGTCCTGAGTATTTCCAAGCTCATTATATCGTTTTATTGCTTTGGAAACCAACATACGACAGATATCTAGCCGTCTAGCGATGTCAAATTTTCGAACATTTTTAAAATACAAAGAAATAATAGAAGCACGATTCTTTAACAGACTGTAAAATTTACTTTATGAGATAGGAAAAAATTTTCAAGATAAAATTTGTAGAGCGCGAATCATAGAATATGGGAAATCTAATCAAAAAGCAAAATATAAAGTAAATTTTAAGTAAGGACAAAATAAAATTTGTCGCCGAACTTTTGCCCCACCCTGTAGTATAAATAAAAAGCAGAGAAATTAATCAATTCTAGATAGCGAATTAGACAAAATGAAATTCCATAGCAATAAACAGTAAATTGATTTGTAATTTGTTTATAAATATTGAATTTTTAAACTTTATTTATTCATCTAGTTTTATTCTTTGGGATAATACAATTTTACTAGGGGATAATACAATTAGGATAATACAATTTTACTTAATAATACAATTTTATCTAATTTTTGTTTATGCTTAGTTTTCAATTCATAAATTTAAAATATCAAATGAACCATGATAACCCAAGTGTTGCTTGTGGAAAAATTATGCAATAACAATTATTGTGTCACTGTTTATTTGTTAAATAAAGTTTTTGCGTTGTAGCTCAATATATCGTAATCTTTATGTAAAAAGATAGATATCTTTTATAGAACGGCCTAACGTGCTATAAAAAAATTTCAAATAAATAAACATTAAACAAATGGCTGAAGATAGTATTAAGGAATTATACGGAGGAATATAATTATATATAAATTATAATATATAATTATACGGAGGAACTTATGAGATTTATTAATTAGAAATATATTGCAAAAAATATTTATTCGAAATAGTGTATAATACATTCATAATATGTACATTAATAATACATTCATTAATAATATGAGACATTAATAATACATTCAATATGTTTAACTATTTAAATTGAAATTTACGCACAACAAAAACTAATACGAATTCAAACGTAAAAGAATTTTCATATTTTAATAAATAAAATTAAAATAATAATATAAATAAATTATAAAATTGCAATGTTGTGAAAGTTCTAAGATATTTAATATAGTATTAGCGTTAAGAGAATGCTGCAATCTTTAGAAAAGATTGGTTAATAAATTATAAAATTTTATTATAATAACCAATAATTTATAAAATATAATAGAGTACTGCAATCAACACTTTTATGAAAATAAATTAGGAAAACATTAATAGTAAAATGTATAAATGATTTAATAACACAATCTTCAGAAAATGTCTAAAGAGCCTAATTGTTACAGTCATTCAATTCTTAATAAAATTAATTTTGTCGCAACTTTGCGAAAAATATTTTAAAGTATTCGAAGAAAAATTAAAAATTCTTAACTAATGATTATATATTTATCATCCTTAATAAAAAAGCAGTTTTTAAATACATTATGTTTAGTAAACCGATCAAATAAAAATTATTTTGTTGTTTATAAATTTGTATTAAATTTTACGCATATTCACCAAAAATTAAACTCATATTATACATATAAAGACATCTCGGTAATAAAATTAATTTATTATAAATAATTTAAAAAATATTTAATATTAACTACCTATTTTAATTAAAATACATATATACATATAAAATAAATTTAATTTGGTTGGCTTTTTTGTACAAGGAGTACATCTACTGTACATCTATATGGGATTAGATAAACGATTAAACTTTAAATTTAATTTCTCAATATTGTAATAAAATGATAGAAAAACAAGAAAAAAATTGTGGCAACAAGAAAAAATTATGGCGGCAGTCTCGAGTGAGGAATACAATTTAATTCAGAAAGTGATTAATGTTTGCTTTTGTGATATGTATAAATATCCTGTTCACGCACCAACAATTGTAGCAAGTGAAAAATGCAGAATTAAATAATTAAAATTTTGAGATTATTTTTGGACGAAAAGAAGTCATTTCGACCTTGTTTCCAAATTAATGGAAGAAGACAAACAAATATTTAGATTAAAAGCTAGATTAAATGTTAAAATAATATAATTATTTATGACTAACAGCATAATTGTGAAAAATATAATAAAATATTCTTTACACATTATAACAAGATCAATAATTAAATAATTTTAATAAATAAATGATATCAAAAATTCATCTTAAATGAATTTTTATTAGGCTTTATAACAAATCCTATGTTTTTGACACTACAAATTCTCTTGTAAATTTAATTAATAATGAAATCTGAAAGTATAAATTTCTTCCTTAAATATTTGAAGATTTATGTTTCTGATTATATGGAGAAAAGCAAAACCTTTAAAAATGGTTTCTTTGGTTTTTTACCTTTAAAAATTGTTTTTTAAATGGTTTATAAACAACTAATCGTAGCTAAACAAAATTTGAGTCAATTAAGCTTGAAGGTCTGAGGAGCTTAATGGTCTTAATTTTAATGATTTAAATAAGAATAAGATTTTAATAAGGAAGGCTAGTTAAAGAATAAAAAATTACAATGTGGGAAGTATTAGCGTAAAAAATCTAATTCTCTTATACGCGATTATTAAAAACAAATTAAAATAACAATTGAAAATACGAAATACTTGAAAAATCGTGATTAATATTTTTAAAGTTATATTGATTTAATATAAAGATATTAATGAATAAAATAATTTGCAAAAAAGTAAGGTTTTTTAGTTTTTCAACCATAGCATATTTTTACATAAATGTTTTATATAAATATATTTCACAATATACAAACTTCAAAAATATAAAATCATAGGGGCTGTTTTGACAATGAGACCCCAATGCCGTATATCGGTGAGGCACAAGAAAATTAATCCGACAAGAAAATATTAATTTAAAATTCATTTACAGCTGCATCATAAGTTAATTACAAATAATATTTTAGTAGTTATCCACCCCACTTTATTCCATTTTTTACCGCACTTTCCTAAAGGTTGAGGAGGGGTCCGCAAATTTTCCTAAAGGATTTGAAAGGGTTGGGGGCGTGGTCTACCAATTATCCAAAAGGATTTGAAAGGGTTGGGGGATGAGTCCGCTAATTTTCCAAAAGGATTTGAAGGGTTGAGGGAGGGGTCGGCAAACTACAAAGATTTTCTTTTGAACAAATTTATCCTAAAGGTTTGGGATAGGGTCATATTTTACCGCAATCTCATTTTATTCCACTTTTGATCTTCCCGACAAATTCCTTTTTGTTCCTTTCTTTGATTTCCCTAGAAATTCCAATTTGTTCCGACTATAATTTTTCTTAAATATTCTGAATTCATCACTTCATCATTTAATCAATTAATTATTGATTGTTACAGAATTTTTTATTTTTGCTATTGTAGTAATTGAACTTTTAATTTATTTTCTCAAAATTTTATTTTTAAAATATAAACTCCTGAAAATATTCGAACCTTTGACTTTTTCACTATAGTCAGAATCACTACCAACTGACACACTGAGAAGCTTATTTTATCTTTTTTAATTTATTTATAAACCAGCATTTTTTCGTGTCAGACATATAGAGTATAATAATCTTTTTTCTTCTTTCTCTTCTATTTTCTATCTTTTCTTCTTTTTCTCTTCCTTTCTATATAAAAGCGAGGTTTGGCAGGTTGCCAAATAAATAAATTTAAATTTTCTTCTACCGCATGAAATTTAAAAATTTTTTTCTTTTTTCTGAACATCTGTCACTTAAATTATGTCAAATAATTTCCTAGCATTTTTCTACTTAAATATTTAAATTTTCTTTTCTTTTAAACTTTTCGCAAACATGTCACATCAATTATGTCAATATTTTTCCTTTGATAATTTAAAATATTTTCTTTCTCTATAAATTTTAAATTTTTCTCTTCTTTTTCAGAAACATCTGTCAGCTAATTTAATTTTTAGTTTTAAAAAATTAAAAAATTTTTCCCCCTCATATTAAATTTGAACATTCTCTTTAGTGAATATATAAATGAATAATAAAAAGGTATAAATACTCGGATTAAAATAAATCTTAAATTAAAAATGATTTTTAAAATTAGTTTAATATTAGTCTTAATTTATAATGTCACAAGTGATGATACAAATTTATCTGAATTTAAAATATGGCACTGTGAGAGAGCTATAACTGTATTTCGAAGAATATCTCCTGTAGTATATTTTAAAAATGTTTTAAATGTGAGTGTACCTAATGATACAGATTATAAAGAAATTTGGACCCCATATGGTCATGCTTGGTATGTTTGGGATGAGAAAGCAAAATCTATTATGCCTATGTATATGGGTTTTCCAACAAAACCTAAACAAGAAAAAGATGGTATATTTTATTCAGGATGGTTATCTGTAAAAGAGGCTTGCTCATCTATTATTAAATTTTTCAGAACTATTTTCTCTCCTTTAGCTGACCTAAAATTTCAAAGAGGCGTGTTTAAAAAGTAGTATAAAAAGTGAATTCTTCTAGCAGATTTTCATTTCCTTGCCTCATTCTTCAAAATTATTTTCAAATGAACAATAAGTTTCTCACTCGACAAGTATTACCAGAGGTGGAAATTAGTATCAATTTGAATGGAATAACGATTTCAAGTGCACGTTTAACTCCTGCACGTTTTGTACCGTATGATATAGGTGGCAAATGCCGTGAATGTAAAAGTACAGAAGCTGAGGTGGATTTTGTTGTAACAAAGGATGGAATTACTATTTATTGCACACGTATTTCCGGAACACGTTATGTGCCATTTGATTCAACTTATGACTTACCAGGAATATGTTTCTTTCGGGTAAATTTCAAGTTTCATTATCTAGTAATTATTTTTAATTTAAGGTAAAAAACAAAGGTCGTGTTTTCAATATCCCATATGGCTCAGTGAAACCAGAACATCCTTCACCACCACCTCCTCCTCCAACACAAAAGGATTTACAAAACACAACATCCGAGAAACAGAACAAATCAAATCATTCTAAGAGTTCTCAAAAATTTACGAAACATACAATTGAAAATATACTCAAAGACAAAAGTAAAGAAAATAATGAAAATGTTTTGCTTAATGAATTTTTTGATAGCCTCGATGCAGCCACAAGTGGACTTCCTTCACAAAGTGACAAAGTGAATAATTTGAAGAAACAAGCAGATAAGATGGAAGAAGAAGAGATGGTCGCTATAGAAGCTTTATATAACATACCTCGATAATTTTTACTATTTAAAGCAAAATTTTTTAATTTTTCACTAATTAAAAATGGAAACTTTAACATTCTCAGATAAAGATCTAAAATTTAAACTTCCTTTTGGTATGATTATTTCTGGTCCCAGTTCCAGTGGAAAGAGTTCATTATTATTAAAATTTATTTCTGAGGCGTCAGATTTAATTGAGCCAAAACCTAAAAGTATACTATATTGTTTTGGTGAAATGAGCAATATTGTTCCTACACTACAGAAATCGGGTGTCAGCGTCTATTCAGGTGTTCCTCCTGAGGATTTGATTAGTAAATATCAAAAACCGTTACTACTAATACTTGATGACTTGCTCATGTCAATTGATGAAAAATATTTGTCCGAGCTATTCACAAAAAAATCTCATCATCAAAATTTTGCTATTGTCTTTGTTACTCAGAATTTATTTGAGCGCAAAATTAAAGTTGCACGCCAAAATGCTCAATATATTATTATTATGCGTTCACCTAATTCTGTTCTATCTGTTCGTAATATAGGTGTCCAACTGTTTCCTCGAAAACTTGACTATTTCCTCGATGCGTATCGACAGGCAACAGATAAACCTTATGGCTATTTAGTTATTGATATGCATGCCTCATCAGATCCAGGACTGAGACTACGCACATGTATATTTAAGGAAGATGAAGAAAAAATAATTTTTATTCCAAAAAATAGAGCATAAATAAAAATATGGTCAGTCAGCTTATTAAGAAAAATTCAACATTTATAAAAGTTCTTGCCAAAACAAAATCTCAAAGGAAGTTGCAACATTTGTTAAGACTCACAAATACAGATCAATTATTAGCTATAAGTGAAATTTGTTTGAATATCATAAAGGCTAGACTCAAACTTACACCTCGACAGAAACAACGACTAATCCCATATGCTGACTTTGTCCGTAAAATGAGTAGGATACGAAGCGAATTTGGCGCTAGAAAAATTTTAAACCAAAAAGGAGGAGGTGTGGGCATGTTCGCAGCATTATTGACACCAGTTCTTATTGAATTAGCAAGATCACTAGGAAACTCTATAAAAAGCGACTAATAGATAAATAAAGAAACATTAAAAATTATGGCGAACAAATTTATTCTTGTTCCTCAAGAAATTTATAAAGGTCTAACTACTTTTGATACAGGGGAACCTAATCTTGATTCTATTAGAAACGATCTTGAAAAAATTAGTAGAAAGAAAGATAATCCAACAGCAAAAAATGTAAAATATAACCAAGAACTCAGGCGGTATTTACAAATGAGGAATGAACAACAGAATAGACCTGTCAAAGTAGAAATGGTAGCTACACCTAAAGGTGCAATTTTGAGTACAAATTCTACACGTCCATCATCTAACATAAACGAAGACGATGATGAAATTTTGACAACAGATGATATTTCCCTGCCATCTTATCCTCAATCTACCAAAGACATAAAATCAATAATTGATTTCAAACCTACAAAATTACACCGTCCAGTTTCTTCCTCATCATCATCATCCATTAAAACCAGTTTTAAAAAATTAAAAGGAAGCTCCCCACCTCCTCCACCAGAGCCTACTACAAATCTTAAAATAATAAAGAAGGAACTAGGGTCTGAGCCAAAGAAAAGAATTTCTAGACGTAGAAGTACAAAATATTCAACTTTTAGTTCAACTCAAAAAGTTATTAAAAGAGAATTAGAACAAGATGAATTTGAAAATATAAAAAGGAAAAAGAAAAATGATGCAGAAATTGACCGAGAAGTAAAACAAAGAGTACGAAAATTAAAAGAAATAAAAAGAGAACGTTATGAAAAAAGGCAACAATTATTAGCAAGACGTCGAAAGTCACAGAAACTCAAAGTTCCCTTAGACCCTTATATTATCCAACAATTGCGTAATAAAGATAAGAAAGGAGCGGCAAAAGGTTCAAAAAGGATTTTAAGAGAGGGAAGATCACCTTCCCCGCCCATGAGTCGTCAGAAAGTAAAACGGAAAAATGAGTTGGCGACAGATGGACATACAATAGCAAAAATTCAGAGGAAGGTTACGAAAAAACAATCCGAAAGAGCTTCAAAATTGTGGATTAAAAATCTGAAGAAAAGAAATGTTCCATTTCATCCATATAAATCAAAAAATAAATGGGCACCCAGAAAACCAACACAAAAAGATATAAACACTTTTAAACCTTCTCTGTGGTGAATAAAAAAATTTAATGGCGGATTATACTAATTTTCTTGATGATTTATACAACAATCCAGAATCCCCCGCAGCATTTTCAGGAATTGACCGACTTTGGTATGAAGCACGTAAAGTTCTCAAACATATACCAAGAAAAGCTATTCAACATTACTTAGAAGGACATAGAACATACACTCTTATGCGACCCAAACGTATTCGTTTTAAAAGATCAAAGACTGTAGCAGCTGGATTTATGACAGATGTTCAAGTTGATTTGGCAGAGTTTCAACAGTTATCTCGCCATAATAAAGGAAATCGTTATTTGCTTCTAGGTCTTGATGTTCTTTCTAAGCTTGTTTTTGGAGTCCTGTAAAGTCTAAAAAAACTGAAGAAATGATAGAAGCTTTCAAAAATTTAATTTCGCAAATGCCTATGAAACCACAAAGAATTTTCTCAGATAAAGGAACAGAATTTAAAAATAAACAAATGAAAGAATTTTTAGAAAAGGAGGGCATAGAAAAACATGAACCAACACATTCTATTGTCAAAGCTTCCGTTGCGGAAAGAGCAATTCGCAACGTTAAACATCGACTTTACCGAAATTTTGCTCAAAAGAAAACATTAAACTGGATCGATGTCCTTGAAAAAATCTTATTAGGAATAAATAAAGCAAAAAGTAGAATACACGGCATGCGACCGATAGATGTCAATTTTGATAATGCTCAAAAAGTATGGAAACGAATTTATGGAAACATATTTTCTTCAAATAATAACAAAATAAAACCAAAACTTAAAAAAGATGATTTTGTACGAATGAGTGTAAATAAAGGTGCTTTTGAAAAAGGATACATATCAAATTGGGGAGATGAAATATTACAAGTGGACAATATAAAAGAAACACCGTTACCTGTTCAATACAAAGTGCGAGATGATAAAGGTGAAAAGTTCAAAGGTTCATTTTACAATGAAGAGTTAACTCGTGTAAGAAAGGATGCCGATACAGAATATAGAATTGAAAAAGTTGTGAAAAAAAGAAAGAGACCAGATGGGACTTTTGATGTTCTTGTTAAATTTATAGGATACCCAGAACGAGAATGGATTCATGAGTCACAATTAGTATAAAAGGAAACATTTTTTTCATTATTGTAAAAATTTTTATTTGTGATAAATTATGTCAAACAGCTTTTTTGTCTTCCTCCCTAGTAATATTCCCGATTATCCCGATAATCGACCAAATAAATTTCGAGTTCATTTACCAAAGCCACTCTATTTTTCTGGTAACTGGGTGTGCGGTTTACATAGCATAAATTATCCTTATTCCTGGGCAGCAACTATTGGTACACTAGACGATCAATGGATTGATATACATTTCAAAGATAATCTTGGAATGGGCAGAGTCTTACGAGTTCCAGTTCCAAAGGCTTCTCATACTTCAGTTGAGAAATTACATGAATTTTTAATTTCCACACTTCAACATCAAAGCGAAACTTATGGAGCTTCACCTTTGGAAAAACCTGAAGATTTAGTTGATCTGCCCTCACTTAAACGCCCAAGAAATAAACGTTCATTAGAAGAGTTAAGGCAAATTAGAGTTGGGATCATTCCTAAGGTTGATGAAGTGTTCATAGATTATCCTGATCAATATTGGGACCAAATAAAAATTTTAAAAGATAAACTTGTAGAGGATTCAAAATCTTTAGATGAATTTAAATTAAGAACAGATCAAGAAAAAGATGAGACTATTAAAAGTGAAATGACAACAACATTTTGGAACCTTAGTTACAAAAGGAGTGCTTTAGAATCTCGAATTAGAAAATTGGAAGAGGAAGCAAAAAGAAGGGATTTTGAAAAGAACAATTCAGATGTCAACATTGTTGTCGATTTTTTCGAAACCTACCCCGAAAATTACAATGAAATATTGATTATAGACCATCTCAAACTAATAGCTCTCTTCATAGAAGACAGAAAGGAAAAACACTTACAACTAGAGGGGTTTTTACCAAGATTTAAAAAAGAAATTGAAAGAATGACTAAGAGAGTAAATTTACTTGATGCTGCTGTACTAAGAAGGGACAAACAAAAAACTGTTAAACAATATAATAGAGAGAACTATACAACCCATAAAGGCTATGTAGATAAATTTTTCAATGATAACCCTGATTATTGGCCAGCAATACGAAGTAATTTTTACGGGTTGATCGCTACATACCAGGAAATTTCTACTACAAAAACTTTGTATGATGAGGAAACAGATGAAGATCAAAAGAAAGAATTAAATACCAAAATTGATGGACTCAAAAGACTTGTCAATTATAGAATGGATAGATTTAGGGCACTTGAGTTTGAAGGAATTGCTAGAGATAAAGAGACAGAATATGAACCTTACAGACCCCCACCTCTACCAACGTACACAGACATACATCCTCCAACAACATCATTAACCCCTCCCCCAACTCAACAAACTTCACCTTTAAAGTCTCTACCTGGTTATACCTCTCCAACAAAACCTGTCTCACAAGATCAACAAAAAGGAGATATTTCAGAACAACTTCCTCTTCCACCTGTTATAGTTGAGCCTCCTAAATCTACAGATATTCCAAAACCTTCCCTTTCGACACCTGAGACAACAACATCTGTTCAAACTTCACGACCTGAACCAACTACTGAGGATCTTTCAAAACTTCCTCTTCTTCCAACCCCTGAAGAAACATTCAGTGATCCATTATGGACCGAAGAAATGGAACAAATATTAACAACTATTCTAGGGAGAACACCCAATCGACAAGCCAGAATAAATTATTTACCAAATATGCCCGCCCTTTTACGACAGTATGGACGTTTAAAGAAGGATAAAGTTGACGCTTCAGTCCAAAAACAAATAATTGATTCTATCGAAATATTATATCATAAGGATTTTGAACGTTTTAAGGTACAATTTACTCATACCAGCATTAAATATTTATCTTTTTCCCCTCAACTTGGATATGTTTTGGGTTTCGAAAATACAAATATGGTCCAAAATAGAGAAATTGCAAAGTATGGGTGTGATTTAAGAGGTGGTTTTTCTAGTTTTGCTGTATATACGAAAGGACTAACAGAAAATATGATTATTGGTAATAGCTTAAGTTCACTTCTACGCGTAGTCTCTGTGGCAGGTGCAAAACCTGGAGAATATAATGAAAATATTTATGATTCACCAATATATGCTCGTGTTTTACCAAAGGAAGTTAACGAAATTGAAATTGAAATAAGAACGATGGATAATGGTAGACTAGTACCATTTTCTTTTGGTACAGTACTCATTGTCTTAATATTTAAAAAAGTGATAAATTTTTGATTTTCTTTCAAAATGTATATAAATAGTGTTGTAATTATTCAAAACCTAGAATAAATTTTATTTTTAAAAAATGGTGCATGTTATTTTTGACACAAGTACAGTAAGCTATGACGATTTTGTCCATAAAAATCCTAATGAAATGTCAGGGGGCGGGGAAATATCATATGACTATTTTCGCGGATCTTCACCTTTCCAAAGAGGATATGGTATTCAAAAAGGTGCAGGTGTAGGGGATGTTATGCGAGGGCTTTGGCGTTTCTTTCTTCCTGTTCTTCGCAATGTTGGAAATACTGTAAAGTCAGAGGCAATAAACACAGGACAACGTGTTCTTGAAAGAGTCAGTCAAGGAGAGCCAATCAAAGAAGCTTTCATCAGTGAAGGAAAGAAGGGAGTGGATACTGTATTAGAGAAAGGAGGCCTGCCTAAACAATTTGGTTCAGGATTTGCAAGAAAAAAGGGTATAAAAGGGAGAAAATTACCAAGTTATCAAACATTAATTGGCAAACCTATTAAGAAAAGAGTGAAATCAGACGTTTTTGGTCTTTATTAAAATGGCTTTTCACAAAATCGACAGTGATAGTATCAACTCAATTACCAATGCTTTAGACTTTTTTCAAATTCCACCTACAAATGTAAGTATTTCATCATCAAAAGTTTTTGAAATTCTACCAAGTAATCCACTCACCGATACACCTTACCATTTTAAAATTCACGCAAGTCAAAATTATATTGATTTGACTAAATGTTATTTATTTACTGAATTTCGCATTCGAAAAGAAAATGAAAGTGGACAACTTGTAAATCTTTCTGTCGCAGACAATGTTTCTCCAATACAGCTTATAGGACAGACATTTATTAATAATATGCGAATAAGTGTTAATGGAAGAGAAGTATTCAATTCAAATTCCCTTTATGCTTACAAAACTTATTTTTCACATGAGCTCTCATATTCACAAAACGCAAAGAGCTCACATTTAAACGCAGCTGGATATTTTTACAATAATACTACAACACAAGAAGGAGGATTGGATTCCATTGAAAGGAAAAGATTGTTTGAAAATAGTAAAACAGCACAGTTCATAGCTAAACTTGATGCTGATATTTTCAACCAGCCACTTTATTTAATAAACCATTGTGAAGTTGATATCGAAATTATACCAAACGATTCACGTTTTGTTCTAGTAACATATGGACTACAAAATGCTATGGAAGTACCGACACGATATCAATTTGAAGTAGTAAATATGAAACTTTATGTCAAAAAAGTAGACTTAATGGACGGACTAGCCTTGGATATAGCTAAAAGACTTGAAACTAAACCTGCCCGCTACTCAATAAGAAAAACAATGATGAAACCTTTATTTATTAGTCAAGGACGCTATGAATTTAATGCAAACTTATTTATGGATCAAATTCCTAGACGAATTACTTTAGGGCTGGTTTCTAATTCAGATTATGTAGGAGACATTAAACGAAGCCCATTCAACTTTCACCATTTTAATGTTCGCGAAATTAGTATTGTTGCAAATGGTAGAAATTATCCACAAGCGCCATATGATTTTGACTATGAGAATGGTAAATATATTCGTGCTTTCAATGATATGAATGAGGCAATTGGTTTAGCAAATTCAACTGAGAGCAACGGAATAACTGTTCAACAATATGGCAAAACACATTGTATATATGTTTTCAATTTAACAAACAGTGGAGAAGATCAAGGGGGAACTTTTGACTTAATTAAAAACGGAACAACCGCCGTAAATATCAAATTCAGTAAACCCGTACCTGAAGGAGGAATAATGCTTATAGTAATGGGCGAGGCAGACTCTCTTATAATGTTAGATAGAAATAGAACAATTGCGAGTGATACCACAATATAAATTTTAATCCTTCATATTATATTTATTTTAACATGTAGATTTAATACCTTTCATAAATTTCTGTTAAGTATTTTAAAAATTTCCAAATAAAGAAAAGTATAAATAGAAGAAAAATTTTGAGAAAAATCATTTAAAAATATGAATACTCTTTTGAAAATAATTACACTAATTAGAATTTTTATTCCACTAGTTGAAGGATTATCAACAGATGGTACTGTAAATCTGGAAAATATTCCAGAATATTCTGAACTTGTTAAATATTACAGAGGTCAAAATATTTCAAACGACCCTTTGTTGCCTTCGAAGCAAAAAATTGTTGCACCTTTGCCAAATTTTAGTAATTTTGATAATTTACCATCACTTTGCAAGGAAAGTCCAAAAGACAATAATTTTTATGGACATGTATTTTGCTGGGGAATGATATGTTTGTATGCTATGTTATTGGCTAGTCTAATTATTTATCAACTTCGATCAGTTCTTTGGTTCAGATTCAACTTTAATAACAATAATGTACGCAAGTCAGATTACAAAAATTCTGAGGACAAATCACCAAACATCACAAATCTTCCTAGGATGTTTTCCTTGTAATCGTCTACCTAATCCTACATCGTCAAAAGGAAAAATGCTAATTGTCAACTTGGACCCTTTTGGATATGAAGGCTCTCACTGGGTTGTAGTTTACATAAGAAATAACAATGAAGTGATTTATTTCGACAGTTTGGCACTCCCTACAAGTATATGTATAATTGATACTTTTCTTAAACATTTTTCCAAAATTTCAAAAAATTTAAAATCTTATCAATCCCCCTATTCCAATACTTGTTCCCATCATTGCATCTCATTTATATATTTTTTCTCAAAAGGCTATACTTTTGACCAATACCTACAAATATTAAATAAACAATTAAATCCAGATTTATTTGTTACAAATATCGTGAATAAAATGATTAATTAATATTAAGTTTCATTTTAGTAATTTTAGCACAATCTGAACAAAGGTAAAGTAGATATATAAATGAACTTTCATTCTTAGGTTTAAAAATTTCACTTTGTTCTCGAGTCAATGTAAATTTTAGACAGTCGACACACCACTTTCCTGCTCTAAAGTAATTTATCAGGATGCTGAGTCGTGCACCAATATCGAAAATTTTCCCATCCATGAGTGCAATGTTCATCGAATTGAGATATTCTCGCTTATTAAAATATTTGTACATACATGTTCCCTGAAATAAGACATAATTAATTTAATGTTTAAATTAAATCACCTCTACAATTACAGCAATATCATACTCAGTTGACCCTTTTTTGTTTGTAGTCATGTTCATAGAAAATTAAAAAAATTTTTTTTGTTTATTAATAACAAATTATATGAAAAGGCTAATTATAAATATATGGTCCCTGAAAAATAAAAATTTTGAAATAAAATATATTAATTTTAACTAGTGCATAAAATTATTTGAAATAATAAATTGACAGATGTGCGAAGAATTTTAAGAGAAAAGAAAGTTTGAATTTGTAATTTGAAATATTTGGAAGAAAGAATTTTATTTAATTGACAGATGTCCGAAAAAATTTTTATTATTTGAATTTAATTTAAAATATGCGAAGGAAATTGTTTGAAATAATTAATCTGACAGATGTGCGAAAAATTTTAAAAGAAAAGAAAATTTGTATTTTTAATTTGAAAATGCAAGAGAAATAATCTGATCTAATTTAAATGACAGATGTGCGAAAAATTTTTATAAGAAAAATAAATTTGAATTTTTAATTTTAAAAATGAAAGGAATTTATTTGACATAATTGATGTGACAGGTGTGCGAAAAAATTTGAAAAGAAAAGGAAATTTGAATTTTTATTTTTAAAAATACGAAAGAAAATGATTACATAATTGAAGTGACAGGTGTGCGAAAAAATTTGAAAAGAAAAGGAAATTTGAATTTTTATTTTTAGAAATGTGAAAGAAATAATTTGACATAATTGATGTGATTGATTTTTCGTATACAAAAATTTTTTTGCAAATATTTAACTAAATTTAGGACATTATAAAATTTATTAATGGACCGGGCTATAAATAGTTTCATTTTTTCCTTAACTTTTAAAACTAAATAAAAATATTTTATAGACTAAAATATCAAATAATTTTATTCACAATGGAACAAACTTTCGCTAAGTTTTTAAATATCAATGATATTAAACAAGAGCTATCGACAAAATGCCGGGCAAAGCTGTGGAACAGAATGTTTTTGAGGTAACTATTTCCAAAAAATCAAATTTATAATAAAATATTTAGGGAATTGCCGAATTTTGGGAGTGTTCCTGGCATCCTCAAACAAAAGAGATTAATCAAATGATTAAAAAAGGGGAGAAACTGGATGCCTCCACTTTTTTTATGTTTTTGGATCACAACTATGAGACATCGACATGGTGTGATCAATGTCGCAAAACTTTAAATGAAATGAAGCAAGAAGAAATTTTAGAAGTTGGAGAAGGAAATACATACAAATATAAATTTTTTGTATGTTCAGATTGTGCCCGAATTATAAAATATGCTACTTTTCATTATTAAATTGTTCATTATTATTTCCTTATTATAAAAATTGTAATCTAGCTAATATTAAATGATATTTAAAGTTTATTGGTTTAACATTGTTTATCTTGATTAAAAATTGTTACAATAATAATTTAATTTATCTTTGGCGTGTACGGTGATAAAATATCAGTTGACTTGCAATTCTTCTTAAAACATCCTTCACACATTTCAAATTTAACTTCAATCTTATCTTCTTTTCGAACCGCTTTGTCACTCTTCTTAAATAGACTGTCCCGACATTCTAAAAATTTAAATTTTTAAATAAAAAGCAAAGATATTAACCTGCACAAAGTGAGAACGTAAGAAGAAATTTTCCGCGAAATAGTTTCCAGAAAGGCTCACTAGTAGCTTTATTTTCAGAAGTATTAGTAACCTTCATCTCGATTTCATTGGTAATGTTTTCCATTTTAATATTTGAAAAAAAAATTTTTTTTTGTGAATGAATATGATGGTTAGGTAGTTTATTTATATTGTCAGTTTAGTGGGCGGTCCTTAAAATTTTTGAAACAGAAAATCAGAACATGTCAACACTAATTAATATTGACAGTTTATTTCATTTAAAATTTTTATAATGATCTTGTTAGTATGAACTTGTTAGTATTTCATTTAGCATAATTATAGTGACAGATGTTTCAGAGAATTATTTTGGAAAAATAATTTGAATTATTTTTAATAATTTGACATAAATTTGAGTGACAGTTTTCCAAAAAAATATTTAAAAACAAAGAAAATTTGAATTTTTATTTTGCATAATTATAGTGACAGATGTTTCAGAGAATTATTTTGGAAAAATAATTTGAATTATGTTTAACAATTTGACATAAATTTGAGTGACAGTTTTTCAAAAAAAATATTTAAAAAGAAAGAAAATTTGAATTTTTATTTTGCATAATTATAGTGACAGATATTTCAGAGAATTATTTTGGAAAAATAATTTGAATTTCTATTTTGCATAATAATAGTGACAGATGTTCCAGAGAAAAATGTTAAAGTTTATATTTGCGAATTATTTTTAATTATTTGACATGTTTTGAGTGATAGCTTTTCGGTAAATAGTTAAAAAGAAAAGAAATTTTTATTTTGTATAATAATAATGACAGATGTTAGAGAAAGAAAGGGAGAATCTTAAAATATTTTATATAGTTCTACAATTTATGAAATTTTTTAATTGGGGGACCGTCATTAATGTTATTAATAATCTTAATTAATAATCTCGTCTTCATTGTTGCAACTAGGTTTCAACTGAGACTTGACCTTCAAATCTTTTTTGAAACAAAAAAATCATGAGTATATAAACTCGAATTAGTATTGACAGTTTATGTCATTTAAAATTTTTAAAATGGTCCTTGTAAGTGAAGAATGTGCTAATATTTTAAGTTGCAATGTTAAATCACTTGGAACTCTTCTAAATCACCCTGAAAATAGGAAATTAATTCTGAAAAAGCTTCAAGGTTGTAAGGTTGCAACGACATATACTGATAAAAACGGAATGAAAAAAAGTTTTACAATTGGTGATTTATCAAGAGATGGTGCAAATGTTATACCAGCATATGGGAGACTATCAAAACCTTTCAACATTTCTGTGACAGCACATTATTATGCAAAACATCGTATCCGTCTCCACAACCCCTATCTTCACTGCATTATCGAACATTTCCCTAACAAAACAAGTTCATTCAAAGAAAATCGATACTATCCACTGGAGTTACTTGAACTTATTAAAGAGGAAGAGGAAATAGAAAAAATTTCATTTTCAAACGGGGATTCCAAAATTACAGAGAAGCCTGTAAATAATGATAAAGGATTAGTAATTGACGAGGATGAGGATGAAAATTTAGATCAAAATATATTGGAACCAAGCTATTACTGCAACGGATGGTGAATTAAAAACAATTACGCAATTTCAAATATTTATTTAAATTTAATTAATTGACACATAATATTAAATACAATTAAATGACACATAATATTAAATACAAGTAAATGACACATAATATAAAATAAATTAAATTTAAAAAACAATAAATATAATTCAAATATACATAATGAATAAAAGTAAATAAAAATAAAAATGATAAAATACAACAGTTATAATTAAAAAAATTAAATATGACCAAAATTTAATATAGAAAAATCGGAGGGTTTTACAATTCCCTTTCCGATAAAAGGCCTAGAAATTTTGTGACGGGACAAGGTGGAAACATTTAAATTTTTGACTGAGGGACATAAAAATGAGGGATACATTATTTTTATTGGTTCATTAATTCCTGTAGTTGCATATTTGATTACCTGTTCTTTAAAAGTTTCATAACTTAATCCTTGGTTGTTGACAACATCATGGTTTAAAGTTATTCCTCTTACTTTTAAAATATATTCATGTTCTGTTTGTTGTTCATTATTTTTCTTTTTCATTTTTAAACCATATTGCTTCGCTCCACCAGAAACATATTCTACGATATCGTGCTTTGGATACTCATCGGTAAATTGACCAAGATGAGGTCCAAGATTCAGAGGATTGACTCCATCGGGATGTGTAAATATTATGGAGTCAGTGTCCGTATAAAGCAAATTACATCCTTCAGTACGGACAACTTGTTGCATTGCACGAAGAAGGTGGATCCTTGCAGCTGATGTTGTCCAGAGTGAAATGACTAAATATAATTAAATTAAAGTCAATTTTTAAAATAAAATATACCTATGTTAGAACACTCATGCTCTTCGATCCATTCCTTATTCTTCATATATGCAATCATTATTATTTCTGGTGATAATTCATCTATACTTGTGATTTGAATTGATTTGTCGTCTATAAATTTTTGATACTGTTCTGGGTCATCTGTTATTAAACATTGCGAAAGGCCAAAATTGCGCAATGAAAATCGTCCCCAAAGATTATTTAACATAAGTTTGGCCTGGGTCCTCCGACCCTTGTTGGGATTCATTTTGCTTCTTTCTATTTTAATTCCAAATTTTTCATTACATTCATTAATAAATTTGTCTTCTTCTTCAATGTTGTCTTTAATATTACTGTCGAAACCAGATGAGTGAATTTTTTCTGCCATGAACTCTGAGATGTATGGTTTGAATAATTCAGAGTCCGCCTTGTTGTATTCTAGAACTCGGAAGAGTTTTGTAACTGTGTACCCTTCTTCTAGAGCAACATTTAATTCTAATGATGTGCATGTTGATACCCATCCTCTTTCTTCGTTGCTGTGTGAACAACGGTAATCTTCTTTAACACCACCTTCAGGATACATTTTTCTAAAAGAAAAAAATTATTTACGAATAGAAAAAATAATAATCTTACGCGCATTTTGCACACAGGGGAAAGAGAAGACGGGCATCATTTTCTAATTTCATAGGTAGGACGGGAACAGCAATTTTGCTTGGTGGAATTACAAAGACTTTTAAAATTGCCAGATTGTAGATGTTGTCAGTTGGTGTTGTCCAGTTTACATTTTTATTGATGACGTGAACTTTCGGGTGCCCAACTGGATATGATGTTGTGACGTTTATAAACGGATACAAAGATGTGACGTCGTAGTAAGATATCCGTTCTCCATTTTTTACTTTATGATGGAGCTTCAGTGGACCCGTTCTTCCTCCATAAAAACAACTTCTTATATCTATTGGTCCATCATCAATATAACTGTAGAACATTTCTTTCATTTCACGATCTTTTGCTAACATTTGGTGAATTTCACATTCCCAGTAAACGTCAACACGGGCAATTTGAGTCAATATAAATTCCATTCTGTTTTTGTCATGTTCCCGCAAGTATCCGGCTGTTTTTCCGTTTGGCATCATATCATTATCATTTGGGAAACATCTGGGACAGCCATGCCAAACACATCCGTTAACTTCTAATCCATAATTTTCCTCCACAACCCAGCCGTCAAGTTGATAATTTCCTATTTTCTTCTCACCACCGTCAGAGTTGACATTCTGGACGGTTACACCAAATTTTTCAGAATACCATTTGAAAAATCTGAGGGCGAGAAGACTTTGATTTCCGTCTACTTTATCATAGCCGCGTTCGGGTACAAGTGCTAAATGTTGTTCTTTCAGATGATTTGTGCGGAAATGGCGCATACAAGCTGAAGCAATGGTCATAGCCTCTCGGAGTACATCGATTCCTGCATGTGATTTAGTTGATGCTGCTCTTTCTCCATTATTGCGTTTCGTAACTTCAAAAAATTCTTTTCGAAAAGCAATAAGCGCTGCCATTAATATTTCAACATCATTTGTACAGTAACTAGCCAAAGCTTCATCAAGAAGGAATGGTGTATTCTTATTTTGCTCGTACCAAAGATCAAACATTTTTCGCTTTTCACTCATCATTCCATTGGCGAGGTAGTCTTCTTTTGCTGGGTATATTTCTTTACCGTAGTTTTCTGGACGGTTGGCCATGTGTGGGAAAAAAGGCTTGTCTTCAACTTTGAGATCAAATGATGGTACAAGAGAAGCAAGCGACATTGGCATTAAATTATATGTGTCGCGGAAGATGATACTATTCTTTTTGTTCTTCATCTTCATTTCATAAATTTTATTGCCTTTTTTCAATATTTCTGGTGTTAATCCTTGTTTGACTATTTCTTTTAGAGTTATAACAATATCAAATCTACCCCCAAAATGTGAAAAAGCAAATATGTCGTTGTTTTGGGGGAGATCATTAAGTATCCAATTTACAAATGCAGCGAGTGGAGAATTACAAATTACTTTCTTATCAACGGCTGTTTCATTAAAAGGTTGTTCAGAAAAAGTTATAGTCCGATTTTCTCCACAAATTTTACAATTAATGTTGTTGTTATTCTTTAAACTATGTTGCCAGTTACCGTTTAAAATACAGTCAGGACATGAAACCTTTGAAGCAATAAAGTTTGGTTCGTGAATTGCTGATAACTGGGTTGTTTCAAAATCAAAGGCTATAATTAAATAATGTTCAAATGGTTTTGGCTCCAATGGCTTGATAAAGCATCCGCGTTTTATATCATGGAATTCATTGCATGTATTACAATATTTTTCTGTACATATATGACCTTTGCGTCCATTACGAGTGTTGTCATGAACGTTCCATATAACTCCACATTTGTTGCATTTCTTGGAGTTTTTACAAAAACCATTTTTTAAATGTTGATTATAACAATCCTTGTTGTTATAATTTTTAAAGCATAGATTACAATATTTGAAGAAAACGTTGTCGGGTTGACATGGAAATTGTGGACCAACACGTGAGCAATTGATGCACCGAGCTTTACATATAATAGAATGATGTTGAGCTTTATTATAGACACTTTTGCATGAAAGACAGTAATAAGTTCCAAACAACCGACCATTTTTCTTTACTGCATAAAAATGTTTTTCAATGTCGTTATAGTAAAGAATTATTGGCGTATCGTAATCTTCAGGGCCATATTCAAATTCGGGTTTATAATTTCCATTATCACCAAATACAAATACTTTTACAATACATTGATTTTTATAGTTAAAGTTATTCCATTGGTCAACAATACGAGGAATCCATTCATCTCCATCGTATTCATTCAAACCAATTTGGGCCCCAACTTGATTCATAATTTCATATGTGTCTTTTTGAAAATGGCCAGACATACCATATAAATTATGAATATAATTGAAAAATTTCTTAGCTGGCCAGTTGCAAATATTTTGAATAAGTGAAGCAATTAAAGCGTAAAATAAGCAATGGTTCATGTTGTCAGGATTAGCAAATTTTATAAGTGATCCATTATTAATTTGGTGTCGAACTTTTGGTATTTTACGAGCTGCACCTCCGACGCGGCGTCGTTTTTTGAATGAAACCTTGTTTATTGTTGTAACTGTTATTGAAAACGGTGCGCCCCATAGAGTTAATTCATCTTGTTTTTTACTTTGGGCGATGTGTTGACACCGATTTAGCATGGCTTCAACAGTATTATTTGAAATGTTGCTAAAAGGAACCCATATGTCATAGTCAAGAAAGTCGCTGGTGAGTGTGCAGGCTAATTGTTTGGGTTCAACATTTTTTTCTTTAGCATGTTCCATTGCTTCATCGACACAGTATTGAAAAATTCCTGAATTTTAAAATAATTACTTAAAAATCATATAAAAGTACCAGGCAGAAGAGTGTCGACATCGACCGGAACTTGTTTGATCATAAATTTAGAATATGTTTTGGTCACGTTAAACTTGGAATTATGTGATATTGAGTCATTTAGTCGCTCAACATAACGTTCTGCGCTGTGACCAGTTCCTTGTTGTAATCCAAGGAGATTGGTAATCATGAAATTGCGAGCATTTTTTGAAAGTTGTTGCATTTTAATGTATTTTAGTAATTTTTGGAAAATTTTAACTAATTTAAAAATTATGAAAATGGTATAGAAATTTTAAAAATGAACGTATTTATAGTCTAAGAAAAATTAAACCAGGTAAATTTAAAACTATCTCCTACACTAATTTATTTTAAAAAATACTAAAAGAAAATTAGAATTTTTAAGTGATGAAAAGTTCGACATAATTAGGTTGACTAGTTGACGAAAAACTGTTTTTTTTTTATTTTATGTAAAAAGAAAAGATTTAATTGACAGGTTTGCATAAAAAAAAAATTTTTAATGAAAATAAATTTTGAATTTTTATCTAGGTGAAAATATTATACATAATTAGATTTTGACAAGTTTGTTAAAAAATAAAATTTGAGTTTTAAATTTGCGGCATATAGATAATGTATTGGTTCGCAGCTGTGCGAAATTTTTAAATTAAAAATGACATAAAATTTAAAAAAAGGACCATATTTATAGTCCAGCACCTACAGCATTTTATTTGAAAAAGAAGTAAATGACATAGTTGAATTGACAGATTTTCTAAAAATTTCTAATATAGTGAAAATCTAAATTTTTATTTTGAAACAATGTATATTTGACATAATTTAATTGACAGGTTTGCAAAAAAAAAAATTTTAACAAAAAAGAAAATTTATATTCATAATTTTGAAAATGTAATTATTTGACATAATTGAATTGTCAGGTTTGCAAAAAAAATTTTTTTTAGAAAAATGAAAAGAAAATTTAGATTTTTAAAATGAAAATGCAATTAGGCATTTGAAATAGTTGAATGGTCATATTTGTCAAAAAATTTTTAATAGGGAAGAAGAAATTTAATGTTTAATTTGCGTAATATAGAAAATATTTGTGTAACAGATGTGCGAAAATTTTTAAAAAACAAAGAAAATTTAAATTTTTAATTTGAAAAAATTATTTAATTTAATTGGAGTGACAGGTTTGCAGTTTTAAAAAATTTTTAAATTTTTAAGTGAAAAAAAGGGAAGGAATTATATAGCATAATTTAAGTGAGATGTTCGAAAAATTAAAAAAGAAAGAAAGTGTAAATTTATTTAAAATTGTCTTCGGATATAATTGTATGAAAAAATAAGGCTATAATAAATAATTTGTATTTCATCATTTCAAATAATTGAAAACAAAAATTTAAAGCTATTCTTATACTAACCAATCTCCTAAAAAACATTTCTCATTTATAAATATTATTGAAAAATAAAGAAGAGAATGTTCAGCTTTACACGATAGGGAAAAAATTTTTTAACTAAAAATTAAATTAGCTGACAGATGTTTCTGAAAAGGAAGAGAAAAAATTTTAATTTTTTTCGATAAAGAAAATATTTTAAACTATTCAAAGGAAAAATATTGACATATTTGAAGTGACAGGTTTGCGAAATTTTTAAAAAGAAAAGAAAATTTTAATTTTAAAAATGTGAAAGAAATTATTTCACATAATTTAAGTTAGCTGACAGATGTTTCAAAAAAGAAGAGAAAAATTTGAATTTTTTACGAGAAAGAAAATATTTTAAATTATTCCAAAGAAAAATTTGACATAATTATAGTGACAGATCTGCGAAAAAATTCTAAAAGAAAAGGATTAAATTTGCAAATAAACTTGACAGATGTTTCAGAAAAAGAAGAAAGGGATTTAATTTTAATTTTCATGCGATAGAGTAAAATTTAAATTTTTATTATTTGGCAACATGCCAAAACACTATTTATGCAAAAGAAGAGAAAGAGAAGAAAAGATAAAAGAATAGAAGAGAAAGAAGAAAAAATATTGTTATACTCTATATGTCTGACACGAAAAAATGCTGGTTTATAAATAAATTAAAAAAGATAAAATAAGCTTCTCAGTGTGTCAGTTGGTAGTGATTCTGACTATAGTGAAAAAGTCAAAGGTTCGAATATTTTCAGGAGTTTATATTTTAAAAATAAAATTTTGAGAAAATAAATTAAAAGTTCAATTACTACAATAGCAAAAATAAAAAATTCTGTAACAATCAATAATTAATTGATTGGATGATGAAGTGATGAATTCAGAATATTTAAGAAAAATTATAGTCGGAACAAATTGGAATTTCTAGGGAAATCAAAGAAAGGAACAAAAAGGAATTTGTCGGGAAGATCAAAAGTGGAATAAAATGAGATTGCGGTAAAATATGACCCTATCCCAAACCTTTAGGATAAATTTGTTCAAAAGAAAATCTTTGTAGTTTGCCGACCCCTCCCTCAACCCTTCAAATCCTTTTGGAAAATTAGCGCACTCATCCCCCAACCCTTTCAAATCCTTTTGGATAATTGGTAGACCACGCCCCCAACCCTTTCAAATTCTTTAGGAAAATTTGCGGACCCCTCCTCAACCTTTAGGAAAGTGCGGTAAAAAATGGAATAAAGTGGGGTGGATAACTACTTATTTTGTGTATGATTTGATTGAAAGTGTGTTACAATTTTATCTTATAATAATTTTTAAATAAAATTTAAATACAGTATGATATTTTAAATTTATAAATCGATATATGAAAAGGCTAGTAAGATTTTTAAAATAAAATAAGTGATAAAATTAAATTTTTTATTTTTAAAAGATACTAACTAAAATTCTAAAATAGTTCTAGATAAATTTGCATTGAATGATGAAATTATGGTTGAAATGAGATATCTATGTTATTTTAATATACATATTTTTAGTTGTAATTTAATCATTAAACTGATGAGAATAGTATTATTCTTGAAATTTTTAAAAAGATAGATTAGTTTAAGGGCAAGAGATATATTCAATAATTGTTAATTAATGCTTCAAAAAAATTTTTAAAGTATATATTAACAGGTAAGGTATAAATAGTATTATTATCAAATGAAATTATAATTACTTTAGTTATCATGACTTAATTGACAAGAATTTAATACAACAAAAAATTCCTAATCCTGATTCAATTTCTGATGATCTTGAATTAGCGATACACAACGTAATAAAATTAGTATTACAGAGAAAATTATACGAGCCGTTATTCACCTGTTTTATTTTCTGAAGCCAGAGATTGGAAAATACTATAGCTTAATAAAATTAATTAACTAAAATTGGAATTATTTAAACTATTAAAATAAATTAAATTTAAAAAATTAAAATAATTAAGCAAATTAAAATAAATCTTTAGATTTTTTAATCCCTTTATTTATTGTAATTTTTTAATGTAATTTTTATATTATAAGTAGTATATTTCTGACTATTCTCTGATATTTTATAAAAAATTTCTAATTTCTTAAGTAAAAATAACAATATTTTCAGGTGCAAATTTTTCTTTAAAGATAAAACAATCTTTAATAAAAAAATATAAAATATGCAACTTTAAAGACAAAAATTTTTTTACAATGGAAAATTTAACTAGAGCTATCCTGCAGCAAATTTCAAGGGCTTTCAGATAAGCCTAAAATAAAAATTTTAAATAATCCATAAGTGGTCGAAAAAAATTTTTGAAGTTGCTTATTCCCGTTATACGTTGATTTTCAGGGTATCGAGATCTCGACACTGAAATGAGATATGGTCCTAATTCTTTTTTTATTTTCTATAATCCCGATAGATAATTTTACTGAATTTTTTGTAGAATTTTACAATTAGTAGAAACTAAATTTTTACTGGGGTGCTTATACTTTCTAAACACCCTAACTTCGAGAAAATTCAATTTTAAAATTTTTAAATCGATAAAAATTTCTGAAACTTTATTTTTAGTTATGTTTTGGACCCCTTCTAATGTAGGAAAAAAATAAAACAAATGATATTTAGGGATCATGTATTTTTTACAAAAATTTGGGGGTGCTTATACTTTCTTAACGCAGTGTACATATTTATTAATAATATACTATATTGGTGTTTAAGTTATTACCCCGCTTATGTTATTATTTATTAACGGTAACAATATTAGTCTAAGAGCAAATATTTATCGTCCCTACAAACTTTTTTGCGAGAAGCTCATGATATTTCTTTGGATGCCGTTGTCATTAATGCTACGGTTACATAAAAATCGCGCGCGACACGCGACAGTCGCTAGGCACATGTCGCCGGCGACAGTCGCTAGTGGCGTGGTTACATAAAATCGGCGTCTTCCGCAAAAGCGACTGTCGCAAAGCGACAAACGCTGATTTTATGTAACCACGCCACTAGCGACTGTCGCGCGCGTCTTGTCGCCTAGCGACTGTCGCGTGTCGCGCGCGATTTTTATGTACCACTAAATTATTAGTTTTTCTATCTTTTTCAACTATATTTTCTTTATTTATTTATCTCTAATTTTCACGGTGGTGAAAGTCAGAGTACTGTAATGTATATGACAATTTGTTGCCACTATTTTATTGTGGCTTTTATATTGTGATTTTTTAGAATTTTTCCATTGATATTTCGATTAGAGGTAGGCGCGGGACAGGATCCCGACGAGATTTTCCGGGATCCCGATCCCGAAATCCCGGATTTTTTTGATTTTCGGGAATTCGGAATCCGGGATAGAGAGAAGGATATTGGGATCCACCGATATCCCTCTAAATCTATTAGATTTTTACAAATTTAATCTTATTTACAGTAGTCGACATAAAGATAGGGACAGGAGTAATTTAAATGAAAATTAACTATTTTTCTGTCAAAAAATACGTTCTATATAGCAATCGAAAGCTCTATTCGTATCTCAGTTGACATGTTTCTGCATTTTTCATGAAATTGAAAATAGGCCGAGATAATCCGGATCTACCAGATATACCAAATCCTATATCCGCGGAAGAATTTTCTGAAAAAATTTGACAATTCCCATTTGATAAAGCATATTTTTCTGAGTATTTTCCACAAAACCGCTTAAAAATATCTTTTTCCGGTCCAGAGATATGAAAAATAGATATGAAAAATAGTTATTAACTGAAAAATAGTTAATTTTCATTTAAATTACTCCTGTCCCTATCTTTATGTCGACTACTGTAAATAAGATTAAATTTGTAAAAATCTAATAGATTTAGAGGGATATCGGTGGATCTATATGGGTCTTATATCGGAACTAAAACTCCGGTATACTAAACTATATCCAAATCCCGACTCGGGATCCCGGAAGTGCGATTTTGCCGACCTCTAATTTTGATCAAGGAAATGGAGATACAGTACTTCAAAAAATATTTTAAACCCCTAGAACTTTAATAAAAAATTTTCTTTTAGGCTCATTTTAAAGCCCATAAAATTTCAAAAAAAAATCAAAAAATTCCTTTTATCTTTTTTTCCTCCACAAAATAGGGAGGAACTCATCAAAAAATTGTCACTTTTTCATGTTTTTGATATCATTTGATAGAGAATCATAAGCTCTACAACATATCAAAAAATCAGAATTTTTGACCGTTGATAAAAAAGTTATAATATAAATACTCGATGGCATACTGAATATCTCAAAAATATCGAAAAAAAGAACATTTTTGCAAAAAGTATACCTTTTTCAAAATCAATTTTAACCCATAAGATTTAACTTTAAAAATTTATATTGATCGATAGAGAATAAACTAAACTTTCAGAATCTTTTTAAATTTTGAAAATCGGATCAGAATTGATCGAGAAATAGCATGTCGCAAAAAAGTGTCGCCAAAAATTCAAACATGTTTGAATCAAAAAAAGTGTCGCCGGCGACAAGTCGCCGGCGGAAATCGCATTTTATGTAACCACTCAAAAAAGCGACAAAGTCGCGCGCGACAAGTCGCCGGCGGAAGTCGCTTTTTATGTAACCACTAGAAAAAAGCGACAAAATCGCGCGCGATTTTTCTCTCCTCTTTTTACATTATCTTTTCTGTCGCGTGTCGCGCGCGATTTTTATGTAACCGTAGCATAAGTAAATGTATAAATTAAATATATATAATAAATTTTATTCTATTACAATTTTTAATACAAATTTATATTTAAATACAAATTACATTTTTCGTTAGTTACTTATATTAAAATGTTTTTTTCTGTTTAGAATGAGATAAATCTTAAGATCGTTCATGTCTTTGTACTGAAATAGTGTATGATTGGGGAGTGCTTTACAATGATAGTTGGTAACATCATCGTGTTATCCTTTTCTTAATCGATAAAATAACCAAACAATTAAGTTGAAATTTTTATTGAATAAAAAAATAAAATTATATGTTTGACAATTAAACATTTCAAATATTTTACTCAACAACAATGAAAAAGTTAAATATATTAAAAATATAATAATTAAAAATTGACAAATTAAAAATAAATTTTGTCTCAACATTAACAAAATTATTAACTAAATCTAAATAACATTTAATTAATTTCAAATAAATTTTATTTAAAACAAGATACAATCATAAATATAAAATTTTTTATTAAATAAGTTTATATTAAATAAGTATATCTATTTATAAAATAATTTAAATTAGAGTGCGTCCGAGTACGAGTAATTTGGAAAAACCCGAGTACGAGTAAAGCCGAGTATGAAAAGTCCAGGTACGAGTACGAGTTTCAATTTTTAGGCCGAGTACGAGTACGAGTAAAACGGGTAAAACGAGTAATTTTTATAAAACAGTACTTTAAAATAATTTTAATAAAAACAACACTTATTCATCACAAATGCTGGGTATTGGGCATTTGTTGACAGTGATGCAGGGGATCATCATACAAATCCAAGTTATTTTCGTTAATCCGCCGATATCCCTCTTAATCCGACGAAATTCCATGATATCGCCCAAGATTCATGTTGTCTTAGGGCTTCGGGTGGAAAATAATCTAATTTCGGGGGATTTGCGTAGGTTATGCGGATATAAGTTATAACAGAGGAATGAGATGGATATCAAATGATTAAGCGGGATTTGGGCTGATTATCGTGGGATTTGGGAGTATTAAGAGTGTTAGAGATGGAAGCAGAAATTTAAATTAAATGACATTTTATCCTTGGCATTCCATCCCTATTATTTTGTTGTCTTTTCTCCGCCCCATTCGCTCTATATAAGTTTTAACCCTCACGTTAAAACTGTTCCATTTCCTTATTTATTTTACTTGTTCCCACACATGTTAATTGATTGATATTATTTTTATTTTATTTATCTTCAATAAATATTTATTTGACCTTTCGGTTATTTTTCTTTGTGTATACCGGAGTATACAACAAAGAGCAAAATCTGGGAAATTCGAGATATTAATTGGGATATCGTCGGATTAGGTATACATATCGTCGAAAGGTGATAACAAGATCCGATTCTCTATCCCTCTGTTTGGCCTTCAGAAATTTTGAAAATTTCTGAAGGCCTTTTTTTTGGCATTCAGAAATTCTGAAAATTTCTGAAGGCCAAGAGGAACACCCAAGTTCCGGAAGGGCAGATCCTTCCCTTGAAAGATCCGACTATCACCATAATCCATCCAAGTCCATTCACATCCTCCAATATACACATAAGTCTTCGTTTTCAGCGCCGCAGGCGAAAATTTTGAGAAATTTGGAAGATCCTTAAGCCAAAAATCTTCCTTATTGCGCCGCAAATAGGGCATAAAAATAACGATTTACAACGAGTATCCCGAGTATGAAAGTAGTAACCCCCCCCCCCCAAATGTCCCACTTGTGAAGTGGGACATTTAGGAGGGGTATTTTCCCTTACACCCACCTGTCCCAGTTGAGAAGTAAATTTCCAACATGTCCCAGTTGTGAGGTGAAAATTTTATTGGGTGTATTTCCCTTACACCCACTTGCCCCTATTGAGTAGTTACTCCATCCCAAATGTCACACCCAAAAGTGACACCAAAAGTGACACCTGTCAATCAAACTCACACCTATAGGGGGTTTTCGTGGGTGGTCGAGGGGTGATGTGTGTGGCCATAGGACACTTTTTCTTTTGATTTGGGTTAATTAATCATGATTAATTAGGGTAATTAATCATTCAATGATTAATTACCTTTTGGTTTATATTTTGCGGGAATTGAAAGGTGTGATGTTCGTGATGTGTGTGGGTGTTGTAAATGACATTTGGAGGTTAAAATAAATTTTTAAAATTAATGTTTGAAAGTGCGGTAAAATAAAAGAGAGCCAAAAGAGAAAGTGCGGTAAAATAAAAGAGAGACATAAAAATGTACTTAATCCTCTGGTTGAAGAGGGTTAACAAAGTAAAATGTTTGCATGATTGAGAGGTGATTAGGTACAGTGATAATTATGAGTGATTGATAAGTGATAAATGTGATAAGTGTAAAGTCTAATATGAAAATTTTTAATGGGCAATAATTTTAGTAAATTATGAGTAACAATGAATAAAATTTTAAAATAAATAAATCCCTGAGCGAAATCGAACCTTCCTCGTTTTTACTATATGCGGGAACCTTATCCATTCGGACACAGAGGCGTACTCAAATTTAATCAAATTATCTGATAATATATTTTTAATTAATTTATCTGTATATTTCGGGGGAAGAGGTGGGTGGAGTGGTTTGAAAAATTTAAAAGGAAAATATTTAAAAGGAAAATTTTTAAAAATTAAATAAAAATAATTTTAATTTAATAAAAATGCCAATAAAAATTTTTTACAAAATTTTAAGAAAAAAATAAAATGATTTTAAAAAATGACCGGAAGTACAAATGTAAGGGATTTATTTCAAAATGCCAAATTTAAAAATTGGCGGAATTTTAAAATTTAAAAATTGGCGGGAAATTCAAATTTAAAAATTTTTAAAACATTTCAAAATGCCAAAAGTAAAAATGTAATGCGATATATTTCAAAATAACAAAATACCACAATTTAAAAATTGACGGGAATTTCGAATTTAAAAATTAAAAATATATATTAATTATTAAATAAAAAATGGGGAAGAAAAATTTTTACCAAATTTTGACAAAAAATTAAAATGATTTTAAAAAATGGCCAGAACTACAAATTTAAGGGATAATTTCAAAATACCAAATTTCAAAATGTTAAAACGACAAAATGCCAACTTTCAAAATACCAAATTTAAAAATGTCAAAAACAACAAAATGCCAACTTTCGAATCTCTATTCAATAGATCTAATCTTGCATTAATATAAACTTATATCTACCTTTAATATATTAATAAAACTTAATTATTAATAAAAACTTAAACACCATTAATTAATTTAAATTGTCTATTTTACAATTTATCTCAAATCTGTCTAACATTAAATTTCTATTCTATAAATTTACTCAATTTCAATAATATTTGCACTTATAAATTTTCGTTTATAATACTAAATATGGTTCATACTCCCTTTGATCCCCGAACAATCGGATATGACGATCATCATACAACAATCAGCCAAATAGGAGGAGGGACTGATGAAAACTATTATTATTTTCGTGGACTCAACCCTTATCAGCGTGGATATGGAAGACAAACGGGTGGTGGAGTTGGAGATGTACTTAGAAATTTTTGGCGTTACCTTTTACCTTATGCAAAACGCGCGGGAACAGCTGTAGCAAAAGAAGCATTGGATACTGGTGGAAGAATTTTAGAAACTGTTGGCAATCCTGAATATGGAATGGAGGAATTTAAACCAAATTTTAAACAAACAGTGATTAGTGAAGGAAAACGCGGATTAGATAGATTACTCGAGAAGGGTGGAATGCCAAAACAATTTGGAACCGGATTGAAAACTAGGGATAGTATAAAAGGATTCAAAAGAAAACGTAGACCTCATTCAACATTTTCAAAGGAAAAAAGTCATCAAATAATTATTGGTAATAAACCATCTCATAACTTAAAAAAGAAACGTCAAAAAATAGACACATTCGGCCTTTATTAAATAAAAATGTCTACTCATCAAAAAATTGATCGCGATTCTGGCAATGCAATAACAAATGCACTTTCATTTTTCGAAACTCCTCATACAAATGTTAGTATTAGCAACTCATCATTTATTGAATTACTCACACTTAACCCAGTAAATATCACCCCTTTTCATTTCAAAATCCACGCAAGCACAAATTATATTGACCTAGCAAAATGCTATATTTTTACCGAGTTAAGAATTCGGAAAGAAGATGAACACGGACGTTTAACCAATTTGGAGGTTGCAGACAATAATGTTTCCTGTTGCCAACTTATTGGACATACAATTTGGAAAAATTGTCGTATTAGTATCAATGGAACTCAAATCTTTGAAGGAAATTCACTTATGGCATACAAAAGTATTTTCGACTATGAGCTTACTTATCCACAGACTGTAAAGAATTCTTACTTATCCGCTGCAGGATATTACGACGATGGTGATATGGGACTTAATGGTGTTGGCTTCGAAAATAGAAGACTTTTATTTGCACCGTCAGCTGATGGCAGAGAAAAATCAGCACAATTTATGGCAAAATTAGACGTGGACATTTGCAATCAACCCCGTTATCTAGTTAATCAGTGTGAACTGGATATTGAGCTTCTGCCCAATGAGTCAAATTTCCTTATTGTTGCTCCAGGAGCAACTAATCATAAATATCATTTAGAAGTACTTGCATGCAAATTATATATCAAGAAAATTGAACTTATGGACAGTCTTGCCTTCGATATAGCAAAGAAATTAGAATTGAAACCAGCACGATATCCAATGAGAAAAACTTCATTAAAATCACTATTCATAAGCGAGAACAGAACAGAATTTAATGCTAATCTATGGATGGATCAAGTACCGAGGAGGGTGGTCCTCGGAATGGTTAAGAATGCCGATTTTGTTGGATCTCAAAAGACACAGCCTTTTAATTTTCAACACTTTAATTTAAGAGATATTTCCATAACTGCTGGCGGAGTTACTTTTCCAACTGCCCCATATTCTCTCGATTTTCCAAATGGGAAGTATGTGCGAATATATCATGATATGCAGGAGGCTATAGGCTACGCGGGGACATTAGAGAGCAATGGAATTTCAATGCAACGTTTTTCAAATGGTGGATTCTGTCTGTTAGTATTTAATCTTACTAATAGTCAGGAAGATAATGGGCCGGAGATGTTTGATTTAATAAAAAATGGTACAACTAGTATAAGAATGACCTTCAATGAACCGGTTCCAAATGGTGGTATTGTGTTAGTAGCTATGGCTGAAATCGACTCACTACTTATGTTAGATAGAAACAGAACTATTTCCACAGATATTTCAGTATAAATACTTATATTTTTACTCATTTTTATTCTTCCATTTCATTCAAAAATGTTCCATATTACTATTAAAACTGAATTTAGCTTTGTTTGTATTATTTTATTTTTCTTTTTGTATAAATTATCATTACAATATTCTATGACTAATGAAAATGATAATCTTGAATATAGAGAAAAATTAAGAGAACGTATAGGCTATTACGCTAACACTATTCCCCCTAAATCAAATAAAATTATTATTTCCTCTAAAACAGAATTCCCACTAATTCCTGAAGGAGTTCAAAATACCAGCGGACTAGCCTCTAATTTTAATCTTGAAACCTATATTAAAATTTTGAATTTTTCATCAATGGAACATGTGAATAATGTACAATTTCCTTCCCTTTGCAAGGAATTTCCACCATCAGGAACATCAATTTCTCAAATTCTTTACTGCGTTTTATTGATTATACTCTGGCTTTTATTGTTAGCTATAGCTTTAACATATCAACTAAGAAAATTTATAAAAATTAAAAACAACAACAAAGACATTGAACTTGAAGAAATATAAAGAAAAATTTAAACTTTCTCTTTTATACAAAATGGACACTTTACAAATTGAGAAAATTTTATTAAACAACAGAATAACTAGAAAATATTTTATTGGATGCTTTGCCGCAGATAAAATCCCACAAGAAATTCAAAAATATCCTTGTTCAATGATCGTCAACCTGGAAAAGTCTTCTCAAAGCGGATCACATTGGATTGCACTTTTCATAATAAACCCTGAGAAGATACTTATTTTTGATTCATTATTACTTCCAGAAATTCCTACTCTAATAAAAAATTTTATTTCCAAATATCCACATCATTCAATTAATAATGTTCCCCTTCAAAACCCTCTCTTACCCACTTGTGGTCAACATTGTATCGCCTTCATTTATTTTATTTCTTCTGGATACACCTATAAAAAATTCCTATCCCTATTATTAAATTATTCAAATCCAGACGAATTTGTTTTTACTTTTATTTTTAGAATGATAAAAAATATATAATAAAATTTTACAATTTTTTAAAATAATATAGAGTTAATTAAAATCTTATCATTTTGTTAAACATTAGAGTAATAATTACAGTTCCGTGATCAAATTTCACAAGACTTCCATTCATCCATCTTAGTTCAATTTCAATTTCGTTAATCTCTCTAGGCAACACTGGTATAAACATTGGTTGATCATACACTCTTTCAACAACTACGCCAGACCTATTCTCAACAGCTACAATTCTCAGTAATGAGCTGACTGAATTTCCCATAATTACAGTACCCGTTAATCCTTTTGAATATACAGCAAAACTTGTGAATCCTCCTTTAAGATCAATTCCATATTTTCCTATTTGTCCATTTACCAATGGCCCCGTGGGAAAGCCAAGAACATAACATAATTGCGAAGATATTGTTATATTACTAATCTCAGGATCATTAAAAACTACCCTAAAGCGATCAATACTGTCCAAATATTCAAATTCAATGTCCGAATGTAAATCTTTTAGGTGAGATTCCTTTTCTTCAATCATAGTAACTGTCTTTTCTTTAATCAGGTCATCAATATTTTGTTCATCCTCTTTCTCATGAAATATCCCTTCTGTTGGTATAATCTCTTCTGAGGAATCCAAATCTAAAACTGGGCTTCCTCTACTTTTTTCCTCCCAACTTTCTTCTTCTTCTTCAAAACTTTTCTCATCAGGTACTATATCTTTCTCGTCTTCGTTTTGTGAGTCAAGTGGTATGGGTTCTCCATACTTATCTATTCTTCTTGCATGTTTTAATTTCTCCTTGCTTTCTTTCAGTTCTTTATCTTTTCTTTCATTTTCCTCTGACTCTCTGACCTTATCCTTCTCATATCCGTGTCTCTCCTTGACAACTTCAACCATTTCATCTGTAATTTCGGGGGCAGGAATTGGTATAGGCTTGCCTTGATCATCTACCTTTAGTACATCTTCCAAATATTCAGGATGAGTTTTCTCTTCAATTTTTTGCATCTCCTTAATTTCATTTCTAGTTGGGGGAATTGGCAGCTCAAAATTTTTCCACTTTTTGTATGCCTCATGATGTATCGCTGTAAATCTATTTCTTCTGTATGAAGCCAATTTATTTAACTGATCAATATCTTTACTTAGTTTATTCTTTTCTCCTTCATTCTGTTCTTGTGAATGGGCATCTCGTTTTTCTCGAATTTGTCTATGTAATTCCTGTAGATCACCTAAATTTTTCTTTAATGCTGTCCAATGATCCACAGGGTGGTCCTCGAAAAATTTCTGGACAAATTCTGAGTGTGTATTTGAATTTTGCTGATGAAATTCATCTCTAGTAATTTTCAACTCTCTTTCAATAATAGCAGATTCCAGTGCTTCCAAGTTTTTTCGCATACGCTTTATTGAATTAATAAATCTTTGAATTTCTTCTCCAGAACGAACATTTTTACCACCCTCTTCCCTGCTTTCTTTAATTTTGTCTTCAAGTTCAATGTATCTTACTATTATATTTATTTCCATTTTTATTACTTCCTCATGATAATCATCTGGGTGTTGTTCCAAAAATTCATTTGCTATAAGTCGATCATTACGCCTATCTCTCTTATTAGCTTCCTCTGTTAAAAGACGAATTTCCTTCTTTTTACCTTCTGAAAGGGATTCTAGGTGATCAAGTTCTTGCTGAAATTCTTCCTTCTGTATATCATCCTCCTCATTAAGAACTTGTTTTGTTTTTTCTTCTACCTTAACTTTATGTTGTTCCAAATCATGTTCATAATCGCGTATGGCTTCCCAATAATTGTGTGGATACTGATTAAAAAATTCCTTTATCCATAATGACACCCTATCTGCTTCACCTGCCTCTCTCTTTCTTCGTTTCTTAATTGGGTCCACCACTAAATTAATTTCGGGGTCAATAATAATTTCATCCTCTAAAGTATGAATTAATACATCACGTCTTTTTCTAGATTTTTCTTTATTGGATAATACAAGTTTGAGAAAGAAGCTGAGTCCATTGGGTGTTAACTGTGTTGTTTTGGGAATTCCAATTCTATGAGGCTTTTTGTTTTTGTAATTAATTTCGATCCATTGTTTAACGTCGGTGCCAATAGTTGCAGCCCATGACTGGGGGTATTGGATACTATAGAGCCCACATACCCAGTTTCCACCTTGAAATTCTATTGGCTTAGGGAGATGTACGCGATATTTATTGGGTTTATTATCTGTATAATCACTAACATTGCTGGGAAGAACAACAAAAAATGTATTAGCCATTATTTATTTTTAATAATTATAAATTGAACAATAAAATGGAAATTGATTTATAAAATATAAAATTGATTCAGAAAATATAAAAATGATTTATGGGGAATGAAAAATTGGTCTTTTATACAAATTGATTTTCATCTATCCAATAGGGTTGGGGGTAATCAAAAAATTTTACAAAAAATTCTTTTCCTCCATCTTTTTTCTTTCTGCTTTTAATGATTTTCTCAATTCTGTAGCTAGTATTCTCATCTTTTCTTACTTTTGTCAGCTCCTCTGGGTAAAAGTATCCTTTGAATAATTCTCCATTATCGTCACGGACGCGGTATCTATTGGGATTAGCCTTCTTTTTAACAAGATCTATTTGAAGAATTTCATCACTGTAATTTGGTAGATAACCCTTTGAAAAAATATTTTTACTTCTGCTCATACGCACATGATCATTTTCCTTGAATCTTGGTTTTTTTCTAGGTTTATTTTTTCCAATAGGTCCAAATACCATTTCCCTAATTTTCTTTGCATTGTTAAAACTTATATCAACTGGTCTTAATCCTCCTAAAACCCTACACTTTGAATGATTTATTGCGTCTACTATTCTCGGTAATGCTTCTATCCATTTTAGTGTATGTTTCTCACTCATAAATCTGTACAATCTCTGTTTAATGTTCCGAATACATCTTTCAGCTAGAGATGCTTTAACTTCAGAAAAAGTTGCCGTGTATTTTTCAATATCTTTTTTCCTAAAAAAGTCTATAATTTCTTTGCTGCAAAATTCTGTTCCTTTGTCGCTAAATATTCGGTGGGGATGCATTTCCATTCTTGCCAATATTTGTTCAAATGCATCAATCATATCATTTGATTTTTTAGTGCGCACAGGTTCAGCGAAAACTCTTTTGCTTAAAACATCTATTGCCACAAGCGCATAATTCTTTCCATTATTTTGCCTTGACAGTTTTTGAAAATCTGCCAAGTCGCACTGAACATCTGTCATATATCCAGAAGGATATGTTATTGATCTTTTAAAATGTACGCGCCTAGGACGGTGAATTGTATAAGTTCTATGACTTTCTAAATATTCCTCAACATCCTTCTTTTTAATACTTGCATCTTTTTTTCTAGCCTCTGTCCATAGTTGGTTTACACCAGCAAACCCTGCCGGATTTGATGGATCATTGTAAAGTTTATCTAATATTATTTCCACTCTGTTGGAGCCCTCCATTTTGATTCAACTATTTCTTTGGATTCAGGTATTTTTCTTTTTTGTTTTGAATAACTTCTTTTTGGGGTACAACTTTCTCTTGCCTTCTCTATCAATGACCAAATTTTATTATCACTTTTTAATTTACTTTCTAAAACTGATGTTCCGGGCGGTGTCAGTTCTCCCCATCTCAATTTCCCAGCTACCCCAGTTCGAAGAATGCACTCTATGGATTTCTTTGCATTGCTTCCCATTATTTCTTTTCCTCCCTTTTTACTTAGAATCTTTCCATCATTGCTCACGTCATATTTATCAAGATTTTCCTGTTTCATATTTTCAAAAATTTCCTTCGTTTTTTCCTTTATAGTTGTGCTTTTTGGATCAGTTTTGCCCTTAATTTCCGGAGATTCCTCCTCGGCTGTGTGCATACTAAGATCATCTTCAGTATTTTCATTTATCGGGGACAATTTCGGTGTAACAATATTTTGTTTAAAAGCTATTGGAGTGCTTTCGGTTACTTGACGACTTTCATTGGAGTTTGTCTGGAGTAGAGGAAGTAATTTTTTGATTTGATCTAACGCTGTATCTTCCATTTGGCGGACTGAAACATTCATCGGTCTCTCATTTTGATCTTTCAACATGTGTAAATAACGTCTTAATTCCTGATTATAATTTATATTTTTTAATTCTGTGTTGGCATTTTGATTTTTAATTGTCTCCAAATTTTCTCGTGTAAAATCCAAATTGATATTTCCAGTTTGTGGGGTGGGTTGAGTAATTAATCCGCGATATATATCTTCAGGAATTAATATAAATTTATTTGCCATTTTTATAAATTGCTTGTCAATGTTTTTGTTAATTCAATAATGATTGGGGTAAGGAGGGCAGGAAATAAACCAATTGGTAAACCGCTTCCTTGTTGTATTACTGTACGTCGGGCTCCTCCTTCTGTTTTTAGTCTGCTCACACGACGAACAAAATTAGCGAACGGTAAGAGACGATATTTTTGCCTTTTATTTAATTTAAATTGATCGCGTACAATATTAAAACAAATTTCAGTGAGAGATAGTAATTGATCTGTTGAAGCGTTTTTTAAAAGTTGTCTTCTTTTAGTTAATGAACGTGTTTTTGCGAGTTTTTTGAGAAATTGTAAATTGTCCTTGACAAGTTGACTAATATTTGTTGACATGATTCTAATTAGAGGAATTCTTGGGCAAAAATATAATTGGTAATGAATTATGGGGTTCTGCTGGATCTTCCTTAAATATATTTGTTCTTAGTCTAAGATTTGGATCTGATGAAGGGTGTAAATCAATAAAAAGATATGAATAATTACTGGTGTTTGTAGCTTGTCGATATGCGTCTAGAAAATAATTTAATCTTCCTGGGAATAATTGTACTCCTAAATTTCGAACGGCCAATGCACTATTTGGTGCGCGAGTTAATACAATATACATTGAATTCTGGCGTGCGACTTTAAGTTTTTTCTCAAAGAGATTCTGGGTTATGAAAATTATGCCAAAATTAAGATGATGAGATTTCTTTGTGAAAAGTTCCGATAAATATTTTTCGTCAATTGAGTACATTAAGTCATCAAGAATGACTAGTGAAGGTTGTTCTTGCTTCTTAATAAGATCCTCTGGGGGAACTCCGGAATATACTGAGACTCCGGCTCGCTGTAGTTCGGGAACTAAAGAATTATATTCGCCATAGCAGTAAAGAATGGATTTTGGAATAGGTTCAATAAGTAGATCAGAATTAATAATTAACTTTCGTACAAATGTACTTTTACCAGTTGAACTTGGGCCGCTAATAATGCAACCAAATGGGAGTTTTAATTTTAAATCTTTATTAGAAAATAAATGATAATTCATTTTAAAAATATTTGTCGAAAAATAAAAAATAAAAATGATTAATTATTAAGAGTGGATTAATTATAATATTAAAAAAAAATTTTATTAAAAAATTAAATAATTTTGTCGAATTTCTTTTCTTTATCATCTTTCTTTATATTTTCTTTTGTTTCTTCTATCCCTACTTGAGTCTGATTTTGTGAAAACTTTGACAAAAACTCCTTGACAGTCATCTGTTCATCTCCTTTGATAAAATTATTTTCATTCCACTTTGGTTCCTTATGAATAATATTAAAATTCTTTCCTTTTGATTTAACACGAAAAACACATTGTTGAGGAATTTCATAGATATGGTCAAACATTACAACTTTTTCTGATTTTAGCCGATTGCAAAATAAGGTTACATCCTTCGGAGTAACAATAAAATCAATGTCCACATTTTCTCCCTTACAACTTTTACATTTCCCAGCCAAGTCAAACTCCACAAAACGCGCTGTTATGAGACGAGGTGACGAGATTGTCACACCAGTAGAAGATACCGAAAATAAAACCTCAGGGAGCACTTTTTCCAAGAGCTGGCAATTATTTTCAATTACTGACATTTTTTTAAATAATTTTATAAATGAATTTAAATTTTGAATGGAAGTTTGATTCAAAGGAATTTTTCAGTATTTATATCTTAAAATGGGCGTGGCTTCCGAAAAAGAGATTAGGATTTTACGAATTTAAAATGTTCTATGGTAAGTAATAATAAAGTAAATTCCAAAATTTTTTTATTTCAAATTAAATTATTACATTTATTGAAATTAATATTAAAAATAAAAATGTTAAGAAAAAATATTTTTTGAAATTTTTAATCACTTTTTCAACTTTTCTATATTCTTCTCATCCCAGTCAGCAACAAAATCCTTGAATTGCATATTTAATTTTGCGCAGCTTTCACAAATTTCAAAGCAAATTCCAATATTTCCATTTTCCTTCTGAGTGAATTTATTCTTATCATTATAAAGCGCATTAGCACATTTTTTGCAGATTCTAATTTCAATTCTTGGCGTATCTTTCATCCGCATCAATTTCCATAACACACGCGGATTTATGCTGTTATTCTTCTCAATTTTCCCATTATTTAATTTTGTGACAGGGGATTTTGCCTTATGTGTTGTTTCCTTTCCAGTCTCCACTTCAATTATCTCTTCTTCCTCCTCAATATTTGGCTCATTAACCAATTCCATTTTTGAAATTTTTTCTTTTTTTAATCCGCTCATTTTTTATTTAATTTTAAATATTATTTTTAATGAATGAAAAAATGAATGAAAAGTTGGGAAATCTGTTGATTTATATACTCCGCTAAGCTCCGCCCCCCTTCTTCCAAGATTTCGTAATATTTGTAATTTTCAAAGAAAAAGTTTCGTATAAAAGGGAAAATTTCTTTAATCTTAAAAGTTTATAAAGTCATTTAATCATTTACTTAACATTATAAATTAATCAATAAAAATGAATTCGATTTTGGAGGATATTTCTAAAAAATTGAACTGCCCAAGTTATATGGTGAGATATAGACTTATGTATCAAGAAAATGCCGATTTGATTGCAAAATTTATAAAAGAGAAAGGAGAGCTAGAGACAAATTATTATGATAGGAATGGAATGAAAAGAAAAATTAGGTGTGATGGAATTACAACATCAGGAGCTCATTTAGTCAAAGCCTTCGGCAATTTAGGTTATCCATTTAATATATCGATTGCGGCATATTTCTTTGCTCATCACAAATTAAAGCTCCAGTACCCATTTCATCAATGTGTTATTGAAAGAGCATGTACAAAGAATGGAATTTGCGAAAGATACTACCCTCTTGAGCTTTTATGTTTTACTCCTACATCACCACCGTCAACAATAAGCGGTTTAACATTTAAAGCACGGCGTACGCATGCAACTTCGTCAACCTCAACAATTAGTCTCAATAGTGTTCCAATATCTGACGAAAGCTTACCGTCTACAGCCACTAATGGGAAATCTAGACCAGGAATATTGTGGATTGAAAAAGAGGGAAAACCCAACCAATGGGAAAAACGCAATATTATGATTAATTAATTTGATAATTTTATTCAAATATTTATTAAATAATTATAATTTACATTAAAATATTGTTTGTTAAAATTTTTACAAATTTTTGAAAAAATCTATAATATTTGAAAATGGAGGTTCATATAAAAATCGCCATCTTGAATACATTAAGTAATCTGTTGGAATTGGTGTCCTTCGCCATATTGGTAGTGGCGTCCACCGAAATAATGTTGTCACTAATTCTTCTCTCTTTACTGATTTGGCGTCACAGTTGGCAGCCAGTAGGGTCATTATATTTATTAATATGATCAAAAACTTTAACATTGGACCAATAATTTTCTTGTTGACAGTTATGTAGCAAAGAAGTGTAATAGGTTCTACAAATTTTATATTTATGAAAATAATAAATTAATTTTTAAAAAATATTAAATTCTATTTTAATAATAATAATCTAGTTAACTTGTAATTGTTAATAAGAAAACTTTAAAAATTTTATCCAACCGTGTGTGTGTGTGTTCGTGCGTGTGTATAGATACATGAATATATTTTTCATATGGGCAACTTATACTTACACCTATCAATAGGAAATTTTTATATTTTGGACAATTTTACCTAAATTATTATTATTTCTCTTAATTTTTATGAAATTTTATCTTCTAAAGCTTAACTTTACATGAATTGTATCTTGTAATGCTTAATTTTGCATTTTTACCCCCAAAATCTACATCTTCTATGCCTTAAATTTACATGAATTGTATCTTTTTAGCCTTAATTTTTCATAAATTGTATCTTCTTTATCTTAAAATTTTATCAATTTAGTTTCCGAACTTAATGTTAACAATAATTTTCTTATACCCTAAACCTTGATTAACTTCTTAATATAATAATTTATTAACAAAAGATAAATAATAAATATAATGAACAAAAATAAAGTGATGTGAAAATAAATTACAGCATTTGAAATCAAAAAAAATTATTTTTGTCCAAAATGTACAATTTTGAGGTCATTAGAAACTATTCCTTTTTGTATTATTGGTCTGAATATTTTTTTCATCTTAGTTGAATAAACTGTACCATCTTTCACGTTCCGCCGTATAAAGTTTGGATTTTCAATCATTATTGTACCCTTATCCCGGCCGTCATCTTCCTCATTATCGTCACCTCTATTTGCATAATAAAGTACACTCTCTTTGAAACTGTCAAAATGTAAGAGCTTGCAGACATCAGCCGTTAAGGTGATTCCACGTACTTTCAGAACACTAATAATTTTGGCATTTTTGCTGCTTTCCATTCTCAGTGCGTAAGCCTTGCACGCCCCTCCAACATATTCTTTTATTTCAGATCCTGCATATTCCCTCGCTAAATCTCCTAAATGAGGCCCTGTTTGAAGAGGACATTCCATGTCCTTTGGATGAGAAAATAGTATACTGTCTGTATCTCCATAGAGAATATTGCATCCATTTGATTTTGCTACTTTTTGCATTGCCTTCAATAGTTTTATTCTTGCTGCTGATGTTGTCCATAATGATACCACCATGTTTGATGTATCATGTTCAATAATAAATTCTTCTTTCTGCTTGTAAGTTAGTAAAATAGTTTCTTCAGTTAAATTATCGATAGATTGGATCTCAATTGAGTTATTTTTGTCATATTCGATAAGTTCAGTGGGTGAATCGATGACTACACTTCTTGATTGGCCATTCCTGAGACTGAACCTTCCCCATAGCGAATTAAGCATTAATTTTGATATGTAGCGCATAGCCTGATCTGGAATCATCTTTTCTCTTTCAAGTTCAATTCCAAATTTGTCTTTACATTCTTTTATAAATTTATCCTCACTTTCTCTTCCTTCTATTCCATCGGGGAAACCACTCGCATGAATTTTCAGTGCCATAAACTCGGCCACATAATTTTTAAATAAATTTTCATCCCATTTTTCATAATGAAGCGCCCTATAAAATTTTGTAACTGTGTAACCAACATTTAATGCTTCTTCTAGCTCTATTGAAGTACATGTTGAAACCCATCCCCTCTCATCATCATTGTGCGGGCAGTGGTATTCTTTGATGTTTGCTCCATTCGGATAGGCAAGTGCGCATTTTCTGCAAAGAGGAAAAAGTAGTCTTTCATCAAATTTGACTGGAATAACAGGAACATCCAATTGCGATGGCGGTACTAAAAATACTTTCAAAATTCCTTTGAATGGAATTTGTTCTCCACTTGTCCAATTAACATTTTGTTCAGTTAAAGGTACTACATGAATTTTCGGATGTCCAACAGGGAATGATGTTGTGGCAATTGTTGATGGGTAGAGAGAATTAAAATCTAAATAAGTAATTTTATGTTGTTCTTTATCTGCATCAAAGTACATTTGTAATGGTCCTGTTCTTCCACCAAAATAGCAATCTCTGATTTTTATAGGACCTCTGTCATGATAATTTGCAAATGATTTTCGCATATATTTGTTGCGTCGAAGCATCTTATGTATATCACATTCCCATATAATATCAACATTTTTTATATATTTTCGTAAAATTGCCAAGCGATTTCCATCACCTTCACGTATTTCTCCCACAGTTTTTCCATTTGGTAAAATTTTGTGCAAATCATTTCCAAAACATTTTTGGCATGCGTGCCAAACACATCCATTTACTTCAATTGCTCTATCTTCTTCCTTTATATATCCATCTACCTTGTATCTTCCAGCTACCACATGTTCTCCACCTTCTGAATGTGCACATTGGATTTTAACTCCTCGCGTATCTTCGTACCATTGTAAATATTTCAGTGCAAGTTCACTTTGATTATCGCAGTTTTCATATCCTTTTTCAGGGACAATTGCCAAATGTTCAGGTTTCAGATGATTAAGTCGAAAATGTTTCATGCAGGCTGATGCTATAGTCATTGCATCTCGTAATATATCAATTCCTTCTTGGGATGCTTGAGGTTGTGTGTTTTTCCTTTTGCTAATTTCCATAAATTTTTTTCTGAAAGCAATCAGTGCTTCTGTTAGTATCTGCACATCGTTTGTGCAATATTCGGCCAATGCTTCGTCCAAACAAAAATGCTGCCTTTTTTCTTCTTCATACCATTTATCAAATTCATTCTGATTTTCGGGCCGCATTCCTTCATATAAATAATCAGATTTTGGAGGTAGTTGCTGTAGTGTTCTCACATAATTTTCAGAGATGTTTGCCAAATGTGGAAAAAATTGTTTTTCAGTTACTTGCAGTCCAAATGCTCCAATCAGTTTCCCCAAGGCGACAGGACATAGATTATATGAGTCTAGAAAAATGACCTCATTGCATTTATTGTTGCGCGGAATTTTTAATTCATAAAGCTTATTACCTCGACGAATCATTGACGGTACAACTCCTTTCAAGTATATTTCCCTGAATACCATAACCATATCATAACGCCCTCCGTTGTGTGAAAATGCCATTGTTGTATATTGAGAATTGAGTTCAAAAAGAATCCATTGGATGAAGAATTTAAGCGGGTTTTCTGTGACAATTTGTTTATCGACTTTTGTTTGATTAAATGGACGATGTGAAAATGTTATTGATCGATTGTTTCCACAGATTGTGCAACTGTTTCCATTTTGTCTCAGAGGTGAGCGCCATATTTTTTCATCTTCCATGCATTTTGTACATGTTACTGTGGCGGCAATGAAATTAACTTTGTGGAGCCGTCTTTCTTCATTATCATTCTTTATCACTTCATTTTGTGTTGCTTCAAAATCGAAAGTTACCAGGCGATAATCAACTCCTTTTTTCAGTTCTAACGGGCGAATAAAGCAACCTCTATCAATACTATGATATTGCCGACAAATTTTACACCATTTTTGTCCACAAACATGCTTCTTTTCAGCCTCTCTCTTATAATTTTTCATTGACCATATAACACCGCATTTCTCACAAATTTTTGTTTGCCGACAATTGCTGCTTTTTTTGTGGTGATTGAAGCAGTCTTCATTCAAATATTTTTTCCCACATTCATCACATTTTTTGAAATAGTTTGCTGTTGCCATACAAGGATATTCACTTCCAACGCGTCCACAATATTTGCAGAGAGATTTACATTTCAACTCGTGTTCCTTTGATTTTCTGTATTTCTTTTCACATGTATAGCAATATTTTACTCTTAATCCGAACATTCCTCCAACATTTCTTATGCCATCAAAATGGTTGTTAGAGTGAAGAATTGAAACTTGCACATTGAAATTTTCAGCCCCATATTTAAATATAGGTTTCTCATTGCCCCTTCCAAAAACAAATACTTTGAATTTATATCCAGTATCCTTATATTGATTGTTCCAAAAATCTACGACAATTGGTACATATTCAACGGCATCATATTCAGGAAGATCATTTGGAATTTCTGCAGCTTTTAAAAGAGCGAAAACATCTTTCATCTGTCGATGATTGTATTGCATATATTTATTAAATTTTCTTCTATCTCCCAATTTCTTAACGACATATTTTCTTGTAATTTCCAAAGCATAGAATAAGCATAAGTTGTTCGGATTAGCTATTCTAATAAATAATTCGTCATTTAATTTAAAATTATCCGTTGTATTATCTTGTGGAGCACGTCCTCTAATTGATTGATTTGTTGGAAGTGATGAAACACCCAGCGTCTGGATTTTTATTGTGAAGGGGTGACCATGAATTGAACCTTTCTCTATCTTGGATTGCGAAACAAGTTGAAATCTTGTTAATATGTTGTCTATTGTATCTTTTTCTAATTTTCGAATTGGTATCCATATATCATTATCTAATAATTGTGAAGAAATTAATGCTCCTAATCGGTCAGGATTAATTGATTGATTCTTTGACTCCTCTACTGTTTGATCCATGCAGTCTTGAATTATTTTTCTTAATAATTCCTCCGGATTTTCCGGTAATTTTTCAATAATAAATGTTCCAGTTGTTCCCATCATTTTAAATTTCCTGTTAAATTGACTTTCATAATCGATTTGGCGGTAATAATTTTTCAAATTTGTTGTCCCCGCACCGCGTTGTATGTCATCGAATAAGTGAGGAAGGAGATTCCGGACAAGGAATCTTGGGCGTTTGTTAGGAGAAGGGCCGTTTTGTCCATCATTAAAAGACATTATAGGAATTTTAATTTTTTAGTTTTTATAGCAAATGATTAAAAATATGAAAAAAGCTGTCCTTTTATACTCCAGATTTTAGTGTATGAACTAATTACAAAATATTTCTTGACAAGGTGGAGAGATGTGTTAGAGATAAATAATATTTCCGTTAACACACATTATCCTTTCATCAATCATTTGAGATTTTCATGTGAACATTTTAAAAGTTGGCATTTTGTCGTTTTAACATTTTGAAATTTGGTATTTTGAAATAATCTCTTAAATTTGTATTTCCGGACATTTTTTAAAATCATTTTAATTTTTTGTCAAAATTTGGTAAAAATTTTTCTTCCCCATTTTTTATTTAATAATTAATATATATTTTTAATTTTTAAATTCGAAATTCCCGCCAATTTTTAAATTGTGGTATTTTGTTATTTTGAAATATATCGCATTACATTTTTACTTTTGGCATTTTGAAATGTTTTAAAAATTTTTAAATTTGAATTTCCCGCCAATTTTTAAATTTTAAAATCCCGCCAATTTTTAAATTTGGCATTTTGAAATAAATCCCTTACATTTGTACTTCCGGTCATTTTTTAAAATCATTTTATTTTTTTCTTAAAATTTTGTAAAAAATTTTTATTGGCATTTTTATTAAATTAAAATTATTTTTATTTAATTTTTAAAAATTTTCCTTTTAAATATTTTCCTTTTAAATTTTTCAAACCACTCCACCCACCTCTTCCCCCGAAATATACAGATAAATTAATTAAAAATATATTATCAGATAATTTGATTAAATTTGAGTACGCCTCTGTGTCCGAATGGATAAGGTTCCCGCATATAGTAAAAACGAGGAAGGTTCGATTTCGCTCAGGGATTTATTTATTTTAAAATTTTATTCATTGTTACTCATAATTTACTAAAATTATTGCCCATTAAAAATTTTCATATTAGACTTTACACTTATCACATTTATCACTTATCAATCACTCATAATTATCACTGTACCTAATCACCTCTCAATCATGCAAACATTTTACTTTGTTATTCCCTCTTCAACCAGAGGATTAAGTACATTTTTATGTCTCTCTTTTATTTTACCGCACTTTCTCTTTTGGCTCTCTTTTATTTTACCGCACTTTCAAACATTAATTTTAAAAATTTATTTTAACCTCCAAATGTCATTTACAACACCCACACACATCACGAACATCACACCTTTCAATTCCCGCAAAATATAAACCAAAAGGTAATTAATCATTGAATGATTAATTACCCTAATTAATCATGATTAATTAACCCAAATCAAAAGAAAAAGTGTCCTATGGCCACACACATCACCCCTCGACCACCCACGAAAACCCCCTATAGGTGTGAGTTTGATTGACAGGTGTCACTTTTGGTGTCACTTTTGGGTGTGACATTTGGGATGGAGTAACTACTCAATTGGGGCAAGTGGGTGTAAGGGAAATACACCCAATAAAATTTTCACCTCACAACTGGGACATGTTGGAAATTTACTTCTCAACTGGGACAGGTGGGTGTAAGGGAAAATACCCCTCCTAAATGTCCCACTTCACAAGTGGGACATTTGGGGGGGGGGGGGGGGGGGGGGGGGGTTACTACTTATGAAGTTTTCGCGTACGAGTAATGCCGAGTACTAAGACCTCGAGTATCGAGTAAGGTTGGCGGATAGTTGGAAATCTTCGGATATCCGGATCCGGTATCCGAACCGAAATTTTCGGATATCCGGATCCGGATCCAATATCCGAACCGAAAATTTCGGATATCCGGATCCGGAACCGAAATTTTTATTTTCAAAATTTTCGCCTGCGGCGCTGTAAAATTGAGTCCCAACGGATGATAGAGAGGTTAAGAGCTGGGGTTGGGAATTACGGGAGATATAGAGGCACTTATTGATTAATCTCCTATATCCGCTCTAATCCCATCATCCTTGATCCCTCTATATGACATCCATATAGTAAAGCGGTTGGTCCCGTTCCCCAGTGCCTCGTTGTTGAAATGATATTATTAGCAGAGTCGCGCATGTTGCAATCATGTGTGAACTCCGCAGAGTATAGAATAAGTTAATCGCTCGCAGTGGGGGAATATAAGGGGAGACGTCTCTCCCTTTACACGATGGATAAGCCGGCAGGCAACTCTGTTGAATGAATGAAGAAGTGATCTGCCTTAGCCTATTCCTTTAGAGCTTATATGCATCAGCTTATTTCCTTATTGCTTTCCCAAGGATAAGTTTGTGGCGATAATAAACTTAGATAATAGGCGGCTAATAACTCTCTGGGAATGGCCGTTTATGGCGTTCTTTTCCTTTTCTCTGGGAACTTCCGTTACTTTGCACAAAGTTTAAAGCAACATTATTGTTCACGTGATTTCAGGATGAACCCGGCCTTACACCTCTAACCTTCCAATAGACCGTCCCTGGTCGTTAAGAAAGACCATCCTCTACACCTCTAACCTTCCAATGGACCGTCCCTGGTCCTCTTTTATATTTTGTTTTATTGTGTTAAATGAATCCCTCAGGATATAATTTTTTGTAAAATATTAATTCAATTTTTTGTTACATGTGAGAGTCCCGCAGGACTTATTTTTTGAAACATAAATTAATAATTTGCGTAACGTTAAGAAAAATAATTATAAATTTAACGAGATTATGAGGTGTTAAAATTTAATATAAGTAAAACTGTAGGAGGGTAGAACTAGTAAGGAAAGATATGACTGATGTTCGGCAATTATAAAATAGATTTTTGTTTGAGATGCCTATTCAGTAAAGTTTACGCCTTGGTTTATTTCTTTGACCATATTTGGTTTTTTGCCTGTTTTCTGATTACATTAGTGAGCCCCGCAGGACATTAATTTTTTTAGGTCATTATTTAATAACTATTTGGGTTGTTCTGTAGTATGTTTAACCTTTGCACTTGATAAGCTTGTGCGTTATGTAGGTGTTTTTGTGGTAAGGTCGTTTAATATTTCACCTTGTTCTTTTAGAATTTGTTTGATGATGAGTTGTTCTTTTAAAATTTCTTCTAGACTTGGATTTTGTTCCTGGTTCTGCCATTTCTTGTAATTTAACTCAAAATGACCTACCTTATCACAATAGCTGCATATTGGTTAGTTGTCCCATCGACCATTGCTATGAGTTGAGTTATTGTGTGAACCCCACGGGGCTTTAGTTTTGAGATCTTCATTCAATTCTTCATTCAATTCGAATATATTGCGTGATGTGCCTTGATCGGTTATCGAGCATAGCGGACTGAACGTAGCTTTTGTGTTGGCACATAGCATTAGCTCTGCCTCTTGAGCATTTAAAAGAAGGGTGTCGAAATTATTCCTGTTAGGCCCAGTCAGAGTTCTCGTGAGAAATTGAAGATCTGGACTAAGCTTTTCTGCAAAGGGTTTCCTCCGAAACGTTTCCTTTGTGGTTTCCAGAAGTTGCTTCTATCATAGGAATTAATCTGCAAGAAAATTGTTCTACTGATTCACCTTCATTCTGGTTGCATATGCTTAGAGCTTTGAAGATTAGCTCACGATTTTGTGTATTGTCTAAATTTTCTTTTATTTTTTTAATGGCTCCCTCGAGAGTTGCTTTCTCAGCCTGGGGTATTTTTATCAAATATTCTTCTTGCTTTCCCGTCTAGACATACTTTGAGACGGGCAATTTTATCAGTTTCGCTCACTTACCATTGCATTCTATTATGTCTTTAATTTCATGGCCCAATGTCCGAACTCAATTACCGAATTGCCCGAAAAAATTGTGAATGTTGGAGAATTCTCTGTTGAGAGCATATTAATATAATGGAATCCCTCAGGATTTTTATAAAATACGTTTGTGACTCCCTCAGGAGTTTTGATTGTATTATTGTTTTTTGAAGAATGTGAGGATCTTTCCTCATAAGGAAGAAAAGACATTGAATTAGTCGAGGTTGGAATTAATAATAAAAAATTTTTTTTTAAACCTGAAAAATAAAATAAATAAAAATAATTTAATATTTGAGACACCCCAATGGTGAAAGTATTAATGAGTGCAAGGATATAAATATGATTAAGATGATAAGATATCGGGCATTTTTAAGTTCTAGCTTTCTCATTGACTAAACTTTTATATATAGAAGTAAGATTAGAGAAGGTTTGTGAAAGTAATATGATTATTTACTATCTGGGAATCGTTTACATTAAAATGAAAAAAAAACAAATTTTATTGTAAAATTGACTTCCGATCACTGAGAAGAGATTAATGTGGATATAGTAATAATTCCTGTGGGAAACATTTGTTGAAATAGAAGAAAACTAGAAAACATTAGCTTTTGTAAGGAAAATGTGTAATAATGTTATATTTTTTTTTGGACTTTGTTCCAGAAGATAATAATATTTTTATTGAAAATTATTTTGTATATTCTTATTTGGGGAAAAGATGAAGAAAATATCATGAGAAAAACATAAAATTTTGATTTTGAAAAACATTTTTTAGAGAGAGAGGCTAAACCAAAAGCTTTTTTTACCTAGTAGGAAATATTTTTTGAAGGAAAAAAAATTATAAAAACTGCAATAAAAATTACAATAACAATACTAAAAAGTTAATAGAAAATAAAACAATAAAGTTATTTTGTAGATAGAGGAAAAAATTAAAAATTTTACGTATAAAAATTTTTTAGAGTAAAATGTAACTGAAGCCCGCAGGCTATGAAACTATTATTTTATGACTGGTAATCAACTTTTCTTTCAATGGATTTGTTACTTTACTGAAAATTTACTAAACTGAAATTATCGGTTCATTACTTGTTCACTAAAAGAAAAAATAGGAAATATAAAGAAAGGAAAAAATTCTTACAAATTTTTAGAAAGAAGTAACAAAAATGTTTTTTGAAATACATATATGAACGAAGAAAAGTTTTATTTGAAAAATAAAAGAATCGTGGTGTGATCAGAGTAATTACAATCTATTTGAAACCCGCAGGTTATGAAAAACAGCCTCTAATTCAAGTTTCGTTTTATTTCGCTCTTTCTTGCCTTTTTAATTTAATTTTGTTTCGTAAGTATTCGGAAAAAATATTACAATAGAAAGAAATTTCAGTCCCAGTTTTTTAGCTGTTTATACTTTTTTGTGCCTCAATCTTTCAAATTACCTTTTTTTTTGATTCTCCTTAAAAATAATAAAGTATTGAAAAGAATTTATGTAAAAACTAAACCAGGCTTTTTCTCTTTTTCCTTACGAATTCAGCTTAAAGGTAGCCGCAGTTTAAAAATTAAAACCGAAAAATCAGAGGCAAACTAAAAAAATTTGGCAATTAACTGAAGCTACATTCTATTATATTTTTTTATCTTAAATGGTCTCCGTAGAGTTTATAGTTTTCCCTACTGATTGACTGTCAGTGATTTAATTATTAAATAGATTCCATAAAAAAAAATTTTTAAACTCACTTTTCTTTCCAATTTTCAATCTGTTAAAGTAAAAATTAAGAATCATCTTGACAAGTGTCCATAAAATTTGAAATGAAAAGTAAATGCCTGCGGATACCCGCCTATACCCACGGTAAATATCCGGATACGATACCAGAATCCATGTTACTAACAATTCTGTTCATTACCAATTTATTTCGTCTTGATTCGAAAAAAATATTTTTTGGGCCTGGTCTTATATGTTAAAAATTTTTCCATAGCTTTTTGCTTGAACTTTATATTGTTAAAATTATTTAATGTATTTAGGAAGGATTTATTTTTATGTATTAGGAAATAATTAAAGCCCAAATCCAGATTTCAATTAATTTACAACTTTGTTTTATATAAAATCTTTATTAGTTAAATTTGAACTAGAAAATCAAGACAAAAAATCTTGCCAAGAAAATACTACGAGTTACGTTTAATTTGTTTGTTTTAATTTTAATTTAATACGTTTAATTATATTGTTTAAAGAGTCATGAAAATAATTTTTCGTATTTTTTGTGGCCTCCGCAGAGGTTATATATTTTTTGAGATATCGGTGGCTGATTAAGCAGATTAAAGTTATACATAATTAAAATTTTTTAAAGACTACAGGAGAATATTATCATGGTTGAGCAATTACCATGTTCGATTTAGATGAGGAATACTTTCCTATTAAAAATATTACCTAACATTCCCAGACTTAAAACAAGGAAAAGACTGCTATGAGCTAATTTAAAAAATCCTGTACGTTAGAAATTAGAATAAGCCCTTGAAATATATGAAAAATATACTATAAATAAAAATGACTATAAATAAAAAATAAAGAAAGAAACATGAATTATTTGTACATGCTTGTGATATATTTAAAGCTATTCTAGAGAAAGTATTTAGTTTTAGAAGAAAAGAAAATCGTTAAAAATATAGGTAGTAGAATGACTGAGGTAAATCCATTAATTAAAGCGACACACGAGTTAGAAGACTGGCCTCCGCGGAGGTTATAGATTTCTCCTCTGTTTAAGTGGCAGAGAATTAATTCAAATATCCTCATGTATCAAACCTATTTTGGCAATTTTCAATTAAAAAAAAATTTTTTTTTTTAGAATCAAGCAGTAATAGCAAATCATTATTATTTTTCATTAAATTATTAAAAGAATGAAAATTTTTTTGCTTATTGTTAGAAAATTTTGAAAAAGTCACAAAAATAGTTATAAAGGTTTATACATATTTAGATAGTAAGAACTAAAGAAAGCGTTTTTTTTTGAGTTTGATTTTTTTGGGCCCCGCGGGGAAGTATAAATAACATAAAGAATGAATTCGACTTTTTCATCAAAAAAACGTACATCTAAATTTAGATTAAAAAATCGAATAAAATTTTATAAGAAAGAAACGGAAAAAGTATGCTTAAAAAGTTTTTATAATTAATATGTGTTTCAGAAATGAAAATCTGTTTCATTTAAAGTTAGATAAAAAGAATAGTATTTAGAAAAAATTTTTCTGATCGAAAATAACAGTTTCAAACACATTTTTTTATAAAAAATAAGGATAAATACAAAATTATATTTTTTTGGATAATTAAAATCTTCTCAGACCTCTACTTTTTGGAAAATTACAATCATTCCATATTCCAGATTTTTCGTATAGTTACGATATTTAGAAGTTATAATTAATTCAAAGTTTTATATTATCTTAATTTTCCGAGTTTCATTAATTTTAGAGGCCTAAAACTTTAGAGTTAGGACTTATATTTGGATTAAATATGTAATATACTATACTATTTGAATAGATGAGATTTCTAAAAAGTAGGAAAAGATATATGATAAAGAAGAGAAGTTTTGAATTTTTAAATTATAATCATGACTAATAAAAGGAAAACTATATATTTTTTTTGCACCCCGCGGGGATAAATTGAAAATATTGTGAAATATAGCATTAAATATGAAATAAGTCAATAAGAAAATTAATTTTGAAAAAATACTACTTTTCATTAATCGATGCTCAATAATGCTTTATTATTAGCAAAAAGGAAAAAGTTTTTGAGCAAGTAGAGATATAAGTTGTAACAAGAACGGATAAAGGAAAGTGCAAACATTTTATTCCCATTTTATGGACTGTTCTTGTTACAATTTTGACTGGGAAAATGATAATTAGTATTTTTTTTAATAAAAAAAATTTAAATTAAATTTATTATGATTTTATTTTAAAGGGCCTCCTCAGAAGTTAAGAAAAGATAAACTAATAGATTATGGAAAAAAAATTTTTTTTAAACTTTCTTTTGATTTTATCACTGAATTTTTAAATATCGCACCTTAAATGTATTGAGCTTTTCTTCCCAATATTTCTTTTTTGGTTACTGAAAATTTTTTTATATTCAAAAATTTACTTACAAAAAGCACAAATTCCGTTGAAGTCTTGAAAATTCTAAAGATAACTTCCATATTGAGACGCACATTCGTTGTAAAAATACATTTTGAAAATCCCGCGGGATGCATTCAATTTTGTTGAAATACTTGCATCATATTGTAACTATGTGGTTATTCATTTGCTGACAGTCTTGATTTTGTGATTAGGAATGAAGTAATAAAGATCAATCAAGAACAATAATAATGATAAAATAAAAAATGTTCATGAAAAGATAGAGCGAATGGCATTAAATAAGACTTCGAAATTAATTTTCATATTTTTTAACATAGATGGCCTCCTCAGAGGTTAGATCACTTAAATTAACCCCCTTATATTTTCTAAAATCCTCATTCAAAATTTAATTTATAATTAAAATTGGGGTTTACTGAGGATAAAATAATTTGATAAGATCTATATTTTCTATTTCATTATTATAATTCACTTATTTATTTCTTAATAGATTTCCTTTTAAAAATTAATTTAATATAATTGGCCTCCGCAGAGGATAGATCACTTTTAAAATTACCCCCTAATATTTTCTAGAAACTTCATTCAAAAATTAAATAATTTAATGTAAAATGGGGGTTTACTGATTATAAAAAAATAATTTTTAATATACATAAATGGCCTCCGCAGAGGATAGATCACTTAAAAATTAACCCCCTTATATTTTATAAAATCTTCATTGAAATATTAATTTATTATTCAAAATGGGGGACCTAGGATTTTGAGCGCATAAAAATATTCATTCATAAAATAATCTGATAATAAAATTGGACCGCGGATTTTGAGGCCAAAAATAAATAATAATTTCCATCTTTTAAAAATTCCCCGACCTATTCTTCACTCTAAATTTCTCGGCAAAAGGTGAGGAACCATCCGGTGCTACCAGTAAAGCGGTTGGTCCCGTTCCCCAGTGCCTCGTTGTTGAAATGATATTATTAGCAGAGTCGCGAATGTTGCAATCATGTGTGAACTCCGCAGAGTATAGAATAAGTTAATCGCTCGCAGTGGGGGAATATAAGGGGAGACGTCTCTCCCTTTACACGATGGATAAGCCGGCAGGCAACTCTGTTGAATGAATGAAGAAGTGATCTGCCTTAGCCTATTCCTTTAGAGCTTATATGCATCAGCTTATTTCCTTATTGCTTTCCCAAGGATAAGTTTGTGGCGATAATAAACTTAGATAATAGGCGGCTAATAACTCTCTGGGAATGGCCGTTTATGGCGTTCTTTTCCTTTTCTCTGGGAACTTCCGTTACTTTGCACAAAGTTTAAAGCAACATTATTGTTCACGTGATTTCAGGATGAACCCGGCCTTACAATATACATCAACATTTCATTAAAGTTGTAAACCCGCATGTGAGTTTTACAAATGTTTACAACTCTTTCCCTTTCTGCGCCGCAGGCGAAAATTTTCTGAATTTTGGAGGTCAAGAAGCCAGTTTTCATCCATTTATAGCGCCGCAGGCGAAAATTTTGAAATTTTGGGAGGCTCTTAAGACAAAAATCTTTAATTTTCAGCGCCGCAGGCAAAAATTTTGGGAAGTTTGAAAGATCAATGGACTAGATTTCTTCCATTTTTCCCTAATTCTAGGATCCGAACCGAAGATTTCGGATATCCGGATCCGGATCCGATATCCGATATCCGAACCGAAATTTTCGGATATCCGGATCCGATATCCGAACCGAAAATTTCGGATATCCGGATCCGGTATCCGAACCGAAAATTTCCGGATATCCGGCCTTTTTTCGGATCCGGATATCCGGATCCGCCAACCTTAGTATCGAGTACGAGTAAAGTTGTAAAAAAGTCGAGAGATCGAGTCGTGTATACTCGTACTCGACCCGACTCGGACGTATCTAATTTAAACTACCAATAGATTAATGAATTATATTTGTTCTGATATGATGCCCCTAGTTTATAAATACAATAAGTTAAATTTTTTATTTTACTATTCTTTCTAAACTGTGGCCATATATTAACTTTGTGCTATAATATTAATACTAATTAGGATTTTTAAGATTATAAATCCTCTTGAGATTAAAAATTATACAATCGTGATTATTAGAAGACTCAAAATAAATATATAGTAAAATTGTAATTAAAGAAAAGAATAGTTATTATTATATTTAGTTTATGTTAAAATTTAATGTGTTATTTAATATACCTCGAATTAAAGCAATATTTCCATTACGCGTATTTTACAAAAAATTATGCAGAATTTGTTATGAATTAAATGTCTTTCAGATCTTTAATAAAATGATCTTATAATAGACAAATTATTTTAAAAAAATTCAAAAAATAAAAAAATTATCTTAAATTTTATTTATAAACTAAGTTGGAAATTAAAATTAAACAAACAATCAAATTTTGTCTAATAGGATGTTTTTGCTATCGTAAAATTAATATTATATTTTTATATTATTTTACTATAAGAAAGTAATTATTGAATAATAACTTAGTAGACAATACAGGTATAATTGAACAAGAATCAGTTTCGAAAAATCAAGAACAACCATTGACAATGTTAGAAATTGTATTTATTATCAAGATAATTATCATCAATTATTCAGTTTGACGAATAATTATTCAGTTTGACGAGTAATGAGATCAGATTTATCATCCCAAAATTTAATTCTTTATGTAATTTTAAACGGTTAAGGACGATTCATTATCGCTAGGGCCCGGATTTATATTGACTATCAAACACGAAATATTGGCATATAATATTGACTAAAAAACCCAAAATATTGATTGAAATATTGACTAAAATACTAAATATTGACAAAATATGGATTGAAAAATAGAAATTTAAACATTAAAAAATTTATTTTTCCTTTAAAAATATTCATAAATCAGTAATATTTTGTTCGCAATTGGAAATTAGATACATTTCAAGATTTTCCGGGGTAAAAGAAGTATGATTATCGGCAAGTATTGTCTTGTAAATCGAAAAGCTACGTTCAACATCAACGGACGTGACTGGGGCAAATTTGAATAGTGATATTATATTTGGAGACATATCAAAATCGTCTAGCAATTGGCCAGAAAGCACGCGCGAAATTTTAATAATTTTTGAAAATCCTATGTTCTTCTCGAGAATCTTTCTCCACTTTTGACGAATTGTTATCCCTACATCGCCTGTGGCCCCAGCAAGTGCACTGTTGACTTCAGAAATTATTTCTTGCACCTCAACCAACGAAAGCCCTTGAGACTCCAGCTTTGTAATTGCACAAACTATTCCTCCAAAGCTACAATCAACACCTCAATGTTGATTGTAGAATTGAACAGCCCGTAACCATTGTTGAACAGCCCGTAACCATGTTACCTTACCTCTTGCTGACATGCTTGACAGTAAATAACCTTTCCATCACTCGTATACACACCTTCCGGAAACTTTGAAATCCATTGTCGCATTAAGATTCTTTTTGATGAATGTTGTGGAGCCATTTTTTAATAAAAGTAAAGAAATACTAAAATATGGACCAATTGCTAAAATATTGACAAATATTGAAAATATTGACAGAACGCCAAAATATTGAAAAATATTGAAAATATTGATTGATAACTCGATTTTTATCGTATCAACATATGCTAAAACTATGTTTTTGAACGTTTCAGCCCAACGAGACCAGCAAAAAATATAGAAATAAATATAAATCCGGGCCCTAATTATCGCCAATTCAGTATAGCCGATTCAGTATCCGCCGATTCAGTATATGGCTCAGGGATGTCACGGGTCGACGATTGCGGGTTTGCGGGTTGAGATTTTTCTCATTTCCTTATATATGGAATTAATCTGAAAAAGTGTATATGGAGTAGGTTAAAAAGAACCCTGTGCCTTTATTTTTGGTCCAATTTTCAAATAATTTTCTATTTCTATAGCCTTATGGTTGACAGACAAACTGCCAAGAATTGGTCAAAAAATTTTAACTTCTGTTCAAAAAGCACTCAAAAAAATTCATTAAAATTTGACAAAAATTACTCCGTATACACTTTTTCAAATAATTTCAGTTATAAGAAAATGGGCAAAATTACAAACCCGCAACTTCGACCCGTGACATCCCTGATATGGCTATAACTTTCCTGATATTCGACCGATTTGAATAATTCTCATATCATTCGAAAGGTCTCGAGATTCGACATCTTTTTCATAATTGGCCCGATTAGATCTGATGATTACAAAAAAAGTTACAGTGTGAAAACCGATTTTTTATGCCTGTGACGTTGTTTATCAGTGATAACTTTTTGTAGAGTGATCAGATCAGGTCAGTCCAATTATGAAAAAGATGCAGCACCCCGAGACCTATCAGATCTTATATAATAATTCCAACAAAATTGATCGAGTAAAAAGTTATGGCCAAAAAGCCCAAATACTGAATCGGCCAATACTGAATCGGCGATACTGAATTGGCGATAAGTCGTCCCCTACCCAATATTAAATTAGCTGATATAAAAATTTTAGCAGAAATATTAATTTTAAATTTAGCAGATATATTAATCAGAGAATTTCTATTTGTTTAAGTTAGTTTATTAACATTAAATATGATCATTTTGTTTTTACATTTAATGTTTTTATTTCTATTTTTACGAATAATTTAATTTGTAACAAAGAAATTTTGCTGAATATTATCAGTTTCTTTATTTGAGTCTGAAATTTTTTATAATAAATCACTTTTCTTTTTCTTAAAATCCTTGTCACCCGAGAAAGTTAAATATTAATTTATGAAATAATTAAAGTAACTTTAGTATACATTATTATAATATATAATCAATTTAAATTTATTTACATTAATTAATTTTATAAAATAAATTAATTTAAATATGTATAATTTTTTTAAATAATATAAAATCCAAAAATCCTTTATTGTTGTTATTATTTCTATTGTTATTTCATTCTTATTATTATTCTACATGTAAAGCTATATTATTTTAATTTATATGTATTTTATTATGTGCGAAGCTTCTTTGCATTTGTCAGTTATAGATTTAAAAAATTATTTTTACATTTTGAATTTATTATTCAAAAGAATTTATTATTCGTTGTTTTTATTTTTTTATTGACTGCCACTAAGTTGTCGTTTAATGGACTACTATCAATAAATTTTTTATGCAGTCAGTTTACCGGATGTATCCGCAACAGATTGATTTGCCATTATCATTATCTTTTTATTTCATTTAAATTTTGTTTTTATTTTTTGTATTGAGTAAATTTTTAATTATTTACCAAAACATTTGTAATATACTGTATAATAATTGATCTTAAATTTACTGAAAACTTAAGTACAATTTAAAACTAAAATTTTTATTTACTTAAAAAACAAAATTTTTTATATTTTTATTTTAAAATACTTAAAAATTAACGTTGTCTAATGATCTGGACGGAGTTTACACTCCGCCACATAATTATATGAACACCCCTAAATTTTCACTTTTTACCGTATGTAGCAGGCAAATACCGATTTTTAACCTTAATATATTTTAGAAATCGGCTAAAATCGTCTTAGAAAAAAGAAAATTTAAAAATAGTTTAAAGGTAAAATTTTTTAGAAAATTTTCAAATTTTCGACCGTCACATAATTATATAAACACTTTGGGTTTATGTATTTATAAGTGCAGGAAAAATCTAGAAAAATTCCAATAAAATTATCTATCAATACAAAGATTAAATAAAAAAGAACTAAGCCTATATCTGTTTTAAGTGTCGAGATTTCGAATCCCGAAAATCAACGTAAAACAGGGGTAAGCTGATTCGAAAAATTTTTTCGATCCCTTATGGATTATTTTAAATTTTTATTTTAGGCCTATCTGAAAGCCCATGAAATTTGCTACAAGATAGCAATTACCTTATTTTCCAGAAAAAATATTCTGGCATTATTAACTGTTAAATCTTTCATTCTCAAAAAACGACTAATTGCCCCAAAAAATGCTCTATAAGATCGTTACGGAAGAATGAAGGTAAAAATCTCTTAATTGTATTTTTTCTGAAAAATAAGATTTTAGTTATCCTGTAGCAAATTTCAAGGGCTTTCAGATAGGCCTAAAATAAAAATTTAAAATAATCCTTAAGTGGTCGAAAAAATTTTTCGAATCAGCTTACCCCTGTTTTACGTTGATTTTCGGGATTCGAGATCTCGACACTTAAAACAAATATAGGCTCAGTTCTTTTTTATTTAATCTTAGTATTGATAAATAAGATTATTGGAATTTTTATAGATTTTTCCTGCACTTATAAATACATAAACCCAAAGTGTTTATATAATTATGTGACGGTCGAAAATTTGAAAATTTTCTAAAAAATTTTACCTTTAAACTATTTTTAAATTTTCTTTTTGTTAAGACGATTTTAGCCGATTTCTAAAATATATTAAAGTTAAAAAAATATTTCGAGATATGAATACGGTAAAAAGTGATATTTAGGGGTGTTCATATAATTATGTGGCGGAGTGTACATGTTTTATCATATATTTCAATTTTATTCTGTGCATCAAAATATTTTATTTTATTTTAAGCTTTTAATATAATTGATTTCTGTCATGAACACATAACCAAAGTTTTATGCAATTAATAATAAGTTAATAAAATAATCCATAATTATTAATGGTCTAAAAACATTTATTTTATCATTTACATTCATTAATTACTTTTATTACCAACAGTAAAACATCAACAAAGCTCCAGCATCAAAAAGATTTTTGAATAATCAACTAAAATTAATTATTGCATTATATTCCATTGTATTATAATATTGGTTTTAATTAATATAATTTTGATTAATTATTAAGTCTTTTCTATTTCTTTCTTTCCTTAGAGTTGCTATTTTCTAAATAAATTAATTGAGATATACATATAATTCAAAATAAATTATATTAAATATAATATGTATTATAAATTTTATAAACTATCCATTTTCAATGATTACCGTAAATGCTCTAATAGAACCAAATGTGCTTCTATTTTTCGATCCCCTCGTAGGGTGTGCTTATATTAGGGAGTGTGCTTCAAATAGGGAGTGTGCTTTTATTTTTCGATCTATTTTTAATTTTTTAATGAAAATTTTTACCTCACATAAATTAATATTATATAATTTTGGAGCCCAGAAATTCATTTATAACCTTACATAAAACAAAACAAAAATTAAATTTCAATTGAATTCATAAATTCTAATAAAACTTTTCTAACTAACTAATTTTTTTCGAAAATTTTCAAAATTTTCGACCTTGCTGACCCATATCTCCTTTAATCCCATAGAATCCTCACATATCCATCGATACTTCTCCAAAGCTACTGATTTATTTCTTGACCCTCAATGATCTTAGTTTTATGTCAAGAGTGGTTCAAGCTAGACTGTAATTCTTCGGTTAACTGAAACTGAACGGGGATATCTTTGGATTTGGCGGGATTACGAGTATATTGTTGATCTGAGAAGAAGCATTAATAATGATTAATCGAGATTAGAAATCCCCTTCTTAATTCCTGAATCGGGTAGACCAAAGGATCTGTGGGATTAAGGAGGATATTTGAAGAGTTGGATATCACGGATTTAAGGGTATCGGATTTCTTTATATCAGTTTTGGGTATCGGTTTTTGGGCATATCTCCCTTAATCCTTTTCATATGACTTAACTATAACTAGAAAGTCATGACTTACTTTTTTTCTGCCAATACACTAGGGGTGTGCTTATATTAGGGAGTGTGCTTCAAATAGGGAGTGTGCTTTTATTTTTCGATCCTCTCCTAGGGTGTGCTTATATTAGGGAGTGTGCTTCAAATAGGGAGTGTGGTTCTATTAGAGCATTTACGGTAATTTATTGCATTTTTTGTACATAATTTATAGATTTTAATTGTTTTGCACAGTAAATCACACTTAGTACTCTAACATATTATCATTCCTAACATGTTCACTATTGAAATTTTTTTTTGATTTTCAGAAAAATTCTATAAATATAATATAAAATTTATTTTAATATATTATAATATTAATCATTAATAATTAAAAATGGAGAAAATAAATTCCTAATTATATAATAGGAAATTTTTAACTATACATATGAATGGAAAAATTAAAAATAAGTAGACATTAAAGCGTGTCGACGCAGAAGACCCACAGACAGAAGACCCACAGACAAAAGACCCAAAATCGTTTTTCTTATTTTAATTCTATTATGCTTCCATATTGGCTCCTTACCTATGGTATTTTTAGATGTTTTACTGCTGCGGAGGATCCCAGGCATGCCCACTACAGCGATAATAGGAATAGGTTATGTTACCAGTGCAGAACCCAGCGACCGTTGACTCCCTGCGAGACGCGTGCCGCAAAACCCCGCGCGAAGCGCGGGGTTTTGCACAAGCGTCTCGCCGACTTCCCATAGGTTTACTTTGTGTTTTTTGTATCGTAACTTTGTCAAATCTTGTTCTTCTAAACGATTTGTAAAAAATTTTTCCTTGTGGGTCTTTTGTCTGTGGGTCTCCTGTCTGTGGGTCTTCTGTCCTTGGGTCTCCTGTCTGTGGGTCTTCTGTCACTACGCCGACATTAAAGCATTTTTATGAAGGCTGTAGTAAAGTATACCGGTGGAAAGGTTTCGATATTAAGGTTGGCGGATAGTTGGAAATCTTCGGATATCCGGATCCGGATCCGGTATCCGATCCGAAAATTTCGGATATCCGGATCCGGTATCCGAACCGAAAATTTCGGATATCCGGATCAGGTATCCGAACCGAAATTTTCGGATATCCGGATCCGGTATCCGAACCGAAAATTTCGGATATCCGGATCCGGTATCCGAACCGAAATTTTCGGATATCCGGATCCGGAACCGAAATTTTTATTTTAAAAATTTTCGCCTGCGGCGCTGAAAAGTCGAGTCTTAAGGAGGATATAAAGGGATTAGGAGCAATTATGATTGAATTTGGGGATTAACAGTGTTATCGAGGGAATTTATGCTTAACAGTTATCTAGGTGTAATCAATGTGTGGAAAATTTTGTAGTTTATCTGATGATTCGTGAGAATTTAGTGGATTTGGGGGAAGTAGTATGTAACCCCGTATCCCGGAACCGGACCTAAAACAATTAAATACCAGACTCAAATCACAGACTCTAATTCCCATTCCTATTCCCATTTACAAATTAATAACTTTCTCTCTTTGGACTTTGCCACCACACTTCCGCTCAATCCAGCTAAGTTGTTATTTACAACTTTTCCTTCTCAGTCTTTCCATTAGTCGTTCACGTGAATTCGTATTCTTTCCACTTACTCCCAAACACTTCCCATTATTCATTAATACGAATTCCTATTATTTCACATTATTCCCGACCACTTTCCCAACTTATCATGTTTACAATCTCCATTAATCCAACTTGTAGATTAATGCTTATTCCATTTCCCACTCCCCTTTTCCCAATTTATAAAAATGTCATTCCCTCCTATAATCAGCTTATCCTCAGTCCAGTCCAATCTCAGTTTATCTCTTTCCAGTCCAGTTACTTCACTTAGTCCAATCCAATATCCTTCATAACAATTTACTCTATTCATTGTCCAATATCCAGTTCCTTCACTTTATCCATATTACAAGTGCTTACTTCGTCCTCGCGCAAATCCTATCAATTCTATTCAATCCTATGATTCACAATTATCAGTTTCACTTCCTCAATCTATCTTAATCCATTTAGGTGAATTGGTTTAGTAACGGGTAGGACCTCTGGAAGCCCACACTCGCACATCCACTAATTAATATCCACACACACATCCATTCGAATCCCGAATCCATATCCACATATACACCCCCCCCCCCCAAGTAACTAACATACTAACTGGTAGCACCTAAGTCGATCCACTACCCCTGCCCAATTCACCAATCAGAATAATTTTTAATATATAAATACATTTATTTTTTTCTCTGTCCCCAAATCACATTATTTTTAATACCCCAGAGTGTGCACACTAATTGTAAAATTTCTTCTCCCCTCGTTTTAAATAAATTTTATAAACATTTATCCCATATCAAACCAATAACGAATTCGCGTTCATTAATTATTAAATCCATTAAAACCACATTTAAATCCATACATATTCAATACGCATTATTCCTGACACATTCAAATTATACTTAATCTTTAAATCCATTTATCATTCATAAATAAACAACTAAATCCAAATCCATTTAGAGTTCAATCAAATTCATCAAATCCATTAAATCTCAATCAATCAAATCCAAATCCATAGCGCTCAATAAATCAACAAATCCAAATACATTCGCGCTCAGTAAATCAAATCCTAATCCAATCAGACGCTCATTATTTATAAATCCTTCCTAATCTAAGCGCTCATAATCATAAATAAATCAAATCAAAATCCATTCGCGCTCATTAATTCAATAAATTGAAATCTATATCGAGCTCAATAAATACATCAAATCCAAATCCTTTCGCGCTCATATAATCAATCAAATCCATATCGAGTTCAAAAAAAAAAAATCAAATCCAAATCCAACTCGCGCTCATTAACTAAACAAATCACATCCATATTAAGTTCAACAAACAAATCAAATCCAATTCGCGCTCATTAATTCAATAAAATCCATATCGAGGTCAATAAAATAATTAAATTCAATTCGCGCTCATTAAACCAATTAAATCAAATCGATATCGAGCTCAATAAATCATAAATAATTTCAACAATCACTAATTATCATTCTTCCTTTTTCATTCTCTCGCGAAAGTCCCGGCCGGGCTCCCAATATATTAATTCATATATGTTTTTAAATGTCAAAATATTAATTTTAAATAAATTTTTACTTCAATTAAAAATTTTACTTAACTTGAATAAATGGAATTCTCTAATTAAATGGAAATTGGAACTTTGGATGGAAGTTATTAACCTGTGCTACTGAATTACTGAAAATTATTTTAAATATAAATTACATTTACCATTGGATGAGATAAGTTTACTTAAACAAATATATTTTATTAATCACAGATGAATTGGTCAAATCCATTAGCGCTCAATCATCAAATTATTTAATCAAATCCGTTAGCGCTCAATCAAATCAAATTAATCTAATCCATTTCGCGCTCTATCAATCAAATCTAATTAATCAAATCTATTCAGCGCTCAGTCAATCAAATCCAACCATTCCGCGCTCAATCAATAAAATCCAATTAATCAAATCATTTCGCGCTCAATCAATCAAATCCAATTAATTAAATCCAATCCGCGCTCAATCAATCAAATCCAATTAATCAAATCCAATCAGCGCTCAATTAATCAAATCCAATTAAACATTCATTCAGCGCTCAATCAATCAAATTCAATTAATCAAGTCCAGTCCGCGCTCAATCAATCAAATCCATTCAGCGCTCAATAAATCATCTTATTCAAATCAAATTCGCGCTCAATAAATCAAACATAATCCAATCCGCGCTCATAAATATATAAAATTTAAATCCACAAGCGCTCAATAAACCAAACATAATCCAATCCGCGCTCATAAATCAAACAAATCCAAATCCAATTCGCGCTCAATAAATTAAATATAATCCAAATCCATAAGCGCTCAATAAATCAAGCAAATCCAAATCCATTAATCAACAAATCCAGTCCGCGCTCAATAAATCAAATCCTAAATAAATCAATCAAAGCGCTCATAACTCAATTAGTCAAATCCTAATCCAAGCGCTCAATAATAAAAAAATAATCCGCGCTCATAATCAATAAACATATCATAGTCCAAGCGCTCAATAATCAACAAACAAATCTTATCCGCGCTCAATGAATCAAATCTAAATCCAAGCGCTCATAATCAAATAATCAATCGCAATCAAATTCGTGCTCAATAAATTAAATCTAATCCAAATTAATAAGCGCTCAATAGATCATTCAAATCCAATCCATTCCGCGCTCAATAAATCATCAAATCCATTTAGCAATCAAAAAAAAACCAATCAAATCCAAATCCAATTCGCGCTCATTAAATAAAATCCTAAATTAATCAAAGCGCTCATCACTCAATAAATCTTATCCTAATCCAAGCGCTCAATATTAAAAACAACAAATCCAAAAACAATAAATACAATAATAATCATATCCCAATCTAGACGTCTAGACTCGAAATACCCCATTGCATATATCAAAGTCCAAAATCCACAAAACTATTTTCCACTTTCAGAGTCCATTAAAATTCTTGTTTTTCACAAAATTACACTAACTTCACATAACACTACTAACAACTTAACATAACACCACCAACAAAGCTTCACATAACACTACTAACAAACAGCTTAATAAACAACTAACCACTAACATCCTTACATTGCACGCTCAATATTAATAATTGCAATTTTGTCACATCCACTACTAACTTCCGCTTACAGCTTTTTAATTAACAATAGATAACTACTAATCCGTCAAAAATCACATCCCAACTAATAACCCTCCGACCCAAACATTTAAAAACATACAAATCTTTTTCTCAAATTTAATAACACCCCAGGTGGCCGCAAGGACCCTGGCGAGAAATTCATTTTTACATTTAATATTATAATCACTTTTTCTTTATCATTTAATTTTTCGCCTTGTAAAATTTGTAGATAAGATTAAGGACAAAATTGGGTCTTATGTTCCCTTAGGAAATGTCTCATCCCCTCTTTTTCCACCCGTACTGATGTTCAAATCAATATCTCACCAACTCCATCAACCTACACAATTAATAAAGCCGGACGTGACACTTCAAGTGGCCGTCTCGTGTATCCACCTACTTCAAATATATTTAATAACACATATCGAAGTCACCTAATTTAAATTCAATTTCCTTTCTCTCATCTGTTTTTAATTTCCCATTCAATATTTATCTAGTCACCTCACCCTCCAGTCAAGTAACGCCAACTCAAACAATTCTTCATTTAATCACCCATTTAAAATCTGACCCCTTTGAGAATTACGCTTTCTAGGAATCAATCCCGACAGATAACCAAAAACATGTACTCCAAACCTCCAAATATATTGTATCACTGGCCCCAATTTATTTTAGTTCCCAAATCATAAATCAATCAAATTGTACCCCTAGTATTCCCAAACCCGATTAATTTCAATCTGCAGAAAAGGCTGGTTATTTCTAAACAACTTTAAATAAGAACAATATATTTTCCATCTTGCATACTCCCTCAATCCTTCCATTAATTAAGCCAATGTCATACATGCATCGCAAAATTCACCCCCACCCCAAGAAAACTCATGAAAAGAATGTTTTAAGTTTTTCTTGTTCCATTAAATTTTAAATTAGTTCCATAAAATTTTTCCCAAAAAATTTTTTCCCATTAATCTTTGTTTTAAATTCTTTTTAAATTTTTGTTCCCATTCACTCCTGAAAGCGCAATTAAAAAAAAAAGAGACTCAGTTGTTATTAAATCCGGAATCATAACTCTTTTAGATTGTTCATATATGTCCTAACTCCTTATCCCTCACCTTAACCATTCATGACTTTTTATATGAAACCGCCCCTGAAATTGAACCCGAATAAAACTTGTTATCCCCAAATAAAATTCCATCTCTAATAGTATTATCTGCCACTTATAACCTTGGACTATCAATACATGAAAATTTTAACTGAAATTTTAAAATACCTCCCATATTTTACTTCAAATCCCCTCCTAGTATGCTTTATAAAATCCACAAATCCTTCCTAGCATCCAAATAACAATTGAAGACACATAAATATATTAAGACCCAGCTATGTAATACTAAAACACTTTAATTTATTCCCCTCATACTTTTTTATTATTTACCAAAACTGCATTTTATCATTTATCTGTTATAACCCTTTCTCACAGCCACAAACTATATCACTTTTATATTAAAACATATCACTTTTATATTAAAACTATATCACTTTTATATTAAAATTTTACCGATCAATACTCAAAACTAAAACAAATTAAGATATCCTCAATATTGCATTATATACGAAAATGTCCTTATTGCACTTTAAACAACTCAATTTTTCATTCAATCAAAAACTAATTTTATCCAAACAACAATAATCACGTTAAAAATATTATGATTGTCCACATCTCTTTTACATATCACATCTCTCCTTTCATATTACTACCCACATTGAAAAAATCCCATGCCATTCAATCTAAAATCCCATGCCATTCAATCCAAGACCATTAAAATTAAGAGCCCGCCCCAGGAATCCCTCTCGCCTTAGGAATCCTTCCCAATCTCCAAAACATTTAATAACTCCAGGTGTGACACAAATGTGGCCACCTTGCGATATCACAACTCAACAATAGGAATTCCAATCCACAAGAAAGCATCCCCACGATCAAAATTTGGTCGCAGGGACGCGACCAGGTGGGCAAGGGAGGTGTAACCCCGTATCCCGGAACCGGACCTAAAACAATTAAATACCAGACTCAAATCACAGACTCTAATTCCCATTCCTATTCCCATTTACAAATTAATAACTTTCTCTCTTTGGACTTTGCCACCACACTTCCGCTCAATCCAGCTAAGTTGTTATTTACAACTTTTCCTTCTCAGTCTTTCCATTAGTCGTTCACGTGAATTCGTATTCTTTCCACTTACTCCCAAACACTTCCCATTATTCATTAATACGAATTCCTATTATTTCACATTATTCCCGACCACTTTCCCAACTTATCATGTTTACAATCTCCATTAATCCAACTTGTAGATTAATGCTTATTCCATTTCCCACTCCCCTTTTCCCAATTTATAAAAATGTCATTCCCTCCTATAATCAGCTTATCCTCAGTCCAGTCCAATCTCAGTTTATCTCTTTCCAGTCCAGTTACTTCACTTAGTCCAATCCAATATCCTTCATAACAATTTACTCTATTCATTGTCCAATATCCAGTTCCTTCACTTTATCCATATTACAAGTGCTTACTTCGTCCTCGCGCAAATCCTATCAATTCTATTCAATCCTATGATTCACAATTATCAGTTTCACTTCCTCAATCTATCTTAATCCATTTAGGTGAATTGGTTTAGTAACGGGTAGGACCTCTGGAAGCCCACACTCGCACATCCACTAATTAATATCCACACACACATCCATTCGAATCCCGAATCCATATCCACATATACACCCCCCCCCCCCCCAAGTAACTAACATACTAACTAGTAGATACATCGGCTATTTCTATATCTTTGAATTTGGTAAATTGATAGCTGGGATCGTGGGATTAAGAGAATAATGAGATATTTTGAGGTAAATCCTCAGTTATCGTATAAACAAACCCCTTTTCTTCCTTTTTAAGCGCCGCAGGCGAAAATTTTGAGAAACATGGAGGTCCTTAAGTCAGAGTTCTTCCACTGACAGCGCCGCAGGCGAAAATTTTGGTAATTTTGGAAGGTAGTAGGCCAAAAAATTCACTTTTTAGCGCCGCAGGCGAAATTTTTTTGAAATTTTGGAAGCAACTGAAGCCAAATTTCTTCCATTTTCAGCGCCGCAGGCGAAACTCTTGGGAATTTTGGAAGATTAGACTACCAGATGTTCCTTTTCCAGCGCCGCAGGCGAAAATTTTGAGAAATTTGGAAGGCCATTGGGCAAGATTTCTTCCTTTTTCCCTAATTCTAGGATCCGAACCGAAAATTTCCGGATATCCGGCCTTTTTTCGGATCCGGATATCCGAACCGAAAATTTCCGGATATCCGGCCTTTTTTCGGATCCGGATATCCGGATCCGCCAACCTTATTCGATATAAGACCCATACCATTCGATTAAAGTAAAGAATATAAAGAAAGTAAAGCAAGTAAAGAATATAAAAAAAATTTTTCTTTCACTTTTTTCTTCTTAAAATATTAGCCAGCAATTTGCACACACATAACCTTTGTTTTACCTTATAAAAAATAAAATAACGATCAGAGCCTATTCAAATTCAAATTTTGTTAGAAGCTTTTGTTTTTTAATATTTATACAACTTGAATATAATCAAAACATAAATATAAACATATCAGAATATTTAAAACATTAAGTTGAGCATAAATATAAGCAAAAATATTGTTTTAAGTTCTTAAGTTTATTAATTAAAAAGGATTAAAACACCTTAAAAACAAGTTCGAAATCATAAAAACATTAATAATGTTTTGTACAACATGTTTTTGAGATTTTTCCTGCCTTTCTAGTCGCAGAACTTGTTTGAAACAAGTTTTTATTATTTTTTTAAACTTGTTTGTAAAACATGTTTGTATATTTTCCTTGTTTTGAACTTCTTTCCAGTCTTATTTCAATGTTTTGCGACTTTGTTTTTACAACTTTTTCCAGCCTTCCAACTTCCCACCTTTTTCCCAGCTGTTTTCCTTCCCTTGTTACAACTTTGTTTCCAACTTTATTCCAACATTGTTTCTATTTTACAAATGTTTGTAAAACATTTCCTTCCTCTTCATAATTATTTTAAAATAAAAACTAGTAAAAACAGCAATTTAAAATTACAATTTAATATTATTTTATTTTCCCTCAATATTCCTCTCCTACTTTTTTAAACCAAATTCCTTTTAAAACCTCCATTTAAGGACTAAAAATAATAAAGACTTTTAATCACTCTAATATACACATTTACCTATAAATATTTTGTTTTGTTGCGAAAGGACATAAATCAAAATTTAAAAATCAGAATTTTAAGTAATTATTAAAGAAAAACATAAATGACCAGTGATAGTTGTAATAAAAAAATGGGGGGACACTGGTCAGTTCGCGGGCAGGGCCGCCTCAGTGATTTATTTAAATATAAAAATCTTAGCCCTAGTGATTTAGCTTTAATTGGGGACACGCCCGACTAGTCGCGACCGACTAGTCGCCGGCCGATTAGTCGCCAAGCTTTTAAATTAAAATTTCTGATTAGTGACCGGCAAAATTATTTTTCCAGGCCCGGAAACCGGATTTTGAATTTCAAACTCATGCCGGACCAGATCCGGCCGGATTTTTCCGGATCAATCCGGTACGGTTTTAGTCCGGTAAAAATAAATTTCGGAACAATTTTCAGAAAACATTAATAATAATTTATCATTTCAGCGCCGCAGGCGAAACTTTTAAATTTAGAAGGCCAGTAAGCCTAAATTCTTCTTTTTTTTAACGCTGCAGGCAAAATTTTAGAATTTTTTGATGGAACATAGGCCAAATTTCCTCTATTTCTGCTAAAAAGTCAATCCTTAGGTATTTGGCCTATTCCATAGGCGAGGTTCATGGCGAGGACACTTCCTTTATCCTTTAACATAATTGAACCCGTTATGAGACATTAACATTTTAAAAAGAATTGATCAGATAGTATTTTACAGAATATTTAATAAAAGCTTGGCGACTAGTTGGGCTGTACCCCTTTAATTGAGTAGTCAATACAGTACTTAAAGTACTGCAATACCGTATTTTCAAAAGTAATGGGAGAAGGTCAATAAATAGTTCATTAGAGTCTACTAGAAACAAAACAAATATGGATTATTGATTAAAATTTCTTTTAAGCTTCAATATACACTCACTCATACTTATTCATTTGTATATTTGTGTGTAGAAAAAAATGGCGTCCACGCTCATTTCACATTCAAAACGCGACTTTCATATAAATCTTTAAAGAACTTTCCAAAAACAATTTTTAACATTTTTAATAATTTTTGGGCCTAAAGTTTCGATATTACATGTAAAAATTTTAAAAAAAATTTTTTAAAAAGGTTGGACTTTCCTAAATTTGGGGGCAAAAAATGAAGGAGCAAAACATTATGGGAAATTCTTGAAAAAACTTAGATTTATATGTGTCTGTATTGGACGAGAACGAATTTCAAAAAATTATATGTACAACTATAGGGATCCTGCCGACAAATTCCCGATTTCGGGAAATCGAGATCCCACCCCAAAAAATCGTCGGGAATTCCCGATTTTTGGGAATCGGGACGGCAGGATCCCTGATACATAAATATTTTTAATTATTTTTAGAATTATATTCTTTAATTCATTCCAATTAAAATTTAAAAAATGTCTTCCGACGACGACCATTTGGATACAACAGGACAACAAATTGTAGACGAAGCACAGGAACAAGTTGATTCTATGCAAGAAGAGGAGGAAGACGAAGAGGAGGGATATAGTGTAGTGTACCGGTGGTAAAAGTTCGGGACATTACATATGTCATTCGATTCGTCTCGACGAGCTGAGTCGAACGGTACCACTCTTAATTTTAGGAAATGATTCTGGGCCGAGTTATAGGTCCCGAAAAATTGAAAAACCATAGGGGGGACCAAGCACTTTTTTGGGGTGAAAAATTCGAATATGCAAATTATACCTCATTCGAAAGAGCTCGTCGAGCTGAGTCGAATGACACCAAAATCAGCTTGATTGTAAAAGTTTGGACAAAGTTACGATAGAAAAACTAAAACCTAAACCTATGGGGCGTCAGCGAGGCGCTTGTGCAAAACCCCGCGCTTCGCGCGGGGTTTTGCGGCACGCGCCTCGCGGGGAGTCTACGGGCGCTGGGTCTGGGTCAGTAACATAAACCTAGTCCCATCTCCCTTGCTCTGGATGTATTTGGGGCTCCAGTAGCAGCAAAAACCTCCACGGGCGCCATAGGTAAGGAGCTAAAACAAACGGTCATAACTTTGTCAAATCAAGTCAGATTTCGTTGATTTTGGTGTCATTCGACTCAGCTCGCCGAGCTCTTTCGAATGAGCTATTATTTGCATATTCGAATTTTTCACCCCAAAATCGAGCTTACTCCCCCCTTTGGTTTTTCAGTTTTTCGGGACCCATAACTCGGTCCAGAATCATTTCCTAAAGTAGGGAGTAGTACCATTCGACTCAGCTCGTCGAGACGAATCGAATGACATATGTCACGTTCCGAACTTTTACCACCGGTACACTACACTACAGCCAAGAGGAGGAAGGCTTTGAAGGGGGAAATTATGGAATGGAAGGAATGGGGGAATCTGCTTTTGGAGAAGCTGGTAATTTTTTAAAAATATTTTTTGGTTGATTTAAAATTAAAAAAATTGTTTTTAAAGAGTTTGCCTCCTCTTCTTCACATCATCATTCGAAGAAAGGCCACAAAAAGAGAGGACGGAAAACCAAAAAGAAAAATTTGGGGCCTAACCGTGAACAAGTTCCAGACCCTCATGCAAACAGCAGCGCCGATTTATGCCAAATGCTTGGGCTAATTGATGTTCAATTTGAATATAATGAGGAGGACTTTGAAAGTATTTCGTCTGGAAAGGTTTTTTAAGGAATTTTGAATTTTAAATAATTTTTGATTTTCAGTCCTTCAATGCTCGCTTTCGACAACAATTCCAAGATATGAATCCAACAGCAAGTTGGGCACGTATTAATGCTGTATTGGTGGCTAAATACAACGAGTACCAGGTTAATTATTTTTGATTAATTTGAAAAAATTTGGCTCTATCTGAAAGGATGCCGGGATCTAATTTTTTTAACTTGTCAGAATGGCTCAGAAGGATCAATTCACTTTTTCCTTTTGCAAAAATCAACAGACTACAAACCAGGGATCGCGCCGACCCGATTCACGATTTCCGAAAATCGGGAATTTGATTTTCTGTCGACGCGATCCCTGCTACAAACTAACAAAAAATAATCATTCCTAGGAAATATTTGAAAATATGATCCCGGCACTTCTTTCGGATAGAGCTAAAAAATTTTTTTATTTTTTGGTGACTTGTTTTCGAATCAGTTCTTCCCGGTTTCTCATGCAAGAAAATTTTACCAAAATGACCTTAATGTGTAACCGAGTGTTCTAGTTAATGAATAAGATTAAAACTTGTTGAACTATAAAATTCAGAAATTATTAAATCCTGTACCAAGGTCGTAGCCAGGGGGTCGATTTCAAGGGAGGCTATAATAGGGTGTGAAGGCAAATTTTATTGTATAATTATTTTTATTTTTTCAGCGCCGCAGGCGAAAATTTTGAGGATTTTGTGGGTTGTAGGCGTAAAAAATTCACTTTTCTGATCATTCCCCTCCTAAATTTTTTTATTTTCCCCAATCCCAGAAGCCCCCCCCCCTCTGGCCATGCCCTTGTCCTTTACCTAAATTATATTTAAATTTCCAGAATATGCTTACTGGACGTGGCAAACAATTAGCTAGTAAGAAAGTCGGCCGAATTGCTGGATCTACTTCAAATCCACCAGCTTCAAAAGATTTACAACTAACGTCATCTGGTGCTGGTTCTTCTGGACAATTTGATAAAGTTGAGAAGGTTGCTCCCCTAAAAATTAGGCTTTCAACAAGGAAGAAGAGAAGAAATGACGATTCTGAAGAAGAACGTAAGTGACTTTGATTTTTAGAAATGTTTTTACATTTTTAAATTTTCAGTTAACTCTGATCAAGAATTTGAATCTCTTCTAAAAGAACATGAACGGCAATTGGATGAGGAGGAACGAGCAAAGGAGGAACGCAAAAAAGAACGTGCTGCAGCCAGGAAGGCTAAAGAATCAAAACAAAAGGTTAAACGGCGAAAGGAGGAAGGCGAAGGAGGGGAAGATGGAGATAATCCACAGGTTTTTTGACTCTAAATGAAATGCGTGACGGGACCATATTTTTCCTTACTTCATTGGACCGGCTTGGAATGGCCATTTTCCTTGAGTATTTGATGTTTGCCGTAATGAGAACTAGTGAAAATGGCGTGGCGCGAACTTTGCGGACCCGAATTTTGCGGACCCGAACTTTGCGGACCCGAAATTTGCGGAACGAAAGTTGCGGACCCGAAGGTTGCGGACACGAAATTTGCGGACCTGATTTTTGCGGAACCAAGATTTTAGGACCGACACTTGAGTAAAATTGAAAAATTAAAAATTTTACTTTTCGATGATTCCGGCAGAATTTACTATGATCCGTACCGGATTCATGATTTTTTCTTGATTTTTCAAAATTTTTATCAATTTCTTATCTTAAAATTATTTCATAATTTAAATAATCGAGAAAATTCCTTGAAAAAATCATTCATATAGCCATCTCATAAGGTCATGATGCCTAATTCATTTTAATTAACGCCACAGGCTAAAATTTTTAAAATTTCCGTGGTTCAGTAGACTCTATTGTCGGTCCGCAAATTTTTGGTCCGCAAATCTCAGATCCGCAAAATTCGGGTCCGCATAGTTCGGGTCCGCAAAATTCGGGTCCGCAAAGTTCGTGTCCGCAAATTTCGGGTCCGCAAATTAAAATCCGCAAATTTCGGCGCGCCGAAAATGGATTGATTTTTCCATTTCGTTGCAGATTTAGTCAAATCTTATTTTTGAAGTCTCCTCTGTTTATTTCAACTAAATTGGCATAAGTATCTTTGGTGCTTTTCTGTTTTCCCTACCCCTTTTTGCGGACTCATTACAATAGGTACACCCCATTCTCTTTTCCTCAGCCTTTCGGTAAAAATCAGAATCAGACATTACGAATTAAGGAAAAATGACCATTCGAGGAATTAAGGGAAAATGCGATCCCGTTGCTCATTTCATATAGATGTTTAATTTTAGAATTTTTTAATAAAAAATGAATCTTCAGCAAGAACACCAAGATTATTGTGAAGTATGTCAACAAGGAGGTGAAATAATCCTTTGTGACACTTGCCCACGTGCTTACCACTTGGTGTGTTATGATCAAGACTTGGAAGAACCCCCAGAAGGATTCTGGTCTTGTCCACATTGCGAGCAAAACGGGCCTCCTTCAAGAGATGAGGCAGCAGCAGATGCGACTCCAGGAAATATGGATACTTGTAGAGTTTGTTCTGTGAGTTTTTTTTGGATTTTTAAACTTTATTTGACTTTAAATATTTAGGAACGCGATTTTCTGTTGACTTGTGAGCGCTGCCCGAGCTCATACCATGCTTATTGTTTGTCACCTCCACTAAAAGAATTGCCAAATGAGCATGAAGATTGGATATGTCCACGTTGCCAGGTTTTGATTTTTCTCACGATTTATATTTTAGTATTAGTCGTTGATTAGGCTGTTTTTATGATGAAATAGACTAATACCTCTAATTGAAAACTTATATTTCATTATTTCAGTGTGTTGAACCAAAAAATCGTCCTGAAAAATTGCTGAGTTGGCGTTGGATTGAATATGCCTACCCAGAACCTTTACCCGAAGAATATCGCCTTAAAGAAGGAGAAAATGCTGTGAATATTGACGATCCTGAACGACGAAAGATTAGTTTCTTAAGACCTCAAAAAGAGATGAAGCCTCGTCGAGAGCGCGAATTTTTCGTCAAATGGAAATATATGAGCTACTGGTATTTTGATATTTTAAATTATTTGTAAAATGGTGATTCTGGGTAAGGATTGGGTTTCTACCCTTTGATTGTGAGCACCAGAAAGCTTACGACTACACGTCGTTTTTCTTCTTGTAGCAACTCCGTACCCCGTTAACCCTAGCCAAGTACCATTTTTTACATTCTGGTTGTCTAAAACAACTTCTTGGCCCATCCCATTTTTGACATTTATACCAAACTGCATTCATGGCAAACCCTGATTTTATGGACAATTGTTTTCTGGATTTTCTTATTCAAAAATTTATTTTTTAGGCATTGTGAATGGATTCAAGAATTAGTTTTGGAACTCCATTTCACCCAAACACTACGTATGTATTGGCGAAAGATGGATCCTGAAGTTCCTCCAGAAGTTGATGATGGCTCTACTGAAGATATGCGAACTGGTAGAATTGATGATAAAGAAAAGGTTTTTTTGAATTTAAACTTTGGATGTTTAATTTCTAAATATGTTCAGGAAGATGATCCGCATAATATGGAACAGAAATTTTATCGTTATGGAATCAAACCTGAATGGATGCAGGTTAATCATTTGATTTTTAAAGTTTTTTGCTAAAATATGAGCAAAGCTGTTTTAGTTGGGTTGGGATCATAAGGGCGCGAGGCCATTAGGACGCCAGCGCTAAAAACTGACACTTAGGCGAAACCGAAATTTATGAAAATTTTCTCAAATTTCTTTAACATTCTTAACTACCTCCTCCAGAAATTTCAAAATTTTTCATCGACTATTTCTGAAGTTATAGTCGATAAACCGCGAAAAATTAGGGTTTTTTCGGAAAATCAACAATTTTGGCCACAACTTCCGAAATTTTTGATCAAAAATTCTGAAATTTTTGGATCACGTAGATAAAGGCATGAGAGTTATTATTGCAAAATTTTATCTTTTTTGATAAGAACTCAATGTTTTATAAGCTCGCGCACTAATGGCCCAGTCCCGTTTTAGTTTTTTTTTATTATTTTGCTTTTTCAAAATTCTGGTGATTTGTCTATCTTTTATTATTTTATCAAAAAACAGCTGGAAATTTAGATGACCTTTATTAAATATTAAATGGATGTTTAATTAGACGGGCTTGCACCTTTGTTATTCGGATAATAATTGCTTGATAATTTATACTTAAAAACAAACATAGCTCCATCATCTAAAAAATTTTTTCTAAAAAAATTTTTTTAAGGTTCATCGTATAATTAACCATATGGCTTATGAGAAGAATCAATATGACTATTTGGTTAAATGGCGTGAATTAGTATATGATCAAGCAACTTGGGAACGTGATGATTTTGATATTCCTGGTTATGAAGATGCAATATTTCGTTATTGGGTGCATCGGTAAATTTATTTAATTTTTAAGAATTTAAATAATTTTTTTAAAGTGAACGAATGAGTGGTGAAACAATGCCTAAATATATATTAAAGAGATTAAATAAAAGAAGGGCTGAACAAGGATTGCCTCCATTTGAAGATGAAGAGAAGAAGCGTAAAAAGCGTGAAAATAAACCAAGCACTGATGTAAGTAATTTATTTTGAATTTGGTCCCCTATAAGAAAATCTTAAAATATTTTGGGTTAAATTTAATAAAGAAATCTATTAAGATAAAAAAGAAATACGAAGCTCAGCCAGAATATGTAAACGAAACAGGAGGCAATCTTCATGCTTATCAAATGGAAGGAATTAATTGGCTTCGTCATTGTTGGTCAAATGGAATAGATGCAATTTTGGCTGATGAAATGGGGTTGGGAAAAACAATTCAGGTTTTTTTAAATTAAAACTAGAGGTATGCAAAAGGAGTTTTACGGGATCCCGCGGGATAAAATTTTTTTAAAATCTTTGCGGGACGGGATCCCGCGGGATAAATCCCGCAAATCGAAAAAAGTGCGGGAGCGGGACCCTGTTCCGCGCCGACCTCTAATTTAAATTATGATCTTTGGATGCTTTGTTTTATTTTTTTAATTTGGCTATTTTTCGATAATTTTAAAAATTTATTTAAAAAATTTCAGTCAATGGTTTTTCTCTATTCTCTTGTCAAAGAAGGACATAGCAAAGGTCCCTTTCTTGTATCAGCTCCGCTCTCTACATTAATCAATTGGGAACGTGAAGCTGAATTTTGGTCTCCCGATCTTTATGTTGTTACTTATATTGGAGACAAGGACAGTCGAACTGTTATAAGGTTTTTTTGAATTTAAATTTAAAAAAATAAAACTCTTTTTTTTTAGGGAGCATGAATTTTCTTTTGTTGAGGGGGCCACAAGAGGAGGAACAAAAGCTGGAAGAATGAGGACAGATCAAGGCATTAAATTTCATGTTTTATTGACTTCTTATGAGGTTTTTTTTTAATTTTTTAAAAATATTTTTATTTTTCCAAATTTTTTAGTTAATAAATATTGACAAAGCAATACTCTCCAGTATTGATTGGGCTGTTCTTGTTGTAGACGAAGCCCATCGTCTCAAAAACAATCAATCGTTATCCTTTAGAACACTTCGAGATTTTAATATTGGATATCGTCTTTTGCTTACTGGAACTCCTCTTCAAAACAATTTGGAAGAATTGTTCCATTTATTAAATTTTTTGAGTCCTGATCGATTTTAGTCAGTTTACTTTTTAAATTAATTTTTCTTGACTGAGTAATTTATAGTTTGGTTTTTGTTTGTTAAACTTTATTCCAAATCTAATCATTAGTTTTAACTAGAGTTTGACCCCGAATCCCGTTCCCGAACGGTTTTTTCACGATTCTTCCCGCCCCGAAAAAAAGTAAAAACCCAGTTCCCCGACCCGAAAAGTTTCGGGGTGTTATATACCCAAAAATGCCATTTTTGCGAGAATTTTAAAGGAAAAATTTTAAAAATTTCCTCCCAATTTACTTTGCTTTTATTATTTTTGAAAGAAAAACGATAAAATATCAAAATTCTTTTTCCTACGGGTCAAACCCTAGTTTTAACTTAAAATAGTAATTTTTGTACGATTATTCTTTAAAATTTAGTGATTTGGAATCCTTTACTCACGAATTTGCCGAAATTTCAAAAGAAGACCAAATTCAACGTTTACATCAACTTCTCGGTCCACATATGTTACGACGTCTCAAAGCTGATGTCCTTACTGGAATGCCTTCAAAGAGCGAATTAATTGTTCGTGTTGAATTAAGTCCTTTACAAAAGTGATAATTTTTTTTGATTATTTTATATTTTATTTTTTTATTAGAAAATATTATCGTCACATTCTTACAAAGAATTTTGAGGCCCTCAGCATTAAAAATGGACGTTCACAAATGTCACTTTTGAATATTATTGTAAGTTTAATTTCTCATTTTATCATGAGTTAATTGCAAACTTTATAATTACAATGAGAGGTTTTTAAAAATAAAACCCAACAAAAATCGGTAATCTTCAGCTTTACCGGTCCCTAGAAAAAAATGAGGAAGAAGTGCTAGTTTGACATTTTTGAGGCATGCCAGTAGTTAATCAAGATTGCTGAGTCCGAATCTGAGCTTAGAATTTGTTTATTTCGAACCCAGGACCCGAATTCGACCATGTCAAAAACATGGGGTAAAAATTCGAAATTTCTAATTTTAAGTTTAATCTGACTCGTCTTTTCGAGCTTAGTCGATTGGTATTAAAATTATTACTTTTCGACATCTTTAGAATAAGTTTGGTGTCTGATTTATATATGGAAGTCTAACCAAGCGAGTATTTAATTGATCATAACTTCGTCCAGAGTTGTCGAAACACAATAATTTTGATATCATTCGACACAGCTTGAAGAGACGTGTCATAATAGCGATGGCCTAATAGTTTCGAATTTATACCCCGAATTAGACTTGGTCGAATCTGGGTCCGGGGTTCGCAATAAACAAATTCTAAGTCCATATTCGGACTCATCACACTCGATTACCTACTGGCAGACCTAAAAAATATCGAAAAAGCACTTTTTCCACATTTTTTCTAGAGACCAGTAAAGTGGAAGATTACCCAAAAATCTTTCTTTTTAAAAATATTCTCATTTTAGATGGAATTGAAAAAATGTGCAAATCATCCATATCTTTTCCCGAAAGCATCAATTGGTTGAATTTTTATTATAATTTTTAAAATAAAATTTAATTCTTTTTCAGAGGCACCTAAACGTCCAACTGGTGCTTATGAAGGAGAAGCACTCATCAAAAATAGTGGAAAATTTGTTCTTTTACAAAAAATGTTGAAACGTTTGAAGGAACAAGGGCATCGTGTTCTCATCTTTTCTCAAATGACAAAAATGGTTTTTTTAAACATTTTTTGAATATTATTTATTTTTAAAATATTTAGTTGGACATTCTTGAAGATATGATGGATTTTCTTGGTTATAAATACGAGAGAATTGATGGTTCAATTACGGGACAAAATCGTCAAGATGCTATTGACCGTTTCAATGCTGCTGGGGCACAACAATTTGTTTTTCTTTTATCAACACGTGCCGGAGGTTTAGGAATTAATTTGGCAACAGCGGATACTGTGATCATTTATGATTCGGATTGGAATCCGCACAATGACATTCAGGTTAATTTTTAGTTATAGTAAAGCGGTTGGTCCCGTTTCTCAGTGCCTTCTAAATGGGGTTGTTAGAATGGAGTTTCGCAAGCGTCCTTGTGTGAACTCCGCAGAGTATAGAATGTAGGCAAGCGCTGGATATAGGGAAGTTCCGGATTGGGAGACGTCTTCCCTCCGGATCGACACTAGGCTAGCTGTTGTTTAATACTTCCTTCACCGGCCGGTGGAATAATGCTGAGCAATAAATGAAGAGAAGATTAGTCGACTAAACCTTTTTCCCTATTCTTTCAAAGCTTTTATTGCTTGCACATTTATTCCTAGAACCGCCTTAAGGCTGTGTGAATATGGCTAATGCGATCAAATAAGTGAGCTATTTGCTTTTTGAGAATGGCCGTTTGTGCTATACTTTGGATCGCTCTGGGAACTTCCGTTACTTAGCGCAAAGTTTAGAACGCCATTCTTGTTCACGTGATTTCAGGATGGACTTGGCCTTACATTATTAAAATAAATTCATTCTTGTAAATGTTTCAGGCATTTAGTAGAGCTCATCGAATTGGCCAGCAGCGTAAAGTAATGATTTACCGGTTTGTTACGCGCAACTCTGTTGAGGAACGTATAACATCCGTTGCAAAAAAGAAAATGATGGTTTGAATTTTTTAATTTTTTAAAATTTATAAAATAATCTTTAGCTCACCCACCTTGTTGTTCGTGCTGGAATAGGTCAAAAAGGCCCTTCAATGTCAAAAACTGAGTTGGATGATGTTCTTCGTTGGGGAACTGAAGAATTATTTAAAGATGAAGAAGCACAACAAGGTGATGGAGCAGGCAAATCAACAGAGCAAAATATTGTTTGGGATGATGATGCTGTCGATAAACTTCTTGAACGAGCAGAAGATGAAACAAAAGAGTCTGCTGCAGCGGCACCAGATGAACCCGAAAGAAAAGATTGGGCAAACGATTATTTGAGTTCGTTCAAAGTAGCAACATATATTACAAAGGAAGATGCGCCTATAGAAGAAGACGAAACGGAAGTAATTAAAGAAGCATTACAAGAAGCTGATCCAGACTATTGGGAGAAGTTATTAAGACATCACTTTGAGCAAGAACAGGAATTTGAAAGGGCTCATCTCGGAAAAGGAAAAAGAGTTCGCAAACAAGTTAATTATGCAACAGAAGCAATACAACAGGAATGGCAGCCAGGGTCAGCTGGTACACCTGCGGGAGGAGATCAAGACTATTCCGACTCATTTTCTGGTGTTTCTGACCATGACGGTTCCGGAAGTGGAGAAGACGATTTTGATTCTGTTAGAGAAGAGCGTCGACGGAAACGTGAACGTGATGGTGAAAAATTACCTCCTTTATTGGCACGTGTAAATGGGCAATTGGAAGTTCTTGGCTTCAACCCAAGACAACGAAGAGCTTTCTTTAATGCAGTAATGCGATGGGGAATGCCGCCTCATGATGCCTATCAATCACAGTGGCTAGTTCGAGATCTCAAAGGCAAATCTGAAAGGGCCTTTAAAGCTTATACTTCTTTGTTTATGCGGCATCTTTGTGAGCCTGGAGCTGATTCTCAGGTGAAAAATTTTTTCACTTTGAAAATTTATTTAACAATAAGGGGAGATTTTCTGCCTATTCCCCACAAACTATCAAATTAAAATATTTTTGGTGGTGTTTAGTTAATTTTTGAAAATAGTCAACAGAAATTAAAGAATAATTGTTCAGTCACTGATTGTTTTTGGACGAAATGTCTAAACTAGAGACCGGCAAAATCGAACTTCCGGGATCCCGGGTCGGGATTTTTTCCCGTCGGGATCCCGTCCCGCGCCGACCTCTAGTTTAAACCATTTTTGACCATGAAATTTCATAATATTTTTGTTTTAAGGAGTGTTTTAATGATGGCGTCCCACGTGAAGGTTTGAATCGTGTGCAACTTCTAACTCGAATTGGAATCATGTCACTAATACGCAAAAAGGTTCAGGAATTTGAAGCTGTTAATGGTGAATGGTCTATACCTGAGGTTTTTTGAATTTTCAAAAATTTCTAAAAAATATTTTTAAGGTGCAAACCCAAATGTTGGCTGCTGCTGAGGCTGCAAATAAAGAACGGGAAAAAGACAAAGATCATTTGACTGTACAACGCAAGGAGAAAGAATTAAGTGTGCATAGTGATGCTAGTCGAGATGTGACTCCAGCTATAGTATTTTTAAAAAAATATTTTGGTAATACGGCTGGTCCCCCTTATTTTCTGTTCCCCTGACCATTTTGAGCTTTTTTGCTTGGCATATAATTTTCAAAAGAATAATACTATGATCGGTTAGATTTGGCGAATCTGAACAGATTTATGAAGCTAGATCCTCGATGGACGTGCTTTTTGTGATGCTGAAAGGGATTAAAACAAATGCTCATAACTATGTTTAATTAAGTCGGATTTCTATGAGTCTAGTACCGTTCGACTCAGCTCGAAGAGCTGAGTCGAAAGATTTATAATTTGCCAAGAAAAAAAGGGGGGACCAGCCTTGGAATTACCAATATTTTGAATATAAATAAAACAATTAAGAATGATCTTAAAAAGACTGCCGAACCTCAAGAAGTTGAAATGATTGATGCAGCAGCTGAACTTACTGGAGGAGATACTCAAACTACAGCGGAAGATTCTTCACCTAAGGAAGCTGATGGTGATAAAGAGGAGGAAAAGATTGATGAAGAGGTTTTCTTTAATTGTTTAAAAATTTGTCTTATCTTTTGAAATTTTAAAAAATTCCTCAAAACAAAATCTTTTCCATTTATTCAACTATTCTCTTTACAGACCGAGCAGAAATCCAGAGAACCACGTCCAAAAATTATGTTTAATATTGCTGATGGTGGTTTTACTGAACTCCACACTCTCTGGCTTAATGAAGAAAATGTTGCTGTTCCTGGAAAAGAATATGAGATTTGGAATCGACGACATGATTATTGGTTACTTTGTGGGATTGTTATGTAAGGACATATTTTTTTTCTAAAAATTAATTTTTTAATTAGGCATGGCTATGGTCGTTACCAAGACATTCAAAACGACAATCGATTTTCAATAATTAATAAACCCTTTAAATCAGAACAAAGCAAAGAAGGAAATTTTGCCGAATATAAAAACAAGTTTTTGCAAAGACGTTATAAGGTTTTGAAAGTTTTCTTTTCTAAATTAATTTTTTGGAAAATTTAAAAACAAAGAAAGTTAGCGAAAATTTTTGGCACTTTCCACTTATATGCCCTTTTTTCTCCGTAGTCGGAACAGGCCATGTATGGTGTCATTCAAAAGAGCTCGGACAATTATGGGCGAGGTTAGTCAAGTACCTAGGGACTATGATATGGTCGATTGAAAATTGAAAAACCATGGGGGTAGAGTAACGTTATTTGTTTTTTGTATTATAACTTCGTCCAAATTTGTTCAATTACGGTGATTTTGGTGTCATTGGACTTAGCTGTCGAGCTCAATAATGGGCTTTCATTTGCATCTTCGAACTTTGTCTGTTTCGACCATGGAGAAAAAGGGCAAATTTATCAATTTTTTGGAAAATTTAAAAACTTAAAAAATTTTTTTAATTAAATATTTTTCAGTTAGTCGAACAGGCTTTAATAATAGAGGAACAATTACGTCGTGCAGCATATTTAAAAATAACCCAAAAAACTGAAGAACAACATATTCAAAAGGATGCAGCAGAAAAGGGAATAGCTATTGGAAAGGCTGTTTCTGATAGTATTGGTAAATTTTAATTTTTTTTTGAATTTTTAGAAATTCTTTTAATCTTTAAAACTTTATTGAATTATTCTAGGCCATCTAAATGAAAGGTTTGACGATCTTGAATGCTTGGCTACTGCACAAGATATATTATGGCGTGATGATTATAAGGGTGACAAAAATTCTTATATAGTTCTTCATAAAATGCTTGCTCAACTTGAAGATTTGCTGAATGATATGAAAAATGGTAAGGAATTTTTGTTATTTTTAGGGGTATTCTCTTATAAATAAATATATTCTTTAAAAATAATTTTGAGTTTTTTTTAAAGATGTTTCTCGTCTGCCAATGACGCTTGCACGACTTAGACCAGTAACTCAACGACTAGGCATGACAGAGAGAACGTTAGTTTTATTTGAGAAAATTTTTTTAATTGAATTTTATAAAATCTAAAAATCCCCATTTAGAATCCTCAACCGATTGACAACAAAGGATTCTGTTGCCTCTGCTTGTCAGAGCCCACTTCCTCCTCCTGGCCCATTTATGACACCAATTGCACAAGCAAGATTTAAAGGAATGGAACCCAAGTTTGCTGTGATGGTCGGTAAAGAAGAAAATGAGTAAGGAAGAAAATGAGAAGAAGAGGAGGAGGGAGGAAAAGGTGTAAAAATGGAGGGGAAAAAATAGAAAAAATTTAATTTTACTTTTTGATCAATTTCTTTTATAAGGTGTTTCGAAACAAAAGAAATCTTCGGAGATCGAAAAAATTTCACAGATATCAAAATCGATAAAATTTTTGAAAATCATAAAAAATTAGTGAAAAATAACGTTGAAAATCGAAAAATAGGTAAACACCGTATTTCCTCTAATTGAGCGACATGCCGCTCTATTTTTCAAACCCCTGTTAAAGTGCCGACGTGTACCGTTTACGTATATCGGGAGACTGACCATTTTGAAATGAAAAAGAATGAAAGGAAAATGAGGGGAGATAACGGAAATGTACCCTTTTTATTATTGTTTAGCTGAACTATGTTTGCACTTTGTCCATGAACCCCACAGAATCTTGACCTGCACTCCTCAACAACCCCCGATCCTGAACACTCCCTTCCCGAATGTTTGGGAAGTACACACATCTATCTTGCTAAAATTATTTTCGCAATCATATTTTCAAACAAATTTTTTCGATCTATTTTTTGACAAAACCATGCGCGATGGCACAGCCCTATTTTTTCTTATGTTCCTCCTCATTTTTTCAATTAATGAAAAAGAATGAAAGGAAAATGAAGGGAGACAGAATCTTGACCAGTGCTTCGAAATTTCAAATTTGCTCGTACTCGTACTTCGTACCACCCCTTTTTTTGGCCTCGTACTCGTACCTCGTACCACCCCCATTTTTTTGCTAGTACTCGTACTCGTACCTCGTACCACCCCTATTTTTGCCCTCGTACCTCGTACTCGTACCTCGTACTTACTCGTACTTGAGAAAAAAAAATCGAAAATTTTTATGATTTTTTTGAGTCCAGAACATTTAGTTTTAAATTTTAAGCGTTGTATGTGATAATTTTTGAATCTTGGAAGGCTTTGAAGCTATAAATCCTCCAATTTCAAACATTTTCTGCGCCGCAGGCGAAATTTTTGAGTTTTTTGGAGTGCAAGGAGAGATATTTCCTCCATGATGGGTCGGGCTACCCCAAACTCGGCATTTTTTCATCTGATTTTCATATTCTTACATGGAACTTTTATCTTTTCCACCGAACTTTTCACATTTTAATCTCCTGATATCCTTCTTAATCTCAAATCCGTTTTTTTTTCAAAAATTTTGAGAATTTTGGATTTCCTTTGGATGTCCTTAAGAAAATTTTGGAAAATTTTGAAGGCCATGAAGCCAGATTTCTTCCATTTTTCACCGCCGGAGGCGAAAATTTTAGAATTTGGAAGCCATTAAGTAAACTTTATTATTTTTTCAGCGCCGCAGGCGAAAATTTTGAAAATTCCGGAAGGCCGTAAGCGAAAAAAACTCACTTTTAGAGGTACAATGAAAATTTTAAAGAAACTTTTAAAGGGCCAAAAAGGAGAAAAATAGCCAAAAAGGCCAAAAAGAGAGCCAAAAACCCATAATTTTTCCAAGTAAAACTAAAATACTTTTTAAAACAAAATTAAACTTATAAAATGAGTTATTTATGAAGAGAAAAATATTAAAATTCATTGTTCATTGAATAGGAATCGAACCCAATATTAAATCATTAAAGACTATGGTGCAGCCAAGCACCTTCACCACTCGGCCACTCGCTCATATAATGGCAAATGAAAGGAATTAAATATACAGGGTGTTTCAACTAAGAAGCACTATTTGAAAAATCTATAACTTTTTACTAAGTTGACAGATTTTAATGATTTTTGGTATTTTATATCCATAATTTATAAGGTTTTTTTTGACGTAAAAATTATGCCTAAATTCGAAGCCTAACCCGGTATTTCAATTTCGTTTCAATTTCGTACTCTACCGTTCTCTTTTTTCCCTCTTTTCATTGTGTGCTATCTTACTTCATTTATTTTCCTGCGTATGGCGAAGAGTGGATACTGTATTGAAAATGTAGTGTCTATCGCCTAGTGTTTACTCTAGTGTCTATCGCCGCTCAAAAAAAACAAAAGGGAGTAAGAATGCATGTGCGGAAAAAGGGAAAAACAGAACGGTAGAGTATAAAAATATCTCGGGTTAGGGTTCGAATTTCGACATAATTTTTATATCAAAAAAAACCTTATGAATTATAGATATAAAATACCAAAAATTATTAAAATCTGTCAACTTAGTAAAAAGTTATAGATTTTTCAAATAGTGCTTCTTAGTTGAAACACCCTGTATTTCTTTAATTTTCCTATAAACACCAAGTACGAGAAGTACGAGCTCGTACTTAGGCCTCGTACTTCGTACTTTTCACTTTTTTTGGCCTCGTACTCGTACTTCGTACCTGCCCAATTTTTTTGCTCGTACTCGTACTCGTACTTCGTACCAGGTACGAGTACGAGGTACGAGTACGAATTTTGGTACGAGCTTCGAAGCACTGATCTTGACCTGCACTCCTCAACAACCCCCGATCCTGAACAAAAAATATTTTAAAAAAATATTTCTGTGTGGTCAGGACTTGTATTTGCGTGGTTTATTAAAAAATAAAAAAAAATTGTTTAATTATTTGTTCGCTAGACCATTTATTTATAATTAATGATCAGCAAAAAAATAATACATATTTATGTTTGAATAAATTATTTTTTAATTAATTTTAAAAAATATTAAAAAAAAATATTTCTGTGTGGTCAGGACCAGTGCTTCGAAGCTCGTACCAAAATTCGTACTCGTACCTCGTACTCGTACCTGGTACGAAGTACGAGTACGAGCAAAAAAATTGGGCAGGTACGAAGTACGAGTACGAGTACGTGGCCAAAAAAAAAGTGAAAAGTACGAGTACGAGGCCTAAGTACGAGCTCGTACTTCTCGTACTTGGTGTTAATAGGAAAATTGAAAAAATATGTTTAATTTTATTCAATAGTTCTTATATGAGCGAGTAGCCGAGTGGTGAAGGTGTTTGGCTGCACCAAAGTCTATAATGATTTAATATTGGGTTCGTTTCCTATTCACTGGACAAGGATTTTTAATCTTTTTCTCTTCCTAAATAACTTATTTATAATTTTAATTTTTTTTTTAATTATTGTATTTTTACTTGGATTAATTATGAGATTTGACCATTTAAAATTCTTAAAAAAATTTTTCTTTGAACACTAAAAGTGAATTTTTTCACTACGGCCTTCGGAAATTTTCAAAATTTTCGCCTGCGGCGCTGAAAAAATAAGAAAGGTGGTTATTGGCTTCCAAATTCTAAAATTTTCGCCTTCGGTGGTGAAAAATGAAAGAAATCTGGCTTCATGGCCTTCAAAATTTTCCAAAATTTTCTTAAGGACATCCAAAGGAAATCCAAAATTCTCAAAATTTTTGAAAAAAAGGATTTGAGATTAAGAGGGATATAAGGAGATTAAAATGTGAAAAGTTCAGTGGAAAAGGATGAAAAAAAAACCGGATGAAAAAATGTAGGATCTCGGGTAGTAAATATTTTTCCTTGCACTCTAAAATGCTAAAAAATTTCGCCTGCGGCGCAGCAAATAGATGAAATTGAAGGATTTATAACTTCAAGGCCTTTCAAGATTCAAAAATTATCACATACAACGCTTAAAATTTAAAACTAGATGCCCTGGGCTCAAAAAAATCATTAAAATTTTCGATTTTTTGCTTTTAGCTTAAGTACGAGTAAGTACGAGGTACGAGTACGAGGTACGAGGCCAAAAATAGGGGTGGTACGAGGTACGAGTACGAGTACTAGCAAAAAAATGGGGGTGGTACGAGGTACGAGTACGAGGCCAAAAAAAGGGGTGGTACGAAGTACGAGTACGAGCAAATTTGAAATTTCGAAGCACTGGTCAAGATTCTGTCTCCCTTCATTTTCCTTTCATTCTTTTTCATTAATTGAAAAAATGAGGAGGAACATAAGAAAAAATAGGGCTGTGCCATCGCGCATGGTTTTGTCAAAAAATAGATCGAAAAAATTTGTTTGAAAATATGATTGCGAAAATAATTTTAGCAAGATAGATGTGTGTACTTCCCAAACATTCGGGAAGGGAGTGTTCAGGATCGGGGGTTGTTGAGGAGTGCAGGTCAAGATTCTGTGGGGTTCATGGACAAAGTGCAAACATAGTTCAGCTAAACAATAATAAAAAGGGTACATTTCCGTTATCTCCCCTCATTTTCCTTTCATTCTTTTTCATTTCAAAATGGTCAGTCTCCCGATATACGTAAACGGTACACGTCGGCACTTTAACAGGGGTTTGAAAAATAGAGCGGCATGTCGCTCAATTAGAGGAAATACGGTGTTTACCTATTTTTCGATTTTCAACGTTATTTTTCACTAATTTTTTATGATTTTCAAAAATTTTATCGATCCTTGCACTCCAAAAAACTCAAAAATTTCGCCTGCGGCGCAGAAAATGTTTGAAATTGGAGGATTTATAGCTTCAAAGCCTTCCAAGATTCAAAAATTATCACATACAACGCTTAAAATTTAAAACTAAATGTTCTGGACTCAAAAAAATCATAAAAATTTTCGATTTTTTTTTTCTCAAGTACGAGTAAGTACGAGGTACGAGTACGAGGTACGAGGGCAAAAATAGGGGTGGTACGAGGTACGAGTACGAGTACTAGCAAAAAAATGGGGGTGGTACGAGGTACGAGTACGAGGCCAAAAAAGTAGGTGGTACGAAGTACGAGTACGAGCAAATTTGAAATTTCGAAGCACTGGACCGGACCTATACGATATATCGAAAAAATTTCGATATATCGATGTCGATATTATCGATAAACGATATCGATATTATCGATCGATAAATTTTTCGATACTCGATATTTTTCGAGACTGATACCGTATTATTGATCGATCACTCAAGTTCGATCTCTAAATAGTACCATGTTCTAGATGTAATGGAGACGGCGTAGCTGCCGAAATAGTTCGCATCTGAGTCTGAGGCGGCGACGAAGGTGAAAACGGTGCAGAAAGTTGAGTATGTTCTGATAAAAATTAAAATTTTAGAAATTTTTTAAAAATTCCTTAGAAATAATCTCAAAATACCTTGTAATAGACCAGATGTTTTTGACGAAAACAAAGAAGTTTGTCGGTTCATATAATTTTTTTCGGTTTCAGGAATTTTATTTTCATCTGAAAAAAATATTTTTCAAGTTATTTGATTAGAAAACAGTTTCGCGATTTAGAAAATTAAGAATAATATACACAAATTTTGTCATTTTAGCGAAACTGACAAAACCGGTGATATCCAAGTGCCAAAAAATTTTCGCCTTTGGCGCCTAAATCTCCTTTCTATATTCTCAAAATTTTCGCTTCAGGGCGCATAAAATTGATGAAATTGGATATGAAGGATATATAGGGATTTCTGTGGATTAGAAGGGATATCGAGTGATAATCTGTCGGTTTCTACTCTTGGCTTTTTTCACTCCCGAACATCACTTCTAACTTCATTTATTAAAGTAATACTCTTCAAAAAATTAACTTTATAACCTTGTACCGACGAAACCGTTGTAATCGGATCCGACGAAATCGAAGTTCCAGGTGCATCTGGTGAGTTCGGAGTCATCGTCTCCAATGTATGCTGTCCCATAGGAGAAGGTGGCATAGGTAACAATAAAATTTGGTTTTGTTCTGTAAAAAATAAGTTATAGGTTTTAGAAGTTATTTCTAGCTCATTAGAAATAATCTATGAGTCTAATGAAAAGTTTATCAGTCCAATCAATGTATATCAGGGGTGTGCCGAAAGTGATTTTAAAAAGCGAAAGACGAAAGGCGAAACTCGCACATCCCTGATGTATATGTCATTTTTTCACATATATTTTCAATAGATGTTTAATTATATGTCTATTGTGACTTATAGATGCTTTTTGTTTCTGGACCGATTCGTCTAATGCTCCTTATATATCACTAGAGACGCTTGCAGGTTTTTGCTGCTGCTTCCCCAAATCAGCTTGATTGAACATATTTGGAAAAGTTATGATACAAAATATACAAAGTAACCCCGCACTTCACGCGGGTTTTGCTGCACGCATCTCTCGAAAACAACAGTCGCTAGATTCTGCACCAGTAACATAAACCTATTCCTTTAACGATTTTCTCCTTTAAGTGCTGACATACCCTCAGAAGTGTGATTTGTCTCATAAAATTCGTAGGACTCAAGAAGTTGTTTGGTTTGGACTCATAAAGTTCGATGGGACTCATAAACTGGAGCAGAGTTATAAAATTTGTTTTTACCCCGACTTTCTATTTCAACGAATTGACCTTTAGCAGCAAGTCGTTGATGTTCCTCATTTATTTTCTTACTACGTTTTCCTATTTCAACGAGTTGAGCTTCAGCAACAAGTCGTTGTCGTTCCTCCTCTTTTTGAATTCGACGCTCTTTTTCTCGACGGAGACGTTGTTTAGCCACTTCTTTTTTACCACCCCGTTCCTCAATTCTCTCGCGTTTTTGTCGATGATTGCCGCCGATTAGACCAAATCCAATTGGTGAAGAAAGTTCATGTTCTTTGAACAAAGATACTAGAAAATATTTAAAAAATTTAAATTATTTTTAGTAAAAATACGTGGAAGATCCAGAGGAAAAAATTTATCGGAATCGACCACATCTATTAATTCAAATTTAGATTCAGTCCAAATTATATCCTTCTTTCGATTTTTTACAGCAGATGAAAGAGTTGGATCAAATATATTTTCTTCGTATTTAATATTAACAATTTTGCCATCAATTTCTTTAGGAAATCCTCTTTCTTTTTTCGTTTTGCCAGTATCAGTGATTTTTATTAACTGTGCATAGTCAAAAATTAACTCCTGATACGGATTGTGAACCTAAAGTTAATAGAAAACTATGAGATAAAGAAAAAATAAGAGAAAATAAAGAAAAGAACATCTAATACAACAAAGAATGGTACTTGCGTGTTATCCCTACAAACTTATTGCGGACTTTTTTTGCGGACACAATTGTACGGAATGGTAAGTTATCTCCCTTGTAAAAATTGCTGCTAAAATAATTTGCAGATATTATAAGAATATATTTCTACAAGGAATCGAGCTGAGTCGAATGACAACACGAAAATCAGCTCGAGATCTTGATTATAAGCCTAGATAAACAGGTTAAAATGGTCAACGTAAACCTCGAGCTAAAACATACGATCATACCTTTGTCAAATCAGGTCAGATTTCGTTGATTTAGGTATTTGAATAAGCTCGACGAGCTCTTTCGAATGAGCTATTATCTGCTATTCGAATTTTTACATACTCCCCCCTATGTTTTTTGACAATTTCGAGCCCTGTGTCTCGGCCTATAGTTACGTCCCAATCGAAATTTTGATGTCATTCGACTCAGCTCGATAAGCTTTCGAATGAGCTATTATTTGATTAAACGAATTATTAGCCCAAAAATTAGCTTGGCCACCCATAGTAGTTGTTCACTTTTTGAGAGTCTATATCTCGAGCCGAAGTTAAGACAGCGGGTTGATTTTGATGTCATTCGACACAGCTCAACGAGTTCTACAAACTATGACTGACTGACCATTTTTTAATACTTAAAGAAAAAAAAGTAGGGTATACGAACCAAACTATTACCCCTAATTCTAAAATTACCCTTTCTTTTGAGTCGAAAACCAATTTTGTCTCCGCCATACTAAGAAATCGCAATATCGGCAAATTACGTGAATTTGGCAATGCCGATGATAAAAGAATCAAAGTTATAGCCGTTGAGCAATAAGCAAAAAAGCAATTCATATGACGCCGATAAAACACAAAAATCATCCCTTAAATTGTTAAAATACAATAAAAACTGAAATTATATTTCAGAATATCTACCAATTAAATCATCGATAAAACATAAATCTTCGGTATTATAAGTCGACAATTCCGCTGTTGCAAAAATCGGCGAATCCGCAAGTGTTGAAGGAAGGATCGTGATAAACCCTTTATGCTTAATACACTCATTATTCAATTTTTTCTTAATCGGTGTAATAACGTAGAGCATCTTTCCCTTAAAACAAAAGGCGTATGACCTGAAAAAGAAAAATAGAAACAATTAAAGCGTTTAATGAATTAACGGCTGTAGTATACCGGAGGCTCGATGATAGGAATAGGATTAAGTTACGAGCCCAGAACCCAGCGACCGTAGACTCCCCGCGAGGCGCGTGCCGCAAAACTCCGCGCGAAGCGCAAATTTGCACAAGCGCCTCGCCGACCCCCATAGGTTTACGTTGACATTTTGAGCTTCTTTATCTCACCTCGGAATCAAGATTTCAATCTGATTTTGGTAATGGTGCAGAATTGGGGAGACACCTTAAAAACACCTTAAAAATTTTCATTTTTTCTGCAAACAATTTTATATAGGTAATCGACCATGCTGATCAAGAAACCGAGCTTAGAATTTGTTTATTTCGAACCTGGACCCGAATTCGACCAAGTCGAATTCGGGGTAAGAATTCGAAATTAAAAATTTAGGGCTAATCTGACACGCCTATTTGAGCTGAGTCGAATGGTATCAAAATTATTCAGTTTCGACAACTTTGGATGAAGTTATGATCAGTTAAATAACGCTTGGTTAGACTTCCGTATATAAATCAGACACCATAACTTCGTTTAAAATGGTCGAAACCTAATAATTTTGCTACCATTCGACTCAGAATAATGAGACGAGTCAGGATAACTGTAATATCGTAATTTTGAATTTTTTACCCCGAATTCGACTTGGTCGAATTCGGGTCCGGGGTTCGAAATAAACAAATTCTAAGCTCGGATTCGTGATCAGCATGGTCGATTACCTATATAAAATTGTTTGCAGAAAAAAGCAGCATCTAAAACATTTGTATTAAGTTGGGGTAACAAAATCTGAGGTGAGTCGGAAGTCAGAGGTGTCGGAAATCGGAAGAGCCGGAAATCGGAACTGGCTCAAACGTCGGAACTCGGAAATCGGAGGGCCATTCGAATGGAGGTGGCCATTCTATTTTTCATTCATTCAAAAAAGTGTTATTCTATATATTTTTTTAACAAAAAATAATAGAAAACAAACCCTTCATTGTAACTTGTAATTCGGAGATATTAAGAAAGAACTCTGAATTCGGCAAGGCCGATGAATGCAGTGTTGCCGCAGCTTGTTGTTGAGGCGAAGCTGCCGAATTTTGTTGCGAAGAGTCATCAGACTTTAAATTTATCATTAAAAAATAAATGTATTTTTCAAAATAATACCTCTGAACCGTCACTATCAGATTCAATATAAGCATGTATTTCCATTATAGTAATTTTAGATAATTTTTTTAGTATAAAAACTGCTTTAAATCTAAAAATTAATTGGAAAAATATTAACATCAGAGACAAAATACATTTCCGGTGTCTGAGTATTTTTCTACCCAGTTTAGAAAGTCCACTCTGAACTAGTGTTCGGCAAATGGATTTTTTCGGTTCCGGTACCGGGAGTACCGAAAAGTCCCGGTACCGAAAAGTACCAAAATTTCCCAAAATCTGTTCGGGACGGTTCCGGTTCCGGGAGTACCGAAAATTCCCGACTCGGTATTTTCGGGAGTACCGCGGGAGTACCGAACCGTGCCGAACACTACTCTGAACATGTTTTTTTAGGGTGGGGGCTAACTCAAGGAATGACCAACTCAAGGAATATTTTAAAAATCAGAATATTCTGAGAAATCAGAATTTTTCCGAATTCTTTTTTAAATTCTGTTTTCAAAGTGTTCTAATTTGTTTTTAAATTTTTATTTTCTAAAAATATTCAGATTTTTCAAAAAATTTCGATTTTTAAAATATTACTTGAGTTGTCGTTCCTTGATTTGTCGTTCCTTGGCTTGTCTGTTCCTTGAGTTAGCCCGACACGGTTTTTTATGCATTTCACAGTCATAGGAATTCAGGAAAAAATATGGATTTTCATATAAATGTACACCCTAGTAATAATATGTATTGCCCCTATTAGGTAACTTGAAGTTTATGACTGATAATAAACAGCACGAATATGTAGGTCAACATTTTTAAAAAAATAGTTAACCTATGTATTTTTCCTTTATTTATTCAGAAAAGTTCATTTTTTATTGCTTCTTTCACATTTTCCTTATTTAATGTTGACCTTACAAATAATATTTTTTCAGAGAGGTAACTTACTGAGAATAATTTGCATTATTTTAAATTAAATTCACATCTGTACAAGCATCATTTTAAAATTTTTATAATTTATTAAATTAAAGTTCAAGCATTCATTACTATTGGTTGTATGTATCATTTTTGTTACTCGGGCATTTTTTCTTTGACATTTAGGCGTTTGGCATTTCCGACTTCCTATTTCTGAAAATTCAGGCCGATTTCCGACAGTTCCGAGTTCCGGTACCTTATCATATTCGACCGACCTCTAGTGTAGAGATGCTTAAGCAATTTTGATTAGGAATCCATAAGATACCGTATATTTAAGCCCGTAATTGTAACTTAAAGTAGTAAGATTTGACTGTATTCATATTTTTTTCACTTTAGAATTATTTACAAAGTAATTTTATTAATTTATGAATAGATTAATAAAAATGGATATACTAATTAAAAATATAAAACTAAAATTTTTTGAAGGCTTTTGGAAGATATGGTATTCCCTGTTTTATGAAGGCTGAAACGAACTTTCAGGATTTTAAACCAGACCGGAATTAACAATTAAAATTTATTTATTATTTATTTTAGATAAATTTTTTGTTACATGTCTGAGCTTACACGTCCTTCGACTTTAGATTATAAATATTACGAGGATTGGAAAAGGGTATATGATGCTTATTTTCTTTCTGCTTATCCAAATTCGAATATAAATTCATCATATCATTCAAATTCTTCCAACATAAGCAATATTAATCATAGTTACGATGGATCGAATACATCAAATGGTAAATTTTAAATTATTAATTTTCTCAATATTAATCAAACGGGTTTGCCATTTATTTCATATGTACATATTTTAAATTTCAATTTTTTTATTTTGAGTTTCAAGTTCTCAATAAAAGTTTATCGGCTTTATGTACCACCGTTTTAAAATCAGTTTTCGGCTCACCACGAAAAAGTATCGTATCCAATATTTCTTTTAACACTAGGGTTGGGGGCCCGGTTAATCACTAAGGATCGAATCGGGCATCGAATTCTGACACGAAATATGGACGGCCCGATTCCATAAAAATGAGACCCAAAATAAAGACTCGAACGTTTGTCTGATTCGAAACCCCCAACCCTTATTAGCGCAGTAAAGAATACTAATTTTGTTCCCCATACTGACCATCTCTTATACCTCTAATGATAATTTAAACTCGAATACTGAATCATCTATTAAAGATAAAAATATTGAGATTTTCGGGTACTTTTCCGTTTTGTTACACCCCCTATACATATTAATGCTCAAAATGTCATATATAGGGTAATAAAAGGTGCTGAGTTGAATGGTACCCTTCTTTTTTCCAGGAGTTGTCTGTGGACCCAGATATAGGGCTCGAAATGGTCAAAATTCATGGGGTCATATTGGGGTAAAAAATTATAACAGAATATGCAAAGTTAATAATGTAGACACTCATTCTAACCTAAATACATCGACAGAACGATCTAATGAAGTGAAGAATATTTCTTCAAATTTTTATCGAACAGAATATTCGGATAATTTTAATAAAGAGACAACAAATTCTTTTAATAATGAAGGTCCTTCCACAATAGAAACAACAAGTTCTAATAAAATAAATAACAATGAAACAATTTTTGATTCAAACTCGTCTAATGGGATAAATCCTCAAGAGATTGAAAATCCCAAATCCAAATTACGTTCTTATAAACAAAATAATCCTGAGAAAGATTTTATTCCAAAATCAGGTGTTCCTGAAAAGGGTATGTGAAATTAATATAATAAATGAATCTCACAATAAGATACTGTCTTAGAGCTATAAAATTTTATGCAAGGATGAGGAATGTCTTATACCGTATTTACTCGATTAATTCCCCACCCTCTATTAATTCCCCATGCCAGGGATGAGTTGAAAAAATAATTCCATCCTGAATACCCTACTACACGTTCAAATTTCAAAACTCGAATAATTCCCCATCCTCTATTAATTCCCCATGCTACGGATGGGTTGAAAAAGTAATTCCCCGGGGGAATTAATCGAGTAAATACGGTATCTCCCTAATATGACATACCCACGTCATAAAATTTTATTATTAGGCTGCTCTGTCTTGTTATAACTTAATGAAAAGTATCTTAATTTGAAGCTTTAGGAACTTATGATTCTGCAATATTCATTTAATTATTATAAATTAAAGGTGATTTAAAATATCCTGATGAGGATTACATAGTTACAAAAACAAAGCGTTCTTCAAATAAGCAAAATATGGAAAGTAAAATTGTTGATAAACAAAATATTCCTTGCTTAAGAGGTTTTTGGACATAAAAAATAAATTTAGTTTTAACTGATTAGGACTGAAAAATCATGGAAATACTTGTTATTTTAATGCTTTAATGCAAAGCCTTGCAGGGTGTGATAAATTTGCCGAATTTCTACTTTGTTATGATTTTGAGGAATATAAAAAAGTGAAATTAAAAATTTATCAAATTATATTTTAAATTTTAAGAATGTTATTTTAAATTCCTTTATACATACAATTCGTTGTATGTGGTTTAATAACACTTCTGTTGACAATTGTTGTTATAGAACTATTAGTTCTATTGCTAAAGAGAATTCAACATTTTGTCTTGGCTTTCAACATGTAAATTAATTAAGTTATTTTTTGGCTCCTTTTTAGAATGTGTTAATGGCGGTTTAGTTTATTTAAGACACGTTTTTATATAACGATTGACACGTAATTTAGTCTTCCGAGCGATGCCTTTTTTTAATAAGCCTATATTATGAGATACGTGCTATAAGATATTTTAAGATGGTGTATCTTAAAAAAAGTGTTAGGCACGGTTCGGTACTACCACGGTACTACCGTCAGTACTGGACCGGTACTAACGGTAGTATCGTACCGGTCAGATTTTGGGATTTTCGGTACACGTCGGTACCGGTACTTTTCGGCACTACCGGTACCTGAAAAATCCATTTGCCTAGCACTATTAAAAATGAGTTTCGACTTTGAGTTTTTCTATAAATTTTTACTAAGGCCAACAGTTTGTCTAATATCAGGGCTTCAAATAGAAAGGAAGAACAAAACCCAGAGTAAATTTATCGTAAATACATCGCGCAAGGCGCACATGTATGTGACGGATATCTTACTAAAAACAATTCTTTTATAAATTATTTTTAAATATCTAAATAGGATTCTCATGAATGTATGATTTGGTTATTAAATAAACTCAATCGAGAAATTTTGGATTCAAATTTGGAGAAATATTATGATAAGGGATGGAGCATGGACTCGAATATTGAACGGATTGGATGTAGCAATTCTAATCAAGAAGATAAAAAATCAACTGTCTTAGAGTTATTTCAGTAAGTTAAAAATATTTTTAAAATTTATTTTTGACTTGCTCTACGCTATCAAATTGAAAAATTATTATTAATATATTCTTCTGGTTTAATGCGAATAATGCTTATCTAAGGAAATTTCCGCTAATATAGCATTCATAATACATCTAGACAAGCTTCGTAACATACTAGGGCACTTTGGATTTGATAACTTTAGAGTTTGATGCTGCACATTGGGTACATTGGTTTTTGACCATTTCGAGCCCTATATCTCTGTCCACAGGCATCTCCTGAAAAGTTGATTTTATTACCCTAAATATGACATTTTGAGCATTAATGTAGGGTAGATGGCGAACTTAAAAGTACCCAATTTTTTAACTTTCAGAGGTCAATTCCAAAATGAAATAAAATGTACTGCTCCAAATTGTGGTTTTGTTGATATTTCATACGAACCTTTTCTTTCTGTTTCACTCAGTGTTCCTTTGTAATTTTTTTTAAATTTTATAAATAATTAAAGTTATATTTTTTAGACCACGTAAATACACTGTAAAATTCATTACTCAACATCCTGTGCGTAAAATCACCCGTTTTAACTTTAACAGTTCGTATCCATTTTTGACCGTTAAAGATATAATGGAACAAATAGAGCAAGTTGTGAAAATCTCCCCAGTTAATGTTTGTTTATATTTAATGTTCTAAAAATATTTGGTCCGAACATTGGTCCGAAGATCTAATTGAGTTATAAGTACTTTAAAGATACCGTATTTTCTCGAATAATTCCTCTCCCTCGAATAATTCCCCCTTTTGATTAATTCCCCCCTGCCAGGGATGGATTGAAATAATAATTCCTTACTCCCCAAATACCCTACTGCACGTCAATGCCTAAACTCGAATAATTCACCATCACACTGATGTGTTGAAATACTAATTCCCCCGGGAGTTAATCGAGTAGTAGATTGGGATAATTTCAAGGATGATTCAAATAGAGCATTTAAAACACTTAGGCGGGGTTTAAACGATTTAAAAAGATAAAAGAAAAATCATGAGCAAAGCCGTGATTTAGCACTGTCAGCGTTGTCGCAGGTTCGAATCCTGTCTGTAGGCTAAACTTTTGTTAAACTCATTCTTAATTTGTCAAACAAATTTTATTTTTTAGATGATTGCAATTAAAATTAAGCCAGATGGGCACTCATATTTAGTTCCAGATAATCTGGTTCTTGAGAGTGATAATAAATTGAATGAGTTCACAATCCTTGAAATACCCGGAGAAATTACTAAACAACTTTTAGAAAATAATTTAATTATTGCTATTGTTTATTTTGTTTTTGGAGATGGAAAAATGTAAACTTAAAATATTTATTTTTGGAATATTTAATTTTGTATACAGCAATATTTTTTGGGATTAACAAACTTTCTGAATGATACCCTCTATTTTGGATAACTAAAATACAAATTTTTCGGCTTTAGTACACAATATACGTCCAACTGACTTTTATACGTTTAATCACACATTATGCTTTTAATAAAAAATTTGGATTTTTCTTTCCATTCTAAATTTGGGGTTGGATCCCGTGACAGTTTTTCAGGTTCAGAACCCACGCCAACTGGGTCTGGTACCGTTCTTCCTTACCCTCTCCCTCTAAATTTTTAAAGTTATAATCGTTTTTCTGAAATTTTAAGCCTAAAACTTTCAGAAATTTCGAGGGATAGTGTACACAATGGTCCCAGACCCAGTGGGCGTAGGTTCTGAACATGAAAAACTGTTACGGAACCCAACCTCAAATTAAAAATGTATTTGATTGAACTATGAAGGTTGATTGGACGCATAAAAGTTGATTTGACGTATACTGTATAATAGAACTAATTTCTCAATCAAATGCTGAATTTTATAGCGTGGTACGAATTTACTAAAAAAATTAAGCTGTATACAAAATTAAGAATTTCAATTTTTAAAAATATTTTCACAAGCAATTCTTAGTTATGGAGAGCCTTATATAGCAAATTTGAATCGAGATTTAAGTTATAATCATTTATGTTTTGAATTGATGGAAAGGGGAACATTTCTTCTTCCAACTCCTTATTACAAAATGAATTGGTGTAAACTTCATTTACAAAATTCTAATGGAACTACTATTTGTTTTGATCAGAGAATCAAAAAACCTCTTTTTCATGAATGCGTGGACAGGTAAAATATTTTGAATAAACAAATTATATTAAAATATGTTTGATAAAACTATATATTCATGATTTTAATTAACTACATAAATAGGGAAATTTAGTCTACGTTAACGGTCTAAGACATCTAGGATGGCTGATTTTTCGTATCAGATTCTCCATTGAGAGAATTTTTTCACATACATAAATTTTTGTTAGATCTCAGCTTTTTTAGGATTTTATTAATAGGTACCGTAAATAATCTAATTGAAGCCTTGGGCTTATATTTTTCAATGGGTCTCCTCAGATGAGCTCATATTAGAGGTGGGCTTCAATTAGCGTATTTACATTATATTAATACGAACTATCGGATCTTGGTATAACAAACCTGGCTAATTTAAGCCGTTTTTAATTACAAAAAAATAAATAATAATTAAATTATTTTTCAGAGCTTTTAACGAAAAAGAAAATAAGAAACATGTAATTCAAATAATTGTTGAATGGGATTTATCTTTAAAAACTGATTTTGAATTGAAATCTATTAAAGAAAAAATTAATGAGAACTATTCGTTAGAAAATAAATTTAATAATAATTCGACACAAACTCCTGTTCCTTTAATTACAATGCTTGATAATTTTGCCAAATCCGGTAATTTTTATCCATTAGAAAAATAGGTTTAATGGCAATTTGTTTAAAACAACAAATTTTGTTATTTATTGAGGAATAACTATTATTACGTCCAGAATCATTTTTGGACATGTAATACTGATCCTTTTTCAGTACCATATTCAGTACCTTGCTTCTTTACTTCAAAAATGATCTGATTTAAAATTTTAATTGCTATTTTTAAAAAAATTTCAAAAGATTTAACCGATATTTAAAAATAATTACCTATGTTTGGGCTACCTTTATTTAACTCAAACCCGAATTAGATGTTAAAAATGTGTGTATAAAAATTTTTATTTTGTTAATAGAGCCCATACAATTTTGGAAATGTCCAAAATGTAACAACCCTTCTGGATCAATGCAAATTAAATTTGATCATTTGCCTGATATTCTTGTTTTTTATCTCAAACGCTTTGCTCAGGTAAATTTATTCAGGGAAACCCCACGTCGGGGAACAACCCTTCTCAGTATTTATATAAATGGACTTCAATTTTGAATACAACAGTGGAAAATTTTATAGTTTAAAATTTCTTTCAATCCCAAAATTTCCTGTCATAAATATCTCCCTGTCCGCCTATGTTAAAATTCTGCCAAACTCTGGAAAATTTTTTAAATTTCTATGCTGCATTTTTATAACAAAAATTATCAATTAAGTAATATTTTCAAATATAATATTATTTTAGTCTGGAAGCAATACAAAGAAGAATGATAAATATGTCCAAATTCCTCTTGAAGAGCTTGATATGAGTTCTTATATTGATAATCAACACACGTTGAAGTGTTTAGCAAAAGTAACTTAATATTATAAATAAATTTTCTTTAAAAATCCAAAATTATTATAGCATAAAGGAAAATTTGAATACAATGCGAATAAATATGATTTGTCATCTATAATTTACCACCATGGAAATAATTTTAACTCGGGTCAGTTCATATCAGAATTATGGAATTTAATAACATTTCTATAAAATTGAGAGTAAATGGTTGAACACATTAAACAAAACCTTTTCAAATTTTTTAGTAAATCCAAAAATCTAAAGAAAAATTGCCGAAAATTGAAAATCTGATCGATGTCAAATTTTCTGCTACCAATAGATATCCCAGATTTTTTAAATGTCGTATCTTCAGCGTTTGGGTTTATTTCCAATTTTCTTTTTTATTCCCAAATCATCCCTTTGTTTCCACATTATCCTTTCTTTTTACATAGCAACTTAAAATAGGCAGAGTATTTAATTATCATTTTAAAGGTCATTATACTGCAGCCGCTCGTAATTTTATTGATGGAAAATGGCGTTTATTTAATGATAATGGCGTTTCAGACAAATCTAGCCACGAAATTTCTGAATCGAATTGTTCTTATATGCTTTTTTATCAACGTCGACCTTATGTTCCTTGGTTTCCCCACAAAATTCCATATGATATTATTCAAGAATATCGAGAAATAAATAAAGATGCGCGGGACTACAAACAACGTAATAAATCAAAAAAGAAAAATAAATATTCCCGTTAATAAATATTTTTAACAAAATGAAATGAAATTGAGCTTGTATTATCTAGTATTTTTTTTAATTTTTGCCTTCGAGTTATAATTTTCACAATAGGAAATATAAAAAGGGAAAACAAAAAATATTTCCAAAAATATTCTCACTATTAGATACGAACTATAATATACAAACATAGGTCAGAAAAATTGCATCTTAAAGTTGAGTGTATTTTGAAATATCTTTACATAAATACCGATTGACCACCATTATTCGATCAAATAAAAAATACAAAATTTAGGTGTATTTAAATTTTAGAGGGTGTCACTAACATTAAAATTCAGTTTGTAAATGTTATATATTTTTATTTTAGCATGGTTTTTGCGTTTTTTTGCTCCTAAATCTCATCAATATTCGGAAGGGCATTATAATGATTAACAAAATAAAAATTGTTCTAAGAATAATTTTAAATACATTCTGATTTTATTAAAGTTTTCACAAAATCGTTCACGATCGAACCTCACATTATGATACACAACCGAGCTTAAAATTGTCTCTTATAGATGTATATCTTAAATAGATTTATCACTTCACTTAATTATCAAGTGATTTTAATAGGTTTACACCCACTTCTGTGTCCGAAAAATCAAAAAAATATTTTAATTTTTATTGTATCATCTTATCGTGAGGTTCGACTTTAATCAATATTACTTTCTTTTTATTAACAAAATTTATTTTACAGCATTTTTCTTTTTATAATTTGAGTTTGTACTATAACTATGTAAAGATCTGTCCAAGACGAGATCTCTAACAAAAATATTTTATATTTTTCAGATGTTTTTTTAAATAAATGCTCACATCGTTGATTTAAAGATAAATTTATTAGATAAAACACTTTTTATTGCTTCGACTCAACATTTTTAAGGCAAACTAAATGTACTAAAATTCAAAATAAATGCAACTGAAAGGATATAAATGTTCAGGAGTTATTAGTCAATAATTATGACATTTGTAGGAGAGCACTGACGTTCATACCTAATTTATTATAAAAATTTGATCAAATAAATTTTAAATGCCCAGTTATATTTGAAAATAAATTCCATAATGGATAAAATACTAACTGCTAAACATAAATAAATAAATTTATCTGACAACGGCAACTTCGAATTAAGTTTAGAAAATCTTCTATAAAATTTTTATTATAAATTTGTCATAAATTTTTTGTGCCACTTTGAAAATAAATTCCATAATGGATAAAATACTAACTGCTAAACATAAATAAATAAATTTATCTGACAACGGCAACTTCGAATTAAGTTTAGAAAATCTTCGATAAAATTTTTATTATAAACTTGTCATAAATTTTTTGTGCCACTTTGAAAATAAATTCCATAATGGATAAAATACTAACTGCTAAACATAAATAAATAAATTTATCTGACAACGGCAACTTTGAATTAAGTTTAGAAAATCTTCGATAAAATTTTTATTATAACTTTTCATAAATTTTTTGTGCCACTTTGAAAATAAATTCCATAATGGATAAAATACTAACTGCTAAACATAAATAAATAAATTTATCTGACAACGGCAACTTCGAATTAAGTTTAGAAAATCTTCGATAAAATTTTTATTATAAATTTGTCATAAATTTTTTGTGCCACTTTGAAAATAAATTCCATAATGGATAAAATACTAACTGCTAAACATAAATAAATAAATTTATCTGACAACGGCAACTTTGAATTAAGTTTAGAAAATCTTCGATAAAATTTTTATTATAACTTTTCATAAATTTTTTGTGCCACTTTGAAAATAAATTCCATAATGGATAAAATACTAACTGCTAAACATAAATAAATAAATTTATCTGACAACGGCAACTTCGAATTAAGTTTAGAAAATCTTCGATAAAATTTTTATTATAAATTTGTCATAAATTTTTTGTGCCACTTTGAAAATAAATTCCATAATGGATAAAATACTAACTGCTAAACATAAATAAATAAATTTATCTGACAACGGCAACTTCGAATTAAGTTTAGAAAATCTTCGATAAAATTTTTATTATAAACTTGTCATAAATTTTTTGTGCCACTTTGAAAATAAATTCCATAATGGATAAAATACTAACTGCTAAACATAAATAAATAAATTTATCTGACAACGGCAACTTTGAATTAAGTTTAGAAAATCTTCGATAAAATTTTTATTATAACTTTTCATAAATTTTTTGTGCCACTTTGAAAATAAATTCCATAATGGATAAAATACTAACTGCTAAACATAAATAAATAAATTTATCTGACAACGGCAACTTCGAATTAAGTTTAGAAAATCTTCGATAAAATTTTTATTATAAATTTGTCATAAATTTTTTGTGCCACTTTGAAAATAAATTCCATAATGGATAAAAACTAACTGCTAAACATAAATAAATAAATTTATCTGACAACGGCAACTTCGAATTATGTTTAGAAAATCTTCGATAAAATTTTTATTATAAATTTGTCATAAATTTTTTGTGCCACTTTGAAAATAAATTCCATAATGGATAAAAACTAACTGCTAAACATAAATAAATAAATTTATCTGACAACGGCAACTTCGAATTAAGTTTAGAAAATCTTCGATAAAATTTTTATTATAAATTTGTCATAAATTTTTTGTGCCACTCTGAAAATAAATTCCATAATGAATAAAATACTAACTGCTAAACATAAATAAATAAATTTATCTGACAACGGCAACTTCGAATTAAGTTTAGAAAATCTTCGATAAAATTTTTATTATAAATTTGTCATAAATTTTTTGTGCCACTCTGAAAATAAATTCCATAATGGATAAAATACTAACTGCTAAACATAAATAAATAAATTTATCTGACAACGGCAACTTCGAATTAAGTTTAGAAAATCTTCGATAAAATTTTTATTATAAATTTGTCATAAATTTTTTGTGCCACTCTGAAAATAAATTCCATAATGGATAAAATACTAACTGCTAAACATAAATAAATAAATTTATCTGACAACGGCAACTTCGAATTAAGTTTAGAAAATTTTCGATAAAATTTTTATTATAAATTTGTCATAATTCTCAAACGCTTTGCTCAGGTAAATTTATTCAGGCAAAACCCACGTCGAAGAACAACCCTTATTTATATAATTGGACTTCAATTATGAATACAACATTAGAAAATTTTATAGTTTAAGATTTCTTTGAAACACGAAATTTTCCCTCATAAATATCTCCCAGTCCGCCTATGTTAAAATTCTGCCAAATTTCGGCAACTCTGGAAAATTTTTTTAATCTTCTATGCTTCATTTTTATATCAAATATCATCAATTAATTAATGTTTTTAAATATTATTTTAGTCTGGAAGCCATACAAAAAAGAATGATAAAAATGTCCAAATTCCTCTTGAAGGGCTTGATATGAGTTCTTATATTAATAGTCAAAACACGTTGAAGTGTTTAGCAAAAGTAACTTAATATTATAAACAATTTCTTTAAAAATCCAAAATTATTATAGCATAAAGGATAACTAAATAACTAAAATACAAATTTTTCGGCTTTAGTACACAATATACGTCCAACTGACTTTTATACGTTTAATCACACATTATGCTTTTAATAAAAAATTTGGATTTTTCTTTCCATTCTAAATTTGGGGTTGGATCCCGTGACAGTTTTTCAGGTTCAGAACCCACGCCAACTGGGTCTGGTACCGTTCTTCCTTACCCTCTCCCTCTAAATTTTTAAAGTTATAATCGTTTTTCTGAAATTTTAAGCCTAAAACTTTCAGAAATTTCGAGGGATAGTGTACACAATGGTCCCAGACCCAGTGGGCGTAGGTTCTGAACATGAAAAACTGTTACGGAACCCAACCTCAAATTAAAAATGTATTTGATTGAACTATGAAGGTTGATTGGACGCATAAAAGTTGATTTGACGTATACTGTATAATAGAACTAATTTCTCAATCAAATGCTGAATTTTATAGCGTGGTACGAATTTACTAAAAAAATTAAGCTGTATACAAAATTAAGAATTTCAATTTTTAAAAATATTTTCACAAGCAATTCTTAGTTATGGAGAGCCTTATATAGCAAATTTGAATCGAGATTTAAGTTATAATCATTTATGTTTTGAATTGATGGAAAGGGGAACATTTCTTCTTCCAACTCCTTATTACAAAATGAATTGGTGTAAACTTCATTTACAAAATTCTAATGGAACTACTATTTGTTTTGATCAGAGAATCAAAAAACCTCTTTTTCATGAATGCGTGGACAGGTAAAATATTTTGAATAAACAAATTATATTAAAATATGTTTGATAAAACTATATATTCATGATTTTAATTAACTACATAAATAGGGAAATTTAGTCTACGTTAACGGTCTAAGACATCTAGGATGGCTGATTTTTCGTATCAGATTCTCCATTGAGAGAATTTTTTCACATACATAAATTTTTGTTAGATCTCAGCTTTTTTAGGATTTTATTAATAGGTACCGTAAATAATCTAATTGAAGCCTTGGGCTTATATTTTTCAATGGGTCTCCTCAGATGAGCTCATATTAGAGGTGGGCTTCAATTAGCGTATTTACATTATATTAATACGAACTATCGGATCTTGGTATAACAAACCTGGCTAATTTAAGCCGTTTTTAATTACAAAAAAATAAATAATAATTAAATTATTTTTCAGAGCTTTTAACGAAAAAGAAAATAAGAAACATGTAATTCAAATAATTGTTGAATGGGATTTATCTTTAAAAACTGATTTTGAATTGAAATCTATTAAAGAAAAAATTAATGAGAACTATTCGTTAGAAAATAAATTTAATAATAATTCGACACAAACTCCTGTTCCTTTAATTACAATGCTTGATAATTTTGCCAAATCCGGTAATTTTTATCCATTAGAAAAATAGGTTTAATGGCAATTTGTTTAAAACAACAAATTTTGTTATTTATTGAGGAATAACTATTATTACGTCCAGAATCATTTTTGGACATGTAATACTGATCCTTTTTCAGTACCATATTCAGTACCTTGCTTCTTTACTTCAAAAATGATCTGATTTAAAATTTTAATTGCTATTTTTAAAAAAATTTCAAAAGATTTAACCGATATTTAAAAATAATTACCTATGTTTGGGCTACCTTTATTTAACTCAAACCCGAATTAGATGTTAAAAATGTGTGTATAAAAATTTTTATTTTGTTAATAGAGCCCATACAATTTTGGAAATGTCCAAAATGTAACAACCCTTCTGGATCAATGCAAATTAAATTTGATCATTTGCCTGATATTCTTGTTTTTTTATCTCAAACGCTTTGCTCAGGTAAATTTATTCAGGGAAACCCCACGTCGGGGAACAACCCTTCTCAGTATTTATATAAATGGACTTCAATTTTGAATACAACAGTGGAAAATTTTATAGTTTAAAATTTCTTTCAATCCCAAAATTTCCTGTCATAAATATCTCCCTGTCCGCCTATGTTAAAATTCTGCCAAACTCTGGAAAATTTTTTAAATTTCTATGCTGCATTTTTATAACAAAAATTATCAATTAAGTAATATTTTCAAATATAATATTATTTTAGTCTGGAAGCAATACAAAGAAGAATGATAAATATGTCCAAATTCCTCTTGAAGAGCTTGATATGAGTTCTTATATTGATAATCAACACACGTTGAAGTGTTTAGCAAAAGTAACTTAATATTATAAATAAATTTTCTTTAAAAATCCAAAATTATTATAGCATAAAGGAAAATTTGAATACAATGCGAATAAATATGATTTGTCATCTATAATTTACCACCATGGAAATAATTTTAACTCGGGTCAGTTCATATCAGAATTATGGAATTTAATAACATTTCTATAAAATTGAGAGTAAATGGTTGAACACATTAAACAAAACCTTTTCAAATTTTTTAGTAAATCCAAAAATCTAAAGAAAAATTGCCGAAAATTGAAAATCTGATCGATGTCAAATTTTCTGCTACCAATAGATATCCCAGATTTTTTAAATGTCGTATCTTCAGCGTTTGGGTTTATTTCCAATTTTCTTTTTTATTCCCAAATCATCCCTTTGTTTCCACATTATCCTTTCTTTTTACATAGCAACTTAAAATAGGCAGAGTATTTAATTATCATTTTAAAGGTCATTATACTGCAGCCGCTCGTAATTTTATTGATGGAAAATGGCGTTTATTTAATGATAATGGCGTTTCAGACAAATCTAGCCACGAAATTTCTGAATCGAATTGTTCTTATATGCTTTTTTATCAACGTCGACCTTATGTTCCTTGGTTTCCCCACAAAATTCCATATGATATTATTCAAGAATATCGAGAAATAAATAAAGATGCGCGGGACTACAAACAACGTAATAAATCAAAAAAGAAAAATAAATATTCCCGTTAATAAATATTTTTAACAAAATGAAATGAAATTGAGCTTGTATTATCTAGTATTTTTTTTAATTTTTGCCTTCGAGTTATAATTTTCACAATAGGAAATATAAAAAGGGAAAACAAAAAATATTTCCAAAAATATTCTCACTATTAGATACGAACTATAATATACAAACATAGGTCAGAAAAATTGCATCTTAAAGTTGAGTGTATTTTGAAATATCTTTACATAAATACCGATTGACCACCATTATTCGATCAAATAAAAAATACAAAATTTAGGTGTATTTAAATTTTAGAGGGTGTCACTAACATTAAAATTCAGTTTGTAAATGTTATATATTTTTATTTTAGCATGGTTTTTGCGTTTTTTTGCTCCTAAATCTCATCAATATTCGGAAGGGCATTATAATGATTAACAAAATAAAAATTGTTCTAAGAATAATTTTAAATACATTCTGATTTTATTAAAGTTTTCACAAAATCGTTCACGATCGAACCTCACATTATGATACACAACCGAGCTTAAAATTGTCTCTTATAGATGTATATCTTAAATAGATTTATCACTTCACTTAATTATCAAGTGATTTTAATAGGTTTACACCCACTTCTGTGTCCGAAAAATCAAAAAAATATTTTAATTTTTATTGTATCATCTTATCGTGAGGTTCGACTTTAATCAATATTACTTTCTTTTTATTAACAAAATTTATTTTACAGCATTTTTCTTTTTATAATTTGAGTTTGTACTATAACTATGTAAAGATCTGTCCAAGACGAGATCTCTAACAAAAATATTTTATATTTTTCAGATGTTTTTTTAAATAAATGCTCACATCGTTGATTTAAAGATAAATTTATTAGATAAAACACTTTTTATTGCTTCGACTCAACATTTTTAAGGCAAACTAAATGTACTAAAATTCAAAATAAATGCAACTGAAAGGATATAAATGTTCAGGAGTTATTAGTCAATAATTATGACATTTGTAGGAGAGCACTGACGTTCATACCTAATTTATTATAAAAATTTGATCAAATAAATTTTAAATGCCCAGTTATATTTGAAAATAAATTCCATAATGGATAAAATACTAACTGCTAAACATAAATAAATAAATTTATCTGACAACGGCAACTTCGAATTAAGTTTAGAAAATCTTCTATAAAATTTTTATTATAAATTTGTCATAAATTTTTTGTGCCACTTTGAAAATAAATTCCATAATGGATAAAATACTAACTGCTAAACATAAATAAATAAATTTATCTGACAACGGCAACTTCGAATTAAGTTTAGAAAATCTTCGATAAAATTTTTATTATAAACTTGTCATAAATTTTTTGTGCCACTTTGAAAATAAATTCCATAATGGATAAAATACTAACTGCTAAACATAAATAAATAAATTTATCTGACAACGGCAACTTTGAATTAAGTTTAGAAAATCTTCGATAAAATTTTTATTATAACTTTTCATAAATTTTTTGTGCCACTTTGAAAATAAATTCCATAATGGATAAAATACTAACTGCTAAACATAAATAAATAAATTTATCTGACAACGGCAACTTCGAATTAAGTTTAGAAAATCTTCGATAAAATTTTTATTATAAATTTGTCATAAATTTTTTGTGCCACTTTGAAAATAAATTCCATAATGGATAAAATACTAACTGCTAAACATAAATAAATAAATTTATCTGACAACGGCAACTTTGAATTAAGTTTAGAAAATCTTCGATAAAATTTTTATTATAACTTTTCATAAATTTTTTGTGCCACTTTGAAAATAAATTCCATAATGGATAAAATACTAACTGCTAAACATAAATAAATAAATTTATCTGACAACGGCAACTTCGAATTAAGTTTAGAAAATCTTCGATAAAATTTTTATTATAAATTTGTCATAAATTTTTTGTGCCACTTTGAAAATAAATTCCATAATGGATAAAATACTAACTGCTAAACATAAATAAATAAATTTATCTGACAACGGCAACTTCGAATTAAGTTTAGAAAATCTTCGATAAAATTTTTATTATAAACTTGTCATAAATTTTTTGTGCCACTTTGAAAATAAATTCCATAATGGATAAAATACTAACTGCTAAACATAAATAAATAAATTTATCTGACAACGGCAACTTTGAATTAAGTTTAGAAAATCTTCGATAAAATTTTTATTATAACTTTTCATAAATTTTTTGTGCCACTTTGAAAATAAATTCCATAATGGATAAAATACTAACTGCTAAACATAAATAAATAAATTTATCTGACAACGGCAACTTCGAATTAAGTTTAGAAAATCTTCGATAAAATTTTTATTATAAATTTGTCATAAATTTTTTGTGCCACTTTGAAAATAAATTCCATAATGGATAAAAACTAACTGCTAAACATAAATAAATAAATTTATCTGACAACGGCAACTTCGAATTATGTTTAGAAAATCTTCGATAAAATTTTTATTATAAATTTGTCATAAATTTTTTGTGCCACTTTGAAAATAAATTCCATAATGGATAAAAACTAACTGCTAAACATAAATAAATAAATTTATCTGACAACGGCAACTTCGAATTAAGTTTAGAAAATCTTCGATAAAATTTTTATTATAAATTTGTCATAAATTTTTTGTGCCACTCTGAAAATAAATTCCATAATGAATAAAATACTAACTGCTAAACATAAATAAATAAATTTATCTGACAACGGCAACTTCGAATTAAGTTTAGAAAATCTTCGATAAAATTTTTATTATAAATTTGTCATAAATTTTTTGTGCCACTCTGAAAATAAATTCCATAATGGATAAAATACTAACTGCTAAACATAAATAAATAAATTTATCTGACAACGGCAACTTCGAATTAAGTTTAGAAAATCTTCGATAAAATTTTTATTATAAATTTGTCATAAATTTTTTGTGCCACTCTGAAAATAAATTCCATAATGGATAAAATACTAACTGCTAAACATAAATAAATAAATTTATCTGACAACGGCAACTTCGAATTAAGTTTAGAAAATTTTCGATAAAATTTTTATTATAAATTTGTCATAATTCTCAAACGCTTTGCTCAGGTAAATTTATTCAGGCAAAACCCACGTCGAAGAACAACCCTTATTTATATAATTGGACTTCAATTATGAATACAACATTAGAAAATTTTATAGTTTAAGATTTCTTTGAAACACGAAATTTTCCCTCATAAATATCTCCCAGTCCGCCTATGTTAAAATTCTGCCAAATTTCGGCAACTCTGGAAAATTTTTTTAATCTTCTATGCTTCATTTTTATATCAAATATCATCAATTAATTAATGTTTTTAAATATTATTTTAGTCTGGAAGCCATACAAAAAAGAATGATAAAAATGTCCAAATTCCTCTTGAAGGGCTTGATATGAGTTCTTATATTAATAGTCAAAACACGTTGAAGTGTTTAGCAAAAGTAACTTAATATTATAAACAATTTCTTTAAAAATCCAAAATTATTATAGCATAAAGGATAACTAAATAACTAAAATACAAATTTTTCGGCTTTAGTACACAATATACGTCCAACTGACTTTTATACGTTTAATCACACATTATGCTTTTAATAAAAAATTTGGATTTTTCTTTCCATTCTAAATTTGGGGTTGGATCCCGTGACAGTTTTTCAGGTTCAGAACCCACGCCAACTGGGTCTGGTACCGTTCTTCCTTACCCTCTCCCTCTAAATTTTTAAAGTTATAATCGTTTTTCTGAAATTTTAAGCCTAAAACTTTCAGAAATTTCGAGGGATAGTGTACACAATGGTCCCAGACCCAGTGGGCGTAGGTTCTGAACATGAAAAACTGTTACGGAACCCAACCTCAAATTAAAAATGTATTTGATTGAACTATGAAGGTTGATTGGACGCATAAAAGTTGATTTGACGTATACTGTATAATAGAACTAATTTCTCAATCAAATGCTGAATTTTATAGCGTGGTACGAATTTACTAAAAAAATTAAGCTGTATACAAAATTAAGAATTTCAATTTTTAAAAATATTTTCACAAGCAATTCTTAGTTATGGAGAGCCTTATATAGCAAATTTGAATCGAGATTTAAGTTATAATCATTTATGTTTTGAATTGATGGAAAGGGGAACATTTCTTCTTCCAACTCCTTATTACAAAATGAATTGGTGTAAACTTCATTTACAAAATTCTAATGGAACTACTATTTGTTTTGATCAGAGAATCAAAAAACCTCTTTCTCATGAATGCGTGGACAGGTAAAATATTTTGAATAAACAAATTATATTAAAATATGTTTGATAAAACTATATATTCATGATTTTAATTAACTACATAAATAGGGAAATTTAGTCTACGTTAACGGTCTAAGACATCTAGGATGGCTGATTTTTCGTATCAGATTCTCCATTGAGAGAATTTTTTCATATACATAAATTTTTGTTAGATCTCAGCTTTTTTAGGATTTTATTAATAGGTACCGTAAATAATCTAATTGAAGCCTTGGGCTTATATTTTTCAATGGGTCTCCTCAGATGAGCTCATATTAGAGGTGGGCTTCAATTAGCGTATTTACATTATATTAATACGAACTATCGGATCTTGGTATAACAAACCTGGCTAATTTAAGCCGTTTTTAATTACAAAAAAATAAATAATAATTAAATTATTTTTCAGAGCTTTTAACAAAAAAGAAAATAAGAAACATGTAATTCAAATAATTGTTGAATGGGATTTATCTTTAAAAACTGATTTTGAATTGAAATCTATTAAAGAAAAAATTAATGAGAACTATTCGTTAGAAAATAAATTTAATAATAATTCGACACAAACTCCTGTTCCTTTAATTACAATGCTTGATAATTTTGCCAAATCCGGTAATTTTTATCCATTAGAAAAATAGGTTTAATGGCAATTTGTTTAAAACAACAAATTTTGTTATTTATTGAGGAATAACTATTATTACGTCCAGAATCATTTTTGGACATGTAATACTGATCCTTTTTCAGTACCATATTCAGTACCTTGCTTCTTTACTTCAAAAATGATCTGATTTAAAATTTTAATTGCTATTTTTAAAAAAATTTCAAAAGATTTAACCGATATTTAAAAATAATTACCTATGTTTGGGCTACCTTTATTTAACTCAAACCCGAATTAGATGTTAAAAATGTGTGTATAAAAATTTTTATTTTGTTAATAGAGCCCATACAATTTTGGAAATGTCCAAAATGTAACAACCCTTCTGGATCAATGCAAATTAAATTTGATCATTTGCCTGATATTCTTGTTTTTTATCTCAAACGCTTTGCTCAGGTAAATTTATTCAGGGAAACCCCACGTCGGGGAACAACCCTTCTCAGTATTTATATAAATGGACTTCAATTTTGAATACAACAGTGGAAAATTTTATAGTTTAAAATTTCTTTCAATCCCAAAATTTCCTGTCATAAATATCTCCCTGTCCGCCTATGTTAAAATTCTGCCAAACTCTGGAAAATTTTTTAAATTTCTATGCTGCATTTTTATAACAAAAATTATCAATTAAGTAATATTTTCAAATATAATATTATTTTAGTCTGGAAGCAATACAAAGAAGAATGATAAATATGTCCAAATTCCTCTTGAAGAGCTTGATATGAGTTCTTATATTGATAATCAACACACGTTGAAGTGTTTAGCAAAAGTAACTTAATATTATAAATAAATTTTCTTTAAAAATCCAAAATTATTATAGCATAAAGGAAAATTTGAATACAATGCGAATAAATATGATTTGTCATCTATAATTTACCACCATGGAAATAATTTTAACTCGGGTCAGTTCATATCAGAATTATGGAATTTAATAACATTTCTATAAAATTGAGAGTAAATGGTTGAACACATTAAACAAAACCTTTTCAAATTTTTTAGTAAATCCAAAAATCTAAAGAAAAATTGCCGAAAATTGAAAATCTGATCGATGTCAAATTTTCTGCTACCAATAGATATCCCAGATTTTTTAAATGTCGTATCTTCAGCGTTTGGGTTTATTTCCAATTTTCTTTTTTATTCCCAAATCATCCCTTTGTTTCCACATTATCCTTTCTTTTTACATAGCAACTTAAAATAGGCAGAGTATTTAATTATCATTTTAAAGGTCATTATACTGCAGCCGCTCGTAATTTTATTGATGGAAAATGGCGTTTATTTAATGATAATGGCGTTTCAGACAAATCTAGCCACGAAATTTCTGAATCGAATTGTTCTTATATGCTTTTTTATCAACGTCGACCTTATGTTCCTTGGTTTCCCCACAAAATTCCATATGATATTATTCAAGAATATCGAGAAATAAATAAAGATGCGCGGGACTACAAACAACGTAATAAATCAAAAAAGAAAAATAAATATTCCCGTTAATAAATATTTTTAACAAAATGAAATGAAATTGAGCTTGTATTATCTAGTATTTTTTTTAATTTTTGCCTTCGAGTTATAATTTTCACAATAGGAAATATAAAAAGGGAAAACAAAAAATATTTCCAAAAATATTCTCACTATTAGATACAAACTATAATATACAAACATAGGCAGAAAAATTGCATCTTAAAGTTGAGTGTATTTTGAAATATCTTTACATAAATACCGATTGACCACCATTATTCGATCAAATAAAAAATACAAAATTTAGGTGTATTTAAATTTTAGAGGGTGTCACTAACATTAAAATTCAGTTTGTAAATGTTATATATTTTTATTTTAGCATGGTTTTTGCGTTTTTTTGCTCCTAAATCTCATCAATATTCGGAAGGGCATTATAATGATTAACAAAATAAAAATTGTTCTAAGAATAATTTTAAATACATTCTGATTTTATTAAAGTTTTCACAAAATCGTTCACGATCGAACCTCACATTATGATACACAACCGAGCTTAAAATTGTCTCTTATAGATGTATATCTTAAATAGATTTATCACTTCACTTAATTATCAAGTGATTTTAATAGGTTTACACCCACTTCTGTGTCCGAAAAATCAAAAAAATATTTTAATTTTTATTGTATCATCTTATCGTGAGGTTCGACTTTAATCAATATTACTTTCTTTTTATTAACAAAATTTATTTTACAGCATTTTTCTTTTTATAATTTGAGTTTGTACTATAACTATGTAAAGATCTGTCCAAGACGAGATCTCTAACAAAAATATTTTATATTTTTCAGATGTTTTTTTAAATAAATGCTCACATCGTTGATTTAAAGATAAATTTATTAGATAAAACACTTTTTATTGCTTCGACTCAACATTTTTAAGGCAAACTAAATGTACTAAAATTCAAAATAAATGCAACTGAAAGGATATAAATGTTCAGGAGTTATTAGTCAATAATTATGACATTTGTAGGAGAGCACTGACGTTCATACCTAATTTATTATAAAAATTTGATCAAATAAATTTTAAATGCCCAGTTATATTTGAAAATAAATTCCATAATGGATAAAATACTAACTGCTAAACATAAATAAATAAATTTATCTGACAACGGCAACTTCGAATTAAGTTTAGAAAATCTTCTATAAAATTTTTATTATAAATTTGTCATAAATTTTTTGTGCCACTTTGAAAATAAATTCCATAATGGATAAAATACTAACTGCTAAACATAAATAAATAAATTTATCTGACAACGGCAACTTCGAATTAAGTTTAGAAAATCTTCGATAAAATTTTTATTATAAATTTGTCATAAATTTTTTGTGCCACTTTGAAAATAAATTCCATAATGGATAAAATACTAACTGCTAAACATAAATAAATAAATTTATCTGACAACGGCAACTTCGAATTAAGTTTAGAAAATCTTCGATAAAATTTTTATTATAAACTTGTCATAAATTTTTTGTGCCACTTTGAAAATAAATTCCATAATGGATAAAATACTAACTGCTAAACATAAATAAATAAATTTATCTGACAACGGCAACTTTGAATTAAGTTTAGAAAATCTTCGATAAAATTTTTATTATAAATTTGTCATAAATTTTTTGTGCCACTTTGAAAATAAATTCCATAATGGATAAAAACTAACTGCTAAACATAAATAAATAAATTTATCTGACAACGGCAACTTCGAATTATGTTTAGAAAATCTTCGATAAAATTTTTATTATAAATTTGTCATAAATTTTTTGTGCCACTTTGAAAATAAATTCCATAATGGATAAAAACTAACTGCTAAACATAAATAAATAAATTTATCTGACAACGGCAACTTCGAATTAAGTTTAGAAAATCTTCGATAAAATTTTTATTATAAATTTGTCATAAATTTTTTGTGCCACTTTGAAAATAAATTCCATAATGGATAAAATACTAACTGCTAAACATAAATAAATAAATTTATCTGACAACGGCAACTTCGAATTAAGTTTAGAAAATCTTCGATAAAATTTTTATTATAAATTTGTCATAAATTTTTTGTGCCACTTTGAAAATAAATTCCATAATGGATAAAATACTAACTGCTAAACATAAATAAATAAATTTATCTGACAACGGCAACTTTGAATTAAGTTTAGAAAATCTTCGATAAAATTTTTATTATAACTTTTCATAAATTTTTTGTGCCACTTTGAAAATAAATTCCATAATGGATAAAATACTAACTGCTAAACATAAATAAATAAATTTATCTGACAACGGCAACTTCGAATTAAGTTTAGAAAATCTTCGATAAAATTTTTATTATAAATTTGTCATAAATTTTTTGTAGCACTTTGAAAATAAATTCCATAATGGATAAAAACTAACTGCTAAACATAAATAAATAAATTTATCTGACAACGGCAACTTCGAATTATGTTTAGAAAATCTTCGATAAAATTTTTATTATAAATTTGTCATAAATTTTTTGTGCCACTCTGAAAATAAATTCCATAATGGATAAAATACTAACTGCTAAACATAAATAAATAAATTTATCTGACAACGGCAACTTCGAATTATGTTTAGAAAATCTTCGATAAAATTTTTATTATAAATTTGTCATAAATTTTTTGTGCCACTTTGAAAATAAATTCCATAATGGATAAAAACTAACTGCTAAACATAAATAAATAAATTTATCTGACAACGGCAACTTCGAATTAAGTTTAGAAAATCTTCGATAAAATTTTTATTATAAATTTGTCATAAATTTTTTGTGCCACTTTGAAAATAAATTCCATAATGGATAAAATACTAACTGCTAAACATAAATAAATAAATTTATCTGACAACGGCAACTTCGAATTATGTTTAGAAAATCTTCGATAAAATTTTTATTATAAATTTGTCATAAATTTTTTGTGCCACTTTGAAAATAAATTCCATAATGGATAAAAACTAACTGCTAAACATAAATAAATAAATTTATCTGACAACGGCAACTTCGAATTAAGTTTAGAAAATCTTCGATAAAATTTTTATTATAAATTTGTCATAAATTTTTTGTGCCACTTTGAAAATAAATTCCATAATGGATAAAATACTAACTGCTAAACATAAATAAATAAATTTATCTGACAACGGCAACTTTGAATTAAGTTTAGAAAATCTTCGATAAAATTTTTATTATAAATTTGTCATAAATTTTTTGTGCCACTTTGAAAATAAATTCCATAATGGATAAAATACTAACTGCTAAACATAAATAAATAAATTTATCTGACAACGGCAACTTTGAATTAAGTTTAGAAAATCTTCGATAAAATTTTTATTATAACTTTTCATAAATTTTTTGTGCCACTTTGAAAATAAATTCCATAATGGATAAAATACTAACTGCTAAACATAAATAAATAAATTTATCTGACAACGGCAACTTCGAATTAAGTTTAGAAAATCTTCGATAAAATTTTTATTATAAATTTGTCATAAATTTTTTGTAGCACTTTGAAAATAAATTCCATAATGGATAAAAACTAACTGCTAAACATAAATAAATAAATTTATCTGACAACGGCAACTTCGAATTAAGTTTAGAAAATCTTCGATAAAATTTTTATTATAAATTTGTCATAAATTTTTTGTGCCACTTTGAAAATAAATTCCATAATGGATAAAATACTAACTGCTAAACATAAATAAATAAATTTATCTGACAACGGCAACTTCGAATTATGTTTAGAAAATCTTCGATAAAATTTTTATTATAAATTTGTCATAAATTTTTTGTGCCACTTTGAAAATAAATTCCATAATGGATAAAAACTAACTGCTAAACATAAATAAATAAATTTATCTGACAACGGCAACTTCGAATTAAGTTTAGAAAATCTTCGATAAAATTTTTATTATAAATTTGTCATAAATTTTTTGTGCCACTTTGAAAATAAATTCCATAATGGATAAAATACTAACTGCTAAACATAAATAAATAAATTTATCTGACAACGGCAACTTTGAATTAAGTTTAGAAAATCTTCGATAAAATTTTTATTATAAATTTGTCATAAATTTTTTGTGCCACTTTGAAAATAAATTCCATAATGGATAAAATACTAACTGCTAAACATAAATAAATAAATTTATCTGACAACGGCAACTTCGAATTAAGTTTAGAAAATCTTCGATAAAATTTTTATTATAAATTTGTCATAAATTTTTTGTGCCACTTTGAAAATAAATTCCATAATGGATAAAATACTAACTGCTAAACATAAATAAATAAGTTTATCTGACAACGGCAACTTTGAATTAAGTTTAGAAAATCTTCGATAAAATTTTTATTATAACTTTTCATAAATTTTTTGTGCCACTTTGAAAATAAATTCCATAATGGATAAAATACTAACTGCTAAACATAAATAAATAAATTTATCTGACAACGGCAACTTCGAATTAAGTTTAGAAAATCTTCGATAAAATTTTTATTATAAATTTGTCATAAATTTTTTGTAGCACTTTGAAAATAAATTCCATAATGGATAAAAACTAACTGCTAAACATAAATAAATAAATTTATCTGACAACGGCAACTTCGAATTATGTTTAGAAAATCTTCGATAAAATTTTTATTATAAATTTGTCATAAATTTTTTGTGCCACTCTGAAAATAAATTCCATAATGGATAAAATACTAACTGCTAAACATAAATAAATAAATTTATCTGACAACGGCAACTTCGAATTATGTTTAGAAAATCTTCGATAAAATTTTTATTATAAATTTGTCATAAATTTTTTGTGCCACTTTGAAAATAAATTCCATAATGGATAAAAACTAACTGCTAAACATAAATAAATAAATTTATCTGACAACGGCAACTTCGAATTAAGTTTAGAAAATCTTCGATAAAATTTTTATTATAAATTTGTCATAAATTTTTTGTGCCACTTTGAAAATAAATTCCATAATGGATAAAATACTAACTGCTAAACATAAATAAATAAATTTATCTGACAACGGCAACTTTGAATTAAGTTTAGAAAATCTTCGATAAAATTTTTATTATAACTTTTCATAAATTTTTTGTGCCACTTTGAAAATAAATTCCATAATGGATAAAATACTAACTGCTAAACATAAATAAATAAATTTATCTGACAACGGCAACTTCGAATTAAGTTTAGAAAATCTTCGATAAAATTTTTATTATAAATTTGTCATAAATTTTTTGTAGCACTTTGAAAATAAATTCCATAATGGATAAAAACTAACTGCTAAACATAAATAAATAAATTAATCTGACAACGGCAACTTCGAATTAAGTTTAGAAAATCTTCGATAAAATTTTTATTATAAATTTGTCATAAATTTTTTGTGCCACTTTGAAAATAAATTCCATAATGGATAAAATACTAACTGCTAAACATAAATAAATAAATTTATCTGACAACGGCAACTTTGAATTAAGTTTAGAAAATCTTCGATAAAATTTTTATTATAACTTTTCATAAATTTTTTGTGCCACTTTGAAAATAAATTCCATAATGGATAAAATACTAACTGCTAAACATAAATAAATAAATTTATCTGACAACGGCAACTTCGAATTAAGTTTAGAAAATCTTCGATAAAATTTTTATTATAAATTTGTCATAAATTTTTTGTGCCACTCTGAAAATAAATTCCATAATGGATAAAATACTAACTGCTAAACATAAATAAATAAATTTATCTGACAACGGCAACTTCGAATTAAGTTTAGAAAATCTTCGATAAAATTTTTATTATAAATTTGTCATAAATTTTTTGTGCCACTCTGAAAATAAATTCCATAATGGATAAAATACTAACTGCTAAACATTATTATTTTATCTGAAAAACTGCTAAACATTATTATTTTATTTTAAAAATTTATCTGACAACGGCAACTTCGAATTAAGTTTAGAAAATCTTCGATAAAATTTTTATTATAAATTTGTCATAAATTTTTTGTGCCACTCTGAAAATAAATTCCATAATGGATAAAATACTAACTGCTAAACATAAATAAATAAATTTATCTGACAACGGCAACTTCGAATTAAGTTTAGAAAATCTTCGATAAAATTTTTATTATAAATTTGTCATAAATTTTTTGTGCCACTTTGAAAATAAATTCCATAATGGATAAAATACTAACTGCTAAACATAAATAAATAAATTTATCTGACAACGGCAACTTCGAATTAAGTTTAGAAAATCTTCGATAAAATTTTTATTATAAATTTGTCATAAATTTTTTGTGCCACTTTGAAAATAAATTCCATAATGGATAAAATACTAACTGCTAAACATAAATAAATAAATTTATCTGACAACGGCAACTTCGAATTAAGTTTAGAAAATCTTCGATAAAATTTTTATTATAAATTTGTCATAAATTTTTTGTGCCACTCTGAAAATAAATTCCATAATGGATAAAATACTAACTGCTAAACATAAATAAATAAATTTATCTGACAACGGCAACTTCGAATTAAGTTTAGAAAATCTTCGATAAAATTTTTATTATAAATTTGTCATAAATTTTTTGTGCAACTTTGAAAATAAATTCCATAATGGATAAAATACTTTCTGCTAAACATAAATAAATAAATTTATCTGACAACGGCAACTTCGAATTAAGTTTAGAAAATCTTCGATAAAATTTTTATTATAAATTTGTCATAAATTTTTTGTGCCACTTTGAAAATAAATTCCATAATGGATAAAATACTAACTGCTAAACATAAATAAATAAATTTATCTGACAACGGCAACTTCGAATTAAGTTTAGAAAATCTTCGATAAAATTTTTATTATAAATTTGTCATAAATTTTTTGTGCCACTCTGAAAATAAATTCCATAATGGATAAAATACTAACTGCTAAACATAAATAAATAAATTTATCTGACAACGGCAACTTCGAATTAAGTTTAGAAAATCTTCGATAAAATTTTTATTATAAATTTGTCATAAATTTTTTGTGCCACTTTGAAAATAAATTCCATAATGGATAAAATACTAACTGCTAAACATAAATAAATAAATTTATCTGACAACGGCAACTTCGAATTAAGTTTAGAAAATCTTCGATAAAATTTTTATTATAAATTTGTCATAAATTTTTTGTGCCACTCTGAAAATAAATTCCATAATGGATAAAATACTAACTGCTAAACATAAATAAATAAATTTATCTGACAACGGCAACTTCGAATTAAGTTTAGAAAATCTTCGATAAAATTTTTATTATAAATTTGTCATAAATTTTTTGTGCCACTCTGAAAATAAATTCCATAATGGATAAAATACTAACTGCTAAACATAAATAAATAAATTTATCTGACAACGGCAACTTCGAATTAAGTTTAGAAAATCTTCGATAAAATTTTTATTATAAATTTGTCATAAATTTTTTGTGCCACTCTGAAAATAAATTCCATAATGGATAAAATACTAACTGCTAAACATAAATAAATAAATTTATCTGACAACGGCAACTTCGAATTAAGTTTAGAAAATCTTCGATAAAATTTTTATTATAAATTTGTCATAAATTTTTTGTGCCACTCTGAAAATAAATTCCATAATGGATAAAATACTAACTGCTAAACATAAATAAATAAATTTATCTGACAACGGCAACTTCGAATTAAGTTTAGAAAATCTTCGATAAAATTTTTATTATAAATTTGTCATAAATTTTTTGTGCCACTTTGAAAATAAATTCCATAATGGATAAAATACTAACTGCTAAACATAAATAAATAAATTTATCTGACAACGGCAACTTCGAATTAAGTTTAGAAAATCTTCGATAAAATTTTTATTATAAATTTGTCATAAATTTTTTGTGCCACTCTGAAAATAAATTCCATAATGGATAAAATACTAACTGCTAAACATAAATAAATAAATTTATCTGACAACGGCAACTTCGAATTAAGTTTAGAAAATCTTCGATAAAATTTTTATTATAAATTTGTCATAAATTTTTTGTGCAACTTTGAAAATAAATTCCATAATGGATAAAATACTTTCTGCTAAACATAAATAAATAAATTTATCTGACAACGGCAACTTCGAATTAAGTTTAGAAAATCTTCGATAAAATTTTTATTATAAATTTGTCATAAATTTTTTGTGCCACTTTGAAAATAAATTCCATAATGGATAAAATACTAACTGCTAAACATAAATAAATAAATTTATCTGACAACGGCAACTTCGAATTAAGTTTAGAAAATCTTCGATAAAATTTTTATTATAAATTTGTCATAAATTTTTTGTGCCACTCTGAAAATAAATTCCATAATGGATAAAATACTAACTGCTAAACATAAATAAATAAATTTATCTGACAACGGCAACTTCGAATTAAGTTTAGAAAATCTTCGATAAAATTTTTATTATAAATTTGTCATAAATTTTTTGTGCCACTTTGAAAATAAATTCCATAATGGATAAAATACTAACTGCTAAACATAAATAAATAAATTTATCTGACAACGGCAACTTCGAATTAAGTTTAGAAAATCTTCGATAAAATTTTTATTATAAATTTGTCATAAATTTTTTGTGCCACTCTGAAAATAAATTCCATAATGGATAAAATACTAACTGCTAAACATAAATAAATAAATTTATCTGACAACGGCAACTTCGAATTAAGTTTAGAAAATCTTCGATAAAATTTTTATTATAAATTTGTCATAAATTTTTTGTGCCACTCTGAAAATAAATTCCATAATGGATAAAATACTAACTGCTAAACATAAATAAATAAATTTATCTGACAACGGCAACTTCGAATTAAGTTTAGAAAATCTTCGATAAAATTTTTATTATAAATTTGTCATAAATTTTTTGTGCCACTCTGAAAATAAATTCCATAATGGATAAAATACTAACTGCTAAACATAAATAAATAAATTTATCTGACAACGGCAACTTCGAATTAAGTTTAGAAAATCTTCGATAAAATTTTTATTATAAATTTGTCATAAATTTTTTGTGCCACTCTGAAAATAAATTCCATAATGGATAAAATACTAACTGCTAAACATAAATAAATAAATTTATCTGACAACGGCAACTTCGAATTAAGTTTAGAAAATCTTCGATAAAATTTTTATTATAAATTTGTCATAAATTTTTTGTGCCACTTTGAAAATAAATTCCATAATGGATAAAATACTAACTGCTAAACATAAATAAATAAATTTATCTGACAACGGCAACTTCGAATTAAGTTTAGAAAATCTTCGATAAAATTTTTATTATAAATTTGTCATAAATTTTTTGTGCCACTCTGAAAATAAATTCCATAATGGATAAAATACTAACTGCTAAACATAAATAAATAAATTTATCTGACAACGGCAACTTCGAATTAAGTTTAGAAAATCTTCGATAAAATTTTTATTATAAATTTGTCATAAATTTTTTGTGCCACTCTGAAAATAAATTCCATAATGGATAAAATACTAACTGCTAAACATAAATAAATAAATTTATCTGACAACGGCAACTTCGAATTAAGTTTAGAAAATCTTCGATAAAATTTTTATTATAAATTTGTCATAAATTTTTTGTGCCACTCTGAAAATAAATTCCATAATGGATAAAATACTAACTGCTAAACATAAATAAATAAATTTATCTGACAACGGCAACTTCGAATTAAGTTTAGAAAATCTTCGATAAAATTTTTATTATAAATTTGTCATAAATTTTTTGTGCCACTCTGAAAATAAATTCCATAATGGATAAAATACTAACTGCTAAACATAAATAAATAAATTTATCTGACAACGGCAACTTCGAATTAAGTTTAGAAAATCTTCGATAAAATTTTTATTATAAATTTGTCATAAATTTTTTGTGCCACTCTGAAAATAAATTCCATAATGGATAAAATACTAACTGCTAAACATAAATAAATAAATTTATCTGACAACGGCAACTTCGAATTAAGTTTAGAAAATCTTCGATAAAATTTTTATTATAAATTTGTCATAAATTTTTTGTGCCACTCTGAAAATAAATTCCATAATGGATAAAATACTAACTGCTAAACATAAATAAATAAATTTATCTGACAACGGCAACTTCGAATTAAGTTTAGAAAATCTTCGATAAAATTTTTATTATAAATTTGTCATAAATTTTTTGTGCCACTCTGAAAATAAATTCCATAATGGATAAAATACTAACTGCTAAACATAAATAAATAAATTTATCTGACAACGGCAACTTCGAATTAAGTTTAGAAAATCTTCGATAAAATTTTTATTATAAATTTGTCATAAATTTTTTGTGCCACTCTGAAAATAAATTCCATAATGGATAAAATACTAACTGCTAAACATAAATAAATAAATTTATCTGACAACGGCAACTTCGAATTAAGTTTAGAAAATCTTCGATAAAATTTTTATTATAAATTTGTCATAAATTTTTTGTGCCACTCTGAAAATAAATTCCATAATGGATAAAATACTAACTGCTAAACATAAATAAATAAATTTATCTGACAACGGCAACTTCGAATTAAGTTTAGAAAATCTTCGATAAAATTTTTATTATAAATTTGTCATAAATTTTTTGTGCCACTCTGAAAATAAATTCCATAATGGATAAAATACTAACTGCTAAACATAAATAAATAAATTTATCTGACAACGGCAACTTCGAATTAAGTTTAGAAAATCTTCGATAAAATTTTTATTATAAATTTGTCATAAATTTTTTGTGCCACTTTGAAAATAAATTCCATAATGGATAAAATACTAACTGCTAAACATAAATAAATAAATTTATCTGACAACGGCAACTTCGAATTAAGTTTAGAAAATCTTCGATAAAATTTTTATTATAAATTTGTCATAAATTTTTTGTGCCACTCTGAAAATAAATTCCATAATGGATAAAATACTAACTGCTAAACATAAATAAATAAATTTATCTGACAACGGCAACTTCGAATTAAGTTTAGAAAATCTTCGATAAAATTTTTATTATAAATTTGTCATAAATTTTTTGTGCCACTCTGAAAATAAATTCCATAATGGATAAAATACTAACTGCTAAACATAAATAAATAAATTTATCTGACAACGGCAACTTCGAATTAAGTTTAGAAAATCTTCGATAAAATTTTTATTATAAATTTGTCATAAATTTTTTGTGCCACTCTGAAAATAAATTCCATAATGGATAAAATACTAACTGCTAAACATAAATAAATAAATTTATCTGACAACGGCAACTTCGAATTAAGTTTAGAAAATCTTCGATAAAATTTTTATTATAAATTTGTCATAAATTTTTTGTGCCACTCTGAAAATAAATTCCATAATGGATAAAATACTAACTGCTAAACATAAATAAATAAATTTATCTGACAACGGCAACTTCGAATTAAGTTTAGAAAATCTTCGATAAAATTTTTATTATAAATTTGTCATAAATTTTTTGTGCCACTCTGAAAATAAATTCCATAATGGATAAAATACTAACTGCTAAACATAAATAAATAAATTTATCTGACAACGGCAACTTCGAATTAAGTTTAGAAAATCTTCGATAAAATTTTTATTATAAATTTGTCATAAATTTTATGTGCCACTCTGAAAATAAATTCCATAATGGATAAAATACTAACTGCTAAACATAAATAAATAAATTTATCTGACAACGGCAACTTCGAATTAAGTTTATAAAATCTTCGATAAAATTTTTATTATAAATTTGTCATAAATTTTTTGTGCCACTCTGAAAATAAATTCCATAATGGATAAAATACTAACTGCTAAACATAAATAAATAAATTTATCTGACAACGGCAACTTCGAATTAAGTTTAGAAAATCTTCGATAAAATTTTTATTATAAATTTGTCATAAATTTTTTGTGCCACTCTGAAAATAAATTCCATAATGGATAAAATACTAACTGCTAAACATAAATAAATAAATTTATCTGACAACGGCAACTTCGAATTAAGTTTAGAAAATCTTCGATAAAATTTTTATTATAAATTTGTCATAAATTTTTTGTGCCACTCTGAAAATAAATTCCATAATGGATAAAATACTAACTGCTAAACATAAATAAATAAATTTATCTGACAACGGCAACTTCGAATTAAGTTTAGAAAATCTTCGATAAAATTTTTATTATAAATTTGTCATAAATTTTTTGTGCCACTCTGAAAATAAATTCCATAATGGATAAAATACTAACTGCTAAACATAAATAAATAAATTTATCTGACAACGGCAACTTCGAATTAAGTTTAGAAAATCTTCGATAAAATTTTTATTATAATTTGTCATAAATTTTTTGTGCCACTTTGAAAATAAATTCCATAATGGATAAAATACTAACTGCTAAACATAAATAAATAAATTTATCTGACAACGGCAACTTTGAATTAAGTTTAGAAAATCTTCGATAAAATTTTTATTATAATTTGTCATAAATTTTTTGTGCCACTTTGAAAATAAATTCCATAATGGATAAAATACTAACTGCTAAACATAAATAAATAAATTTATCTGACAACGGCAACTTCGAATTAAGTTTAGAAAATCTTCGATAAAATTTTTATTATAAATTTGTCATAAATTTTTTGTGCCACTCTGAAAATAAATTCCATAATGGATAAAATACTAACTGCTAAACATAAATAAATAAATTTATCTGACAACGGCAACTTCGAATTAAGTTTAGAAAATCTTCGATAAAATTTTTATTATAATTTGTCATAAATTTTTTGTGCCACTCTGAAAATAAATTCCATATATAAAAATATAAATTTATCTGACAACGGCAACTTTGAATTAAGTTTAGAAAATCTTCGATAAAATTTTTATTATAAATTTGTCATAAATTTTTTGTGCCACTCTGAAAATAAATTCCATATATAAAAATATAAATTTATCTGACAACGGCAACTTCGAATTAAGTTTAGAAAATCTTCGATAAAATTTTTATTATAATTTGTCATAAATTTTTTGTGCCACTTTGAAAATAAATTCCATAATGGATAAAATACTAACTGCTAAACATAAATAAATAAATTTATCTGACAACGGCAACTTCGAATTAAGTTTAGAAAATCTTCGATAAAATTTTTATTATAATTTGTCATAAATTTTTTGTGCCACTTTGAAAATAAATTCCATAATGGATAAAATACTAACTGCTAAACATAAATAAATAAATTTATCTGACAACGGCAACTTCGAATTAAGTTTAGAAAATCTTCGATAAAATTTTTATTATAAATTTGTCATAAATTTTTTGTGCCACTCTGAAAATAAATTCCATAATGGATAAAATACTAACTGCTAAACATAAATAAATAAATTTATCTGACAACGGCAACTTTGAATTAAGTTTAGAAAATCTTCGATAAAATTTTTATTATAATTTGTCATAAATTTTTTGTGCCACTTTGAAAATAAATTCCATAATGGATAAAATACTAACTGCTAAACATAAATAAATAAATTTATCTGACAACGGCAACTTCGAATTAAGTTTAGAAAATCTTCGATAAAATTTTTATTATAAATTTGTCATAAATTTTTTGTGCCACTCTGAAAATAAATTCCATAATGGATAAAATACTAACTGCTAAACATAAATAAATAAATTTATCTGACAACGGCAACTTCGAATTAAGTTTAGAAAATCTTCGATAAAATTTTTATTATAAATTTGTCATAAATTTTTTGTGCCACTCTGAAAATAAATTCCATAATGGATAAAATACTAACTGCTAAACATAAATAAATAAATTTATCTGACAACGGCAACTTCGAATTAAGTTTAGAAAATCTTCGATAAAATTTTTATTATAAATTTGTCATAAATTTTTTGTGCCACTCTGAAAATAAATTCCATATATAAAAATATAAATTTATCTGACAACGGCAACTTCGAATTAAGTTTAGAAAATCTTCGATAAAATTTTTATTATAATTTGTCATAAATTTTTTGTGCCACTTTGAAAATAAATTCCATAATGGATAAAATACTAACTGCTAAACATAAATAAATAAATTTATCTGACAACGGCAACTTCGAATTAAGTTTAGAAAATCTTCGATAAAATTTTTATTATAATTTGTCATAAATTTTTTGTGCCACTTTGAAAATAAATTCCATAATGGATAAAATACTAACTGCTAAACATAAATAAATAAATTTATCTGACAACGGCAACTTCGAATTAAGTTTAGAAAATCTTCGATAAAATTTTTATTATAAATTTGTCATAAATTTTTTGTGCCACTCTGAAAATAAATTCCATAATGGATAAAATACTAACTGCTAAACATAAATAAATAAATTTATCTGACAACGGCAACTTTGAATTAAGTTTAGAAAATCTTCGATAAAATTTTTATTATAATTTGTCATAAATTTTTTGTGCCACTTTGAAAATAAATTCCATAATGGATAAAATACTAACTGCTAAACATAAATAAATAAATTTATCTGACAACGGCAACTTCGAATTAAGTTTAGAAAATCTTCGATAAAATTTTTATTATAAATTTGTCATAAATTTTTTGTGCCACTCTGAAAATATATTCCATAATGGATAAAATACTAACTGCTAAACATAAATAAATAAATTTATCTGACAACGGCAACTTTGAATTAAGTTTAGAAAATCTTCGATAAAATTTTTATTATAATTTGTCATAAATTTTTTGTGCCACTTTGAAAATAAATTCCATAATGGATAAAATACTAACTGCTAAACATAAATAAATAAATTTATCTGACAACGGCAACTTCGAATTAAGTTTAGAAAATCTTCGATAAAATTTTTATTATAAATTTGTCATAAATTTTTTGTGCCACTCTGAAAATAAATTCCATATATAAAAATATAAATTTATCTGACAACGGCAACTTTGAATTAAGTTTAGAAAATCTTCGATAAAATTTTTATTATAATTTGTCATAAATTTTTTGTGCCACTTTGAAAATAAATTCCATAATTGATAAAATACTAACTGCTAAACATAAATAAATAAATTTATCTGACAACTGCAACTTTGAATTAAGTTTAGAAAATCTTCGATAAAATTTTTATTATAATTTGTCATAAATTTTTTGTGCCACTTTGAAAATAAATTCCATAATGGATAAAATACTAACTGCTAAACATAAATAAATAAATTTATCTGACAACGGCAACTTCGAATTAAGTTTAGAAAATCTTCGATAAAATTTTTATTATAAATTTGTCATAAATTTTTTGTGCCACTCTGAAAATAAATTCCATAATGGATAAAATACTAACTGCTAAACATAAATAAATAAATTTATCTGACAACGGCAACTTCGAATTAAGTTTAGAAAATCTTCGATAAAATTTTTATTATAAATTTGTCATAAATTTTTTGTGCCACTCTGAAAATAAATTCCATAATGGATAAAATACTAACTGCTAAACATAAATAAATAAATTTATCTGACAACGGCAACTTCGAATTAAGTTTAGAAAATCTTCGATAAAATTTTTATTATAAATTTGTCATAAATTTTTTGTGCCACTCTGAAAATAAATTCCATAATGGATAAAATACTAACTGCTAAACATAAATAAATAAATTTATCTGACAACGGCAACTTCGAATTAAGTTTAGAAAATCTTCGATAAAATTTTTATTATAATTTGTCATAAATTTTTTGTGCCACTTTGAAAATAAATTCCATAATGGATAAAATACTAACTGCTAAACATAAATAAATAAATTTATCTGACAACGGCAACTTCGAATTAAGTTTAGAAAATCTTCGATAAAATTTTTATTATAAATTTGTCATAAATTTTTTGTGCCACTCTGAAAATAAATTCCATAATGGATAAAATACTAACTGCTAAACATAAATAAATAAATTTATCTGACAACGGCAACTTTGAATTAAGTTTAGAAAATCTTCGATAAAATTTTTATTATAATTTGTCATAAATTTTTTGTGCCACTTTGAAAATAAATTCCATAATGGATAAAATACTAACTGCTAAACATAAATAAATAAATTTATCTGACAACGGCAACTTCGAATTAAGTTTAGAAAATCTTCGATAAAATTTTTATTATAAATTTGTCATAAATTTTTTGTGCCACTCTGAAAATAAATTCCATAATGGATAAAATACTAACTGCTAAACATAAATAAATAAATTTATCTGACAACGGCAACTTCGAATTAAGTTTAGAAAATCTTCGATAAAATTTTTATTATAAATTTGTCATAAATTTTTTGTGCCACTCTGAAAATAAATTCCATAATGGATAAAATACTAACTGCTAAACATAAATAAATAAATTTATCTGACAACGGCAACTTCGAATTAAGTTTAGAAAATCTTCGATAAAATTTTTATTATAAATTTGTCATAAATTTTTTGTGCCACTCTGAAAATAAATTCCATATATAAAAATATAAATTTATCTGACAACGGCAACTTCGAATTAAGTTTAGAAAATCTTCGATAAAATTTTTATTATAATTTGTCATAAATTTTTTGTGCCACTTTGAAAATAAATTCCATAATGGATAAAATACTAACTGCTAAACATAAATAAATAAATTTATCTGACAACGGCAACTTCGAATTAAGTTTAGAAAATCTTCGATAAAATTTTTATTATAATTTGTCATAAATTTTTTGTGCCACTTTGAAAATAAATTCCATAATGGATAAAATACTAACTGCTAAACATAAATAAATAAATTTATCTGACAACGGCAACTTCGAATTAAGTTTAGAAAATCTTCGATAAAATTTTTATTATAAATTTGTCATAAATTTTTTGTGCCACTCTGAAAATAAATTCCATAATGGATAAAATACTAACTGCTAAACATAAATAAATAAATTTATCTGACAACGGCAACTTTGAATTAAGTTTAGAAAATCTTCGATAAAATTTTTATTATAATTTGTCATAAATTTTTTGTGCCACTTTGAAAATAAATTCCATAATGGATAAAATACTAACTGCTAAACATAAATAAATAAATTTATCTGACAACGGCAACTTCGAATTAAGTTTAGAAAATCTTCGATAAAATTTTTATTATAAATTTGTCATAAATTTTTTGTGCCACTCTGAAAATAAATTCCATAATGGATAAAATACTAACTGCTAAACATAAATAAATAAATTTATCTGACAACGGCAACTTCGAATTAAGTTTAGAAAATCTTCGATAAAATTTTTATTATAAATTTGTCATAAATTTTTTGTGCCACTCTGAAAATAAATTCCATAATGGATAAAATACTAACTGCTAAACATAAATAAATAAATTTATCTGACAACGGCAACTTCGAATTAAGTTTAGAAAATCTTCGATAAAATTTTTATTATAAATTTGTCATAAATTTTTTGTGCCACTCTGAAAATAAATTCCATAATGGATAAAATACTAACTGCTAAACATAAATAAATAAATTTATCTGACAACGGCAACTTCGAATTAAGTTTAGAAAATCTTCGATAAAATTTTTATTATAAATTTGTCATAAATTTTTTGTGCCACTCTGAAAATAAATTCCATAATGGATAAAATACTAACTGCTAAACATAAATAAATAAATTTATCTGACAACGGCAACTTCGAATTAAGTTTAGAAAATCTTCGATAAAATTTTTATTATAAATTTGTCATAAATTTTTTGTGCCACTCTGAAAATAAATTCCATAATGGATAAAATACTAACTGCTAAACATAAATAAATAAATTTATCTGACAACGGCAACTTCGAATTAAGTTTAGAAAATCTTCGATAAAATTTTTATTATAAATTTGTCATAAATTTTTTGTGCCACTCTGAAAATAAATTCCATAATGGATAAAATACTAACTGCTAAACATACCGTATTTCCTAAAATAGTACTCCCGGGAGTACTATTTTTCAACCCTCCTCCAAAGGGGAGTATTATTTAAGGGGGGAGTACTAATTCAGGGGGGAGTATTATTTTTCAACCCTCCTCCATGATTTATTATAGGAAAATTTATTTCAAAATTCTAAATGTTAGAGTAGAGTTCGTTATTTGAAAATGGCGGATCAAGTGGATTTGGAGTGATTAGTGAATTTGGAGTGATATCGAGGGATATAAGGCTAGATATCTAAATTTACCTCTACATCCATCTTGAACATTTATACACTTGATATGCATCAATCCCCTAGATATCCTTCAAGGGGATTTATCAGGAGATTACCTAATCCTCTGTGTATAGCGTTTACCTGTGTCTAGTGTAATCCGGTGTATAGAGATGTTCTAATCTCTGTGTCTAAGGATTTATCAGCATTAATCACCGATATCCTCCACATTCCTTTTGTTCTTCCAATATCCCTACAAATTATATGATATTCATATTTAGGCGTGATAACCAGGGATCAAATGAGATAAGTTGGATATCAGTGATTTGGATGTCTGGGTATTTTTGGATTAGAGGTAACTAAAAAATATCGGTGATTAATGAGGATTTATTATTCAATTTCATATTTATTATTATTATTATTATTCATTCAATTCAATTTCACTCTTAATCAACCAAAATGACCTAATATGACTGTCCTTCATTATTCCCTCAAATTACTTTATGAAACCATAATGCAATGATATCTTTTAGCCCCTCTTGATCAATCCAGAACACATTTTATCAACCGATACAATCACTTATATTCCCAAAATCCACTTTTATCCCACCAACTAATCACAATATATCTCTTCAATCGTCGACAAATTTTAGGTTGAAATTTCGGTTCGTTTTCGGTAACCGAAAGTTGTTCGGTTTCGGTTATCGAAGAATCAGGTGAAACCGACAACCCTACTTAGAATAAATAAAATAATTAAATTAGTAGATTTCAATAAAATAATTCATTGAGTCTACTATATTTTTTTCAAATATAGGGAAAAAATATTTTAGAGGGGAGTACTATTTTAGGGGGAGTACTATTTAAGGGGGGAGTACTATTTTTCAACCCTCCTCCAAAGGGGAGTATTATTTAAGGGGGGAGTACTAATTCAGGGGGGAGTATTATTTTAGGAAATACGGTAAATAAATAAATTTATCTGACAACGGCAACTTCGAATTAAGTTTAGAAAATCTTCGATAAAATTTTTATTATAAATTTGTCATAAATTTTTTGTGCCACTCTGAAAATAAATTCCATAATGGATAAAATACTAACTGCTAAACATAAATAAATAAATTTATCTGACAACGGCAACTTCGAATTAAGTTTAGAAAATCTTCGATAAAATTTTTATTATAAATTTGTCATAAATTTTTTGTGCCACTCTGAAAATAAATTCCATAATGGATAAAATACTAACTGCTAAACATAAATAAATAAATTTATCTGACAACGGCAACTTCGAATTAAGTTTAGAAAATCTTCGATAAAATTTTTATTATAAATTTGTCATAAATTTTTTGTGCCACTCTGAAAATAAATTCCATAATGGATAAAATACTAACTGCTAAACATAAATAAATAAATTTATCTGACAACGGCAACTTCGAATTAAGTTTAGAAAATCTTCGATAAAATTTTTATTATAAATTTGTCATAAATTTTTTGTGCCACTCTGAAAATAAATTCCATAATGGATAAAATACTAACTGCTAAACATAAATAAATAAATTTATCTGACAACGGCAACTTCGAATTAAGTTTAGAAAATCTTCGATAAAATTTTTATTATAAATTTGTCATAAATTTTTTGTGCCACTCTGAAAATAAATTCCATAATGGATAAAATACTAACTGCTAAACATAAATAAATAAATTTATCTGACAACGGCAACTTCGAATTAAGTTTAGAAAATCTTCGATAAAATTTTTATTATAATTTGTCATAAATTTTTTGTGCCACTTTGAAAATAAATTCCATAATGGATAAAATACTAACTGCTAAACATAAATAAATAAATTTATCTGACAACGGCAACTTTGAATTAAGTTTAGAAAATCTTCGATAAAATTTTTATTATAATTTGTCATAAATTTTTTGTGCCACTTTGAAAATAAATTCCATAATGGATAAAATACTAACTGCTAAACATAAATAAATAAATTTATCTGACAACGGCAACTTCGAATTAAGTTTAGAAAATCTTCGATAAAATTTTTATTATAAATTTGTCATAAATTTTTTGTGCCACTCTGAAAATAAATTCCATAATGGATAAAATACTAACTGCTAAACATAAATAAATAAATTTATCTGACAACGGCAACTTCGAATTAAGTTTAGAAAATCTTCGATAAAATTTTTATTATAATTTGTCATAAATTTTTTGTGCCACTCTGAAAATAAATTCCATATATAAAAATATAAATTTATCTGACAACGGCAACTTTGAATTAAGTTTAGAAAATCTTCGATAAAATTTTTATTATAAATTTGTCATAAATTTTTTGTGCCACTCTGAAAATAAATTCCATATATAAAAATATAAATTTATCTGACAACGGCAACTTCGAATTAAGTTTAGAAAATCTTCGATAAAATTTTTATTATAATTTGTCATAAATTTTTTGTGCCACTTTGAAAATAAATTCCATAATGGATAAAATACTAACTGCTAAACATAAATAAATAAATTTATCTGACAACGGCAACTTCGAATTAAGTTTAGAAAATCTTCGATAAAATTTTTATTATAATTTGTCATAAATTTTTTGTGCCACTTTGAAAATAAATTCCATAATGGATAAAATACTAACTGCTAAACATAAATAAATAAATTTATCTGACAACGGCAACTTCGAATTAAGTTTAGAAAATCTTCGATAAAATTTTTATTATAAATTTGTCATAAATTTTTTGTGCCACTCTGAAAATAAATTCCATAATGGATAAAATACTAACTGCTAAACATAAATAAATAAATTTATCTGACAACGGCAACTTTGAATTAAGTTTAGAAAATCTTCGATAAAATTTTTATTATAATTTGTCATAAATTTTTTGTGCCACTTTGAAAATAAATTCCATAATGGATAAAATACTAACTGCTAAACATAAATAAATAAATTTATCTGACAACGGCAACTTCGAATTAAGTTTAGAAAATCTTCGATAAAATTTTTATTATAAATTTGTCATAAATTTTTTGTGCCACTCTGAAAATAAATTCCATAATGGATAAAATACTAACTGCTAAACATAAATAAATAAATTTATCTGACAACGGCAACTTCGAATTAAGTTTAGAAAATCTTCGATAAAATTTTTATTATAAATTTGTCATAAATTTTTTGTGCCACTCTGAAAATAAATTCCATAATGGATAAAATACTAACTGCTAAACATAAATAAATAAATTTATCTGACAACGGCAACTTCGAATTAAGTTTAGAAAATCTTCGATAAAATTTTTATTATAAATTTGTCATAAATTTTTTGTGCCACTCTGAAAATAAATTCCATATATAAAAATATAAATTTATCTGACAACGGCAACTTCGAATTAAGTTTAGAAAATCTTCGATAAAATTTTTATTATAATTTGTCATAAATTTTTTGTGCCACTTTGAAAATAAATTCCATAATGGATAAAATACTAACTGCTAAACATAAATAAATAAATTTATCTGACAACGGCAACTTCGAATTAAGTTTAGAAAATCTTCGATAAAATTTTTATTATAATTTGTCATAAATTTTTTGTGCCACTTTGAAAATAAATTCCATAATGGATAAAATACTAACTGCTAAACATAAATAAATAAATTTATCTGACAACGGCAACTTCGAATTAAGTTTAGAAAATCTTCGATAAAATTTTTATTATAAATTTGTCATAAATTTTTTGTGCCACTCTGAAAATAAATTCCATAATGGATAAAATACTAACTGCTAAACATAAATAAATAAATTTATCTGACAACGGCAACTTTGAATTAAGTTTAGAAAATCTTCGATAAAATTTTTATTATAATTTGTCATAAATTTTTTGTGCCACTTTGAAAATAAATTCCATAATGGATAAAATACTAACTGCTAAACATAAATAAATAAATTTATCTGACAACGGCAACTTCGAATTAAGTTTAGAAAATCTTCGATAAAATTTTTATTATAAATTTGTCATAAATTTTTTGTGCCACTCTGAAAATAAATTCCATAATGGATAAAATACTAACTGCTAAACATAAATAAATAAATTTATCTGACAACGGCAACTTTGAATTAAGTTTAGAAAATCTTCGATAAAATTTTTATTATAATTTGTCATAAATTTTTTGTGCCACTTTGAAAATAAATTCCATAATGGATAAAATACTAACTGCTAAACATAAATAAATAAATTTATCTGACAACGGCAACTTCGAATTAAGTTTAGAAAATCTTCGATAAAATTTTTATTATAAATTTGTCATAAATTTTTTGTGCCACTCTGAAAATAAATTCCATATATAAAAATATAAATTTATCTGACAACGGCAACTTTGAATTAAGTTTAGAAAATCTTCGATAAAATTTTTATTATAATTTGTCATAAATTTTTTGTGCCACTTTGAAAATAAATTCCATAATTGATAAAATACTAACTGCTAAACATAAATAAATAAATTTATCTGACAACTGCAACTTTGAATTAAGTTTAGAAAATCTTCGATAAAATTTTTATTATAAATTTGCCATAAATTTTTTTGTTTTTAAAAAATTTTAAAAAATAGATCAAAGCCAATTATTATAGTTATCTATTAATGGCTTGGTCTGCATTTAAGCAAAATTTGTATTTTGTTAATAAATATTTAAATATGTAATTCACCAAAAATAAAGAAACAATTTTAAAAGTTTCACCTAAAACTAATTATGTCTATAATGTGGAAAAATTTTATCATGACAATTAAAGTAAAATTTTACATGGTAAAATATCAAATGAATTTTTTAAAAGATGGTTTGTCGTTAAACTAGCAATCTAACAAAATTATCATTCCTTTAAACAAGAGAAATCACAAATTAAATGGAATTTCAAACATAATAGAAAATGGTAATTAACGGTTATACGCCAACAAACTGACAAATGAGTGCCATCCGACATTAATTAGCTAATACTTTTTGAGCTTGTAGAATTCAAATAAATCTTATACGATAAGGGATACCTTGTTTCTATAAATAGGATAGATTAAGTCTGATCACTCGTTAAGAAGTTATAACACAATACGACAAGTTTTATGGTGTTTCTCACATTTATTCGGTTATAACTTTTTAACGAGTGAACAGAATTGATCCTTTATGTTGGAAAAAATTCCTCCTATTGAGGGCTTTCGAATGATATAAGATTTATTTGAATTGGATAAATCATCAAAAGGTTAAAGCCGAAAAAATCAGCATGCACTAAGTTTGTGTGCGTTTTCAAATCCTAAATCTCGAGGTCTTCAATCAAAATGAAATTTTATGTAATAAAAAAACGAATCTTTTGTTTAAATAAATGTTTAAATAATACCCAAAATCAAAAAAGACCCAAAAGGGCCAAAAACCCCCATTCCAAAATAAAAAAAAATGAATTAAAAACTTTCAAGAAACACATCCTTTCCTCAAACCTCAACAATTTTCAATATGCTCAACATTTAATAGTTTTGATCACCATATATGCCAGGATGGATATTCAAAAACACTTTAGTTTTATCGAGCACACGATTTCGCACTTCTTTCAATACCTTTTCTATCATATCCTTTAAATTCAGCTGTTCGTCAGAGGACCTATTAAACTCTTTAATTTTCAAAATTGCTTTTTCAACACCGAATCGACCTAAAAATTATTCAAAATATAAATGGTTGCAGCAAATATCTGTGAAAGAAGTTATAGTAGAATTCGTGTCTAGAGCTTATCGTACCAGAAATATTTAAAATTTGCAGACTTTTCACATATTTTGTCCTTAATAAAGTAGGACATATTTATTTATAATTTAAATTGAAAAAAACTGATTTCAATCTTTCGTTGAAATAAAAGTAATTTTCTAGTTTATTATAAGCTTGCCTGTGCTTAATCCGCTTCCAGTGAAAAAATGAGCACTCGTATTTGCATCACCCACAGCTGCAACAATTGCTGAATCGTTTTCTGTACGATATCTTTTTGCTGGATTTTCTACTCCTTTAATTTTTATCCAAAAAGTATTTGAACTCAAAATTTTAAAATAATGGTAATCATCGTCTTCTTCATCACAATCCTCATTTTCTTCTGTTTTAACTATTAATTTATCAGCATCATGATCATATAAAGATGCTAAATATTTAAAAAGTGAAATAGCCCATTTGTTCTCTAATTCTTTAATAAAATTCACATAATATTTCTCCCAATGTGGATTTGCATTCATTTCAGCTTTAATCTCTTCAATAAAATTAACAAGAGCAGTGGGTGTATTTGTTGCAATAGATATTCTTTGTTTTAACTCAAAAACATGTAAACTGAGCGTTTCATAAGTATAATTATTATACGGGGTAATTAAATATCCGTGACCGTCTTCCATCACTCCATAAATAATAAAGTTGATTATATTGCCATAACGACTTTTCAGACGATGAGAAATATTAGAGTTAACGATAAATTCATAAAACCCTTGTTTTTGAAGATGAATTCCCATCTCAATCATTGATTTACTCAAATATGTATAATCTCCTTCTGTAATTTTTATTTCAGGGTCTGCTTTGTCGATGTAAATTGAACTGTAATTCTTAGATTCAGTTAGCACCTGTGGTTCTTCTTAAAATTTAAATATTTTTATTTTTTTATTTATTAATTTAGCAGCATAAAAAAAGTCATCAAAAGGTATTCGACAACAATTACGTACTTAATTCGACAACAATGTCGTAGTGTGGCACAATAAAAATAAAATAACAGCATAAAACAATAAAAGTCGTAATAATTTAAAAAAACATAATTTATTATTAACGATTTATTTTTTAAATAAATATACTCCATACCGAAAATTTTAATTAAATATTTTTTTAAATTTTTTTAAATAATTTCTGATAACTCTAATGGGGATTCTAGAAATTATTTACCTATAAAGTCATCTCTTATTCGGTCATTTGCTCCACCAGCACAAAAAAGCAAATCAAAAGGAATCCCTAAAAAATTACTTCCAAAATACGTATTCAATGGCAGTCCATTGATAGTATTCTGTATGTCAAAGGCTTTTCCGTTAATCTGAAGTTTAGCTAGCTTTTTAGCATTAATATAATCTATATTGCCTTCATTACTAATATATGGAATTGTATTTTCACCAAATATATTTTCTAAATATTGTTGTTTGCTTTTAATAATTGTTCTACGTGCTCCGTCAGGATCTGTGCCGTATTCATTCATAATGTTATTTACAAGTTTTTTGTAATATTTTTTTCCAAATGGTTTGTCTTGCCTGATAGGCGTTCCAAAAATTGCTAAGGGTTTTTCGTAATGCAAATTTATGTCAAAAACTTCTGTTTCATATAATAATTTTACGAAAGACTTTTCTCCTTCTTCATTTTCCTCTCTTTCATCAACATATAAAGCTAGGCACTTCAAACGGTTCATTAAAGCAGTTTCAAAATTTTTCATAATAACTATCCCGACATGGTTAGGAAGCAATTTTGCCATAGAATTTTCATCGTTAAAGAGTTGGTCAAATTGTGTACCCAAAATTAAATTTAATTGATATATCCATTTGCGGTCAAGAAGGATAAATTGTTCACGTGTATACTCTTCAGAACGATCATTTACAAGTGTAACATTAATTCCTTCTAAAAGTTTTATTTATTTTTTTTAATTTTTAATTACTGTATTCTGTTAAAATCTTAAGTGAATCTAATGGAGGTTTCTAAGGCAGAAGTATATTCCAAAAAATAGGTATTATGTAAAAAACTTTATTTTAATAAAATTACTTGCTGGCTAATTTGGCTGATTTCGCTAATACTATTCAGTTAGAAGTGTATTACTATAGAAAAAGTGAATTAAAAATATTTATCTTACCAATAAAAAGTTTAAAAGCAGTGTATAATCCAATTGGACCAGCACCCTCTACAACGGCATACTTGTATCCTCTCACCTTTTCTTTATTATCCGAATGTTCTTCATAAAATTTCTCAATAATCGCTTTATCTAGTTCAACGCTGTGAATTAATGACAAATCAAAAATTAATTTCAAATCCTTTAATTTCGAATGTTTTTCCATAAATGAGAATATATCAATAAATGAGCCTTCTGACCCCTCAGAGTTTAAATCACTGATGAATACTTTACATTGGATAACTAAATTTATTTTAGCCTTGTAATAGTCCTTGCTATAAGTATTCTTCATTGAACTAGTCGAACTAGTCGTTTTTCGAAAAAATTTGAAAGCTTTAGCTTTTGGTTTTATGCCTAGAAATTATTTAATAAATGAGTATGCTGAATTCGTAACAATAAATAATGTGTTATTTAAATCTCAAATAGTATATATCTAAAAGTCCAAAATGGATGAAGGACGAAACTGAAACAAATTTGATACAAAATTCGCTAATTATGATTAGAGTTTCAACCAAGGATTACCATAATTAAGAGATGCAATTCTTGTCTTGAGGTTTTTAGAAAAATTACACCTAGGATGTTTTCCTCAAACTAATAATTAATACCAACAATTATCACCTGTTTCGCCATTAGCAATTAACTGGTCGTATCTTTTAATATCTTCTTTAAAATTATCAACATCCACATCCGAGTAATGATCATTTATTTCTTCTTCAACAAACTTTTCAACTCTTTCTGTTAATTTATCAATGGCATTTTTGTATATTTTTTTCATAATTTTGTATTCTTCTATGGCTCTCCCTCCTAATGAATGCCAAGATAAATTGTTATTTGTTTCGTCAAAATTCTCCATAAATACAAATTCCTCGTAGATTAGAACATCGTTAGATTGTGTGCTGCCCCCAGAAATAGCAATTTTCTTCAATTCATTAAAACGGGCTTTAAGTGTAAAAATTAAAAAAATGTAAAAATTAATTAAAAAATATGAGGTCAGATGGTCCACTTTAAGTTACTCCTAATTAAAAATCCTAACTTAGGATATCCATTAAATAATTATCAGTGGGATAGTTATTTAATGGGCGAGGACCGAAACTCATAAGTTAGGACCGACAGTAAAATTAATAAATTTAAATAAATACTTATGATTCCAGGATTAATCAAAGGTTGATGTGGAACAACTATAATGTAATTTTGATATGGTTGAAAAATGTTGAAATCAAAAACATCAATTTTTTCAAAAACAGAAAAAAGAATAATAATAATAAAAAGTAGACGATTAGTTTGTTTGAAATAATTTTTTCCCCTGTCGATCATTGTCTAATTTATGGAAAACAAAAATGAAAATCTGATTAAAATGAATCTAAAAAATAAATATTAAAAAATACACACTCAAAGTAGACTCTGTTTCAAAAGTATAACCAAATTTAATTTTAATACTTTTTCTAATTACTTGTAATTAATGCTCCGGGAGCTAGCTCCGGAGCCAAAGCTGGAGCCTGAGCCAAAAATTTGAAATGCCTGAGCAGGAGCCAAGGTTTTTCATTTACACACCCTAAAGATGCGTCAAAGATAAAGAAGTGAGTAAAAGATTGCGTGAGAAGAAAAGGAAGAGAAAATTGAGACAGGTAAAATAAGTTTTTTCGTTTACTTTCAACAGGATGAAAACGAAATTCAAAAGGATTAAACCGGATTTTGTGTTGGGTTCGTAGTTTTGATGATGACTAAATAATGGTTTACTTTGTGATGATTTCTGGGATAATTTCTGGGATGAAATAAGGATGATTTCTTGCCTAAGGATCTTCTAAATTTTCAAAATTTTTGCCTGCGGTGCGAAAGAAGAGAAATTCCCGATATCCCTCTTAATCCTTAACAACCCAAATCTCACTTATTTCATTAGTATCCATTTTATTCCGTTGATAACACTCGATATCCCCCATAATCTACCCAAATCTCCCAATGAAAAATAATTTATAGATTTTCCAACGGAGGCCTGAGCCAACATGGACCGCTCTGAAAATCGCCGGCACTTGAGCCGGAGCCAAGATGTTAAAAGCCCTGAGTCGGAGCCAAGAATTTTTTTCTAAGTTTTATTTTTCTAAACAAGGCGCAAAATCAGGACTAGTGTATAGGATAGACTATAGCTTGACTATCGCTTGACAATTCTTGGCTATATAGTAAAGAGACTTGACTATTCTTGGCTATAAGTAAAGAGACTATCACTTGACAATTCTTGGCTATATAGTAAAGAGACTTGACTATTCTTGGCTATAAGTAAAGAGACTATCACTTGACAATTCTTGGCTATATAGGCAACGTGACTATCACTTGACTATTCTTGGCTATATAGTAAAGAGACAATCACTTGACTATATTATATGTTGAATCGAATATTCGCTTTAATGAATCGAAACTTCGATCTTGAAATTCGATATTTTCTAGTAAAGTTATTTTTTATAACCAATTCCCTTTTTGCATTACCACAAAACTTAAAAATATTTTTTGATTGACATCACTAAAGTGATAAAGTGATTGACAGCACTAAAGTAATTGACTTTAGTGCTGCAAAATTTTGTTAGTTTAGTGAGAAAAATCCTCCCAAATCCTTTGATATCTCCAATAAATCCACTTAATCCAAAAATATCTTCATTAATCCTCGTATCTAACAAAATCCCTTCTATTCTTCAATTATTAATATTCCTGTTAATTACTCAGATTTTTTAATACCTCAAAATCAAAGATAATCCCAATGAATCCCTTCATATATGTACATAATTATTCGAAATTACTATTACAGACATTGTCTTGAGAATTATTTGAATTTAATCATTTTATTTTATTCAAATGCAAAGAATTCGCTTCTGAATAAACATACCTTAATTTTTCACTCTATAATTATTACACATACCGTAAATGCTCTAATATAAGTAGAAGCACGGTATCTAATTGAAGCAGTCTCTAATATAAGCGCACCCTACGAAAGATGTGATTGAAGGTGAATTGTTAGTGCGCAGTGTAAGTAACAAAATAAAGACTCGATGTGAATGGCAGTGGACATTATTTTAAGGCTGAAATTATCGCAAGGGATATGATTGAATTTGTTGTATATAAGGAGACATATCCATGATATGCTCCGATAAAGGAGTTCTGAATTGATCAAGTGTGATTTGATATAAGTAACTAATGAGGGATAAAGAGATTCTCGGGTATAAGTAGGATTGAGCGATATGGACAGTTTAGAGAGATAAGGAGATAATATCTTGAATTGATATTCCAAATTAATATAAATTTAATAAAACACTCGGGCGAGAGTTAAACGATTTATACTTCTAAAATAAGATAAATTTTCACTCCGTTAGAACAGTTGGTTGAGCAACTGCAAATCTATATCTAAGGGTGGACTGTTTATATTAGTGTAAATTTTTAAAAATTTTTAAAGCTTTGCAAGTTAATAATTTAATGAATTACAAAAGTTTTTATATTTGAATTAAAATTTTTAATAAATAATTAAAATTATAGCTAGCTATTTATTAAATAATTCGCTAGCCATTATATTGAATGTCGTTAAATGCCAGGATTTTCTCCTCATCTCTGCTTATTTCTATTTCTCTAACTGTGTAAAGGAATTTTCAAAACGTGGCGAAGTTATATGTGAATTGAAAATTGATTATTGAATTTTCAAATTTTTAAAAAGGGTTAGAGAATATAAAGTTTTAATTAAAATATTAAAAAGTATTGTTAATATGTATTTTACAATATTTTGGGCCTATCGTATCATTTTTTCTTCAGTATTAATCCGCTCAGCACAAACATCTATGATTACATTACAATTGTTACCATTTATCGCTATAAAGAAAGTCAAAAATGCCAGATATGATCAGATTAACTTAATGAGATATGATCAGATATTTGAGGATTTTGGACAGACATTTGAGGCTCGATGTTTAATAATATTAATATTATTAAACGAATGGCAATCCTAACATGTGCTAAAGATCTCAATAAACATGGAATTCGAAACATGATAAATTATCAAAATAGGTAACGCTTCTCGTAATTACAATAGAAGGAAATTCCGACTTAGAAATTTGAATTTTCTAAATTTTGGCGCACAATCTTGACTAGTTGTTTATATTTTTCCCTCCTTGATCAATCACAACCCAGCAACTAGCCTTCTTAGTAACATATATTTAAAACTGATTGCTTTAAAAACTTAAATAGCTTAAAATCAAACTTAAAACTTAACTTAAAAAAACTTAAAATTTAAAAAACTTAATAGAATAATTTTATTTAAATTCAAAATGGATAAAATTGAGAAAATTATCGGCTATAAATTAACACAAAAATATTAAAAAAAGGTTTTTTTTATCATGTAAGGGATATCATTTCAATTGATAGCTTTTTGAATTTTTTTGAAAAAATGCACTATCGATAAGATTAGTTCAGTTCAAAATTAAAAAAAATATTTTTTTATCATTGGCTCTACAATAAACAAAACCGTGTCTTTGTGTTAAAAAACACACTATTTATTTTAATAATTGGGATATGTTTTTTAAAAAAAATTTATATTTTTCAAAATATTAAAAAATTATTTGAGTAAAATGAAGACTATTAAAGTTGGGCAGTTGGGCAAATTAATATTGGGCAAATTAATATAAATTTATTTGCCCCTTAAATTTTTATACTGAGGAGAATAAATTAAAAAATATCAAATTTATGAAAATTCTCAAAATTCTGCTTTATTACATATTTATATACATATGTTCTATTGTAATAATTATTTAATAACAATTATACGAATTTTTGTGAATTTAAACAAAAATTAATATTGTTATCAATCTTACAGATAACTTTCTGATAATTTTGTTTTGTCATGGTCTTCCACTTTTGATAAAAAATTTTGTTGCTTTTCAACATTACCCATATTCCTTACTAAGTATGAATGCAATAAATAATGGTTTTTAATTTCTCTAAATTATTTTCACAAAACTTGCCTATTAAGGTAACGAGCCAAAATAATTTAAGCAACTCTCTAATGTGACAGAAAAAACAATAGAAATTTACACTTACATATCTAAATGTTCATCCATATTTTTGAAGTCCTAAATATCATAATGAATCCTAAAAATCTTATATTTGGTTTCCGATTTGATGTAGCTGTCAGGCTTTCTTGGTCATTCACACAGTCCTGATTCAGTCTGAAATTTTTTTAAATTGTTTGAAAGGATTTTTTAAAAGATGGATACATAAGATATATAAAATATTAAATATCTTATGTATGAAAGAGCTTGGCGATCTGAATGAAGTGTCTTCTGACCAAATAAGGGCCGAATGAGTTTTCATTGGCAATTTGTCCAATACTATTTTTCAATAAATTTTTTACAGTGAAAAAAATTTTTCTTGTATTGATTTTCAATGCCGTGTCGATTTTTATATGGCTATATGAAGGGTAGAAAGGATAATGAGTGTAGATGATAGAGAAAAATAATTTTATAAAGTGTATAGAGGGAAAGTTGCAGACAAAATTTATAAAAAAAAATATAGAAGGGAAGGGCTTTTAATTTTTATTTTTGAAAATCCCCAATAGACTCCTTTCAATTTTATTCAATTTTAATTTATAAACATTTAATTTAATTTATATATTTAATTTAATTATTTAACGTCGTCAATATCGAGGTTAGAATAATGTTTCAATATTTTGAATTATAAATCCATCTATAAACAGTTGAATCTCTGAAAAAGATTCTGACTTTCCAGGCCAAACTGAATATAATATACGTTTTTCTAAATGTTGTTAGCCAGTGAAATAGGGGGTATGGTTAGCAATAACATAGATTTATATGCAATATTTAATTTTCGAATAGTTTATCATAAGACGAGAGATAATTAAAGATATTGAAAAAAACATTTCAAAATTTTTGTTTCAGAAGGAAAATGCTTCTTCGCTCAATTACATTCCTTCTGGGAATTGTATCATTAGCATCTTCTATGATGCCTGGAGAAAGCTCGCGCAAAACCATGCGTAGAAACAATTCATGGAAGAAACGCTCCAATATATTAGAAGCAGAGGCTTTGGAAGTTAAGAAACGCGCTTTGGTAATAACTACTAATCGTGATTCAATGTATTTTAAAATGAATAGTGCTTTTGCCTATGTCTTGAGTGACATCTTCAATGTGGTATGTTTAAGCGTTTAATAAAAGAAAAAATCAAAAACTAAAACTACGTTCAATTCATAAACTAAATATATACATACGTCCTTGATACTCTTCGAATAAAATAATACGAACTACAAGTTTTTACTCACTACTAGTTAGAAGCAGAGGCTTTGGAAGTTTATTCGGTTGTTTTCGAGTTTTGCGAGTTTGGTTTTTTGGATTCGATTCGTTTTCGAGCTTGTCGAACTTAAAAGCCTCGGCTCGCTCGATCCTTCGCTTTCGGTTCGAGCGAGCTGGCAACCCTACTCACTAGAATATACATAGAATGAAGATTTTATCTGCAAACTCCTCGATATTGGTATTGTATATTTGGCTTTACTGCCATGATAATTTTAAATTTTTACTTTAAGCACTTTTTAATTTTAAACACCACAAATGAGAATGAGGGAAAAATCAAAGAAGGAATTGATAAAGCATTTATTCAATATGATGAAAAAATACCAATTAAAAACTCTTTACCAAATACATATAGAATAGTTAAAATTTCGAATAAATTTGATGAAAATTCTGCATTAAGTGTATCACAAAACAAATTTCATCATAGGGAATACAAAAATAATTACAAAACAATTAAAAATGAGGCATTTACACCTTTTAAATGTAAATTTAAATTTTATATATTTTTTCAATTTTTTGAATAATTATTTCACTTTAATTTGTCAAATGATGCATTCCTAGATAAAATTTGTCATGAAATCTTATGACCCAAAAATCTTTCACACCATAAAATCGCCTTATATCCCCAGAGATATTTGCGGACTTATATTTGAGGACTTGTGGGGATAGACTTTTAAGGATTGAGCATTTATCCCATATATTTCACTTGTAATAGTTTGGAATTCGCCCCCCTTTTTTCATCGTTTCCCTGACCATTTTGAGCTTTTTCTGTCTGATACATAATTTATCATATATCATTCGAAAGAGCTCTTCGAGCTTTGTTGAATGATACCATGAATGGCTAGATCTGATCATTCTTACCAAAATTATGAAGCTAAATCTTTATTGGGAAGACTTCTTGTGCCTAAGCAAGTGGATAAAATAAACGGTAAAATAAAAATAGAAAGGAAAAAAGGGGGGGCGAATTCCAAACTATTACCAGCCGATCACTGGCCACAATAACCAAAAATTTATTAGATAAAAATTTTATAAATTATTCTTTCAAATATGTTTTTTAGTTTTATTAGAAGATACAGAATACATTATTTTAATTGAAAGCTTGAATAAAGCTGAATTCAACGTTGCATTTTTTGATACGTGGGAGACTGGAGCTCTTTTTATTTCACTAGTTTTATCAATTAAAAATATTTTTGGGATTAACAACACACATCTGAATTCTTATCAATATAAATATGCAGGGAAAAAATTTCCAGAAAATGCCCCAGGTAGTACTAATATTAAAAAAGCAGTGATTATTGTATGAACACTTAGAGGACAGTTAGGTCTATATGGACGGGACCCATAGATATGCAAATACCAGAAGTACGGAACTGAAGGGATATGTGACCAATCGCCTTGCTTAAAAATTAATTATTTTAAATTAAGAGATATATTCTGCTAACTTTGATGATCATCATTTGGCACTGAGGAAAAAACATCAAGAATTAAAAAATTATATCGACAGTCTAAAATTATTTAAAACAGTTCACAAAGAAATGGTTACCGTTATTTTAAATATATCTTTACTGTCTGAGCATAGTTCATTTTAAATAAATTTTGTGCCTAATTTGCGCAGAATATTTATATATTTGTCTCACCATAAATTTTTGGCGAAATTATACTTCTTAAAAATTCCCAATAATATTTATTTTTATTAGGATGAATTCTTTGGAGCTAGAACATCAAGTCTTTATAAGAAAATTAAAGGAATATTTATTAATAGTCATGAACTGATTGATTTTCCTCTTGGTGAATCCAAACCGGAAAACGTTTATTATGTTGGAGGAATACATTTGAACAGATTGAAAAGAAAATTGGTATGTTATTAAGACGATTTAATGGATAAACTTTAAACGAAAATTGTTTTTCTCTGTCAATTTTCCCCTGAAATATACCCCTAGAATCTTAATATTATATTTTAAAAATCTGATTAAATTTTGAAAATTAGGAATCAAATGAGCAAAGAAGTAATGTTATAATGAACATTGAAAATTGCCATGAATTATTTAGCAACGACAATACTGAAATATTGGATGCATTTATTTATGCTTTTTATGAAGTTGGATTAGAGATAAAAAATTTTAATTTAAAATTTAAATATAATTGCAAAATAGACGAAGATATTATATATAATTACACACAAGAAAGACAAGGAATTTTAAATAATATAGAGTTTATTCAGATTCATGATATGGAAAATGAATTAGGTCAGTGAAGGGTTTTACCCCCGTCCCTACCCCCTATCCTCGAAAGTTACCTCGCCCCTACCCCCTATCCTCGAAAGTCTTTAATTTTTTAATGAAATCTGGCTTCTGGAACTCCAAAATTCTCAAAATTGTGATTCACTAAAATTTCACTAATAAAAAATTTTCTCCTTCACCGTAACCGTCATCGACCCTTCTCACGTGACTAAAAGAGAAAATTTTCAGCTAAAGGCACAACAGCTCTATTAATCATGAACTGCAGTAGTCACCAAGTAATTGAAGCAATTGCTTCAAACACGCTATTTTTGTGTGTCCCTTATAAAGATGATCAGTTTTATATTTCTGAAGCTTTACAAATTCCACCTAGATATAAAATTGAAAATTCTAAGGGTAAGGATACGACTAGTAACAATGATGAATGTGTTATTGATATTGACAATTTTGAGCAATTAGCCCCGTATTTAAGCCTTAACGATATTGCAAATGGAAACATAACTAGCGAATATATTGCAGATTTGCTGTTAGCATTATTGAAAAATGACAGGTAGATACATATTAACTAGACAAATTATATGGGATCGAATAAAATATGTTACATGAGCATATTAAACTTTTCTAAATTTAGTGAGCAGTTTCTATTAATCAAGTGAAACCGACTCTATCATATAATCTTTATTTGATATCATAATCTTTAATATGAAAAAAGTTATGATGGAATGAAATATGTGCAATAAAATTCTGGTCACACTGTAGACATAAAAATTCGGATTGAAATATCCTTTCCGGACTCAATGTCTCCTTAATTTTAAAAGAAAATAATACTTTTAATTAGAGTGAGATACATGAGTAATATATCCAAGTGTCAAAGACAATAATTTTGTTAACTCCTCTAATTACTTAGCTTTTAGTTAAATTTTCATTTTTATTTTAATTTTACATCTAGTATATACAAAACAAACTTGGAGAATGCGTATGAATATTTACATTGTATATGGGATAAATCACATATGACCCCTCAACAATTATTTAAACAAATAGTGACGAAATTGTTGGACGATCGCGAAAAAGGTGAATGATGTATGAAAATTGAAGGAAGAATGAACGAAATATTATGAAAAAACATGAAAAAGGATATATATTTTTGATAGATATTTGATAGATTTTTTAATTCAGTCCACCCATGCTTCGTACTATTAAGCAAACGGGGTTTTCCAATCGGGTACGGGGCTTTCCTATTGTTTCGGGGCGGGGTCCGGGTCGGGGGAGCAAAATATGATCGGGGTACGGAGGTTTCCTGGAAAAATTTTTACATAAAAAATGCTCTAAAAATAAACCGTTTTCGTTCTATTTTCGTAAATTTATATTTATTATTATTTCGTAATCGTAATTCGTAATTAACAATTTTATTTAAAATTTCGGGATCATAATTCGTAATTTAAAAAATTTTTTGTAATTCGTAAAAATTGCCTTAGCTTTAAAAATTTGCCTTAGCTTTTAATTACCCCTCAATAAGTAGGCTAATATTAGTACATGGACTTCTATAATATTTGCGTGGCCTTCTAATAGTATATATACGGTAATTATTAAATATAGGACAGATTGATATTATTATGCCGTGAATATGCACATATTTGGAATTTCTATTGAAAAATCATTCTTAATTTGGACAATTATATAATTTTATCGAAATTATCAAAATAGAAGGTTCTAATTTTTACGTTCTAATTTATTATCTTCTTTATTCTTTGTTGTTTTTTGTAACATGCTTTACATATATATTGTTCCGGTTCAGAATGACGGTACCAACTTGATGTTTTTGTAACTCGGCAAATAAAACAATCGATCTTGTGTTATTCGCTAAAATATTTATAGAGATATCATAAAATTCTAATGTAATAATTGAAACAAACTTTAAATAGAATCACCTTTAATAGAAATACACATTAAGAGTGATTAAATAAAGAATGCGTGGGGTTTCTATTAGATTTTTTAAGGTAATGCATAAAGCATGAAGATCATGGTGATATTCATGTTATTATTTTGGCCTCTTACACAGAAATAAGCATACATTAATTTAAATAGTTTCAAATTCAAATTTTTATAACCACACCAAAAATAATTAAGCCACCCCTTTTTAGTTTTAAGCCACAATTCTTTATTTCTAAGCTTTCCATATTTAAATTTATATGCGTGACAAGCATTACACAAATAGTGTTCTTTGAGGAAATTTCGAAAATGATTACAATGTTTATTTCTACAATGGAAACAATGCTGTTTATTTTCTTCCGTAATTAAAACTGTAATGATAAAGTGAAGAAATATATTTGATGAAGACAAATAATTTCTTACTAATTTTATTGCCAATGTAAATAATTCTACTTTATAATTCTTTCGGATATTCAATTTTTTGTTTTTCTAACAATTCAATTTTATATCCAATTAAATTTATTTCCGTCTAATAACTTGATAAATGTTTCTTTTTATAATTTTCAATGTTTTCTTTTAATAATTCTTTTTTATTTATTTTTATATATTCTAAACTCTCATCTAATATAGAAGTTTCATAATATTTATGCTTCTTCTTAATAAATTCAGTAAATCTGAGTTACATATACGTACATTCTTGGAGAAAATGACCGATCGACAAAAAAACAAAAAGAAATGCTAGCCTTACTAATGCTACGCTTACATAAAAAACGCGCGCGTCTTGCGGCAGAAAAGATAATGGGAAATGAGGAGAGTAAAAGACGCCGGCGTCTTGCCGCTTTTTTTGAGTGCTTACATAACTCGCGTCTTCCGCCGGCGTCAAGACGCCGGCGTCTTGCCGCTTTTTTTGAGTGCTTACATAAACTGCGTCTTCCGCCGGCGTCTTGACGCCGGCGTCTTGCCGCTTTTCTTGAGTGCTTACATAAACTGCGTCTTCCGCCGGCGTCTTGACGCCGGCGTCTCTTTTTTTAATTCAAACATGTTTGAATTTTTTGCGGCAACTTTTAGCGTCTTGATCATTTCTCGGCCAATTCTAATCCGATTTTCAAAATTTAAAAAGATTCTGAAAGATCAGTTTATTCTCTATCGATCAATATAAATTTTATATTTTTAAAGTTAAATCTTATGGGTTAAAATTGATTTTGAAAAAGGTATACTTTTTGCAAAAAATATTCTTTTTTTTTCGATATTTTTGAGATTTTCGAGATAAAAAAGTATTTATATCATAACTTTTTTATCAATCGGTCAAAAATTCTGATTTTTTATGTTGTAGAGCTTTTGATTCTCTATCAAATGATACCAAAAACATGAAAAATTTACCATTTCTTAATGAGTAGGGCTCGTCCCATATAGTTAAAGACAAAAAATTTTGGGGAAAATCGAGGCTGATGGGAAAGTTCCAGTGATGGGAAAGTTCCAAAATATCTCTGGAACTAGTTCCAGTTCCAGAACTAGCTCGCCCAGCTCGGATATCTACCCAGCTCGCATAGCTCTTTCGAATGATTCTTCGAATGATCTTTCGATCGATTACCATTGAAGTTGGATCGGTATCATGGCAGGATAAAATGATTTAATTTTATTTGGGCTGTACTTTAGTACGTGGGTCCCGGAGTTAATATACAAATGTTATACCATTCGAAAGAGCTCGTCGAGCTCTTTCGAATGAGTTATTATTTGTTTAAAAAATTTTTTATTCCAAAAATCGCCCCTTTGGATCTTCGTTTTTTAGGGGCCTATATCTCGGTTCAATCAAGTCGGATTTCGTTGATTTTGGTGTCATTCGACTCAGCTCGAGAAGCTCTTTCGAATGAGGTTTCATTTGCATTTTTGAATTTTTCACCCCAAAAAAGTGCTTGGTCCCCCCTATGGTTTTTCGAAATTCAATCGCCTGTATCTCGGTCCAAAAATTTTTCCTCGGGCTAAAACTGGTGGCGTTCGATTCAGCTCGACGAGCTCTTTCAAATGGTATAACATTTGTATATTAACTCCGGGACCCACGTACTAAAGTGACCCCTTTATTTGTTCAATTTAATTTCAATAAAATATTTGTTATAAATTTAGTCCGCAATTAGTGCTTACATAAAAAACGCAGCTTTTTGCGGAAGACGCTCGGCGTCAAGACGCCGGCGGAAGACGCTGTTTTGTGCTTACATAAAACTAGCGTTTTGACGCTTTGCGTCTTCCCGCTTAGCGGAAGACGCCGATTTTATGTAAGCACGAAACTGCGTCTTCCGCCGGCGTCTTGACGCCGAGCGTCTTCCGCCGGCGTCTTGCGTTTTTTATGTAAGCGTAGCATAAGGGAAACTCAAATTAGAAAAGTCGATAATTTATTATTCTTACATTTTCAGACTTTATATTCAAGTATTCAAATAAAAATACCTGTTTATCTGATCCAGGGTGAATACATTGAAAAATTTTATTTTTGCCAATATTAATCAAGATTTTCCTTTTTAATTGTTCAGCATATGCTGATCCATAATTTAGTTCAACATTAAAGATATTTTCTTCAATGTTTATTTGAATTCGACACAAAAATCCCTCAATATTAAAATTAAACTATTATCATACTGATTATTTTGTTTTTCAATCTTCTCTAATACAAAACGCTCTTTTAATTCAACATTTTTTAAATAAATAAATTCTCTTTTTCCTTCCCAATCGTCTTTGATTTTTACTTCAATACTAACTTTACTCACATCACATTTATTATTCAATAAGGCAAGTAAATATAAGCAAGAAGCAATATTACTTAATACAATGATAACGAGAGTTGTTTTTCCCAATATTTTACCTGCTCTTTAAATTAGGTTTAAACGATATTAAAAAAAATAAATAAAATATTTTTCAAAGTAAATAATTGGGAAATCTATAATGTATCCAGCAATTGAGCCAAACTGATTTATTTAAGTCCTATCGTCAAAAGCATTTGACTATTAAAGTGCAAATATAAATATGTAATTATGTAATGTTTTATGAAAAAATATATAAAAGGCTCAAACAATTTTGAAAGAATTTGCTTGATTTTTAACGTGTTTTATTAAATTTATATAAAACTTTTATAAAAACTAAAAAACCATTTCTACATAAGTATGATTCCGTGATATAAAGATATTTTGTAAAATACAATTTTGTTCCCCACTCCTTTTTCCTTCCTCAAAATATTAAAAAATGGTCAGTCAATCTTAAGTTATAGAACACAGCATAAAAGTCCCGTAAATCCAATCGTCTGACAATATATGATGAAGTTAATGTTACAGTTCTTAATTAAATGTTTCACGGTGTCAGGGTTTTTTCTACTCAATTAAATTTTCACTTTTATAGAAAATGTTTTACAAGCTAATGAATGCTAAATAGCTTAATTTTAGATCAGTTGACAATAGGACTTCTTTATATCTTTTACATTTATATAAGGATGGGCGCATTGCGGCGCATTTGCGCAAAAATCAACTAATCTGAGACCTACGCGCAGGCGAAAATTTTTAGAATTTTGTTAGGTCAAGGAGACTAAGGAGACTTTTTCATTTTATCTTTTTATACGTTGGAATTGGGCAATTGTTGTGTCATTCTGTAACGATCATTATTTTTAAAATTAAAATTTAATTTGTTTTTGGGATATAAATAATTAGAGGCGTGCGAAAATTCTCTTAAATCCTTTTACTTTACGTTATTAGTATGGAGTGTCAAAACATTCAAATGCATTATTTGCATGCGGATATGCCATAAATTGTTACACTACAATACAGCCGCATATTTAACACTTATCATATTTAATATCCAGTTTAAAATATCAGTTTTATTTTAAAAAATTTAATCAAAAAATATAATAAATAATCAAAGTTAATAGAGTCAAAGCTAACATATTATTTTCGTTCTTATTTATGTGTGCAGAAGATCTTGAAGAAAAACGATGTGTTGTGCCTTTGATAAAATTAGTAGATTCCTTTTTAGTCAATTCTGAGGTGGTTGTGGAATATACCAGACTAATTGTTTTTGCTCCAGCCGTTGTTGTTGATAAGGGAAGTAAAGAGTCCTCATTACACAAATCAGTGTGGTTACACTTTATACAATTTTCGTATTTTGTGGGACATTCACCGCAGTTTTGCTCAGCTTAAAATTAAATTTTCAAATTGAAAAAGTTAGGGAAAGTCCGAAAAATCATGTAGAAGAAAGTTTTATTAAAAATTTCCTACTCCTCCAGAAGATGTCCCTCGCAATGTAGCAACTGTCATAGGAGGGATGGCATGTCTTAGCTTTTCTATCATTTGGCCTCTGATTAGATGTAAGTTGGTAACATTTAATCTGAGGTAGCTTTGTTTCATCATTACAAAGTGGATTTGAACAATTAAAGCATTTTGATAGACTTTTTTGGTCGGAACATTTTCCACAGCCTTGCACTTAACATAGTTAGGAATGTTAATTAGAGAACTAACAAAATAGAATTGGTATGTATCAGTAATACTGTACCCATTTCTAAAATCTTCATGTCCACAAAATTTCCTTTCTATTGTACTTAAAAACCGCTCTTTTATCGACGGCAGATTTTTTGTTTATAGCAATAAAAAGGGAAATTTGACTGGAAGAAAAGGCGCGCTTGCGGCCCTGAAGTTTTTGCGGCCCTGAAGCTTTGCTGTTTCGAAACTTAAGGATCCAAATTTTTCGGATATTAGATCTGCGGACTATAAATTCGCGGATCGAGAATATAGTCTGGCTTCAACATGGGCACAAATAACCGATGAATACCAAAAGTTTCTAATTTACCCTTTTCTCCTTTATTAATCCCAACAAAGCATAATCCTTGTTTACAAAATCTTTTTCCTTTCGTTGCTGTCCATTCATTAAAATCCTTTTCCCAACAAAACAATTGACTTTCAAAAAATGTATCTGCATTACAGACTGGTTTATTGTTACATTGGGCGCATTGAACGTTACTCATATTTATTTTCTTTATTTTGTTTTGGAGTGTTAGACCTTTAGTCTTGATGTATGGAGAAAGGTTGAGAATGCCTGATGGACATTTTCCACAATTATAGTGGAATTGGTTTATCTTCTCGTCTATAATATTGGGAATTTATATTAGGGTAGAAATCGACCCTTCGGGGGGATTGGAGTGACAGTATATTTAGTGTCGGGAAAAAGCCAAGAGTCAGAAATCCTCGTTTTTTAAAATCAAGAAAATGGCAAAATCCATTTTTAGCATAGGAAACGAAAATTTTTGAGTTTCTAGAGATAGTGGTTTGCCGGTATGGCCTTCTGGTTCAGCTCGGACAATGTTTGTGAGATGGAGTGTTACCCTAGTTTAAAGAGAAACACACCTCCATTCTTCTCTTCAATTTTAGCAATATAACAGTCAGATTTATTACAATTCCTATAACTATTCATAAAGCCAAGGCAATAGAAAGGATCTTGATTATTACAAAGATGGTCATTACATTCTTCACATGTATGGAAAGGGCATTTTCCACATCCTTTTTTAACTTTAAAAAATTTTTTAAATTTTAAAGTTAAATTGAATTAAAACCCTCATTTGTTGATGTTCTCAATGTATAGCAAGGATTTTTGGTTTTACACTTTTCATTTTTATTTGTCCAACAAAGCTTGGCAACCTTGTCTCCAGTGTTACAATAACGCTCTTTACATGCAATACAGTCAATTTTCTCGTCCTTTAAACACTTTCCACATCCTTGTGTTACTAAGAAAAAATAATAATTTAATTCTCAAAAGGTCAGACCTCACTATAAGTTGTCAACCTGGGTCATCAACAGTCAAATCTTATAACTTGGGGATATAACTTGGGATATAGCCTTAACTTGGGGATATCATTTAGGCAGCTTCTTTTTTCCGTCCAGTGGCTAACTACATTGGAAACGTCCCTTAAATAGAGGTTTATCCACTAGATTGAGTTGTTGATGTTCTCAAGGTATATGAGAATAAATTTAAATTAATTGCCTACCATTCCCAGTCGTAAAATTCCTCGAAACAAAACATTTATCTCGACAAACTCTTGCCCCTTTAATTATGTTTGTGTCATTCTCCGACTTCTCAAAACAAAACATTTGTTTCTCCAAAAACTTTTCAGTATTACACAAAGGACCATTATTGCATTCTGCACATTGAATAGTCTTAGTATTGTAGTCTTAGTAGTCTTAGTAGTAGTCTTAGTAGTAATCTCAGTAGTAGTAATAATAATAATAGTAGTAGTAATCTCATTGTAGTCTTAGCCACAATCTTGTTTAACTAAAAAATTTTTTTAGTTAAACTAAAAACTTTCCACATCCTTTGTTTTCTTTAAAAAAATAATTTTATTTTTTGAAATTTGTTTAGTCAATGCCTGTGTTATTCTTCATTCTCTCCACAAAACAAGGAGTTTCAAACGATGTTTTACATATAGTCCCATTGTTACCCAAACATTGTTTTGGAACAAGACTTTCTTTATTGCAATATTTTGTGTTACATTCTACACAGTCTGTGTCTGTAGTCTTAGCTGGGCATTTGCCACAATCTTGTTTAACTAAAAAATTTTTTTAAATGAGGAAAAATTGCAGACAGACATTTGCGGCCACATAATATGTTACTCTACGAATTTTAGACAACTATGCCCACTGGGGCAGTGATACTTATAAAAGAATACTAATATTATGCCAACTTATCAACAATAATCACTGTCTTAAAGCCATTGATTTAGTTCTCACGTTTCAACCTCCTGAACAGTCCTCCTTGTCCCCGGTACAGCCTTCCCGATTCAGTCCCAAAGGAATGATATAGAGTGAATAAAAGTGCCCGAGCTACTTGAGAGATATTTATAGGATTAACAGGGATATCGTTGGATTAAGTTAAATACCAAGATATTTGGGCGGATTAATGGAAAATCCTCATATGTTCTTCCCTATTTTTATTCTCAAACCTTTTCCATTTTTGTCTCTCAATACAAAACATGAATCTCTACAAATTCTCTTCATTCCAACAGGTTTAGCCATATTTTCAGTTTTCCACAAACAAAACTTTGATTTGTTGATAAATTCCTCAGTATTACATAGTGGACCAATATTACAGTCTACACACTTCTTTTCAGGGTGTAAGACATCACATTTGCCACAACCGGAATCGAATACTAAAAATATATTCATCTAAGTCGTGGTTCAACATTCTCGATGCTGATTCGATAAATAAAAATTATGTTACATATTTTTCAGATAAAGATATGTTTAGCAGATAGGTCTACTTAGGCAAATAAGTAGTAGTAGTCTAATAATAGTCTACCTAGGCATGGACCTCTTGGACGAAGCTTCCAATTTATTTTGAATTTTACCTTTTTCTCTCTCATCTAAAGGAGCAATGTAACACCAATCTTCCTTGCATTTCTTATTCCCATTCTTTGTCATACAAAATGTGCGAAAATCAAGTTTATCATTACAACGATGTCCATTGCTGCACGTAACGCAAGTAGTATTAGAGCACTTACCACAACCCTTTTTTACTATAAAACAAATGAAAATTTTGCGTCTTATCTTTAAAATACCTTTATTGTTTTCTATAATCTCCGAATAACAATAATCTTTGTATTTATTTTTACAAGTCTTAGGGTTGGTTCCGTGATAAGAATAATCGTATATTCCATCAATACACTGTTTATAAACATGTTTTTCCTCGTTGCAATAATCAGTTTTGCAAACATAACAATTCTTAATATCTTTCCCCTTGCAACTGTCACAGCCTTTCCACACTTAAATGAAATAATTCTTAAGCTTTTATTTACTTATATGTATATACAATGTCCATTCGCATCTCTAAAAACAAAACATTCTTTATCACATTGTTTTAATGCCTTCTTATATTTCTCTTTCTGGCTATCATTAATGAAACAAAACAAAGTTTTGTCAAACAATTCTTTTGTGTTGCACAATGGTTTATCACAAACAGCATACTGAATATCCTTAACCTCTTTAGGTGAATCTCCACAGCCTTGCTCAACTAAAAGTTTATTACTTTGAAGAACACAAATTTCAATTAAAATGTGTGCGATTCCCCTAATAATCCTTTCCTTATATAAAATTACCAATTTTAGTGTCATAGGATATAAAACATTTCTTCAACAAGCATGGTCTTTTCCCCTCATTTGTCTTTCCATTTTTCACTTTTTCATAACAAAAAATTGTTTTAGCCAACAATTCTTTTGAGTTACATTTTAAATCTTTACAATCAACGCATGACTTTTCAATTTTCTTTTCATCACAAGTTCCGCATCCACCTTTTGAATCTGAATAGGGGGTACTTTTTGGATTTTTTATAAGTTTAAATTTTTTAGTCTACTAATTTTCGAAGCCTATGCATGTTGTGTCTAGGCTTTTCAGAAATTTAAACTTAACTTATCTTTAAGAAATTTAATATTTCATAAACTCTTTAACTGAAGTAGACAAATGTAATCCCGCGTTACTTATATGTAATAAACAAAATCTCGGCTTTTAAGAAAATTAATCAACTCGGTACGGCAGGATTAGTTCAATATATCTCATTTATTGAATTGATTATTTGAGTGATATACCTTTAGAAATAAAACATTCCGGGTTTTCGCATTCTTTTAAACTTCTTCCATCATTGTTCAAGCAATAATATGTAAACTTTTCTCCAGCATTGCACAGATTTCCTATACAGTCCTTGCACGTCGTAGAATCGCATTTACCGCAACCCTTGTTTACTTAAGAATATCTGTTTATATAAATTTTTTATTGTAATGTTTGTCCGTGAATACAATCAATCAAACTCTATGAGATCCAAAATAATTAGTCCCAAAAATAACGCATGTTGAAAAATCCGTCACGTTATTACGGATCCCTGAAAATTCTGTACTGATCCCGTCTCATGCCTATCTCATTATTAAAGATACTTTAATAATATGTAAACATATTTCAAGGGTGTTTATTAATATTGAGAACCCACTTTAGTGTATTTACTTGATCAGTACCCTCACTCAATCAAGCTTTACGTATATGGATATATTCCAGAAAATGTGCCAAATAAATACTTATTATTTCAAACTTTTATTATCTTGCATTCTCTCAGTAAAACATTTAGCCCCATGTTCCTTTGTACATGTTTTCCCGTTGTTTTCCCAACATAATTCCGGGACTATCTTTTCTTCATTACAGTATTTAGTTTTACAAGTTTTGCAAACTTTTTCTGTGTTGGATGGACATTTGCTACAACCTTGTTCTACTAAAATCACTTTTGCATTTTTCAATTATTAAAAATATTTCCATACGTTTTCCATCCCCATGCCTGTAAACAAAACATTCCTGATCACAATATATCCCAATATTATTAGCTACTTTTCGTTTATTAAGGCAAAACAAAGCTTTGTCGAATGCTTCTTTTGTATTGCAATTTTTTGTGTTGCATTCAACACATTCTGAATCCACTAAAGGGCATTTTCCGCAGCCCACATTTTGACTACCTTGGTGCAAAAAATTCTATTTTTGTAAGTAAAATAAATGGCTAAGAGAAGAGCTATTTTTACGATTTAGATTTTTGAGGTTTATATTTTGGAATTATGATTTTTTGACTAAAAGAGTAGAATTTAGAATTTTCGGTCACAAATTTCGCTGTAACGATAAAAAAGACAGGAACTATGATTTTGAAATGTCCATGAACGAAAGGAAAAATATGATTCCGGCACTCATTTCATATAGAATCCGCAATTTTCTAACAGTTCAATTTCTGAGTTTCGGGTTTCTTAATTTCTTTTTGATTTCGATTTTGAATTTGGAATTTAAAAATATTTTTGATTTTCTTAACAAATATCAAAACATAAATGCTTCTTCATTATATAAATATTACTCATTTTTATATTATTTATTGTACCTTTAGCATCAATGTAAATGTAACAAATTTTGTTTGCGCATGCATTTCCAAGCTTTATATTCCCGTTATTATCTCTTATATAACAATAAAATGCTTCTTTGAATTTATCAACTGTATTACAGTTTTTTCCTTCGCAATCATAACAATGCTTATTTGGATCACATTTGCCACAGCCACCCCGGAATCTACCTTTAATTATGTTATTGAACTTTTATTGAACTTTGTGTCCTCACTCATTTTCAAACCTCGACTTAGATTTTGCTGACTTCGATCTCGAAACCGAGTTCCTCGACAATAAACCTCGCCGAGGACCGAGGCTAATTATACACCTCTAAATATCGACTTTTTTGGAATAAATGGAAGAAATTGGCTTGTAGCAACCTCGGATATCCTCTGCCCAAATTTGCCCCTTGACCTCTATCGCGCTTTTCCAGCTCGTTGATCCTCGTATCGGTTTTTTAAAAATCTCGAACTCGACTTAAACGAAATTCATTTTATCTAAAAATTTCATAGCATACTCAATACCGAGTTTGAGTACATACTGTTATGTCTTCCATCAAAATATTTATAGAAAAAACATCAAATTTAGAATATCTTAGAGTGAAGTATCACCTAGCTACCAAAAGCTTACTCAAATTTTAAAAAATATCTAAAACTGTGGGGTATCTTGTTAGAGAAGAGGGGTTAACAAATTTCATGATTTTTAAAAAAATATGTATTTGTTTTAATATGATTTAAAAAAACAGCCTACATATGTACATATATTAAAGAATCAGAAAAACAGTTATCAAAAACCCTTTTTTCTTTTCAGGTGGCAGCAAACCTTCCTTTCCTTCCCATTTTGTAATAAAACATTTATCAGTCTTCTTACAAGCTGCCCAGGCTCCAGGGATATCATGGTCGGCCAAACATGAATAATGATCTCTAAAATTTGATATGCAGTCATCATAATTACATTTGATGCAATTTTTATCATCAGAACATTCTCCACATCCATATTTTACTAAATTATTGTATGACAATTCTACCAGAAAATATGGTTATAAAACACGATTATTGGAACAACCCTCCCTATTTTTGGAAAGCTTTCCATCGTCTGAACAGTGTCGACGCAGAAGACATTCAGACAGAAGCTTTCATTAGAAACAGTGGCAATCTCACTTATAACGGGGTTTTAAATGCGTGGACCTATATGGAGGTATGTGATATCATTCAAATCAGCTTTCCAGCCGAGTTGAATGGAAATGAATAGTACCGATTCGACGACCAGGGACCGTAATCTACGTCTCGAAAATTGAAAAACCATTGTAATTCAAATATACAATTAGCTCATTCGATTTCCCATCACTCATTCGCCTACATCAACTCAGCTCTTCCAGCCGAGTTACAAAACATTTGTGAATTTTGTTCCTTATGTTGCTATCTTTTATTTGCTAACCAATTCATGAAATGGAGGAAAAAAGCTATTGAGTACACCGATTAGCTAAAAAATGTTTGATTTTCATGAGACTCATTAACCTTCATTGGAATCATAAAATTTAACTGGACTACTAAACTTTCATTGGAAACTAAACTAGATCAGAGATTTTAGTTTTAAAAAAATTTCGACATAGAAAAAATAGCCCTACCCCCCCCCCCCCCTCTAAAATAACCCCCTCTAGAGGTTGATCGAAAAAAATAAGTCCCTGGGGTATTTTAAAGAAAATATGTATCAACGGCATATAAATGGGAAAATAAGAAGTAAAGAAAAAGCGTAAACATAACGTTCAAAATTCCACAACATTTTTTTCTGCTTAAGATTTACTTACAATTATAATAGAAAGGACACTCTTTCTTAGTCCCAGATACAAGACACAAAAACTCAGATGGCTTTGTGTCCCAATTATTTCCGTATACTCGGCAGAACAAAATTTGCCTCTTCTAATGCAATAATGACCAAAGCAAGAGTATTGTAGTATTAATGGCTAAAATTTTTAACTTCTTTTATGTAGTAGTATGTAATTTTAAACTCCTTACATCGCCATCATAAGGAGGATACCAAGGAGGATGCTAAAATATATATTTTTAGTAGGTTTAAATATTCGTTATTAATAGGGACAGCCAAAATATGCACGGAAAATTGCCAAATATGCGCATATATATGCACCGAAAAAGCCCAAAATATGCATCAAAATATGCAAAATTTGCCAAAATATGCAGTTAAATATGCACCAAAAAATAGTTAAAATATGCTTTAAAAATCAATATTTTAATTTAAAAACACTAATTTAGCCTTTAATTTTACATTTTATGAACACTTCTAAAGGATTTAGTATATTTAAAATTTCTGCAAAAATTTTGGGGAAAAAATTTTCCCCAAAAAATTTTCGAAAATATTTTTTCAAAAAATTTTTATAAAAAAATTTTTTTGACCAAAAAATTTCAAAATTTTGGTCAATTTTTGGCAAAATTTTACAAAAAATGCCTAAATATGGACCAAAATATGCAAATTTTGCCAAAATATGCACAAATATGCAAATATGCACGAAATGGTCGAAATATGCAAATATATGCATTAAGAACCGGGTCCTAAAGTGCCCGTACCTATGTAAAAACACCATTTTTGGGCTTCCCACTTCAAGGCATATTCGCATACAAAACATGCATTTGCATGTTTTGGCTGTCCCTAGTTATTAACTTCTTTACAGGGTGGCCCTTTCCAAAACACCAAAATAGGGCGCAGCCACTCAAAAATAGGGCAAAAATAGGGCGAAATCGGCCAAAAATAGGGCATTATTTAAAAATCTTAAAAATAATTGAAATTTCAATTAAAAAGCTTTATTCTAAATTTTTTAACTAGGTTTAACTAAATTGAGCAAATGGAGGGATATAGGCGGGTTTTGAGCAATTATTAATGGAATTGGGGTTAACAGAGTTATCTAGGGAATTTAGGATCAAGAAAGTTATCTAAGATGGATAAATGGTTAGAAACTTGTAGTTATCTAGGGATTTGTGAGGATTCAGTGGATTCGGGGGTAGAAACTTCGAGTATTTTCCGCCTATATTCCAATCAAGCCCTTCCAATCCCTCAATTTCACACAAAGTCTTCACAGATTTTTCCTTTTTCAGCGCCGCAGGCAAAAATTTTGAGAATTTTGTAAGGCCAAGAAGCCAGATTTCTTCCTTTTTTGCGCCGCAGGCGAAAATTTTAGAAATTTTGGAAGGCCGTAAAGCCAGATTTCTTATTTTTTCTGCCATTTCATTATGAAATTCTAAAATTGTAAAAATTTTGCTAAATGGTAAAAACAGGGCAAAAATATGGCAAATGTAAAAATAGGGAAAAAATAGGGCGGAAAGGTCGAAAATAGGGCAAATGCCCTGTAAATAGGGCAAAAGGGCCACCCTGCTTCTTTACCTCGCCTGAAAAAACAGGGCAAATTCCAACAGGAATCTAAATTGTTTAAATTTAACCGAGTACACTGTTTGTTGTGTATGGGCGCGAGCCCTTAAACGAGTTAGTACAAAAGCCAGCCAATAATTAGTTAGTCTCTTAGATGCTTCATCCTATACATACCCAAATTTTATCTACTTGGTATTTATCAGTGCGATAAAGCTTTGTGTCAACGCTCGTATACATTAGCAAGTCACGTAAATAACAGAGTTACAGACCAGGAATCAACTTTAAACAGCGGAAGGCAAAAGTGGAAGAGTCAAAAAAAGCGAAATTCTGCGGAAGGCGGAACGCGTTCTACGGAAGTCGGAACGAATTCTGTGGAAGAATTAATTCGATTATTGTTGAAAAAATTTATCAAAAATTTATTCAAAGTTCTGCACACGCGGAAGCGAATCCATCACTGTTACAGACCCCTGAACATTGAAAAAGAGAAGGAGAGAGTAAGCTAATTTTGAGTTGGAAAGTTTGAATAAGTAAATGATAGATTATTTGAAAGTGCTTCAAGCGGAGTTCTTTAACAGTATGTTATTTTGCCTCATCCGTATTTTTTTTGGAAAAATAAAAGAAAACGCATAAAACATTGTTGTACCAAATTTACTAAATATTATAAAAAAATTTTTATTAAAAATAAAACGCTTAAAATTTTTTTGGTGCTCATACAAATAATAATATTAAAACAATTACCATAAAATTCAACAGAATAATTATTTTAAACAGCATATCTGAATAATTATAATCTAGGAAAAAATTTGAATTGGGAATGAAAATAGCTTGGATATCAAAATCACATGTCACGCCGAATTTTGCGGATCAAATTTGCGGAACAGAACTTTTCGGACTCTAAGCTTTAGGAACGAATCTTGCGGTGCTGTGTGATTTCGGCAGAAGTGACGTAGGCAGTTGTTAAATGGGCAGTGAGTGATTTAGGCAGTGAGGTGAATTGGGCAGTGAGTAATTTGGGCAGTAAACGTTTTTAAAAAGATATTTTCCACTTAAAAACAATTTGAGTATCATAAGATTTTGAGTGATTTAGGCAGTAAATTATTGTTTTTAAAAACTACATATTAATGCTCACAAATTTAAAAGTATATATTAAAGTGTAAATGATCAGCACAAACTCGGAAGCATAATATATTCAGGAAAAAATATATTTCAGTACAAATCCGAGCCCTAGTTATAAACATATTCCCGAGGAATAAAATTTACTGCCCAAATCACGCATAATTATTTTTCTGTTGATACTCAAATTGTTTTTATGTGAAAAATATTTTTTTAAAAAACGTTTACTGCCCAAATCACTCACTGCCCAATTTACCTCACTGCCTAAATCACTCACTGCCCATTTGACCACTGCCTACGTCACTTCTGCCGAAATCACCAGACACGAATCTTGCGTATATGAGATTTCCAGAAATTTACGGCTAGACAATAGTCTCTTGGACTTTGGAAATTTAAAAATTTAAGTCTGTGACGTTATTTAGGGGAATTCTCATGTTTGGCCTTATGAATTGCGCATATAAATGATTAATTTAAATAATTTTTTGCCTATTATAATTATAAACAATTTTAATAAAAATTTTTTGAAAATTAAGAAAAAATCTTGAGTCCGGACGGGATAAAACGTAAACCTGCCGGAGCGGTCTCTCTCGACTCGACAAACTACTCAACTCGACTCGACAAACTACTCAACTCGACTCGACAAACTAGTCAAATGATACTTTTCTCTAGGTACGGAAATACTAGATATAAGTCCCGAAAATCGAAAAAAATATAGACGGATTCCGCTTATTATTGTTGCGAAAAATTTGAATATTCATGGAGATTATTTGAAAAAGCTCTTAGCGAGGTCGAATGGCACAAATTACTGTGATTTAGATGGGGTCTACCGGTTTAATGGGAGGTCGAATATAAAATAGTAAAACTTTTATTTGCGACGCCGAAATGTAATCTAAAATAAATATACGCTAAAATACAGCTAAATCAAATAATATGCATTTTAAATTAATTAAAAAAATTTTTTCATAAAAATGATTTTATGGCTATATGTATGATGATTAATTAATGAGAAATATAACAGAAAATATTTGAAAGATTAATAAATATTTTTTTAAATATTTTTTAAATTAATGATTAGTCAATCATCATTATATCAAGTTCCGCTAATTTACAAAACAATTATACAACAGCTACGGTTAAACTCAAACTAGTTTTAAAATTTGGTCTGGTTTATATTAAATATACCTATATAAGGATGGCGATTCCTGGGAAATCTCCGGATATCCGGAACCGGAACCGATATCCGAACCGAAATTTTCGGATATCCGGAACCGGTATCCGAACCGGAGATTTCAGATATCCGGAACCGGAACCGAAACTTTTATTTTCAATATTTTTGCCTGCGGCGCTGAAATGTTGAGTCTCATGGAGGATATAGAGAGATTAGGAGCAATTATGAAGTCTTGTGGTTAACAGAGTTATCGAGGCAATTTAGAATTAACAGAAATCTAAGTGGAATCAATGTGTAGACTACAAAAGTTTGATTCAGGTGGAATCAAACTATTGTAGTTTATCTGATGATTTGTTAGAATTCAGCGGATCCAAAAGAGTAATAGATGTAAAATTTTTCAAAATTGTAGCCTCCGGCGGTGAAAATGAAAGAAATCTGGCACAGTCGCCCTTCATTTTTACAAAATTTTTGCCTCCGTCTTTGAAAAACGAAGAAACTCATTTATAAAACTATTGATGGATTAAAATAGATATTAGTGAACGTGATATCACGGGTATTAGAGATCTAGCCGACATAAAAATTCAATTCCCAATTTTAGGGAATTGGGATTCCCGAACCACAAATCGTCGGGAATTCTCGATTTTAGGGAATTTTGATATTTATTGGCGGTGGGTGATGTTTATCAATAGCTGCAGGCGAAAATTTTGGAAGACTAGGCTACTGGATATTTTCTTTTGCAGAGCCGCAGGCGCAAACTTTGATAATTTTGGAAGATCCCTAAGCCAAGATTCTTCTTTTTACAGCACCGCAGGCAAAAATTTCGAAAGTTTTGAAGGACATTGGGCAAGATTTCCTCCTTTTTCCCTGATTCTAGGAACCGAACCGAAAATTTCGGATATCGGGATATTTTTAATTTCGTTTTTATGATATTCAAATTTAATTTCGGCGGTTAGGCTTTATTTTATAGAAGTTAATTCTACATATAGAAAGAAAAAATCAAACATTATTTTTTATGATTCATTATTTTAAATCTATTATTTAAAAACAAGTTTATTTAATAGAACATTTCAATAAACAAAAATTATTGAAATATTTCTTTTTTTAAATTTTAAAACCTGATTTTATTTTAAATTTTTAATTAAAATGGCGACATAAAAGGTTGATAACAATATAATTTTAATTTTGATTAATCAATGAATAAGTAAATATAAATATGGAAGAACAATTAGTTTTAATAGTTGATTTAAAAAATTTTTCATATTTAAAAATAAAATTTAATAATTAAAATAAAATGAATTTTTTCTTTTATTTCTATATTTGTTAATTAATTTTTATTATTTAACAAACGGTGAAAAGGTTACAATTGAACAATGTAACACTGTGATGGCATATAAAGTAGATGATGACTGCGTGTATGTCAATTTAATTAATTCAGAAATGTTTATTTTATGTTAAGCATTTTTCAATATATTCATCAAAATAATTGCGAAAATATTAATTTTCTTGCCTTTTTATTATTAAAATCTCAGACCCTCAGATTTTTATATTTTTCATATTTTCTAAGTTTCTTAAAATGAACCTCACTAAAATATCCTAATAACAAATCAAAGATGTTGGACTGATGTTACTAAATGTATAACTTCGTTAATACCTGACGGCAAGTGTGAAAAAGAGACTTATCCTGAAAATTTTATTGAGAATACGTGTGATAAAATGTATTCAAAATGTTCCTTGACGAAAAATGAATGTGAACTTGCTATCTGTGAATGCTTTAAGTAGGAATTTCAATATTTATTTTTTAAATTATAAATGCCATATTCTCTCTAATTAAATGCAAAATTCCAAACTCATCCGAGTTTTAAAGTTAGACAAATCTCACTGCGCCAAATTCACATTTTTTACTTGCCTATAAATCCTTACATGAATCAATATCCCTCTAAATCAGGGTTCTCATTCGTACTTTATTTGAAAGTATTGTACTTTTAAATCAACATTTCGCTAAAAAATTGAATTTAACCTTAAAATTTTTTTTTGTATTTTTCGCCTGCGGCGCAAAAAAATGGAAGAAATCTGGCTTAAGTACTTCAAATTTCCCAAAATTTGGAGTGTACTTTTTATTTGTAAATTTGGTCCCTATGTAATTTTAATCTAGATTTTTGTAATTTTGATTGGCATTTTGTAAACGGAACCCTGCTCTAAATTATTGATATTGTTAGAAATCAGTCTTAATCCCTTTAAATGCCATACTACCCTTATTCCTTTTTATCCTACGTAATTTTTGAATAAATTAACGAATAAATTAACAACTTTATAACATATACCTAAATGTGAAAATTATAGTTCGTCTGCTGAATGTTTGGTACAAAAGAAATGTGAACCTATAAAACCCGGCAGTTCAACATCAGATAAACGTATATTTTAATAAATAAATTTTAATTCCTTTTATTCTTAAATTAAAACATTTAGGCGTTCGAGCATCTGATAAAATTTTAGGTTTTAACAAGTTATTTGATGCACATTTCAAAATAATTGAATAGAAAAATTTGGAATAGATTTTTGAATGAAATATTTAGATTTTGAACTTTTTTTAAATTCACTGATTTAAAGTTTAAACACAAATCTTTTGAGTTATTTTTTAGTATTTTTAAGTTTAGCTCGATATTTTTCAATTTTCTTTGTCTTATAATATACTGTTTTTCACAAGATAACACTTTCCTAAAATGTTATTTCCAACTTTAGAAAACATCGACAAAAATTCTCTAAAAAGCAGTTATATTGATATTATAAATTAATAAAAAAAACTAGACAGGATAAGCCGAGATATTCAGACTTCGAAAATCTACGTAAAACATATTTTTCAATTTGTCTTGTCTTGTCTGTCTTGTCTCTTTAAAAAATATTTTCAAACCCTTATAGTTAATTTTTAAATTTTGATTTTATGCTCTTTCGAACAAGTAATAATAATTTTATTTTTAAGAAAAATTCAATAAAGGGATATGCAATTAATACTCTGGGTCCGTATTCTAAGAAACGGGCAGGGGGTAGTATTTTTAAAATTAAATCATTATTTACTAGGTTCTTCCTACTTGGGTAATAGAACCCCATGAATTAAGAGCCATTATTTATTAAATTTAAATCAAGTAAGGAATATAGGTATTAAGTTGAAAGGCAACTAAATTTCTTATTTAAGTGGTAGACTAAGATAATACAGAATTAAATTATATGTAAGCTTTTTAACAATATTAATTTTTGTTTAAATTAACAAAAGTTCGTATAATTGTTATTAAATAATTGTTACAATTAATCTTTTATAAATAATAAATAAACTTTGGAGTAACTCTCTATATTATTTTAACCTTTTCTGTTAAATTTTTGGTATTGTCATTTTTGTAACTTCTCTCGCACTTTTACAGCCACATGCATTACATAAATATTTTCCTTGTACGGAATGACGACGCCAATGCGTTGATTGTGTAACTCCGCAAATAAAACATTTACGATCGTCCTTAAATTACTTTATGAAAGTTTGTTTTTATGTTAAGTTTAATGCTAAATTTAATGATTAATTCAGTAAAAATTAATTTCCTGAGTACTATGCGTTTATACGCCAAAACTTTCTTTTTTTCTCATTGTTTCTCCTATTTCAAAAATATTAAAAATGGTCAAAGGCAAATAAAGCTATGATTAAATTATTGTATTATCTTAAAATGATGGCCCATTCCACTGAATGCTCTTTGGAGTAGAATTGAAAATATAATAGCAGGGCAATCTATCAAAGATTATTCAGCAATTTAATCCTAGCTTTATTTACATTTAACCATTTATAATATTTTTAAAAAAAGGAGTTTAAATTACAGTGCCTAAAAGAAATATTCACGTTCGTCCTTTAATTACTTAATGAGAAGTAATCTAACGGTAGTATTTAAAGCATAGTAAGTTCAATTGTATAAACAAATTTTCGCTTATATCTCTATCGATCATTAACGTTTGGACAAAACAACCTTTAATAAGTTTAGAATTGAGTTAAAATTCATTTAAAGAGTTCCGATAAGAATTATTAAAAATCGTTCCAAATATGTATAAAGATAACCTTTTTGTTTTTAAACCATAATTCTTTTGATCTAAACTTTCCATATATGTTTTTATAAACGCCACATTGTAAGCACAAGTAATGTTCTGTTATTACACTGTACCAATGTTTTGTTTGTGTAACTCTACAATAGAAACACTTCGTCTATTTACTTCAATTATTCCACCTATAATTAATCAAGAAAAATTTTTAACCAAATGAAAAGATAGGCAAATTTAAAAATTTAATTACTTATTTCATTGCCAATATAAATCTGCTTTTTAATTCTTTCGGAAATTCATCTTTCTGTTTTTCTAACAATTCAATTTTATATCCAATTAAATTAATTTCCGTCCAATAATTTGATATAAGTTTGTTTTTATAGGACTCTATATTTTCCTTTAATAATTCTTTTTTATTTATATTTTCTAAACCATCTTCTAATATAGAAGTTTCATAATAATTATTATTCATGGCAAAATTATTATTTAAACGAATCTTAGATTAAATTTGTGTATTATTGAAGGTTAAATTTCGAATAATCAATTATAAAATACATGTTTTCCCAAGTTTTTCTAAAATTTCTTAACAATTTCATTATTGGCAATTTCAATCAAAATTCTCGTCTTTAATTGAGAGCTAAATTTAGACCATTGACTTAGTTTGACAATAAAAACTTTATAAACAGGATCTACTTCAAGCTTAAAATACGATCCAGTATTCTTATAAATATAATCAACTATTCTAGTTTTTGGTTTTACATTCATTATCAATACAAAACGTTCCTTTATTTCAACATTTTTTAAATAAATAAATTGTCTTTTTTCTTCCCAATCTTATTTTATTTTTAATCGAACCTCAACATTTTACCATTGATTTGGATATTCAACAGAACAACCAAATATGGAAAAATAATAATAAATTTTTCCATCTTAATTTTAATATTAAAATATTTTATAAAATAAAAATAGAAGCTTAATGTATTCTTCATAACTGGCATTAAATGTCTTATTATAACTACCGCTTTATCTTTTTATTAGTTCAATATTTAGCCGTTAATTTGTAAAAATTAAAAAAATGATGTAATGGGGAAAATTCAAATCTCCCTTAATTGAAAATTCTTCAATTAAGGGAGATCAAAAAAAAATCTCCCTTAATTTCGGTGTCAAATCTCCCTTAATTTCGGTGTTTAAAAAAGATATGATGGCCTATCAATCCTTCTATATCGATACAAACTTTCCTTGTTGTCATTTTCGCGTTTTTCTTGCATTAGTTATAATAAGGAGGATTTTTCTCATGGTTAGCAATTAATTAGCAATTAATTAGTTAATTAATTAAATTACAATTAATTAGCAAATTCTATTAACAGTTGGGCAATTGACAGTGTTGCAATAAAATACTTAACCAGCACTAATAGAAGAGTTTTGGCTTAAGGTCTCTTTAGTATCTAACGGATTATCGCTATAAGAGTTTTAATTTTAATAAATACCAAATAAGAACAACATTAGCAAAAAATTTTATAAAGTTAAAAGTTTTTACAATTGCATTTTTATTATTTTTTTAATTTAATGACTAAAATACACTATTAATTATACGCTTTGAAGTAGTATTAGCAAAAAAGCATTGTAATAAATTGGATAAAGGGTAGTTAGTTGAGCCAAAAGCTTAATTATATAAAAATATGCGAGCTTAAATAAGAATATGTGTGAGCAAAGAGTGATAGAAAGCAGACGCGTCAAAGAATAGTAAACTTTCTTTTTAATATAGTCAAAAGTTCTTTTATTCTAGCAGTTGAAGAAGGATTAATCTAGGTTTTTCCCTGCAGAATTTTCAAAATTTTTATAGGCATTAATGAAAAAAACAAAAATCTGCTTCAAATCATGCAGACTATGAGATTGTAGTTGGTTGCACAATGCAAATTGGATTGTCTCAACAATATAATACGTATCTATTCTTAATTTTTTCTAAAATGAAGAAACTATTATTATGATAGTTTTTATAAAAGTAATATGATTATAAATTTAATAAAATTCACGTGCAAAAAACAAGCAAAGTCTTTCAAAATTGTTTGAGCCTTTTATATTTATCCTTCATAAAACATTACATAATTATATTTTATATTTGCACTTTAATTGTCAAATGCTTTTGACGATAGGATTACTTAATAGATCACTTTAGCTCATTTGTTGGGATAGATGAAGACATTTCCCAATTATTTATTTTGAAAAAATATTTTAATAATTTTTATTAATATAGTTTAAACCTCGTTTAAACAACAGGGCAAATAATTGGAAAAACCTTTTTAAAACTTCTCCAAACATTGATAATAAAAATTTAACAAATTTACCTTTCATTATTTTATAGTTTAATATTAAAATATAGTATTATAATGAAATCTAATTTGATTTTAAAAATGTCGCTGATTAGAAGAAAGTATGAGCGGCGCGACGGTGTGAACCGCTCGTTTGTCTCGGGTGGCCTCTCAGTGGTCAACTCTAGTGGGCGAGTGGGATGAACCAAACTCTCTAATTGGCGAGCTATTGAAATTTCCTTAGGGCGGCAAAGGATTACCAGACAATAAATAAGAATAAACAATTAAAAATATTTATTCAAAAGGGGACTTAAACTTCGGTAATTAAACCATATAAATAAAAAGTGTGAAAAATAGAAACCTAAGTTTGGACAAAATAGTTAAATAGAAGAAAATTAAAACATTCATCTTTGATTTTTATAACAATACTAACTTTTCTCCCATCATATTTAATATTCAAGAGGGTAAGTAAATATAGGGAGTAAGCAATAATCAATTTTATCATCTGAATTTTAGTTTAAAAATATAGTAAATCGTTAATCAAAGTCCTTAATTAAATGAAAACAAGAGAAAAATTACTAAATAAAATTTCCAACGATTTTAAGGAAATAATTGGAAGATTTTTATTAAAAATACTCTAAGTCGCTAGTAAGATTCGAGAGTAATCTATCCTTTTTCCACTACCGTGTGTTCGCAACTGGAATTCTATTATAGCATATCTATCAAGCAACTCCAATTTTTTCAAAATTGTTAGGTTACTTGTCTGTACTATTGTAAGTGGGATCCGTGCCCAAATTTGAAATACGTTTTGCTAGGAGAATAAAACTGAAGAGATCAAGCCTCTAAAGGTTTGGGATTTTAACATTCTTATCACTGTTAAAATTTGGTTTTGAATAACACATTTATGTATTTGTAACAGAACGCACAACCTCACTAATTTAAATAAATAAAACGGCGGATGTCACTCAAAGAAAACCAAATTTAAAGATAAATTAAATTTTAAAACCTTTTTGTCTGTACAAATTAACTTTTAACAAAACTCTAAATTTTAACGAGAGAATTTAAATAAAACTATTTTTAAATAGAGTTATAACAAAATGTCAAAAGATAGTAATATTCGAATAATTTGAATAACCTTGTTTAATTAAGTTTGTTGAGACACTAAAAATAAACAGTACATTTTGACATATTCATTATATGAGAAGTAATAAGACTGTTCAAAATTTCTATTTTTGACATTGGCAATCAAGATTTTGACCCAAGTATTTGGAAACTAGACGTAGAGACAAAAAAGGGGTACAAATCTAAACAAACTACAAAATATTATTTACTAATTATATTAACCAAAGTGCAAATTTATAAATCAGTCGGTGAGACAATAAATATAAAATAACATAAATAGGTAGATTTCATAATTTACCGCTTATTTTTATTTAATTTATTTAGCCATTTAGGGCATTTTTAAAATTTGCACTTTTTGTCAATTACCTCGGTTAATGTAATTAGTCAATAAAATTTTTTATTTGTTTATATTTTTACTTACCATATGTCATTCACGCTGTTTGGAAATATTTGTGTTGAAATCTTAATTGCCCATACCGCAATCGTAATTATGAAAATGATCTTATGCCCTCAGCATGTAATTAAACCTTCAATATTAGACACAATTAATTATATAATCTCAGCCAATAATTAAACTATTCTAATTATTTGAGCTGATTTAAAAAAGGTTTTCAATATTATGTCTATTCAAAATTTAACTCAAAAATTATGCCAAATTTCTATTATATTTTTAAGTCGTGTATAGCCTGCGGTGTTTCAGAATAACAATAGAAAAAATTTTGACTAGCAAACTATGCTTGAGTACCTTTGGGCCGGGATCATTCTAAAAAGTCGTAAGAGAAATCCTCGCTCTAGTTAATGGAAGTTAGCAAAAAGTTTCAAAGAACCTATAAACGGCTCGATACTCAATAGCTTTGCACAATAGCTACTCAATAGCTATACAATTACTCAATAACTCTAGTTTAGCCCATTTAACCTTGTTAGCTCATCTCAGATTTAACTAGAGATTTTTTACATATTTTGGGTAAAAATCAAAGATGATTTTTAAAAATTAAAGATGATTTTGAGACCCAATGATCTCCAAAAGCTCTTTTTTAACGTAAATAAACTTAAATTGAGTCGCTTTATTACACAAAATTTCAGATGATAAAATTTTATTTGATAATTCATTTATATTTAATTATTTTAATGGATATTCAATGTAACGGAGAATCAATTGAAGTTGATGTAAAAATCAAAGATGATTGGGAAGAAAGAAGAGAATTTATTTATTTAAAAGATGTTCAACCGAAGGAGCGTTTTGTTGTGAAAACAATCGAAAAGCACAACAATAAATATTTTGGCTCTATTTACAATATGGAGGGATTTACTTTAATATTCGTTTAAAAAATTTCAGCCTGTTGTTGTTGCTGAGGAGGATCCACCTCCATATGCTGATTTTTTTAGTCTAGTCAAAGCCAACGCATAGTCTCGCCTATTTCTATTGTATTGTTTGCCTTGTGATAAACTTTGTTGTTAGTCAAGTCTTGTTTCTGTTAGTATCGGACACACCGCAAGTCGATACGTAACAGTGTAGGTCCTCAGAGTGTAGGTCTTCAGGGGTGGACTCTTCAATTTTATTTCAAAGCTATTAAAGCTCGCGTGTGTGCGAATGGATAGTGCGTCCGCCTACAGGCTGATGGATGGTGGTTCGACTCCGCTGGTGGAAAATTAATTTTAAAAATAATTTTAATAAGTTTTGGACTGCTGAGAAAAATTTTACCGCAAAACCCTTCAAAAGGTTTTGTTTGGCTGGGAAAAAATTTACCGCAAAAACCTTCAATAGGTTTTGGCTGGTTGCACGTGAATGTCACGTGCAAACAGAGAAGGAAAGGCTTTGAACAAGATCAAATACCTTTTTGAAGAAGAAGAGAGAATCAATCGATAATCCAGGTAGAGTTATATAGTAGTTATAATGTTTATCTTCTTGTATATGCAGCAAATATTTAGTTAATTTTTGTTAGTCTTGCCCTCAATTTGAACTATATTAATATCTTTTTCCCATAATGATAGTTTTCCCTTGAATATAGTTTCCTCGGGCATATTTTTCAATGTTAGTCAACTGGCAACCTCAGTTTCTGGGGATGAAACATAAAAATTAAAAAGAAGATATCCTTTTCCCAGAATGAATTTATACAACTTATGTGATAAATTTCTACATAGATATAAAATATGAATAATAAATATCATAGGTGGTTAAAAAATTGAGTGCTCTACAACTATCTAAATATTTTCGCCTTGTTTCTCAACGTTTAATAAATTTATAAAAACAGATCTATTTTGGATCAGTATTTGAATTCATTTTGGAGTAATATTTATGTTAGTTGTATAGCAAAAGCAAAAGTTTACAGTAATAAATAGCAAATACAGTTGACTCGTTTTATAACAGAGAATCAAAATCCATGAACTAGAGGTTAAAGGAATTCTTTCGATATCCTAGACTTACAAACGAATTTCCAAAGAATTTTCCTCTAAAATAAATTCTATTTGAAAATACAGCGCATACCCCGTTATCTTAGTTAGTTGCTTCAATAGATTTAATTAAAACATTTTTAAATAAATCATCTAAAAATAAAATAAAGTCCAAAGCAACTGTAAGTTGCGGGTGAACAATAGAAACAAAATATGAAAGCAAAATAAACTCGGAACAAATTTTAATCAGGTTTATCTTTTTCAATTTTCAGCGCCGCAAGTGAAATTTTTTACCTTTCTTTTAAACTTTTTATTTTGGAAAAATTTTTAGCGAAATTTTTTGTTTTTTGAGGTTAGATTTGATTTTTTAACAAAAGATCCTTTGTAAGTACGTAAATATTTGTAAGTACGTATGTAATTATACTTTCAATTTTGAAAGTACTCATTACGATATGTAAATAATTTAAATATCGTATCTCATTATGATATGTAATTTCAAAATGATTACGAAACCGAGCCCTGTATTTTACTAATTTAGAAAAGGAAATGCTGTTCATATTGATAATGCGGAGGATTCACGTATTCAACATGCTGATGCTCGTAACGAATCTGTTCTTGATCTTGAATTCCATGTAGATACTGCGGAGGATATTCATGCTGTTGCTCGTATCCGATCGGTTCGTGATCGTGAATTGTATGTAGATAGTGCGGATTATGTCCATATTCAGCTTGTTGGTGCTCGTATTGGATCGATTCTTGATGGTATTTAGTCTGATGAGTTTTTTCATATTCGAACTCAAAAATGTCATCATTCAGAAAATTTATAATTTCGTGTATATTTGGACGAATGTAATCATCTTGAAAGCACGCCTATAAATTTTTAATTTAAATTAAATTTTAAAAATTTTATCTAAAATTCTTGTTATATTAAGAAATAAAATTTTATGATTTATAATTAATTAATACTTTTATAACGCGATCCAATTTAGATTCACATGCTTCTGATATGGCTATGAAAATTTATATTAAATTACTCGCTACATATTTTAAAATAGCAAGAAAAATAGAACTATTATTTCTTTTTATTTATGATTTCTTATGTCCTCAATTATCGTGCACACCAAATTCAATCAAATCGGTAAATTAAATACAATTTTTTTAATTGCAATTCGTATTTTCGGATACCTCCTAAACTTTCAGGAATCGTAAAGGAAAAGAAATATTGTGTATTTCTTAAATCTTTAATATAAAATTCGAACGTTTTTCATTGATAAGTCCGTAAACCATATCACCGAACTTCTTAATGTCAAATCTTTTAATTTCCTCTACATCGAAATTTTGCTCCTGAAATGAATGATTAAAATTATAAGAACAACGAAATACATAAAAGAGATGAGATTCGTTAAAATCAATCAATTTTACATCAATAATATCATCATTTAGATCTAGATTACGAGAAACAACAAAATTTTGGGATTTAATATCATTATGACCTCCATCTGAATTATTTTATTAAAAATAAAACAAAATTGTAATCACATTTATGGAATTGTGCAAGTGCTCGGGCTGCTCCTTTTATAATTTTAGTCAAAATTTCCTCATTGGAGCTTGACACTCTGCTTCCATAATACTTTCTTAGATTCATTCCTCCAAGTTCTAAAGCAAGAAATAACTTTTCCTTCTCACTAAAAATTTTATTTAATGATACATACATATATTAAAAACAATATGTAAAAAGGAAGACGATCAACCATTTATGAGTGCAAAAATATTTTTTCAGAGGGGCTACAATTTAGGTTAGGTAATATATAAAAAAAATTTACTCACTATCCAAGCATTTTAATGATATAATTGTTTTCACTTTCATCAATCCCATTAAAAAATTGTAAAATATTAAATTCTTGATCAAAATAAGCTTTGTTAGTATATCTTTTTAATGCCACAAGCATTTTCACCAATCCAATGAGCGTGGTTAACCTTAAAAAGATATTTAAGTAAGAATTTAAATTTTTCCACTACATAGTGCTATATAAGACTAGTATAGTATAACGGTGCTAGGGCTTTGATAATAACATGTTGATAAAAATAAAAAAATATAAAAACAAATTTTTGGTAAAAACACATTGTCGCTTAGCTCGTCAAGTTTTTCGCATGAACGAGCTACAATTTGTATATTTGAATTTTTGACGAAAAATGTACTTGGTTCCTTATAATTTTAGCTTTTCTGGGACATTAGAAAGATTGTCACACTGTCACCTAAAAAGAGCTGTAACATCTGGATAAGCTCGTCGAAACGAATCAAGATACGAGTTTTTATTGACACTAAAAATGTAATAAAAAACAAGCTATTTTCAGAATTTTGTTCAAATGTAAATTTTTTAGCTTATAAATTTGATTAGTAGATTTTGATCACAAACAAATCAGATTACGAATTTTTATAAAAACTTGCTTTGCTATGAAATCCAAATCCAATTTGGCCTAAAGATTTTGTAGTATATCTCAATTTCATTTCGTACCCTTCAATATGCTTCATTTCCACATATTTATCCAATTGGGGCAATAAAAATGCTCCGCAGTTACATATTTCTTCATTATGATGAGAACTTGATACAACTTAATTGTTAAAAAATTTATAATATTTTAAATAAATATGTATGTTAATGTTTGAACTGAGGATACGGTCCAGCAAACTTAAAAATCATAAATTCATGTTGTTTTCCCATTTTAAAATAATAATTAGCTGAATCTTATTTCTTCCATAAATAATTTAATAAACAATGAAGATAGATCACCTTTTCCTTTGTCTAAGCTTTTGCTAGCTTTTCTACCTTTTATGAAGGAAAAAATATTTAAACTTTTGCTATTATGGCCACCATTGGTTGAGTAAAACTCATTAAGAGACAATAATACTGTTGAGAAGATTAGAAAGTTTTTTAGTTTCATTGTATCTTTGACCCTAAAATTTTAATTTTGAGAAATTTTGTCATTTTATTTTAATTTTTCAAAGTTTCAAAATAGCTTTGTAAAAATTCAAGTACTATAAGGGCCATTATACAAAGCAACTTAACATGCAAGCTACGTTCATGTGCTGTTAAAATAAAAAATTTTCAATTTATTTTTTTCGCAAGCTATTTTCTAATAATATTTGCATATCCTATATGCAGTTTTGAGCCTTTATGTGGAATTGCCTATGCGCATACATATAGGTCTTCAACATCGAGAACCATAGTGTGGAAAAAGCCTAGTTGGAACATCGTTCGATGTGTTCTGCACAATTATCATTAGAGCTCGACATTTTCACTTTGCCGGGCCCGGTATCCGGGTTTTCTCACACATGTTGACTCGTGCCTGGTTTTCCATGCTAAAACCTCGAAAACCCGCAAAACTCGAAAACCCGGTTTTTTTAACACACGGACCCGAGCCCTGTATTTAAAAATTTTAAAATTGGTCAAATTTTAGCTTTTTCACTGAAATATTTCTTATTTTGAATAGAAAATAATAAAAATTTAATGTCATCTTTCATCTATACGTGTTTATTCAAAGAATTTAGAGATATTAATGTGAATCTAACTGATTGCAGCAAATATTGGTGGATTTGTCGTAACTAGAGGGATTAACAGGGATTTACAAGGATTAGATAGTGCCGATATACCTCTAACTCTTAGTTATCCCTCTTTATGATTATTTAATCTGGGGATTTGTTGGAATTAATGTGGATTAAGAGGATTAAGGTGGATATCGGGGATTTAGTTTGCGGGATAATGTTGCAAAATAAAAGTTAAAGCAATTTGAGTTAAGTGGCTTTTGGTTGGGTTGGCGAATAGATTCACATACATAGCGGCAGAATCAGAGTCCCTAATATAGTGTTGTATTATGTGGATTATAGTGTTTTTTAGGAAAAAACTTCGAACTCCGTCGAATGGCATTAAAACCAACAATGAAAGTCTCTTACTAAAGTCTCTTACTAACAATGAAAGTCTCTTACTCAAATGAAAGTCTCTTACTATATAGTCAAGCGATAGTCAAGTGATAGTCTCTTACCTATAGTGTCAAAAGATAGTCAAATGAAAGTCTCTTATATATAGTCAAGCGATAGTCAAGTGATAGTCTCTTACCTATAGTGTCAAGAGATAGTCAAATGAAAGTCTCTTACTATATAGTCAAGCGATAGTCAAGTGATAGTCTCTTACCTATAGTGTCAAGAGATAGTCAAATGAAAGTCTCTTACTATATAGTCAAGCGATAGTCAAGTGATAGTCTCTTACCTATAGTGTCAAGAGATAGTCAAATGAAAGTCTCTTATATATAGTCAAGCGATAGTCAAGTGATAGTCTCTTACCTATAGTGTCAAGAGATAGTCAAATGAAAGTCTCTTACTTTATAGTCAAGAGTTAGTCGAGTGAAAGTCTCTTCCCTATATATTCAAGCGATTGTCAAGTGATATTCGCTTACTATATAGTCATGAGATAGTCAAGTGATAGTCTTACCTATATTTTTTTTGCATCAAAAGCTAAAGCATTCTGCATCAAAAGTTAGAGCAAGGTTGATAACCTATTGCCAATTATTTGCTTTTTTAACTATCACCATTAAATTAAAGAGTAATAGTCATTGTCTCTTTTGCTTATTTACAGGGCATTTGATCTATCTTAGAGTTTTTCAAACCATTTTTTTATTTTCTACCTATGCCATATTTTGCACTATTTTTGCCATTTTGTAAATAAAATGTGAAAGACGAAGAAATAAATTTATTTTTTTCACATGTTATTTCTAGACCTTTTAAGTTTCTCAAAATTTTGCCTCGGCGATGAAAAGTAGAATATTTTAGAGATCAAACAAGATTACTTACTTGATTTTGCGGGATTATCATTCTAAATTCAGACGTAAAAGACACATAATAGGACAAATATGATAGAAAACTGGATTCTTGGCCTTACAAATTTCTTAAAATTCAGAAAATATAAGCACCACAGGCAAAAATATTTAGAATTTTAGAAGGCCTAGAAGTTTGGAACATGTAAACATGTTTCACTTGTAAACATGAATAACCAGCCGGAATTTTAAATTTATATAAAATAATTTATTGTCAATTTAAATGATTTTTTCAAGTGATAGTCTCTTACCTATAGTGTCAAGAGATAGTCAAATGAAAGTCTCTTACTATATAGTCAAGCGATAGTCAAGTGATAGTCTCTTACCTATAGTGTCAAGAGATAGTCAAATGAAAGTCACTTACTATATAGTCAAGCGATAGTCAAGTGATAGTCTCTTACCTATAGTGTCAGGAGATAGTCAAATGAAAGTCTCTTATATATAGTCAAGCGATAGTCAAGTGATTGAAGTTTTAAAGTCAAATAGTTTCCATATGATACAATGATTAAAACTCGGGAGAATATATAATAAGTTATAAAAAATAATATTTAGTTATTAAACTTCAAATTAAGTTTTCCAAAAGCATATCATATGGGATTTAATGCAGGTTATAATTGCGCAGAAGCTATAAATTTCGCCCTTGAGAGATTGGTTTTTAAAATTTATTTCATTTAAATATAAATAAACGTAAAAACGTTGTTCACTGCTATTGTAAAAAGATGGTAGTTTTTCAATTTTACCATTTTTGCAAAAATTTCGACCAAATATAAAATCTGGTAACTGTAATAAATTTATAAAATTTAATAAAATAGGTATATACTTCAAGGCTTCAGAATGAGCCATAAAAAATATAAAAAATTACAAAACTTTTCAAGAGGAAAAGCCGTGGTAAAGTAAGAAAATTTAAATCATTTTAAATTTTGATTTATTATATTTATTATTTTAATTAAAAACAGATTTGAATGGTTAGGAAATAAGGTTAGGAAATCCAGCCTAATTTGAGCACACTAAAGGCCGGAGTCACTTGACAATCGCTTGAATATATAGGGAAGAGACTTTCACTCGACTATCTCTTGACACTATAAAGTAAGAGACTATCACTTGACTCTACTTTTCATCGCCGAGGCAAATTTTGAGAAATTTAAAAGGTCTAGAAATAACATGTGAAAAAAATAAATTTATTTCTTCGTCTTTCACATTTTATTTACAAAATGGCAAAAATAGTGCAAAATATGGCATAGGTAGAAAATAAAGAAAAATGGTTTGAAAGAGTCTAAGATAGATCAAATGCCCTGTAAATAAGCAAAAGAGACAATGACTATTACTCTTTAATTTAATGGTGATAGTTAAAAAAGCATATAATTGGCAATAGGTTATCAACCTTGCTCTAACTTTTGATGCAGAAAGCTTTAGCTTTTGATGCAGAAAAAAATATAGGTAAGACTATCACTTGACTATCTCATGACTATATAGTAAGCGAATATCACTTGACAATCGCTTGAATATATAGGGAAGAGACTTTCACTCGACTATCTCTTGACTATAAAGTAAGAGACTTTCACTTGACTATCGCTTGACTATATAGTAAGAGACTTTCATTTGACTATCTCTTGACACTATAGGTAAGAGACTATCACTTGACTATCGCTTGACTATATAGTAAGAGACTTTCATTTGACTATCTCTTGACACTATAGGTAAGAGACTATCACTTGACTATCGCTTGACTATATATAAGAGACTTTCATTTGACTATCTTTTGACACTATAGGTAAGAGACTATCACTTGACTATCGCTTGACTATATAGTAAGAGACTTTCATTTGACTATCTCTTGACACTATAGGTAAGAGACTATCACTTGACTATCGCTTGACTATATATAAGAGACTTTCATTTGACTATCTCTTGACACTATAGGTAAGAGACTATCACTTGACTATCGCTTGACTATATAGTAAGAGACTTTCATTTGACTATCTCTTGACACTATAGGTAAGAGACTATCACTTGACTATCGCTTGACTGGCCCAAAATATTGGCCCAAAATATTGGCCCAAGATTATTGGCCCAAAATTATTGGCCCAAGATTATTGGCCCAAGATTATTGGCCCAAAATATTGGCCCAAGATTATTGGCCCAAGATTATTGGCCAAAGATTATTGGCCCAAAAATATTGGCCCAAAATTATTGGCCCAAGATTATTGGCCAAAATTATTGGCCCAAAATTATGGCCCAAGATTATTGGCCCAGGATTATTGGCCCAAAATTATTGGCCCAAAATTATTGGCCCAAAATTATTGGCCCAAAATTATTGGCCCAATATTATTGGCCCAAGATTATTGGCCCAAAATTATTGGCCCAAGATTATTGGCCAAAATTATTGGCCCAAAATTATTGGCCCAAGATTATTGGCCCAAGATTATTGGCCAAAGATTATTGCCCCAAAAATATTGGCCCAAAATTATTGGCCCAAAATTATTGGCCCAAAATTATTGGCCCAAGATTATTGGCCCAGGATTATTGGCCCAAAATTATTGGCCCAAAATTATTGGCCCAAAATTATTGGCCTAAAATTATTGGCCCAAGATTATTGGCCCAAAATTATTGGCCCAAAATTGTTGGCCCAAAATTATTGGCCCAGGATTATTGGCCCAAAATTATTGGCCCAAGATTATTGGCCCAAAATTATTGGCCCAAGATTATTGGCCCAAAATTATTGGCCCAAAATTATTGGCCCAAAATTATTGGCCCAAAATTATTGGCCCAATATTATTGGCCCAAGATTATTGGCCCAAAATTATTGGCCCAAGATTATTGGCCAAAATTATTGGCCCAAAATTATTGGCCCAAGATTATTGGCCCAAGATTATTGGCCAAAGATTATTGCCCCAAAAATATTGGCCCAAAATTATTGGCCCAAAATTATTGGCCCAAAATTATTGGCCCAAGATTATTGGCCCAGGATTATTGGCCCAAAATTATTGGCCCAAAATTATTGGCCCAAAATTATTGGCCTAAAATTATTGGCCCAAGATTATTGGCCCAAAATTATTGGCCCAAAATTGTTGGCCCAAAATTATTGGCCCAGGATTATTGGCCCAAAATTATTGGCCCAAGATTATTGGCCCAAAATTATTGGCCCAAGATTATTGGCCCAAAATTATTGGCCCAAAATATTGGCCCAAAATATTGGCCCAAAATATTGGCCCAAGATTATTGGCCCGAAATTATTGGCCCAAGATTATTGGCCCAAGATTATTGGCCCAAAATTATTGGCCCAAGATTATTGGCCCAAGATTATTGGCCCAAAATATTGGCCCAAGATTATTGGCCCAAGATTATTGGCCAAAATTATTGGCCCAAAATTATGGCCCAAGATTATTGGCCCAGGATTATTGGTCCAAAATTATTGGCCCAAAATTATTGGCCCAAAATTATTGGCCCAAAATTATTGGCCAATAATCTTGGGCCAATAATTTTGGGCCAATAATCTTGGGCCAATAATTTTGGGCCAATAATTTTGGGCCAATAATCTTGGGCCAATAATTTTAGGCCAATAATTTTGGGCCAATAATTTTGGGCCAATAATTTTGGGCCAATAATCCTGGGCCAATAATCTTGGGCCAATAATTTTGGGCCAATAATTTTGGCCAATAATCTTGGGCCAATAATTTTGGGCCAATAATTTTGGGCCAATATTTTTGGGCCAATAATCTTTGGCCAATAATCTTGGGCCAATAATCTTGGGCCAATAATTTTGGGCCAATAAACTTGGGCCAATAATCTTGGGCCAATAATCTTGGGCCAATAATTTTGGGCCAATAATCTTGGGCCAATAATTTTGGGCCAATAATTTTGGCCAATAATCTTGGGCCAATAATTTTGGGCCAATAATCTTGGGCCAATAATTTTGGGCCAATAATTTTGGGCCAATAATTTTGGGCCAATAATTTTGGGCCAATAATCTTGGGCCAATAATTTTGGGCCAATAATTTCGGGCCAATAATCTTGGGCCAATATTTTGGGCCAATAATCTTGGGCCAATAATCTTGGGCCAATAATTTCGGGCCAATAATCTTGGGCCAATATTTTGGGCCAATATTTTGGCCCAATATTTTGGGCCAATATTTTGGGCCAATAATTTTGGGCCAATAATCTTGGGCCAATAATTTTGGGCCAATAATCTTGGGCCAATAATTTTGGGCCAATAATCTTGGGCCAATAATTTTGGGCCAACAATTTTGGGCCAATAATTTTGGGCCAATAATCTTGGGCCAATAATTTTAGGCCAATAATTTTGGGCCAATAATTTTGGGCCAATAATTTTGGGCCAATAATCCTGGGCCAATAATCTTGGGCCAATAATTTTGGGCCAATAATTTTGGCCAATAATCTTGGGCCAATAATCTTGGGCCAATAATTTTGGGCCAATAATTTTGGGCCAATAATTTTGGGCCAATAATCTTGGGCCAATAATTTTGGGCCAATAATTTTGGGCCAATAATCTTGGGCCAATATTTTGGGCCAATAATCTTGGGCCAATAATCTTGGGCCAATAATTTTGGGCCAATAATCTTGGGCCAATAATTTTGGGCCAATAATCTTGGGCCAATAATCTTTGGCCAATAATCTTAGGCCAATAATCTTGGGCCAATAATTTTGGGCCAATAAACTTGGGCCAATAATCTTGGGCCAATAATCTTGAGCCAATAATTTTGGGCCAATAATCTTGGGCCAATAATTTTGGGCCAATAATTTTGGCCAATAATCTTGGGCCAATAATTTTGGGCCAATAATCTTGGGCCAATAATCTTGGGCCAATAATTTTGGGCCAATAATTTTGGCCAATAATCTTGGGCCAATAATTTTGGGCCAATAATCTTGGGCCAATAATATTGGGCCAATAATTTTGGGCCAATAATTTTGGGCCAATAATTTTGGGCCAATAATTTTGGACCAATAATCCTGGGCCAATAATCTTGGGCCATAATTTTGGGCCAATAATTTTGGCCAATAATCTTGGGCCAATAATTTTGGGCCAATAATTTTGGGCCAATATTTTTGGGCCAATAATCTTTAGCCAATAATCTTGGGCCAATAATCTTGGGCCAATATTTTGGGGCAATAATCTTGGGCCAATATTTTTGGGCCAATAATCTTTAGCCAATAATCTTGGGCCAATAATCTTGGGTCAATATTTTGGGCCAATAATCTTGGGCCAATAATCTTGGGCCAATAATTTTGGGCCAATAATCTTGGGCCAATAATCTTGGGCCAATAATTTCGGGCCAATAATCTTGGGCCAATATTTTGGGCCAATATTTTGGGCCAATATTTTGGGCCAATAATTTTGGGCCAATAATCTTGGGCCAATAATTTTGGGCCAATAATCTTGGGCCAATAATTTTGGGCCAATAATCCTGGGCCAATAATTTTGGGCCAACAATTTTGGGCCAATAATTTTGGGCCAATAATCTTGGGCCAATAATTTTAGGCCAATAATTTTGGGCCAATAATTTTGGGCCAATAATCCTGGGCCAATAATCTTGGGCCAATAATTTTGGGCCAATAATTTTGGGCCAATAATTTTGGGCCAATATTTTTGGGGCAATAATCTTTGGCCAATAATCTTGGGCCAATAATCTTGGGCCAATAATTTTGGGCCAATAATTTTGGCCAATAATCTTGGGCCAATAATTTTGGGCCAATAATCTTGGGCCAATAATATTGGGCCAATAATTTTGGGCCAATAATTTTGGGCCAATAATTTTGGGCCAATAATTTTGGGCCAATAATCCTGGGCCAATAATCTTGGGCCATAATTTTGGGCCAATAATTTTGGCCAATAATCTTGGGCCAATAATTTTGGGCCAATATTTTTGGGCCAATAATCTTTGGCCAATAATCTTGGGCCAATAATCTTGGGCCAATATTTTGGGCCAATAATCTTGGGCCAATAATCTTGGGCCAATAATTTTGGGCCAATAATCTTGGGCCAATAATTTTGGGCCAATAATCTTGGGCCAATAATTTTGGGCCAATAATTTTGGGCCAATAATTTTGGGCCAATAATCTTGGGCCAATAATTTTGGGCCAATAATTTTGGGCCAATAATCTTGGGCCAATATTTTGGGCCAATAATCTTGGGCCAATAATCTTGGGCCAATAATTTTGGGCCAATAATCTTGGGCCAATAATTTTGGGCCAATAATCTTGGGCCAATAATTTTGGGCCAATAATCTTGGGCCAATATTTTGGGCCAATAATCTTGGGCCAATAATCTTGGGCCAATAATTTTGGGCCAATAATCTTGGGCCAATAATTTTGGGCCAATAATCTTGGGCCAATAATCTTTGGCCAATAATCTTAGGCCAATAATCTTGGGCCAATAATTTTGGGCCAATAAACTTGGGCCAATAATCTTGGGCCAATAATCTTGAGCCAATAATTTTGGGCCAATAATCTTGGGCCAATAATCTTGAGCCAATAATTTTGGGCCAATAATCTTGGGCCAATAATTTTGGGCCAATAATTTTGGCCAATAATCTTGGGCCAATAATTTTGGGCCAATAATCTTGGGCCAATAATCTTGGGCCAATAATTTTGGGCCAATAATTTTGGCCAATAATCTTGGGCCAATAATTTTGGGCCAATAATCTTGGGCCAATAATATTGGGCCAATAATTTTGGGCCAATAATTTTGGGCCAATAATTTTGGGCCAATAATTTTGGACCAATAATCCTGGGCCAATAATCTTGGGCCATAATTTTGGGCCAATAATTTTGGCCAATAATCTTGGGCCAATAATTTTGGGCCAATAATTTTGGGCCAATATTTTTGGGCCAATAATCTTTAGCCAATAATCTTGGGCCAATAATCTTGGGCCAATATTTTGGGCCAATAATCTTGGGCCAATATTTTTGGGCCAATAATCTTTAGCCAATAATCTTGGGCCAATAATCTTGGGTCAATATTTTGGGCCAATAATCTTGGGCCAATAATCTTGGGCCAATAATTTTGGGCCAATAATCTTGGGCCAATAATCTTGGGCCAATAATTTCGGGCCAATAATCTTGGGCCAATAATTTTGGGCCAATAATCCTGGGCCAATAATTTTGGGCCAACAATTTTGGGCCAATAATTTTGGGCCAATAATCTTGGGCCAATAATTTTAGGCCAATAATTTCGGGCCAATAATTTTGGGCCAATAATCCTGGGCCAATAATCTTGGGCCAATAATTTTGGGCCAATAATTTTGGGCCAATAATTTTGGGCCAATATTTTTGGGGCAATAATCTTTGGCCAATAATCTTGGGCCAATAATCTTGGGCCAATAATTTTGGGCCAATAATTTTGGCCAATAATCTTGGGCCAATAATTTTGGGCCAATAATCTTGGGCCAATAATATTGGGCCAATAATTTTGGGCCAATAATTTTGGGCCAATAATCCTGGGCCAATAATCTTGGGCCATAATTTTGGGCCAATAATTTTGGCCAATAATCTTGGGCCAATAATTTTGGGCCAATATTTTTGGGCCAATAATCTTTGGCCAATAATCTTGGGCCAATAATCTTGGGCCAATATTTTGGGCCAATAATCTTGGGCCAATAATCTTGGGCCAATAATTTTGGGCCAATAATCTTGGGCCAATATTTTGGGCCAATATTTTGGGCCAATATTTTGGGCCAATAATTTTGGGCCAATAATCTTGGGCCAATAATTTTGGGCCAATAATCTTGGGCCAATAATTTTGGGCCAATAATCTTGGGCCAATAATTTTGGGCCAACAATTTTGGGCCAATAATTTTGGGCCAATAATCTTGGGCCAATAATTTTAGGCCAATAATTTTGGGCCAATAATTTTGGGCCAATAATTTTGGGCCAATAATCCTGGGCCAATAATCTTGGGCCAATAATTTTGGGCCAATAATTTTGGCCAATAATCTTGGGCCAATAATTTTGGGCCAATAATTTTGGGCCAATATTTTTGGGCCAATAATCTTTGGCCAATAATCTTGGGCCAATAATCTTGGGCCAATAATTTTGGGCCAATAAACTTGGGCCAATAATCTTGGGCCAATAATCTTGGGCCAATAATTTTGGGCCAATAATCATGGGCCAATAATTTTGGGCCAATAATTTTGGCCAATAATCTTGGGCCAATAATTTTGGGCCAATAATCTTGGGCCAATAATTTTGGGCCAATAATTTTGGGCCAATAATTTTGGGCCAATAATTTTGGGCCAATAATCTTGGGCCAATAATTTTGGGCCAATAATTTTGGCCAATAATCTTGGGCCAATAATTTTGGGCCAATAATCTTGAGCCAATAATTTTGGGCCAATAATCTTGGGCCAATAATTTTGGGCCAATAATTTTGGCCAATAATCTTGGGCCAATAATTTTGGGCCAATAATCTTGGGCCAATAATCTTGGGCCAATAATTTTGGGCCAATAATTTTGGCCAATAATCTTGGGCCAATAATTTTGGGCCAATAATTTTGGGCCAATAATCTTGGGCCAATATTTTGGGCCAATAATCTTGGGCCAATAATCTTGGGCCAATAATTTTGGGCCAATAATCTTGGGCCAATAATCTTGGGCCAATAATCTTGGGCCAATAATTTCGGGCCAATAATCTTGGGCCAATAATTTTGGGCCAATAATCTTGGGCCAATATTTTGCGCCAATAATCTTGGGCCAATAATTTTGGGCCAATAATTTTGGCCAATAATCTTGGGCCAATAATTTTGGGCCAATAATTTTGGGCCAATATTTTTGGGCCAATAATCTTTGGCCAATAATCTTGGGCCAATAATCTTGGGCCAATATTTTGGGCCAATAATCTTGGGCCAATAATCTTGGGCAAATAATTTTGGGCCAATAATCTTGGGCCAATAATCTTGGGCCAATAATTTCGGGCCAATAATCTTGGGCCAATAATTTTGGGCCAATAATCTTGGGCCAATATTTTGCGCCAATAATCTTGGGCCAATAATTTTGGGCCAATAATTTTGGCCAATAATCTTGGGCCAATAATTTTGGGCCAATAATTTTGGGCCAATAATCTTGGGCCAATAATCTTGAGCCAATAATTTTGGGCCAATAATCTTGGGCCAATAATTTTGGGCCAATAATTTTGGCCAATAATCTTGGGCCAATAATTTTGGGCCAATAATCTTGGGCCAATAATCTTGGGCCAATAATTTTGGGCCAATAATTTTGGCCAATAATCTTGGGCCAATAATTTTGGGCCAATAATTTTGGGCCAATAATCTTGGGCCAATATTTTGGGCCAATAATCTTGGGCCAATAATCTTGGGCCAATAATTTTGGGCCAATAATCTTGGGCCAATAATCTTGGGCCAATAATTTTGGGCCAATATTTTGGGCCAATAATCTTGGGCCAATAATCTTGGGCCAATAATTTTGGGCCAATAATCTTGGGCCAATAATCTTGGGCCAATAATTTTGGGCCAATAATTTTGGCCAATAATCTTGGGCCAATAATTTTGGGCCAATAATTTTGGGCCAATAATCTTGGGCCAATATTTTGGGCCAATAATCTTGGGCCAATAATTTTGGGCCAATAATTTTGGCCAATAATCTTGGGCCAATAATTTTGGGCCAATAATCTTGGGCCAATAATTTTGGGCCAATAATCTTGGGCCAATAATCTTGGGCCAATAATTTTGGGCCAATATTTTGGGCCAATAATCTTGGGCCAATAATCTTGGGCCAATAATTTTGGGCCAATAATCTTGGGCCAATAATCTTGGGCCAATAATTTTGGGCCAATAATTTTGGCCAATAATCTTGGGCCAATAATTTTGGGCCAATAATTTTGGGCCAATAATCTTGGGCCAATATTTTGGGCCAATAATCTTGGGCCAATAATTTTGGGCCAATAATTTTGGCCAATAATCTTGGGCCAATAATTTTGGGCCAATAATCTTGGGCCAATAATCTTGGGCCAATAATTTTGGGCCAATAATTTTGGCCAATAATCTTGGGCCAATAATTTTGGGCCAATAATTTTGGGCCAATAATCTTGGGCCAATATTTTGGGCCAATAATCTTGGGCCAATAATCTTGGGCCAATAATTTTGGGCCAATAATCTTGGGCCAATAATCTTGGGCCAATAATTTTGGGCCAATATTTTGGGCCAATAATCTTGGGCCAATAATCTTGGGCCAATAATTTTGGGCCAATAATCTTGGGCCAATAATCTTGGGCCAATAATTTCGGGCCAATAATCTTGGGCCAATATTTTGGGCCAATATTTTGGGCCAATAATTTTGGGCCAATAATCTTGGGCCAATAATTTTGGGCCAATAATCTTGGGCCAATAATTTTGGGCCAATAATCTTGGGCCAATAATTTTGGGCCAACAATTTTGGGCCAATAATTTTGGGCCAATAATCTTGGGCCAATAATTTTAGGCCAATAATTTTGGGCCAATAATTTTGGGCCAATAATTTTGGGCCAATAATCCTGGGCCAATAATCTTGGGCCAATAATTTTGGGCCAATAATTTTGGCCAATAATCTTGGGCCAATAATTTTGGGCCAATAATTTTGGGCCAATATTTTTCGGCCAATAATCTTTGACCAATAATCTTGGGCCAATAATTTTGGGCCAATAATCTTGGGCCAATAATTTTGGGCCAATAATTTCGGGCCAATAATCTTGGGCCAATATTTTGGGCCAATAATCTTGGGCCAATAATCTTGGGCAAATAATTTTGGGCCAATAATCTTGGGCCAATAATCTTGGGCCAATAATTTCGGGCCAATAATCTTGGGCCAATAATTTTGGGCCAATAATTTTGGCCAATAATCTTGGGCCAATAATTTTGGGCCAATAATTTTGGGCCAATAATCTTGGGCCAATATTTTGGGCCAATAATCTTGGGCCAATAATCTTGGGCCAATAATTTTGGGCCAATAATCTTGGGCCAATAATCTTGGGCCAATAATTTTGGGCCAATATTTTGGGCCAATAATCTTGGGCCAATAATCTTGGGCCAATAATTTTGGGCCAATAATCTTGGGCCAATAATCTTGGGCCAATAATTTCGGGCCAATAATCTTGGGCCAATATTTTGGGCCAATATTTTGGGCCAATAATTTTGGGCCAATAATCTTGGGCCAATAATTTTGGGCCAATAATCTTGGGCCAATAATTTTGGGCCAATAATCTTGGGCCAATAATTTTGGGCCAACAATTTTGGGCCAATAATTTTGGGCCAATAATCTTGGGCCAATAATTTTAGGCCAATAATTTTGGGCCAATAATTTTGGGCCAATAATTTTGGGCCAATAATCCTGGGCCAATAATCTTGGGCCAATAATTTTGGGCCAATAATTTTGGCCAATAATCTTGGGCCAATAATTTTGGGCCAATAATTTTGGGCCAATATTTTTCGGCCAATAATCTTTGACCAATAATCTTGGGCCAATAATTTTGGGCCAATAATCTTGGGCCAATAATTTTGGGCCAATAATTTCGGGCCAATAATCTTGGGCCAATATTTTGGGCCAATAATCTTGGGCCAATAATCTTGGGCAAATAATTTTGGGCCAATAATCTTGGGCCAATAATCTTGGGCCAATAATTTCGGGCCAATAATCTTGGCCAATAATCTTGGGCCAATAATTTTGGGCCAATAATCTTGGGCCAATAATCTTGGGCCAATAATTTTGGGCCAATAATTTTGGCCAATAATCTTGGGCCAATAATTTTGGGCCAATAATTTTGGGCCAATAAACTTGGGCCAATAATCTTGGGCCAATAATTTTGGGCCAATAATTTTGGCCAATAATCTTGGGCCAATAATTTTGGGCCAATAATTTTGGGCCAATAAACTTGGGCCAATAATCTTGGGCCAATAATCTTGGGCCAATAATTTTGGGCCAATAATCTTGGGCCAATAATTTTGGGCCAATAATTTTGGCCAATAATCTTGGGCCAATAATTTTGGGCCAATAATCTTGGGCCAATAATTTTGGGCCAATAATTTTGGGCCAATAATTTTGGGCCAATAATATTGGGCCAATAATTTTGGGCCAATAATTTTGGGCCAATAATTTTGGGCCAATAATTTTGGGCCAATAATCTTGGGCCAATAATTTTGGGCCAATAATCTTGGGCCAATAATTTTGGGCCAACAATTTTGGGCCAATAATTTTGGGCCAATAATCTTGGGCCAATAATTTTAGGCCAATAATTTTGGGCCAATAATTTTGGGCCAATAATTTTGGGCCAATAATCCTGGGCCAATAATCTTGGGCCAATAATTTTGGGCCAATAATTTTGGCCAATAATCTTGGGCCAATAATTTTGGGCCAATAATTTTGGGCCAATATTTTTGGCCAATAATCTTTGGCCAATAATCTTGGGCCAATAATCTTGGGCCAATAATTTTGGGCCAATAAACTTGGGCCAATAATCTTGGGCCAATAATCTTGGGCCAATAATTTTGGGCCAATAATCTTGGGCCAATAATCTTGGGCCAATAATTTTGGGCCAATAATCTTGGGCCAATAATCTTGGGCCAATAATTTCGGGCCAATAATCTTGGGCCAATAATCTTGGGCCAATAATTTTGGGCCAATAATCTTGGGCCAATAATTTTGGGCCAATAATTTTGGGCCAATAATTTTGGGCCAATAATTTTGGGCCAATAATCTTGGGCCAATAATTTTGGGCCAATAATTTCGGGCCAATAATCTTGGGCCAATATTTTGGGCCAATAATCTTGGGCCAATAATCTTGGGCAAATAATTTTGGGCCAATAATCTTGGGCCAATAATCTTGGGCCAATAATTTCGGGCCAATAATCTTGGGCCAATAATTTTGGGCCAATAATCTTGGGCCAAATTTTTGCGCCAATAATCTTGGGCCAATAATTTTGGGCCAATAATTTTGGCCAATAATCTTGGGCCAATAATTTTGGGCCAATAATTTTGGCCAATAATCTTGGGCCAATAATTTTGGGCCAATAATTTTGGGCCAATATTTTTGGGCCAATAATCTTTGGCCAATAATCTTGGGCCAATAATCTTGGGCCAATAATTTTGGGCCAATAAACTTGGGCCAATAATTTGGGCCAATAATTTCGGCCAATAATCTTGGGCCAATAATTTTGGGCCAATAATCTTGGGCCAATAATTTTGGGCCAATAATCTTGGGCCAATAATTTTGGGCCAATAATTTTGGCCAATAATTTTGGCCAATAATTTGGGCCAATAATTTTGGGCCAATAATCTTGGGCCAATAATTTTGGGCCAATAATCTTGGGCCAATAATTTTGGGCCAATAATCTTGGGCCAATAATTTTGGGCCAATAATCTTGGGCCAATAATTTTGGGCCAATAATCTTGGGCCAATAATTTTGGGCCAATAATTTTGGGCCAATAATTTTGGGCCAATAATCTTGGGCCAATAATTTTGGGCCAATAATTTTGGGCCAATAATTTTGGGCCAATAATTTTGGGCCAATAATCCTGGGCCAATAATCTTGGGCCAATAATTTTGGGCCAATAATTTTGGCCAATAATTTTGGCCAATTATCTTGGGCCAATAATTTTGGGCCAATAATTTTGGGCCAATAATCTTGGGCCAATAATTTGGGCCAATAATTTTGGGCCAATAATCTTGGGCAATAATTTTGGGCCAATAATCTTGGGCCAATAATTTTGGGCCAATAATTTTGGGCCAATAATTTTGGGCCAATAATCTTGGGCCAATAATTTTGGGCCAATAATCTTGGGCCAATAATTTTGGGCCAATAATCTTGGGCCAATAATTTTGGGCCAATAATTTTGGGCCAATAATTTTGGGCCAATAATCTTGGGCCAATAATTTTGGGCCAATAATCTTGGGCTATAATCTTGGGCCAATAATTTTGGGCCAATAATCTTGGGCCAATAATCTTGGGCCAATAATTTTGGGCCAATAATTTTGGGCCAATAATTTTGGGCCAATAATCTTGGGCCAATAATTTTGGGCCAATAATTTTGGGCCAATAATTTTGGGCCAATAATCTTGGGCCAATAATTTTGGGCCAATAATTTTGGGCCAATAATCTTGGGCCAATAATCTTGGGCCAATAATTTTGGGCCAATAATTTTGGGCCAATAATCTTGGGCCAATAATTTTGGGCCAATAATTTTGGGCCAATAATCTTGGGCCAATAATTTTGGGCCAATAATTTTGGGCCAATAATCTTGGGCCAATAATCTTGGGCCAATAATTTTGGGCCAATAATCTTGGGCCAATATTTTGGGCCAATAATCTTGAGCCAATAATCTTGGGCCAATATTTTGGGCCAATAATTTTGTGCCAATAATTTTGGGCCAATATTTTGGGCCAATAATCTTGAGCCAATATTTTGGGCCATTAATCTTGGGCCAATAATTTCGGGCCAATAATCTTGGGCCAATAATTTTGGGCCAATAATTTTGGGCCAATATTTTTGAGCCAATAATCTTTGGCCAATAATCTTGGGCCAATAATCTTGGGCCAATAATTTTGGGCCAATAAACTTGGGCCAATAATCTTGGGCCAATAATCTTTGGCCAATAATTTTGGGCCAATAATCTTGGGCCAATAATCTTTGGCCAATAATTTCGGCCAATAATCTTGGGCCAATAATTTTGGGCCAATAATCTTGGGCCAATAATTTTGGGCCAATAATCTTGGGCCAATAATTTTGGGCCAATAATTTTGGCCAATAATTTTGGCCAATAATTTTGGGCCAATAATTTTGGGCCAATAATCTTGGGCCAATAATTTTGGGCCAATAATCTTGGGCCAATATTTTGGGCCAATATTTTGGGCCAATAATTTTGGGCCAATAATCTTGGGCCAATAATCTTGGGCCAATAATTTAGGGCCAATAATTTTGGGCCAATAATTTTGGGCCAATAATCTTGGGCCAATAATTTTGGGCCAATAATTTTGGGCCAATAATTTTGGGCCAATAATCCTGGGCCAATAATATTGGGCCAATAATTTTGGGCCAATAATTTTGGCCAATAATCTTGGGCCAATAATTTTGGGCCAATAATTTTGGGCCATTATTTTTGGGCCAATAATCTTTGGCCAATAATCTTGGGCCAATAATCTTGGGCCAATAATCTTGGGCCAATAATTTTGGGCCAATAATCTTGGGCCAATATTTTGGGCCAATATTTTGGGCCAATAATTTTGGGCCAATAATCTTGGGCCAATAATCTTGGGCCAATAATTTTGGGCCAATAATCTTGGGCCAATATTTTGGGCCAATATTTTGGGCCAATATTTTGGGCCAATAATCTTGGGCCAATAATTTTGGGCCAATAATTTTGGGCCATTATTTTTGGGCCAATAATCTTTGGCCAATAATCTTGGGCCAATAATCTTGGGCCAATAATCTTGGGCCAATAATTTTGGGCCAATAATCTTGGGCCAATATTTTGGGCCAATATTTTGGGCCAATAATTTTGGGCCAATAATCTTGGGCCAATAATCTTGGGCCAATAATTTTGGGCCAATAATCTTGGGCCAATATTTTGGGCCAATATTTTGGGCCAATATTTTGGGCCAATAATTTTGGGCCAATAATTTTGGGCCAATAATTTTGGGCCAATAATCTTGGGCCAATAATTTTGGGCCAATAATCTTGGGCTATAATCTTGGGCCAATAATTTTGGGCCAATAATCTTGGGCCAATAATCTTGGGCCAATAATTTTGGGCCAATAATTTTGGGCCAATAATTTTGGGCCAATAATCTTGGGCCAATAATTTTGGGCCAATAATTTTGGGCCAATAATTTTGGGCCAATAATCTTGGGCCAATAATTTTGGGCCAATAATTTGGGCCAATAATCTTGGGCCAATAATCTTGGGCCAATAATTTTGGGCCAATAATTTTGGGCCAATAATCTTGGGCCAATAATTTTGGGCCAATAATTTTGGGCCAATAATCTTGGGCCAATAATTTTGGGCCAATAATTTTGGGCCAATAATCTTGGGCCAATAATCTTGGGCCAATAATTTTGGGCCAATAATCTTGGGCCAATATTTTGGGCCAATAATCTTGAGCCAATAATCTTGGGCCAATATTTTGGGCCAATAATTTTGTGCCAATAATTTTGGGCCAATATTTTGGGCCAATAATCTTGAGCCAATATTTTGGGCCATTAATCTTGGGCCAATAATTTCGGGCCAATAATCTTGGGCCAATAATTTTGGGCCAATAATTTTGGGCCAATATTTTTGAGCCAATAATCTTTGGCCAATAATCT